>OX638234.1:12206200-14606200 GCA_951805285.1 Thymelicus acteon
ATATGTTCCTAATTCACAGAATTAGAACCGGGCAAGTGCGGTCAGGCCACGCGCAATGTATGTAGAGTTCCGAAGTACTAAGTTTATCGACTATTATTCATTAACTACTTATGGACATAGCCGTGCTAGTTTTCCTTGTAAATTAATCATATAACCTATTTTTGAGAATTTTTCACTTGTCCAACTCCAACCGTTTAGCCAGCAGGGGGGGGGACACTTGACTCTAACCAAAATAGCATTTTAAAGCCAAATATTTCGCAAACTGACCTCTAATTCCAAAAATGTTCTTAGAAGACCCATAATATTTTTGAAAGACCTTTTCAACGATAGCCCACACTATAGGGAACGCGACGAATAAAAATTATTCCTCACGTTACCGGTACCCTGAAAAAAAATATTTGTCAATATTTTATTCCACGATTCTGGATTTTTATAAATATGTATTATCCATGCCAAATTACAGCTTTCTAGCACTAAGGGTATTGTCGCTTGTCTTCGGACAGACGGACGGACAAACGGACGGACGGACATGACGAAACTATAAGGGTTCCGATTTTACTTCGGAACCCTATCAAAGCGATCCTTAAAACTTTGATGACGCTTGTGGCGCAATGGTTACCATGCCGGAGGTCCGAGGGTCCTGGGTTCGATTCCCAGCTATAATTTCTTTTCTCCGTCAGGGTGTGTGTGTTCTTTGTGTGTTGTCCATGGCAACCACGACACTGGGAATCCTAGTGTAAGGCTGTCAGTGTGAAGTGTTATTAAATATTATTCTCTTTCCTACGACCGTGAATATTTTTTTGACCCTTCGCTCTGATATTACATGTACCTTTGATGTTACTGCAGTATGATGTCCATGAGAGATGATGACCACAATTTAATCGTAGCATACGTGCTTGTTGCGGTTTTTCATGCAAAAAAAATTCGGAAATCACAAAGAGAACAAGGTGCAAATAATTTTGTTTTATCGCCAAAAGCTCATCCAGATAATTTTAGGTAAATACGTTAGGTAATACATTTTCAGGTAAGAAAACACCAGTCGGTAGTGTCGGTACATTCGTTCACTCGTCGTATAGAAAACGTATATTACCGAGATCCATTAATAAAATAGACGCACCATAGGTAAAGGATAACACAAAAGAGACAAAGCGATCATAGACAAAGCGAATCGATACTTATAAAAGGTATGGTAATACCAGTTTTTACATTCGTACATTCGTAGGTATCTCTAATTCGTAAGTAATCTCCCAATTAATTCTAATTTCAACAGATTCACCAATTTCAGTAGGGAAGGATTGCAAGTCCTTTGTTCGGGTACCTTCCGCATCCGTCACGTTGCAGCGGGAAGGGAGGGGGAAGGGGGAAGGGGAGGAGGAACCGTCGCGCCGCATCGATCGCCACCTGTGGCGGACTGGCTCCCGTGAGTCACGTAACGCCGCGCGTCGAACATACTCTTCTTCTAGGAAGTAGGAAGTTAGGAAGTTCTAATCACATTTGGGTGCAAAACATCTTTAGGCAAGGTAAAATCCTGGCCAAATACTATGAGGGTTTTCTTTATAAAGTGCTACGAGTAAGTGCTGATGCATGACCACACTAAGCACCTAATGGTAAGTGATTACGTAAGTAAGTACTACTAAATATCATCGATGTGTTGTTGGCCAAGAAACAAGAGACTAAAAAGAAATGCGCATTGGAGAAAAAAATAATAAAATGTGGAGAATTTTGACTTTTTTACACTTATGTATTTCTATACCAAACACCTTAATCCAATAAGAGTAATAAGCGGAAGACGGAAGTAAATTATTTTTAATAGCATTAATGGTCGGCAATCTTTTACACCAGTCCAATTACTTGTTAACGAAATAATATTAAAAGAAACTTACTTAAAAGTAAAAACGAAAATATTCCCAAAGCGTGCAAAGTTACGTTCTAGTGTAGTCTGTCTGCATTTTATTGCCTCACCGATCCTTCGAACCGCCCGCCCCAGCCGAGGAAATTTCTCAGACACATAAATTTCCTCTCACACTTCTTTAAATGCCTTCAGCGGGGAATAATGAATGACCACGATACTAATTACTTTCACGGGAACCGCTAAGCCAATAGGTTTTTCGCACCTAATTGGTATTTCTTGAATTTTTTTTTATGAGTATAGAAATGTGTTGAAAACGCTTAGTACGATTAGTTACTGGAAGCGTTTGTAGGGTGTATCAATGATATTTAAAAAATATAGATACGTTATGCTCTTACAAATCAACCAAAAAATCTGTTCCGAAAAGAGCTACAACACACAAACGTTTAACTTTTGTTTTACTACACCAATCACATTGGTATAATACAGGAAGACATTTTGACGCTGTATGTCAAATGTCAAGCATTTCTGACAACAAAAGCGTGCGTATCGTCTTCTGTTGACAGAGCGACTACGAGCAGAACGGTCAATTGCCTGTTCTTGCGTTCTTCATCGTCGGCGCGCTAGTGACATATCTACCTCTTTTTTACATTATCATCATTCATTTATTTTTCTTTTAAATTGAATCATAGATCATAACAGTATGGACGAATTAACGTAATAGAGGCGTCCCGTTAGGTTTAAACCTCGGAATACGATTATGTATTTTGAATGCATTAAGATGAAATATTTTCTATCATGATTTATGGTCGTAATGCTAAGAAGTTTACCTATTTTTACAAGCTTATAGTAAATGGTTTAATATAGCTTACCCTTTTTGTGTCATAGACTTAAATATACACACTGTTCCGAACAAAATCCGTGTCACATTTTTCATATTCTATGACAGCGCTTCGTTCGGTCAAGTTCGGTTCAAGGGCGGTATTAAGTATTTTGCATTTTTTTTTAATGTAAGTAAAAATATAGTTATTTAGGTGTTCGAGCCTCCGCTTGAACCACCTATGAGATTACACCTTCATAATTCGTAGTCAACTACCCGCGTTTCGTCCAAAATTCTTACTCAAACCAGTTCATGCTTGCATTTGCTATCTCTTTCTAACCCTGTCTTGGCAGCGCGCGGCTGTCCTGTTCCTCAGTACGCTTTCAATATTCGTGCGGTCAACATCACTGTGGGGAACAGAAAGTGCCAGCGGTGAGTTGAATTATTTGAGTTATTACACTCGAGTGACCCAATTAAAATTCCGCTCGGCGCCTCACGGCCCAGCGACGATTTAGGAGTTTTCCTAACTTTACCGTTACGATGCTTTTCGGTATCTTACGGGTCGAATCAGCAACGTCGCATAAACCTATTGACGTAAAATGAGTAACTCGGCGTCGTATAGTTACTCGACGTCGTATCAGTAACTCGACGTACCATTCGCATCAACTCAATGTCGCATCAGTTACTCGACGTCGTATCAGCCACTCCGTGTCGCATCAATTAGTTGCGTCGTATCATTAATTCGACATCGCACTAACTCAATGTCGTCTCAGTACTTGGCGTAGTATGAATTACTCGACAAGTCGCGTCGAGTCAGTAACTCGATGTCGTATCACTTGACGTCACATTTTTAACCAAAGCTGTAAATCACATTACAGACATGGAAGAGCTTACTACTATGGGAGAATTGGCTTCCCTGCCAGGTCAAGACCCGAACGACGCCAGAGTATTTCAAGCCGTAGTATCAGCTATCGACGAGTATTTCCCTTCATCGTGGCGTACATGGCGAGTCATAAATTACTCGTTTCAAGATATTTTTGGGGAAGAAATAACGCAGAAAACTGACGCTAAATTGCGATTTGCAATACCTCTTGATGTGTTAGCTAGGGCATTCGACCCTTCAACTACATCTCTGTCCGAGAGACGCTTCAGATCCATGAAAAACACAATTCTGGCTTGGCCCTTGGGACGAGCCTTACTTTATGCTCCACACGCGATCATGGAGAAGATTCACCAACCAGACTACTTCAACTTCGTAAATGCCGTGCGTGAAATAAAACCAAGATTGGTAAACAGACATCGAGCATCATCCCAACTTCGCGAATCAACCGAGCAACACGAAGCATCCCAACCTCAGGAACCACATGCATCTCTAGTAAGCAGTCCTCACTCAGGAAGTCGGAAAAGGCTGAGCATAGGTTCCCCTATGGGAGTCTCTCCGCCAAAACGACCAGTTTCCGGTGACAGTGACGCTCTCCTAGCAGAAGTCCTAACTAAGCAGACCGAGATGTTCAGCAAATTGCTCAACATGACAACAGAGCAAAATGAGAACATCAAAAAATTACTCAATCGGGACGATTCGAATACAAATACTGCCGATGTCGCGAACGAGTCTTTTGACTCAATCCCGGATAGCACAAATACAGATGACGAAATTGACGGTGCTTCGTGCTCCTCAACTAAACGAAGCGTGGCTTCAATCTCGGAAGAACAGGCCCTTAAAGACCAAATTGTAGAAGCTCAACGTAAATTAGCCGCTCTAAAAAAGGATGAGATCACGGAAACTGAAGTTACATTCGACTTTTTGCCATTTACAGTTGAAAAAGAACCGAAAGTGTTGAAAGCTGATGCTGAACTAGTGAAACAGGGGATTAGCTGTCAACGGTTCGGACAAGAGGGCTGGCAAAACGTCAGATACTCGGATACTCAGAAATTGTTTCAAGCTACCCCAGCATTCAGTTCTCTGAAGACTAATAATATACTGGCAGGAGCAACGCCTAACTACAAATCCGTTACCATTCTCGAAAAGGTCGATATGACACTGGGAGCCGTGACTAATGGTTTGCTTCAACAGAGGAGATGTTTTCAAGACTTGCTGGATAAAATGCCACAAGATATGCGACAACAAGTGGGAAAGGAATTTCTTGCCGCAAATTCAAATTTTAAAAAGGTTTCTGATAATTTACTTCAATACGTGTGTGGGCGTCGTGCAGAGGTGATCCAACAAAGACGGGACTCAAACCGGCCCATAAATCGCGTATTGAGGCAAATTCTGCATCGGAAAGTCATCTGTTTGATGATAAGGCGCTAGCTGAAGCCGTCAAGGAACAAGGTGGCATACATAAGTTTTTTCCAATCAGGAAGAAGCAGACATCGCATACCGACAAGCCTAATTATGACGAAACACGAAGAAAAGATATCTCCAAAACTTTACCGAGCAGCTTCACCTCGAAGAAAAAGAGATATAGCAACGACAATTGTGCAAAATGGAACTCTGCAACAAAAGGAAAGAACGGATTTGCAAGTTCAGGCCGAGCAAACCCTCATTCTTCCAAGAAAAAAGGAGGAGGGGACAAAAAATGACTTATTCAAAGCGGGGTGCCTAAAGCAGCACATAAACAGCTGGAAACAGGCACCCGCGTCCATTCTCAAAATAATAAAAGGTTACAGAATCCCATTTCGAATAAAACCCCCATTAAAAATATTTTCGAAGAAACTGACTCGAACATTTCAAACAAAATCCTCACCAGAAATGACCCAAGAGATGGAGAACATGTTGAAATCATCCGCCGTGGAGCTCTCAAATCAAACATCAGGTTTCCTATCCACCTTTTTCTTAAGAAAAAAGGGAGACGGAACAAACAGACCCATATTCAATCTGAGAAGATTGAATCAATACGTCATAGCTCCCAAGTTTCGGCTGCTCAACCATCAAACCATTCCATCTCATCTGGAAAAAGGCGATTACATGATGAAAATAGATATCTCAAAGGCTTACTTCCACGTTCCAGTCATAAAAAGTCATCGTCGTTTTCTATCATTAGCATACGAAGGCAAAATACATCAGATGACCTGTTTACCTTTCGGCCTAGCCAGCGCCCCAGCGGCGTTCGCGAAAATAACCAATTGGGTCGCTCACGAATTAAGACAGAGAGGTCTAAACATCTTAGTTTACCTGGACGACTTCCTACTCATACACAAGGACTATCAGACTCTGACAGAGCACATGATGATTGCTACAGAGTACCTAAAAAACCTAGGATGGGAAATAAATGTTCAAAAGTCATCAAAAGTACCGACAAAGGAATTAGAATACCTAGGGATTACCTGGAATACGGAGAAAAACGAAAAAAGTATCGAACCTCAGAAAACCGTAAAGCTGGAAAATCATTTAAGCGATCTCATACAGAAAAGGCAATGGAGTTGGTACGATGCAAAAGTAATTTTAGGAAAACTAAACTTCGCATCGTACGTTGTACCACTGGGACGCCTACATTGCAGAGTTTTGCAAAGACTAGCGAACCACTTGCCGAAGAACAGACGTTACAAAAAATTCGTGTTACCAGAGGAAGCCCTAACGGAACTGAGCTGGTGGCTACACAACGCGAATCAAAAGTCTCCGATCCACTTTGCCCAGCCAACAGTGTTTATAACTACGGACGCAGCCGATCGAGGATGGGGAGCAATAGTAAACGGTCGTCGCCTTTGGGGCGAGTGGTCTCTTTACCAACAAAAGTGGCACAGCAACCAGAAAGAGCTTTGGACGATCTACGAAGTCCTGAATCAATTAGGTCTCGAAATTCAAGGGAGATCGATAATGATACAAACCGACAATCGTACAAGTGTGGCTTACATAATGAAACAAGGAGGTACTTGTCGGCGGAGTTCCATCACCGCACTGATTAGGTCCATCCATATTGAAAGTATAAAGAAAAACTATTTAACACCTTTAACACTTTTATTTGTAGTATTCACAAAACACTTAAAACACTAGTAATTTGACAATGGTAACAGCTTACACACTTATTTATACTTCGAACTTATGAATAGTAATTCGGGCAGAGTAACAGCTTAAACTTTAGTTCAAATGCGAATAATCATGTTCCGACAGCGTGCGGACTTAAATACAAACACCATTACTTCCCTCACGCCACCTTATTTGCATGACAGAAGTGACGTAATTTACTAAAGATTTAGTTACTAATGATTCAATTTATCTTTTAATATATTTTAAAAATACATAAATAATAATTTTAATATAATAGCAATTTTTATAATTTATCTTTTAATACATTAATGTATTACAAAGGAACCGGAAGTTACCAACTATGGTACAAATTAAACATTATTTTAGTATTAAATCAAATGAATAAAATAACATTATTTAGCTTGATTTCATGATCACAAAACGCTCGCCGCCCATACGGCCATACTGACCCAGCGCGCTCTCTGCGCTGAATTATAACATTACACAAAGTATCTAAAATTTCAATTTCAACATAAAAAAATATGACATTGTAAACACACATCAGGCATCACCCAACCTAGGATCTAGCCTCTAAAGAGCCGTGGTGGGCAGCCAGCATCAGGGAAGGGAAGGGAAGGCGGAAGGAAAATAAATAAATAAATAAATAAACAAATCAGGCATCACCCATCCTAGGATCTAGCCTCTCAGACCAGGAAATCAGGCATCACCCAACCTAGGATCTAGCCTCTCAGACTGTGAAAAGGAAACGCTTGGTGGGCAACCAGCGTCAGGGAAGGGAAGGCGGAAAGGAAATAAATAAATCAGGCATCACCCATCCTAGGATCTAGCCTCTCGGACCGGGAAAAGGAAACGCTCGGTAGCCTGCGAGAAGTGAAATAAATAGAGTTTAATTACTGAAACATTTTTTTTTTTATAAACACATAAGTAAAAGAAAAACTTAATCTTTTATTCATCATCATCCGCCCATACGGGAGATTCATCACAATCATCGAATGGATCTGCTTGTCCAAAAGGAGCAGGCCTTAAACAGTCATGACTAGCGATCTTTTCAGAACACCCACGTAAATTTACGTGTTTCAATTTGTAACGGTCGTTAGGTAGAATTTCCAAAACTTCCATCGGGCCCTCAAATTTTGGTCCTAATTTTGTAGTATGACGTTCATGGATACGCATTAAAACGAAATCTCCGACTTTGAAACGTTTTATTTGGGCTTTACCTTTATCAAAACGAATTTTGTCCTGAATAGATCGCTCGTCCATCCTTTCTTTACTAGCATTCCTAACAGCAATAAGATTATCAACAGTTTCATCATCATCGACTTGGAGGAGCTTGATAACTGGTGGAGAACATTTTTTGCCAAATAATAACTCCATTGGACTTTTGCCTGTGCTTTTAGATACTGTGCAATTTATTGCTAATTGTAAGTCTTGAATTGCATTGTGCCACGGTTTATCAAGCTCCACCACTGACATATTGTCTTTGATGATCTTCATAATACGTTCCACCTGACCATTAGCCCTGCTAGCGCCCCTCGCTACTACGTGATGTTCTATTCCAAAATTTTGACAAAATTGTTTAAAATCCGATGAAGTCATGCTTTTATCTTGGTCGGTTATTAGTCTAGTGGGAGTACCAAAAATGGTAATGACTTCGCGAAAACATCGAATCGCAGAGTCTGATGTTCGATCAGTTGAATAAATTAAATGAACGTATTTAGTAAATGCGTCTATAAAAACGAAAGCGTATTCAGGATGATTGCGTTTTCCATTCATTTGACCAGTAATATCTGCATGGACGGTGTGGAAAGGTATTGAAATTTTGTCAATTGGGTGTAAAGAAACTTGTCTAGCGCCTGAAATTCCTTTCCTGACTCTACAACTAACACAATTGTCAGTGAATTTACGGACTAATTTTGACATGTTAGGAAACCAATATTGTTCTCTTATTTTTGCCAATACCTTTTCCCAACTAAAATGTTGGAGTGCATTATGATAATGGGAAATAAGATTCCACCGATAACTGCGAGGCACGATTATCAATTTTCGCGTTTTATTTTCTATTTGAACTTTACGTCTTAATAGTTTATCTTTTAAAATAACATAAGTGTCCGCGATGTTTTTAGGGATGGAGTCAGACTGTAGTTGGTCAACTATATTCTTAAGTATAGGGTCACGTTTTTGTTCAATAAGTAACCAATTGTGGTCAAGAGTTGAAGTATTAGTAGAAAAACACAGCGTTTGGACTGAGCGAGATACATCAATATTATCGCGGATGGTTGGTGGGTTAGTTATGTCGACTGGATTCCTACTGAAATAATCCGCGTGAGCCAATCTTTCGCCTTTGCGATACTCAATTTCGAATTGAAAAGACTGTAGGAAAGACCACCAACGGTGTACTCTTGGAGTCAGTTCTTTCTTATGTCTTGAAGCTTTAAGCGAGTTACAGTCGGTTATAACCTTAAATGAACGACCATATAAAAAATGTCGAAAATGTTGAATTGCTTTAACAACGGCCAGAGTTTCGAGTTCATATGAATGATATTTACTCTCCGCACTGGTCGTTCTCATACTAAAATAGCCTATAACGTGAGGGATCTTATCTTGTCTCTGTATCAGTACTGCACCATAACCAAGAGCGCTGGCGTCGGTATGTAGTTCGATCGGTAAATCAGGGTCAAATATTGTCAACAATGGAGAAGATGTTAAACGACTAATTATTTCCTGTCTGGCTTTTTCTTGAGCTTCAGTCCAGTTCCATGGTATGTTGGATTTGGTAAGTTCGTATAAAGGTATCATTATTTTAGAAAAATTAGGAACAAATTTTCTAAAGTAGCTTGCTAAACCATTGAACTGGCGAAGTTCTTTTACATTTTTAGGAACTGCAGAGGCAGTTAACGCTTGTATTTTAAGGGGGCTCGGCTTAACTGTGCCATTTTCGACAATATTACCCAAAAATTGAACTGAGGTTTTCAAAAATGAACATTTCGCAATATTTAATGAAAATCCAGCATCTGTCAAACGTTTGAGGACAAGGTTTAGATTGTGCAAACCTTCATCGGGAGTCTTAGACATAATCAGTATATCATCTATATAAACAAGAGCAATTTTATCTTTATAATCTCCTAACGCCTTATTTATCGCTCGTTGGTAGACTGAAGGCGCGTTACAAAGCCCGAAGGGCATTCGTAAGAACTCGTATTGGCCGTCAGGGGTCACAAATGCAGTTTTTTCGATTGAATTTTCTGCGACGGGTATTTGGTGAAACCCTGCGGCCATATCAAGACACGTAAAGTAACGCGCCTTGCCTAATTTGTCTATTTGGTCTGCGATCAATGGCAACGGGTAATGATCTCTAAGTGTATTGGCGTTTAGTTCTCTAAAATCGACACAAAGTCGATCAGAGCCATCCTTTTTCTTTACTAGCAAAATAGGGCTACTAAATGGGGAGGAACTATCGCGGATTATGCCATTATTCTGGAGATCATTTATAATGATTTTAACCTTGTCACGTTCTATGGGGGACAATCTGTAGGGCCTGCGCTGTACAATTTTTTCAGGGTTTTTTAATCTTATCTCTAATTCTCCTGTATTGACTTTAGAAACATTATTTCCAGTTGTAAAACTTTGTCGGAAGCTATTAACAATATTTTTCAATTTGTTTAGTATAGTCTGGTCTCTAATATCTGTGTCAAGTTCAAAAGGGAAGTCTAAACCGGTACATTCATTTATAACCTTCACATTATCAGCATTTTGTTTTACTGAAATCCCGCCATTACTCAAAGTGACACTCAGACCAGGAACTTGCAAAAGATCATAACCAATCAAAATATCGAACTGAGTCTGCGTATCACCTACTACATAGAAATCGAGCTCTACACTCACTTCATCGATTTCAACAATGGTTGTGATAGTTTGTGTAGAACGCACTGGGCAACCGCCAATACCCGAAAATACAACATCTACAGTTTTCCTTTTACCTGGAACTGAACCAGAAAAACGTTGACGAAGCAACGAACAATCGGCGCCTGTATCGAATAAACAGTTGTAAAACTTAGTACCGATTTTAACTTGTGTAGTACTGCGATTTACTGAATTACAGAAATTTATTGATTTACGTTCGTCATTTTGTTTTTGGAAGCAATTTTTTTCTATGTGACCCATTTTATGACAATACCTGCACTCGGTAGTCCTTACAGAATTACTAGGAACGGTGGTGTTTTGTACGGAATTGGGCTTAGGAATCAACGCAGGCGAAGGGACAACAGTTTCCTTACAATCACGAAGGCGATGACCCGGTTTGTTACATTTAAAGCATGTAACAGTGTGATCATAACTTACAATGGATTCCGTTACACGCGGTCTTTTGATATTGGTATTCAATTTTTCTAAATTATCAAATTTTCGTTTGCGATAAGTTTTTAAAACAGAAACTAGTTTGGGCAAAGAGTCAGGTGTGTTTCTTAATAATTCCGACTTAATATGTTCCGGATAAATACCTGTTAACAAAGCATCAATCACCTCAGCATCTGAAGCTTCAGGCCGAACTCGTTTGAAGAGTGTCCATCCAGTAGTCGCGTACTCGGCGTAGCTGGTAGCCTGGTCCGATGTGTAACTGCGCCATTTATGAACGTCGTCAGCATACCGAATCTCCTCTCCAAATGTCCGAATCAAGTCTTCTTTCACCTGCTCCCACGAGGTAGATTGCAGGGACCAGGTGTCGGCCCATATCTTAGCTCTTCCTTGTAGTTGTAGGATTGCTTTCATGCGTGCTTCTTGGGGCGAGATATTGAAAGCAGTTATAGTTTCGTCAACATTTGCACACCAATCCCTGATATCATGTGAACGGACGTCTGGATCAAACGGTGGCAAGTAGAAATTGCCGCGATCACGTGGCAAAGGGGTGGCAGAGATTGCCGCAGTAACTGCACTCACAGCTGCCTGTTTCGTCACACTAGTTAGCAAATTCATCACTTGCTCCATGGTAAAAGTAGGCTCGGGATGAGATCCCGCGCCTCTGGACGTTCCAAGTATAGGGGATTGTGATCCCACCGCTGCTGTCGGCGGAGTTCCATCACCGCACTGATTAGGTCCATCCATATTGAAAGTATAAAGAAAAACTATTTAACACCTTTAACACTTTTATTTGTAGTATTCACAAAACACTTAAAACACTAGTAATTTGACAATGGTAACAGCTTACACACTTATTTATACTTCGAACTTATGAATAGTAATTCGGGCAGAGTAACAGCTTAAACTTTAGTTCAAATGCGAATAATCATGTTCCGACAGCGTGCGGACTTAAATACAAACACCATTACTTCCCTCACGCCACCTTATTTGCATGACAGAAGTGACGTAATTTACTAAAGATTTAGTTACTAATGATTCAATTTATCTTTTAATATATTTTAAAAATACATAAATAATAATTTTAATATAATAGCAATTTTTATAATTTATCTTTTAATACATTAATGTATTACAAAGGAACCGGAAGTTACCAACTATGGTACAAATTAAACATTATTTTAGTATTAAATCAAATGAATAAAATAACATTATTTAGCTTGATTTCATGATCACAAAACGCTCGCCGCCCATATACTCGTTCCCTAACGTTACTGCGAACAGCAACGAAAGTTTTAGAACTTTGCCAAATGCTGCAGTGTCACGTAACAGCTCGTTACATACCAGGACAATACAATGGGATAGCAGACGGACTATCCAGGGCCAAGGCTCTGCCGGAGTGGCATCTCAACAAGAAAGCCTTACATACAATTTTTCAAAAATTAGGTCACCCGGACATAGATCTGTTTGCTTCACGAATGTCAGCAATTGTACCGGCCTATGTAAGCGAAGATTCAAAAGACCAGGGGAGTCAGTACACCAACGCATTCAGCAGGACGTGGCGGTACAGGCTAGGATGGATTTTTCCCCCGCCAGCATTAATCCCTCAAGTACTACGTCACCTGAAAACATCCGAGGGCCAATACCTACTGGTAACTCCAGTTTGGACACGAGCGTTCTGGGAGCCAGAAGTACGGAGACGTGCCATGTGTCCTCCATTAAGGATCCCAAATCTCCGAGCGAATCTGATCGATTTACGAACCAACCGGCCACCCCCAGAGGTGGAAAATCTAGATTTAGTGGTCTGGAAGATTCAGGCTGGATAAGTCATGTGAACGGTTGGTCTGAAAGGGAAATACAGCTACTAGAAAGCTCATGGCGTTCGTCAACTTTAAGAACTTACAAACCAGTTTGGTCACGATGGCGAAGTTGGGCCTTGTCGC
Source organism: Thymelicus acteon (assembly GCA_951805285.1). NCBI lineage: Eukaryota > Metazoa > Arthropoda > Insecta > Lepidoptera > Hesperiidae > Thymelicus > Thymelicus acteon. The sequence goes on from OX638234.1 coordinate 12,219,151, forward strand.
GAGGTTTTTCAGTGGACAATCCAAATCCACAATCGCTTGCAAAGTACTTATGTCATCTTTTTCTTAATGAAAACCTAGCTCCAAGAACTGTGGCCTTACATAAATCAGTCGTCGCTACTTTTGCTAACCCCAATGGGTCTACAACACTGAGTTCACACCCACTGGTAAGACAGGTTGTTAAGGGTGTATTTGCCAAAAAGCCACCACAGAAAAAGCCATTATCATGGAAAATTGAAGACCTGTTAAATTACCTCAGAAGTTACACTATCCGGGAAGACAACATTTTCGCAGTATCTAGACACACATGCACTCTTTTGTTACTAGCATCTGGCAGAAGAGTGCACGACTTGACGCTCTTAAGTATCAAAGAAGATTCGTTTGAAGACAGGGGCGATGAAATCATTTTTTGGCCCGATTTTGGGTCTAAGACTGATACATCTTCTTACAGACAGTCAGGTTGGTCACTTAAAACTATGGAAGGTCAAGAAAACCGCCTGGACGTGGTATTCTGGATTAAGAAGCTAATCAATATATCATCAAAACGCCGCAACTCTAAGAATATCTCTAATCTTTTCATAACTACTAGGGGTACAGTAAAAAGTGCCTCCCGATCCATAATAGCAGGCTGGATCAGATCTCTCTTTAAAGAAGTAGGAATAAATGCTTCCGCAGGCAGCTTCAGAGCCGCAGTGGCTTCGGATATTTGGACCAGTAATCGATTAGATATTGATGCCCTATTAGAAAGAGGCAACTGGCGCAGTAAAAATACATTCTTTAATCACTATTTTAGAGAAATACCAAAGCCGATAGGTGCGATAAATAACGAATTAGTAAATTCTTTCAATCCAATTTAATTAAGCGAATTTATAAATTGATTAACACAATTATGCAAATGAAAGTCACCATTTTGTTTAAAACTATAATTTGGAATAAACACTTATTTTTGTTGAATAATTACCGCAGTTTATAATGTTATACCTACCCTATATATACACACCCTATGTATATCACAGTACGCTTTATGTCAGCGCCGGCAGATAGTAAACACGTCTCATAGGTGGTTCAAGCGGAGGCTCGAACACCTAAATAGAACCGTTTTTCCCCCAAAGGGTATAAAACGGATATTTAGGTTTCAGCCGAAGCTTGAACCACCACTTAATGCCTTGCCGGCTTTAAGGTACTGAGGAACAGGACAGCCGCGCGCTGCCAAGACAGGGTTAGAAAGAGATAGCAAATGCAAGCATGAACTGGTTTGAGTAAGAATTGTGGACGAAACGCGGGTAGTTGACTACGAATTATGAAGGTGTAATCTCATAGGTGGTTCAAGCTTCGGCTGAAACCTAAATATCCGTTTTATACCCTTTGGGGGAAAAACGGTTCTATTTACGAATTATAATTAAAAAAAAAACTCAAATAAAGGTCAAAGGTAAATAATGAAAACGTTTTAACTGTGCACAATAAACAATATGCGTTAATATGTGTTCTTGAATGGTCTGGGTTTTTCAAAAATGACATCTACTTGTCTCGCTTGCTCGCAGCCGACTAAAATGCGTTGGCACCATTTGGTGTCAATATAGGTGTCCAAATTTTTAGTACTGAACGGCCTGTCTATGTGTGGGTCAAATCGTGCAAGCCTTATGAAACTTACTTGCTCTTATCCTTGGGAGTTGAAATTTTTCATACTGCTGCAGTTCTGATGCCAACGACAGGGTTGGCTCTAGACGAAGAAACCCCTCAGCGGCCAACAGCATTAACTCACAAAAGCTTATTTTGAAAAGTATTTTCACAATATTATTGATACTCTCTCCTTTTTCTAATAAGAAAGCACTTACCTACCAGGAGACGGCACTTTTTATAAAATTTAAAATCTCAACACAATCATACGACGAACGGAGAACGTTTTATTGAAATCCGAATTCGATTCCCTCCGCTGCGAAACCAAACGCTACGGAGAATAGGTTTTAAATATCGTAGAAGTACCTACTCTGTGCAAATATTGGAACAGGATAATAGCAGATGCGAAGCAACAGAGACTCACTTACAGTTAGATGGTAACACAAACACAAACTCTTGCATGAGCCGGAAATAGTAATGAATATGTAGTTGCATATTTTTAACCGACTTCAAAAAAGGAGGTATTCAATTCGATTGTATATTTTTTATGTTTGTTACCTTAGAACTTTCGACTGATTGAACCGATTTTGATGATTATTTTTTTAATCGAAAGCTGGTGCTTGTTATGTGGTCCCACTAAAATTTGAGCTAGATGTGACGAGTAGTTTTTGAGTTATTTTGAAATCAGTTATTTTTTCTTGGTAAAATTCAGATTGTGTTACGTCATTATTCAGGTTGTGCGTACAAACTTACTAAGAGTTGCTGAACTTGCTGATGATTCTGTTGGCGTGTATAGGTACCAGATTAACTTATAAACATCCTCCTTGAGTTCCTTGGCGTGACAAATCTTACAGAAAAGTTGTAATAGCCTTACTTCGTCATTCATAGACTTCGTCGTAACTGATGCGTTGCAAGCCAAGAAAGAGAGAAGAAGAAAGAAAGTTTGAATGAACGGCTCCCAAACCCCAACTCAGGCAATAGGGTGTTTGTTAGTAAAGTACTATTATTTCTTCTGTGGTAATATATTAATGACTTAATTATAATATCGATAATATTATCCTTATGTGAAACCTTACTACAAAGCGGGCCAGCTTCTGTTGACTATTACGACACCCTAATAGACTGCATGGGCGATGGGATTGGGGTCAGTATTCAAAGCCGCCCTAATACGGCTATTGTATAGGTATGCTATTTAGATGAACTAGATGTAAAATGTAAGACTGCTTATTTATTTTGCTATTCCAATCAGAAATGAAATCAGAAATCAGAAATCAATTAAATGAGGAATGTTTGTTGCAAAAAAGCAAATCGTTGATATTTTAAAAATATTCCATACTAAATTTCATCTTGTTTCCGGGGAAATCTTTTAATTTTATCGGGACGAAAAGTTTTTTAAAACGTGATCCAAATTATAAGGAACAAGTAACCGCCCTCGCTTTGCTTCGGTTTTCTTATTTTTTTACACCTTAGGTTACATTATTGGAGTTTTATTAAGTATCCATAATTTGAAAATATACTATAGCCTATGTTACTCGGGGATAGTGTAGCTTCCCAACAGTGAAAGAATTTTTGAAATCGGTTCAGTAGTTTCGGAGCCTATTCAATGCAAACAAAAAATCAAATCTTTCCTCTTTATATATTAGTATAGACAACTTAACTAAGTTACGTCAAAATCAGTTCAAAGGTTTTCTCGTAATGCCCGAACAGACAAACAGACAATAATAATCGAACCCAGGACCCTTGGCACGGTGATCCGGCATGGTAGCAATTGCACCACACGCCAGATTCTGGTTCAAATAAGGACCATCATGTCTAGCAGCAGGCTCTTAGATGTTGATGAATTAATGGTGGTTGTTGGCGTCGCTTTTGAACTTGGCTATTGCCATTCTTAAGCTGATTAATATCTAAACTCGAGTGAGTTTATATCACTCGATAACATGGTATAAAGACGGATGACATAAGCGACATTCCGAAAGCCATATCTAAGAACATCGAAGATTGGATGCAAACAACTCCCAAGAGTGTTGTGTCAGAGATTGCTTCCGCTAAGTTTGATTTCCATGTAGGCACCGATAAAATTGTCGGTTACGAGTAAACACTGATAGAAGATCGGATTGGTAGTTAGATCTTTTAATTTGTTTGAGAGTTTATCAAATTGTCGTTTTAACTTTGTAACGTTGGATTAAATTGTTAGATTGGATTCGTTGGCTTAGGTACTTGCCTTTAAGAAATGCGTTGATTTCCATGTAGGCGCCGCGGCGCCGATAAAATTTTCGGTTACGAGCTTACGAGTAAACAAAGGTAAGTATTGTTATTTGTATAGTTATATAGTTATTGTTATTTGTATCTTAATTTGCTTGCGAGTTTGTCAAATTGTCGTTTTAACTTTGTAACGTTGGATTAAATTGTTAGATTGGAATCGCTAACTTAGATATACTTGCCTTTAAGAAATGGGTTTTATTTTGTTTACTGGTGTTAATATTTATCCGTAAAGTCTACATTTCATTCTCATTTCTTCTCCTCCATGACAAAGCACTGTTCCGGAATGGTGGTAGTTTAAAATTATTTTGTGCATAAGTGTATTAGTGATGCCTATATGAATAAATAATTTTGACTTGACTTTTGAGTTTTGCTTGACTTCATCAGCCACCAAGTGACGCATTTGGTGTAGGTAACTAATGTCCGTGAACGATGGTAACAGCATACCATTAGGTAGGTTCGTCTGCTCCTTAAAAAAACTACACACAACTATTCAAAACTGAGTACACAACAGGTCCCTACCGTAGGTACTCTGCCTTAACAATTTTGCATGGTGATAGAGTATTTTACCGGCCTGGCTAGAGCCTTTACTGTAAAAATGTTTTTACGTGTTTTATCAGTGTTGGAGAGCCAGTAATAATTCGGTTCCTTTCGATCGGTAAGGTATTGGTGATGCCCTTGTTGAAGAATTCAACTCGGCTGGGCAGGTTCGGGAAATTAAGACATGTCTTTTCATCCAAAATTCCTCAGTGCCTGAAGTCGAATGTGTTCGAGCAATGTGTGTTGCCAGTGTTAACATATGGATCCGTGGCCTCATTCAAAGGCTTAAAGTCACACAGCGCGCTATGGAAAAGGCCATGTTAGGTATTTCACTACGAGATAAGATTTATAAGGATGAAGTCCGTAGGCGAACAAAAGTTACCGACATAGCTCGCAGAGTTAGCTGGTTGAAGTGGCAATGGGCAGGCCACATCGTTCGAAGGACAGATAACCGATGGGGTCGCAAAGTCCTCCGATAGCGACCACGTCTCGGTAAAAGAAGCACTAATCGCCCCCCGATCAAGTGGACTGATGACCTAAAGAAAACAGCGGGAAGGCGCTGGATTCAGAGGGCCTAGGACCCGTCGGAATATCGCCAACTAGGGGAGGCCTATGTCCAACAGTGGACTTTAAAAGGCTGTTAGATAGATGTCCTTGTTGTGCCTAACTGAAGTGAACGACGGTGACCACTTATCTACCTTCTAGTCTCTTTGTAAGTTGACTAGTCAGTTATACAGGGTGTTAAGTAATGTATTGCCAACACATTACAAAACATCCTGTATAAACTAATTTTTGTGCCTTTTAACTGATTACCTAGCGTCAAAGTCCAGCTATATGAATTGTTTTTACGTGTTTTGGTAACGTTCGTTATTAACTAGTGAGACTACATATCAGCTATAAACATAATAAAAACTAAATCAGTGATGCTGGGAGGAATGAGGGCTTACTGACTCATGGTCACAATGAGTTGTGTGAGCACCATACCTACAGTCACAGCAGGACTCTTTTCCTAATTACACACACACACACACACTATAATTAGGTATATCAGCGTTTAATATCAGCGATGTGCATTTGTCATTATCGATTATTGAAGAGAAAATAAAGTGGCTTTAATTAAAAACGTTGAGTTATTTACAATTATTTACCTATACATATACAATTATTTTACGGAGGTGGCGATACCGATATTACCGATACACAAGAGCTTCTGTTTTAAACAGTATATTTATAGCGCCATCTAGAAGACAGTTTGAGAATTACAATAATTGGAGAGCTATTTTTAAATGCCGTTACAGTGACATCTACTAAGAAATCCGGATAGAATCACATCTGCTTCGTATTAACCGCTGGAAAACCGATCACAAAATTAATAATAAGACCTTAATGTGATAATATTTTTAGCCACTTACATACCCTTTTATTTCCTTCATCTGAGTTACATACTTTTATTTTAAGTTACGTTTTTAGTTACGTAAGTATTTTACAAATAACGATCTAGAAAATCGTAATATTTGTTATAATATCAGCCCGACTAGAGAATCCCGGGCGTACCCGGATGTTTCCCGTGGGTAATCTATGATACAATTTCCACGGTACAGCAACCGGAGGTGCTCGAAGTGCGTTCGTCGGTGCGGGAGGATCCGTTTGACGCTCACAGCATGCACTGCTGCCCAGTGGAGTTGCTTTGAAGAAAGCGCGGCATGATTTGAAAATATTACCGCCATTGGCCATGTGATTCATAGCTGAAATAATGTTGGACAAATTAGTACTCGCGTCTTTTTATCCAAGTTATGAAATAATTATTTAATAACCAAATATTAAATAGGCACTTTTTACAGTCTTGAAATTTGTAGCAATTTGTCAAAAACATTTCAAGAAAGTTCCACGAAAGTTTAAGTTGACAGACATACTTTTTAATTAGGTCACGACTAGACTCACGCGGTCTTATTACAGAACGAGGTCTATCTTTAGTCCTGGTACTAAACCTCCTTTGAAGCTTGGACTAAACAAATTATTATTACAAGACGCGTTTTAACGCTAAGCCATTGCCTGTCTATGATACTAAAGCCTCGGGTGAAAGAATTTTGACAATTGCGACGTTTGCTTTTTGACGTTTTGTGACACGAGATTGTATTTGATTTTTATTTTGTATTTACCGTGGTAGGTTTACGTCGTATTCGAACGGCTCTAAAGTCCGGTTTACACGTATTAAGTAGTTAAGTAGATAAGTAAATTTTAACTAAATTTTAAGTGAATAATTTTTAGTGTCCGTCCACACGTAATAATTTAGTAAAGCTCTTTAGTTCATACAATTCTACTTAACTACTTAAGCATTTTACTAAATTTTAATTTAAAAGTGCCTGTCCACACGTGTTAAGTGATAAGCCCCGCCCACCTACTTAACAGAAAATAGAAAAATTTCTAAATTACTTATCTACTTTTTACTTAACTACTAAATTACTTAACTACTAAATTGTCCGTTTACACGTATTAATTTACTTAAAATTTAGTTAACTACTTAACTACTTAATACGTGTAAACCGAACATAAGTGCCTTTTATTTCTTTCATCTGAGACTTAAAGCTAAACCTGCGACAGTGTTGCCAATGAAAATTTTTGGAAGGCCGTGTACATTAGATAAAAAAGCCGTGTTTCTATGGAAAAATATCAACTGTGGGCCGTGTCCACAGCTGCCAATATAATATGCTATCCAATTATGCCAATATATACCACGCTCGGACGCTGGGACTAAAAAAAAAAAAAGGTCGTTGGCAGTGAATTTGATGTCCACAAAACAAGGAACACTTTTCATATTAGCCTATTGGAGCTGTTTTAAGGGTTTTAACATTAGTTAAATGTCTGCAAAAATAATAAATAACAAAAAGATCGTAGAATTTGCGAAAAGCCGAAAAAGCCGTAGATTTTGCTACGGCCCTAGGGTTCGGGCCGTAGACCGTAGATTTTGTGATTTTTTGGCCTGAAAGCCGTAGAACACGGTAATTGCCGTAGCATTGGCAACACTGACCTGCGACCCCCCTAGTTTAACGTTGGACTATTTCACAAATGTCAAAGTCAGTTTTGAGGTTGATGTCAAGTTTATTTCGAATTTGTTTTAACATGTAATAAAATCGAAGACAACAACAAGCAATAGAATTGATTGAAAACTGTATAATTATTTATTTGCAATAATATTTACGCTCTTAATATTAATAACAGACCTGTTCCATTAAATATGTCAAAAACAATAAACAGCATCGTAGTATAATGGAACGTCGTAAACGAATAAATACTGACGTTTTGAATCAGTTTCGTGTCAAACCCGTGTCAGTTATTTCAGCATTTTCAGCCAAGGTCTAAACTTGAAACCAATAGTACTAACAAGTCAACGAGTATTTTGCGTTTTGTAAGTATGTTATTATAGTCAGTATCGTACCAAGCCTGGACTATTTAGTCATGGTTTAAACCTAAACTTTAGACCTCGTCTTGTAATAAGGGGGACGGAGTACTTATTTGTATAAAATATAATGTATATGCACAGTCGACAAAATAATTAGGTGTGCAAGATGTGAGCAGGGCACATAACACAGGCACTTATGATTCATAAACCGTTTGTAATGACATGTATAGTGTCAGTGCCAGCGAGCCACTGACGTCTGACGCCCTAGCTATGCGCCCTAGGCAAGAATATTGTGGCACCCACATAAGAATATAAAAATCGAGCATTTTTTTGCTAGAAAATTTTTTATTGAACCGTGTTGCTGTCTACAATTTTAACTTTTCCAAAATAAACAGTTAAATAAAAAATAACCATTTTACCAAAAGTATAAAATAAACAAAAACTTGAGAGGTGTCAACAGTGGCGTAGCGTGGGCTCCCGCCGCCCAGGGCCGACCGAAAATTTGCCGACCCCCCCCCAATTATTTAAAATATTTTTTTATTAATTGAAAATGCACTTTTCTTGTTTTTTTCGTAACACAATTTACAGTGAAAAAATATATGTCGCAGAAAGGTGGTCCAGAAAATAATAAACTGTGGGCGTTTTCATCATTTTACTTAGAAACCCATTGAAACACATGTTTTACACTTGCTACTAATTTAGTATGCGATTACTACTGATACACATGGCTCACAGATTACTATGTCGCTCGAATAACATAACCAATCGCTAATGGAACGCGGTGAAGTCGGATTTACATCGCGGTGCGGCATTCCGGGTAACCAACCATAATTCACACGTCGCATTGCACACAGCCATCCCGGCTCCACAACTTGCCCGCGCCTCTCGCGCTTATTAAAACCCGTGTGATAAATCCGCCAATCGCTGGCACTAAGACCTATCTCATCAGAAGCGAACCATCACAGCCGCATGGGTGCTACTCTTCGCAAAGGGTATGACTGCACATAGAAAACAGTCCACGTGCACTTCTCGCTGGCTCCGGCATAACGCGCTACTGACTGGTCAACACACGCAATACCTGCTCGATCGCAGTCCATCAGTACACACTGTACCCAGTTGTGCTCTCCATAAAGTAAACGTTGTGCAATGCTAATGCAAATTAAACTCGGCCATAATAACGACGTTCTACTTTATCGTCCGCTCAGCTCGGAGGCTGTCTAAAGAGTGCCCGCTGCCGGTTGGCAAGTCAATAGCTGTCCTCTGTGACCCCCGCCACCGCGTGTACTCAAATGACAGTAGACAATTTGCACGGTGCTGCCATCTTCAACTTCCGAATACACCCAAGCTAGTTCCAGCTTGACGTTCCATTTTATGATTTGAAATTACTGATTTCCGACCATTGACTTATATTATATGGACGCGCTGTTTCTAAGGAATTTCGTGTCACGCTTTCGTGCCACAGAGAACTCAATCACAGAGTCACTATGCGCCCAGTGTTGCCAACACCCTACTCCGAAAGAGATCATGGATACATTACTATAACTGGACATATACCATGGATATATTACTCTGTCTGGATTACTTTGTAGAGGTACCTGAGGATTAATTACGTCATAACGGAATACCATTGTGTTCATCCATTCATTGTGTTATCTGTAATCCCAGGATATCATTCAGCTGTGTTAAATTTTTTTTATAAGTGTTGTGCACTTAAAATAAAAGAAATGTACCGTAATAAATTACATTGTTTCATTTCATTATCACATTCAACATCCGTTTTCATGACGTAAGGACAATTTTGAAGAAATTATAATAAAATGTGTTAATACAATAATATATTTTTTTACCACCAGAAAAATTATTAGAAAACATTTGGAAAATAGGACATAACACCCCACAATTATGAAGGATAATCTCAATCCGGTCTGCGATTGGTCAAATAGTCATTCCGTTGTGACGTCATCTGTCTTCAAATACCTCGAAGTTATGTATCCAGTTAAAAGTTATAATTATATCCATGGCGACAATCATACGATTTATGCCTTTTTCCAGTTCATCTCGGAGTGACTACTATATTTTTTTTTAACATCGTAAGTAAACATTAATAATTTAAATATGTATTTGTATGCATTGTTAGAAAATTATGTACGAGTATAATAGGTTCATGATATAATTATTATAGGTTCATAGATTTATCAATAGATGGCGCACATTATAATTACCTATGTCCCGATATTTCTAAATTTATAATTTTGTATGTTATTATGTAAATTTATATTATAACTAGCTGCCCGGACAGACTTCGTTCTATCAAAAAAAAATTGCAATAAAATAATATTGCGACTATACATTGAGATGTAAGCTATCCTATCTTTCAAGTTGGATCAAACTGCACACGGTGTGCAAAGGGCAATGAACCTAGTTGGCATACCTACAAGTCCGCAATTTTGAAAAAACCTCGATTCGGCGGCCAGTGATGTAAAATATATCAATCGATAGAATAAATGATTATGATCAAAAAGTATTCAGTGACGAAATGTCGTAAGTGGTATACTTTCTGAGATATTTGAGTTCAAACCCGTAGAAAAATGAAGTAAAAAACTTTGTTTCGGCGGATATTGATAAAACATGTGTCAATCGATAGACTAAGTAATTACGATCAAAAAGTATTCAGTGATAAAATGTCGTAAGTGATATACTTTCTGAGATATTTGAGTTCAAACCCGTAGAAAAATAAAACATTGGTGATTAATTGTCTTTTTTATTTATTAGTGGATCAACACTATAACTATATACATATAAAATATCACAATATCATTAACAAAAATAAATAAATACATATTTATTCATATTTACATATATACATATTATATTATATATTAAGGACATAAATATTTATAACTACGTATATAACATGTGGTTGAAGACCACGGGCGAGGACATTCTAATTGCTTCAGGTAGTGCTGCCGGACGTGATTCTTGAAGGAACTTTTGGTAGTCTTTTGATGTCTACAAGCAAGGAGTTCCAGAACAGTATTGCAAAGGAATTCCCGAAATAAGCAGTGCTATGGGTTTCCTTTAAATAAACAGGAGAAGACACATTATTCAAAATAGCATAAAATGTTGAGAGAATTCTGAAGTTTCACCTGTGTCGAATTGGTAGCCATTTAAGTTAGGAATCAAACTGGGAAATCATACGTACGTGGTCATACTTACGTAAGCTGAAGATAGGTATATCGAAGTTTTTTTACTTTATTTTCCTACAGTTTTGAAATCAAATATCTCAGAAAGTATATAACTTACGACATTGTATCACTTAATACTTTTTGATCGTAATCACTTAGTCTATCGATTGACACATATTTTATCAATATCCGCCGAAACAAAGTTTTTTACTTTATTTTTCTACGGGTTTGAACTCAAATATCTCAGAAAGTATACCACTTACGAGATTTCATCACTGTAAAATTTTGATCGTAATCATTTACTCTATCGATTGACACATGTTTCATCACTGGCCGCCGAATCGAGGTTTTTTCAAAATGGCGGACTTGTAGGTATGCCAGGTTCCATACAAAAATGTTGGAAGCCCTTTGATTAAAATCGGTTAAGTTGTTTAGGAGTCTATCGCGGACAAACAACGTGACACGTAATTTATATATATAAAGATAAGAAGATTTTATTTTAATTTATAGTTTTACTTATTACTTTTCTTTCAATTTCGTTTTGTAGACCGCCATCTAAAACTAATTAAAGTTTTAGTACCTACATTAAATGAATCGTACTATTTTTTTTCTGGAGCCATCTTAGGAAATACGACTTTTATTTACCCACCGTACGATCTCTCACTCCGCGACGTCTGGCAACCCTGTTCCGTAGTGATTAAGTACTCTGTGTTCGTTCTGTCAAGTTTGGTTCAAGATGTCGGTATTAAATATTTGACACTAAATAATTTTTAAGACTGTAAATAAAAATATAGTTACTTACCAATTATGATTAAATAAAGTGAAATAAAGTTCAAACGTAAATAATGAGAACGTTTTAACTGTGCTCAATAAACAATAATACGTTATTAAGTGTTTTTGAACAGTCGGAGTTTTTCTAACGTGACATTTACTTGTGTAGCTTGCTCGCAGCCGATTAAAGTGACCTAAACTGAGTTGGCCCCAGTTGGGGTCAACACAGGTGAACAAAATGTAAGTACTGAACAGCCTGTCTATATAATATAAGTCAATGTTTCCGACATATAAAATAATTAATTTTAATACTGAGTTTTTTTTATTTAAAAATCGAGTGGCTTGCCGCCCTCTCTTCATGTGCCGGCCGGGGCCTGGGCCCCCCGGCCCCCCCACGCTACGCTACTGGGTGTCAAGGGACACCCGGATGGAACGAAGTTCCTTGCAGTACGTACTAGGATAGCAAAAACATGCAAGTGAGTGTGCCAAAACAAATCTGGGGTGGCTTGCTACTAGACGACAAACAAACGACAAACAAAATAAACAAAGCCGATGAGCTGCTGAACAAAGCTGATGAACGAAAATATGTGGTTTGCTTTCTTTAAGGGAGAGAGAGAGAGAGAGAGACAGACAGAGAAATATGCGCACGCCGCACGACATGTAACGACGCCGTACGAGTTGGAACGACTAACGACGGCAAAAAGTGTCGTTATGACTTTTCGTCCCAAAATTTTCCGCCTAGCCCATTGAGATACATACATAGAGGAGACATCTCAAACAAAATGTGTGTTCCACCGCCGGCTTGCCCTCCGTTCTCTTTTCAAATTAGATCCCTCGTTTGCACACTTGCCATAGAGTAACTTTGTATATGACACTTGCCGAACCAAGACGGCAACCTAAGCAAGCTTATATAATCCATTAACACGCTAGTAGCTTGCCAAGTTCAAACGCTCCTTATGATTTTTTCATTCAAAATGGCGGGAACATTGCACAATAATTTAATTAAATTCGTTTTAGTTGATTTAGAGTGCGCCCAACTTATCTGTGAAATGGCGAAAATTGGAACTATTCTGAAGTTCTTTGTGTTAATGTCAATGAATGACATTGACATTTACTACGTCTCGAATTGCGTCCCAGTGATTGGTCCAATGCGTTCGACAGCGCCCTCCCTCAGTTCACAGATAAGTTGGTCGCACTGTAACTTAATATTTTGTTTTCTTACCGATGATAAAGCGATACCATTATCTTTTTTGTTTTTTGTCGTGCAATTGTGATACGTTCTTATTATGCACGACGGCATTTTTTCAGTTTTTTCATAAACAATTTTGGCATGCGGCCGCCATGAGCGCAACCGAGTGACAGCCGAGTGACAGAATGAAATGCAGCCGGCCGGCTGCAATGCCAGGGTTGCCAACTCAGTACCACGAATAGGTGCTAAATGATATCTAAAAGGGTGCTAGATAATTATGAATTTCCAAAAATAGTGCTAAATTTATTAAAATCACTATGAATAATTTTTAATCAAATGTTTTTAATTTTTAATAATTATTTAACCACTTACTGATGGTGGATGGTTGTTCACGACCACTTTCAGTCGACTTTTTTAATAAAAATGGGTACATTTTTTTCTTGCGTATTTTTTAAATAATATCTTCAGTCAATATCGTATGTGTGGCAAGTCTTCTTAAAATTTTTAAGCCTTGTTCGGATATGTCTTATGAACCATTGAATATAGTGTCCAAGTTCATTTTAAACTGTATGTATTTTTCTTAGTGTGTAAAAGTTTAATTTTAAAATAATCAGATGAGTACTATTTAGTGCTAGATTTAGTGCTAGGTGCTGTATGTTGTTATTACGTGCTGGAGTTATGAAAATAGTGCTAGATCTAGCACCGAAAGTGCTAAGTTGGCAACACTGTGCAATGCACACCCCCGAACCCAATGTTCGCGGTGTCTGTTCTATACGCTAGTAATACTAGTTCAATGGCCTAGCCCCCTTTCGCAACGCGCGGGAATTTTGTTCCAAAATATTATACCCCATTTACACGCGCGCGCGAGCCACGAGACAATCCGCGAGACGCGCGCATACGCGCGCGTGTGAACAGGGCGCTCACGGACCAGACCGCGGCGCGTCTCGTGGCTCGCGGGCTCACGTCGGGAGCGGTTTTGTAGGCGCGCGCCAAAGGGGCTCGCGCGAGCGCTCGCGTGGTGTTCACACGCGCGTAGGGGGTGTGGCTTACGGACGCGCCACGAGACGGTCCGCGACACGCGCGTGTAAATGAGCGGTTAGTGATATATTTAATCTGTGGTTGTGTCTGTGACATTTTTGACGTCTTGAAAAGAAACTTTTTCACTCTGTGGCACTGGGCAGTCTGTCCGCCAGGAGTAATTATTGTTCTGTGGTCTGTCTCTTTCTTTTTAAGTACTCTGTGGTCTGTCTGCTCCAATCCAAGTCGGCTGACGGCTCGGCTCAGCGTGACCACTTTTAGTAGATTTCTACTTTTTTAGTAGATTTGAAGCAAATAAGACCATTACCTAGTAGGATAAAATGTCTTAGTAGAATTTAGTAGAAATGAGAAACACATCGGTAGGTTTTGGTATTAATTCGCTATCAAAGAATATTATTAGGCTATAAAGAAATAATATTAGATAATATAAATAATAATATGAGCTATAAAGAATAATATTATTTTTTTTTTTTTTTTTTTTTTATGTAATATGCAGGCAGACGAGCAGACGGGCCACCTGATGGTAAGCAGTCACCGTCGCCCATGGACACTCGCAACACCAGAGGCGCCACTAGTGCGCTGCCGGCTAAGAAGGAAGTGATGGACCCGCTTCTTGAAGGTCCCCATATCGTAGCACTGTGGGAATACCGTCGGTGGTAGTTCGTTCCACAGTTTACACGTGCGCGGTAGGAAATGTCGTGTAAATCTTACCGTGGACGAATGCCAGGTATCTATATGGTGTTTGTGATATTTGGCATTGCGGCGCGTTGAGCGATGATGGAAGTTGGCCGCCGGTATTAAATTAAACAGTTCTTCAGAACATTCCCCATTGTACAGACGGTAGAAAACGCACAGAGAACTCACATCTCTTCGTAATCCCAACGATTCTAAACCGTCCGTGAGCTTGGGATTATCGACAATACGAACAGCCCGTCTCTGAATCCGGTTAAGGGGATCCACTTGAGTAGTCGGTGCTCCAGCCCAAAGATGGGAGCAGTACTCCATATGAGGTCGGACTTGTGCTTTATAGAGCAGCATCCTATGTTCGGGTGTGAAGTACTGCTTTGCTCTGTTGAGCACACCCAGTTTCTTTGAGGCTAGTTTGGCCTTAACTTCCAAGTGGTCCCTAAACTGGACTTCTTTCGTAATGTCGACACCTAAAATCCCAATGCTCTTGGAGATGTTTAGGGGAACATTCTGAAACTGTGGTGCCACGATAAATGGGGATTTCTTTGCGGTTAACGCGCAAACTTGTGTCTTCGAGGGGTTAAATTGGACTAAATTCAGTCTGCCCCATTCTGTGACCCGCTCGAGTGATATCTCGAGTTCAGACACAAGTTCATTCCGTTTGTCTTCTAACTGCGTCCGAGAGATGTTTGCGTGGCCGGAGTAATGGGTGTAACCGGTACTGTCATCAGCATAGCAATGTATGCCCCCGGCTTCGAGCATATCATTGATATGCATGATAAACAAAGTAGGTGATAGGACAGAACCTTGTGGAACGCCAGCGTTTATGGGTTTAATATCCGAGCAAGAACCGTCAACAACGACTTTAATGCTGCGCTCCGATAAAAAGCTGGCGATCCACTTGCATAATCTCTCGGATACTCCGTAAGAAGGTAGCTTAGATAATAGTGCCCTATGCCATACCCGATCAAAAGCTTTAGAAATATCTAAGCTTACAGCCAAGGCCTCTCCCTTGCTCTCAATAGCCTCTGCCCAACGGTGAGTCAGATACACGAGAAGATCACCAGCAGATCTTCCGTGCCGAAAACCGTATTGTTTATCGTTGATTAGCTGGTGATCCTCTAGGTATTGAAGCAGTTGCGAGTTGATGACACGCTCCATTACCTTGGAGAGCAGGGAGGTTATGGCGATTGGCCTGTAGTTGGCTGGATCAGACTGATCTCCCTTTTTGGGAATAGGGTGAACTAAAGCTACCTTCCACGAAGACGGCATAATGCCGGCAGAGTAAGACAGTTGGAATAGGCGCGTTAAAACCGGTGTCAACTCCGGAGCACACGTTTTCAGCACTACAGCAGAGATACCGTCAGGCCCATTCGACTTGTTGACGTTGAGGGATAGAAGAGCACGACGCACGGCGTTTTGGTTAAAACGCACATCAGGCATCTGTTCTTCACACTGCGGGATGGTAGGCGGTGTTTTCCCCCCATCGTCAAGAGTCGAATTCGACGCAAAAAGAGTACCCAGAAGATCGGCTTTCTCTTTAGCGGAGTGGGCTAAGGTATCATCTGCTCTGCGCAAGGGAGGAAGCGAGGATACACAGAAATTGCCATGAATGGCTTTGGCAAGAGACCAGAAGGCCCGGCTACCACATGGATAGCTCACTAGTCTCTTACCTATTCTGTGAATGTGCTTGAACTTTGCTCTAGCGAGGTGTCTTTTTGTGGACCGAGAGGCGGCATTGTATTTCTTTTTCAGAAGTCCTGTATCAGTGTTTCCGCTCTTACGCGCAAAGGCCCAATCCTGATAAGCAGTTTGTTTGAGGCTGGATGCCTTAACACAGCTTCTGTCGAACCAGGTTTGGGCCATCCCACCAACTGGTACCACAGAGTTAGGAATATAACATTCCATGCCCTGAAGTACCACGTCAGTGACAGATTGCGCGCAGGCGTCAGGATCATCTGTAGAGAAACAAATGCGCCTCCATGGGTAGGATGAATAAAATTCCCGCAGACCATCCCAATCCGCTGATTCATAATGCCACACCTGGCGAGAACCTCTTGGACGTCGGTCGACAGGTTGGCCTAATGTTGCCGTGGATCGTATTAGGCAGTGGTCCGACGAACCAAGTGGTGCCTCGACAGATATGACATAACCTTGCGGGTGGGTGGTAAGCAGGAGGTCCAAAGTAGAAGCACTGTGGCCGTCAATGTCGGGGATCCGAGTTGGGCCGGTCACCAACTGACTGAGGCCATAAGCTAGAGCAAAGTTGTGGGTGGATTTTCCTGCGTAATCTGTTGAGCGTGATCCTAGCCATTCAATATGGTGGGCGTTGAAATCACCTAGGACCACGATTTCAGCGCTTGGAGTCCACTCAAGCACATAATCGAACGCTCCCTGTACGTGCTCGAAGAGTCTATCTATTTCGGCATTCCCGCTGTGAGATCTGTACAGGCACATGTAAATACGAGTTTGGTTCCCGTAATCTACACGTGTGCAGAGAATGGACAGATCTCTATCTCCTTCAAGGAAGTCAAGACGTCGACAACAGACATCCTCACGATAGAACATGCATACACCGGCATGTGCTATGAATTGATGTTCTAATTTATATCCGGGATAGTGCAAGTATGATGTGTCGTCACGAGATGTAATCTGCGTCTCCGTCAGGAAGAGTATGGCCGGCTGCACCGTCTCAAGATGGTGATGGACAGCGTTTAAGTTCGAGTGAAGGCCCCTTATGTTGCAAAAGTCAACATGAAGTGTGGATAGGGGTGCCGCAGTTTTAAACGTTCTTCCTTTTTTTGACTTTCTCATGTGTTATTTTTTTTTGTGGCGGGGAAGTCGAAATTGGAAAGAGAGCTGTGCATCATCAGTGATTCTGGAGTCAAGATGGAATCATCAATGACCCCTACAGTGTATCAGGAAGAGTGAGCCACTGTCACGGGGGACGGAAGGGCCCCCGATCCGACCCTTGAATGAAGGTCACGATCCACACCCGGTTTCCCTTTACCGGCGCGACCAACACTCCACGGGCTTTTTTCATTGGTGGCGGGACAGCCTCCCAGGGCGGGATTTCCTGGGTTCGGGTCCCCTACGGACCAACGGGCGGCCAGCGGCAAGACCGTTTCATCGGGTCTCCCTGGCCCCCGTGACAGTTTATCACGCCTGAACACGAGTAGGGAGACTTATTATGATGTCGACGGACTCCAAAACAAGCCAACAAAGCACAACTCTGGGATAGGTGACAGTTGAAGAGGGGAAGGATGGGTAATGAAAAGAAGGGGTGAGAAAGAAGGAGAAGGCTGGAACTCCGGCTCGCAACCGAAACACGTCATAAGACATTTCACGATTGATTACGACTGGAGGGTGGTAGCTATCCAGGCGAATTTCATGGAGAAAAAATAAGAATACTAATGGTATTAATAAGCTATTAATATCAATACTACCAATATATTCTCTCACAGAAACCCTACCACCAGCTGGGATTACCGGATTTAGTCGCCTCCTACGACACCCCTCCGGCGTGGGATTGGGGTTTGTATTCTAAGCCGCCCCAATACGGCAAAAAGGCTTAGGCTTAGGCTTATTAGGCTTAAAACCAAGTAAAAAGTTTTAATTTTACAGTTGACACCTTGGCAAGAAAGTGATTTGGGGGATTCGCATAATATTGAATGAACGTTACTGTGGACATAGCAAATTGAATTTAATTCCCCAATAGATAAAGACTATTTTTATAAAATAGGTCTTACAGCTTAGTTCATTTATAAGTTGCTCCTATAATGATATACAACACAGTATTATTTAGTCGTTTTCATTCATTTGTATTGTTTGTATTTATGTAATTTAAGATGAAAAGAAGAACCAATTAAACTTATCGTGCGGAGTGGGAAGAAAACCCATTATTTTCAAAGTGGCTTAAAAATATGATGACTTTTTTATGTGATGAATTATTAGATTTTGAAATGTGACGTCACGAAATTTAGGACCCCCTCCCACCCCTTGTCACACTACATCGCCCCCCCCCCCTCCCTCCTAGCGTGTGACGTAACTTATGGATGGCCCCTTAACTAATGTGTTTTATTTCAAATCGTTCTACCCAAAACGGCTCAAATATTACTCTTAAAATTATTAGTAGATTTTAAAATGCGACCTAGATTTCAATAGATTTTAGCAGTGTCTTTGGTAGATTCCTTCATTAAAAAGTGGTCACGCTGGCTCGGCTCTGCTCTGTGGTCATGAAGTTTAGTGGTCGTTATAAATTTTGTGAAAAATTAAGTTTTACTAAAAGATAATAAGCTTAATTTCATGCAAGGATTTAAAAGTTTTAGTTAAAAGTAACTAAAATGTCGTTTTCCTTTGGAACACCATCAAGTGCGCCGGCAACAGGTTTATCTAGCGGTTTTAGTTTTGGCGCTAATAAGTAAGTTCTGATGATAAATAAACAGTTATATTGTATTGAAATATGTGAAATACATCAAAGAGGTTTCAAGTGATATATTCAAAGGCCAAAGATTGCCAAAGTCAAAATTTTCTGTTGTCACCGAACTTGTCATAACCTCAATCATCAAACTTTCATTGTAAATTTATTTTCAAGGCCAGCAACGCCGGCGTTTGGTTTAGGAGCGACTTCCCAGCCTTCGACCGGGTTGTTTGGGACCCCGGCGACATCGGCACCTGCTTTTGGAACCGCAACGCCCGCGTTTGGTTCAACACCAGCTTTTGGGGCTGCGTCAACTGCCCCGACGTTTGGTGCTAGTACATTCGGGGCTACTAATCCGCCTGCCTTCGGCGCTACTTCCACCGCGCCGGCATTCGGTTCCACCACTACCCCAGCTTTTGGGGCGACGTCAACTGCTCCGACGTTTGGGGCTAGTACGACCCCAGCGTTTGGGGCGACAGCGACCCCCGCATTCGGAGCCACTTCTGCTGCGCCTGCGTTTGGAGCGACCACTACACCTGCTTTTGGAACAACAACAACATCAGCTTTTGGTAAGATTCCTTTTTGTATAAACAGAAGCCTTTTAAGTTTCAAGTTTTAAATTTATAAAATTGTCATGCTATGCTTAGGATTATCTTTAAATCAAACTTATTATTATAGAGTTTTTAATTGCCTATAAAAGTGCAGTTACATTGGTTGGTCACTGGTCATTAACCCTACTTTGTGTATTGGAAATTTGGAATAAGAAATTAGAGCACACTTCAGGCCATAATAATTGTGAGAACCCATCTGAACGATAGAATATAACTATAACAGATGATCATCCTTGAATAACGTTTAATACTCTAATTATATAGACGACCCTGTAGCCTAGTTGGTAGCGACCCTGCCTGCGAAGCAAGGGGTCCCAGATTCAATTCCCGGCAGGGCAGATATTTATGTGACAGATAAATATTTGTACTCAGGTCATGGGTGTTACTGTGATGTGTTATATGTGTCATGCTACCTGTGACACAGGTAATAACATACAGCGGGGGTATGAGTGTGTAAACTTTTTTTTAAAAGAGGATATTCTTTATACTTTCTATATTTTCAGGGGCAGGGGCTCCAACATCGCTGTCATTTGGGACCACCACTGCGCCATCGTTTGGTACCACTGGCCTTGGCACTGGGGGCCTGAGTTTTGGCACTGGTACTACCACTACTGCCTCAACAGGTAAGAATTTCCCTTCATTCCTACTAATATTATAAATATGATTGTTACTCTTTCATGCAAAAATACTGAATGGATTTTTATTAAATTTAGTACATACGTAGACCATTGTCTCAAATAGGATATGGGGTTTTTATTATCCCAGAAAACACTGGCAAAGCTTCCCCGATTTCGATATATTTAACACATCTCCAAAGGTTATAAATATAAAACATTTGTTGACCTCAAACTGGTTTGATGTGACTTCCTAATGACTTTTCATGTATTTGCTAATAAATTACGTTTTGTATCCTTATTTTCTTTTTGTTTTCTTGTGTTGTAAAGAAGCAAACAAAATTAGATTTATAATAATAATATGTGGAAGCTCATAAATGGTGTAAAAGATAATAATTATGTGTTAGTATTGTAGATATAAGCCACTATGTTTCCCAAATAAAGAAAAATAAAATAAAGCTGCGGACAAATAGTACTTACTACTACATACTATATCTATGATATTTCAAACTTGGTATCAATTATTTTAGTATAAAGCATAGACTAATCAATTCATTAAAAACACACATCTAACCATCACATACCATTCCAAAATTTCAGGCCTATCATTTGGAGCACCAGTTACAAGCACTGGTTTAGGACTCACCGGCTTTGGCTTCGGAGCAACAACAACTACACCAAGCACTAACCAATGGTCGTTTAGCACTAGCACAGCGCCCACTACTGGTAGTTTATTTGGTGAGTTACTTAACAAATGTTAGAAGTTAATAAATATGATATGTAAGTGATGCTACACACTCATAGCCCCATACTAGGATTCCCTGTGTCGCGGGTGCCATGGACAACACACAGAGACAAGAACACACACACCTAGACCGAGAAAAGAAATTTAAAATCATCATTCAAATTTTCTTCCTGGGAATAAAACCCAGGACCCTTGGTACGGTGCTCCGACATAGTAACTACTTCACATGGGTTGTCAAATGGAGTAAATTGTGTGTTTGATTATAATGTGGGTGCCTTGCTAGACAAGAGTCAAGAATTTTACTAAGTTATTTTGATTTATCATCCATAACTCCATTACCACTTACCATCAGGTGGAATTGTAGTAAAATTTACCTTTTAATATACAAAAGAGTATATTATACTACAATAAAACAATTCATTACAAACATGCTATGCATTATATTTTTTTGTATTTTGGTCAAAATAGGATGGATGTAGGAGAAGTAATTAAGCCTAACTGTATTCTTTCGAGAGCCTATTAGATGAACTATTGCAACAGTGTACAAGGCCAACATATCAGTCCCATTATTACATACCTTTTTTTAAGACCCAACATAATGCCTAATAACTTAGGCCAATCAGATATGACCAAGATTCAGTGCAGACATATAATCCTTGATCAGGATTAATTCTTAAAGGTCAAGAAGACTAAGATTAAGACTCAACTCTAGCACTAAAATATAATGCTGTCAAATGAGATGAATTTCTAGTGAGATAGCTCCTAAAAGTCCTAAGTGTCTATAAGTGTTACACAAATTCAAACTAAATAGATTTGAAAAATTGTAATAACAGCAATAAAATTAGAAAAACAAGTATATCAATAAACTATTGTCTTCCAGATCCAAAAAGTTATGAATCCTAAACCTAACATGCCCTTCATACCTATTACCCAAACTTATCAAATGCTACCATCGCAAAATATCAAGGGTCACAGCTATAACATAATAAATCCTGAAGTTAAAAGTACTGGATGTGCTCTAATGAGCGCAAGAAGAGACCGCTATGGGACTATTATACCATCTGGTGAGATTTTGGCAATGCACTGAGTAGTTTGATAACATTATTTGGTCTTTAAGTCAGGAATGAATAGGCTTGTACTAAGTTAGTGTGGTCTACCATACCATCCAAGAATATATTGCCGGTTATCATCAGGTGAAATTATGATAATGTCACTCTTTTTATTCCTATTTTCCATTAGGTAAAAAGAAACAATGATTATACTTAAGGACTCCTGTATAATAAGAAGACAACTTCGTAGTAGTATGAAGCATTTATATTATAGGGTGAAGTTTTTAAAATGATTTTTGAATTATTATAGTTTTATGCTTAAAATTATCTTCAATTCCAGGCAATAAATTTGAGACAACAAATGTAACGGGCACTCAGCCTTCTGTCTCAGGTATCATTATAAAAATATAATTTTGGATTAATTACTAACATTGTATTGTATGTAACATTATGTAGTTGATTAAATTATAATTTATATGGTAGAAGTTGTGGGTTTCATCATGAATTAACTTTTTAGTCTGTGATTTGTTTGGACTAATTTTGCGTTAACAATTCTATAACTTCCTGTAGACAATATGTATTTTATCATAATATCTAATTTGTGTTATTTAGGATTTTTAATCTAACTTTAAATTTAAATTTTCAACTACATACCATCATCACAAGACTCATATCTATATCTAGATAATATCATGTAATTAATTGTTATTTAATGTATATTTATTTTACTTTCATGGGAAATTGTGCTTACTACAATTTACTAATAAAATAGCTGTATAATGTTTGGGTTTCATCCAATCCATGCCACAAATAAAGGCAGAAAATTACAAGGAATGAGGTGGCTAATTGTATTGCTTTTATCAATATTTTTTCTGAAGTAGGAAATAAATAAAAAGTTTCAATATTAAGATTTAGATTACAGTGCCAGTAGGAATTTCTTAACACTTTTTATATTTAAATGTTATGTTTACCTTTTAACCGACTTTAAAAAAGGAGGAGGTATTCAATTCGACTGTATTTTTTTATGTTTGTTTGACTGGGTGAACCGATTTTGATGATTCTTTATTTAATCGAAAGCGTGTAAAGGAGCTTATGCATATAAAAATGTTTGGTTCAAATATTACTGTCACTGAAAGATTCTTAGCACCTTCTGTTTAACTATTGACATTACATTTGAATTGAAACAAATGGGTACCTGTATTTGAATTCAATAACTTATTTAATAATAATCATGGCTGTTTTGTTTGTGTAATAAAACGATTGTTTATCAGCCGCGCCGAGTCTTGGATTGGGTGGAGTGGCGCCAACTAGCGGAGCAGCATCGACAACTACTGATGGAAAAAGTAAGTAAATAGTTTTAAAGTGTATTGTGGGTTAATAGCTAATAAACCAACAGTTACCTGGTTTACCTGGTAAATGGTTATCGCTTATGTTCGGTTTAGACATATTAAGTAGTTAACTAAATTTTAAGTAAATAATTTTTTGTGTGCGTCCACACGTAATAATTTAGTAAAGCTCTTTAGTTCATACAATTCTACTTAATTACTTAAGCATTTTACTAAATTTTACCTAAAAAGTGCCTATCCAAACGTGTAAAGTGATAAGCCCCGCACACCTACTTAACAGAAAATAGAAATATTTCTAAATTACTTGTCTACTTGATTACTAAACTACTAAATTGTCCGTTTATACGTATTAATTTACTTAAAATTTAGTTAAAATTAACTACTTCATACGTGTTAACCGAACATTATGAATATCTGAGATACCTTCGGCATTACCGATGTGTTGCCGGCCAAGAAATAAAAGTTAAGAAATTTCTCAAGAAAGCTCTCAAGCTCCCAGCCGGAACACTACGAGTCATTTGGCGACTGATTCAAACAAAAGTAAAGTGCATGTAGAATAAATGGTTTTAGGATAATAAAGTAAATAATATGAAATATTTAATTTCTAGGTGAACCGCCGAAGCAGACAAAGTTGCCAAATGAGATACAGACGACGGTAGACTCCTTCAAGGAGTTTGTGAAGAAACAGAAGTCTATCAGCTCCGAGATCATGCGAGCCTCAGTCAAACCATTGTACAAGGTGAAATGTTTTATTACATAATATTATAAAAGCAACAACCCCTAATTGTCCCACTGCTGGGCTCGGGGTCTCTTCTCACAATGTGAGTGGTACAGGCCATAGTCTACCATGCTGGCTAAGTTCAGACTGTTAGACTTCACACACATTTGAGAACATTATGGAGAACTCTCCGGTGTGCAGGTTTCCCGATGTTTTCCTTCACAGGAGCAAGTGATAATTAACTTCTAATATGCACATAATATTTGAAAATTAGAGGTGCGTGCCAGGATTTTAACTTGGGTCCCCGCGTACGGGAGACCAATGTTCTAATCGCAAGGCTATCACTGCTGTTACATATTATAAAGGATGCCTCAATTGAACCATCTTTTGATTTAAAATCATCAAAAATGTCTCATTAACAAGTCAAATTCTCTCTGTAACCCAAAAACGTTTTGCCATGAGTTTTCCAGCCTTAATTTTTTTTTGGGTACTGGTGACTATGCCATTGCATTAAATCTTTGGACTAAGATTCATAATGATAAACCCCAGTTTCATCCCAATTATATTTATGAAAGAACTCTTGAAATTTAAATTGCCTTAAAATTTAAAATCCTTAAAAATAGGTAACCTTCCCTCTTACATCGATACACGAACCAGTAGTAGTGAACCTGTACTCAGAACCCTCTTTCCCACTGGGCACTCTGGGCATGTGCCCTGGGCCCCGTGATCGATAGGGGCCCCCTAGTTCCTGCCAGATCACTAAACGATAACCGATATTTTATTACTGAAAAACTTTTGCTTTTGTATAAATCTAGAGGCTTGCTTATCTACTTTCTTTGTTTATTCTAACAAAATAGTGTTCTGACAAAGTCATAGGGGGGCCCCTAATATGTCCAGGGCCTTCAGTAGGTTAAAGACGGCCTTGCCTGTACTAATACTATTCCAATGATACACTACTAACGGAAACCCTGTATATTGGACAGGTGAGTCGCGAAGTAGAATCGACCCTGCGAGCGACGATGGCGCTGCGCGGGGAGACAGGGCGCGCGCGGGCGCAGTCCAAGCGGCTCCGCTCGTCCGCCGCTGCAGCGCTAGCCGCCGCCGAGACCGCCGCGAGGGACTTGCCAGGTACATTTTTTGGAGTTTATTGGGAGTCTTAATTCCTTTAGAATCGATTTTCATATATAAGTATGAAAGTTTATCTATAGTAAAATCAAACTTTCTCCGTTACGTTAGGTGCGTTATGCGTTAGGTGTTACGTTATGCCATCTAATGATAATAAAAAAATTGTTATTGATTTGACAATCGCAAACTAGATGGCGTTGTTACTTACTGATTTGACGATCGCAAACTACGAGACATAGTACGCCGCGTACCGAGCATTGCCGAACTATGTTACTGCGCAGCCTTCTGCGCGAAGTTACTTAACTTCGCACATTAGCAAGTTTTACTTAAGTTCTGACTTAAGTAAAACTTGCTAATGTTAACTTGCTAATGCTTGCTAAGCCTAAACCTTAATAAACACTGCTTTTGACTGATAGATATCGATCAGCTTTAACTTTGCACAGTTTGCTTATAAAGTATTGAAGAGCATTAAGGGTTTTTGAAAATTCATCACTTAAAGGGGGTTAAATAGATAGTAAAATTGCCTGCGTGGGTGTTCCCCTCTGATTATAATGTGGGTGTCTTCAAGTCAAGAGTGAATAGGCTTCTACTAAGTTAGTGTGCTTTACCATCCAAGGCTTCATTACTGCTTAGTAGTTTTGTGGTCAAGCACATTCGTGCTTATTATTTATTATTATAGTTATTCGGGATAAAAAAAAAAGAAAAATGTGTGAATATAAAACAATTCTTGACGAAGTCGCTGGCGCACGCTAGTACATAAGCAAATACATAACATGAGGCTTATTCATTGTCAGTAAAAAATTGTTAAGTATGATTCATATAGAATAAGGTTCTGTACAGTAAAGGGAGTCATAATACGTAGAAGACTATTCCGTAAAGCCTGCCTGGCTAAGTATCACACTTTTGCTAGTCTCAATACTCAATACTCTATACTTTTATTGCATTAAATATGTAGTAACTTGATATATACATAGTCACATAACACATCCTACACAATAATAACCCTAAAAGGGTGTTGCAATTTTCTGGGTGGTGGACCAATTCGTTTTATTTCCAAATATATTATAATTCAATTTAAATTAATTCCTGTAAATTAAATTACATTATATTACACGAGTAACCGCCCTCGCTTTGCTTCGGTTTTCTTATTTTTTTACACCTTGGGTTACATTATTGGAGTTTTATAAAGGATCCCTAATTTTTTTGAAAATATAATATAGCCTATGTTACTCGGGGATAGTGTAGCTTCCCAACTTTTTCCAAATTTTTTAAATCGGTGCAGTAGTTTCGGAGCCTATTCAATGCAAACAAAAAATCAAATCTTTCCTCTTTATAATATATTAGTATAGATTATCTCTTTCAATGACTCTGGTTCGGACTAGCAATTGGATGATTGTAATCACTTACCGATTGGTGGTTTCTATGGTCGGCTGTACACTTAATAAAATATTACTTTAATTTTATTGCTTTATTGTAGGTTATTTTATATTAATTTTGCTAGCTGCCCGGACAGACTTCGTTCTGTCACAAGTTTTTTTACGATATTTTGAGATGTCTATCCTATCTTTCAAGTTGGATCAAACTGCACACGTTGTGCAAATTTGATTAATATCGGTTCAGTAGTTTAGGAGTCCATCGCGGAGACAAACAACGTGACACGTAATTTATATATATTAATATTAAATTAAATACAACACCAACAATCAACATGCATCTCACTCATTAAACTTCAAACATTCTGCCAATTGACAGTTTGTACTATGAATGAATTGTTTCAGGATCAGACTTGGAAGGCAGCTCGCCTCCTACCTACGTGAAGGACCTCATAGCGGAGCTGGAGGAGCAGCTCATCACATTCCGCCGGCAGATGGACGAGGCTGATAAGCAAATGCAGTCTTCACCTAAGTTACTCTCTGAACAAGGTATTTATTTATTTTATTTATTTATTTATTTATTTATTTATTACAAAATCCAATGTGTCATAAAGCCAATAACGGATTTACATTTTACATATATTTC
This sequence comes from Thymelicus acteon, assembly GCA_951805285.1. Classification (NCBI taxonomy): domain Eukaryota; kingdom Metazoa; phylum Arthropoda; class Insecta; order Lepidoptera; family Hesperiidae; genus Thymelicus; species Thymelicus acteon. The sequence goes on from OX638234.1 coordinate 12,246,481, forward strand.
TTAAATTGTCACAAAGTAATCACCACTGGTATGGACAAAGTTATGAATAACGCTGATGTACCTGCGTCCTAACGCATTAATTAACAGCATAATAATGTAGCCACTCTCCAAGGCATGAATTAACGCACGTTCTGGTGCAGGTGTTAGCAGTAACGTTAATGTTGTTATAGTCTGAATCATGGGTAAAATTTCATTATACGTCACAAGGTGACGACTAATGACACGCTTGTTCTGAGGGAAGATTTTCTTCTGGAATTGTATTAAAATGTACATGGCGGCATTTTATTTTGTCGAAAAGTTCGCCGGTTAGGATATGGCTATAGTTATTCAAACTTGATGTTGTATTCGAATCTTGCACCTTTTATTTATCAAATTATGGGCATATTACAAATTAACCCCTCGTCTGTTTACGCAAAACTACCGTAATTAATTACGAGTATTAATTGCTTCAGTCACAAACAGCGTGACGAAACTTGTAAACCTAACACTCCAATTCAAAGTCACTAACGGTTACTTTAATCGCTCCTTAGTAAAGAATCACCATACAAATTCTGTAGTAAGGAGCGATTTAAGTAACCATTAAAGACTCTGAGTTGGGGCGCAAAAGTTCCCCGTAATTTTCCCAGAGGTGTATCAAGTCTTACGATCCTCATTCTTTCCCTTTAAGGGCCAATGTAGCGAAAAATCGTTCGAAAAATTGTTATCAACAAGCCCAGTGGGATAGTTATAACTTGTGATGGTGCTGAACTTAAACTAACTAATGTTAGATATTATTAGCCCAGCTATAATTGTATAAATAAATAATTTGTAGATAAATAATAGTATAACATATATATGAGCAAGTACATATGAGAATGGCCACGTCATTGTTACAAAAACGAATATAAAAGAGTATTATGTAATGAGCTGTCAGAGATATATATATGAATTATTGAGAAAATATAATATAAACTAGCGATTTAAGCAACCGATTGTCTGTATATTATCTTAAAATAAATGTCGTAATAACATTGTATCAAGAAGTTTCTATTACTAATGAACTGATGATGAATATTTGCAACTAACGGTCACCCATCCAACTACCGACCGCACTGTTGATTAAATCAGTCGATTATTTAAGATCGACACGAGCCGGGCTAAGGGAGCTTCACAATGGTAACACGAGTAACGTTCATAATGATTTGTTTTTCAGAACTGACCCTTGGTATACGTCGAATGCACGAATCCCTGGTTGCTCTGGCGGGCCGTCTGCAAGGCGTCCACTCGCAGGTGCAGGCGCAGAAAGAACAGTATCTAAATCTGAGGAAGTATGTGCTTAAGGATTCGACTAATGTCTTCGAGGAACCTACTCGTGAGTTGGCTTTTGTTTACTAGATCTAGTTTAACTTAGACTTACTAAAATTAAGGTCGATGCATACGCAACGTGGACGGGACGGGGACTGGACCGGACGTGAAGTTTTGGAAACATCTTTTCATAGAAAATGTAAACGATAGCGCATACGCCATGGAGGCACGCACGAGACGGGAACGGGACACGCACTTATATTTATGCCCCGTCTACGTCTCGTCCCCGTCCCGTCCACGTTACGTATGCATCGACCTGTAATAAATATGAAATATATCTACGATTCGTTACCACAATAGCTTGATCGTCTATCGATGTTTTATCGAATTATATTCATTGAATAGCTGAAGATCAGACAACGATAAGAAACATATAATGATTGATCAATGATTATAATAATATTAATAGTGTTTTAATGTCCAAAAATGTTACAAAGCTTACATCAATATATAAAATTAAATGTATAGTCTACAAGTCTGTATTACAGATCTCAATGCATTTGCAGATAATGATTTATCGATTGGTGTGTGGGCAGTCTATTATAACAATGTTTGTAATTAGATTACCTCTTTCCGTTTTTATGTCGTACAGTCACATGCAGAGAAATGTAACCCATCTGTTACTGTGTGTTTATAAATAGATGGGTTACTTTTCTTTGCAGGTGACTGTATGTAGTAGCCAACAAAAGAGCAATAACTTTCACCATAAAACTTAAGTCTTAAATGTTACTTGTAAAATATAAGATTCAAGTTTTAATACAAGTGTTTTATTTCAGCGAACACAACTCTAGACCAAATACTACGGGATGCGGAGGGAACAAGGAAAAAGACTAAGTCCAGTCACATCAGTGACATCGGAATGGGCAACACTTTGCTATCGGGTAAGAAGTTACTATTGATATCAATAATAATGTTAACAATAATATGACTCATTACAACGATAAGAATTACAATACAAAATTTATTTATTTATTTATTTTATTTTATTTTATTAGCACACCAACACCATGTACACACCAACATGTACACACATTACATTATAAAATATAAGTTCTATAGAAACTGGACTAGTGTGAGTGCCAATTACAGGCGTGAACAACATTCTTTACTATATTTATCAACAAGAGCAGAAACTCAAGACTTGAAACTGTTTGCGACAATTTTAACCGGATAACGTTTTAAAATAATTATTGGGTACCTTTTTCTCTAAACAAAATAGTTAAAAATGTTTAAATTGTCGCAAACAAGCCTCGATTCGTGCTATTAACATAAAAACATCTGAAGTTTAATAGAAATAATATTTTGTTATGTTCAACAGCAATATTAAAATGGTATGTAATTGCAGGGAACCTTCAACATTTGGCTGGACCAACTCCGTTCTCTTATTTGGGAACTGTATCCCCGTACCCAACACTTGATAGTACCGGTGAGTTATAGTGCATAAAGTGGTCTGTATTGCACGCGTGTGAAATTATTATGCCGTGCAATAATAGACTACTTATGTCCTGAGTATAGTATATTATTTTATATAATACTGATCTAAACACGCACGCTTTTTCGTGCGTAAGGTAGCCTTTTTTTACATGGTGCAAAAACGCAGTAGGTTTTTACCTATGTCCCGGGTGGCATGGACGACACATACGAGTATGACACATCACAATAACACCGATGACCCGTGTACAAATATTTATCTTTCACATAAATATCTGCGGTCTGCCCCTGCCGGGAATCGAACCCGGGACCCTTTGCTTCGCAGCCAGGGTCGCTACCAACTAGGTTACAGGTATAGGTGAAACATATGTTAATAGTTGATACTTATCTTATTGAAACAGTCGAAAAATGTATTTTTCTAGGTCCTAACTGGCAACCCCAGCCTCAGACCACTGCAAACAGTTCTCTCAACATCAGTGGTTTTGGTTCTGCAGTGTCTACGGAGAGTAACTCGTTCCAGCTGCAGAAACCACCGGGTAAACGCGGGAAACAATGATATTGGCGATAATGTGGTGGTCTACCATCACTTGACCTGTTAACCGAGCGGGACGTATAAATACGTCAAACGTAAACAATAGCGTGTACGGGTAGGACGTATGAATACGTCCTCGAAACGTGGTACGTGGTGGAACGTATAGTAATTTCTTAATTCGATATTTCCATATTTTTGTTAGTACCTATTGTTTTCTATTAGTCTGTAACGAAAACATATATATTTCATAGTCTTTTCATTTATTTTAAGCATAAATAAAAAATTAAAAAATAATATGAACGTATTGACACGTCCTAGTGAAAGAGCTCGCGCCCGTTACAAGGTACGTAATCAAAAAGGGAACTCCCCGGTTAACAGGTTAATGGATGTCTACCATCACTAAATGGATTCCAAATAGTGTAGTTTTTGAAAGTGTTGGTGCAACGCTGAGACGGTATTGACTCTTTGTGTAATTTTAATGGTTATCTTATTGTTTTAAGGGACTCTGAGAGTCCAGGCTAACCTGTATAATATTGGTTCCAGTTGGTTACAAAAATTATGAACGGTATATCCTGTAAAATACTTGTGAATTGTCAAAAAAATTAAAAATGCTAAATACAACGATATTTCCTGGAACTAATTTAATTCCTAAATGACTTAGGTGATATAGGGAACGGAAGATTGTATGTATGAGAAATAAGAGAATGTTATTTTGAAAGTTAGAAATGTAGAAAAGATATGAGCTAATGGTTAGGAACAATTTAATGTACCTTGAAAATTTTTCCGTTGAGGAGCTCGAGATGTAAAATTAGTAAGTTTGTTTGTAATGTAGGGTAAACAGTAGTAATACTGGCCCTTCTCCAATTAATTGGCCCTGTGATTTAAAATCCATTTATTAAAAGTTGTATTGGTGTGCGAGGTATGAAAATATATTGTTATTTTTCTGTCTTTATAACACTCTCAAACGTAATTAGCAGTTTTTAAAATTATCAGCTAGTAAAACTAATAAAAACTTATTTTTGCGCCGACTGCAACAGTGTTTTGTTACGAAATTCGTAAGAATTAAGCATTTTGTAATGATATTTACTAGTTTTCTTTTCATTTAAATTGTGTGATTTCTATTCTTGTCTTTATAAACATTGTATTTTGCACTTTTGGCTAATCTATACTAATATATAAAGAGGAAAGATTTGATTTTTTGTTTGCATTGAATAGGCTCCGAAACTGCTGAACCGATTTGAAAAATTCTTTCACTGTTGGGAAGCTACACTATCCCCGAGTAACATAGGCTATATTATATTTTCAAAAAAATTAGGGATCCTTAATAAAACTCCAATAATGTATCCCAAGGTGTAAAAAATAAGAACACCGAAGCAAAGCGAGGGCGGTTACTCGTATGTCATAATTAGCGGGAAAACATTCAACATAGCGTAAAAATGGGGCGGGGGTGGGGGAGAGGCTATTTTAATATCCACAGCTTATACAAAATATCAATTAAATGGCATCCGTGCCTATGTTTCTTTTGTACTTAGCGATTTGAAGCGGCAACTAGATAATTGGCCAGGCTAATTGTTATACTTTTACCTATGCCAATATTTATACCAAGATATCTCGGAAAATTTTGTAATGTATGAATACCGACATCGTGATTTACATGCATACATACAAGTAGTATAACATTGGCCGGGCCAATAAACGCAAAGTACAACGATTAGCATGCCAATCTTTATACTTTAGGCATGCCAATCGCTATACAGTATACACCAAGGGCCAATTGTTATACTTTTTGCCCCTTCATGTTTATTGCAATGAAGTTGTTAATGAAGTAAAATATATTTATAATTATTATTATAATAGCTTAAGGATCCTTAATTTTTTGAAAATATAATATAGCCTATATTACTCAGGGATAGTATAGCTTCCCAACAGTGAAAGAATTTTTGATATCGGTCCAGTAGTTTTGGAGCCTATTCAATGCAAACAAAAAATCAAATCTTTCCTCTTTATATATTAGTATAGATAAATAAAGAACAAATAGAACCATGAGAGATAGAAAATTCTACTACTACACCTACAGTTGTTTTTATCTGCTTTATTGTTATCTATAAACTACAAAAACAATATTAATAATGTATTGATTCAAAAATATTTACTGTATTATAGTTGTAAAATAAACATTACTATTTTGTAGCAACTGTTTTATTTACTTAGTCTAAATATTAATATTAAATATTAATCCTATTAATATAATAAATGCGGAAGTTTGTGAAGATGTTTGGATGTTAGTTCCTCAATCACGCCATAACTACTTAACCAATTTGGGTGAAATTTGGAATGGAGATAGCCTGATACTTACCCTGAATTAACACGCTACTTTTTATCCCGGAGAAGTTTGGGGTTCCCGAGGGATTTGTAATAAATATGGATATGGATTTGTAATATAATGGAGCATCATCTAATATTTAATATGGTTCTATATATCTAAATTAATTAATAAAAAAAGATTCGAAACCATTACTGCAACGTAGTGTTTAAGTACTCTGTGCCGCGGGCAAAAGCTATATTATATACTAGCTGACCCAGCGAACTTCGTATCGCCTAAGAATGTAACAAATCAGAGATCATTAAAATCGGTACAGCCGTTCTTAGCCGTTATAGTTTTTGTATGCCTATCTTCTCCCTCTCCCTCTCCCGCTCCTGCCCCCCTCCCCTCCCCATGTTACAACTATAACAATTAATTTTTGTTTCTAACTATAAGCTTACATATTAATTTTTACATTTCTCTGACGTGTGCGTTGCACTATTGCTATCAGTACGTTCTATTTTTCTCCTACAAAAAATCGGACGTGGGCGGGAAGCGTTAGTAGAAGTTCGGTTGTAAAACGTGAGAGCGGTATAGAGAGAGTATTTCGCTCTCTCTCCCACTTGTGGTTCTTACGGGAGGGCGCAGTGTTGCGCATTATTGCTATTGAAAAGCGGTATCGATATTGTATAATTTGGTTCATATTATTAAATAATAAAACGCAAAGAAAATATGAGTAAAAACAATATTGTAAAATATAAATATTCTGCATTTTTGTAAAATAATTGTTTCATCGTGTCGACGGTTCTAAAACTCACACCAGTTCACACCACATATCGCTGTCGCTGCAGTAACGTCACGAGGGCGGCAGAAATTTATGTTTTTATTGATAACGGCGTTGCTCCCGCGCAACATGCTCAACTTGAGGTCTACAACTCGATATGTGTTTTATATTTACTGATAATAAGTAGCTTTTAATCTTTATCTTTTAGTTATTTAGGTGTGTTTGATGTACATAAATAAGTCCGCAAGTTTATTTTTTGATAAATAAACGAATTTGTTTTAATATTGTGTATATTTTTGACATCTACCGATTTTGGGTATAAATATACCGAAATTAGTGGGCAACTCTACCGATTTCGCACTTTGATGTTCGAGATCACTTGATGGTAGGGCTGTTGATATTTTATAAAATATCGGATTTTCGATATATCGATATTTTTAAATATATCAATATCGGAGTTTGATATATCGAAAAAAAAAATCGATATTTCTATATATCAGCTATTATTTAAATAAATGATCGTAAGTCAGCTCAATAATAATTACACAGTTTATAGTCCAGTATATTTATAAAATAATAATCCTTTCCAATAACAATAAAAAAAGAATCATCGGAATCATTTGGCGTGATATTGAATTATTCGTCCATTTGTGTGCAAATTTGAGACATATGGTTTTCTCATGATGCCATCGTCAGAACTCGCTCAAATTTAAGTGGGAGCACATGACAAGCACCAGCTTTCGATTAAAAAAGAATCATCAGAATCGGTTCACCCAGTCGAAAGTTCTGAGGTAACAAACAAAAAATACAGTCGAATTGAGAACCTCCTTTTTTTGAAGTCGGTTAACAAATTAAATGAAATTATCTTCTATACCTACTATAATAAAACTCAACCGTCTATCTTGTCTGTTTGTCTGTCCGGGAATCAATCGAAAACCCTTGAACGGATTTCGGTGAAAATTGATAAAGATGCTAATAATATTTCGACTCATATTTTTAATTTTTTTGGTAGTAAACAAATCTTTTAATGTCGATTTCAATAGACAATGAATACGATTGAAAAGGGGTTGGAACTATCGAATTAAAATTCGATAGATCAAGTTTATAATGATTTTATTGATTAAATAATTTACGTACAAAAAAAATATAAAAAAAATATCGACTATCGATATTTTCATTTCAATATCAAACTATCGATATATCGACAAAAAATATTAGTAATAAATATCGATATTTCTAAATAATAACATCGATATTTCGATATATCGACATTTTTGCTTTGCAGTCCTACCTGGTAACTTGATGGCAAATGTAAAACGTAGTGATTAAGTACTCTGTGGTACTTTGTGGCAAGCAAATGGCTAAAACGTATACTCTATTTTTTCATTCGGCAAACTAAAATGACGTTTCCTGTGTTGCACGATTTTATTACTTTTTAAATAGCGATGTACCGTAATCGGAAAGATGTTTACGATCTATGATTGTTTTCCGATATTTGTGTTTGAAATAAATACAAAATGGTAATTAAAAATAAAAGGCAGATAATTCTATAGAATATAATTTATTCAGACTCAGAATTTAACTCAGAACTATAAGAATAGCTACCAACTTCTATTATAAAATGTTCGACCATGTTGTCGATGATATGGCCTAAACCGCACATTTCATTTTCTATTTTTATAACGTGTCTATTTTTATCCGTCTTTAGGTAGTAATCTCTACGAAGATTGCAATTCAATTAAAGTATAATTTCCTTGGTTGGTACTAATCAATATAAAATGGGATGCATTTTAAATAAAAACATTATGTCGATAAATTTACATTCATTTTTATTCATATTGATCAATTCAAGATTAAAGGACAGTGCCCATCTGTGCCCCAGAAATGCCCAGATAAAGTATATTACAAGATTGCTCTAATAAATAAAAACTAGAATTATGTTGTTAATTTTAAATCATATGAAGCACTGGATAAAAAATTAAAAATTAAATTAAATTAATAATATAATAATAATGTCTGTAAACGATAAAATGTATAAAAAACCAATAGGAAGTTATCATGTTTAATGTCCAATATCTTTTAAACCGGTGCTTTATATGACATTAAATCTAGATATCATATAAACACTGTTAAAAAGTTATAATTATGACATAGAGCTGAAATTTGGGCATTGTATGGCATTGCTGACCTTCAGCTACATACTAATATGGGCATGGTCCTTTAATTACAATAAAGTTAACCGTTAAAAACAATAAATATCTTACGATTCAAAGAACCGGAATCCTGAAGCGGCTCTAGCCATAAACAACTGGCAACATTATTTTAGCTTTTGACATTAGCGCCTGTCAAATCGGTTTGCCGTATTAAACAAAAATTTTCATTGGCAACAGCGCCAACAGCCAACACTGCAGTGCTCTATGCAAATGGCAATGGCGCAGCTGAGCAGCTCGGGTGAAGTGCATATTCTGGTGTTATTAATTTAATGTTAATCCCAAATCAAACCACCAAATACCCAAATAATACCACACATGGCGACGGAGGATTTAAACTAGTTGTATACATATTTTAACATTAAAAAAAGGAAAAACGTATCCACGCGTTCAACCCCCGCTACAGGTACCTATCTAACCTCTTGAAAAGTAAAAGTAGGTACCGAACTTGCATCAAACGAGTGAGTATTGGTCTAATATGGAAGAATTGTTTGAAAACAAACGATAGGAGAACTCGTTATGGAATATACTAAATACTACGCCTGTTAATACATGATAGTACCTAATAATATTGAAATCTTTCTCTTAAAATACACAGTCGAATTGTTAATTTACAAGATAAATTTATTACTCATCATATTATGGTGTCAATCTACCTATTTATTTACCTGTTATATTATGTAATTAACATCCTCAATTATTGTGAGTTTACATCACACCATAATCACATTAATTATTTTTACTTATTTGTTGGAAAAAATGTGTGTGTGAATACATCTAACTGAAAAAGAAAATTCATTTAACCTTCGGCATACAAGGTGAAAAATAATCCTTACCCGTACAACGTGGGGTTAAAATAACTCCTTAATAAATATCTATTTACTAAGGGTATTATTTAAATACAACGGCTTAGATACGGTTTTTGGCTTATTAAGTTATGAAGTAATAATTAAAACCCAATATAATTAAGAAAATAAACTTTAATCATAAAAAAAAACAAAATGCAAAAGTACTTCTAAAATTCAACGAATTTTCCTTAAATCTAAAGAAAAATAATGTGGGACATTATGTTTATAGGAAGTTTTGGTCTAAGCCAATATTATAAAACTAGAAATATTTAACATTATAAAAAAATATAAAAATAATTAAGTTTGTTTATTCTAGCAAAATCATTTGTTATATAAATCGGTACAGTTTTGGCAAATCAGATTTGCGTGTTCCTTACATATTGGAACATTGCATTTGAAACACCGTTCAAAGTCTTCCATTCTTTATTTCTAGGACAAAAAGAACATCTTTGCGACTTCCTTGGTTGCTTTTGTGGCGGACCTGGTTGGTACCTCTTCATCCAAAATTTGGTGCACACGTCTTCTGATATCTCGAGGAACATGAGGATTATCTTTTCTTTTTCTTATATGATCTTCAAGCAATGAAAGTCCCAATTGCTTGATAAAGTTCCTCCTTATATTGCTTTTCTTTCTCTCAATATCGTTGTTGAACATATGTACTATAAAAGAATTTATATTTGCATGATTCAGCATGGAGAAAAACAGCGTAAGTGGCCAGTGTTTACTGTTGCGGGAAACATCGTACGTTCTTGATAGCTTGTCAACTACATCGACTCCACTTTTTGTTGTGTTGTAAAACGTTATAATAGATGGTTTCCTTTTGGTCCCGCTTTCTGGATCTATTTCATCATCATGGTGCAATGAGGACATCATATGTACACATTTTCGTGGTTTAGATATATAAGACACAATGGTTATAATATGTTTATTATAAGTATTACAGTCAGTCGAATTCGGTAATAGGCTAGGTAGCCATCTTGGAGTCATAGGTATGTCTACCTACATGTTGTACTGACATTATCTTATTCTTTTAATAAGGCAAAGGAGTACAACTCATTCTTCCTATATATGACATACCTCCCCTACAAGTTAAATACCTCTATAGTTAAATTAGAAATCAATCAACTAAACATTATCAGAATCCTGCTAGGTACAAGGTTAATACATCTATGGTTAAATTAGAAGTCAATCAACAAAACATTAAGAGAATCATGCTAGGTAGATGGTTATTAATCAGAATTTGACACTAATTATAATTTTAAAAGAGATAATTTTGCGAAGGCCTATCATATGGAGATTTAGAATGCATATTTAATTTATTTTTAACTTTGCCACATGGTGGATTGGTTGGCTGAGGAATCCCTAACATTTCTGCCCATCGTTCTGAGCTAGGTATCTGTATAATCTGTTCTTCTTGACACAAACTATCTGTTTCCAGGTCCATATCCTCATTTGTATTTTCCAGCATTATTTCCGGGCATCCTTCTCTGCCCTCTGACCTTTGTATTTCAGATCTATCGTCTTCATTTTCTCCTTTCTCTGTTTCCACATTACTGTCTCGAACCTGTATAAGTTGGTCTATATGACGGTTTATTATTGAACCAGTATTTGTCTCAATGCTGTAGCTGGATGGACCTCTTTTATCTATAACTTTGCCAGGAAGCCATTTCCGACCTTCACTATAATTTCTAAACATTACTCTTTGGCCCACCGCTGTCTCTCTATGCTTTCGTTGTGAATTAGAAGTTACTTGCTGTTCAATTCTTTTATTTTGAATATTATCTGGGTGTATGGTATCTAAAAGGGTTCTTAGTCTTCTATTCATTAGGAGTTCAGCTGGGCTCTTCTGTGTTGCTGAACATGGTGTTACCCGTAAACCCAACAACATGTTAGGAATTCTAACATCCCAAGGTAAATCCTCCATCTTCCGTAACTTGTCTTTCACTGTCTGGACCATGCGTTCGGCAAGTCCGTTTGTTGATGGGTGATATGGCGCAGTTGTAACATGTTTAATTTTATTTGCTTTTAAGAATTGCTTCATTTCTTCTGATACAAATGGAGTTCCATTATCAGAAACTATAGTTTCACACAATCCGTGTGTAGCAAACAACATTCTTAAATATTTTATTACTGTGCTAGAAGATGTATTATTGACTAAGAATACTTCTGGCCACCGTGAAAAAGCATCAACGATAATCAAAAATGTTTTATTCCTAAACGGACCCGCAAAATCAATGTGCATCCTGGACCAGGGTCTCGTTGGTGATATCCATTCATGAGTAGACTTATTCGGCATGTGTCTATTCTCCAGACACTTTGAACAACCACTTACTAAACCCTCAATGTCCTCATTTAGCCGTGGCCACCAAATGTAACTTCTTGCCAATGCTTTCGTCTGTACAATGCCAGCGTGTGACTTGTGTAATGCTTGTAAAGCTGGTGTACGCAGTGACGGCGGTAATATAACACGACAACCCAGCAACAAGCAACCATCTTGTACAGAAAGTTCTTCACGGTGTAACCAATAGGGTCGGAGAGATGTATCTGTCATTCGTGTTGGCCACCCTCTCTGAACATAATGTCTCACTTGTGATAGTGTTTTATCTTTGATAGTTTCGCCAGCAATTTGTTCAACATCACAGGGAAAGTCTTCTGGGGTTTCAGCCATCAGTAAAATTTCGCCAATATGCTCTTCACTTTCCTCCTGGACCGGTAGTGGCCATCGGCTTAATGCATCTGCGTTTCCAATATCAGGGCCTGGTCTGTACACAATATCATAGTTGTACGATGTTAACGCAATAGCTATCCTGGTTAAACGTGGTGACAGCATGCTTGACATGGGTCTTTTTGGATCAAAGATCCCAACTAACGGTTTGTGATCGGTTACAATGTTAAATGCCCTTCCTGTTAAATAGTTTTGAAATTTTTTAATGCCAAACATAATAGCTGCCGCTTCCTTATCCAACTGCGAGTATCGACGCTCATGTATATGTAACGTGCGAGAGCCCATAGCGATAGGATGTTCCTGACCGTCCTCCATCCTGTGTGACAATACTGCACCCACACCATATTCAGAACTATCACACGTAAGTATCAAGGGTTTTTCAAGATCGTAATGAACTAGTGTTAGGCCAAAGGTTAAAACACGTTTTGCTGATTCAAAAGCGTTCTGCTCTAGGTCACCCCAGTGCCATGGTTGATTTTTATCTAGAAGTCTGTGTAATGGCTCGAGTAATGTAGCCTTCTGCGGTATAAACCTTTCGTAAAAATTGTACAAACCTAGGAAAGCTTGTAGTTCTTGTTTATTCTTAGGCCGAGGTGTCTTTCTTATAGATTCTACTTTACTGGGGGCCGGGTGAATGCCATTGCTATCAATAACAAAACCTAAGAACTCAACTTGCTCTTTGGCTATCTTACATTTGTTTTTGTTTAAGCGCAATCCTGCCTTCTCAATGCGTGATAATACTATGTCAAGACGTTGCTGCATCTGAGTCATATTGTGTCCACTTATGATAATGTCGTCGATTAAGACTGCCACCCCTGCTATCCCTGCCAACAGAGCTGTCATCAATCTTTGAAAAATTCCAGGGCTAGCTTTAACACCAAACGCCAATCTATGCACCGTGTATAATCCTTTACACGTATTTAAAGTCAACAATTTGGCTGTATCGTTGTCCACCACCACTTGAGTATATGCTCGATCCAGATCTAGTGTTGTAAAATATTTACCTCCCGCTATTGTAGCAAATACCTCATTGGCTGTGGGTAGGGGGTATGTATCAGACTCGGTAGCCTGGTTCACAGTACTGCGATAATCTCCGCATAAACGTATTTCACCCGATTTTTTCACTATCGGTACAACAGGTGTGGCCCATTCCGAATATGAGGTAGAACGCAGAACACCCTCTGCCACTAAACGATCGATTTCTTTTTCAACACGTTCTTTAATGGCAAATGGAACAGCTCGTGCCTTTAAAAATTTAGGCGTCGCCCCTGGCTTCAGATGAATAGAGACTGGTGGCCCGCGGTAGGTACCGAGGCCTTCCTTAAACACTTCCTTATGTTTAGCAATGATCGTGTCGGTCTCTATGAGATGTGCGTCAGTTAAAAGGTTTAATTTTAAGCAGATGTTTAACGGAGCTAGCCAGTCTCGTCCGAGTAGATTGGGACCGTTGCCTTTAGCCACCACGACATCTAGATCGCATGTCCTGTCGTTATACACCACCCGCACTGTAGCTTGTCCAAAAAGTGTAACGGGTGTGTCTGTCCACGTACGTAATGTCATCGATGCATCCTGCAAGACGGGCGGAGGGTGAGAGTGAAGTAGGGCACGCCAAGTGCGCTCGGTTATAACGGAGAAACTAGCTCCAGTGTCCACTTGCATCAATATTGGTACGCCTTGTATTATCACTTCGATTTCAAAGGGGGGCACTCGATTAATGCTGTGTATATTATATATCCCATTTAATTGCTCATTATTTGGTTCATCCAGTAAGTTGAGTTTTTTATGTGTATTTTTCTTTTTAGCAATACAAATCTTCTCTAGATGCCCTTTCTTATTACAATATCGGCATATTGTGTTGATGAAACGACATTCCCCCGCATGTCGTTCGCCACAACGATAACAAAAGCGATTATTCCCTCGCGTATTATTATGTACGATGTTGATATCCATCGGCTCCGGCCCGGGCGCCCACCCGCTGCTGCTGCCGCTGCCGCCGCCGCCGCCGCCGCCGGTCGGCATGCGTGCTACATCGCTCCGAATTAAGCGAACACCTCTTCCCGCACTCTCCGACGATAACATCGCGTCGACAACGTCTTGATACGATAAATTGTCTTTTCTCAATAAGTCATATTGTAGTTTCTCATCACTCATCCCGCATACCAGTCTATCCCGTAACATACGCTCCAAATCTTGAAATTTACAACAAGCACTGATTTTCCTCAGATGTGCAATATACTCGGATGCCGATTCACCTTGTCTTTGATCGCGTTTATAAAATTTGTATGACGTCGATATCTCGTTAGGCTTTGGACTATAATGTTTGGTTAATAATTGTTCCAATTCACTGAACGTCACTTCACCCGGTTTTTTCGGTGTAATTAATGCCACAACAGTATCGAATACTTGTGAACCACACACAGTAAAGAAATTAGCTCTTCGAACGGCGTCAGCTAGGATTCCATTTGCTTCAAAACAAAATTTTAGTCTGTCGATGTAATTGTCCCAACTGTCCACTTCAGGGTTAAATTCAGGAAATTTCACTGATCTTTTGTCCATTTTCACCAATTTTAACAATCGTCGCCACTAATATGTTTATTATAAGTATTACAGTCAGTCGAATTCGGTAATAGGCTAGGTAGCCATCTTGGAGTCATAGGTATGTCTACCTACATGTTGTACTGACATTATCTTATTCTTTTAATAAGGCAAAGGAGTACAACTCATTCTTCCTATATATGACAGGTTATGTCTTTTTGGAAACCAAAAATGGAAGATTTTTCTTCACGCCTAGCTTTGAACTGGGGAGGAAGGCACGCCTTGTTTGATCTTAGAGTACCAACAGCGGTCAATTTGTAGTTTTGAAGTAAATTTTCAGCAGTTTCAAAGCTCATAAAAAAATTATCCATAGTTACATTTCTCCCAGATCCAGACACACATGTAACTAAATGGTCTACAACATCAAATGGTTTGTTATGTTACTCACTGCGTAAGGGCTACCGTCAGGCTGTTTACCACAGTAAATTTCCAGGTTCATTGTATAAAATGTTTTTGCATCCACTAGTGCATAAACTTTTAACCCATACTTAGCTGGTTTAGAAGGAATGTATTGACGGAAGGAACATCTTCCTCTAAAGGCCAAAAGTTCTTTGTCGATAGTCAAGTACTCAAACGGTGTATAGGCATCCTGACAGTTTTTGACGAAAACTTCAAATACGTCTCTTATTGGTGCCAAATGATCGATGCGTCATCGAATCTCAGGTTATTTACCAAAAACGAAAATCTCTGTCTAGTCATAGTATTTCTAAATATTTCGATACCGGTGCCATCATTAGACCATAAATCTATAACACTTTGTCTGTTAGATCTGTACAAACCTGCCAGTATCAATAATCCAAAAACAGCTTTTAGATCTTCTCTATTTTTTTCTTTGGTTGACGGATTAGGCTGAGAAGTTTCCAATCTCAAACAAATCGTTTGGTTAGTATACTTCAAAACAATGTCAGCAAGTTCTTCTGTAAAAAATATTTCAAAGCATTTCAAGTGCGTTTTTTTGTCGCGAACGGTAGATTTACACCCAGGCAAATGCGTAATTATGTTCTCAGGCCTTGTTCGAACATTGGTCCGTGGTGACGTTTTGTACCAGTTAGTTTTGCCATCTTTGCCTGTATAAAATGGTAGCGTTGGAGGCGTTTCTTCTACAGGTTCAGGGTCTTCCATGTCCGTATCACTATGAGATTCAGAGGCCTTGCTGATGTGATCTGAATTATTGTCACAGTCGGAGGGGTAGTTCTCTTCGTCTTCTGACACATTTTCTTCAAGTAAAGCCGTCGGAATATCATCATCTCGCATCCTTTAACTATATCTGTAACAGAAAATAAACTACATAAATATAATCAAATTTTGATTGAAAATAACAAAAAAACATAAGAATATAAACATACCTTTTCAGCACCGTCCCATACAACGTGGGGTTAAAAACACCCGGGACCCGCTATATGCTCATGCACACACGATCGCGGTCCGCGCAGCACAGAGCCAAGGTCACGAGTCGACCCGGCAACGCTTAACGCCCAGCTACGGGGAATTTCAATGTTATTGCTCGATTATTACTCATAAATCGACGTATTTTTCTCGAGCTGGGGTTAAAAATACCCCACGTTGTATGGCGAAGGTTAAGAAAACATCTGAGAAAGAAATAAAGATTCAACAGAGGTATCATTTAAGTATATCTTTGAATATCTTCAACATGGCTGAACCAATATAATAAAAGTCCTGGAAGAAAATGTGGAAATATACCAAACTATATTACTTACATGCTACTCTCCTATTATATGTATATCATCAGGTATGATATAGGTCCAGGAATACACAGACATACTTATTATACATTTAAAAAATCTGCAAAGAGCAATGAACTGAGATTAAGGTTTGTCTTGTTCGTTAATTATCATTGTTATTTGTGAGCAACTCAATTTGTGTCTACTTTAACCCTTAACTGGTATTGTGGGGGCCGTGCGGCCCCCATAGTATATTTACTTTTAGCAAGTAAGTATTAACTACATATGTACTTGAATAAATGGTCAGAAATAATAATTAATAAGCTAGTTTTATGTAATCAAATAGTTTTTATTAATATAAATCTTCTTACTTAAATACTAGAAGAGATCAAAAAATAGTATCAACATTTTGGTAATATTTTTTTCTACGTTACAAATATCAATAAAAATTATAGTTTAAGAAGTTAAATTCAAATATAACATTATTTTACTTAATTTATAATACATAAACTAAAAAACAAATAAAATTTTATAATCTCTAATCAAAATTTCACAAAAATCAACATGAAATAAATCACTTCTAATCTCGAGGCTCAAAAACTTTGTTCGGTCTCTACAATTATCACATAGGGTTTTTGTGCTACTATGGACTTTGCAAATGAATTGTGAACAATTATTGCACTTTGTAGCAAATTTCCTATCTTTTATTCTATCACATAAGTGACAGCGTTCCCTTTTCAAGGCATTTTGGCTTGGAGTAGTAACATTAAACGTCGAGGGTAATAGTGCCATGTTAGCTGCTAAGAATTTATCAATTTTATAATGCCAATCTCTTGGGTACTTCAAATACTCTGCTTTTCTGTTTATGATGTGTTCTTTGATGAGTTCTATAGCAACAGATCTTATGTAGTCCTTTCGCTTCATCTTTTTTTCAGTATTTGAACCTTTCCACAACACATAACCGTTTACACAAGCAGTATTTAGAATACCAGCACATACTACACTTGGCCAACGTCGTGTTCTGCGAGCTACTGAGTAATTAGCACAATTTTGATCTAAAGCATCAACACCACGTTTGGTGGAGTTGTAAAACTCAATAATTTCCGGTTTCTTTGTATGTTTATTGACGCTTTTGACGTGATGCATTGAAGAAATCATTATAACGCTTTGATTTTTTTGGCACAAAAGAACAGTGTTATTCTAATTTCTAGCTGTAAATCCAAAAAGAGAAGAGTGATTCTCTATGCTTATGTGGTTGGAATTCAGTTGGGATTTCACGTTTCTTTTTTCTCGAAGTCCCAATGTAGGTCCAATTTTTTTTGAGTAATGCATCCACCAACTCCACCGAAGAAAACCAGTTATCTGCTGTTATGTTCCTGTTTGATCCAAAAAGCGGGGAAGTCAATTGTAGTACAGATTGTGTAGGAATAAGTGGTTGATGGTCGATGGTTGTTTACTGGTATATATGGAAGCGTTATATAAATAGTGAGTCTTAGCATCACACAAACATAATATTTTTATGCCGTATTTAGCAGGTTTTGATTTCATGTACACCCTGAAAAGATCGGCCTCGAAACAGACGTAACATTTCGTCTATAGTAATATATTCTGAACAACTGTAATTTTTCTAACAGTTTTCTATAAACTTATCAAATATTTCAGAAATGAGTGCTGCGCGGTTTACAGCTTTTCGCTCTTCTCTTGATGCAATATCGTCGAACCGAAGATTAGACAAAATAAACAAAAATCTCTTCAAAGACATAGCAGCTCTAAAAATACCACGACCTGTTCCGTCTGTAGCCCACAATTATTCTACGTCTTCATGACTTGATTTGAATACTCCCGTCAACAGCAAAAGACCTTTGAAAGCTTTCATCTCTGTTACTGACACGTAGTTTGTCCAAAATGCATCCGTAGTAGTCTTTTCCGAATTCTCAGTAATCTTCTCGTTCGTGTAGTTGTTTATAATTTGTATAATGTTATCATCAACTAGCAGTTCAAACGATTCTTTAGTACTAATATTACTTTTAGATGCAGCTGGACCAATCAAATCAGGTCTTTGAGCTATGATATTGTGTTGACGAGTACGCGAAAGTGCTGGTGGGATTTTAGACTACTTGTATTTATTTTTCGCATTGTAGCAGCTGGACTAGCTAGGTCCTGCAACATTTTCATTTTCACTTCCTGAGGAAGACGCTTCCGTATCAGAATCCACGTCCTGATTATCATTCAACAAATCAAGTGTTACTGGATCTTCACAAATACTTATAACTTCACTGTCACTACAACATTGTTCTTCTGGCCTGCTACCAATCACTGATTTGGGATCGGAATCTTCTTGTAAGAGTTCTTCTATTATTTTATCACTCAAAAGCCGCGACATCTTGAATTAATAACTAAAAAATAACAAACGGCGGTAATTTCAAAAAATCTGCTGCTGGTAACACTGGCTATATACTGAATAAACGAAGTTGATACTCTATTTTTATTTATTTTTACATCTGAAATCAAAATTAACCTGGCGGGGATGTGGTACAAAGAGGGTACATCGAGGATGTGGTCCTGATTACCCGTATTTAATTAATATTTTTAAAGTATTAATTGCCATTTTTCAACAAATGATGGGAATTTAACTTATAAATTAGTTATTTATTAAGGGATTTTCATGAAAGAAAACGCCAATATGCGTATAAATGTTTCACTATTTCAATTATACAAAAGGTCTTATATTAATTAACTTCAACAGAATTCGGCCATAGATATTTAAAAAAAAACCACACATACAAATATTATTACAAGTAATTGGTAATTTTTGGTAGGTATTTATATGATCTATCATGTTTTATCACAAAATCTATATATATAAAAGAAAGTCGTGTTTGTTACACTATTTATAACTCAAGAACGGCTGAACCGATTTGGCTGAAAATTGGTGGGGAGGTAGCTTAGAATCAGGAGACGAACATAGGATACTTTTTATCCCGGAAAATAGACCTGTTCCTGTGGGATAAGGTTAGGGCTTGTAATATCGGAAGGTTTTCAATTCCGATATTGATTTTCGATATTTGATGCTAATATCGGAATTCCGATATCAATATCGGAATTTTATTTTTTAATTAAATTCAATTTTATATTGTAAAGTAGGACTTCTTGGATAGTAAAAAGGTTTTTAATCAATAGGATAATGAAATAATAACGTCTTTAATACTATTTTATTCCCGTTTGTTGCAAATATCACCTAAATCTATTCAATTTGGTTTGGTTTTCGCGTCAAAAATTCACTACCTTTATTTATTTTTTGGATTTTTGAATCGCAAAATAGTTTTTACTGATAGATGAAATTACACTACACCAAATGTGACAGTTGTACGGTAGAAGCTATGCTTTGTACAAGGATAAATCATAAAAGCTGATGTGACTTGAAATATCGCAACACATTTGCTAGGACGCCTAGTTTCCTGGCAGCTGCCTTAACTTTGGATTCAATAAACCGCTCAAATTTAAGGTTCAAGGATATCTCAATTTCTTGCGGTGGGAGTATTTCAAGAAAACATTCTGAAAAGTAGGGCCAAAATAAATGTTTTTGTGGCGTTGAATCTCACAAGGTTGGCGTCGCCCTATTCGGTGACTTCAGGCAGTGATTCACTCTTTCAAATCCAATCTCTCTCTATCTTTCTATCTCTCAATCTCTTTCAAAGCCAATCTTCAGACTGTATTTTGGTCGTTACTGGTCGGAAGCTTGCTAGGTATCGCTCGACCAGGTCGTTAATATGCAGCAGGTATTTCTGCTGCATATCAATGATCTGGTTCAGTTAATAGAGTTCTGGAGACAAAAGATCTCTGGGAAAGTCCGGCATTGTTTGTAATATGTGATGTAAGGTTGCTTGGGATGAATAAACTTTGATAACGACTCTGAATGAAAGTTCACTCAGAAAGTCTTTAACCCAGCTGATCAGGCCAGAGAATAGGACATACGCAGGAAGCATGATCAATAGGCTAACATGCTAAACCGTATCGAAGGCCTTCGAGATGTCAAGGGAAAAAGGCAAGCGCCTCTACATTATTCTTAAGGACCTCGTCCCAGATACGAGTGGGTGAGATACGTTAGAATGCGGTAGAGTGGTATGCGGTAGGCTATAGCGATAGGGTCACTAAGGAGATCATTGTGTTCTAGATATGCAACGAGGTGCATGTTCAATAATAATCTTCCTGAGTATGTAGGTAATTGAAATTGGCCGTTAATTAGCAGGATCAGCTCGATTGCCATTCTTGGGCACGGACTGCACGTTGGCAAGCTTCCACGCTTGAGGCACTATGCTAGTCTTAATTGAGAGACGAACCAAGCGTGGCAAAACAGTAGATAACTGGAGAGATCTGGAATAACATCTGGTCCACTAGCTTTGTTCACGTCTAGACATCGTAAGGTTTTAAAAACCTTTGTTGTAGATGTGAACCTCCGATATAGTACAATGGTCAATGAGGTATCTGCGGTGAATGGCCATTGACAGTTAGATGCGAATTCTCAGCAACTAGAGATTCGTACATAATTATGATCTACAGAAGATGATGAAATGATTAACTTACGTATACCGAGGTTAAGGGGATAAATTATGTTTGGAATTGATTTTTCCGTATCGCATTATTCGTGCAGTGGGCTGAGCAGACTCACAACAGGAATACGGTTAAAGATATTAACTCTACCTCCCTACACAACTAAAACATATATACTTACTTGCTCAATTTTATGACCTAGTAGCCAATATAAGGTATATTGCACGCATTAAAATCATTTTGTTTAAATTAAAATAAAAAATTACTGATTCCGATATTACGATATCGAATCACTCAGTATCGGAATTGTAATATCGGGTTTCACGGTCCGAGATTCCGATATTTCGAGATTCCGAGATTCCGATATTCAAGCCCTAGATAAGGTAAATTTTTGTTATATGTAGTTGATAGATTAGTTATTTATACAGATATAAAATAAAGCTCGGGGATGGATATAGGATACTTTTTATCCCGGAAAATAGACCTGTTCCTGCGGGAGCGTGAGAGGGAGAGGGAGAGGGAGAGGGAGGAGCACACAGAAACTGTAACGGCTAGCGATACGAAGTTCGCCGGGTCAGCTAGTAAGCAATAAATCAGTCTTATAAGCTACTAATCATCTCTCACCGTAGCAAAAAGTGTTCTTAACAAATGTACTTATGACATCCTTTGCAAACATGAGCTGTCTTGCGATGTCTGGCATAGCGCCACTCTTGGCACCTTTTTCGTATACCTCGTACTTTAGTACATTGTTTACTATTAATCTGGCGTCTGTGTGTGTATCCTATCGGTTGTCCTAATTGCATAGTTATCAAGTTGTTGTCCATCATAACACCTGAGCTGGTAAAGGTGGTATAGGTGTTCTGTATACGCAAATTTATTGCATCAACTCCGTACCCCATAGTCCATAGGAGTACAAACAGGCAACAACTATGACAACGCCAAGTCGTATTTTCGCTGATTTTGTACGTGCGAACCAGGCCGCGAAATAAGCCAGGCCCGCATACTCGGTAAAATTTGTGGCTTGTGGGGTTTTATAGATGACCGCCCCCGTTAGTAGTGCCATGGCAGTACTGTATCTGCTAGGTGCTGCGAGCATCGATGCCAGGAAAGTTGTTATTATTCCTGCTGTCTTAGCTGGGTTCTTCTTAATCCAGTCCAGGGCAGTTTTACGTATTGTCTGCCTTTAAGATCTTCGAGAAGATGCCATACACCTGATTTGGATGTGAGAAACAGTATATACCAACAACAATAGCCACAATTAGTCCAGTATTCATAGCCGTCCTCATTGCTGAGGAGAGTAGTCCGTTGATTGCGCCACCGAAGCGACGACTTGTCCGTGCAGTAGGCTTACGGGCCATACCTAGTTTGTGTTCTTTCACACCGTCAGGGAAGTTCTTGCTGCACGCCTACCCTTCCCCGTACTTTGGTAGGCGGTTCCTGTGAAGATTCTGCACGGAATTCTCGGATTCTCTTGCGCTAAGTGCTCGGCAATTGAGGTATAGCTTTTCGAACACTCAAGTGTTTTGTGAGACGAGTGTACGGCCCAGTGTTTTGATAAAATTACGACGTTTTTGGGTTTTATTGGTATTGTTCCGGATAACTATATCGGCGTTGATGCCAGCCATATTCAGTATAGCATAGGATACTGTCAGATGCCAATTTTTCCAATTGCGGCTAATATCGTATGTCGCAGACAATTCATCTGCAAAGTCTACTCCACCTTTTGTTGTAAAATATGTTTATTTCTGTTTTTTTTTCTCTCCAGTCGATTCATCAATTTGAGCATTGTGGTGAAGACATGACATGAGTAAAACCGCTTTATTTTTCTTCGGTATATGAGACACGAGTGTTATATCTTTCTGGAAACCAAACTTCGATGAATATACCTGTGCATGGGTTTTGCAAAATTATACGCGATAACGTACCATAACTGCGCTCACTCACATAAACTTCATTTTCATTATCATCTGTCATAAAGTCATTTTCACTGTTGGATGCCTCCGCTAACAAACGATGTATACGCTCAGCCTCCCGCTCTTCGTTGTTCATTTTGACTAAAACACCTGGAGCAGCCTATCCCTTTGGGAGATCCGTGGGTGTAGACCGCGAATAAAAGAAGACTGTAGAAGGTACTGGTTTAATAGGTCGGTAGCCGCGATTGAAATATTATATTAAGGGCGCCGTGCGCGTGCGCTGATGATGTGTTTGCGACTGGCGGGCGGCCGGTGCCGCGCCGGCTCCCTCCCGCTAAGGTTTGTAGGCGACCGAGAACGGGGGTCCGCAGGCCGCGGGAGTAAGCCCATCTATACTCCCCGGCTTGAAGTATCTTCAACTGATGACGTGGGAAGTGGGCAAATCATGGGATACGCCCTGCGGATGACGCCCCTGCGAGTGCGTATGTCAGCGACTCGCGCGACTCCGTCGGCTCCCGGCAGCAACCGTGTGACACGCCCCAGAAGCCACTGTAGAGGAGGCGCATTTTTCTCTTTGACGACGACCAAGGCTCCCGGCTGCAGCTCGCCTCTCGATGTTGTCCACTTCTGTTTCTGCTGAAGCCACAAAACGTATTCATTTGAAAAGCGATTCCAGAAGTGCTGCTTTAGGTACTCAATGCGGCGGAATCGTTGGAGGCTCGATATGTTCTGCCTGGACACGTCTCGGTGAGGCAACGCAACGAGAGATCGTCCGATGAGGAAGTGGGATGGTGTTAGAGGAGATAAGTCGGATGGATCGTCGGAAAGAGGAGTGAGGGGCCTTGAATTAAGGATGGCCTCAATTTGAATAAGGCATGTTGCCATTTCCTCGAAAGTCAAATGGGTCAAAGCCAGTATACGCTTTAAGTGGAACTTAACTGATCGAACGGAATTTTCCCAGCAAGATCCAAAGTGCGGGCTATAGGCTGGTATAAATGAAAAATTGATACCCATGTCCAGAAACTGTCCTGATAGGTCCTGAGAGAGAAGTTGCTTGAGCTCGTTGAATGCTTCAACAAAAGTTGTTCCATTATCGGAGAATATGCAGCGAGGTTTGCCCCGTCGAGCCACGAAGCGACCGAGAGCAGCTAGAAAGGCCTCCTTTGTCAAATCTGACACGAGTTCAAGATGTACTGCTCGAGTGGCTAGACAGACAAAGACACAAATGAAGCATTTAATTAATTGGCAACCTCTACCCTTACGACTAGCTATCATTACTAGCCCAGCGTAGTCGACACCGGTATCTAGGAATGGGAATTCGAGGTGAAGTCGTTCTTTTGGTAGATTTCCCATAATCGGTTGTATAGTGTCCCCCTTTATCCGACAGCATTTAACACAAGAACGAGTAATTTTTCTTGCTAAGGACCTACCACCTAATACCCAATACTTATGCCTAACAGTTGCAAGTAATAACTGCGGCCCCGCATGACAAAGCTTTTTATGGTACATGTCAAACATAAGCTTACTCAAACGATGCTTCCTACACAGTAAAATAGGGTGTTTAACATTATAGTCGTAGAATGAGTTGCTTAGTCTGCCACCAACACGAATGATGTCATTAGAGTCTAAGAAAGGTGATAGGCATAATAGTCTATTTTTACTAGGTAGTGATTTACCACTTTTAAGAATTTTATACTCCTCTGCAAAGGAATCCCTTTGAGCTGCTCTAATAAGAAGATTAGTTGAATTGTCTATTTCAGATAGTGTAAGGGAATCCAAAGTGATATTAATTTTACGACAATTTTGAATAAATCGTAATAAGTACAACATTATACGTTGTTATTTTGAAAAACAAGAATATTTATTAAAGAGATATGTAAATAAGTCGTTTTCATTAACGGTAATGAACGTCTGACATAACTCTGGAAGATTCTGAGTGTTCACAGATGTAGGAAAGGCAGGCCAATGAGATGAATCTAATTGTAAATATTTATTGCCTGACCACCACAATACCGAATCACCTAATCGATCAGCACTAAGTCCTCGTGAGGCGAGGTCTGCTGGATTTTCTTGTGAAGGAACGTAGCGCCAGGTATTATTACCAAAATCTTCCCGAACTTCAGTAACACGATGACGCACGAACGGCTTTAGCTGCGTAGGATTTGTAGAAAGCCATCCTAGTACTATGGTGGAATCACACCAAAAAATGCAATCACTAATGTTTACTGTAAGTGACTTTTTAACCTTTAAACATAGACGCGCACCTAACAATGCACCGCATAGTTCGAGTCTAGGAAGAGTGGTAGGTTTAATTGGCGCTATCTTGCTTTTAGCGGCTAATAGGCGAACAGTGACTGCCCCGTTGATATCGACTGAGCGTACATAGACACAGGCACCGTATGCCTTTTCAGATGCATCTGAGAACACATGTAACTGAATATCAACTGGTGTATTATTACATACAATGTACCTAGGTATGTGTAAGTTGTTAAGAAGAGGTAATGTATGTTGAAAATTATACCAAATCTTTTGTATGACCTCTGGTACGACGTCATCCCATGAGCATTTATTTATCCACAGCTGTTGCATAATCATTTTCGCTTCAACTATGCATGGAACCACGAGCCCAAGAGGATCGAATATTTGAGCTTGTATAAATATTGTAGATAATATGTGACGTTTTGTAATTTTTTCGTTAGAAGTAAGATGTATAGTGTAATAAAAGATATCCTCAAAACATTTCCAATTGAGACCTAATGTTTTAGATAACTCGTTATAATTCATGTCAACAGAATCGTTATTATGTATATCGTTAGAAATATTTTTTAAAATGTCTTTAGAATTAGAGTGCCATTTTCTTAAATTAAATTTTGCTGATTTTAATGTTGATTTTACTCCTTGACATAATTGAAGTGTCTCAGTAACGGTTGAGCCACCAGAAAGATAATCGTCTACATAAAAATCGTGTAGTATGGATTGTTTTATGTTGTCGTCTGTACTATCATGGGCTAATTGCACTAAACATCTAGTAGCTAGGTATGGCGCTATAGCACTGCCATATGTCAAGGTGTTTAGAGTGTATGTTTTTAAACTTTGTGTAGAATCAGGTCTCCACAAAACTAATTGCAAAGCTCTTCGTTCGTCGTTGACCCACACAAATCGATACATCTTTTCGATGTCAGCAGTAATTACATATTTGTGTTGCCTAAACCGCAGTAATATGGTAAGTAAATCATCTTGAACTGTGGGGCCGATCATCTGAATATCATTAAAGGATTTGCCCGATGTTGTGGCGGCGGATCCATCAAAGACAGCTCTTAGTTTTGTGGTTGTACTGGATTCCTTTAATATGCCATGATGACAAAAGTAATAGTGAGGATGTGGTACTGGTGTCTGAATAGGAGTCATGTGCCCTAGTTTTATGTACTCTTCCATAAAATCTACATACAAAGCTTTAAAATTTGCGTCTCGTTCGAAACGGCGCTCTAAAGAATAAAATCTACTTTTAGCCATTTCGAAGGAATTACCTAGAACATCTGGTGATTTTTTTAAAGGCAAAGTTACAATAAACTGTCCATTTGAGCCACGTATTGTAGATTTCATGAAGCTTTCCTCACAAGCGCGCTCTTCTGAAGTAAGCTCGTGCTTTGTGGGAATGGTGTCGAGCTCCCAGAATCGTGATAAGTCTGTATTAGAATGGTCACTCTGGGTGAACATACACACAGGTGAATTATTAATATTAGATTGTAAGACACCAGAAATTAACCAACCTAATCGTGATTCTATTAACGTTGGCTTATTCTTGCCTAATTGAATTTTATTTGCGCCTACGATGCCCCAAAATATCTCCGCTCCTACTAGAATGTCAATGGATGACGGCAAATAAAAGGTTGGGTCGGCAAGACAAATACCATCAGGCAAGGATAAGTTGTGTGTATTCACTAGTGTGTTAGGTATTGAAGAAGTGATCTCTGGTAGAACGAGGCAGTCAATGCTGATCCTATAGCCACTAATAGAAGACTCAAACGTTATTGAGCAAGCTTGTGTACTACTGGATGCTAAGTTATTTATGCCTGTCACCTTAGAACTTGTTGAATGAGTAGGTAATTTTAATTTAGATAAGAAGTCCTGAGCTACGTAGTTCGCCGTGCTGCCGTTGTCTAGTAGGACTCTGGCGCTGTGCGGCTCCCCGGTAGCGTCGAACACTTTCACCATTGCTGTGGACAGTAAAACAATTTGCGAGTTAATGGTATTGTTAGCAGACAGAGCAACGTTGTGATCTTGTGCCACTGAAGGCTCTTTGTCTACGTGTAGTAAAGTATTATGCTTTAACCTATAATATTTGCAACTACTAAGCCTGCATGAAGATGGCTTGTGCCCTGGACGTAGACAGTTATTGCAAATATTCCAGTCGCTAACCCTTTGAAGACGCTCACTGGCAGGCAATTTACGAAAATCTACACAATTAAATAAATGATGACCCTGTTTGCACATGGGACATTTCAAAGATTGTGAACTGCGGGGTGTAGATATTATTTTCTCTGGGGCTGCAGTGACCACGAAAGCTTTTGATTTATTTTGAAGTGTGTCCGTTTTTGTTTTTGTATGAGACTCCTCAAGACTCCAAAAGATCTGCACGATTACCAAGAAATGTCAAAAAATAATCGAGATTTGGTGAGTCTGTTAACAAGTTCCTATTCTCTTCCCACTGCCGCTTAGTTTTATGATCTAATTTATCACACATTATGTGAATAATTAAACTGTCCACGAGCCAATGATCAACTGACTCGGAACGCAAAGTGCCTAATGCTCGTAAATTCTTTTTAGTTACATCAATGATATGTCTTATTGATTTACTTGATTCTCTTTGACATGTTTCAACCGAAAATAAGGCTTGTATATGATTGTTAATTAACAAGCGCTTATTGTCATACCTTTGACATAATAATTGCCATGCAACTGTGTAGTTATCAGCTGTGAAATCTAAATTATCAATAATATGTAGGGCATTATCCTTGAGAGAAGCTCGTAAATAATGGAGTTTATCTATATTATTCATCTCATCATCGTTATGGACCAACGATATGAAGATATTTTTGAATTCGAGCCAGTTCTGATAGCTGCCTGTAAAGGTAGGTATTTCAACAGTTGGTAACTTAACTCTCCGTTTGTATCCTTGAATATCCCCGCCACCCGAGCTCACCGCCGAAGAATTTAGTGCCATTGTTGCATTGCGGCTGGGCGGGGCCAGGATGCGCGCGCGGGCAACCAGCTCGTAGAATTGGCTCTCGAACTGCTCGCGCTCGCTGTACTGCTCGTCGGGTTCCTCCATCAGTACCTCGATTTCACACTGTAATGCGTCATATTTTGCGTATAAGTTATTGAATTTAGCAAGACGGATATCCAATTGTGCAAGTTGGACTTGGCTCAACGTTTTACAGCTCTCAAGAACAAAGAGATAAGAGGCAAATTGTGTAAGCTTTGCTTTCATTGATGCACGTTTTCTGGACATGTCAGTAGGTATTTTACCTTCGGATGTCATTATGAAGCTTATGAAGCGTGCGGCAGATTGAAGAAGAAAAAAAAATGTATCTTTTAAGGCTTGCTAAAAAAAGAAATAATGTCCTCAAAGCAGGCTGCAGAAGAAAGAAAAAAAAATTTTTTGACAAAATAACGTTCAAGCAGTTTGAAGAGTATTTAAAAAAGGAGTAGGTATATATTTTCCAAGCAGCTGATGAAGAGAGAAAATAATGTTCTCAAACGACTTTAAATTAAATAATTTTCTCAAGAAAACTTGATAAGCAAATGTTTGAAAGAAAAAATAAATAAAAAGAAATATTAAAAACAAACAAGCTAATTATTACACGAAGAAATAAATTACGTTTTTGAATTGTTCAAGAAGAGAACAAAGGGTTATACAATACGTGACACCACGTGGTCGTGGCTCGTGGCACGCCCACCTGTTAAAGAAAAGAAAAAATTAATGCACAGAAATAAAATTGAAATATTGTTGTACGATGACTATTTACAATGAACTAATGATTGATCATGAAAGAAGAATAATGAAATGATTATGAATATGCTAAGATGATGACGCAATGCGTGATGAAATGGACTACCTACTTTTACTAAACGGACGAAAAAATACGTATGAGATGAAACACAATGTAAAAATGATAAAGAATATGTTTGAATGATGTATGCGCACTAAGAAATATGCAATGGGTGAAGAAAAGATGATGTAGGTATGTAAAGTGAGAAAGGATGAAAGGATGAAATGAATTATGTAAGGATGATTTAGGATGATAAAGCAAAAAAATCGGAACGATCTCACGAATACGATGCGTTGTGTCGATGCGCGATGACGTGGTCGCTCCGCTCCTGTTCTTGAATAATAATTCGCCTCCGTGGACTGCGTCGACTCGAAGATAACGGCGGCCGCAGGTCGAAGTCCGTTACGAAATGTCGGCGGTCTCGATCGACGAAATTTTCAAGAATATTCCAATCTTCCCGACCAAGAAGGCGTGTGAAGGACCAATTTTATGGAGCAGCCTATCCCTTTGGGAGATCCGTGGGTGTAGACCGCGAATAAAAGAAGACTGTAGAAGGTACTGGTTTAATAGGTCGGTAGCCGCGATTGAAATATTATATTAAGGGCGCCGTGCGCGTGCGCTGATGATGTGTTTGCGACTGGCGGGCGGCCGGTGCCGCGCCGGCTCCCTCCCGCTAAGGTATGTAGGCGACCGAGAACGGGGGTCCGCAGGCCGCGGGAGTAAGCCCATCTACACCTAAAATTAAAAAATTAAAAAAATTAAAAGTTTGCGAGCTACATATCTATTGTAGGTTAAGACGCAATAATAATTCAATAATTGTCCTATTAATAATGCTCGTTTTGCTGTCTTCGTAATTTGTGTAGACAGTTTGTTATGAAAAAAATTATAACGGGAAGGTCAGAGATTGTGTTCGTGTGAAGCTTCGCTTCGAAGTATACCGGCGATCTTCCTCGGCTGAGGCGGATCTAATCAGCCAGAGCACAGCTGCACAGGTGCAAAAATGAGATCAAAACTACTTTTTAATATACATATCATTTACTAATATTAGGATAACTAGTGTTATCTTATATGTTAGGTATTATGTATAAATAGTTAATAAAAAACAATATTCAATAATAATTTTGTTTTATTCACTATAGTCAAAATCTGAGTGTAAGACTTGTACATGCATAAATTCATCAGTCACTGGTATCACTGTTTTCCACATTCATTATTAAATTTTCTAAATTTTCTTTTGTACGAGTAATACTGTGTCCTTCTTTGTATTTATTTTCAATATGTATAACATAGTCAGTATATTTTTTCCACTTTTCTGGTGTTATGTTTTCAAATAACTCTTTTATTACTTCTTGTCACTCTATTGTAGTCAAACCTATATTCTTACTTGCCACTTCACGTTTTGATAAACTCCATACAAGCTCAATGGCATTCAAGTCACAGTGGTAGGGCGAAAGACTCAATACCTCATGGCCATTCTGCTTTAAAAGTTCATCGGCTTCATATATTGGATCAGGTTTGTGCTGGTTTACATAGCAGCTCAACTTTTGTATAGGAATCCTGAAATGGAATACCATTAGATGTAAGCCAATCTCTTATTTCACTTTTGCGATTTCGGGATGTGAGTGATTTGTTTAAAATTATTGAATGGTAATTCGCATTATCCATAATTATTACACGTGGTTCATCCAAATTAGGTATAAGCTTTTCTTGCAGCTACTTATTAGTTTTCGGCGTTCATTTCGTGGTGATAGTCCGCCATTATCGATTTAGTACTACAGACGAATAATCAGTTTGACACGGGGCCTTTCTCCGATCCAGCATGTACAATTATGTACCTTTTACCTGTTGAAATTTTTTCAATCGCCGCACTTGTCGATGGACCTTGCCAAGACTTCTTGAGCCTGTAATTTTGATGAACATAGGTCTCATCTAAGTAAATTATTGGCTTTCCTTCCCTACGCTTTGAAGCTATGGTTCTCAAATAACGATGTTTCCAGCCAGATATGTCATAGCGTTCAATCAACAATGACCTCTCATTCTCGTTTGTTTTAAATTCATAGCCATTGGCCAACAATATTCGGCGAAGAGTTTCCCGGTATTCATTAAACCCAATGCTCTCTCTTAATTCCATTTACAATGTCCTCATTAACTAACTAAGGCTGCCTGTCCATTGACGCGGAGAGAGGCAGCGGAGCTGAGCTAGCGAGTATTGCGGAGCGGAGTTACGGACTGTGTCTGTCCATTGACGCGGAGCTAGGCAGCGGTGCGGAGCCAGCGAGTATTGCGGAGCGGAGTAACGGACTGTGCGGAGCTAGGCCGAGTTCACGCAACGAGTCATTTGAGCGGAGGGCGGCGGGCGGTCAGTTCAGTCATACGCGAAATATTACGGAAAACAGACATGTCGACGCAAAAGTTGAAATGTTACTACCTCACATTGCTCGAAGAAGAAATGTTAGACTCGGAAGAAACCGAATTACTTACAACATACTATATTAATAATTCTATAAGAAAACATAGATTTTGGTTAAGAAATCATATCAAGTATCGTTCAGTGCACGGTGAATATTATACTTTTTTCCGAACTGCTGATGAAGAAACTTTCGAAAATTCTTATAGAGTTTCTCGATCTACTTTTCATAAGCTGCACTCTCTGGTTCAACCATATATTCAGAAACAGGACTCAAATTTCCGAAATTCCATCAGTAGCTGTGAAAGGTTAGCAGTGTGTTTAAAGTAAGTACTCATTTTAAAATCAAAGTAACTTTTATTAATTTTCTAAGTTAACACCATGAAAAATAATTCAAAAATTGAAATTAATATTGTTATCCACATATTGATCTGCAGTTTCCTCCGAACCTGTTAGCTCTACTACAGGCGTTCCAGTTCTTCCAGTGTTCTGAGTTTCTGGAACATCTGAAGCGGTAGCAGTAGATATATTGATGTCATTTTGTGGAAATGTTGATGAGTGTTCAGTAGTAGCCTCAGTTTCTTCAACATGCGAAGAATTTGCAGTATTATTACTGATATTTATATTGCCTGATGTTGGTGTTGAGCTTGTAGAGTAACCATAATTATTCGGAGAATACCAGGACTGTTGCAAATTAGTTTCTTCTGCTGTCATTACAGCATTAAAACAATTTTTTTTTATTTGAAGTTGTAAATAATATGGCAACTTTTTTGTTGACGCAGCCAAATTTAAAAAAAAGAGTCTATTTCATCATACTTGTCCCTGGCTCCCATCATATTTTTAACTTCCGTACGTTATTGTCTTAAAAGATCGCGGTTTTCTTGATTTTTTCTTAATATATCTAGGATCTCATCGTTCTTCCTTTTTTTCGATGTGGAAGGAATCGGACCAGATGCTGTCGAATCATCGGAAACATTGACAGAGGTAAGATTATTTGATGTTGATGGCAAGATACCGCTTGATTCTTGAGAATTATCATCAAAATTTGGCTGATTTGAATTCTCATTTGCCGAGTCTTCTAAGGATTCAAAATTTGATGCTCGATCTCTGTTACACATGTACGGTAGAAGAAATGACATGGCGTTTTGATATTTCCACTCCTTGCGTTGTCTTCTAGCCTGTCCACTCCTTGTTGCATTTTGACGTTTTAATGCATCTCGATGGTTATCTCTAAGTTGTTTCCATCGGTATTTGGCGGTTGTAACTGAAACAAGTAACAAACACATCACTGTAGTATTATATACACATAATTAAAAAGTGAAAACTGTTATTATTTTTTATTTAGGTACTTCTTAGTTTTGAGTAATTGTTAAAAGTTTTTTTTTTATTTTACAGATATTTAGCAACCAGCCAGTCATTTACGGGGATAGCAGAGAATTTCAGGATTGGATTAAAAAGTGTGTCAAGAATTATAGAAGAAGTTTGCGATGTTCTTTGGAACGTATTGCAACCTTATGTTATGCCAGAACCAACAGAAAACGACTGGAAAAAAATTGCAAAGGATTTTGATGACCTATGGCAATTCAAAAATTGCTTAGGTGCTCTTGATGGCAAGCATGTATATATCAAGTCTCCTTCTAAATCAGGGTCATCATTTTTCAATTATAAAAAGAGGTTTTCTGTGGTTTTGATGTGTTTAGCTGATGCCAGAAGAAAAATCATAATGGTTGATGTAGGATCTATGGGAAGGTTTTCAGATGCAGGAATTTTTGACGACAGCATTTTCGGAAAACGCCTAAAAGAGAGGAGCTTAAATTTACCTCAGCCCGTACCACTTTATCAGGACGGAGAGCCATTGCCATTTGTATTTATAGGAGACGAAGCTTTTCCATTAATGGAAAATTTTATGAGGCCTTACCCCCGTGATGGACTGAATTCAGAAAAAAGAGTATTTAATTACCGCTTGTCACGGGCACGTCGCATTGTTGAAGCAACTTTTGGGGTACTGGCACGAAAGTGGTACGTGTATCATAAAGATTTCGAATGCAAAATCGAAACAGTTGATAAAATAATAAAAGCAACATGTGTGTTGCACAATTATTTAATTGATCGACAACCTGATTACCTAAACAGTAACGAAAATAACAAGGAGCAGATATTAATCTCAATGGATAACAGAATAGAAACACACTATAGAAACAAAGGTTATCAAGTTCGAGAAATGTATTGTTCTTACTTCAATAATCAGGGGAAAGTTCCATGGCAAGATACTCGCATTTCGTCACGAATTTCAATCAACAATTATAAAAAAAACTAAAGTTCTATTAAGTAAAGTGAAATACAGCTAATATTATGAAAGTATCGATATGTTGCAAATCAGGATTGCGTGTGGGCTTTGTTTGTGTTGACGATGTATCTGTGTGTGCGTTAAGGCAGCAACGCATAGCGCATACCGTAAGAAAAAAATCTTGAAATACTTAACAACAATACTCATACACGTACAAGACTTCAACACAAATAATGTTCACGCGCGCTCACGAATTGCAAGAAGTGTAAGCTATGATATTTATTTTAATAAAAATATATAATTACCGTCTTTTATGTTTACTTCATTAATGATGAGATTCCATGCCGCATCCTTTGTTTCGTTACATTTATAAAATTCTGAACTCGTGTCCCACAGGCAAGGAAACTTTTTTACGCTTTCGATGAGTCTTTCATCCATTTTTCAAAATTCTTCGTTACAACAAAGCGCACGTACGTACTGGACAAACTTCAGCGGCATACTATCCCAATATCCCATACCCCCGCCCCCGAGACCGGGCCGTTTCCCCGCCGCGCCGCGCCGGCTCACTCGGCTGCCCCGCTCCGCCGCCCCGCTCCGCCGCCTCGCACCGCTACCTCGCACCGCTACCACGCACCGCTTCCGAAAATGTATGAATTTTTAAACTAGCTCGCAAATCCCTTTCCACTAAAGCGGAGCGGAGATTTCATGCAATCCTATTGGTTAATATTTCTTCGTTTCTCCGCTCCGCTGCCCCTCTCCGCGTCAATGGACAGGCAGCCTTAGGAACTTGTTTTCTAACAATGTAAAATTCGTTTATTTTAATGCGAATAGCATATATGTCAAAACTATCCAAGTAAGAGATTGTGGGTTTATGAGGTCGGTTTTTCCCAGGACTATTCCACATCCCTATATTTGCTACTCCTTCCTTTTTTATTCTTTTTAATGTCTTAGTGCTCACTTCTGTAAAT
Source organism: Thymelicus acteon (assembly GCA_951805285.1). NCBI lineage: Eukaryota > Metazoa > Arthropoda > Insecta > Lepidoptera > Hesperiidae > Thymelicus > Thymelicus acteon. The sequence continues at coordinate 12,281,113 of OX638234.1, forward strand.
AATTATCAATATGCGCCCTTGTCTCCAAAAGTTCTTAACCTAAAATTTATGAATTGAAATATGTACTGGGACACATAGAAGAAGTGAAAATTCAACGAATCGCAACGGACAAGTGGAAAAACGAATGGCAACGGATAAGTGGAAAAATGAATCGCAACGGACGAGTGGAAAAACGAATGGCAACGGACAAGTGGAAAAACGAATCACAACGGACAAGTGGCAAAACGAATCGCAACGGACGAGTGGAAAAACGAATGGCAATGGAGGAGTGGAAAAACGAATCACAACGGACAAGTGGCAAAACGAATCGCAACAAAATTTTAATTTGAAGTTTTACAGGCAGATTTTTAATGTACTTGTCTAATTTAAAAACTTTAATTTTTAAGCAAATTTTTCACAGCTTGATTCACGTTACTGATGTTTTAGCAAGGATCCCTAACTTTTTCTAGAAATAAATATAACCTATGTTACTCAGGGATAATGTAGCATTATAATAGTGAAAGAATTTTTAAAAGCGGTTCAGTAGTTTTTGAGTTTATTCGTTTATTCTCTTTATATATTAGTATAGATTTATTTCATATGCAGTGATAGCCTAGCGGTTAGGACGTTGGTCTTTCGAACGGAGGGGCCCGAGTTCAAATCCTGGCACGCACCTCTGATGTTAAAATATTATGTGCGTATTAAAAGGTAATTATCACTTGCTTCGGTGAAGGAAAACATCGTGAGGAAACCTGCACACCGGAGAGTTCTCCATAAAGTTCTCAAAGGTGTGTGAAGCTACCAATCCGCACTTGGCCAGCGTGGTAGACTATGGCCTGTACCCCTCACATTGTGAGAGGAGACCCCGAGCCCAGCAGTGGGACAATTATGGGTTGTTGCTTTGCTTTTGCTTTGCTTTATTTCAAATATTTCCACGCGATATATCGTCTACGTCACTTCGCGGTAACGCTTTTTCATGACAGAAATCGCCTAAACCCCCTTTATATAGAAGGTTCACTTCAATAATAACAAATAATATAAATATCACAGACACTGTATGGAAAATGCAAACAAAACGAAACGTGCATTATGTGTTCAGGTACTAGTAAATATGTAGTTACCAATGAGTGAAGCTAATTGTTCCAAGTATTCGGCCTGAGTTTTTAACCTGTCTTTTTGCTCTAAATCGCTAAGCTTTTCAATAGTTTTCACTATTTCATGGACCCCTGCTACATTCTCCAGATTTTCTGTAAAAGAAAAGTTGTTAAAATTTAAATTACTTGTTTTTATCTACTTACCTACATACAAATGATAATAAAAACCATATTACTCTAGTGACTCCATATAAAGATGGTACACTATCATTGTGGTGTTTACTGAACCTATTAGAAATATAATTAAGTTTCTCGATCTTCTACGACACCTACGGTACTTTCGCGACGAAATTAAATCACTTTTACTTGACAAATATTATATTTGAAGTATAAAATGTTACTCGTACAAAACTAGGGAATCGAATCTGCAACTATGTTGCGGGCTAGTCTAGCATATTATTTTAAAATGTCCTTTATACTCCTCCCTCCTAATATGCTCCTCCTTCACTAGAGTGAAAAGAATTTTGAAGAAATTAATTTCACGTATAAGCCTATTCCATACATTATTCAATTTTACAATAAATGGGTTAGTAATTACTTAATAATAAGTTTACCCTTTCACCTTTTTTTCTGAATATACATTTTATAATAATCTTTATACAAAAGCAAACAATACAATGATATTGCGATATAAAAACATGCAGTTATGCAAAATTAAACTTCTTTTAAACTTAACATATTGAATGCACTTATTTTAGAAAGGATTCATAGAATTACAGGGGTATAACACTTGCATAACTACCATGGAAGTTACAATCATACAGAATTATCTCACACATACATCTTAGATTACATTATTTTATTATAGAATTCATAAAATGAAATTCACTAGATTACATTATTATATTATGGAATTCATAAAATGAAATTCACAAAATTACATTATTATATGTACGGTATGTGTCCGTTTCGTATTTATGCAAAGACTTATTTTATGACCCCTTTTTATTGGGTCTTTTCACATTTCACACTGGTACTTTTGTAACTCTTTCATTTATTTTTATTGTTTTTTTTTTGGTTTTTAATTAACATGAATTTCATTTCATCTGAACAAACAATTTCTTTCTTTCCTCAACCAGCATTTTTCTATATTCAGTAATTTGTATCTAGCTGCAGCAGTATCTTTTTTTTCCATTAATACGGTTCTCTCTTTCGAGACTTCCACATTTTTCTTAAAGTAAAATCCCATGACATGTGGAATTTTACGTAATGATTTATAACCACCATCAAACTGTATAGAATATCTCAACTCTGCCAGCAGCTTTCCAACTGTAGGAACTTCAATTCGTACTAAATAAAATTCATCATTTCTTTCTTTGTGTGTGTGAGTATTATGAGCTGGTATACAAAATCCACCTTCGCTTCTTCGTACAGAAATTTACTCTGAAGTTCCAATTTCTTCTTGATTTTTTAATGAGAATTCTGTTCATTTTATTAATATTCTCCTAGGCAGTTTTGATGTAAACCTTATCAATTCTGGGCTTCTCAGTCGGTCAAGCTGGTATTACTGCCTTAGTGCAGTCAGTTGGATTGGAATTTTTTTCAATTTTTCACGAATAGACGAATACAGTGCCACCAACCTATCTGTGAGCTTCCACCTCTCGAATGGCGTCCCATGATTGGTCCAATGCGTCTGACAGCGCCTCCCTTCAATTTACACAGTCAAGTTGGCTTTACTGTAGATCTATCAATACTGCTAAAACGTCACAAATGTCCGATTGTCAAAATTACATCAGCCGGCTTGTCACTGTCACTCAGATTTGTTTACAAGTTGAAATTAATTTTAAGAGTAAGAGATTGTTAGTAATTTTAAGTGATATTAGAGCCAGAACAGCTTAATTCCGTGTAATTTAGAAAAATCTAAGGCAAAATATGGATGCAGTGCCTCGCTACATGAATTGAGCATCATAAAAAATATTACATTTGTTACAAACTACTTGTGGTTGCAAGCAACATCCTTCATTCGATTAATACATGTGAGTACTATGCGAGGTATACCTGTTTTTTGTAGCCTTTTCATGCCTTTATTAGTCACGTAAAAAATAGTATCGAGTATCGATTCCTACTCAGTATCGAAAGTATCGTTCGATCGCTACACAAGTGCCACCGCGTGGAGTGTGGATACACACAGCAGACGCTCCGAAACAGCAGTTCTCATCTCTCAACACTTTGATCTATGTAACTGAATTTTTTTAAGAGGACTTCCTGTCCCACAGGTTTTTAACACTTCAGTCAGATGATCAATGCTGCGGATGGAGTTGTGAGCAGCGATGTAAGTAGAAATTTGTATGTCTAAAATATTTTCTTCTGATGTTACAAACTTGGGTTGCTTTTCTGAGAAACTTAAATCTTTGTCTTTATGTAATTTAGTTTTCATGTGCTTTTTTTTTCAAATCGGTTTTTTGAGCACGGAGTGGTGTGACACATAATTTACAAAATTTACAAACCTTTACTACTATTCGTCAGTTGAACAGGTTCTAAGCCAATCTGTAAAAGAAATTGAACTCAATAATACGCTAGGCAGTATATGTGTTGTACTAGGTACTAGTGGTTGGTGATCATATTTCTTGCTATAGGTTTTCACCCTACATATTTCATCTTACTAGACTGGGGCGAATAAAAAAAATAATTGCGCAACTAAAACCCATGACGTTTGCTTTAGTCTGGAAGTGTTAAGACCACAACAGTCATCATATCTACCTTACATAAAACATTAATATAAAACATTAATCATGTTTTTCTTCACCTCCACCAACCCACACTGGAGCAGCGTGGTGGAGTATGCTCTAGGCCTCCTCAAGAGGAGAAACCCGTGCCCAGTAGTGGGCCATTAATGGGTTGAAGCCAGTCAAGTTTTTCTTACTTTTAAATGCTGGTAGTTTTTCCCACTCATCACGATAATTCTTGACATATTTACCGTGTTTGCCCATTTTTCACAGAAACGATGCCTTTAAAATATTACATTAAAATAATTCTGAAACTATATAATAAATTGCACAGAAGTACGAAACGAAAGTGACAAAAACTGGAATTTCTCTGAAGCATTTAGTCAGGACAATACAGATATTGCAGTAGTCATTATCAAGAAGTCTCTTGAAAGATTGGAAAAAGAAAACAGTGACCAACGAAACTACATAACTGAACTAGAAAAAAAAGTTTAAAAATAAATGAATCTTAAAAATTATTTCACACAGGGCCCTTTTTATAGGGTTTCAGGACCATATTTTGTTTTATTTTAAAAATTAATGAGTTTTGTTTTTACGTTCCATGACATAAGCTGAATAAGATTTGGTTACGATATCAAAAGAGGATGAAAGCCAATAAAATTACCTTTCAAATGATATACCACATTCTATAATTTTATTGCATGAAAATTGTTAAAATTGTTTTGAACAATCCCCGTTTAGGTGATTATAGTTATAAGCTCGCAAGTGTAATAATCGAGCTTCGAGATTATTGCGATCTACGGAAGTAGTCGACAGTTATTTAGGAAAGGTGACAAACTAAGAAATGTTTGAAACTAAAATAACTCTGGCTCAGGCTCGGAATCGGAATGTTCAACCTCAAAATTTGATTGTGAGTCTACATTTACATAATTGAAATTGTCGACATCAGATATGGATCATCAACAGTATCTTGTAAAACTAATAATGTTTTTGCTTCATCTGAAAGTATTTTATGCTTTCGTTGTATCTTTATGCGTTTAGTTGAATTGTATGGGTCTGAACTGATTAACAAATTATTTAAAATATCTTGATTGGTGCTTTTCGATTGAATTTACGAGAATGGTTTAATCTGTACAATCTAAAATCTTCATTTCTGGCCTGAGATGATGCTTCTTCAGATAATTTACCAATCGGAATAAATCCAAAATTGGCTATTATATCTGCTCCATGAGCAAGAAGTTTGTGTACGCTTGAAGGCATGTAATACGATTTATATAAATCTAAGTACATTGTCATTGTGTCTTGGGCAAAGACTCTAAAGTTTTCTACATTTATATTACGCCCCGAAGACGGAACTTGTAGAATAGTTCCGAATCTCCGAATTAAATTTTCATCAACTCCCGTAATATATGATGTTTTTTTATAGTCTGAAAAATCGTCTTGCCATATCACCATTATTTGTTGCGCCGTGACCTTGCTTTACGACATCAACCAGTAAACCCATTTGCACCTTAAAGACGTCCTGAATAGTCTGATGGTATATAGGTGGTATATATAGTGGGCGACACCATAATGGCGAGTTTGGGGATCTCCAGATTCTAACTTGATAGGTACTAAACTCCCCATAAATATGCTAGACTCGTCTGCATTATCATTATAATAATTATGATAATTATCATCGTCGCTGATTCAATTTTTTGCTTGTTTGTAGTCTGATTGGAAGCACCTTCAAAACCCTATTTACTTATTAATTTCATATCCCCTACAGTCGGCATCTACGGTAATTGATTTTAATAACCGATTCGTTGTCAAATCTAAAAGTGCTTGTAGTTTTATTTTAACAGTGGTATCTGTTAATCTTATTTCGTATACGGCTAAATAACTGTTTAGCCTTTTGAATACTAAAGTAAGAAGGAAATAAGTTTCCACTTTTTTCCTCTACGCTTTTTCTTAAGAGTATTGTATTGCCATTTGGATAATTTTAGCGATAAAAATAATCCTAACGACTTGTCTGCAGTAAATATTGGTGTTTTTGAACTATTTAATACATTCTTTTACTTTTTTTTTGTGGATTTTTAATTAAGTGATCTTTTATATTGGCAAGTTCTTTGCGACCATTAGCTCTTAATTTAATAGCAAATACATGTGATATTTCATCGAAAGATACGGTTTTTTCAATATTTCATACACGTCTTTCTTTGTTCAGGCTGTAGTTCACAAGAAGGTTTTCTTGGACTGACCTCAGTGGAGGTTCCTACGTTGTGTTTCGATGTGGTATAAATTGGGTTGATTCTCTGAATTTCTTAGACATGTTGTGAAGCACAGCCATTGCTACGATAGCACATTGAGCCCTTCTTGTGTTTGTCCGTAGTTTCCATGCTAAATCAGGAAATCTTTTTTCTAACAGCCAAATGTTCTTTCTACAACATTTCTAGTTCGTATATACATATATGGCTTTCATTGTAGAGCTGTTGTGCTTCTGTGACAGGATTACGCAAAGGCGTTAGCAGATACGGTTTCACAGCATATCCTTTATCCCCAAGTAACCAGAAACCTTTGAACTTACCATCTTCTAGCCATCCTTTAATTACACTGCTATTAAAAATGTGGCTGTCATGAGTGCTTCCAGGCCAACGTGCGACAATATTAGTTACTATACATATCTGAATTTGTAATTGCCTTTACATTTAGTGAGAAAACCTCTTTCCTATTTCTATATGTATGTCTCAACATTGTCCCACCTGGAGATTTTATTGGGATATGAGTGCAATCTATAGTTCCGATTACTTTAGGAAAGGCACTTATTTCATAAAATTTTTTGGCTTCCGTTTCCATTTCTTGTGTATTTCGACGCATTGACACCCACTCAGATCTTAGCCCAGCAATATCTCTGCTCACTCGATGTATTATCCGACACACACTCGATTTATGGACACCTGCAGCATCCCCGATGCAACGTTGGAATGAGCCACATGCATAGAATTCTAGGGCCATCACTATTTGTTGCTCAGGAGTAACTGCGTAATTCCTGAAAAAAAAAAATTATAATTATAATAGACCAATAAGCAGCGGCAGTTGAACAACTGATAACGCTATCAAGTTTCACACATCACAATAGGGTAGTTTATTATAAGATTGAGTATTAGTAACTATAATAGATACTTACTTCATGGTCCTACTTTTCAGCAAGGGTCCTAAATGAGCAACCAGCGCCTTAGCAAAGCCCTTGGAAATCCGAAATCTGTCCAAAAATTCAAGATCATCACATTTTCGAAATCGATCAATTTGAGGTTGATATATTTTTTTCTTTTGCAATTCGGGTACATTGTTATCACTCTCGTCATCAGAAGAACTGGATTCCCACAAAATATCACGAATTAAAGCCCTAACAAGTTTTTAGACTAAAATAATTATTTTTCCAATCAATTTGTAGGTTATTGTGAAGTTGACAGTTCATTTGACCTTAACAATAGCAATAACCGGCCAAAATCGATCAGTTAACGTTCGCGTTAAGTTATGACGTCATTACAACCGTTGCTAAAATGGTGCAACGCAAATGTTGCTTAACCGGGGATTTGACGGCATGGTTATTGTTATTGTTATAGTTACATGGCGCAACACACCCTAAGTGTTCTTTAAAGTCGGCATTCGAAAATAGAATGCTTTTCTGTTTGAGCCATTCCTGTATATCATTTTTTTTCCAAGACATTGTTGGTATGGGTTCTAATTGCTTGGAATGGTAACTGGCGTTATCTATAACGATAATGGATGGTTCCTCCAAAACTTGTAGAAAGTCCTTAAACCATGCCTGTTTCCGCGTCGATTTCAGTGTGATAATCGGCGTCTTTGGATTTCACAGCTCTAAAAACTAATTTTGCTTCTGGTACGAAGCCTGTCTTGTCTTAGCGGAGCCAGCGTGACACACAATCAAATGCTGTCCTTTCCCCATTGGCTGATTTTTGAAGCCACCTTAGTCATTTCCATCAAGCCACATTCGCTTTCTGGAATGGTTTTGATTGAAACAGGTCTCGTCCAGATAAAACCGCGGACGAGTATCGTTTGTCTTCTTTAATTTGGGGCATTTCACGTCAAGCGGACAGGGAAAAAAAGTGAGGTTCTGAAATTTGTTCATATTAGGTCCAGTTATACTTCTAGTAGATATAAATACGAACACTATTTTTTTTATTCATGTGATGTGTATTTGTCTAGTTATGGGCTCCTAAAGAATCGTCTAAATCGAAATTAGGATTTTTTTGAAGAATTTTTTCGTATTGAAAATAATTACAATAAATTTTCAAACTACGCGATTTGTATAGAAAATTTCCTGATCTTTTTAAAAAAGGAATCAAATTTGAAAAAAAATTTTTTTACTCTCCTAAACCGGAAGTAAACATTTCAAAATAAAATTTTGGAAACTTCGACCATTTTTTTATTTTATTTTTTTATTTCAAAATATAGCTTAGAGTATCTAAATAATACACCAGAAGTTTTGAAATGGGATCTGCATTAGTTAGGGAGATAGGTAAATAAATGTATGCACATGTAGCAGTCAGTACAATGTTACGCGCTGTCCTGCGTGGGCGAATTAACGCGAACGCGAAGCGAAGCGGTGCGAAGTGACAATAACAAACAGTCGAGATGTATTGAAGTGTCCTACGTGACCAAAAGCACGTAGAGGGCGTTGCGGTGCGGCGCGGTGTGAAGCGAACGCGATCTGTAGCTCGAGCACGAATATTTGCGAGAAAGTATTCGTATGGTTAACGTAAGCAATTTGTCAAATTTGTATGGCATTTTAGTACCATTTACGTACGATAGGGGCGCTTTTGAAAAAAATGCCATACAAATTGCGTACGTTAACCATACGAATACTTACTCGCAAATATTCGTGCTCGAGCTACAGTTGGTTTGATTTTTCGCGCGAACTTCAGCGGCGCGGCGTATGTCAGTGGCGGTGAAGTGACAATTCGCACGCACGTAGGACAGACTCGCCGCTTCGCTCCGCATCGCACGGAATTCGCATTGGACCGCTTCCCGATCGCGTTCACGTTGATTCGCCCAAGCAGGACACGGTGTTAGGCATTTGTTTATGTCGGTTAACATACGAATTATGGAATTGAAACGCGACAGTATTAACATTTATTATCCTGTTCATTTTGTTGTAGCTCTAAAAATAATTAAGGGTATTTATTTAAAAATAAAATAATATTAAGACATTGATAAAAAACATTTGATTAGCTACAAATATCAATAGGAAGAAGTAAAAGATAATTTTATCTGTAGCTTATCAAAAAGTTAACTCTTTATTTCTTAACGGATTGTATTGATTGATTGTAAAAAGAGCCAATTTGCATAGATTCTCAAAGTAAAATTGTAAAAATTATAAAATAAAATTGTTTTGAATTTGTTATTACGTTATTTCATTATAATTGTCATTTAATTTCTCAGCAGTTTTAAGTAGTAGTCGTTGTAGTTTCTAGTAGTTCCGGAGATTACCCCTACCTAACTAACAAACAAACATTATTTTTTTTTATAAAATTAACACTAAAATACTAACTCTATTCGCGCCAACCGGCCGACATAAATGCTTAACATTGTACTGACTGCTACATGTGCATACATTTATTTACCTATCTCCTTAACTAATGCAGGTCCCATTTCAAAACTTCTGGTGTATTATTTAGATACTCTAAGCTATATTTTAAAATAAAAAAATAAAATAAAAAAATGGTCGAAGTTTCCAAAATTTTATTTTGAAATGTTTACTTCTGGTTTAGGAGAGTAAAAAAATTTTTTTTTTCAAATTTGATTCCTTTTTTAAAAAGATCAGGAAATTTTCTATACAAATCGCGTAGTTTGAAAATTTATTGTAATTATTTTCAATACGAAAAAATTCTTCAAAAAAATCCTAATTTCGATTTAGACGATTCTTTAGGAGCCCATAACTAGACAAATACACATCACATGAATAAAAAAAATAGTGTTCGTATTTATATCTACTAGAAGTATAACTGGACCTAATATGAACAAATTTCAGAACCTCACTTTTTTTTCCCTGTCCGCTTGACGTGAAATGCCCCATTTATCAAGTTTTCTTAAAAACTCCTGTCTTGCGTAGACAATATCCATGTGTTCCATTAGTTATTTTCGGTTATCCATGTTTTTTTTGAATTGGTAACTTGCTTTCTTTAATATTTTTTTCAATGATGACTTGCCGCACTTAAATTCAGGCACATGTTCTTGCATTTTATCTAATATTTTAGCCACTGTTGGGTATTCACCATTATCATAAAATGAAGAACTGGTGCGTTGTAACAACAAACATCGAAGTTATCAATATTTGTAACTGTTTCTGGTTTCACGTATGTTTCTCTTCGTGTAGATGGGTGGCCAGATTGAAGTATTTCTTTCTTGACTTTGTCTACAGTTCTCGTACTTACTCTACAAAGAAGCGCCGTAAATATCTCGTGGTTTATTTAAATTAAAAAAAAATTTTTTTTTTCCGGGTCACTTTTTAATTCGTTAAACACTGTCAACACATTATGTATAACCGAACGAGTTTGGGCGTTAATATCGCCCTTCAATTTTAACAAAGTTAAGTTGTCGAATAATGCTTCCATGGTTCGCGTAGGATTGTCTAATGATTACTAACACAATTTTTACAAACACCTACAACCTACAATTTACATGTACCAGTACGTATCAACGACACTTCATCTGACTACCTGAACCCGAGCGGCATCCTTTTATCGATAACGAGTTGCGCGGCATTGTCACATTCCTTTGAAGTAATGTTTTATGACTCAGTTCGCACGTTTGTAATGGCCCAAGTATAGCATCAAAGTTTTTTGAATTCTTTCGATTGAATTCTTCATTAATATCAGATACCATATATGTCGGACTATTGGGGAGACTGAGGGCAGGTTCGCCAGGCTCGTGAGTACCAGCCGTCGTACCTGCCCCATCGTTTGAATCGCTCATTGCGAATGATAAACATATATCAGTGAAACGATGTATTTTCAACAAATTACGGTTAGCGTCATTAACACATAAACTGATAACACTATAAGCAATATTGAACAACCTCAATTAATTACATAAATCGAGAAAACGAACTCACCAGAGCGCCGCCTTCGCAAAATGTGCTGACCGCCATTACGTCAGGTCAGTACATTTCCTGGTATAATTACAACATTCTAAAATACTTATTTATTAATAATAACTATAGGGTGTAAATTCACCAAGTTAATTACTACAATTTATGTTTGCAACATTTTGTTAAACTTTAACTCTCAGTGATTAATTAAACATTCAAAAACATTTTAGAATACAAACGGAGCTTCCTGTGATATTAAAACATTACATTACTTACAAAATGAAAACACTTGTTTTAATAATAATTTTAGGCTGTAAAATTATTAATTGAATTATCATAATAAGGAGGCATACTCAGCATTCTTTATTTAACTTTCCTAATTAAGTAATTGAAATAATATTAAAGACATTGTATTCTCAAACAAATGTAAGTAATGTCAGAGACAACATTATTTCCAATAATAACAAAATGTAACTTTTACAAAAAGAGCGTTATTAAATAGTTTTTATAAATTGAGAGATGAATTTAGGAGTATGTCAATTTGTTCTAAAGTAATTCTTTACAACAAACAGAAAGTAATAGGTATAGTTCCGGTGCACACAATGTTACTACAATCAGTATTCAAATGTTGCCATATGTAATGCTAATTATAACTTTAAATTAATTCTTAAACTAAGTTAATCTTAGATTATAGATAATCTGAGATGTTAGTATGGATTTGATAGATAAATTTGTCTTCTTAATATCAAATTAGCGATGCTGCGCCGACATATATAATATATGTATAAACAGTTGAAGTCTGGCTGGAATCATCTGGAATGAAATATTAAGTCAAAGATCTTGTGGTATTTCAGCACTAAACGGATTAATGAATTGGTCAAATGTATCTACATGTCGGACATCAGTGATATCAAATCATAAAATGGAACGTCAAGCTGGAACTAGCTTGGGTGTATTCGGAAGTTGAAGATGGCAGCACCGTGCAAATTGTCTGCTGTCATTTGAGTACACGCGGTGGCGGGGGTCACAGAGGACAGCTATTGACTTTCCAACCGCCAGCGGTCACTCTTTATACAGCCTCCGAGCTGAGCGGACGCTAAAGTAGAACGTCGTTATTATGGCCGAGTTTAATTTGCATTAGCATTGCACAACGTTTACTTTATGGAGAGCACAACTGGGTACAGTGTGTACTGATGGACTGCGATCGAGCAGGTATTGCGTGTGTTGACCAGTCAGTAGCGCGTTATGCCGGAGCCAGCGAGAAGTGCACGTGGACTGTTTTCTATGCACAGTCATACATACCCTTTGCGAAGAGTAGCACCCATGCGGCTGTGATGGTTCGCTTCTGATGAGATAGGTCATGGTGCCAGCGATTGGCGGATTGATCACGCGGGTTTTAGAAAGCGCGGGAAGCGCGGGCAAGTTGTGGAGCCGGGATGGCTATGAGTGTGCAATGCGATATGTGAATTATGGTTGGTTACCCTGAATGCCGCACCGCGATGTAAATCCGACTTCACCGCGTTCCATTAGCGATTGGTTATGTTATTCGTGCGACATAGTAATCTGTTCAGAGCCATGTGTATCAGTAGTAATCGCATACTAAATTAGTAGCAAGTGTAAAACGTGTGTTTCAATGGGTTTCTAAGTAAAATGATGAAAACGCCCACAGTTTATTATTTTCTGGACCACCTGTCCATGTCCATGTCTGCGACATCAGAAGTGGGATTGTCTATCAAACATTCATTAGCTTTTTTGCAGAAAGTAGCAAGATCTAAGCTAGCAGCAGCTTTCCCTTTCCTCCAAGTCATCATTACTAGAAATATTTTCCTCAAACAAGCAAAGTACCCTTCATCTCTTGCATTTCCGATCATTGAAAATAGGACGCCCTCTATTGCCCTCTCTATGAACCACATTTCTCCTCGTTCTATTGTATTGTGCATGAGCACTTCCATGTTCTCGTCTCTTCTGATATTTGGATTCTCCAGTGTTAGGCATCCCATAATATTGACAGGAGTAAACAGTGCAGTTGTTATGAACGCATTATATGTGGAATCTTCTTTCAAAACTGCATTTTGTCGTATGGCTATCAAAAAATCATTCGTTTCATAAATCATACAATTATTAAGATATTCAATGAAGTGCATGGCAGAATCTGTTTTATCTATAAGCTCTACTGTTATCATCATTATCTTATCGGTAGGTCTCCTAGCATGATAAGGTGCTCTTATGATAAATCCTGAAACTAATCTGATCTTATCATCTTCAATTTGTTCCTCAAAAGGGTTTACACTGGACAGAGTTGCTAATATTGGAAATATTGCAATATTCTTGAACATTTCTTTACCATATGTCTCGCCTATACCGTATGCCCCACCTAATCTTGAATATGTGTTGGTTATCTTGGAAATTTGAACCCCCATGTTTGTTTTTAACATAGCAGACAACATTTCAGTAGTTATTGGCTCACACAAATATGGTATTGGGTGACCATCATCTGGGCTCATTTTCAGCAACTCGGGGCACGGTATGTATCCTACTGGGAGTTGGTGTTTTTCTGACAATCCTATTGCAACTTCCTCAATCCATGGACTGTATTTTAAAGGAAGATTACTTGAATATTCTGGTTGCTTCATGTCACTTGAAAATGGTGCATACGTTATCCCTTTCTTGCCAATTCCTAGTGACTCTTTTATAAGCTTCCCTTTGTTCTTTGAAACACCTTCCATAAATGAGAATGTACTTTTATCTGAATTTTCCCATATATCCATTATATCAGTTAGAATATCTGTGTCTAATGCACTGTTCTCTTTCATGTTAATCCTATGATGTATTACTCCCTTTTCTAATGCCTTCCTAACATTGAAGATCAAATATGAGATAATATTGGAATCAGTAGATTCTCTTGTCTGCAGGTTGAATGAATAATTTTCTGGGATCAATTTACCTTTCCATTTTATACACTCAGTGGGGTCTGTTCCCTCCACAATAGGCAGTAAATTCTTGAGGAAATCAGAGGGTGTTATTGTTTTAGGGGCTTCTTCTTCAGAATATAATTCTGATTCACAGTACCTTTCGTTCTCCGTTTTCAACAAATCCTCTTCCCATTTAGCCATTTCTTCTCTCAACCAAGGGCTAGGGAACATTGAATCTATATCTAAGGGAGCTAAGTAAAGATTGTCATTGATCCCCATGTTTGTTAGTACAACCTTCCTTTCAATCAAGAATTTGGTTACTTTTTGTTCGCCAACCGCTCTTTTATTTCCATCAATCCAAGTTCCAATAGTTTTTCCCGCCTCAATCAAGTACATGTCTGAATTTCTTGGTACTTCTGCTTTTGCTCTCAAATATTTGTGCACATCAGAGCCTGGTTCATACGAGTATCTAACTCTTATCAATTTCTTTTCCTCTAAATCAACTATATCCCATTGATAGGATATTTCAGGTATTTGCCATTAATTACATATTTCTTTAATTGTAGCGTCTTTCATGGGCTTTCATTGCACTGATTTTGAATAACTCAGTTGGCACAAGTTAATAATAAGTGCGATGAAAGATCCTGTGCAAAGAATTTATATCACTTCGTTGAATTAAGCACAAATAAAGCAAAACGATTTGTTGTTTACGCAAACCTCCACTTTAAACAGTTCTTCCCGATCAGTCCTATTTTCAGGAAAACCTAGATGCTACAAGAAGCACGATATGTTTACAAAAAAATCAAATTTACAAAATCTTAACTTTCATTATTTTGTCAGGTGTTTTGACAGTTCAATACGACGGCATGATAATATAACAGGTGATCTGTATTGTTTCTTTTCTTTGTGGCTTAATTAAACAATAATTATTCCTTGTCGAGTTTGTGATAATTATGCGATTTCACAATTGATATTTGATAGTTACCTGGGTTGAATACTTGACGATTTCTGGTAACAAAGGATCAGTAGGTCACTGGTCTTTGCTCACCCAATATTGAGTAACTGGCACCAAATGAGTGAAGAATAGACGTTTTGTTACTTACAAGAAACATCTAAAGATAATTATCACTTTACTGAAGAGTTGTGATGTTTTTGAATTATCCTTAAGACAGACAGGATGACATAGTGAGAAAATTTAATAGGTGCAGTTTTTTTGATTTTAAAATATTGCTTAAGATACCTAACCTCGTCAAAGTAGAAACGTACCATGGCTAGTTGCCAGTTCCGTCAGATGCACCATGATCTTTGTGTGTGATAATTATATTAGGTAAAAGTTAAAGTGCTTAAATATTACTAAAATTAACACATCTTTTCTTAGTGACGATATCAAATTATAGTATGCACTTTATGATAGATAAGGAATTAAATAAAGAAACCCTTTTCTCAATCTTCACTGCTACTGAAACCTGTAATTGCTGACAGATTAAACATTTTTACCATCACACGGGGTCATTGATAGCTTAGTCAATTGATTGACGTGATATAAAATGTACCCATCGCAAAGTAACTCAATTAAGGTGACTTACAAAATTCATTAACAGCTATGCTGCAGTAAGCTGGTTCTTTGGCAAGGGAATATTATTGTGGTTGTATCACATATTATCATGGGGAACGTCATAATAGCTGTCACTACCTTCTCAGCTAGTTCAGAAAGACTGTTTGAAACAAGTGATCTGCATTTCACAGTAATTGCGTTTTACTTCAGCAGGTAGGTTCTCTTTTGCCGCAGTGTTACGCTTAAACGGGCTACCTACGTAATTTTCTTAGAAAAAAATAATAATTTCGAGTAAACACTCGTAAAGGTGGTGAATGTACACGTATATTGGTCGCGTAATGTCTAGTTTTTTTTATTTTATTATGTAGTCAATTTCAGTGTACAAACCAAATTGGACAATAATAATTTGTTGGTTGTATCCTGGAGATGCCTTTCACTTTCTTCGACAATTGATTTGTTGGTTTGCCATATAGTGAGAGGTCACAGTAATAGCAATCAATCGGTATTGAGTTCTAGAATTCATAGAGTAACTATTTGAATGAATCTTATTGAAATTAAATTGTTGCTTTGTTGAATTTTATCTAATGCAAGCATTCGATGGTAATGCGAAGAGCAAGTTACCTATTTTTTTTGTTGCGGAAATTATTTATTGTCCTGGGGAACGCGGTACGCAGTCAACTCTGATAGAAGTCTGATTTTGGAAGAAACCAGAGACGTTTTCTGGGGGAATTACACCATTAATTTTTTATTTTTTTATTTTTTGAAATTATCAGCTTACTTAGTCGTTCTTTGACCACGACTATGAAGTACCTACGTTAAGTGTAAATTTTGGATGAATATTCGTTCAATGTTGAAATAATGTTTGGTGAAATTTAAATGCCTCAGTCAATTTAGTCATACAAGGTGAAAATAACTTGACAAAGTGACATTGTTTTCGGTTGGTTTTTAATGATGCGTGGAACGAATTGTTTGAAAATCAGACATTATATTGACATCACAAATTATTGAGTCAGACATTTTTTTGGTAGAATATTTCAATTTTACGAATTAACTCATTTATTGTGAGCTATTTTAGTACTTGTGAAGTACTCGAAATATTTACGCAATAACCTCGATGCATGGGCTTAGCTACCACTAGCTACCACCTAGTTGGCTTAAGACGATAACTGTACAACCCTAGTGTGATTCGATGCTGACGATTATCTTTTTTTTTTTCACGAGCGCAAGTTCAATGAATGCGTCGACCAATAGATGCTAAAAGACCATTACGTTCTACTCTGATCAGTGGCCAGGGTCAACGCTGACCCTCAACAATTTAGATATGGCTATAGAAATTTAATGCCTCAATGATCAAGTAGCTTTCCAATAGATCAGGAAAGGCCGAGCTAAAGAGATACTTTTGTTTGTTTTCTTGTTACAGATTAACCATGATAGTGAATTTACTTTATGATGTATACAGCGTTCCGATTCAAGAGCTCACAAGCTTGTTCATGGTTTACACACCATCGCAAGTATGGGATCACAAAGCACCCACGAGGACGTGGGGTCTGTCATGATGGCCGTGTCGGAAATCAGTGATATCAAATCATAAAATGGAACGTCAAGCTGGAACTAGCTTGGGTGTATTCGGAAGTTGAAGATGGCAGCACCGTGCAAATTGTCTGCTGTCATTTGAGTACACGCGGTGGCGGGGGTCACAGAGGACAGCTATTGACTTTCCAACCGCCAGCGGTCACTCTTTAGACAGCCTCCGAGCTGAGCGGACGCTAAAGTAGAACGTCGTTATTATGGCCGAGTTTAATTTGCATTAGCATTGCACAACGTTTACTTTATGGAGAGCACAACTGGGTACAGTGTGTACTGATGGACTGCGATCGAGCAGGTATTGCGTGTGTTGACCAGTCAGTAGCGCGTTATGCCGGAGCCAGCGAGAAGTGCACGTGGACTGTTTTCTATGCACAGTCATACATACCCTTTGCGAAGAGTAGCACCCATGCGGCTGTGATGGTTCGCTTCTGATGAGATAGGTCATGGTGCCAGCGATTGGCGGATTGATCACGCGGGTTTTAGAAAGCGCGGGAAGCGCGGGCAAGTTGTGGAGCCGGGATGGCTATGAGTGTGCAATGCGACATGTGAATTATGGTTGGTTACCCTGAATGCCGCACCGCGATGTAAATCCGACTTCACCGCGTTCCATTAGCGATTGGTTATGTTATTCGAGCGACATAGTAATCTGTTCAGAGCCATGTGTATCAGTAGTAATCGCATACTAAATTAGTAGCAAGTGTAAAACGTGTGTTTCAATGGGTTTCTAAGTAAAATGATGAAAACGCCCACAGTTTATTATTTTCTGGACCACCTATCTGCGACATACATATAAATATCTACATATAAGTCGCAATTGCTTGATATTATTATTGCATATTAAAAGACAATCTAAAAACTAGATAAATTATTCAGTGATATTAAATTACATGCCTTGATTTCAGCTTCCGAAAATAGCGGTACACAAAACACGTCGTGCATTTAAAAGGTCTAGCATGCGACTGAGTTTATAAATATTCACAATTTAATTCGTCCTACCAGAGACAAATGAGCGACGCTCCGACGTCAAGGTCACACAAGCTTTACAAAAACGCCTCATTCAGGCAACCCGGACGATGAGACAAAAAAAAAGGGTAAGTTATTACGTCAATTCCAAGTATAGTGTGGGTCAAGTGGCTTAGGTTATTAACTTATACTTTAGTATGGTCGACATACGTATTACGTACAGAGTTTAAGTGGTTACAAGTGTTTAGTTTATTAGAAATCAAACAATTAACCAAGCACTTGAAAATAAGTACTGAAAGGGTCCGCTCAAACTTCGGAACACAGGGTAAATTCAAATGGATTTATTCTGAATACAAATTAACATTCTACAATTTCAATAAATTTACTAACTGATCATATTAATCAAAGGTGTGCTTGCCTTACAAATATATTTCAAAAATCAACAACCAAACTTATCAATTTTACTACAAAATCGGTCTACTAGAGACCGGTCAACAAAAAAAAAAGTACATGCTAACTAAATATGGATACGGCTAAAGCAAACACAACAAATATTGTCATACCTGAACTTGAAATATGAATATTGAAAAATAGATGAGAGTTTATTAACAATGTAAAAAATACATATTAAAATGAAATAACACTTATTAAAAAAAATACAACACAAAAAAATATTTTTCAAAAAAAAAATCAAAATCATTTATTCATATAGGTGTCATTGATACACTTAGAAAAAAACATTTTTTTCAAAAATTTGAAAAAAAATCTAAATCATTTATTCATATAGGTATCATTGATACACTTATTCAACACATTAAAAAAAAAATATTTTCAAAAATTAAAAAAACAGTATGCACATTACTGTATCCAAAACTCATTATCCAATTTTTTTACGGCACAATAATTTTATTATGAGAGACGCTTGAAGCAAAACGCCAGGCTTGACAATCTTAACATTGACAACCGAGTAACAGCTTACGTATAAGTTAACAAAATTAAGATTGTTAGTAATAGTTCTCCCATTCCATACGTTTATGTGAAATCTTATTTTATTGTTATTATAACTCAACACAGTTGAAACTATCCACCAAGACTTAAGATGGCCGGTAATAACGATGTTTTGCATTGGTTTGGCACAGTAACTTGTAACATTTTTTAAATATGTTTAGGACAAAATATAACATGGTGTAAAAATTATTGCGATCGATTCAATCACTGATTCTGAACAAACTACTTTCAGGTTTCGTATATACAAAGAATAATGCTGTATATACTTATATAGATAGATAGATGAGATGAGATTAATATAAAAATTACGAAGGATGAATATGATCGAAGCAAGGATTGATGCATACAGTTTTGTCGCAACCAGCACAGTAAGTTTGCACTTTCGCTTTGCAAACAGTGCACTACCGCCTTAATCGTTGACGGCCTCTAATTGCATACTGGGCCAGGCGGTGTGCGACGGTTGATGTTGTACGCAACTGTGCTGTTGAGACGGAAGGAAAGGAGATAGAGGAAGAGGAATGTCTTAGTAAAAGTGAATTAATGAGGGAAATGCGGAAATTCCGATGTTTTACAAGAGTTTGAGATGATGAAGAGTTACCACAGTGAATTATATAGGAATTTAAGACAGATATATTTAGTAACCTACGGAAAAGTTTCTTATACCACACCCTCGTCCGCTTCCTTTCAACAGGATACATGGCATGATATTGTAATCCAATATCAGGATGGGTTTGGTGGATCCCCGGACGGTCTGTTGGCCGTCGCCATGGTATGTAGAGATGGTAGCGACCCTATTAACATCTCTCCATACCATGACATTGACGTCTCCGGAGGTGAGACCGGTGAACTGCCCCCGGCGCATGCTCTGTTTTGTAAGACTGTGCAGGGCCTGCGGAACAAACTTACGGTCTGTCCGCAAGGTCCCTACACAGTCGAAGCCTAAAGATTTAAGGCGTCGAGCCAGCATGGGCGACTGGTAATAATTATCCATCCATAATGTGTACCCCTGGTGTTCCAGACCTCGGACCAACTTCAAAACTATTGAAGGTGTCGAGGCCTCTAGGGGATCATTAATTAGCTGCGGGACAGATTTCTTATGAACGTGAACCTCAAACCGCCATAGGTAGCCGGTTTGAGATTCACAAAGTTCATAAGTTTTTATGCCCCGATTAGCAGCTTTATTTGGGATAAGCTGGCAGATATCCAACCAACCTTTCCACATCAATAAACTCTCATCTAGGGACACGTTTTGGTTCATTACATACAATAATTGAAATTTACTGTTCAGGTGTGACAATATTGGTTGTATTTTATATAGCCGGGCCTCGGAGACGTCCAGTTCTAGAGCACACATGGCACCGTTATCATTAAAATGAAGACATTTGCATAATAATAAAAAACGATCGATGCCCATGTGTACCCGAAATCCTGGAGTAGCAAATATGTCTGCGGTGGAACTCCAGTACTCATCGACTCTCGACTTAACCACAATCCCCATCGCTAATATAATAGCTAAAAATATATATAATTCATCAGCCGTGGTATCAATCCAACGACTGATGCGGCTGTTGGGGTGGAGATTGTGGCTCATGAGCATTCCAGATGCTACCTGCTGAGCATATTTGTTTGTCTCCGAGGCAATGTGCTCCATAATTTGCCTATCCCATATTTCAATGAAAATGTCATATGGGTCGACACATGGAGTTGTTGGACCAACATTACTTTGGGAGGCATCGATTCAGGTTGAATTCGAGGGTTCGGGAATTCTCTCCAATCAAAAATATTAGGAGCCCATGGCTGCTCCGTGGTCATCGTCTGGGCGGGCTCTGGGTCTCCAGCATCAGTGTCCGTGGCTACGTCGTCAAAGGGTGTCTCCATCGTGCTCTGAAACACCCTTGGTATGACTTGAGCCACTGGAGCCTCTGCATCCTCGTCGTCGTCAGAGTCGTCGTCGCTGCCTGTAACAAATGATTGGTTTGAAATCAAGTGGGGAACAGATTTGCCCACTGCCCATTGCCCCAAACAAAAAAAAAACTTTTAAATAAAAAGTCGAACTGCTTTCAAAATTAAAACAAAATGACTTTAATTAAAATACCTTCGAAACCTTACAAAGTGAAAAATAATTCAATCATTTTTGAAGTTGGTTAAAAATCAGCAGGTACATACCGTGATTGATGAGGAACGAAATATTCTCAGCTCTCAGGCAACGACGCGCAGGACGACGAGGTGGAGGAGCAGGAGGCGATGCTGAAGACCCACATTCCAAAAACCTGGAATATTTATGTGTGTAGTATATACATATATCCATATCCATAGTACCATACCATACTACATACCTAACAACTAGTTAATAGTTTAAAAATTAAAGAACTGTTTTACAGTGTCATAACAGGAAATAAAAAAAATTGTGACCATGCTATTAACCGTTAAAGAGTTCCCTCGTCTGGAGCCAACCCTAAGAAAGGAAGTAGTTCTAATTCAGCTTGCGAAATTTGACCCAAACAAACAGGGCAAGCTAAATAAAACCGTTTAAAAACTCTTAAAGTGACTTACAATGATGGTGAAGGCACGGAGTACTGCGATAGTGGTGCAGGTGTTGATGGTCCAGGTGATGGCGGTGGCGGTGTTGAGGTGCATACTTGCGGTGCAGGAGACGGCGGTGCAACCAACGATGAGGATGTTGGTGGTGGCGCTGGTGGTGCAGGATTAGATCTAAAGAGACATTTTAAAATAAAAGTAAAAACTTACAAAGCAGATTATCTACAAATAATCTAAATTTTACTAACAACTGTTATATTTTTTTAGATTCGTAGCGCCCGAGCCCGATTTTGATGCTTTTTTTATTTTTTATTAAGTATCTGAAGAAATTATCTTTGACACTTCTCCATTTTTTTCACTCAATCATTACCTGAAAATCCAATAGTAAACAAGATTTAATAAATTATATATTTCAAAAGAGTAATAAAAAAATTATACCGACTAAAATAATTGTTTTTGTTTCAGATACCTAGGAAGTGGAAATTCAATAACGGATTTACATTTGAAATTCGAACGGGGAAAATCTACTATTGCGTATATGATACATAGAGTTTGTCGTGCTATATGGACAAATCTTCTTCGAGACAACATCCCAGAACTGACAGTTGAAAGATTCCAAACAATAGCGAGGGATTTTGATGTAAAGGCAAATTTTCCTCACTGTATTGGTGCCATCGACGGAAAACACATCCGCGTGTGTAATCCTGCAAATAGTGGCTCGCTTTTTTTTAATTATAAAGCCTTCTTTTTGATTGTGTTACTAGCTGTTGTGGATTCAAATTACAAATTCATTTTTGTCGACATCGGTGCATACGGAAAAGAATGCGGTTCAACCGTTTTTCAAAATTCTAAACTGTATGACCTACTGATTAATAACAGCTTACCACTATCTCATCCCCAGCCACTCTCTGGTTTCAATAGACCAACCCCATATGTATTTGTGGGTTACGAAGCTTTTGGACTGAGCAAACATATTATGCGTCCATATGGTGGTCGAAATCTCAACTTACAACAAAAGGTTTTCAATTATCGTCAAAGCAGGGCCAGAAGATATGTCGAATGCGGTTTTGGGATTATGGCAAACAAATGGCGCATTTTTCACAGACCGATAGACGTGTCCTATAACTTTGCTACTGACATAATAAAAGCATGTTGCATACTACACAATTTTGTCGCTGATCGAGATGGTTTTAGACAAAGAGATAAATTTTCTATAAGTGTTAATGAATTTCTCTCAATACAACCCGCAGATGAAGAACAGACAGCACCAAATGTCATAAGAAACCAATTTGCGACCTATTTTATGACTAGAGGAACTCTGCCTTGGCAGTTAAATAAGGTATAATAGTATTCAATACAAAAAACAATAAACATAATTATATACTGCAAACTCACTAACAATGTTTTTTCGTTCAGGTGTAAAATTCTCGTAATCAGGAAATAAAACTTTTGATATTTGTTCCCAAGCTTTGGTTTTTAGAGTTTTATTTTTAAAATCTACGTGTGACTTATCCCATATAATTTCTCTTTCCTGAATCAATGTAATGAAGTAATCCATATCAATTTCTTCAATGGTACTCATTTTATCACGCAGCGCACCGTGTGTACACTTTGGTTATTTGTATGTAAAACAACGCAACGTGCCGAGTGGACTGGCTCTTAGTGCCACACGAGCGCTGTGACGCCGCAACGCAACGCAGCTTTCTCCGATGTCGCAGCGTCGCGTCGACGTAGATGTAGGTGTATATGTTACCGGCAAAACCCGATTTCAGGTCAAACTGGTTTGGCCTAGGCCAGACTAGTTTGGCGCGACACGATTAGGCAAACTAGTTTCTCGTCGTCGTCGTCTAAAACTGATTAGAACCGAATTGTTACGGATTTATGTTTATTCGACAAATCTTTGTGCTTTAAACCTCTTAAATTACAGCTATTTTAGTCACGACTGCACTTCAAACTGTATTCGAACACCAAATGTAGTAAATGATCACCAAATTAACTGCTTGTTTATGTTTCTTTTGGATTCTTTTAATTTCCAGATGTAGAGTGAATGTAAACCCCGGAGGCGCGGAGGGAGAGCAGCCCCCGCCCGCTGTAACCAACTGAAGGCACCATGTGAGCCGAAGCGGCTGAGCCTGGTCGCCGCAGGCGACCAAAAAGCCGAAGCTGCGTAGGCGAGCATGGAGTGCCTGCAGTTTGTTACGCAAGGGCGGAGGGGCTGCACTTCCCGCAGCGCCGGAGACGTTCGGAAGTCTGTTTGTGAATCAAAAAATGAATTACCATCTTTGGTTATAATTTTACATTAAAATGCTGTTTTAATTTTGGTGATCATTTACTACTTTTGGGTTAATAATGATTTATTTGGTGGTAACTTAAACATAAGCCAAACTTATTAACGAGAAACTAGTTTTGCCTAATCGTATCGCGCCAAACTAGTTTAACCTGAAATCGGGTTTTGCCGGTAACATATATAAATTGTATGTAGTCTTTGAACGACAATGAAGTCAAATAAACGTGTTCTGTTGCTGCTTTTATTACTCCACCGACGAAAAAAACTTCGCAGTATGAGAAGATACTGGATCTCCCTTAATCGCATTAAGGAATAGTGATGGAAGGTTTTTTATCCAAGAATATGAAGAGTTGCTATTAGATGAGATTTTTTTTTTTACAATTTCTTTAGAATGAGTATAGCTAGTTACGAGTGTTTGTTGAAGTCCTTAGAACCACATTTGAAGAAACAATATACTAACATGAGGCACCCAGTAGAAGCATTGGAATGTTAGGTACTTATTACACACGGACGTAAAAAAAGAACGGACGTAACCTTGTCTAATCGAGAGTGAAGCTGACAGCTGAGCTAATTTTGTAATTTTTGATTCGCGATGGTGTCAATGTCGTATCAGGATGGTGTCAATGTGTGGATGTGTGTACTTGTACGAATACAGAGCTGGTATTACTATGGGTGCTTCACTGAATTTGTTCTTAGGATTATGTCCGTCTGTTTTTTACGTCCGTGGTATTACATTAAGGTAAGTAATGAAACTTACTATTATTCAGCATTTTTGTATTTTGACCCAAAATCAATTTATATTTTATATTAAAGTGGAAAGAACCGATTCGTTGCGGCGCCCATTTTCGAAAACTTCGAATCGGTTAAGCATTACCGATGAAATCTAAAATGTTTACAAAAATTTTCTCGCCTAGCAAGAACTCGAACGGGGGCCAGGAGAGCGACGGAGGCATTTACCCGAGGTTGCAGGTTCCAGTCCTTGCTAGACGAGAAAATTTTTGTAACCATTTTCGATTTCATCTGAATAAATTTTTACAATAATTAACCGAAAGTAAAATCATATTTTTCTTGAATATTTGTGTTTGATGAATCGTTGTTTTCTTGATATTCTGTAGCTTGATGCGAGTTAATAACACTACACTTGGGTGATTCAACGCGAACGCGATCGCGAAGCGATCCGATGCGGATTCAGTGCGACGCGGAGCGAAGCGGCGCCTCTGTCCTACGCGCACGCGAATTGTCACTTCACCGCCACTGACATTCGCCGCGCCGCTGAAGTTCGCGCGAAAATATCATACCAACTGATCGCGTTCGCTCCAAACCGTGCCGCACCGCAACGCCCTCTACGTGCTTTTGGTCACGTAGGACACTTCAATACATCTCGACTGTTTGTTATTTTCGCGTTCGCGTTGATTCGCCCACATAGGACAGCGCGTAAGCGATGAGTTTGGTGTATTGTTTCTTTGGTATTGTGCAGTTTGATACCCGTATGACGTTGATGGTGTCGATGATGTTGTTGTAGTATGTTGTCCAGTATATGTTTCAGTTATTATCTGAATGACTCTGCTGTGAAACTGACATTTCAATGTTTGCAATTCTGTGAAATTATCTAATGATGGCAAAATTCCTTTGAAGAATGACAAATGTCGATTCTCTTTTTCCTTTTAGTATAGGTAATTATCTACAGTGGCGTTGTCGTATTTAATTGGCCGCGATGCAGTGTGTGCTACTGCACTTTGTTCTCCTGTACGTAATACTATGTTATGCATGGGGTTTTGATTTTTCAGGTAATCATATTTTAAAAATCTCCATGCGTCCACTTACATGTGGAATATTCCGTCTTTTGGTGTATATGAGTTTTCATAATTTTTTCCGATTGAGTTTGTTGCGCTGTAATATATTTTTGCGTTTGCGATTAATGCTGGCAGGAAAGAATATTTTTCGATACTTTGTGTTTTGTATGTACCGTCTGTTAGATCGTAGATACCGTTATGGTACATACACCGTGTTCCTGACGTTGTGCACGAACTTCGGCCTGTTATTCAGACCATTAAATTGGTCATCTTTCGTTATGGATTCATTAATGATTTTTTTTTTTTCATTTTCATACAAACTAAATACTTGAACGTAAATTGCCTAATGTGTAATCTCTTTACGCAAGCTGGCAACGTCGCATTATGATTGATATGAAACTTTGACATTAGTAAACTTTTATTGACGTTAACAATTATTTCTCATCGATTTTGCTGTCTGTGCGACCAGTGACATTAACAAAACCAAATAGATAATAATACTAGTTCGAAAAGTTTTACGATGTTTGTTTACTTTAAGGCCCATTTAGACGGAGAGTTTCTAGTATCTATCGTACACTACTATCACTGGTAATAATCCCCATAACATTATCGTATCAAATGTTTACATACAGGAAAGAACTAAATTCTCACCTACGATTATCTCATGACATTCGTAACTTATCGATCAAGGCGATAATTCCCTACGTCTATTTAGGTACACATTGTACATAAGATTACTTACGACAATCTCGACTTGTATTCGACTTACGTTTTTCAAATTCATACGTGTAACATACAAGACGGTTGAAAACTTTTTGAGTGCGAAATTTGTCATTGGAGTTAAGTTTAGAATCAATATTCCATTGCGAGGAAATTGTCGTCAAATAGCGAGAGGTGTAAATGTAAGAAATATTTTTTTATTAATTCGATCGTGGCTTCTTCGAGACGAGAAGCTCTCCGTCTTAATGGGCTTTTATTGACAAGTCAAGCCAATAATGACATGACATTTAAAATGAAACAAATATAGTTTGAATGATTATGACCGTACTGAGCGGCAACATAGCACAAATAAAGACCCTTTTACAATGTACACCCATATTAAATGGAATTACCAATAACTTAATAACTAAGCTTTATAATGCACTAGTACCTGTATAAGATATGTTTAGTAAATGTTATAGAATCATTTGGTAAAGTTTGTGCACAACCTCAAAAACACCCGGTATAAGTTAAGCGATTGTCTATGAATTTACCTTGGCATACTGCGCTCTGTACTTCTCCTGCGACTTGTCTGAATTGTCCTTGTGCTGATAAATCTCCTAGTTTTTTTCCATACAATGTTTCCGGTTTAAGATTATCTCCTAATAGTACCATGGCGTGTTTGTCCATGTTCTCCCATATTCCTATTGTCGTTTGCGAGTTTGCATACATTTTATGTATACATTTTTAACTCTTGCTATGTGCGTGCCTTCCAGTATATCGTCGTATTCCTTTTGTGTAAGATACATGAATAATTTCTGCCATGGTAACGTATGTATAAATGTTTTAATATGAATTACTCCACTTGCATTATTGTTATCTGGTATGTTCATTTTATAAGTACATAATGTACTTTTAATATGAAAGTTGAACATCTTCTTAAAGTTGAATGTGTGGTGTTGTGTTTCATTTTGAGTACCTGATCCGATGATATTAGGATTACTCGCTGTTGGTTGATCCATTTTGCTTTCTCCTCTAAGTTTTCTATGTAGTTTATTAAAGTTTGGATATAAGCTTCCTAGTACACTTTCTCCCACGAATTTGGCTCCGATTCCTGCGTATGCTAATTTTTTCGCTATGCTGTCGTATGCACCCGTCGGTTCGTATACGTAAACTTTACTTAGAAATTCTTTGTCCGCTTCTCTAATTTTTTTTATTGCTTGTTGTTTGAATAGTTCTTTTTGTCGTTTGTACCTTTGGTTTTGTCTAGGTATTCTTGTTGGATTGCGTCGTAATTTTCGTCGTGTTCTTTTGCTATTGCGTCTAATTCGTTTGTTGGTTCTCCTAAATCGAGGTCATTACTCGGCCCCAAGTATTTGTAACCGGGTAGTGTGTATCCTGTTGACGGTTCCCCGCCCTCACTCATACTGTCTGGAATATGTTGTGTGTGGTGTATTTATAGGTTCGTTAGGGGAGGGTAATTAAAGTACCAGCTGTGTTAGTAATGTTTTTATTTACATATTTACATTATAACTAAGTGTTAGGAACAGGTAAGTTTTTTTTTGGTTTTTGTTTTTGTCTTAATCTATAATTAGTAATAATTACAGCCGTTGGGTTATGTCCGTTACAGTTTCTTAATTCTATTAATGGCACTTATAATTAATCCGTAATTATGTCGTCTTCTACGTTGTCTACTTCGTAACTTGTCTCTCTTTCTATGAGGTTGTTTGCATATTGTTCCCAAAATGATTCCCATATGAATGGATTTAGTTCATAATAAATTTCCTTATGGTAGAAATTAAATTGAATAGTTCTTTCTTTAATTGCTTCGTTTGTGCTTTGTGCTTGAATGTATGTTCCTATTTTGTAATTACTTGCCGTATATAAAATGCAGTTTTCTATTAAATGTTGATTCTTGTATTTCATATCGGTGTTCATTGTTTGTCGTCCAGCTAATAGTTTCCATTGCTCATACTGGTTGTCTGTTAATTTACACTCGTCCATGAAGCAAGCGTTTTTGCAGTACAAGCTTGCAAAATTAAACGGTGATGTCGGTTGCAGTCCAGTTAGAATTGCATAGTTGTAATGCATTTCTACTAATGATTTCATGATCATAGTTTTGCCTGTACTTGGTGGACCATAAAAGAATAGATTATTCTTTTTTCCTGTTAGTCCATAGAAATGTCTCCGAGTTTTTCTAGCAAATGTGAACACATTAATATTGTTACAATTTAGTGCGTTGGTTAGTAATGCTATCCCGTCTCTAATTACATTGGTATCGTTTTATTTCAGTTTAATTTCAGGCAGTGTTCTTTTGCTCTGAGTAGTCGTTGTTGTGTTGATACCGAAAATACCAATGTCTTTGCAATTGATATTGCGATTTTAAGTCGGTCGTCAAATCCCCTAACAAATTGAAGGGCAATCCCTTCAGGTGTTCGACATAGAAGCTTTTGTGCCTCTCCCTCGTCAAAAGCTTGGTTTTGACATAAGTGCAGCACAAGGTCCTTATTTTGCTGTGCAATAAGCGAAGGAATTAGGCATTCTAAAGTCTGGGTTTCGAAATTGTCCAGCCCGTGAGGTTTCTTGCGACTAGCAGGCACGTAGCGCGAAGGACCTGCTACTGCTGGCGTTGTTAAAGACTGTGGTGCCCTTGTTGGCATTTCATTTGACCTTGAATTTTCCGGTTCTTGTATGCTACCTTCACTCTTATTTTGTGCTACTTTCATCAAAAAATGTAATTGATTGTAGTAATAGTATTTTTTTATTTTTTTAGCTCCTGATCCGGATGCGCTATTTCCTCTAATCTTTTTAACATATCTAAAAAAGTTGTCTTTTACACTTCGCCATTTTTTTACAATATCATTACCTGAAATCAGAAAGCTAAATTATAATAATATAATAATAAAAATATATTGATTGCAGGTACTTAGCCACCGGTAATTCAATTAATGATTTACATTACAAATTTAAACGAGGAAGATCAACGATCTCGAATATAATATCGACATTTTGTGGCGTTATTTGGAAATATCTTTTCAAGGACAATATCTCAGAAATCACAGATGAAAAACTACAAAAAACTGCATCGGATTTTGATATTAAATCTACTTTTCCTAACTGTATCGGAACTATTGATGGAAAACATATACGCATGTTTAGACCTGAAAAACTGGCTCCCTATTTTATAACTACAAAAGTTACTTTTCGCTTGTTTTGCTAGCTATTGTAGACTCCAACTATAAATTTATTTTTGTCGACATCGGTGCGTGTGGCAAGGAATGTGATTCAACTTAATTTCAAAATTCAAATTATATGAAATGCTGATGAAAAATGACGTATCCCTGCGTGACCCACGACCACTCTAATGTTAACGACATATCAATTCCATACGTATTTGTCGGTGATGAAGCTTTTGGATTAAGTAAACACGTAATGCGTCCTTATGGGGGCAAAAACCTTAATGTGAAACGATGAGTTTTCAATTATCGTCTAAGCAGAGCTCGAAGATACGTTGAATGTTTAGAATTTTGGCAAATAAATGAAGTATTTTTCATAGGCCACTGAATACCGCACACGATCTTTCTATCGATATCGTTCAAGCGTGTTGTGTGTTACACAATTTTGTCACAGAACGGGATGGTATATGTCAACAGGATACAATGTTAGTAAAAAATTTTTTTATGAGACCTGAGATTTGCAAATTATTTTATGAGACCTGAAGGAGCTTTAAAATGGCAGTTAAATAGGCAATAATTATAATATTAATTAAATGTTGCCAGTTTCGTTCTTTTTTTGTCGTCGAAATCATAATAACCAGGACATAAAAGTTTACAAATTGACAGCTACTCTTTTTGTTTATGGAATTTGTTACAGTAATTTTCATTTGATTTATCCCACAAGGCAGGTCTTTCTTGTACTAACGATGTGAGATAATCTAAATCAAAATCTTCCACGCTCATTTTCACACAAATGAAAAACTTTGATTATTTACTTTTAAATGTGCACAAATGTCAGCTTCAATATTCTAAACAATACTGCGCTGTTCTGTGTCTCCCTCACTCCTTGTGCGCTGCGCGTGCGTTGTTTCGATGCACGTTGTTTCAGCGCACCGTCTGGCATGCCGGGCATATTTGTATGTAGAACTACGGAGCGTCAACGCTGCGACGTCGCAGCGGCAGCGCCCGTGTGGCACCGCACTTCCGTCGACGCAGCGGCGACGCACAGTTGCGGCAAGCATTTTGTAAAAAGATCGCAGTCCATAGGAAAGCATGGATCGGAAAAGACGTCTAGCATTGCTCCTATTACTACGTCGCCGCCGAAATCGATGCAAAATCACAAGACAGTATTGGATCTGTCCCTTCATTTCAGTTCCCAGAACTGACAGTTGAAAGATTCCAAACAATAGCGAGGGATTTTGATGTAAAGGCAAATTTTCTTCATTGTATTGGTGCCATCGACAGAAAACACATCTGCGTGTGTAATCCTGCAAATAGTGCCTTGCTTTTTTTTAATTATAAAGCCTTTTCGATTGTGTTGCTCGCTGTTGTGGATTCAAATTACAAATTCATTTTTGTCAACATCGGTGCATACGGAAAAGAATGCGATTCAACCGTGTTTCAAAATTCTAAATTGTACGAGCTACTGATTAACAACAACTTACCACTACCTCATTCCCAGCCACTCTTTGGTTTCAATAGACCAACCCCGTATGTATTTGTGGGTGACGAAGCTTTTGGACTGAGCAAACATATTATGAGTCCATATGGTGGTTGAAATCTCAACTTACAACAAAAGGTTTTCAATTATCGTCAAAGCAGGGCCAGAAGATATGTCGATTGCGTTTTTGTGATTATGGCTAACAAATGGCGCATTTTTAACCGACTTCAAAAAAAGGAAGAGGTTCTCAATTCGACTGTATTTTTTTTTTGGAACGAAGTTCCTTATCGCGCGTTGCGAAAGGGGGCTAGACGGAAAAAATTAAGGGGAAAAGTTGTAACGACACTTTTTGCCGTCGTTTATTAATTAAAACGAGTTACTAGGCGACCAGAAGTGTTCGAGGGTGCGATATCGGTGATACTGTGCAATCATAGTGTGTGGCTGTCTCATTTACGCTTCGGTATTTAGCATAGGCACAACAGGGGTATCTATATTACGATCATGCACATTAAGTTATTATTGCTATTTCTCTTGTCATGCCAATTAATATGCGGAAGAGCGACAGGGATAGAATAAATCTATCACTGCCACTCTTACAAGTGTCTTGTCAGAGTGGCAAGTGTCTTGTCAGAACGACAGTGATAGATTTATTCTATGGATGGACTCGTCCATTCGATCATCAAGCGAGGCGTCATCTAGCGACACCAGCGCACAACTCTGAGTACGTAACCACTACGTAAGTGACAGTGACATTTGCCATTTAATACAGAGACACACGAGACAGTGTATGTATGCTATCGCACATACACTACAGAACCCTCCAGATTTTTTGTGCTATTATAATTTGTTAGTAGATTGTAAAAACCAAAAGTTGAAAGATGCTACTATCACTTTATCCACTCCAGCTTCACTGGATTTTAATTTGAATAATATCCATTCAATAAAGATTTTAACTGGTGATTCGAAATACCATAACTTGCTCACACGGGAATTTCCCGAGATCACACGACCTGCAGGTACACAACGCACGATACCACACTACGCAGCACCACATTCGCACCACACCAGGCCCACCAGTGTCTTGCACACCTAGGCGCCTAGCACCCGATAAACTAAAAATAGCTCGTACCGAATTTGAATCAATGCTAATGCCTTTAGCATTATTATTATGTATTATTATGTACCAGGTATTATGGCTTTGTCAGCCAACAGATCGGCTGTATAAATCTGGCAATCGAATTCTAATGTTTTTTCAAATACTGCGTTTCTGAACATAGCGGTGGTCCATGATTCGTTGGGTTTTTCGCCCCAATATCCCCCCTCATAGCACTGCTTTACATATGGATCGTGTCCGTCCCTAAAGCTGAGATTGGACCATTTCCTCCTTTGCTTATAGTAATTGCGTGAAAATTCCACGACAAAAGCTCTGCGAATTTCCTCGGCAACGTCCTCCAGTCCTGATTTTAAGATGGTACCCTTCTCAACCCATGCAGCAACACTTTCGTTCATTACTATTTCGGGATGACCAAAACACTTTGTTAACCCAGCAAGCTCTAGGGCAACATGTACATCAATGGAAGTTGTGAATCTCCTTGTGGCTATCTTAATTAACATTGAATGAGGGAACTTATGAACAGTTTCTAACATAGACTCTAAGAAATTAGGATCTCCTTCTATATCTTTTAAAATGGTGGCAATGACAAGGGGTCGCCAACATTTTAGTATGTCATATGCATCGTCCTTGTATACACTTATGTCGTGCAGCACAGCATAGATAACGTTTGCTACTTCATTATATAAGTTGTATAGTGTTTACTTCCTTGCTGCTATCAACCCGTAAGACAATGCAGAAAACCAGGCGTTGATGCAATCTCTCACAGCTAGAAAATGACTGTGTGTAACAATGTATGCAAATTGATCAGATGGCCATATAACGTGGAGATTTCCATAACATCTTCCTTTGCATCCAAAGAAGTCGTATGATGCGGAGTGCTTCTCACTAAATGTTATTATTTGGTGAGTTATTTGTGTTTTCTTTTTTATACAATAGGTTTGCCTTAGTAGTGGTGGAGGACTGGAGGTCTAATAGGAGGGCCATCAACTGACACCCCACAGTAGTCCTGCGTACCTAAGTTTGTTGCCTCGTTTGCCACCCTGAGATGTCTAGACAACTCTCTTCCTGCTACAGCATCTTTGCAGGTCTGGCTAACATGTAATAGTGGCCAGTGAATGTATTGGTCTGAGCCGAGAAATGTTACACCCTTGGTTTCTTTCTTGAGGTGAATGTGCTCCTTCTTCAGACCAGCCGGATTATCCCAATTGCTAAACAGATAATCTATTTCTCCTTTATGAAGTGCTGACTGCAAGTGCCTATCGCGCCTAAAGATCGATTTCCTCTTGGGTACAGAATATTTTGGGTCTGTGTCTTCTTCCTCCATTGTAGCGATTGACATAACAACTCGCTTACTACAAAACAAATAATTGCAAATTGAAATAGTGGATTTATTTAAACTTACTCTTTCGTTATGACTTCTTTTTCTCTTGGGAAAAATGGGAATTTTTATATTTTAAAAGAACTTGTTCAACATTAAGTTCATTGGTAACATCTTGTAGGCACCTACTAAATGTCGGTTGGGACTTGTTAAATAATGAATATAGGGGCCTCCCTATATTCCTCTGATAGGATCCACTTGCATAAAAGCTTAAGGCTGCAATCTATCTGCAGTTAGCATAGGAAAACATTCAAGACATTTTAAGATAGGTACCCACTCACACTCTACTAATATTGAATATTTTATTATATGAAAAAAATAAGATGAGCATTTACTTTAAATTCATTGGGAATAGTGGTGTTCCTTCGAGTTACTGGTAAATAAATACATATACGTATTTCGTCTAAATTTTAGACGAATTTTAGATTCTAAAACTTGCAGGAATCCAGACGAAAGTGTGCAATAAATTCTCTCTCTGGCATCTCCAAGGGATCACTAGCGTCACGCCGACGCACTAAGTGGAAGTTGAACCTTTTTCATGCCATAA
Organism: Thymelicus acteon; assembly: GCA_951805285.1. Classification (NCBI taxonomy): domain Eukaryota; kingdom Metazoa; phylum Arthropoda; class Insecta; order Lepidoptera; family Hesperiidae; genus Thymelicus; species Thymelicus acteon. The sequence goes on from OX638234.1 coordinate 12,315,042, forward strand.
ATCTATAACTGGCCCATTTTTGAAGATAGCAAGGTGATTTTTTTTCTGATAGACTTGAATATATATACTTTCAAATAATATTAAGTATTTAGGAATAAATTTATTTTTAATAGTTGCAAAAAATTAATAAACATTATTTGAATTAACAATTGTGTTGAAATAATGTTATATTAAATTATTATAAAAATAAATAAGTATATGAAAGTAACGTGAATCAATAAATATATGAATTTGACAGTTTACATTAATTTAATAGCTCCAAAGCTTCATCTAGAAGATCCGTGAACTTTTTATTATACGGTTTTCTTAAACTAGTTATATAAGGGTCGGATGTGTATAAAAGTGCGGGTAAAACGTCTTAATTAGTGGCTATTCTGGAACACTTTTGAGCATGATGAAGCCTGAAGAGTTTATAGTCTTTATTCCTTGACTCCTGGGCATCTTCAGATAGTTGTCCAAGAGGTAACACAGATAAATGTAGAATTACACTTTCCCCGTGAATTAAAACTTTATGCACTGAAGACTGCATGTAATACCAGCTTTTGGGGTTGTTCGGAAAGTGATTTCGTTTTTTTTTGTGGAAATGAAAGACAGTTTTCGTATAATAGACAAATACTTTATTAAATTATACAAGGTTATTCCTTCTTGATACAAAAACCGATACACGTGTCAAATATTTTCGTCTAAACAATCTACAAAAAAAATTATTTCAACACCTTCACCATTTGCATTAATTAAGCTTGGAGAAAGAGTATATTTGAGTGTGGCGACACGGTGTGTCCCACACAGTTGTAACTTGCTGAGCGGGCAAATAGCAAGAGGCCCGGATGGGTAAGGGCGCACACCAGTCGCTTGCATCACGCCATTCCGTCAGGTCGTTCAATAGTAACCGTTAATATTATGTAGTGTGTTTGTGATTGAGGATCCTCTATCTTGGTATGTGTGGACATATATATGTGTGGACGATACTAAATATAATATATATTTCATTTTTCTAATTCATACGTCTATCATACAAGACTGTTGAAAACGTTTTGAGTCCGAGATTTGTCATTGGAGTTAAGTTTACAATCAATATTCCATTGCGAGCATAGACTTAAATATATAGACACGCTGTTCTTAACAAATTTCGTGTCACGCTTTCGTGCCACAGAGTACTCAATCACAGAGTCAATATGCGCCCAGTGTTGCCAACACCCTACTCCGAAAGAGATCATGGATACATTACTATAACTGGACATATACCATGGATATATTACTCTGTCTGGATTACTTTGTAGAGGTATCTGAGGATTAATTACGTCATAACGGAATGACCATTGTGTTCATCCATTCATTGTGTTATCTGTAATCCCAGGATATATCATTCAGCTGTGTTAAATTTTTTTTATAAGTGTTGTGCACTTAAAATAAAAGAAATGTACCGTAATAAATTACATTGTTTCATTTCATTATCACCTTCAACATCCGTTTTCATGACGTAAGGACAATTTTGAAGAAATTATAATGAAATGTGTTAATACAATAATATATTTTTTTACCACCAGAAAAATTATTAGAAAACATTTGGAAAATAGGACATAACACCCCACAATTATGAAGGATAATCTCAATCCGGTCTGCGATTGGTCAAATAGTCATTCCGTTGTGACGTCATCTGTCTTCAAGTACCTCGAAGTTATGTATCCAGTTAAAAGTTATAATTATATCCATGGCGACAATCATACGATTTATGCCTTTTTCCAGTTCATCTCGGAGTGACTACTATATATTTTTTTAACATCGTAAGTAAACATTAATAATTTAAATATGTATTTGTATGCATTGTTAGAAAATTATGTACGAGTATAATAGGTTCATGATATAATTATTATAGGTTCATAGATTTATCAATAGATGGCGCACATTATAATTACCTATGTCCCGATATTTCTACATTTATAATTTTGTATGTTATTATGTAAATTTATATTATAACTAGCTGCCCGGACAGACTTCGTTCTATCAAAAAAAAAATTGCAATAAAATAATATTGCGACTATACATTGAGATGTAAGCTATCCTATCTTTCAAGTTGGATCAAACTGCACACGGTGTGCAAAGGGCAATGAACCTAGTTGGCATACCTTCAAGTCCGCAATTTTGAAAAAACTTCGATTCGGCGGCCAGTGATGTAAAATATGTCAATCGATAGAATAAATGATTATGATCAAAAAGTATTCAGTGATGAAATGTCGTAAGTGGTATACTTTCTGAGATATTTGAGTTCAAACCCGTAGAAAAATGAAGTAAAAAAACTTTGTTTCGGCGGATATTGATAAAACATGTGTCAATCGATAGACTAAGTGATTACGATCAAAAAGTATTCAGTGATAAAATGTCGTAAGTGATATACTTTCTGAGATATTTGAGTTCAAACCCGTAGAAAAATAAAACATTGGTATAGGTGTACCAGCATCTCATGGCATTTTTGACAAGCAGAAAAATGGGTTTTTAATATGGCAATGAAAATTTTTAAAACTAACTATTGTCAAGCGGCTTGTCAAGTCAAAAAAAGAGTTGTATGGAATATTTTTCTTTTCTAAAATGATGATTATTTTCGATGTACTGCCGAAAACAACTTTACAATCACAAGCCACAAATATTATTTTCAATGTTTAATGAAAAACATGTGAGGAAAAAGTTGTATTTAAGCGACAATCTGCATTATTAATATTATCCATCTTGTAGGATTAACTCGTTTTGATACTTAGTTTTCGTGATTATATTTTCTTAGTAAATAATCTACATATGATTTCTTTGTATGTAAGTAAGATTAGCAAATGATATTAAATTAATTGAAATAAATAATACAAACATTGTTACAAATTATAGGTAGCAAAAATTTTGTGAATATGAAATGAAAACTTACATCATACAAGTTCACGTAACTGAAACGGTGGAGGAGCAATTTATTATTATTATCTATTTGTTCTCTTCATCAAATGAATAAAAAATACTAGTATGTATACAGATGGCAAATTTTAAATTATAGTTGCTTAAATTATTGTTAGTCACTGTAATAATTAATGTAATTAATTATAATATAAAAAATATGTGCTTATGTAAAAAAATGTGTAGCTTTGTCTTTTATATATTTTCATCTGAAGTTAATAAACCATACCTACATAATTTATATTGCCTATTATGAAACTAACACTGTTAAAAATATCTAGGATCAACAAGTTTTATTCTAGTTTCCCCAACGCTGGGGAGTGTGTTGTCTCTAATTTTAATTTCCCCATTTTGCCATCAGATTCTGGTACACCTATAATTAATTGTCTTTTTTATTTATTAGTGGATCAACACTATAACTATATACATATAAAATATCACAATATCATTAACAAAACTAAATAAATACATATTTATTTATATTTATATATATACATATTATATTATATATTAAGTACATAAATATTTATAACTACGTATATAACATGTGGTTAAAGACCACGGGCGAGGACATTCTAATTGCTTCAGGTAGTGCTGCCGGACGTGATTCTTGAAGGAACTTTTGGTAGTCTTTTGATGTCTACAAGCAAGGAGTTCCAGAACAGTATTGCAAAGGAATTCCCGAAATAAGCAGTGCTATGGGTTTCCTTTAAATAAACAGGAGAAGACACATTATTCAAAATAGCATAAAATGTTGAGAGAATTCTGAAGTTTCACCTGTGTCTAATTGGTAGCCATTTAAGTTAGGAATCAAACTGGGAAATGTGGTCATACTTACGTAAGCTGGAGATAGGTATATCGAAGTTTTTTTACTTTATTTTCCTACGGTTTTGAAATCAAATATCTCAGAAAGTATATAACTTACGACATTGTATCACTTAATACTTTTTGATCGTAATCACTTAGTCTATCGATTGACACATATTTTATCAATATCCGCCGAAACAAAATTTTTTACTTTATTTTTCTACGGGTTTGAACTCAAATATCTCAGAAAGTATACCACTTACGACATTTCATCATAATAATCATAATCATTTATTTGCTATAAATGTGGTAGTACATGGTGGTATTTTATTACAGTATGGTTTTCACACATTTAGCTTGTCCAAGCATGCAAATATTTAAAGTATTATAATTGTAACATTTTATTCTAATAATAAATTAAATAAAATTTTAATTAATGTCAATAAGTGTAATGAATGTCAAATTATAAATCCATTAAATAGTGATGTCAATCTGTTATTAATAAAAAATGCTTAAATAATAATAATACGTATTAAAATTTTAATTACATTAGTGTCCTCAGATATCAAATGAGTTAACGATAATATTTCCAACATTCAATGAACATTAAGTTGGAATGAGTTCCTTTACAGAATAGAAACATTTATCCAGTAGCCATGTGCTTAGTGCTTTCTTAAATTTTATATTATAAGGTTTATCTTTTATTTCATTCGGTAATTTATTGTAAATTTTTACTGCCATGCAAAAACAATTTTTACTATATTTGGCAGTTTTTGCTGATGGTAATACAAGTTTGTTCGGAAATCTACCTCTATAATTGAGAATTTCCTTTTTTGCACTAAAAATCTGTTGATGGGAATGAACAAAGTTACATATTTCGTATATATATAAGCATGGTAGTGGTAGTAATTTTAACTTTTTAAACAGAGGCTTACAGCTAGTAGTACTTGGAACATTACAGATTGCGCGTATGCATTGTTTTTGTGCAATAAATGCCTGATTTATATGCACTGAGTTACCCCAAAGTATAATGCCATACTTTAAGACAGAAGCCACATATCCGTGGTAAGCAATTAGAGCCGTTTTGACATTGGTAAGTTTAGTCAAGCGCCATAAAGCGTAAGCGAAGCTATTGATTTTATTGCAGACCATCTCTATATGTGGTTTCCATGAACATTTGTCATCAAGTGTTATCCCTAAAAACATCACTGACTTAGCTTCAGTTATTGTTTGATTGTTATGCGTAATTTTAAGAATTTCATTATTTATTTGTTTGTTATAAAATAGTAAGTATTTAGTTTTATTTAGGTTAACGTTTAAGTTATTTATTGTCATCCAATTTATTATTTGCTGAACTGTATGATTAATTTCGTGTTGAAATTTTGTAGGGTTTTTAGCTTCATCGGGTATTACTACAGAAACATCGTCTGCATAGAGTGTGCAATAATGCTTTGTTACATTCGGCAGATCATTTATGTATATCAGAAACAATAGTGGGCCAAGTATACTGCCTTGTGGAACTCCTGTTGTATTCATTCTGATGTCTGAGTCATAGGATTTATGGAATAAATTTTTATCTAAATGATTAATTTGAACATATTGTTGCCTATTGGATAAATAAGTACTAAGCCAATCATACACTCGGCCTCGTAACCCATAGGCTTCACATTTTTTTAACAGGATAGAGTGACTGACAACATCAAAAGCCTTACTCATGTCAAAGAATATGCCAATTACAGGTATTGATTTGTCAATATATTGCATTACTTTTTCTGTGAAATTAAAGGTAGCTAAGGTAGTTGATTTGCTCTTCTGAAATCCAAATTGTCTCTTAGATATAACGTTATGTTTGTCCAGAAATGAAGTTATCCTAGTATGCAGAGACCTTTTAAATATTTTTGACAGAACAGGGATGAATGAAATTGGTCTATAAGTTTTGTATAACCTTATTGTCACCTTTTTTAAATAACGGTTTAACAATTGATGTTTTTAAAAGTTCCAGAAATATTCCTTGCGTAAACGATAAGTTTATTAAATAAACTAGTATAGGTGCAAGAGTAGTTGCGCCTTTTTTTAATAGAAATGTAGGTAATTCGTCATAGCCAGTAGAATATGTGTTATTCAAGGACATAATTATTTTGTACACTTCTTTCGTGTCCGTTGGGTACAGATACATACAAGATGGTATGTTACTTGATTTTATGGAATATTGGTTTTCACTATCTTTTTTGTTACAATTACCTACATTTATGTAACTTTCATTAAATACATTTGATATCTCGTCAGGGTCGGTTATACTTTCTCCATTGTAAAATATTTCGTCAATGTTTTTTATATTGTAAGATAGTTTAGAGACATTTTTTTTAATAACTTGCCAGGTGACTTTCCCGATGTTGTTTGCTTCTGTGATATATTTTATATTTTCTTGTCTCTGTGCCGTATCGATACAACATTTTAATATTTTAGAATAAGAAATGTACCTTTTTTTATTTCTTAAGTTTCGTTTTTTATAATATTTAAATCTAAGGGTTCGTTTAGTAATGCAAGATTTTCTTATACCTTTTGTCAACCAATTTATTCGATTTTTATTATGTTTCATCACTGAATACTTTTTGATCGTAATCATTTTCTCTATCGATTGACACATGTTTCATCACTGGCCGCCGAATCGAGGTTTTTTCAAAATGGCGGACTTGTAGGTATGCCAGGTTCCATACAAAAATGTTGGAAGCCCTTTGATTAAAATCGGTTAAGTAGTTTAGGAGTCCATCGCGGACAAACAACGTGACACGTAATTTATATATATTAAGATAAGAAGATTTTATTTTAATTTATAGTTTTACTTATTACTTTTCTTTCAATTTCGTTTTGTAGACCGCCATCTAAAACTAAAGTAAATTTTTAGTATTAAAGTTTTAGTACCTACATTAAATGAATCGTACTATTTTTTTTCTGGAGCCTTCTTAGGAAATACGACTTTTATTTACCCACCGTACGATCTCTCACTCCGCGACGTCTGGCAATTCTGTTCCGTAGTGATTAAGTACTCTGTGTTCGTTCTGTCAAGTTTGGTTCAAGATGTCGGTATTAAATATTTGACACTAAATAATTTTTAAGACTGTAAATAAAAATATAGTTACTTACCAATTATGATTAAATAAAGTGAAATAAAGTTCAAACGTAAATAATGAGAACGTTTTAACTGTGCTCAATAAACAATAATACGTTATTAAGTGTTTTTGAACAGTCGGAGTTTTTCTAACGTGACATTTACTTGTGTAGCTTGCTCGCAACAGACTAAACTGAGGTGAACCCAATTGAGTTAACCTCAGGTGAACAAACTGTAAGTACTGAACAGCGTGTCTATATATATTTAAGTCAATATATATATGGAATCCATATTAAATGGAATTACCAATAACTCAAAAACTGCTTTATAATGCACTAGTACCTGTATAAGATATGTTTAGTAAGTGCTATAGAATCATTTGGTAAAGTTACTGCACAACCTCAAGTACACGTTGTGTATATCAATTCGGACTCGATTATTGAATATCCTACTGAAGAACACGCATCAGATAGTAGACAAAACACTAAATGATGATTCCATTAACCACACTTGTGGTTTTTTCAGGTGTGATGACACGAGGAGGCAAGTGAAAAGCAAGACGGTTGCGGTAATACTAATTTATTAGGTTCGCTTAAAAACAATATATATCATGCATTGGTACACTCACCACACCTCCCTTTCCGTAAGAAAAAAAAACTAACCTAAGTATGGTTTTTTTTTCTCATCATTGAAAAACCATTTTAAAATAATGTATAGTAAACAGTGAAATATTAGCGAGTATACAATAATAATGTATAAAAAAATAAAACATGTATACAAAAATAAAAATCTTAAAATAAACATGTAAATCATGTATTAAGGAAAAGACGAAATTGGTGCATTAAACAATTTTGTTCTGTTTTTATGAACGATTTCTTCTTTTCCTTTCTTTACTATTTTGACATTAAAATTTAGGTCATCTAACACTAAATATGGACCCTCGTATATGCTGTCCATCTTATCACCTGAAGTGTTTCTTACAAGTATGTAATCTCCTTTTTTATAATACACAGGATTTAATTTTCTATCATATTTTTCCTTTCTTTTGTATTTGCTATTAATCAAATTACTTCTGGCATCATTTTGAGCTACTTGTAGCCTATATTTTAATTCTGAAGGATAATTATCGTGAGCGTATAAAGGTTCTATAATACCAGAATTGAAATTACTAGGCACAACGCAACGTTTGCCGAAAACTAACTCGTGTGGTGTGTATTTAGTTTCAGTGTGCACCGTATTATTGTACGAAAAACACCAATACGGTACCCAACTGCTCCAAAAATTCGCTCTATTTTCACAATTAATCCGTAAATACGCACCCATAGTTTTATGCGAGTTTTCCAATGATCCGATGCTCTCGTGATGATAAGCTGTAGACTTGAGATGATTTATTTTTAAGAGTCGACATATCTCTTGAACTGTACTTGAAAGAAATTCTGTACCTCTATCTGTAGCTATTTCACGAGGTATGCCGTATCTTAAAATGAAATTATCTACAAATGCACGAGCTACACTTACCGTATCTTTTTTGTGCAGTGGATATGCCTCTGTGAACTTGGTTAACTCACACTGCAGCGTAAGGATGTAGCTATAATCCTGAGCATCTCTCTGCAAGGGTCCGACTACGTCTAGAAATACTTTGTCGAACGCTGAATTTGCAGTACTTGTTATAACCATAGGTTGCCTAGTTCCGGTAGAATATTTTTGTTTTTGACAGTGTTCGCATTTTGAAACAAATTGGGTAATATCCTTGACCATACTAGGCCAAAAATAATATTTCTTGATGTTATTTGTCATTCTCCTACTGAAGTTATTTGGACTGGACTTGCAACCCATCGGTGATCTACATAATTGAAACTGATTTTTTCCAGTTGTAAATGCAGTGTATGGTCTACTATCTTTATGCAATTGAACCTGGTAGAACCCCTGATATAAATCTAAATGTGAAAAGTACATTGCTCCTGATAACGAATCCAAGATGTCGGATATATTGGGTAAGGGAAACTTGTCATCCTCTATCTGATTATTTAATTTACGGTAGTCTATTACTACACGCCATTTCTTGTCTTGACTGGAATTTGATTTTTTCGGTACCAGTAGTAAAGGACTAGACCATGGACTTCTAGCCTCCTCAATTATACCTTCACGTAACATACTTCCGACTTGTCTGTCTAACTCCACTTTTTGTGCTTGAGGTATACGATAAGGCTTAGTATAAATTGGACTACTACCTGGTTTTAATTGAATAGTATGTTCGTAAATAGGTGTTGTAGTGAGCTTATCCCCCGGTAAATAAAATATGTCTGGAAACTTCGCACAAATGTTTTCGATTGACTTCTGTTCTGTTGAGTTAAAATATTATGTTTTGAAAATTTAACTTTGGTAGGTTTAGACAGTTGCTACTAGATGGCAGCACTTTCTATGAAGTTTCGTTGTTACTTCGACGTTCTTGCTGTAATCATACTCGTGCGCAATAAAAGTTCTTTTAATTACTATATCGCTATTGATTCTTTAGAAATCACCCATATCCCTTCAGGTTATGGGCCCAGGAGACTCTGTAATCGAAATACGAAAGAAAACAGCAAAGAAAAAGTTACAATCGTTGTTTGAAGAAATTGACAAGATTACCTCATAAAATGGATTCCATGCGGTCGATGAACTTGGAAAAATTTGATGGAAATAACTTTAGGCAATGGAAATTCCAGATAAATTGTGCCCTAAAAGCAAAAGGGATCGATATTTCAGTGCCTAAACCAGCTACAAACAGTGTTGAGTGGACAAAGAATGACGGCATGGCGATGTTCATCATAACCTCTTCGATGGACTTCAAACAAATCACTTTGATCGAAAATTGTGAAACTGCCATGGAAATAATGACAAAACTAGAATCAATATACGAACAGAAGAGTGAGCTATGTAAAATGTTGATTCATGAAAAGTTCTATCAATACAAAATGTCTACAAATGACAGTGTAGCTCAACACATCTGTAAAGTGGAATCCTTGGCCAAGCAGCTGAAAGAAAGCGGCGAGAGTGTTAGTGAAATGGCTGTGATAACAAAAATACTTGGAACATTGCCTCACAAGTACAGATCACTCCGTCAAGCCTGGATGTCATTGGATCCAGCGCAACAGACTCTTGTCAATCTAACTGCTCGTTTGTTGGATGAAGAAGCCAGTTTGCAGTGTGAGGAAGAGCAGGAAACCGCTCTCCTTGTGGCTAATAAACAATGGAAGAATAGTTCAAAACAAAGCGAGCTGAATAAACATGCTAGTGGGTCGAATCAAAATAAATCCACCAAACACAGGTTCGAGTGTTACAATTGTGGAAAGCGAGGTCATTTTTCTCGAGAATGTCGTGCTCCAAAAAAATCCAAGTCCAGAAAACCTCAACAGGAAGGTGCAGACTTGTTAGCGTTCAATGTAGAAACCAGTTTCTATGAAGCTGAAGAGAATACTTGGATTTTAGACAGTGGTGCCTCCGCACATATGACTTACAGAAAGGAGTTCTTTGTAGAATTATTGGAATGCAACCAGAAATCATTGACGTTGGGAAACAAACAGTCAGTGGAAGTGGCTGGCATCGGCAAGGTGTTAATAAAGAGATATGTCAATGGACAGTGGGAGAACAGTGAACTACATGATGTATTGTATGTTCCGAATTTACGAAGAAATCTATTCTCAGAAGGTGTGATAATGCGTAAATCCTATACAATCATCAAGAAAAATTCTAGTGCTTTCATTTACAATGCCAATAACTTGGTGATGAGTGCAACATTAACAGAAAACAATTTGTATGAGTTAAAGATAAAAGTTGTGGTCCCAGATACCTGTAACTTAGTTCAGAATAATCAAAATAACATTAAAATCTGGCATGAAAGACTGGGACATGTTAACCTGAAACAAATCAAGAATATGAGTGCCAACAGTATTGTAGAAGGCTTGAAACTGAATGACACTGATCAAACTGACTTTGTTTGTGAAGCATGTGCTTATGGGAAGCAATGCAGATTTCCATTTCAAAAATCTTTACGAGGAGAACTACAGCCGGGTGACCTTGTATATAGTGATGTCTGTGGACCGATGAGTCATACATCTATCCAAGGTATGAGATACTTTATACTATTCAAAGATGCTGCTACGAGTTACAGGCATGTATATTTTGTTAAACATAAAAGTGATGTTTTGGAAGTGTTCAAGAAATACAATGCAATGATGAAAAATAAGTATATTCACAGTGTCAAAATATTGCATACTGATAATGGAAGAGAGTATGTCAATAAATCTTTCAAAGACTATCTGAACAAAGAAGGTATAGTTCATGAGTGTAGTGCGCCTTATACACCTGAACAAAATGGACGTGTAGAGAGAGAAAACCGTACCATTGTGGAGAGTGCACGCTCTATGTTGTACGCGAGGGATGTGCCACTGGAATTATGGGCAGAGGCTGTGAATTGTGCTGTATATTTATTAAACAGAACTTGCTCCAGCCAGACTCCTCAGAAAACACCATTTGAATTATGGAATGGCATCAAACCTCATCTAGGCCATGTGAAGGTGTTTGGTAGCATCGGATATGTCCATGTTCCTGACCAACTAAGAACTAAACTTGAAAAGAAGAGTGAGAGAATGATACTAGTTGGGTATGATAACAACAATTACAGGATGTTCAGTTTAGAAACCAAAAAGGTGAAAATATCACGAAATGTCATTTTTAACGAACATCATGTTCCAGAGGTAAGGAAGAATATCACACAAATATGCATTGATGATGAAGAGAAGACAGTTGGACAAGATAATGAAATGCAAGGAATCAATGCTGAGGATACTCTCGTAGAATTTAAATCATCAGAGAACGAGGACAAAATGTTGAGTTGTAATAGTGATGACCCTGCATATGAACCGTCTCAAGAATTAGAGGATGATATAATCCGGAGGAATATTAATTTGAGACCTAGAAATAATAGATTTTTTGAAGCAAACCTAGTTGAACTGTCATTGCCTCAAACATATGCTGAAGCAATGAAGAGTCCACATAGAGATGACTGGTTGCGAGCTATTAATGAAGAGTTGCTTGCACATGAAGAAAATAATACTTGGACTCCAGTTGCAAGGTCTGGTCAACGGACTCTTACTACAAAGTGGGTTTTTGCTATCAAGAAGGACGATAATAATCAGGTTAAACGGTTTAAAGCTCGTTTATGTGTACGAGGGTTTAGTCAAATCAAAGATATTGATTATCAAGAAATATTCTCTCCAACAACGAGATACGACTCTATAAGAATCATTCTTTCTATTGCAGCAAAGTATAATTTAAAAATTCAGCAGTTCGATGTAAAAACCGCCTTTTTGAATGGGTATTTGGATGAAAATATTTTTATAGAAGTACCAGAAGGTGTGTCATTTAAAAATGATTGTGTTTTAAAACTTAATAAATCACTGTATGGTCTTAAGCAGGCGTCTCGTTGTTGGAACAAAAGATTCACTGAGTTTTTAATGAATTATGGTTTTATACAATCTCAGGCTGACAGTTGTGTTTATGTAGGTATTTTTGATGGGGTCAAAGTATTTATAATAATTTATGTTGATGATGCACTTGTAGTCTCTTCCAGTTCCTCAACTATCAAAAGAATTATTGAATATTTAAAGCAAGCATTTAAAATAAAAGAATTGAATTTGAAATATTTTGTGGGCATGGAAATAGAGAGGAAAAATAATTGTATTTGTATTCATCAAAGAGATTACATAGAACAAATAATACAGAAGTTTTGTATGAGTGATGCAAATCCTGCCAGTACCCCAGCAGATGTAAATGTTGTTATTACAAAGAAAATGGATGAAAATATTGTTAATTTTCCTTACAGGGAAGCTATAGGTTCCTTATTATTTTTGAGCTCTGTTTCAAGGCCTGACATTTCATTTGCTGTAAATGTTTTGAGTAGATATGTAAATAGTCCAAGTCAACAACATGTAACTGCCATTAAACGTGTAATTAGATACCTAATAAACACTAAAGATTTATGTATAAAGTATGGAGAAAGTAGCAGTCTCACTGGCTATTCAGATTCGGATTTTGCAGGAGATGTAGATACGCGCAGGTCCACTACAGGTTATATTTTCAATATGAATGGGGGACCTATAACATGGTGCAGCCAGAAACAGAAGACTACTGCTCTCTCCACAACTGAAGCCGAATTTGTAGCTGCTTGTGAAGCGGCAAAAGAGATATTGTGGTTGCAGCAATTGTTATCAGATTTAGGTGAGAATGTTAAATATGTTCCATTGTATGTTGACAATCAGAGTACAATCAAATTAATTAGTAATCCTGTCTATCATAAGAAAACTAAACATATAGATGTGAAATTTAACTTTATAAGGGAAAAGGTTGAGTTGGGTGTAATTAAACTAAGTTATATTCCTAGTAACAGTCAATTAGCAGATATATTAACTAAGGCGTTACCAACCCAAGCTTTTATGTATTTAAGAGATCAGATTTTGTTTTAATTCTTTTCATAACTTGTTTTCATAACTTGTTTGTTTCATAACTTTGTTTACAGTGAGAGTCCTTGACATAGTTAAATTTTAGTGGGAGTGTTGAGTTAAAATATTATGTTTTGAAAATTTAACTTTGGTAGTTTTAGACAGTTGCTACTAGATGGCAGCACTTTCTATGAAATTTCGTTGTTACTTCGACGTTCTTGCTGTAATCATACTCGTGCGCAATAAAAGTTCTTTTAATTACTATATCGCTATTGATTCTTTAGAAATCACCCATATCCCTTCATGTTCCTCCAAATTTAAATGCTTTAAATTTAATGATGAAAACAATGATTTTACTCTACTAGAATTATTTTTAGCAGGTCTATCGAATTGACAAATATAGTACTCGCTTAGTTTACTAACACTAATTTGAAAATAATTTAATGTCACGTCCGTGTCCCTAGTATTCAAGATGCGTACGGCTAGTTTTCCATTAACTGGTTTGGAAACTGTATTAGCTAAAAATACGCCTTCACACAATTGCTGAGAAGCTACTTAACAATCTTCTTTCGCTTCGTACTTAATGTAGTGCAATAACTCGCAACGCGCTGGAACTACTAGGTAAGAACTAGATGTCGGTGTCAGATATTTAAACTGTAATGTTACTATTTCATAATTTTCGGCAGTTAATTGTAAGGTATTTAATTCAAAATTCAAAACAGCTTGGTAATATTTAAGAAAATCCTGACCTAAAATTCCGTTAGTTTTACAAGGTAAGTTCTTAAAAATCCAAAATTTCTGAGTAAAAGTGTATCGATTTTTGTACTTAAGTTTCAAATAAACAAAACCTTCCGACATCACGTCTCCTCCTATGCCGCTGACACTAATTCTCTCTTTATGGAAAGGCACGTGCAAACTCGATACCGACTCATACTTAATCGCTGATATAGAAGCTCCGGTATCAATTAAAAAATCATATTCATTGTTCTTGATCATAAATGATATTTTGTTTAAACTGTTGCATGACAACACGACTTTATTCACGAAAAAACTGACTCAGCGAACCTGTGTTGGAATCGGCGTTGGCAACCGCGGCGTCGTTTTCCGAGGACAACACATTCAAATTATTACGTACGTTGCTAATTCTTCGGTTTCTGACAAAGTTATTTCTTGAGCGAAAATTATTTCTGCGGTAATGATTATTAGAATATGATACCTGAAACTGTTGAGTAGATGGGCGTCCACGTGAATTCTGCATGGGCCCCCTCGAGCCACTCGCAGGACCGCGAAAACCTCTGTACTGGCCTCGCTGTGGTCTTCTTCCTAAATTAGAGCGATTATAAGGCCTATACGTACCTATAAACTGTTCCACCGAATGTCGAGATTGCATCTCCTCATCCTGGGCTGCCTGGATAGCATCTGTCAAATGATCAAAATTACGCGCCGCTATGATCGTGCTAAGTCGACGATCTCGCAGGCCATCGGCAAATCTTTTTATTGCTAATTTTTCGTTTAGCGGCCGCAAAATATTATAATTGGTAGAGACACCGTCCGCCTGAGAGATAGTTAACTCCACAAAAAGTTCAGAAATTTCTTTCCCGAAATCCGAAATCGATTTATTATTCTGACGACTATATTGCAGCTTTGTTTGCAATGCAGTTTGGCTTTTCCGTGGCAATAGTAAACGTCTCATGTCCTTTATAAGCTCATCGATAGAATTATAACTAGGTAACAACTTAAGTTTTGCTTGTTGTGATAACCTACTTTTTAATACAAACTGAATTAATTTCGTCTTACATTCCTGTCCGGATAACACGGAACTAAAAAAAATTATACGTAAAAAACATATAGAAAGAAAGTTAATCTAAAATTATTTTTATCTATATTGACCTCACTATCTGCGGTGAAGAATAATTAAGGGTGCATAACTCACGATTATTGCGCACTGCACTTCAACACTTCACTACACTTGTCACACGACGTTGTCTCCGGGTCTGCCCACTGCCTGCTGATGCCGACGGAGGATGCTGGAGTACCGCACCAGGGTCCACTCGTTCAAACGCCTTTGGATATGCTCGTCCTGGCACTTCTTGGCAACTTTATACCCCACAAATAGAATGCCCACAGCCAGTATGGTGCATATTATTATCAAAATAATATTTGTAGCTGCGTGATGTTGCAGCTGCTGGGTGGTAGCAGTATTGACACCACCGGGCCCCGAATTTTGGGCTAGCACCACCTCTTCCTTTGTTTGAGAGCCACCCATGTTGTACCGGTCACTTGATCACACGTCCGTACCGCGCAATTAGTAATAATTTCTTCCATCGCGACAAGACAAAGACAAAGAGAGTGCTGATTTAGGACATACGTATATGGCTTACACGCGCCGCGCGTTTGAGGTTTCGGATGGCAGGGTCGCCATGTGATGACACGAGGAGGCAAGTGAAAAGCAAGACGGTTGCGGTAATACTAATTTATTAGATTCGCTTAAAAACAATATATAGCATGCATTGGTACACTCACCACACAGGTGTCTCCTTTGAAAATTCTATTAATATTGGCCGGCAAAATCTTACTGATGATGGAGCAAGGTTTTCCCACAAAGCAGCATTTATTAATATCAACCAGTTTCAGGGGCACTATAGCAGATATAAATAAATTTGAGTCGGATACTAAATCACTCTCTTCAGGCAGGACTTGCTTGTACTCGCTTTGTCCGCTTGAACCGTCAACACCCCATTATTTAGAATATAACATTAATTGAGTTGCGCCCACTTTGTATATGTTGTCTATTTTAATAAGCCTTGCAGAGGTGATCCAACAGATCTTGTAGTTTTATTTGTGTTTTAATGTTAGTAATTTCTATGCTGAATTTTGGTGGATAGCATGTTTGTTTCGCTTCCTATATTGCCTTGTAAGAAGGAAACAAGAGGCAATTGTTTTCTGTTAGACAATTTCTCATAAATTCATATTGTTGTTTGTTCAAGTCCATCTCTATAAATATGCTGAGAGTTTCATCTTTTGAATAACCAATTACATCAGTCGGTTCCTTCAAAAGATTTAGATTTTTTCTTATTTCACGTTTTTTCTCCACTGGCATATCTCGCAAAATAAATGCTTCATCTGCTTCACCATGAGATCTCAGACCCTAAAGGTATGAATTTTGTATGAAATCAAGACCACTGACTTCAAGCGATTCCTTGTTTTTTCGTTTTTTTTCGATCTGTCTGAACTGTCTTCGTAGGGTATGAAAGGGCGTCCTCGCTTTTCCGTCGATGTAGAAGGTTCAGACTGGCAAATAGGATCTTCAAGATTTACTGTAAATTTTCCATCCAACCATAAGCTATTTTGTCTCAAAAAAAATTATTTCTTTCTGCGAGATTTGTTGAAGCGTATATGAAATTGAGAAATAAGGATTTTTGAACGCTTGCAACAATCCTTGCAATATTTGCATCGGAGTATTGATTGAAATTTTCTCGTATATAACTTACGATAGAATCAACTATATCTATGTTACTCTCAATCAACACGAGACATATGTCGCGTCTGGTACAAGAAAATTCACTCATTGCGTAAAAGTAATAAAATAATTCCGTTTCGAGAATATTGAAGTGATAGTTATTATTTTTTCCATACAATTGCCCTTTATATTGTTACGTATTAGGGTTCGAAGGATTTGGAGAGAAAGACCTGCTGACTCTTTTGAAGACTTTATTCACTAGCACTAGGTCCAAACACTAAGCACTAACGATGTCCTAGGTCGTGACCAACTCGTAGGTTTCACTGGTATCACTCTTGATCACTTATTTTCACTTCGAAGTCGCCTCGAAGGTAGCTCAAACTGAACTGAACTCGCTCGCCTCCCTGCGGCTATTTATATTGGCCGAGACGAGTCCCAGACCATTCCAGAAAGTTCCTTTCGGGAACGTACCCGACTCGCGTGATAGACTGGGTTGGGTGATTCTGGAAAGTTCGAGCATGTACCCGGTTTCCGAGACTATACTTCTGTACAACGTGTTCCTTAGGTTGTGCATAAATTGCGGCCTGTTATTCAGACCATTAAATTGGTCATTTTTCGTTATGGATTCATTACTGATTTTTTGTTTCATTTTCATATAAACTAAATACTTAAATGTAAATTACCTAATGTGTAATCACTTTACGCAAGCTGGCAACTTTTCTTGACGTTAACAATTATTTTACATCGATTTTATTGCCTGTGCGACCAGTGACAATAATCAAAAAATCAAAAAAAAATATGATAATGGTGTCTTCGAGATGAGAAACTCTCCATCTAAATGGGTCTTTATTGACAAGTCAATTCAATAATGACATGACATTTAAATTGAAACAGGTATAGTTTGAATGATTATAACCGCACTGAGCGGCAACATAGCACAAATAAAGAGCCGGCCAGCCTCAGCTGCTGCGGCGAGCATTAAAACCACCTGCTCCTTAGCTCGCGGGCCGCCTCGCCCCTCCGCGCCTACGCGAGTTTACATTACACTCTAGGGGTAGGGCAAACAAGACTACATGGAGTCGGTTTTGCAGCGATTCGTTCTGTCACTAACGTAAACGTTTTCACAAATTCGTGTTTTCGATAGAAGTTGTTTAGACGAATGACAATTTCTCGGTGTTAATCTTAACTGGATCAAAATCGTCTATCGGATTCAAAATCTGCGTAGCCCAAAATCGCTATAGACAACATTTTCGTCACAAAGCGCTATTTCTGTTGTTCCGCCCATCATATTAATTCCGCTATTCCAAATTCTGAAAACATATCACTTTCATAAATCGCCATTCGATGAAATGTAATTCGATTAATTGTCATTCGATGAAATGGTTGTTCTTCGTAATGCTATTCGAAAAAATGTCATTCGATGACTTGGTTGTTCTACATTTTGTTTATTCGACGTAATGTTTTTTCGATGTGTTGTATTCGGCAAATTTTAATTCGATGAAATGTTTTCGATGATTTTTCCGCAGGCGATTAAAAAAGAATCATCAAAATCGGTCCATTCAGTCAAAAGATCTGAGGTAACAAACATAAAAACAGTCGAATTGAATACCTACTCCTTTTTAAATTCGGTTAAAAATAAAAATTTACAATAAACACATATTGAAACATTAAAATAATTCATAATTAATTGTTGTCTGGAAGTGTAGTTATGATGCACTTGCTCTACTCCTTCAGGATAGGGAACATCAGGTAGTTCTTGGGGAACCTCAACTTCAGGTTCTACGTCACTGATGCTATGTACCCGGCAGATGTTGTGTAATACAGAAGTGGCAATTATAATGGCTTGAATATTGTGCAAAGCCAGACGCATCAAAACATCTGAAATTTGAAATAATTTTATATTATGACACCCTTGGTATTCCTTCGATTAGCTGATATTTTCATGATTATGGCTGAACAAAAGAACTAGAAGAAAACTAAAGTATCAATAAATCAAGTTAATCAATAAATCAAATAAATATATCAAGTTATATTAATACCTTTCTATTGTATTTCTAGGTTTTATATGTGCTTCGTTATAACGATGATCTGCAGGAGATAACGGATTCAGTAGTGGTGTCAGTAAATATGACGTACACTGTATGTGCAAGTATATGCACTGTCACCAATGAGCCATCTGTTACCAAACCGCCCTTCTTCACAATGCACTGAAAATAAAGGCTTTTTAATAAAATACTTAAATTTAATTATGTCCATAGTCCGTCCATACATAAAGCTACAATTAAACTTACATTTTAGGTCAGAGTTGTTGAATATAGTAGCATTGTGGGCTAACCACAGACAGCATCATGAGAGGACCCAGGCCAGCGAGCAACAACATTCATAAACAACAAATCTGCGTTGCAGACTCCCTGGACGTTCATGGAAAATATGCCTTTGCTATTTCTAAATTCTTCTCTTATATGCACCGTCATCAGATCTTCGGCTTCATCGTTCGAGTAAGCCGACGTTCTCACCCATTTAAAGTTTGAGAATAGGTTGAGGTCGTTTCGGCCCCAATGCTTCTAATTCGCTTTACCGGATGAGACTGTCCAAACATATATCGTATTACCTAACAATGAGTATAACAATAACAATAGGTAAACCTGAGATATGGCTTTAACCCTTTGGCCCCCTACTGGGCACCAGACTCTTCCCTTGAGGCAATACATCAATGATGCCTTTGGTGTTGTTGATGTCCATGGACGTCGATAACGTAACGAACGACATCAAGGAGATCTTAATCTATCTCGTTTGCCGGCTATTTCAATAAAAAAAAACAACTGGGACCGACGGCTTTACGTGTTCCGAAGTATAGAAGCGCTCAAGAATTTTTTGCTACTAATGGACACCCATTGGGTACACACTCGCAAGGTTCTCAATACAGTTCTCACGCTCGATGACGATGGACGCAGAAGTAACTGCTGCGGCAAGCTTATTGCTATGCGCATTTGCATATTATAACTATAATAATATAAATATAAATATGTCGGTGTGCGACCTCTTTGGTTCTACAACGATCGGCCGATGCAGATGCCGTGATACAAGAAATCATGAAGGAAAACTAAATGTTTAGATTATGGAATGTGTCAATCTATTTAGAATAATATGTGTGAGACATTCGATTATAAACACACCGGCATATTTAGCGGAACACAAAAAAAGGTCCATAATTAAAAAAATATGGTTTTATTTTAAAATCTACTTACTACACTTCTTTTGTTATTTAAAGTTTCATTTGTTTTACTTAAAATGAGATCACATTAAGAACAGATTTTACGAATTTTTTTTTTTTTATTAAAGTTTCTACCCGTCTAGGCATACTGAGAATGATGCTATCGATGGTCTCCTGGGATAGTCTCCGCCATTCCTCAACTACGGCGATTCGCAGTTCACCCACGTTGGCAGGAGCTGGAATTCTGGACTTAACTTTTTTTTTCAGCAAGTCCCAAACGTGCTCTATTGGGTTCATATCCGGTGATCTCGCCGGCCACTCCATAACAGTGATATTCATATCATTAAGATAAGCTTGAGTTACCCGAGCGGTATGCGGCCGAGCATTATCCTGCATAAAAACAAAATCGTCACCGATATATGGGGCAAACGGTACATTTTCTTCTAAAACTTCTCTGATATAGCGGTCTGCAGTCAGACTCCCTCTGTCAATCACTACCAAGTCTGTGCGAGCTCCCAAACAAATGCCCGCCCAAACCATCATTGATCCACCACCGTATGCAACTGTAGTTTCAAAATTTGTCTGAATGTATCGTTCTCCTTTGCGTCTGTATATTCTTTGCCTGACGTCAATTTGATTTAAGATAATTCTGCACTCATCACTAAACAATACCTTACTCATTGGTCCGCGTTCCAAAGTCGAGTCCTGAGCAAAAGTTAACCTGTTTCTACGATGATTTACCTCGAGCCTTGGAGCCTTGGCGGGCACAAATGAACCCAAACCAGCTTCTTCGAACCTTCTTCGTACCGTACGTTCACTTACGGTTACACCCCGCACTGCTTCCAACTCATGTCGGGCTTGGACGGCCGTCAAACGGGCGTTCCTACGTACACGAAGCTGAATGAAACGATCATCCCTACTCGAAATGCGTTTTTTTCTGCCTTGCCCTGCTCTTCTCACATAAGTACTGGTCTCCCTGAACCGTTGGATACTGCGATGGATCGTTGAAACTGGTCGACGAAGATCTCTGGATATCACTCTGTAGGTTTGACCATTTCGTCGCATTTCGAGTGCCCTGGCAATCTCCGTTGGGGCTAAGTCAGGCATAATTCAGTCCTGAACTCCAGAAAGATACGCGATTAAAAAAAACTAACAATAAACAGTATTTCAATGAAATTTTAAATCAAACTCAAAAGGAAGAAATACTCGAAGTTCGCTCTAGATAAGGTGTATTTGAATAAAATTAAAACAATTGCATAAAATGTGATGTTCAGTTGTTTTCTTAATTTGAAAATATTTCTTTTTAAATTAAGTGACGTATAAACCAGCCAGCAACCTTATATGATATTGATATCAAACCTTTATTTTACGTTCCGCTAAATATGCCGGTGTGTGTAGATAAATAAATAAATAATAAATAAATAAATAAATAACGCTTCACACTCACAGCCCCACACTATGATTCCCTGTGTCGTGGGTGCCATGGACAACACACTAGACAAGGACATTCACACCCAGACCGAGAACAGAAATTCAAACTCATCATTCAAATTTCCGCCTCGCTGGGAATCGAACCCAGGACCCTCGGTGCGGCGATCCGGTATGGTAACCATTGCGCCACACGGGTCGTCAATCGTAGATTGACAATGTATTGATCAAGTAGATCGCGGAGTAGTAGAGATTGTTATTGATGTGAACGTTAGGAGAACTGGAAATATATCATGGTGCAAAGTAAAAGGAATATTATTGAATAACCAACACCGTAGAATACCCCTTCTGCTATAAATGTACAGTGACTCCACAAAGTATTCGTACCCTTATAAAATTCATGATATCTTTATGTAGAATGAAAATTATCCGTCACTACTAATATAATACTGGCGTTTTATTTTAATGTAAATGAAATATACAGTTGCTTAAAGATTATTTATCTTTTATTACGTGTAATAAAAAATTTACAAAACTATGCTCACCATAAAATATTCGTACCATAACGCAAAATGAAATAATTTAACTCTTGATATTTTATTAATACTTTGTAAATAATCCATTATTATTTTATTAATTACTAATTGTAAACCTCGTGGCATTGACTCAATTAAATTTTGGACATATTTACTGGATACAGTATACCACTGTGATTCCAAGTGTTGTTTCAGTTCATTTTGTTTCCTAAGGGATTTAAATCGGGCGACTGGGGTGGAGTTTTCAGCTGATGAGGAACTTTATCACGAAGCCAGTTCTGGACAATATGAGCAGTATGCTTCAGATCGTTACCTTGTTTAAAATAAAAATTGTTATACCAAGTCCTATAATTTTAGCAGATTCAAATAAATTATCTTGCAATATCTTCAGGTACATTTTGGCATTCATTATACCCTCAATGAAATGAATTTTTCCCATAGCATTATTTCCCATGCAACCCCAAACCATGACACCACCACCTCCGTATTTAACTGTTGGAATAACATTTTCTTTCGATAACGCCATACCTTTTTTTCTCCAAACTTTTCTTTTGCCACTAGAACCGTAAATTTGGAACATGCTCTCATCTGAGAAAATAATAGATTTCCAAAATTCCAAAGGCTTACTGAGATATTCTTTAGCAAAATGTAATCTTTTTTTTCTGTTGATTTCACTGATATACGGTTTTTTAAGTGCAGTTCGTCCCTGATATCCACTTTTTCTGATTACTTTCCTTACTGTCTCAGCACCGACACTCTTTCCGCTTAATATCGCGAGGTCTGTTGCAATTGCTTGGGCAGATACAAAAGGATTGGCTCGTACTTCATGCATAATGTGTCGTTCATCTCTGGTACTTAAAACTTTCGGACGTCTTTTTCTTGGTAAATTACTAGTAGTACCAAATTTTTCCATTTTTGTATAACGTATTGTATAGTCGATTTACTTTTATGAAGCATTTTCGCAATCTTTTCATAGCTATTGCCTCCCTTGTGAAGCGAAATAATTTTAATTTTTCGTCACTAGAAAGTTTTGTTTTTCACCATTATATAATATACCGGGTGTTTTTGAGGTTGTGCACAAACTTTACCAAATGATTCTATAGCATTTACTAAACATATCTTATACAGGTACTAGTGCATTATAAAGCTTAGTTTTTAAGTTATTAGTAATTCCATTTAATATGGGTGTACTTTGTAAAAGGGTCTTTATTTGTGCTATGTTGCCGCTCAGTACGGTCATAATCATTCAAACTATACTTGTTTCATTTTAAATGTCATGTCATTATTGGCTTGACTTGTCAATAAAGGCCCATTTAGACGGAGAGCTTCTCGTCTCGAAGGAGCCACGATCGAATTAATAAAAAAATCTTTCTTACATTTACACCTCTCGCTATTTGACGACAATTTCCTCGCAATGGAATATTGATTGTAAACTTAACTCCAATGACAAATTTCGCACTCAAAACGTTTTCAACAGTCTTGTGTGATACACGTATGAATTTCAAAAATGTGAGTCCAATACAAGTCGAGATTATCGTAAGTAATCTTACGTACAATTTGTACCTAAATAGACGTAGGCAATTATCGCCTTGATCGATAAGTTACGAATGTCATAATATGAGATAATCGTAGATGAAAATTTAGTTTTTTCCTGTATGTAAACATTTGATACGATAATGTTATGGCGATTATTACCAGTGATAGTAGTGTACGATAGATACTAGAAACTCTCCGTCTAAATGGGCCTTAAAGTAAACAAACATCGTAAAACTTTTCGAACTAATATTATTACCTATTTGGTTTTGTTAATGTCACTGGTCGCACAGACAGCAAAATCGATGAGAAATAATTGTTAACGTCAATAAAAGTTTACTAATGTCAAAGTTTCATATCAATCATAATGCGACGTTGCCAGCTTGCGTAAAGAGATTACACACTAGGCAATTTACGTTCAAGTATTTAGTTTGTATGAAAATTAAAAAAAAAAATTCAATAATGAATCCATAACGAAAGATGACTGTCAGTGGCTGATGTTGGCTGTCAGTGGGGGTTGCAAAAGACGATATATGCTGTGCGTAATAGATTTAATGCAAAAAAGGAAAGAATATAAAATAAAACTTTAATCCTAACTTATCTAAACCTAACTCAATTACTACTCAATCACTACACGATCGAGTAAGAGCACCAGCAGCGGAGACGACCGCTTGCTTCGACGATTCGGGCAAGAGCGTCGTGTGGTGGAGAGGCTTGCGCGAGGCGTCGCTGGTCCGTGGGTGGCCGCAGTCCTCCAAGAAGCAGCTGATGTTGCACAAGGCTCCCCGAGCGTGTGAATGTTTCACGGGTGGCCGTAGTCTTCGGAGAAACAGCTGACGTTTCGCAAGGCTCCCCGAGCGTGTGAATATTACGCTGTGACGTAGGAGGTGTAAGGGCCGTGTAACATGTACAATATTTCACAAATGTTAAGTTTTATTAAATGTTAACATTAATAAAAATAATGTAGTATTTGCCATCGTACGAATACTTTGTGAAGTCACTGTATATAATAATATAAATATAATAATCCGGCTTATATTTATGCTCATTAAATACCACAATGACAACTCTTCTAATCGGCGATCTCTCGGCGATATCTCGCGCGTAAAACGCCTCATCTAGACAGGCTGTTAGGCAGTTGGTCTGGAGCCTGACCGTAGTCAGGTCTCTGGAACAGAACTCATTCATTAAAACTGCATTGCTTGAATTTGGTACAAATATACAAGTGCGTGGATTGGTTAATGGTTGTATCAAGCAGTATTTTACCTCCGATGTTGTTGAGACCGCATATCCTGTCCTTCCTTATCCACGGCTCCTGCATAAATGCGACGGTTTTGTTGTTTACCTCCAGCATTCTTCGCAGGGTAGCCGCCGCGGCTTGTTTATGCTGGAGGTTGACTTATACAATGTTAGTACACGTTGGGCGAGGAGGAGCGAAAGGGACTGCTCAATTCCTCGTCCGACGGAGCGTCCTGGTCCATTAGTCGCGCGATATCTTCTGTCAGGATCTCTGGGACCTGCTTTTGATCTCGGGGACCTCCCCGAGATCAGTTTCCACAACAGACGAAATCGGCAAGCGTTCCGATGTCCCACTGTGTTATCCTGCCGTTCCTTGCCTTTCGGCTTGCTTGGTGTAGCTGGTTCGCTTTGGACGCAGGCGCATCCTCCCCCTGAGCCTCGCACACACTCTGCTTTTCAGCGGAGCGGTTTTCGCAAACCTTAGGGGCAGTCGCAGCCTCAGCCGGGTAGGGCGGTGTATTCTGCAACCTTCCCGTGCTGCCGAAAAACCGGATGTAGGCGTTGACCAGTTTGTAGCAGAGCCTACGTCCCCTCGCTAGGATGCCGGGGATTTGGTCGACCGGAATACTAAAAAGGTTCCCGGTGGGTCCCCTTTGTAGCGCTCGATATTGTAGAGCGACCATCTGCCAGCCTGGTACAACTCATTCTGGCCGGCCAGGATCTGCTGGATCCTTTTTGGTTCGTCCGAACAATGTGGTAGCAGTACGGCAGACTTCACCCGTCTGGGGATGTCCGATTGCCGCTTTACTTCTAGCCGTGTCCCCAGAATTGGTGACTCAAGAGTGGCTACCGTGTACCTACTTATTTCTTTGAACTTTTCACGCAAAGTTTCCCGAGACCTAAGTTTATAAATAGCCCTAATAGCTCTTTTTTTGTAGTATGAAAATTTGTTCTATATTGGCTGCTTTACCCCACAGCGAGATGGCATAAGACATAATACTATGAAAATATGCAAAATAAACCATCCTAGCAGTTTCGAGGTCAGTATACTGCCTTATTTTTTTAACAGCATAAGCAGCCCTACCGAGTTTAGTCGCGAGATTTGATATATGTGGGTCCCATTGAAGTTTATTATCTAAGGTCAATTGTCAAATTATATAATAACAAATTTAATCTATATATGCGCTTACTTTGATTTTTGTTTAAGTTATTAGGATAAGGAAAAGCACATATGACAAACTTGCATTCAGTACTGCTGTGTAAATGTACTAATTTTTCAATACATTTAGTTATTTGGTGCCTCGTGATGTTCAAACTGTCACCTATAATTAAATCTATATTAGTCTTATTACTTAATTCATTTGGTTTAATTTGATTTAACAGATTGTCAAAAGATGCTCCCGGTGAGCACCTGTTTATAACAGAATGGGTCAAGTATGGATTAATTATAGCTCCGAAGTCTTTTCCTAATTGATCAGAAATAATGATGGTGTTACTTTTTGAGTTAACTGATGGAGAGGAACATGGGGTTGTTTCTATTATGGCACTGTCACTCTGAGCTATTGAAGAACAAAGACTAATTTTTTCTTGTGTGTAGTATTTATTTCACAGTGAATCAAACCTATTCATGTTATCGTTGAAAACCTCTAGCAAGTTGTTGAATGATGCAATATGTTCTTTAATTTTCTCCTGTGCACTGCTATAAAGACTGGTAATAGTTTGCAACGACTTCTCCAATCCTTCAATTTTATGTTTTAAGTGAAATACTTCAGAATCATACCGTAAGCTATTGTGCTCTGATTCCAGTTGTAATTTGTTTATTTTACTCACTAAACATTGACATTTCTTCTTAGACTGCCCTAATTGCTGAATACAATTTTTGTTTTTATCACTTTTTTGGTTTTCGCTATTAAACCTTTTTTATTTTAATATATTTCTTTAATTTTTTGTTACTATTAAACTGAACTATTTGTTTAATTGAGTCATCACCAGTAAGATCAACAATAGATGTGTTTAATCTACTAGGATAGGGATCGGACTCAACAAGCTCACTGAAAGGCTCTGGGTCGCACTCCAACTCAGCGAATCTTTGAGTTGTTCAAGTTGGCTCACGGTCTTATTGGCCTGGCTTAAGCTTACTTCTAACTCAGTAATGCGACTCAGAGCCCTTTCATGCTCATTACTACACTGGTCGAATGAGTCAATGATGTCTTGAAGCTGGTCGCGTTGCTGTAGACATTCAGTATACTTGTTATGGAGCTCTACAAGTTGATTTTTGTATTCAATGTTGGAGTTGTGAATTTTAGACATCTCAGCTTCATTGTCTTCTATTTCCTGTAGTAATTGAGCATTGAGGTCTTTGGAGGTTTTCAGGTCTTGACGGACCAATTTAAGCTTATACTCCATATCCTTAAATGTGGCCTGACGGGTCATCATGATGTTAGTGGGTGATGTTAATATACTGCAATAATATAGGTAAACGTATAATATAAGTAAAAGTATAATAGTATAAGTAATATGAGCAAACTAAATGTTAGGCAAAATTTTATAGTTTTTATTGTCTGATCTAAGTTTTACTGCCGCAGCCACCGTTCCGCTTCCTCCACGACTCTTTCTGGATTTGGGAGGAGCACACTTTTTGCCACCCATGCGGTGGTCCGATGGCCGGTCGCTGTCAGCGCATAGTACGCACTTAGATACCTGCGCTTGACACTCACTTGCCCTGTGGCCAGGCTCACCATATGCATAGCAGAGTGCAGTCCTGTCCCTGGCACTCGCACATTCCATGCCCCAGCTCTAGGCAGTGGAAGTACAGCAGGGGTCGAGCACTGAGTATCTCGACCCTTGGTGACCTTTGGCCAGGTCATGGATGACCGTCAGAGGGCATCGCACCCAGGCCGTTCCCAGGCTGGTGGGCCATCTGTGGATGCTGCCCACCTTGACGTTGTCAATGGGGAACCCACCGGCTTCCCCAATGGCTTTGGCGACGTCCTCTTGGGCGATGAAATCGTCCAGGTCCATCAGCCTGGCCTCTCCTGTTTTATACGGTCGCGTTACCTTTACTCCCAGGTACTGGAGCGCCTCCCCGAGTTTAGCGGCAAGCGAGTTGGCCTTAGCAGCGGTCTCTTCTCCGTCGACTTGGAGCAGAAAGCCACCATTCCGCTTTCGCGAGCCTATGGATGTGGCTTTGGACTGTTCCGAGGCAGCTGACATGATGGATGTGACTTTGGACTGTTCCGAGTCAGCTGACATGAGGGAACAGTCTGAGTCGTCCTTGTCTGTGAAGAGAAGTGGCGTAGCTGGCCGTCGGTAAGATTCGCGTGCCTTTAGCGTCCGCCCTCTCGTCATTCTTCCTGGTTCCGCATCATCAGGTAAAAATCTGGAACGCTGCACGAGGCCATGCTAATCTTCTCTGTATCGTTCCAATTTTAGTATATGTACTGCCGAAACAAGTACAGTGGTAGCCTAACCTAACTTTTTTTTAACGTGTGGAAAGACCTTCGTTTCGTCCATCCGGCCATGGGAAGCCGGACAGGTATGTGGGACTTGAACCCACTAAAACCACACGGTGTCGACGCCTACCGCATTGGTGCCGGGACTGTGTGCTATTCTCGCTCAACTGCCCCAGCGCGACGGCCACTACCACGGCGGCCTCGGCATGGCACGCTCTCTAGCCCTTAGCTCCTTGACGAGAGGGTTGGAGCGGCCAGCGGGATGGCCCGTCTGCCTACAACTGGCCAGTACAGGTACAAAAATATGCTTAAAACTTAATATATCGTTTATATGAGTGTCTATGTTACGGTTAGTGTGATGGATGACTGATAAACAGTACTAGCCAGTAATTATCAATATTTTTCGATAACTATCAATACTATTTGCATTTATCATTCTAACAATAATATTTACAGTAATAAAATAAGGCAAAGAAAAATATTTGAATTCTTACCGTATTCAATTTTTCACGAGGTTTATTACGGTCATCCAAAAATTTCAGATTATTACATGCGAACCATCTACTCACATACACATGTGATGCACCTATAACAATATATGTACCTATAGTTATTAATATGTAATATTTAGATAATAATTTGAATTAATTAAAGTGTTAATAACTTAACAGTAGAAATGAGAGAAAAGGTAATAATTACCTTTTCCTGTGCCCTTAGATTTATCTTTCTTTTTCTTCTCTCGTCGATATGAAGCCATTAAACTAATAATTTTGTTTCTGCACATGTCTACATCCTTGTCCAAGTCTTGAGATATACGAGACTATGCATCAAACTTTTTTTTTTTAATTAAATCTTCATGTTTTGGGTTCCATATCATGGGATTATTTTGACAATATAATTAAATTAATTGCAAACAAACATCTTCAGTCCACGTTTCCACTATGCTCCGGCCAGCGAAACGAGCGTGTGTTAATTAACGCTTTTGCGCCTCGTCAGGCTTCTGCCGCCGGTGCAGTCTGCGCGGGCTGCTCCATCGCAGCCCGCAGCTCCGCCATCTCGCGCTCCAGCGCCGCCACTTTTTCCTCCAGGCGTTTATTCGCGGCCTGGAGCCATTCTGTCTCGTCAGTAGCGGTTCTTTTGCCAAGGGCCGTCACGATTTCTTCAACGGAGGCGGCAGCCTCCTTAAGGCCCTTCACAAATGTGCCCTTAAGCTTAGCTTAGCGCTGGAGGCAATATGGCTGATGACCGAAGATGATTTGGTCATCAGCTTGGTCCTTAAGGGTAGGGATGTGAGATTAATGGAAAAGAATCGATTAAATAAAAATTGATTTAACTATATTCAAAAATAATCGATTTGTGAAAAATCGATATAAATAATTTTTTTGTATTATTTAAAATTACATGCTTTTCATATTCCAATAATAAATCTAAGAGATTCATGTTAACAATTTATCAGATTTAAAAACCAAATAAAATTATATGAATAAAAAAATAACCAATTCAAAACTAAAAATCCAAGGCAATGTTCCTTTAAAATTTCAAGGTAAGGAATTAGGAAACCAAATAGCATTATTGATAAAAATTGTAGTACTATTAAACGTTTTATTTATTGTAATAAAAATGATATGATGAGCATACCAACAAAATGACAAACTTATTGTCTAATTGATAAAAATTGTAGTACTATTAAACGTTTTATTTATTGTAATAAAAATGAAATGATGAACATCCCAACAAAATGACAAACTTATTGTCTCAAAAACTAAAATATAAATACTTTCGCCAGCCGCTTTTAGGTGTTTTACGGTTAGAAGACATTTTTATTCTTTACCAACAACGACAACAACTGTATCTCACTCACCATTACGCATACATGCCCACAGATGGCGCCATTTTTATTAAATCAACTTATACGTATGAACCATGAGATTTTTCATCCAACGCATAGATGGCGCTGTTTATAAAATTGAAACTTACTGCAAGATTTTTTAATCCGTCGCATTGATATGAACTGTTTTTGAAAATCGATTTAAACACGTAATTTATATAATCGATTTACTAAAAATCGATTAGTATTACTATAAAAATCTATAATAAAAAAATCGATTATTGGAAAATAATAATCGATTTAAATAAAAATTATTTTTTAACATCCCTATTTAAGGGCACACGCCAAACGACCCTCATCAGGTAAACTCATCAGGTGGGTAAACCGTCTCCGTAACTTTTTACAGAATGTTATTGTCTGTGACAATACGAGATGAATACTTTAATACCGCAGTCGGCATAAAAAATTGCGTCATTGAATTGATTTTCTGGCAGTATTAAGTATATGTCATAGATCTCAATTTTTCAGCCCCATGCTCCCGAAAAACACTGTATTTTTGTTTCAATTTAGGAGTATCTAGTTTGTTAGAAATTTTCGTTAACACTTCAGTAGCTGAATTCTTCATTAGGGTTCCGTAGCCAAATGGCA
Organism: Thymelicus acteon; assembly: GCA_951805285.1. Taxonomy (NCBI): domain Eukaryota; kingdom Metazoa; phylum Arthropoda; class Insecta; order Lepidoptera; family Hesperiidae; genus Thymelicus; species Thymelicus acteon. Next base: position 12,345,709 of record OX638234.1, read on the forward strand.
AAAAACGGAACCCTTATAGATTCGTCATGTCTGTCTGTCCTTATTTTATATATATTCGTCATGTCTACCTTAAATTTAAAACTCATATTAAAAGCATTCTTATGACGAAAGGATATTACAAATTAGATGATTATTTTAAAGACAAGACTGCTTGGACATGAGTTTTATGGATATAGATTGTAGTAGATGATAAGTGCTATCTGTAACTGTGAGCAGGAAAAAAACAAACCCGGAAGTTTCTTGCTGCTTCTTCTCCCGGGCCCTCTCACAGTAGGGCTTTGTCTGAAGCATTGGCATAACTTGCATGACTTTCAAAAAGTGTTTGTAAACCAAACCAATTTTGAATAAAAACATTTGATTTGATTTGATTTGATTTGTCTGTCTGTCTGTCTGTCTGTCTGTCTGTCTGTCTGTCTGTCTGTCTGTCTGTCTGTCCGTCCGTATGTCACAGCCACTTTTTACCGAAAGTATAAGAACTATACTGTTGAAACTTGGTAAGTAGATGTATTATGTGAACCGCATTAAGAATTTCACATAAAAATAAAAAAAAACACTAAATTTTGGCGGCTCCCCATACTTAGAACTGAAACTCAAAAATTTTTTTTCATCAAATCCATACATGTGGGGTATCTATGGATAGGTCTTCAAAAATGATATTGAGGTTTTTAATGTCATTTTTTTCTAAACTGAATAGTTTGCGCGAGAGACACTTCCAAAGTGGTAAAATGTGTGTGTCCCCCCCTGTAACTTCTAAAATAAGAGAATGATAAAACTAAAAAAAATATATGATGTACTTTACCATGCAAACTTCCACGTAAAATGGTTTGAACGAGATCTAGTAAGTAGTTTTTTTTAATACGTCATAAATCGTAAACCGCAATTTACCTCGATCAAAGTTACAACGAACTACAAGAACTTTTATATTATGTTACTTGCTGCTACGGAACCCTTCATGGACGAGTCCGACTCGCACTTGGCCGCTTTTATTTTTCTTTTGTTCTACTGTGACACGTTCTGACTGATGCTTCTTTGTGAGTAATTTGACACGTTTGTACTGTTGCTGCTTTGAGAGTAGCAAGGCGAAGGTGACTCCACTTCTGTGAAATCCTCGATATTCTGAAAAATAAATACCTATAAATAACTTTTGGTTTAGTGTAGATGCTTATTTAGAAGAGTGAAAAGTTTTCGCAAGAGGATTTGAAGAAAGATGGCAATGCTCTAATTGTCTCGGATCGATTGATGGAAAACACATCCGAATTATGCCACCTGCTCGATCTAGGTCTAGTTTTTGCAACTACAAAAAGTTTTTCAGTATAGTTCTCATGGCTTGAGCTAATCCCAACTACGAAATTATGGTGTGAAACTGGAATAAATGGCAGAATATCTGATGGTGGAGCTATTAAAGAAACTGACTTTTTTGAAAAATAAGTAATTCACGAGTAATATTCCAAATAAAAAAGCCACCAAACAGTTCAAAAGCTTTACCCGTATTTACAATAATGGTGATGAAGCATTTGCTTTAAGACCTGACTTTTTAATGCCGTTTGGCAAAAAATTCTCTCACTCAAGAAAGAAAAATATACAACTATAGATTTTCACGAGCAAGAAGAGTAATCGAAAATGTTTTTATAATAATGTCGAACCATTTTAAAAAATTTCATACTGCCATTAATTAAAAATTTGATAGAATTATTTACGAGTATCGGTTTCCTTTTATTCACAATACAAACTATTCGAAGACGATGATACTGTTGATGACACTATTCTGGTAATAAATCTTGAACCATTAAATGTAACTACTGGCTATGTTAGTAATGATGAGAAGTTTGTAAGAGAACAATTTGTACAAAAATTTAATGGTCAAAACGAGAAAGCTAATTAAAACCATTCTAATCATTGTAATAAAAGTATACCTAATGAAAAAAGATCTGAAGAAGATACTCAGCTTGAGTCATTATCTGTGACATAAGCTAGAGGAAATAAATAATATAAAACAGGTATATATCGTATTTCAGGTTTATTAATAATCTTTCAGAGAAACAGTAACCATATAAAACATATGTTTAATTTTCTTGCAAGTCAGATGAGAGATCTTCGAAATTATCAAGTGACTGTACTGTTACATCATCGGCGAAAAGTTATTACCAATTGAATCTCTTGCATTTTGAGAAGTGGATGGAAAAGGTTGGATTGATTTGAAGATTGTGCATTTATAGAAAACAATGTGGTGTAGTAGCCTTGATTTTGAGTGTCTAAATAGTCATATTTACTAAGTTTAGCTTCGTAAATTAGGTTATGTATATGATGCTGTACAGTTTTGTGGTGTTGACTCATTTACTTGAGATTTTCTTTTATGGAAATTTTTTTCTGGATTTTCTTTTATGGAATTTTTTTTTCATCACTTACTGAGCTATTATAAGCTTTCCATAACGTTCTTATATTTAATTCATACGACAAATAGATTCTTTTCGACTTTTGTCGGTTGTAATGAGACTATTTGGCAGGCAATGAAGCAATAAACTTATGAACACTTTCTTTTTTAGTCCCCGATTTCCCACTCTTTCTGTCTCCCCCTCTTCCATCACGAGGAATCTTACCAGCAAATAACGTCTTTGCGTGTAAATTAACCCTATGTTTACTTAATCCAAGTGCCGATAAAAAAACTTCTTACATACCGGTATAACATGTTTAGAGTCACGTAGTAGGTAACAGAAAATTCATTTGGTCGAGGTGTGGTTGACTTTTGCCTTTTTCTCTTTCTTATGACAGGGTAAGGTGCAATAAAGCGTGATAAGTACGTATCTTGTGCAATTTTACCAACATTTGTGTACAAATATCTACGGTTTCTTATTACGTTTAGTGTTAGAGATTTACATTTAAAGATGCTGCATTTGTGGTCACACGGCGATTGAAAATCCAAAATAAGTGGATCCTTGTCACAGTACCTAAAACAAGCCATAAAAACATACGTTATAATATGTACGAAAACTATTCATCTATTCGAATTTTAACAAATTTGTAGGTTATACTATAATTCTTTCGTACTTACTTTGAATGTTTATTGTTTTCTGAAGTACGTCCTCGTTTCTTTCTCTTACGACAACCATCGTTAATACTTTCCACGGTCACATTCTCATCCATTTTTAACACTAAACTTAAAATGAAATTATGAATACAAAACACCGACAATGATTGCAAGTAACAGCTGATATTTTAATAGGTCAAGACATCACGATTCGAAATAAAAATATCTTTTGAATTACAGTGGAATACTCCGGTTCTGTTCGCCAGCTCTTCAATAGTATTGATGACATTTGACTATGATGAACAGACGCTAATAAATACCAAATTACAATATTTTTAAATTAAATAAAATGTTACTACATATTTACTACCCAAAAAACAAATAAAATTAGTCAAAACGACAAAATAAAATGATAATATTGTTAGCAGTTTCTAAGAAGATAATGGCGTGGAGTAATACGTTCTTCGACAGTGAGGATGGAATTCCTATGTTTTTAGAACGGACTGCGGGACGTTCAGGAATGGACTGCGGGACATTCGAATCTTGTTCATGATGCTTCCAAACAAACGAAGCACGTGCGGACGGACTGCGGGACGTCATGCCACGTGTTCCGTGGAGGGCATCTAGGCATCAGCAGCACTCGAGATATCTGGCTAGATCACCTTGAGTGAGGGTAAACTGCGGGATACCCAACACATGTAGAGACGGACTGCGGGACGTTCTAGCGGCAATAAACTGCGGGGTATTGCCCTACATGTGAAATGTTGTATGTCTCCTGAAGAAAGCATGTGATGTAAGAAACAATGTATGCAAGATGTTTGTGAGACCTGGGTCTCGCGGAGGCTCAGGATATTGATCTTGTTCCTCCGTGCAACCCTATTATTAAATTTGTTTGCTCGATGATGAATGTGTCAGGGCCTCGAAAGAGTGACGAATGTTTGAGCTAGGCATATTTGTGCACCATATAGTTGTTCAAAATGTCTTTCATGGTTACAGGCAGCGAAAACAATGAGGGCACCGATGGTAGTAAGCTGGCTGTGGCCGGTCCTTCTAGGTCACGTATCGAAGGCGTTTCTGCAAGCCCCGATGGGCTTCCCAACATCCAAGACGCGGTCGTGGACGACGCGTAGACAGGAGAGGCCGTGTTAGCAGTTTCTAAGAAGATAATGGCGTGGAGGGGGCAGTGCCCATAAATAGACGTGCGCCGGGCAGTACCGGACACTTTACACTTAGATGTTCTTGCGTGCGGAAGCTCTGCCAGATTGCGTATCAGTAAAACTAATTAGTGAAACGATTTGTTTTGAGAGGTTGTGATTAGTTTGTGTCATAATAAAAATAGCAAGTATTGAAATAAATTAAAAAGGGTGGTGACTGTTATTTTTTTTTTTAATCATTATTTCTGTGAGTTCCTAAAAATATATATTTGAAACTTGATCTTTTGAAGAGCGCCATCTAGTGGCAGTTTTAAGTACTCGTTATTGAAATCATAGTTATGAAAGGCCGCTCGCGTGTTCAGAAATTCATTGACAGTTATCGAAATATATAACTTTAGTTTAACTTTATTGATTCAATAGCTGTTGATCATTTAACTGGAGACTTCAGAAACCGGCCATGAGAAGTGTATCTGAGTTCAGCAACAATCTATTTAATATATCCTTGTAACATAAGCCCCTGGAAAATTCCTGTGCATGATTAATTCGACATTGCCGGAAATGTTTATTTCTGGCTTTTGGCAGTCTCTTCTCATAGCTGACCTACAGGTAATATTGCCTGCGAAATAACAGGAGCATCGTGCGTAAAAAACTTTGTGAATGGTTGGAGATATAGGGTGCCATCCGCATAGCCTAATATATAAACGAGCAGTAGTTTTCGTAAAGTCATCGAATTAGTCAGTATTAATTTCAAAACCACTGGATAATGTTTCGAGAATGATTTTGAACTTCATAATCAATTCTATGGATATACCAGTTATCTAAAAAGTAATCTATGGATTCATACAAAAAACCTTCTAGATGTATTCCCATCATTTGTATTTTCGAATCCAGCTTTAGGAATATCTACTAGGAGGCCCATTTGCTTCTTAAAATCCTTTTGTATCTTTTCTTTTCTTACTTTTACGATATTTTTATCTGCTGCATTTCTTGCTTGCCATTTTTCAATTATTATTATAGTAATTTATAGGATAAATGCAATAGACTCTCAAAAAACGTACCCTGGCATGAAGAATCGACTAACCAAACTTTAGTGAGTCATTATTTGTGTTCTTGCAGTTTATTAAAATCCTTGGATATTAAGCCACATATAACGTATAACATAATTTACTCACTTTGAGAAAGTATCTTGCTCAAAATCGGCAACTGAATTGATTCCACGTATTTTTAATTGTGTTTTATAGCTTAATAATTTTTTATTTAAGAAATTAGTTATACTCATTTCGAACGAAAAGTGTGAACATTCTACCCAGCGGTGCGGCGGCGCACGCACACATGAGAGCGAACTAGCGCTACAAGGACGGGGGCGGGACGGCGGCGCGCGCGTCTGTGAGGTACACCCCAACGAAAACAGCTGACTATTAGCGATCGAGCGATCATTACATAAAATATGTAGTAAGTAATGGTAAGAAGATTAAATACTAAACAAATTATGATTCTCTCTTTCCATTACATTTTTCAGGCTTTGTACTGTAGACTGTGAACAATTTTGAACTCATTGATTAAACCTCACATTAAAGAACAAAAGAATTAATCAATGTCAGTAATAAGTTTAAGTTTATTTAATACCTACTACAGTCTCACTTTCACTACATTAAATGCATAAATGACGTACACCCCTAAACACCCCAATTAGAATACCTATTCAGTTTTAATCATAATACATACACTGAAATATTTTTTATTAGCTTAATAATTGTTAATAATTGTCTATTGATTATTTGGACAAAACTAATAACAAAAAACCAATAAAGTACAGGTCTAATCGGTTTGGTTTTTATTTTATTAGCTTTTTAATTTTTTGGGAAAGAAACCTGACTTGCTACACTATTTTCGACATATTTTTTTTGTTTTTACATTTATTTTCATTCTGTTTTTTTTTATTTTCCAGTTGTTATCATAGTTTATCTATTCGTGTATAAAATCTACCGAAAATTAAATAGGCTATATTTTTTAAAGACATTAACTGAAATTTTTTTGAAAAAAATTACCTTTTATTTAATTTCGCTAAAAAGTTGGGAAAATGCCCTATGAATATTATTATTTTATCAATTATTATTAAATTACATGATATTAGCTACAAAATCTCATGCATATGTTTGTAGTTATCTTAATCATTTACCGAACTACAAACTCTTGAAATATGCAACCTATTTTCGAAAATAAGTAGATTAGACTATTAAAACCCGGCTAGTGGAACATTTAAGTATCTTACTATCAAAAATACCTTTCGCCCTTTGATAAAATATTTTTAAATGTAAGGATACAATAAAAATAAGTGCAAATTTAAATCATTTACTTAAAAAAAAACAGTAATTAATTCATAACGTTTTCAAAATGACCGACATTGGCGTTAATACAGGAAAGGTTCGCTCCTATTTCTGTAGCAGCAGCATCAATCCTCTGTTTCAATTGTTCTCTCGTAGCTATTGGCACAGCATACACTTTTTGTTTCATGTAGCCCCAAAAATAATAATCAAGAGGCGTTAAATCAGGAGACCGAGAGAGAGGTGGTCCAGTAGCATGATCCTCCAAGGTCTCAATGAATTTCTCTGTTTTTATTGTAATTATAGGCAAAGCTCCTTTTCCCTTTTTCGTTATCTTAGTTGTGATTTTAACTTTAAGATTTAATTTTAACTTTTATTCAAGCAGTTTGAATACTTCATCTTTATTCTTCAGGTTCAGAGCTCTTTTTAATCCATATGCTTTGGGAATTCCTCTCGAGTTCAAAACGTCAAAGACATCATTATGCAGTTTTATAAAATTTGCAGTTGGTTCACTTTCGGTAAATTCTGGTGATAGGTCTTTGCAAACTTGCAGAGATTGTGCAACACTACTGCTAAAAGTTGCGTGGCCAACTTAAGTTTCATAATTTGTTGGAAAAAATTAATTTGACGGCTGTTAAGTTTGTTACCTATTCGTAATCCTTCGACGTCTTGCATCTCTTGTAGGCGTTTTACATACTTCCAGTTTATTTCGTTGCCATTTTTATCAATAAATACTTGCCTTGCCTCAAAAGAGTTTCTGACCAATTTCAGCATGTGGCATGCCTAGCATCAATACAACGTAATTTCCAGTAGCAAGGTGAGTAAAAGTTGATTTTAACGCTTTGGGATCGTCGAGTTTGCAACATAAAATTCTCATCGCTGCAATATTGGTTTGACTGCCATAACATGTGACTGGTGCAATGTCTATATTCACTGTGACACTGTCACAGGCGACAAATTTGCAACACGATCAAGTACACTACATTTAATGTCATCAGTTATTTTTTACACATAGTGAACATGCTCGCTGATCAGACTGTACAAATCCTTGTCCTTTTTCTAGTTTTTCCAAAGCTGTATATAGGAAATTGAAATCTTATCGATAGAGTATTCAAAAACATGGTTTTACATACAGGAACATTTCTAATAACAACGTTGTCCCTTTCATAAATAGGTAAAGTGTAAGAAATAGTACTGTCTTTTAGTATTCTTCTTGTGTGTTGTTATCCTCTTTTTCATGTTTTTAGTAGCATACTTCGTCAAAAAGTCCCACTGCCTGGAATGATCTCCGATTTTCCAAAAGATTTTAAATATGTTTTCTCTATTCTCTACCGAAATTTTTTCACTACATTTCTTTCTACACGTTGCAGGATATGGAAGTTTCAATAGCTTTCATTATGCACTTTTCGATTTCTACTAGTATATTGTAAGCCTCTATTGACGTTCCGTTTTCTTACTTCTTCTTTCCAATCGTTCTGAAAACGTTCTCCTTGTCTACCTTTGTCTTTCTTAATCCCTGAAATTCGTTTGCGACTCCAACAAGTCGGAGTAGTCACTGGGGAATCTGTGTCGTTAACATAAGTTGCAGGCGTAGAGACAGAACTATCTAGACAATAGGCGTCAACGCAAAAGGGTGAAGGATAAAAATTAACGTAGGGTGATGGCATTGGAGTATTATCGTTTATTTTTTCATGACAGTTACTGGTACTAGGGTATTCTTTGACATTAAAATCCAGAATTTTCGTGTTTCCACAAAAAGATGGATTAGGTGTGCTCGGTTGGGAATCTGCAATTTGTGATGGCGATGATGACATAGTAGGTAGCAAAGTCTCAGTTTTACTAAAAGATTCTTCAGTGAAGTCTTTATTGTTAGGAGCTGGTGATAATTCGGGAATATCATTCGGAAATATAGAAAAGTTACATGGTATGTAGATCTTGTAATAAACCCTGCGGAACCATTGTATCTTCCAAATCAATGTCGTCTAATATTGGTAACTCTTCTTGGGTGAAATGTGCATCTGCAGGTAGAGAAGAATCTGAAAAAACAACATATATATTACACTCATATAATATACAAAAACAAAGTCTGCAAACTAACAATTTTTTTATTATGTTCAACTAGCTGCGTTAAGTCCATGTAATTAGTGAACAACTATGAACATAACTTCAAAAAAGTTATTAGTAATAAAACAATGACTTTCGGATAACGATAACAACTGACTATATTTTCAAAGACAACAGACAAATATTATATGTATTGTGTGTATTGTATGTCGTTTCGTTCGTAATACAATCGATGCAGGGGCTAGGCTTTTAAAGGATATATTTGAAGCATGGGAATCATCACAAAATTCCATAGGTGTATTTTGTGACTTATCTAAGGCATTTGATTTCGTTCAAATCAAATCAAATCAAATCAAAATCTTTTATTCATATAGGTATCATTGACACACTTATGCACGTCATTTTTTAATCTACCAGCTTTTCGGAAGGGTGCTTTGTCATGGAGGAGAAGAAAAGCCGAAAGAAACTCCTCGCAAATCTTTTAAAATCATGTAAAGTTATATAATATCTTCTAACCTACGCGGAACTGGATGCGTCACTAATTTCCAGGCGTCTTTGTCATTAATATATTCATTTATGCTATAGTATCCTTTTCCTACTAGCTGAGATTTCACATATCTCTTAAACATTTGGATAGGTAAATCACGTACTAACTTGGGTAATTTATTGAAAAAACGTACACAGAGCCCCATATAAGAGCGTTGTACCGTACTTAAGCGAAAAGATGACGTCACCAAATTATGTCTGTTTCTAGTTAGATGATTATGCGTATCACTATTCTGCTTGAACATACCTAAGTTGTTTTTTACGAATATAATATTGCTGTAAATAAATTGAGAGGCTACTGTTAATATGCACTTTCGCAACGGCCATACTAAACTAAAGAAGTTACGCTTTTACGGATTTTTCCACACCGCATGTGTTTACCGCACACAAAGCAGGACTTGTGCCGACAGCCTCTACGAGCATGCGGCGCTCACGCTTTGCGTGTTTGTCATTAGTACTGCGGCGGACGCGCCTTGCGTGTGCAAGTTTTATATTTCTACTCGTGTCTTATATACACACTATTATATTATATTATGTGTATTATATATTGTATACACTATTTGTAATAGAACAAACGCATATAATAATACCTAATGTACAATATATAACCATACATACAAATAAAATATATTAGTCAAGAACTTTTTAATTAATTTTAAAGTATAACAATAATTTATTTAATTTTTATACCCCTACTTCAATGCTACCAACATTTTAGCCAACTGCAAATTTAGTTGAAACGCACTTTATTACATTTTCGAAGCGTGGTCTCCAGGTTACTATAAGATTCTTGTTCTACGGTGACTGGTGTGAAGTTGGCGATTGAACAAACAAGACGTCAAAAAAGGAAACGTAATGACGTTTAATGTCATTCTGAAAATCGACAGTAGTTCTGTTGTACAAGTAGACAAAAATTGTTTTTCTTTGTTAAAATGTAAGTATGATATATTTTATTTAATACAGAGTCAATTTACAATTATACCGTCAGCCGACTCAGTACGGCGCGCGGCCGGCGGCTGCCATTCTTGTACAGCTTGTCTTGAGTCTTGACCAATTTGACCATTATTCTTCGTGGCGTCTCTCATTTAAGTATTTTAAGTAAAGGTATTTTCCTAACTTTATAATGCTTACCTAACGTAAACTCGTACGTATTTATTATTCATAAAAAAGTTCATTTCATCTAAGTTCGAGAACCAAAAAGTATAATGTTGTTGTGTCCACATTTTTCACGTTTTTTCATTCGTTGTTATGGACTACTCAACAAACAAGCAACCGCCCTGGCCTTGATGTGTCTGTTCAATTTTGTTCAGTGATCTATGATGGTATTTTATTCTCACATTGTGAACTTGGTAATAAGAGTGATATGATTATGATTTTATTCCAGGACCCCAGAGCCGCAGCTGCCAGTTGAGGAGGCCTTATTGTTTGATGAGAAGAGCTGCCATGGGTTGGGGCATATCATCTCTGTGCCATTGTGACAATGCCACAGAGATGATATGTCCGACCGATGGCAGCTGAGAGCAACATTGCATGAAGTAAGAAGCAGCCAGTTGAGGAGGCCCAGAAGACCTTATTGTTTGATGAGAAGAGCTGTCATGGGGTTGAAATTTCATCACTGTCTAATACAATGATGAAATTTCAGCCCGATGGCAGCAGAGGGCAGGATTGAGCAACATTGCGTGAAGTATGCAGCATGAATCATAACATTATTCATTATGAATTGAAATATCTATATTTGTAAATATGTGTGTAATATAATAATATAATTTGTACTTATTTGTACTGTGTGTAATATAATTTGTACTTAATGTAAGCTTTTAATATAATTGTATAATAAATCTGTGAATAGTCATTCCTGTTCTTTATTTTAATTGTCTTGTATGTAGGTAAGCTTGGTCTTCCAGATAATACCTCTAGGTAGGTACTGTCTTAAATGTTGTTGTTTTATAAAGATTGATTTAACACAAATGGAATTTGGAGAAACATAGCATTTAAATTTATAACAGCATGCAGTGAATGAATACACATGGTTTACTTGCTACCAGTTAACTAATATACTAAGGCAGACATATGTATCTATGGTAGTGAAAATTTTTTTGGGATTCTAGGTAGAAAAAAAACAAGTAGGTTAAGAAAATTTATATAATTATTATAAATCATAAAGGATTTATAATAATTATTTATATTATTATCAAATAATAATAATATAAATTATTATTATTAAAAAAATATTATTATTTATAATTAAAAAAAATATTAATAATTTATATTATTATTATTTGATAATAATATAAATTATTATTATAAATCCTCAAAGTTTAATTTTCTCCTGCATGGAGGGTGGCCGGATTTTTTGTGCAGCCTGCACTTCTGTTTTTGTGTGCAGGCTGCACAAAATAAGCCGACGGCCGGCACCAACTCCGGCGAATATTGCTGCTGTTGGTGCCGGCGGCGCTTTCCGACACCCTCCCGTGGCGGCGGCGAAGGACTCGGCGGTGGCGACGGCGAGGGCCGCCGCGGTGGCGGAGATGGCACATGGCGCGGCCGTCGCGGCGGCAGCGGCGGCGGAGATGGCGACTCGCTTGATGCTAGCGACGGACTCGGCCGCCGCGGCGAAGGCGAAGGACTCAATGAGCGTGATTGTGGCGAAGGACTCTCTGACGAGCTGAGGCGAGATGGCAGCGAGGGTCTGTTCCGCCGCCGCGGCGGTGACGGGCTCGGCGTCGGCCTTCTTTTTCTATAAATTAGTAAATAATTCTACTGTTGAAAGGTGTTGACGTAACTTACCTAGTTTCATACTGTGGTTTCATTGATGAGTAGTTTAGTTTCGTTGCTTCAGTTTGACTAATAAATAAGTAAGCACTTAAAACTTTTACAACAATTCACGTAAGTTGTAATAATGAGAATCTCGGCAAGAATCTCAGCGACAATGTCGGCGAGAGCTTCCTTGGGTACACACTCGCAAGGTTCTCAATACAGTTCTCATGCAAAAAAACAGACAAAAATCAGAGAACAAGGCGAGAACCTGCGGAGATTATGTGAATCGGTTCCACATTCACGTTTCTCGTGTTTTTCTCGCCTTCTCGCGAGATTCTCGCGTGAATGTGGAGCGCGCATAAGCACTAATTAGCAAAATGAAAACTCACAAACTCACCTTTTCATGCCAGCCATGTCGAATTTAAAATGAATAGATTTGACATTTACAATTGTCATAAATAAATCGTTAACTGTCTTTTATTACTAAATTTTCATTTTACAAAAAAAATCTGCAGTGATTTCTAATCAATAAATATGTATTATGTTTTTTCCTAATTAATTTAATTTACTTATTTAGTAAAACATTAAAATCTATAAAATATCGTTAATTGAGTAGATCAACAAGGCCGCACACTTGTAAGTTGCTTCCGTAAAATTTATGTACAATAATTATTGTCTATTGGTTTGTTTTTATTTTTCTAAGGTCGTGTTATATAAAGCAACTGCCCGTGTAGGTAGTTATCGTATGTTGTGTTTTTATTGAATAGTTTATTAGTTGTCTATCTATTGTTTCTATTAAGGGTGTCTTTTTATAAAAAGACTAGCTGCCCGGACAGACTTCGTCTTGTCAAAAGTTTTTTTTTTATAAAACTCCGTCTATCCTATCTTTCAAGTTGGATCAAACTGCACACGGTGTGCAAATTTGATTAAAAGCGGTTAAGTAGTTTAGGAGTCCATCGCGGACAAACAACGTGACACGTAATTTATATATATTCAGATAATAAAAAGTGTAGAAAAATACGTGGACCCAGAAGGGGTGAAAGGCGCTCCGACCCCGCGCATTTCTGTGAGTGCCGACACCTTACTGTGCACATCTCCACCACGATCATAGCCAACAAAATAGCTCTAGATACATCTATGACCAACCTAATAGAGCTAATGCTAAATGGACCTAACTTATTAAAAATTAAACTATCAACAAAATAAAATCAACTAAAACAATAAAGGTATATTTCTCCAGTCACCGACTCAGCAAAATAGGATCTGAAAATAAACTAAAACCAATATTATTAGTTAACTAACAAAATACTAAAAAAATCAACGTTATATCTAAAGGGAGACAGATCAGTGTAGAAAAATACGTGGACCCAGAAGGGGTGAAAGGCGCTCCGACCCCGCGCAATTCTGTGAGTGCCGACACCTTACTGTGCACATCTCCACCACGATCATAGCCAACAAAATAGCTCTAGATATATCTATAACCAACCTAATAGAGCTAATGCTAAATGGATCTAACTTATTAAAAATTAAACAATCAACAAAATAAAATCAACTAAAACAATAAAGGTATATTTCTCCAGTCACCGACTCAGCAAAATGGGATCTGAAAATAAACTAAAACCAATATTATTAGTTAACTAACAAAATACTAAAAAAATCAACGTTATATCTAAAGGGAGACAGATCAGTGTAGAAAAATACGTGGACCCAGAAGGGGTGAAAGGTGCTCCGACCCCGCGCAATTCTGTGAGTGCCGACACCTTACTGTGCACATCTCCACCACGATCATAGCCAACAAAATAGCTCTAGATACATCTATAACCAACCTAATAGAGCTAATGCTAAATGGACCTAACTTATTAAAATATAAAGAACCAACAGCTTTATTATTACGATAATCAACAAAATAAAATCAACAAAAACAATAAAGACCAAAAAAAATATTAATTGTACATAAAATTTAAAAAAAATCAACAAGTCAATAAGAAATATCATTAACTATAATCAAATAGTAAAAGACACTTAAGGAATTATACCTAAACAAAGCGCAACTCTCATAGCTAACCTAAATGTAACTAAACTAAGTGAAGAGTTACCTTTATATTGGCAAGGTTATCGAGAGTAGTTATGATATTCACGAAAACATTTAATACATAAACCAGGCTTTTTAAAAAAATCTGGACAGTAAAAACAGGTGGCTTTGCGAATTTTTCGCTTATCCAAACAGTTCCGACAGTCTTTTCTTTTAGTTTTGCCGTTATTGTTTTTAGGTAACTCTTCTACCACATGTATGGCTGATGTTGATGGCGTCCCCGTGACACGCCCTCCTAGATTAGATATTTTTTTCTCCAATAAACTTTTAATTATATTCAAACGAAACTTATAAAATGACATGACTGTGCCACTGTCACCAGCCTGTCTCTTTTTTTGTTCAACAAACATGGTGTATGAATTGAATAACATGACTTCCATTACGTGAATGATAACTTTCTTATACCACCTGGTTGATTTAAAAGTACTAGGATAATATGAAAGCATTTAATCTTTTCTATCAACGCCTTTCATGAACTTATTATATTTTGCTATAACATTAGGTTTTCGACAAACCTTACCATATGAATTTCTATACTCAACAAAATTGGAGTCATGTTCATTGGAAATCATGAGAACATTCCTTTTGTCCCTATAATTTGTGACACATACACCAATAGCGTTATACCTAGTAAGGAATGTACCTTTATCTATTTTAGTTCTAGTAATAACAGGATTTCTACATCTATTGGCTCTAAGTGTACCAGTAACATACGTGCGGTTTTGAATTAATTTTTCCGCTAATGTTACGGAATTATAATAATTGTCCATATAAAGAGAGTGTCCTTGGTTTAGGTAATCTTCCATAAGCATCATCACTACTTTTTCAGCATGACCTTTGCCCCGAATAGCAACGTCATTTACTCCGCAATACATGTGCATTTTTTGTGTTAAGCCATTATTTGCATGCGTAAGTACATAGACTTTAACCCCATATTTGTGACGTTTGCCCTTGATATACTGCCTAATCTTTAACCGACCTCGCCAATGTACGACACTTTCGTCAATAGTTAAATTTTTGGGGGGGCTTACTAAAGTTTTCATGAGCGAATTAAAAAAATTAAAGATGTGTTTAGTAAATCTATTCGGATCGTTATTACTGAAAGAATTTGGGTCACTTGGGTTATTGAAAGTTAAATTACGAAGTATACTTAAGAAACGGTCTCGGGACATAAATTTAGAAAAAATCAAGGAAAATAAGATGTCAGTGTTCCAATAATCAGACAGTTTATTTACCCTTATGTGACCCATATGAAATAATAATGCTAAAAAAATTCTAATTTCATCCTCATTAGTATCTTTCCAAGACAAAGTTCTACTATTAGGATGCTGGCTTTCTAACAACATGCGCAAAGCGTGAGAATTAATACTATTAATCAATATTGAGAGAAATGTGGGGTTAAATATAAGATTAAAAAAATCAAAGGGAAACTCAGCCGGTCCAACACTGAATTGACCAATGTTGGTGAACGGGAAAGACGGCAGCGAACCCGCTGCAGTCCATCCTTCTGGCTCTGCAGGCGCTGCTGGCTCTGCTTGGCTGCTAACCTCGTTGTCATCGCTGGATTCCTCTTCGTCGGAGCCGGAAGAAGCATTAGCTTCTTCTTCGTTAGAGCCGAAAGAAGAAGAACCATCTGCTTCTTCCCTATATATACAGACATATGTAAATAAATTACATCGACTTTTCTACCTCTAACTAAACGACGTTTTTGTTTCAGTCTATTCACACATAAAAATATACATTTTTATCACTAATAAATTGGTCAAAATAAGAGAAATATTTAGCCAAATTACATGAACAAACTAAATCGCTCAAAAATGCTAAAAAAATATTTTCTCTATGAAATTTTACCCAAAAGGTTTTAGATCAATATATTCAACGTAACAGGTACTTTGATTCCAAAAGTTTCAAAGTAATTTGATTCCCACGTCAAAACCTAGCTGTATTCCACAAGATAATTAACTATTTGAATGATTAGAAAAAATCACTGTTTTTTTTTTTAAATTCAAGATCACAATCTTTTTAATAAGACGTTTTTTTGGTTTGCAATTTTAAATTTAATTTACTCGACATAAATCCGTTACTAATCTTTGTTAAAAAAAGCACTGCAAAATAACTACATTAAATTTTTTTTCAAGTAAACAAGTAAAAAAGGGTTGTACTTACATATCAGAATATCCAAACATCTCGGCAAGTTGAGCTTCAATATTGTCGGCGGACATGGTCACTATCCACAACACTAACAACAGCACCGAACAAACGAAAGTAACGAAACTAACTAAATGAAATTTTAGTTTGGGACTCGTTTTATTCCCGCAATTCGTGCCCCCTCTCCTCCTCGCTGGTGCATCTGCATCGTTTACGATTATAGTACGCGCGTTATTATCTGAGTGGTTCGGTCATAAAAGTCAAGAGATAAGAATGTGCAGCGCGCCGGACCCTTCGATAAACGGCTACCTGCGCACGTGCTATACTCGTAGTTTAGGCGCATTACGTTGATTTTTTTTCCATATATTTCATAAAGTTCATACGCTATTAACATAATACTTAGATAAATGTTTGTTGACTATATAATCTTAATTTAGAATAAAAACACGATAACGTGAAATTTTCTTGATATAAAAAAAAATCCACCGCGATATTTTTAAAAATTTGTGCAAGGTATTATTTTTAAATATACTTGATCGTGTATGGCCACGGTATAGCTATCTTCCTTAAATGCACACTGAATGGCGCGTCAAGTCAAACTGCAGACTTGACAAGTATACTTGATCGTGTATGACCTCCATAAAGTAAAGAACTTACGCTTTTACGGAGATTTAGACACTACGTGTGTTTACCACAAAAAAAAAGGACTTGTGCCGACAGCCTCATTTATTATTATGCAATAATGCATTATGCAGTATTTATATTATATATATAACACAAAATGTTTTTGGTAATGTACGAATGCAATGTTCGACTTTTCCCATACAAAAATTTTGCCAAATTGCATTTTTTACTTAGCGTTGTAGCGCACGTCGGGTATCCACTAGTATTTTACAGCAGTAGATAGGATTTATGTAATTTGATAAAAAGAATAACATTTCTAGATTTATATGTGATTTACAAAATTAAATACATATTTCGATAGGTACCGTACATCATGATAATATAATGATTTTGTTTTCGTTAAATTTAGTTTCGGACGAGTGATTAAAGAGCATTGTTGTACCCGAGTTATACTGCCATTGTTTATTGCTCGAACTTAAACTCTGCCGACAAAAGAAACTCGAAGAATTACCGATAGCGAAAGCAATACCAATTAAGCTCATTTTCTGTGACTATGATAATATTGTAGTTTCCAGGTATCGCCCGGCACATAGATAAGAATACTCATTCAGGTGCGCTTATTGTTATAAATTTTACAAAAAGGTTTAATTAAACATTTAAAAAGGATAAGCCAGGTGCGCTTATTGTTATAAATATAACTAAATGGTTTATTACCTTAAAACCATTTTAAAACAATAAGCCAAATTCGCAATATTTCGCCAATATTTTCAAATATGCATAAAATAAAAGCTACTCAAATTATTATTCAAATAAAGAAATAGTAAGTAGTAAGGTAATAAAACGCCGGCCCGGCCATCGCGGTTCCAAACACGCCGTGCGTGGGCGGCAGGTTGCTCGAGTGGATTTTTTCTCCTCATCGCGTTTTTAGTATGGCGGATAATTATTACACACCATATGTGTGTTTGCGTAGTTTGTGGCTAGTACTTTATTCACAACAGGTGTGTTTTACCGTTGCGAAAGTGTTAAATTTCTCACGCAGACAATCTCGTGATTTTCATTTATAAATGGCTCTGATTGCCCTTTTCTGCAAAACAAATATAGAATCAATGTTAGCCGCTGAACCCCACATCAATATACCATAGGACATGAGACTATGAAAGTATGCAAAATAAACAACTTTAGCAGTTTCTACATCGGTAGACTGTCTTATCTTTCTAATGGCATAAACTGACCTACTTAGCTTACTCGCGAGAGCCGTTATATGGGTGCCCCATTTTAGTTTAGAATCTAAGGTGACACCCAAGAAAACTGTGGATTTTTCCATAGTTAGAATTTCATTATTTAATTTGAGGCTTTTACTAACATTCCGTATATTAGGTAGTGTAAATTCAACACACTTAGTTTTTTTAGCATTAAGCAGCAAATTATTTGTTGTAAACGAGTGTGATAAACGAGACAGAGCACTGTTTACATCGTCGAAATTCGTTTTATTTCTATTCGTCTTAAATATTAGGGAAGTGTCATCAGCAAACAGGACAATCTCTGCATGTTTCTTAATATAATACGGCAGATCATTTATATATACTAGAAAATGGAAGGGGCCCAAAATCGAGCCCTGAGGTACACCCATAACAGATTGAGATCCCGATGACTTGGTATCATTTATGCTAACACATTGTATTCTACCCTTCAAGTATGACGCAATAAAGTTAAGTGAATTATTCTTGATACCGTAGTGGCTGAGCTTAAGAAGAAGTGTTTCGTGTTCAACACAGTCAGATGCTTTAGACAGGTCACAGAATATCACTATGGCATTTTGTGAATTCTTCCAGGCCTCAAAGATGTGTTTGAGAAGCCTAGCACCAGCATCTGTTGTACTACGGCCTTTGGTAAAGCCGTATTGATCAGGGTGGAGTAAATTACAAGTTTTGAAGTGCATCAGCATTTGATTTAATATAATTGTTTCGAAGACTTTACTGAGAGTAGGTAAAATAGAAATAGGTCTGAAATTATTAACGTCTGTTTTATCCCCAGATTTAAAAATAGGTATAATCTTACTATACTTCATAAGATCTGGGAAAGTACCTAAATCTACACATTTATTGAATAACCTAGCTAAATAAGGGGCTATCACATCTATTATATTATTTATAACTTTGACAGACATTCCCCACAAATCACCCGTATTTTTAATGTGCAATGCTCGAAAAGTTCGAACTATTTCCAATGAGGAAGTATATTTAAATTGAAACGAAACACTACATTCATCAACGGTATCTTTTAAAATAGAATGTGCTGCTGCCGGGGATGAAGTCAGCGATTTAGTCAACCTAACCGGAATATTTTGAAAGAAATTTTCAAATGTATTAGCCACCCCTTTATCAGAGGTTATTTTATTTCCATTAACTAATAATTCATATTTAGAATCGCGTAAATTATTACTACCAATCTCGTTACCAATAATACTCCAAGTGGTTTTTATCTTATTGCTTGATTTGACAATTTTTTCCTTGATATGCATAGACTTAGCCATAGTACACACGGCTTTAAAATTTTTTGAATAACATTTTACATGTTCAAGGAAAGATGGAGAACGGTTATATTGTTTTTCTCCATATAGCTCAAATAATCTATCCCTACTTTTAAAAATACCTGTTGTGGCCCAATCACTATAATTCAAATTTTTATTTAGTTGAACCTGCTTATATTTAAAGATTTTATTAAATTCATTATTTATAATATCGAAGAGGGACCTATATAAGTTATCGGGATCAGCCTGTTTCAGTGATAAGGTACTGTGGATTCGGGCGGCGACTTCTACTTTAAAGCGTGTCGTTTTGCTTTTAGTTATAGGTCTATATTTTATTAATTGTTTATTTGAAATAAAGTCAGTACTAACCGAGATGCGCTGACCACAGTGGTCGGACCTTAATTTACTAATTATTTATTAATTATTAATTATTGAGTAATTATTAATTATTTATTATTATTTCGTTGAGCACGAAACATTGCTGTTTAAACTTGGCCACTGTTGTATAAAAAACAAGGCCCTTAGCTTGATCGCGTCTTATTTGAGTGATAGGATACAAAAAGTTAGCATAAATGATATTAAGTCATCGGGGTCACCGGCTGTGTTGGGTGTACCGCAGGGCTCGATCTTGGGTCCGTTTCTTTATCTGGTATACATTAACAATTTACCACATCATGTAAAGAACCAAGCGGATACTGTACTATTTGCTGATGATACATCATTAATTTTAAGTGTGACAGGAATAAAGTAAATTTTAACGACGTAAATAGTGTTAATAGTAAACGAGTATTCAAATGACAAAGATGCATGGAAATGACCAGTTCTGCAACCAGTTCCACTCAGATAAGTAAATATTTTTGTAATTTTTTTTTAATATACTTTACGGCTTTTCTTCTCCATGACAAAGCACCCTTCCGAAAAGCTGGTAGATAACAAAATTATGACGTGCATAAGTGTATCAGTGATACCTATATGAATAAAATATTTTGACTTTGACTTCAGTTAATTTATTTCTAATAGCATCTCTAATATAATGATATCTTACATCAATATGCTTAGACATATTGTGAGACTGATTACTTACAGCCAATTTAATGCACTTTGGTTATCACCATAAAGTTTAACCATACACAGCTGATTAGTAATTTCATACATCAAGTTCCTTAAATATACTGCTTCTCTTGATGCCTCAGACAGAGCCATATATTCAGCTTCTGTACTGGATAATGAAACTGTTTTTTGTTTAATACTCTGACAAGATATCACTGAACCACACATAGTAAAGCAGTAACCAGTGTATGAATTTCAATCAATACTATCACCAGCCCAGTTGGCATCAACAAAACATTCAAGTTTACAATTTCCTTTACTTTATTTTAAACAATATTTTTTGGTTTTCTTTAAGTATCTAAGAACTTAGTTAGTGGTTACTATAGGTATGTAACATGAAATGCGTTACGTATTAATTTTATCAAATGTGACTGATCTAATATTGCCATGAGAGTACTTTGTGGCAAGATCTTCGAACGTCATTTTTTGATTTTCAAAATTACAGCCCAGATTTTTCAACATGGCTATATTTGATGCGCTGCCATCAAATGTAACGGAAACAATTTTTACTCCTATTTCATCGATCTTTTCGAGACATTGTTTCACCAGTTCTGTTCGGTAACATGCGCACATGATACATGCGGACTGTGACCGCGAACACTCCACCAATGCTCATTGCGGATGTTAAACATCTCTACTCGCATAAACGCAGTTTCATCTGTCCATAAAATATTGCTCTGCAGATTTTGTAGAAACCGCTTCCAGAATGCTATTCTCGGACGATAATCGGCGGGAAAAATATCCTGGATGCGTTGGAAATGTTATAGATACATACATCCCTGATGCGTTCAATGTTTTCCATACGTACGTTTGGCTAACATTGAATCGCATTGCCGCTTGTCTTGTACTGGCTTGTGGATTACGATTAAAAAATCATTTAATTCATTATTGACATTTAAAAACATAAACTGACCAGTTAAGATCAATCCCGATTTAGAAAACATTCTTTCACAGGAAACTGAGGTGGCGACTATGTTGCAATGTATTTTAACAATCCTTGCCAAATTCGGATTAATTTGGAGTTAAATTGTCGACCACTTAAGTGGATCCTTTAACTCTTCCGAGTCCCGATGGCGCTTTAAGGGAAAATGGATCGTCATTTAAATACATGTCAACTTCGTTGACAGCCTTCGAAAAAGGAGTTTCAGTTGTATGGTTGGTGATAATAATATGATCTAAAATATTAAATGGCGAGTGCTTGTCTCTTTCCTCTGTTGTTTCTACACGAGGAACTGGTTGAAGTGATTCGGTGAAGGTGTTTTTAGTGATAAGGCATTGTACTGTTTGTTTTGCCTTCAAAAGCCTTCAATTTAAACCTTGGATCCAAAACAAGGTAGAGAAAATGTTCCACTTTTTCAATATTTTTTAATCTTTATTTCATTCTTTCTTTAAATTCATCGCTACCAAAAAGAGAGCATCACAAAAGACACTGTCTCGCATCAATAAATTAAGGCTTTCAGCCAAACCTCTGGTATAGACGACCACTGAAACGGCTGTGACATAATTTTCATCACTCACAGTGTGCGTGATTTCTTCAAATGGTCTTAATACTAGGCACAGCTCTCTAAATCCCTTCCATTCCTCGGATATTATTATTGGAAGATCTTTATTTATGACTGTCATGGTAGCACGAAGCGGTTCTTCTAATTCGACAAATCTTTCTAACATAAATAATTTGGATTTCCACCTAGTTTGGCATTCTTACTTTAATCGTTTCGGCGGGACTCCTTGATCCACTAGATATTTTTTTAATTTATCCGCAGCGGTGGTGCTCTGCTTAAAATAACGCACTATCACCTTGACCTTAGTAATACGTACATGAGTTCAGCGATTTCAGACCATCTTGCACTATCATGTTTAACAAATACGCGTAACATCCTTAGTGCTTTAACTGCAAGATTTCTTTCATTGCCTTTAGCATGGAAGACGCGTTATCTGTGACGGAAAAGATAATATTTCTAAAAGTGCCCCATTCATCACAGATATGCTTTATCTTAGCTGCAATATTCTCGGAAGTCTGGTTTCCAAAGAATTTGCAGCAGTCCAGCAACACATTTTTTATTGAAAAGTTATTATTAATATAATGCCCTGTAACAGCTTATAGCTATCCGTAGAGGTGGATGTCCACAAGTCGGTAGATAGTTTCGGCTTCTGTAGCCAGGACCGGATCTAGGGGAGGCTGACCGGGGCACTCGCCCCGGGCGGCAGTTTAAGGGGGGTGCCAAAATCATACGTCGACCTTTTTTTAGCCTGATAGCTAAACCGATTTTGCTTTCTATACGTTGATGTACGGATAGATGCCCGATGACCTTTTTTATGGAACCTATTTTATAATTCATATACAATTCATAGTTGTATACAAAAAACTCCGTAGGCGCCACTATCAAGTTTCTGCCCCGGTTCGAAAAATTCGTAGATCTGGGGCTGTCTCTAGCTACTTTATCTTGAATGGCCATTTTGTGTTTGTGGTACAGTTCCGGAAGCATGCTGTTACTTATTGTTTTGTGTGTCGGTAAAACATACTTTTACACAGACTATTTCTAGAATCTGAGTCTAGCTAATTCCCTTAAAAATATGCATTAATTATTATATTATTACCGAACAAATACGAAAGTTTATTGTATGGGTCTAAAGGGGTTAGTTTAGTTTTCAACTTGTTTATTTGTTGCTATTGAGGCGTTGCATATTGGTACGTAATCTGTGAAAACAACTGTGCTTCGGGTTTTGATAATGCGCTGGAACCTTCAACAATAGCGAAAGTGTAAAAAAAGAATTTCCCCTTAATGGCTATTAATTATTTTTCCCACTCATTTTGTACCACACGATATATAACTAAATAATAACAAAAAATTTCACGGCCAACAATAAGAAATAAATAACAAAAAAATTAACAAGTTCTTATGAACTTGTTACTTTGTTACTTTGTTTGCACTTATGTGCAAAACACAGTTCAACTGTGACAGTTGTGTAGGTACCAAATTCTCAGTTCGGCT
Organism: Thymelicus acteon; assembly: GCA_951805285.1. NCBI lineage: Eukaryota > Metazoa > Arthropoda > Insecta > Lepidoptera > Hesperiidae > Thymelicus > Thymelicus acteon. The sequence goes on from OX638234.1 coordinate 12,369,076, forward strand.
CTCTGGCTCTGACGTTACGTCTCGTCTTCTGCATAGACCAAGGCCAAGCGCATTACAAAAATCGCGGCTAATATACCTACTCCATTATTTTAGACGAGTCCTATTTGGTAAACAATCTTACAGTGGTTTTATCATAATTTGTAATTTATAAAAGGCTGGCACAAAATGAAAGGATTTTAAAGACAAAGTAATCATAAATGAATGCCAAAACTAATTTCTTTTTCCACTAATTTTTTTACTGAAGTAAGTAATTGAAAGTAATATTTCAATAAAAAGTAGTGCCAAGATGGTTTACCAAATAAACTCATCTAAAAAATAACAACTAACATGTCATTAATATAAGTAACTAAACTTAACCAATCAATTATTATTACATAGATACATTTAGAGTCCAAATATAGAGATATCTATCACTAGCACTAAGTCACGTTTAACTTTTTTTTCGCGACACTAATACTTAAGTTATACTATTTACTAATGCTCTAGCGCAGCGCCTTAATTTTTGCTACAACCAACCCAATTGGCGACAGGCGAGTAACTGTGATGTTATGTTTGTAATATTTTGTAAACAAAGCGACCAAGAGGGGGCGTGGGTGGCGGCGAAGCGGGTGAAGCATCGCGTTGCGACTTGCGTTGCGTCAGGATTCCCAACTTAGGGGTTTTCCTGCCAAATTTAGGGGGTAAATATATAAGATGATTTTTTTAGGGTCTTATATGTTTAAGGTTATTTTTAGGGTTTTTGTGATTCTTCATATTTTTTAATTATTAATCAAAATAAGGATGTGAGTAGCCCTGGAACAAACTTAAACTTTTGGCATTTAAATATAGGATAGATTAATCTGCACTCTGGAAAAAGAGAAATCCAAAAATGAGTACTTATGAATTTACCTTACAAAATAAATCGATATTGTAATTGGAATCGATATTGTAAGTCCAATTAGTGAATCAAATGGGAATGAATGAAGAAACAAAAAGTTAATAATTATTATCACCGTATTTTATATTAAAATTCATTTTATTTAAAGGCATAGAAATACATGCATAATTTATGAATAACAACTATTCACTCCACTGTCCGTCATATTTACTACTTGACTGTGTATTATTATAAAATTTAAGCCCTTTTAGTTTGGTTTATTTTAAAAGATATCGACAACAATTAAATAAGATACTACTAAATAACACGTAAACAGCATTTCATGCATATAAATATGCCAAAACAATATATTTTATTTTGTTCACAGTCAATTTAAGTTACATTTTTTATTTCGTATTCTGTATTATTATGAGGGCGCGTGAAAATTTTAAACGATAATATGTGGTATTTCACGATAAAATTACCTTCCCAATAAGATTTTGTAAGGGAAAACTCAAGCGCATTAAGCGCATCGAATGTCGTCAGTATAAATTTACAGTACTTCAATAAAGAACCTTAGTGCACAGTCGACCATCTTATACATAATTATTGGCCCCCTTTATCAAGGAGACAACTCCACAGTGGTGACCCCGAGGACACCACGGGCCTTAAATTCGTCCAACTGTGCATTTCAATTTAAAACGGTACGCGAACCGAACCGTGTGAACTTTGTACCGACGCTACGTGTAAGTGCAACGTGTCATTATGGCGAACCAGAACCCGCTCCAGCCAGCTACCAGCGTAACGGCGACCGAACCTGCTTCAGAGCCCTCGGAATTGGCATTCGTCACGGTTTCCAGCAGAATATCAGAGTTCTGGACTGATCAACCAGCGCTCCGGTTTCTACACAAAGAAGCAGTACTAGCCCCTCAGAAGCTAAGTGATGAGCATCGCTTCAACCTTATCGTCAGTAAGCTATCGAAAGATGTCATCCAGCAGGTCAGCGACTTAATACGCGTCCTCACTAAAGGAGACCTTCAGTTTTTGGCCCAAGTATGTACCGAGGTACAAGTTATACCAAAAAAAATCTTAAATTGTGTAGAAATGGAATCTATAATCTAAATATATTAAATTGCATTTAAATCGTGATTTTTTTTTATCAAAATATCGTAAACTGCGTTCAATAAAACGTGCGTTGTCCTGATTTGACAACTATCAAAGTGACAGTGACATTGCATTGCAGGTTGACGGTTGTTTACATTTCTTAAAATCTACAAATATGAATTATTTTATCATCTTGTATCTAATAAAATGATCGTTTTCCGTCGGCCAGCCATATTGGTAAACGAAACATCCATACTTTGAACAACAAGGATTGCTATGACTAGGTAACCATTCGGCTTCTGGGGTACAATTACAAATCGGCTCCCGGTCGTGTTCCGTGTACAGGATAAAGTAATAACTTAGTTTTCTTATAGGATTTTCACGGAATCACATAGAGGCAAATCAGCTGTCGAGATAGAACTTTCAACTCACGGTAGAGAAATCTAGCCTCAGCAAACTAAGATACAAAACTCGAGTTTATTGTGAAGAACCCATGTATGTGGAAGATAAATGGTATTTCTGAGGTACCTAGTAATGTTATTATACAGGATATGATTTGAATAAACAGCAGAACTAAAAACAAGACAGAAATGAAATCAGGGTTACTTACCCATGTTTTGTATTTTGAGTTATTATGAAATAAAACTCAGAACATTTTTATAATTTTTTTTTATTTATTCATCATTTGTCTCTTCCGTTTCAACATCATCCCTAACTAAAATATTGTCTAGGAAGGAGGCAGGAGCAGTTATATTTTCTTGATATCGAGCCCAACTCATATACCAAACGATAGTCATAATATGAGCACAGCAACCCACGGTACGTCTTCCAACTATACAATTACAGTAGTAACCGTGGATTCTGTGCTCGCAATCATTTTCGTGAATATTTAACAATATATATGTATAGTATATTTTTCTATTCTGATGCCTTGATTTAATACGTCCTCTTAATAAAATGAATTCAATATTTGAGTTAGGCATATGGAGAGGCTCAATATCCTGGCATATCTCTATTGCAAAAGACCCATTTTGCCTAATATGCTCCCCATAATAGGAGCGTGCCTGTTTAATTTGATAAGTCCCCAGTGCAAACAATATTAAGTCTGACTTTGTCATCACTGGGAACTCATCTATATGAATTTGTTCTGCGTCTATATTTACAAATGAAGCTCGTCTCCTATTAATATTATTTTCTATTACAAAATCTGCTAATTCATTGGATACGTGTAAACGTTGCAAGGCACGCTCTAAAATGAAGGGAGCGTCTGGTCTATCTGTGATGGGTACATGAAATGCGTTTATTATGGCCCCTGCTATTTTAAAGTCCATCATTACATGGGTAGCGGCATTATTACTAAAATCATTTCTTAGTACTTTAAAATCTTTTTTAAACCTACCATTAACAATTTCCACTACCCATCTACACATTGTTACATGTCTGGATATATTCGCTTTTAATGTAGGCAACTGTGTCTCACCATGTTCCAGGGATTCAGGTTTATAAACATTGTAATTTAAAGATCTTAATAAATTAATAGAGTCCCTGAATCCCCTGTCCAAAATCAACACGTCTCCTCGCCTGAAATACTGGCGTAGCTCATTGCTTTCATTTTCGAATAACTGCTTCATTATATCTGCATCCGACACAGTTGCCGCGTAGGGACCATAAATATCTAATATATGACCATCTGTAGTAACCATTAAAAAAGGTTTTACTAGATTTCTATATTTATGTAAGCTATATGATTTCTTTTGAAATAAATAGTTTGACGATTTTTGTAAATAAATATATGTCCCATCACAGATTACAATTGCTCTCTGTCTGCCTTCTTCCTCACCACCAAACAGACCTTGTGGTATAATTAAATTGTGATTTATAATTTCATTTCTTGGTAAATGATCAATACCCATATGTAAAGGTACAAATTCTTCATAATTATAAGGTATTTCTAACAGTTGCCAAAATATTTGAAATACTTGATTGTGACATGTCAAACAATTGTGCTATTCTTAAGTGTGGCTCCCCTGTTCGCAGTTTAATTAAAAATATAGCGAGAGCCGTCTTATACTTCTTGCAACGCTCTCTCAACAGGGGAGTTTGATTTATTAAGGACAAAAAGTTTTCTTTTGTTAAACCTGTCCAATATTTGCATAAATCATTGTTAATTGAATTAATGTCTTCAAAATCTAATTTTAATTCTTTTTCATCTCTTAACGCTAATGTAATCAAAGCCTCTACCTGTGTAGGGCTAAATTGGTGAATATAGCCATAATCGTCTAAAAAATCCCAATCATAAGTACCCAAATGGTTTTGACATATTCGTGCACAATCAGTTACATATAGTTTATATGATTTTAACAGACGTAACCTCAAAAACCTCTCTGGATTCGTGCAATCATGTACAAAGCATTTTTTGGCTGAATTTCCCGTACGCTTGAAATTAGGAAGTGATGTTAATTGTTCATTTGGAACCATATTTGCACTTGCAGGCACAACCTCATCTCGTCTCACATTTCTCAGAGCTGATAACCAACATGCATAGCACACTCTACTAAGAGGTTCAATCTGAAGAAAAAAAAACAGCATAACAACCACTCTCATACAATATGAACTTCTAATCTAATATTATAAAGAGAAAGGCTTGTATTTTTCTTTGTAAAAAAACAATATCCAAAACAAATCATCGTCAATCATCAAAAGCATAAAATCATTCTTACCAGTCTTGGTGAGACACACAATGCAATGTAATCTCGTTCCCGACCTTCTGGCAGAGAATGAGAATGACGACCGACAATCGATCTCTGACACCAAGCACATATTGAAACATGTGATGTAGATGGTTCAGGATGAGAGGTTGAGGCTTGATCAGATCTGTTGTGGTCTTGCACTTGTGCTCGTTGGATGTGTCTACGAGCTGCCAGCCAACATGCCTAGCATACTCTTTGTCCAGGTTGTATTTTAAAAATAAATATTCAATGTTTAAAAGCAAACTACTTGATTTATATGTTTAATAATAAATAAATAAAAAACATGACAAAATGTAATTTAGATTGAATTTACTAATAAAATCAAGACATAGGGGAAAAAATGTGGATTCTATTATGTCTCTATGTAATGTGAAGGAAACACTTACCTGTCGTGGTTGTATACATAAAGCTATATGATCTCGTTCAGGGCCACTTGGTAAACTATGAGAGTGTTGGCCAGTCATTGATTTTTCACACCAAGCACAAAGATTATCAGAATGAGGCCTTGACTCTCTAGAGAGCTGTCTTGCAGCTCTTGTAAAACAGTCTTCGCACAAGTAGCCATCATCGACAATCTAAAACAAAAATGAGAAATAAATATTAGTCTTCAATGCTGCTAAGTACTTGGTAAGTAGAGAAAAGTCTTACGTTAACTGAGTGATGTTGTTATTAGGAGTTGCGATAAATGAATTAGAATGTACATGATTTCATTGGTGGCAATATACTGAACGCTAATTCAAATGTTTCTCTAGTGTATTTTGATATAGTATTACCTTAAGCTCTAGTCAATCTAATTGTGATAAGTGTGTGGTCATGTGTATGTAATAAACATTAAAAATAGGCATGTAGGTATACTCACATCATGGTTTAAGGTTCTCACAATAACTGCACTTAGTTCAATGCCGATGTCCGTTACATTATAGTGTTGCATCTCACTGCACAACAACACATCACAAGAAATGCACCTCATCGTGTATGAGATTATCCTTGTTTTTAACAACAATACGTAGGCAACTACCTAAGTTTTGTCGTATGCGAAATAAATGTAAGATATTGTTTAGTTGAGGGTAGATTTAGAAAGGCAAACTAATATCAACAATAACAGTACAAGTTTCGTGCCGTAAAGTAGTTTTGTAGATTTATTGCGATTTTTTGAAAATTAAACATGACTGAGTTTACTCGTCGCGATATTCGTGTAATAATGTTATATAATTTCAAGCGTGGCTTGACTAAACAACAGTGTTTTGAAGAAATGAGTGGTGTATTAGAACAAACGTGTCCTTCCTTAAGGACTATAGAAAGATGGTTTATTCAGTTTAATCGCGGCAATTTTAGCTTGGAGGACGATTTGAGGCCGGGTAGGCCAATAGAGGTAACTACCGATAGAAACGTTAAGGCAGTGCGAAAACTACTGGAAGAAGACCGTCATGTGACATATCGACAGATCGAGGAAATCCTGAATTTAAATGCACCAACTGTTCATCGAATTCTTCACGAACATCTAAAAGTTAGGAAGCTTTGTTCACTTTGGGTACCACATTCGATGACTGACGAGTTAAGGGAACAGCGTATGAATTGGTGTCATGACATTACATGTGATGAAACTTGGCTTTACTATTTTGATGTCCCAACTAAATCCCAAAGCAAAGTATGGGTGTTTCAAGATGAAGATGCGCCAACGTCTGTCAAAATGTCTCGATCTGTTAAATAAAGAATGGTGGCTGTATTTTTCTCAAAACGCGGAATATTGTCGACTATCGTGCTTGATAAACAGAAGACGGTTACTGCAAGTTGGTACACGGAAGAATGTTTGCCTCGAGTTTAAGAAGCGTTGAAAAATGAGCGACCAAACTCAAGACTCGACACATGGTTTCTGCATCAGGACAACGCTCCCGCACATCGGGCTGGCAAAACTATAGACTATTTGCGTGAAGTTAGTGTGAAATTACTGGGACATCCTCCTTATAGTTCAGACTTAGTGCCATGCGACTTTGCATTTTTTCCTTATGCAAAAAAAGCACTAAAAGGACGCAAGTTTTCTAATGACGAAGAGCTTATAGGCGCATTTGAAGAGATATGTGGTAGTGTTCCAGATGGTTTCTGGGGCGACGTATTTAATACATGGTTCGACCGTATGAGAGCATGTATCAGTGCTAATGGGCTTCGAAAAGAATTAATAAATAAAAAAGTACGACAATATTTATGTAGAGACCTACGTACCAAATCGCTTGCAGTTCGGAAGTCCGGGGTTATAAACAGGTCGTTGGGTTGTAGATAATACGTCAGAAACCAAATCGGAAGCAGTCGCGAGATGTCCTTAAAGAATAGCCAAAATCCGTAGGTAGTAGAATCGAAAACACAAAATTTACTCCAGAGACGTGAACCAAACGAAACACAGAAACGGAATAAACAATTTACAATATGACGATGACATGTCAATTGTGGCATGGATGACAGTTCACATTTGTTTATCGGCTTGGCTACTGGTCTTTTAGCCAGCATTTTACTTAATTGAATATATTTTTAATGTGATCTTAATTAATTGGTTAAAAAAAATCACTTTCTATGTTTTTTACACCTATATATGCCGATCAGTCCTGCTTTTTTATTAAATCCGAGAATAAAATACGTAACATTAAAAGTATAGTATTGCCATGAACAATAATTGTGTTGCCACTTAATTATATCTTTGAACGATAATTTTGGGTGGTACAAATGAATAACAAATTCTGATTTATTTATTTTTGAATTCAGCGTATTTTTTTATACCAAAATACATCAAGGTACACAAGGTACATGTTTGGGCCACGGTTGTATGGAAGAAAAAATGGATCCTTTACAGTACTTCAATAAAGAACCTTATTGCACAGTCGACCATCTTATAATTTCTGGCCCCCCTTCATCAAGGAGACAACTTCACAATTTCAAATATAATAGTAAGAAATCGAAGTTTTACTTACCTTAAATTATATTTTTCTTGTCACAATATGGCACCATGGGATCTTGCATACAACAAGTTTTAAAGTATTGACACTGACAGTTTTATATACTATAATAAAACTCAAAGGGCAAATTTTCTGTACATTTAATATTTTTTAAAAATTTCAATTAGAGGGCACTTCAATAACGTTTTAGAGCACAAAAATATTTTTTTATAATAATTATTAATAGAGAGGACTGAGACCGTTAAAGATCTTGGCGTGATATTAGACTCCAAATTGAATTTGAGTAATCATATTAATAGCATATGTAGAAGCTCCTTCCGTAACCTTGGATTTGTAATTCGAACATGTCGCCCATTTGAGAACTTAACAACTTTAAAGGTGGTCTACTTCGCCTACGTAAGAGCATTGTTAGAATATGCCAGTCAGATTTGGTCTCCATTTTATGCTTTATATATTGATAATATTGACAGAATACAAAAGAAATTTATTTCCCATTTGAACTATAAATTCAAACACTGTAGTATTTCATACGTTGACGACTGTGACTACTTTAATATTCAAACACTTAAAGATAGACGAATTCTTCTGGATATGGGATTTCTCTTTGATATCCTGCATGGTGAAGTTGACAGCCCTGACTTGTTGAGCGAAATAAAATTCAACATTCCACGGAAACGCACAAGACATACAGCAAACTCTTTATTTTCTATACCTTCTCATCAAACTCGTTACGGTAGTAATAGTATTCTTACGAGGCTCGCTTCAACCTATAACGCTAAATTCTCGGACATCGACCTATTCATAGGCAACAAAAGTAATTTCAAAATGAGGGTCAAAAACCTAATTTCAAAATCAAGGGAGGCTTGAAGGCCTATACTACTACTTTTCGCAACTATTTAATCAATTTCGTATAAATCTGGAACTGGCAGTAGGAGATGGAGAACCCGACTCCGAAACTTTTAGATTCCTTTAATATCCCCCTGCAAATCTCCGATGACATTTGTGTCTGTGCTGCAGTTTTTTATAACTGATCCCAAGATGAATATTTATCGTAGGGCAACACAGGACATAATTATGCATATGTTACCGGATATCTGTATAATTCAGCATTCTATATAATACCTAGGCAATGTATAGAATATCTAAAACGTTCAGGTAACGTTTTGAATATTATTTATTTCATACTTAGCCCAGGCATTCTATACAATACTCCATGCGTAGTTGGTAATGTGTGTAAAAGACGGTTCTCTAAGCTGCCTTTTCGCTGAAAATTGTTTGGCCGATTATCACTTGCCAACTAACGTTTCGCAGAATTTTATTTCGCCGAATAATCATTTGCCAACTTATCACATTTTTTTTTAATTTCCCAACCTAACAGTTGCCAACTGTACGTTTGGTCTGCCTTTATAATGACACTTTTCAAAAGGCCAACTTTCAAGTAGCGAATGTTTCAGTTAGAGTAATATTCATTTGGTTGTATATATTGTTTATAAACCTAGATTTGTAAATTTGCGGTTCTTGTTATCTTTATTTATTTATTTATTTATTATAGGATTACCAACATAAGATACAGTTTCATCATTTGCAATACAAGTTGTTACTTATCATATTAAATCTTACTGTTCCTACAATTACAGGTAACCACAGCATGCTTTGCAAATAGTCATCTTGCGCTGACATATTATGCACTTTTAGGGAGAACTTAGGGGTTTTTGATACATAAAAAGGCTTCCAAACATCTCCGGCGCTGCGGGAAGTGCTCTCCCTCCGCGCCTCCGGGGTTTACATTCACTCTAGGGGTAGGGCAGACTAGTACCACGTGGGGTCGGGGTTGACTAAGTCGGTTCTGTCACCAATTTTGAAAAATCCGAAGCTGCGTAGGCGAGCAGTGTAGTGTAGGAGCCATTAGACTGCATCTCTCCTTACCATCAAGTGTGGTTTCGGTCAATAAATAATTTAAAAAGTATAAAAAAATATCTATTCATGCAGGTTATAATTTGTTTTGAGTGTGTTTTTAAGTAAATTCTTAATTCCAACCTCCATCCAAGTTGACTATACATACCCAAATCTAACTTTATCCATTGCCGGTGGACTTGCAGGTATTCTGTACAGTAGTTGGGAAACGTATACATTACCTAGGCAAACTATGTAATAGTGATAATATTCATATAATTTAATACATTGCCAAAACGACCCAGGTATTATACACATTTCCTAGGAATTGTGTTGAATACCAGCATTATACAGATATCCGGTAACACATACACACATTTACACACAACGCATAATACAATACATATTGTTATATTTCATCTATATTTATCTTATAATATTATTTATGATATAATGTACATATTATATATATATATATGTGTGTGTGTATATTTATATATATATTTGATATTTGTATATTTATATTTAGTAGTATATTTATTGCTTACCGGCTAATATCTGATATTTGTTAGTTCACTGTAATATAATGTGGATGACTATTATTGGCTTTAATGTAAACTAGATACATAAGTGATCCATGTATACTATAAGCTGTTGTTATCCCAAATAAATAAAAATAAAAATAAATAAAATTGTGTCTGTCTGTCTGTTTGTCTGTCCGGGCATCAAATGAAAATCCTTGAACGGATTTCGATGAAAATTGTTAAAGTTGTTACTAATACTCTGGGTCATATTTTGGGATACTTTTTATCCCGGAAAATTAAAATGGTTTCCCCGGGAAACGGGATGTAATTTTGTATGGAATATTTTTAAAACATCAACCGATTTGCTTCAAATTTGCAACAAATGTTCCTTGATTATATTGATGGAACATATATTTTTCAGTTTTTCAAAATTTTGCAAATATAAGGAAAAAAAATTAAATTTATGTGGATATTGCTTATTTTTCAAAACCCGCTCCTGGAGGAATCCTTTGTGATTTTATCGTGGATTTCAGTATTTATGTAAATTATTAAATATAAGTACTTCAATATAAATTCACCGTTTTTTTAATTTTCTTCTGCAAGAGTTACAAATAAGGTAAAACATAATTTCCGTATGCGAAGCTGCGGGCAACAGCTCGTTTCAAATATAATAGTAAGAAATCGAAGTTTTACTTACCTTAAATTATATTTTTCTTGTCACAAAATGGCACCATGGGATCTTGCACACAACAAGTTTTAAAGTATTGACACTGACAGTTTTATAGAAAATAAAGTTAATGCATATCACAATTTCGCTCGACGTTTACTTTCAACTCTATGAAAACATTAGAAATGTTCACTTTGTTTTTATAGGGTAACATGTGGTTTGTTAATCAGGCAGTGTTCAGCTCTTGTAATGTCTGTTACCCACATAAAATGCTAATATGTATGATGCTGATATAATCCAATTATTTAGTAATGGGATTTCTTATACAGCTATGTGCTGTCAAATTTGTGCCCAAATGAGAGTTATATCAGCTGTATAAGCGCTTATAACGCTACTATACCTACTGCAACTTATCAGCTAACGTTTCCATTGTGCTCTGTTGAAATACTGTTATACAGCGCATTTGTGCTACTTGCACTTTAACTATTACAAACAAAACTTCACAAATAATTCCGAATTTCAATCACTACTAATATCTTTAACTACTTTTGTCCCCATAATATTATCCCATTTATCAGGGTAACCAAATTGACAAGGCAAGATAGCTGACAGACCGGCTACAACTCGCACAGAGCACATATACCACAGTGACTATGAAACTCCACAGAGTAACAACTTATGCACTGATAAATTAAACTTATGACCACAGATAAATAAATTGCAAGGATGAAATTTACCACGTTACACATCGTACGCGGCATAATCACGAACACAATCAGGATTACATCTTCGATTTTAGTCCAAAGCGCGCACTGATTCGACTTCACACCGGAACACTTTCGACTGTGCCACTTACGGATGTTGGGTGGCCTATCGGGGATACTCTTCAATAAAAGTTAATTTGAGCGAAAAAGAAAATTAAATTTATTTAACTTTCCACAAAGTTTTTTACTTAGATTTAACTATTATTAAATTAACGAGGAATACGAGGACCTTCCTCCGATGTGAGGTAGGAAGTGCGGACCTTCCTTCGAAGTGAAATAGGATATGTGCTCTATCGTGGGAGCGCGAGCGCACACTCTATTCTCGGATATCTGAGATTCGTCACATGTAAATACGTTAATTCGAGAATTTAAGTAAATAGCCGCAAGAAAACTTCCGTTATCGAAAAGCATTTGCTGTCTTTTGCGCATATATATTTAAACTATCTGTGATGCAAAAGGTAACGTGAGATTTTCATTTTCAATTCAAACAATATAGAAATTGCCGAAAGTGATCTGCTCTTTTTGTAATGTTTAGCTTAGCGCTCGACAAGGCTTAAGTGCATTAAACAATTCTTCTATACTGGTCCATGTTGTGGCTTCCAAGAGGTCACATCGCAGAATGTCTGAATTTGACTGGCAAAATGGTTTCAGTATTAAAAGCCTTTCCAACATTAAAACAGTCGAGTCTCATCTGATTGGACAGTCTATAATAGCATTGAGTAAGTTGTTTTCACGCAGTCTTAAAACGATATTCGGTGTTCGTAAGAGCCTCGATAAGCGGCGACATTGTTCTAAAATTGACTTGCAACCAATGTGTCTCATACGGCCAATTGCAGATTATGAGGCGCACATCGAACAGTTGAAATCATTGTATCGGAATCTTCATCTTTTAATTCAATGTCAAAAAATTCAGTTTGATCTTCATTCTCATAATTTTCATTCACCTCTTCTGCTTTAATTTCTTCATAGAGATTATTTTCTACAACATATTGTAACTGAAGCTCTTCCCCAATTTTTTTGGTCATTTTAATCATATTCGAGCCGTTGTCTGACGTGATTGAATATATCAATACCAAAAGGACTAAAAGCTATCTTCATCGTATCTTTTAAAAACTCAGCTGTATTTCTTTGATGCAACTCTAAGATAGTCAAAGTTCTTAAAACTGAAACGACATCAATTTTAAATGCAACCAGCTGATCTTTAATTTCTTTAGATATCATTCTACGAATCTCATATGCTTTGTCTATCACGCAACTTTTTACTTTTTTCCTGTTCGTGTCACATCCCGGGATAAGTTTCAGAATATTTTGGAACGCTTCATGGTGATTTTTTTAATATATCAACATAGTTTTCTTACATTTATTTCATCCTTTAAAACTATGTTAAGAGCTATGCATATTTCAGGGACTATTAGTGAAATGGCTGGTGTTGAAATCTTGAATAAGTAATGTAGACTTCGGTAAATATCTCCGATTGCTAAATATCGAAGGGTTATTTCTTTATCAGAGGTTCAATTTTGTTTAACAGAAATTCAAAATCAGTATTAGCCGCGCCAATAAAGAAACGAATCTAAAATAGCTGTCGGTACTTGTAACGATAGGTCCGAACCGTCAGCAAAACAGAGTTGCTAGATAGGTGATATTTTGTTATTTGATAATCTAAAGGAGATTGCCCAAGTGACTATGGAACTCAGTATCGCTATCAAATCTGTTGTGCCATGATGTAATTGAGCTTAATTTATAGTATGATTTTAGTACTTTTAATTATATATAAAAATATTTATAATTCTCGGCATTCACCAGCAATATGGTAATGAAGGACCACTAAAATTAGAAATTTCGAAAACCGTTAAGTGCTAATTTACGTTTTTCTGAAACATTTCGCTATATTAGATAATGGTTACTAGTACGATTATTCATTTTAATAAAGCAATAGCTATCATTAAGTAAGTAGATATCGTTTGGCGATGATCACTCAGATAGAAGGACCTTTAGGAATTGAAATTACAAAAGCAAGTATTTATCATTTTTATTCGTTTTCTTAACAATATTCTTCAAATATATTATGTAAAAACTGGGCCGACCGGCGCTTGGATGTCGTGATGCTGACCCCAGCTCAGATACCAAGTGATGGTCATCACGTGTGCACAACACTCCACTGTGGGATTGCCTAATAGGCACCTACAATAATACCCTGAAATAGCACTCAGGGTATTGGTATAAGATCCCGCTATAGAACGACCTTCACCGAGCTGGTTAATGGATGAAACCTATTTTATATTAAATTTAATATGTCCTTATAAATATATTGCATATGGGTTGCCTAAAAAATTTCAGTCCAGGATATGATTAATTAATAATTAAAAAACTATATTTTTTTTAAATATTTCAACGGTTTGGTTAATAGATAAATTCCATACTAATCGAAAGTATGAAGTCCATAGAATATGCAAACGTTAGGTTGCCTATTTTTTTCCCGTCATAACTCCCGGGTAGCCAGGTATAAACAGGTAAGTCGATACTAGTAACTTGCACCGGTCTGGTTAATGAATGAAAGTTAAATGAAAATAAAGATTATTTCATTACAAACACGGTGGTATAGGGTTGTCTGCCAAAAATCAGTCCTGACTGCCGGTTGTCGAAACTTAAAAAGTGAAAAATTGCTGCGAGTAAATATGTGCGACTGAGAGGTCGCAACCAACCATCTATGCTATGCTATATCCAACCATGCTATTAGTTTTTTAATTTTTTCAGATTATTGAGGTTCCAAGTCATCGGACATATAACTGTGATCTCCAACTTCTGAACCTTCTTCGTCATCGCTTTCTGTTTCAGTTGTTTGGACAATGTCTTCTATCCTTATAGGTGTATGATCCCCAATAAATCCTACTGGTTTTAAATATTCATCTAGAACCAACCGCAGTTCTCAGGCTGAAGTTTCACGCATATTGGATCCATTGCATTAAGCCACATGGAATTTACGAAAATAGTTCGTAAAATTTTTTGAGTCAATGATATCCAGCATGGCGGTATGGAGTTAGAGTCAAAGCCTTTTATTTTTTTTAAAAACTTCTCACTGTCTTCTTTAGCAGAGTAATTTTTCATAAAAATGCGATATCTCGCATCATTCACTTTGGTGCAGTTCTTGATACCATACATATTAGCAGTAAATTCTTGAACGGACTTCATTTTTTCGACAATGAAAATATCAGCAGCATCTGTTAATGATGCAAAAACTGTTTAATATCTTTCATTTTTTGAAAATAGCTGAAAAGGTTTTACTTTTCCTTTATTATAAAATGCTGCCGTGTAATCACAACCTGTAAACGCCTGGAAGGCGGGAAGACTTTGGCATAATTTGATTCCTAACTTCAACGCTAAATCGGTGCAATTAATGCAATTAACAGGTTGAATAATAGTCTTTTTTGTTGTTGAACTGGCAAGCCAAATTTCTGATTCAATAATTTTGGATTATTCTTTTTTTAATCGAAAGTAGGTGCTTGTCATGTGTTCCCACATAAATTTTAACGAGATCTGACTAGTAGTTTTTGAGTAACTTTGAATTTTTTGTTAGTAAAATTTAGATTATTAAAATTCGACAACCGGAAGTCAGGACTGATTTTTGGCAGACAACCTTATACCACCGTGTTCGTAATGAAATAATCTTTATTTTCATATAATTTTCATTCATTAACCAGACCGGTGCAAGTTACTAGTATCGACTTACCTGTTTATCCCTGGCAACCCGAATGTTATGGCGGGAAAAAATAGGCAACCTCACGTTTGCACATTCCATGGACTTCATACTTTCGATTGGTATGGAATTTGTCTATTAACCAAACCGGTGAAATATTGAACAAAAAATATTTTTTTTAATTATTAATTGATCATATCCTGGACTGAAATTTTTTAGGCAACCCATATGCAATATATTTAAGGACATATTAAATTTAATATAAAATAGGTTTCATCCATTAACCAGCTCGGTGAAGGTCGTTCTATGGCGGGATCTTAGACCATATTTGCCGTATCTTCAATCCTGTTTATCAGGAGTTAAGTGTAGTAAGTCCAGCTGCTCGCATGCCGAGACTTTATTCTGCCACGAAGAGGACAATTATTTACGCCCAGAATTAAGGGTAAATCATCATCCATGGATTCATTTACTTGCACGACATATGTGAGATTGTTTCGGATGTGTTCCCCGTAGTTTGATCTCGCTTGCTTTAGTTGGTATGTTCCAACAGCAAAACGTTTTAAATCCTCTATGGTAAACCTCGGAAAATGCTCCAAGTGAGGGTGGTCACCGTCTATGTTGCAAATCATACTTCGCTTTCTGTTTAATTGTTCTCTCTCTACAATGAGGATCCGTAACGTTTTTAGTTGAGAATGCAGATTTATAGAGCTAAGAAATCCTTAACATACAGTGTAAAAATTTTTGTTCTACGACAAAAATTGACGAAGTTATGACCAAATTACTTACAAAGTTCACTGCGTGGCTGTGACGTCACGATTCCCGTCGCCGCCAGTTAGCCGCTGGCAGCGATACGGCGCGCAATGTTTTGTTTGGATAATTGTGACTTTGAAACAAATGAAGTGTCCCATTTGTGCCTAATTCACCTTTTAACTATGTATCAGTATTGTATAGTGCTTAAACGTTCAAACACTTCTATGAAAACGCCAAAAAAAACTATTTTTTAACGTGCCGAAAAACTCAAAACTTCGTAGAAAATGCTATTCCGTTGTAAAAAGACAATATATGATTTATCTTCAATAGTAACTGAGCTGGGAACCATATCTTTAACTTATATAAATTTCGTAGTTGTATCTACCTATATAGCCAGTTGTGGTTGGGCTCCGTAACATTTTTTTTCAGTGGCAGATGGCTCCTCGCTGCATCTATGGAGCCACATCAAAAATGCTACGCTATGTTTGCAGCCTCCCTTTTGAGCAGCACAGTCATGGAAATCCACCTTCTCTACCGTTCAGCAGCAATACGCTTTACTTTTTAGGGTTCCGAAGTAAAATCGGAAGTATCGGAACCCTTGAAGTTTCTTCATGTCCGTCCGTCCGTCTGTAATTCTGCATGGATATACATATGTACACATTTATTAAAACTCGTGGAACCAGAATCGTGGAATTAAAATACTGAAAAACTTTTGTTCAGGGTACCTCCCCTACAGGTGTGAGGATGAAATTTTTTATTCGTCGCGTACCCCGTAGTGTGGGATATCGTTGAAAAATGAAAGGGTCTTCGAAAAATATTATGGGTCTTCTAGGACCATGTTTGGATTTAGGGGTGCGTTTGCGAAATATTTGCCTTTATAGTGCTAATTTTGGTCGAGCCCCTACTACTACTCAAAGGATGATTTGTAACGATGAGTGAGAGGGAAATAAAAGCGGCCAAGTGCGAGTCGGACTCGCCCATGAAGGGTTCCGTAGCAGCAAGTAACATAATGAAAGGTAATTTGCGGTTTACGATTTATGACGTATTAAAAAAACTACTTACTAGATCTCGTTCAAACCAATTTTCGGTAGAAGTTTGCATGGTAATGTACATCATACATTTTTTTAAAGTTTAGAAGTTACATCGGGGACACACATTTTACCACTTTGGAAGTGTCTCTCACGCAAACTATTCAGTTTAGAAAAAAATTATATTAGAAACCTCAATATCATTTTTGAAGACCTATCCATAGACCCCACACATATGGGTTTGATGAAATAAAAATTTTGAGTTTCAGTCCTAAGTAGGTATGGGGAAATGTTAAGCTGTTTCTGAGGCTGACTGTTGGTACGTAAGTACTTATTAGGAATCTTTAGGTCTAACTCCGCGAGTCGACGCGGCGACGCGGTTCAACTCGGTCGGTTTTAATCGTCGAGTTCGTCGACTTCGTCGAGTTGCCGCCGACGCGCGTCGCATGACGCGTCGCAACGATCTTACTCGCGAGCTATACTTACTCGCGAGTATACTTACTCGTGAATATATTTACTCGCGAGCTCACGACTCTACTCGCTACTCATGATTTTTGACACCGAGCTTATTCGAGTTTACTCGAGTTTTTACTCGAGTAAATGGTTACTATTGCTCGAGTAACTCGAGTTGTAAAACTTATTACTCGACCCATCGCTACGGCTAACTGGCGGCGACGGGAATCGTGACGTCACACGCGCCCGCGTAGTTTGAATTTTAGCGGCCGGAACGGCAATGTTTATTACTTAATATTTTCGTAAGTAATGGTCCGATTTGGATGATTCAAAAAGATATATCATTCATATGCCATAAAGAATCGCGTGGATACTAGTTCTATAGAATTTGCTATAACTTTACTGATCCTCATTACAGCCAAACTGCGAACATATAAAACATATGTTCGCAGCAGCCAAATGATTGGGCATATTTAACCTTTGCCTTGCGATCTTAATTGTCTTATGTTGGTCAAATAGGTATTATCACAATAACTTAACTAATCGAGTCTCTGCCTCGCTATCACTTTGGCTTTTATTTAATAGAAATTGAAAGAACAAAACGAATCAAACACGAAATAATACTTATTGAATATTATGCCACGAGTTCAAAACAAACTGTCGGAAACGTCACAAAATAATAATTATTTGACGTAGTGATTAAGTACTCTGTGTAATGTGTAACCTGCCTGAGGTTTTAGGTATGTCAAACTGAGATTGATTCGAGAGAAATCGATTAATGGAACGACAGATCGATCTTGAACGCTACATCGTTCCAGATAATAATAATAATAACCCTAAATTGGCAGTGACAAACCAACCTCGATGCGATAACGACGTGTTATCGCCACACCGTGTACTTGGAATTTATCCCTGCGCTCGCGCAGCGGCCGGTCGCTATTGTGCGCTTTGTCTACGAGTTGTAGCTGTTTGCGAGTATGAGCGTTAATGACAATGGCTGAAGATCATTTTAGGAGTTATAATTGAGGACATACAATCGGAGGTAGAAATTGTATTAGAAGATGAAACTACAAACATAAGTAGGGAGATGAGCTGTGATGAATCTATTATGAGAAAAAGAAGCCGTGATGTAGACAATAACGAGATTTGGCAAGAAGTAGAGAGAAATAAAAAGAAAACGAAGAGTAGATTTGATACGTATATACCTCAGGATGAGCTAATACAAATATGCGTTACCAGTAAACAGATGTTGCCGAAACAATTTGCCTTAGCGAAATTATTTAAAGCTCATGAGATTCAAGATATTAGCCGTATAAAATATATAAACCCCTATAAAATACTAATTACTTTTGAAAATCACTTGAGCTCCGACAAATTTTGTAGCTGCTCGGACTTCGTAGAATTAGGGTGGAGGTGTCAAAGAAGTTGGGAAGTAGGACTGTCATATGGTGTGCTAAGAAACATTGATCTAGATATTCAGGATGAGGACCTATTAAAAAATATTTCTAGTGAGTTTCAAATCGTAAGCGTTAAACGACTTAACAGACGAACTCAAGATGGATGGACCCCTAGTGAATCTGTTAAAATTAGTTTTAATGGCTCAACCTTGCCATCACGTATACATCTTTTCGGCTTGAAAATTAATGTGGAACCTTACGTTTTTCCTGTGACACAATGTTCGAAGTGTTGGCGGTTCGGGCACGTGGTTAAATTGTGCCCTTCGAATAAAATAATGTGCCCTAAATGTGGCGGATCGCACGCTAATTGCGAGAGTACACAATATAAATGTGTGAACTGTAACGGTCGTCATATGGCATTGGAGAAGAATAATTGTCCTGTATATAAAAAAGAGAAGCAGCTACGAGAACTAATGTCTGAATAAAACTGTACTTATCGAAAAGCGCTTACACTATACGTTCCGCCCTCACCACCACCAATGACAACAGAAAGTGTCGAAATTCCTACTATAGCTGTGAATGACAACCCATTGAATTTAACGGAAACGAGTTATTTGGCACCTTGTGACGAAAACTCATATGCGGCGGCTGCTAGACGTGAAACCGCAATAAATGAGAAAGGTACTCCACCGAAATCGTCAAGGAAGAATCAAATCCCGAAACGTTTTAAGAAAAATTTAGCTAAGGATATTACAAATTCCTTTGACACGGAGTTTGAATCCGCGTCGGCATCAATGCCAAGTCATAACCAGGCCTATTCGGAGTCGACTGAAGAAAACCAGAAGGATAGAAGTCATCCAGATGAAAACAATGATAACAATAGTCGACCAGTATTTGAAGAATTATTACAAAAACTTAGAGATATCATATTTGACAGAAATAACAGTATTATGGAAAAAATTAAGATTGTATTTACGACACTCGTAGAATGGTGTATAGCTTTTAACCTTAAATTTTTATCTGAAATACCAGATGTTGTTAAAAATTTTGTTTCACCTAAAAATGGATAGCACAGGAATTAAAAAAGTCAATGTTAATATATGTCAGTGGAATGCAAGAAGTTTACGGCCTAAGTTAAAATTATTTGAACATTTATTAATCCAAGAAAAAATTCATATAGCAGCCCTAAGTGAGACATGGCTTACATCTGATAGTCAGATAAAGGTAAGTAATTATAATATTTATAGGAAAGACAGAGATGCGCCATTTGGAGGTGTAGCAATATTAGTGCACAAATCAATTCAAGCAGAGTACTACCCTGTCTTAGAAAATAATTCTAATTTGGAAATAGTACACATGAAAATATTTAATTGTGAACCAATTCAAAACGTTATATCTGTATACTGTCCACCTGATTCGATTACAACACTAAGAGATTGGGATTATTTATTTTCACTGGCCCCTAACCGTACAATAATATTGGGTAACCTGAACGGTCATCACACGGACTGGTCCCATAAAACAGATACTCGTGGGTCACAAATTTTTGATTGTTTACTAGATTCCAATTTTATAGTATTAAACGATGGCACTTATACTAGAATGCAGCTAGTTGATGGAGTACTCAGACAATCCTCACCGGATTTATCAATAGTTTCTTCTGACTTGGCATTGTGTCTGAAATGGGTAGTAACAAACGAGACACTAGGTAGCGATCATTTTGTTATAAAAATCTCGACTACAATTGAACACAGTAACCGTATACACATGAAAAGAAATTTTCGTCTCGCTGACTGGGAAATGTATCGTAATTATCTTGAAAATATGTTTTTAAATTTTACAATCTCGGATGATTTACAGACATCGTACAATACATTTATAAATATTATTAATGACGCATCTAATAAGAGCATTCCTTTTTTAAAATTTCCACAAGGCCCACAAACTAAATTCAAACCTAAACCGTACTGGAACCCCGAATTATCTGCGGCAGTCGCAGCACGTAGATTAGCTTTAAAGGATTTTCGACGTAACCCTACTCCCAATAATTTTGACACATTACAACTGAAAATTAAAGAATCTCAGATGTTAATAAGTAAAGCCCAGAATGTTGCATGGCAAACGTTTTGCTCGTCTATTGATCATAATACATCTACACATGATATGTGGAATAAAATGAGGTGGTTAAAAGGTAATAGAATATTTATCAAAAATGTCGATCAGAATAAAGCTCAACATCTTTTAAATGATTTATGTCCAGATTATGTTTCTCCGTCACAGCCATATTTTGAGTCGTGTAATCCTAATTTAGAGACTATGTTCTCAATTCAGGAAATGGAAACATGTATTAAATCAAAGGATACTGCCCCTGGTTGTGATGATATATCATATTCAATGATTAGAAATCTTCCATATAGTGTTAAAATTGTCCTTTTACAACTTTATAATGAATTTTTTATAACTGGTTTTGTGCCATACCAATGGCGCGATATATGTGTTGTCCCGATTCCCAAACCTGATAGAGATCCCCGCTCTAAAAACTCACTTCGCCCCATATCTCTTATGTCTTGCATTTGTAAAATCTTTCATTCGCTGCTACAGAAAAGACTTGAATGGTATCTAGAAAAAAATAAACTATTATCTGACAATACTGTAGAGTTCAGAAAGTCGCGATCTTGCTTAGACGCTTTAAGTTCTCTAGTAAGTAGTATTCAAATCGGATTCTGCAAAGATTTGATTACTGTTGGATGTTTTGTAGATATTGATAATGCCTATAATAACGTAGACATTACTGTCGTATTAACTATGTTGGATCAGTTAGGGGTGGGCTCAAAAATTTGTACTTATCTTTGGAACTTTTTAAACAATAGACAAATTAAAATCCGGCTTAATGACATTTATATAACGCGTAAAACAGGTCGCGGTTTAGCTCAGGGAGATCCACTCTCTCCTTTATTATTCAATGTAGCTACAATGGGAATAATGAAAAATATTATAAATGTAGCTATTTTTCAATATGCAGATGATTTTGTAATTTACACATCTGGAAAACTAGAGACATGCATTAGTAAAATACAAGACTCAGTCAATATTCTTGGTAAACTTCTGAATGATTTAGGCTTAGAAATGTCATCTTCTAAAACAAAGGTTTGTATATTTAAAAAAGGCCCATTAACTCAAACAAACTCTATCGTCTTGACAGTCCAAAATAAACCTTTAGATGTAGTTGAAAATATTAAATATCTTGGCGTATGGCTAGATCGTTCTCTCATTTATGTGTTGGTCTAAACACATAAATGAAGTTATGCAGAAAACTTCAAGATTTTTAAATTTGCTGAAGGTTCTGGCAGGTCCAGGGTGGGGTGTGCACCCGGTACACTTAAGACGAATTTATATTGCGGTAGTTCGAAGCCATTTAGATTATGCTAGTTTTCTTTATGACGCAAGCTGTCAATAACATCTATATAAGTTAGATAAAATCCAAAATCAAGCTCTACGAATTATTGGTAGTTTCATTAAAAGCACCCCGATCCATGTAATGCAGAGTGAGCTTGGCGTGTGCCCATTAAATGTTCGACGGTTATACCTTGCTGGGAAATTCTGGCTTAAATCAAAAGCTTTAACTTGTAACATGCAAAATAGTCTTTTGGATAAAATGTCATTTTTGTGTAGCATGAATAGATGGAAACGGAAGAAAAAATCCGCTTTAGTTCAGATAAATGATTCCTTTAAAAGTATACCGATACACGCAAGCGATCAACTTGAAATGTTTACTTTAAATACATGGATTTCAGGTCTAGACATTCTAAACATAATTAAACATGATATACCTTCAATTACTAAACCGAAGAGGCAATATAATATTTCCTACCTTTCAATAATATGCAATCAGTTCTTGGAACAGCAATATGCTGATTATTATAAAATTTATACTGACGGCTCTAAAAAAGGAACAGACATCGGCGCTGCTTTCCTCGACAAACAAACGGAGACATTTATGAAATTTAAAATTACTCACAATTGTTGTATAATGTTTGCGGAACTTTTGGCTATTTACGAGGCGTTATCTTACCTAGAGTCAATTGAAAATGACTTTTTTGTTATTTTATCTGATTCGAAAAGTGCCCTCCAACACTTGGCTCGGATCACCTCGTCATTACGATGTATACCGATAGCCTATCAGATTATTGACATAATTGTTACGTTAAAAGCAAGGGGGAAAAATGTCGTCCTTCAATGGATACCGTCACATGCCAATATCTGTGGAAATGAAGCAGTGGATAGCCTCGCTAGACAAGCAATTTTTGAAGGGGTTCCAATACGAGTTAAATCTTTCTATGGTGATTGCGTGTTGTAACGTGCTAATTGGGTACACTTAGCTCTTTACTAAATTTAATTAGAAATTTAGTCTATTTCAGACAACATTGTCCATGGAACACTGATATCCATTCACAATCTGTGGCCAATGTTACATCAACGACAATATTTTATCGATCTGTGGATCTATGACACAGATTGATAATCCACTTCATTAATCTATGGTCAAGAGAATATAAATTGGATGAAACAAAAAAAAATAATAAATAATAACACAAATTGAATTTAAATAAAATATTTTATTCGAAAGTGGTGTATTTGAATTAAAACCATTAGTTTTACTTAGTTTTCTTTTATTTTAAAATAAATACTTAAACATTTGATATTAGATTATTATAATTTACAATCTATGAATGCATTTCTTTATTAGCGTATTTCCGAACGCAGCCATAGACTCCGAAAACTCCTTGTCTGAAATTGTCAAAGCTGACAGATCGCTTTTCGTATTTTTTCCTTATCATGGCGGTCATTGCTCTCGATTAATTTTGTTTATCAATATATATCCAAGGCCATCTGACCTGGAGATTTAAATATAATGCCCCAATGGGCTAATTAATATTAATTAAATAATAAAATCCCGCGGATACCTTTTATTTCCGGTAAGTGTTGAATATTTTTGAAACCACGCCATCACAAGTAATAGAAAGTCCTTGATACAATGTTATTATGACATTTATTTTAAGATAATATACAGACAATCGGTTACTTATCGCTAGTTTATATTATATATTTTCAATAATTCATATATCTCTGACAGCTCATTACATCATACTCTTTTATATTCGTTTTTAGGGTTCCGTAGCCGAATGGCAAAAAACGGAACCCTTATAGATTCGTCATGTCTGTCTGTCTGTCTGTCTGTCTGTCTGTCTGTCCGTCCGTATGTCACAGCCACTTTTTTCCGAAACTATAAGAGCTATACTGTTGAAACTTGGTAAGTAGATGTATTCTGTGAACCGCATTAAGATTTTCACACAAAAATAGAAAGAAAACAATAAATTTTGGGGGTTCCCCATACTTAGAACTGAAACTCAAAAATGTTTTTTTCATTAAACCCATACGTGTGTATCTATGGATAGGTCTTCAAAAATGATATTGAGGTTTCTAATATAATTTTTTTCTAAACTGAATAGTTTGCGCGAGAGACACTTCCAAAGTGGTAAAATGTGTGTCCCCCCCCTGTAACTTCTAAAATAAGAGAATGATAAAACTAAAAAAAATATATGATGTACATTACCATACAAACTTCCAACGAAAATTGGTTTGAACGAGATCTAGTAAGTAGTTTTTTTTTTTTTAATACGTCATAAATCGTAAACCACAAAAAACATTGATCAAAGTTACAACGAACTAAAAGAACTTTTATATTATGTTACTTGCTGCTACGGAACCCTTCATGGGCGAGTCCGACTCGCACTTGGCCGCTTTTTCTAACAATGACGTGGCCAGTCTCATACTTACTTGCTCATACATAAGTTATATTATTATTTATCTACAAATTATTTATAAATACAATTAAAGCTGTGCTAATAATATCTAACACAAGTTAATTGCGTCATTTAACATAACTCATAAAACTTTGAATTTCTCTTAGATTAACTTCTACGCGGCTTAGCGGGATGCTGCCGACTTTGTTTTATATAAGAGGAAGCGCGATAATTCGCGGTGAGTAGTATAAAAGTTGAACTATACCAAAATTAGTTAACCTTCCTATACTCGCGCGTTGGTCTCTGAGACCGACGAAACACATTTTCGTAATTATTTTAATGCACGAAAATCCTGAGTTGAGTTCTTGTTGAGTTCTTTGCTAGCTGCCGGATTTGTAGCTTACTTCATTTTAGTGCACGCCGTGCGTTCTTGCAAAGCGTACGTGTGGTAGCATTTGGCGCCAATCGGTCCGTGAGACCGACGCGAGTACAGGTGCAAGTTTTAGTGTAAGTATTAATATTTATATTTTTTGAATTTATATATTTTTTACAAACCTTGAATACTTTATTACTTATGTATAGTAAAATGTATGCATGTATGTTGCTCTATATTATATTTTAATCAACTTCGTTATTCTTTTTAGATTATAATATATCATATCAAAATGGATGAGGACCGAATCAGATTGTTGCTGGAGGAGGAATTAAGTTCTGACTCTAACTATGAAGACGAAAATGACAGTGAGGTGGAAGACCATGTGGAGGTACAAGAAGAGACATACGATACTGAACAAGACGACGACAGTGACGAGACATCTGAGGTAGAAGATAGAGGAAGTTCCTGCGATTTTTACTTAGGTAAAGATGAACGGACTAGGTGGAATAAATCTCCAGCCTTTCACCCAACTAGGCGACGTGCTAGAAACATAGTTACTCAACTTCCAGGCGCTAGAAGAGAAGCCAGAAATTTGAAGGAACCAGGTGAGCTATGGAAGCTTTTTTTCTCGGAGAGCATTATCAATATGATAGTAAAGTACACTAATGAACAAATTAATCGATTGAAACATAATTTCTCAAGAGAAAGAGACTGTGCCGATACAGACAGCATGGAAATTGAAGCTTTTTTAGGCATTTTAATTTTTGCTGGAGTCAGAAAAAACGATCGTCTAAATGCCAAAGACTTGTTCAGAACTGATGGTTCATCCCCGGAGATATGTAGACTAACTATGAGCTTTACCAGGTTCTATCTATTGATGCGTTGTCTCAGATTTGACAACAAAGATACGCGAAATGAGAGATTGAACCTGGATAAACTGGCACCTATTAGAGAGTTGTTCGATGAAGTTGTGGGAGCGTTCAAAAAATATTACAGTGTGTCTCAGTATGTCACAATTGACGAGAAATTAGAAGCTTTTAGAGGACGTTGCAGCTTTCGCCAGTACATTCCATCGAAACCCAACAAATATGGAATTAAAATTTATGCGTTGACAGATGCCAAAATGTTTTATACCCATACTATGGAAGTTTATGTTGGACGACAACCAGACGGTCCATATCAAGTTGACAACTCCGCTGTGGCCTTAGTTTTGCGATTGAGTGAAAATATTTACAATACTGGGCGTAATATCACATGTGATAACTTCTTCACCAGTATTCCATTGATAGACTCACTTGAGTCACATAAATTAACAGTTATTGGGACGATTCGTAAAAACAAAAGGGAGTTGCCTAAACAATTCATGGAAATACGAGGAAGAGCCGAAAAATCTAGTATATTCGGGCACCGAGGCAATTGCAGTCTGGTGTCCTATGTACCGAAAAAAGGCAAAAATGTTCTTCTCGTATCCAGCATGCATGAAGATGCTCAAATAAATGAAGATACCGGTAAACCGGAAATTATAATGGACTACAACAGAACCAAAGGTGGAGTTGATACCGTGGACAAAATGTGTGAGACTTACAACGTTGCACGTGGTACTAATAGATGGCCGATGGTGATATTTTATAGCCTAATGAATGTAGCAGGTATAAACACGTTTATAATATACCTGCAGAACAACCCTTCCAAGAAAATGAGCCGTAGGATCTTTCTTGAAGCCTTAGCATACGATCTGATCAATCCGCATCTTAGACGTCGGGCTCTAAATACATCCTTGCCGAGAACCATAAGGCTCAGGCTCGCCGAAATATGTAAATTAGATGGACCCGAGTCTTCAACAACATCTAATAATAATAAGATTGGTAGTTGTGGATACTGCTCATCAAAAAAAACCGCAGGACACGTTACAACTGTATGCCCTGATTGTTATGGTGAAGTTCAAAACTAAGCCAAACATAGATAAATATGTCCTTTGATATGTTTTTTATTATTATTAATTATAAGTTTATCTTATTTTTAAGAAGTTCAGATTTTATTTTTGTTTTACTATTACTTAAGAAAAATATCTCAAATTTGAAGACTGATTTGTGATAGACTGAAAGTCAATAAAATAATTAATAAATTAAGTACTATCCATACTATTTTGTTTCATTATATCCTAAACTTTAAAATAATTGTAATGTTTAAAAAAAATATTTAAAAATTTATATAGTAGGGGGTATGAATCTATCGGTCTGTGACACCGTGCGCGAGTATAGGTGTAACAAAAATTGGCGCGAGTATAGGAAGGTTAATTATGACAGTGTGCTGACGAAAGCTATTTTATTGTTTCAGCTTCCTTTCTCTCCCTTTTTCCTTATAGGGAATAATGTTTTCCTCCCGGATTATATTCTCCCTTTGAATTAAATTCTCCTTTTAGACTACATTCTCCTCTTAGATTACCCTTTAAATTCCAATCTACTTCTCCGCGTTATTTTCTTTGGAATTCAGGATCCTCATACTTTTTTTACCCGGAACTCTACGAGCTGACTGCAGGAGTCTTGAGGCTGACGGTATGTTTTCATAGATGGTCGACCTTCATTGAGAAGACAACCTGTAAGTTAAATTTAGATTAACTTAAATTATAGATATAATACTTAAGCGAGTCATAAATTTAATCGAGGTACATCCATTTAGTTTGTAATACTTGGAAAGTTTGTTATTTGGCGTTTCTCTTTTCTGTTGTATGGTGTACCAAAACTTAATAAACAAATATTGTTCACTAAACTAATTTTCTTATTTATCACTCGACTCAAACGCACATACACAAGTCGAAAACCTACCTTGCGATTAAAGGTCCTGATATCCGTTGGCTACTGACTACTCGAGTTCTACCAGCTAATCCCTATGACCAGTGGCGCCCGATTTGTTTGATTTGCTTACTTATTTTACCTTGGATTTTGTATTATTTTCTGGTCATAGCGCCCTCAACACCCGGCATACTTGCGGTAAGCTCTGAGTAATAATTTTCTTTGTTCTTCTACTACATTTGGCGTCGAACAGGCGTTACAACTTTTTCTATTACAATTGGCGTTTAGCCAAAAAATTTTTTTTATATTACAAATGGCGTTACCGAACAGGAACGTGATAATTTCTTGTGTAATTTAATGTGTGTTTGAATTTTGAGTTGACTTAACTTGGTTATGACTCGTTTAGTTTATTAATCTTAAATTTACTTAGTTTGAAAATAAACTGTTAGGATGTGTAACCTTATTTGTGTATCCCTTGTTTTTATCTATTCTGTGAATTAGTTGTATTGCAATTTTTTTTAGGCAATACTTTGTTTTTTTTACATGTTCTGTGAATTTATTGCAATTTCTTTAGGCAATATTTAACTTTATTTTGATATATACTTAACTGGTTTTTTTCTTTTCTTGCACACCTGTGTAAGCTTTTGTTTGGTGTCAGTATAGAAGTATAAAATACAATGTTTTCAATACTAAAGTAACATCTAGAATCTATAAATGTTTTGAGGCCTATTCGTTAAAACTTAGTTAAACTTAATACAATAGAACAATAGTAAGTATTGTGCAGTATTATACTACACAAATTAGTAATTATCTAGGGTATTACATACTTCATTACAGTAATATTATAGTAACTTCATGTCAGAGAAAGATTATATTGCAGTACATAAGTAATTATAACTATATATATATATATGAAAATTAAGTTTAATATATATATATATATTAAACTTAATTTTCATAAATATAACTTCATATTGTTGGAATTGTCAAGAATAGTAATTGCATATAAAGTTAATAGTTAATAACTGTTATAAAGTTTACATTGAGTATAATTATTAGTAATATTGTTGTTTTATAGATACTATTAGATAATTTTGGTTGTAAACATGGATGATAATAATGACATGATATCTGTAGAGAATAAGTCTGATAACCAGAATGTTGTTACGGATGTACCTCAGTCTCAATCTCAGTCGCAGAATTATACACAGTTTGTGAACTTGCTTGATGCTGACAATGTAACAAATTCACCACATTCGAATCTCAATAGAGCATTACAATCCAATGAAACAAATTCTATGCATCCAATTGTGAACAATCATTATCATCAAAAACATTTTGACTTTTGCAAATTAGGTATAACATTTGATGGTCGTTCTTGTCCTCTTGAATTTCTGCAAAGGATTGATGAGTTGAAACCAGTTAAAGGATATACAGACTTCCAGTGTTTGTTGGCTTTGCCGGTGCTGCTTTCTGGTATTGCATTGAAATGGTACAGGGGTAAGAAAGATACTATATTGAGTTGGTCACAGTTTCAAACTGAGTTGTTGGATTTCTTTTTACCTAGAGATTATTATTATTATTTAGAACAGGAAATTAGAACCAGGAAACAGAAACCAAATGAAACTTTGAGTGAATTTATTATTGATATCATGGATCTTTCTGCAAAATTGCGTACACCTTTATTGGAACATACATTATTGGACATTATTAAACACAACATGTTACCAGAGTACTCATTTCATTTAATTGGTAGGTGTGTTATATCACTTAGTGAACTCATTCAATTAAGTAGAGAGATTGAATCTTTTAAATTACATAAACACAATTCTTTTGCTCCAAATTATATCAAAAAAGAATTTAAAGCTATTACCTCTTCTGCGAGTAATCAGATTTCAGTTTTTTGTCATAAATGTAAATCTCCTGGACATACGTACAAAGAATGCAAGAAATTTGTTGGTATTAAGTGTTTTAAATGTGGGAAACCTGGTGTTCTTACTAAAAATTGTGACAAGTCGGGATACGCTACATGGAGAGGGGAAGTCTAAGAGAACTAAATCCAAGATCCTATTCATGCTGTTAGTAATAAAATTAAATTGTTGGTAATTATTTAGGTTGAGAAAATCCAAAAAGTCATGGTTCAGTGGAGAAGTATGATGAGTGTCAGATTCATTTGCCAACTCCCAGTTAATATTACTCAAGTTAAAATCTCCAACTATGCATTTTTGACAGTTCAACTGTTCGTTAATATTTGAAAGATTGTCTAAAAAAGCTTCAAGAGTTGATCTCAGTACTGGAGGTGGCAAATAAACGGCACAAATAGCAATTATGCAAGGCTTTGTTGGTGTGCCAAGGTCGACAGTAATCCATAAATCTTCTATGTTAGTCTCAAAAGAAGGTAGTCGCTTGGATCTTAATAATTTTGAGACAGCTATCAAGACTCCTCCACCTTCTTTTTTCGGTGTAGTCCCTGACTCCCCTCTGTCCCTTCTGTAGACTACGTAGTTATCATCAAAAAGTTCGGAGTTTAGAATGTTGCCGTTGAGCCAAGTCTCAGTTAGAATTATCATATCATATCTGGAACTACTAAGATTACAAAAGAAGGCGTGGGTTTTCGTTCTAAGACCCCGTACATTCTGATAATATATCGATAAAGAACTTATACTAGCACACATTAAATTCATAATTATAATTATTTATATGTTATATAGGTTATTTGAATTAGGAACAAGGTAAAGGTAATGTGATGTAACGTTTAACAACTTGGAGATACAAGGTTATTTTAAGTTATGAAGACAATCAAAGCTTTTTATAATTAAATAATCAGAATCGTCACTTTTTCTCATAAAAATTCGGCCTCCGCGTACCCAAACGTATTTGAAGCCTTTGTCTTTAGCTGTTGCTCTAGCAGCAGCATGTAAGGCTTTATTGCTCGGAGAGAGATGGTCGACAATGAAGATTGGTGATTTGGGGCCTTGCAAACCAAGATGAGTACTGTTAAGCTTGCTCTCGATGGGCTTTTTTTTATTGAAGCGTATTGCTGCAGCCAAAAACTGGTCTCTTAATTTTGTGTTATTAAATTGGACTACAATGGATCTAGGTCTCTCGCTGTTCCTATTTATTTTGGCCACGCGAGTGCAATGCTGAATGTTTTCTGGCTTAATTTCACAGTTAATCGCGTTGCCCAATTGCTGAATTATCTCTACTATGTTTTCGCTTTTTCTTTCAGGCACGCACTGAATTTCTACGTTATTTGAACGCGCGTTTTGTTCTAATGTATTGACACGCTGTTTGAGCTCATCGACAGTTGACTTTAAGCTATTGTTTTCAGCCTGCAAGTTCGCAATATCTTGTTTTGTCTCACTATTTTCTTTAGACAGAGCTTGAAATTGCGAGTGTAAATTTTCCACCGAGGTATTCAAGCCCTTAATTTCTTGAGTAATTAATTTAAGTTCAGGGCTAAGTATTGAGCTGATGATATCGTGCAATTTTGAAGTTAAGGAGTTCAATTCTGTTTTGACTACTTCTTGTACAATGTTTTCCACGTCGCTAATGTGTGCGAGAGCAGCATCCACAACAGTAGGCGGTGAGTGTAAAGCCAGCCTCTTATAAGCTCTAAAAGTCGGATTGGGACTCAACGCTGTAATGGTGGTGGAACTATTACTCGGTCTACGTCGAACTGAACTGCACATAGGGCACTCCCAGGATGCGTTATGCAGGGCAGTAGAATCAATGTCACTTAAGCATTCGAAGTGAAATTTCTTGGAACAAGTTACGCATTCCATTAAGTCTTCACTAGCAATGTCTAATTTGCAACAACCCCAATTACTTGCCTCATCAGACATATCAGCAATTTTTTTTTTTTCGGCGAAAAAAAAATAAAAAAAAAGTCTTGACCAATGATTATTTGCAAAAAAATAAACCACAAAAAAATATATATATCTTCAAGGGAATCGATCTCGCATTCTTCAAAGCGTAACCGTTTGATTCCGTTGATTTACCCCACGGCTACACGGACTCTGCTTCAAGTCGACGAAAACAACAATTAGTATAAAGTAACTACTCTCTATGGCTTCAATAAGAGCACGCGTACTAATGGGTTCAAAGTCCAATCTTTTGTTTGTCGTTCGAGCGTCGAGTGAACAACGGAAGATTTTTAAAACTTAAATTGCTATTTCTCACTTTTATACACACTTATTGATCACAATTAAGTAATAGTTAATTTGCTTGTTATGTAACGAATATGCTGATATAACTCAAACAAGGAACACTAATGAAAATTCACCACTTTGTAATTAATTTCTCTTAGAACAACAAGTACACGTCTACTTTTTAGCTCGCTCGACTCGTAATTGAATTTATTATTGATATCATGGATCTTTCTGCAAAATTGCGTACACCTTTATTGGAACATACATTATTAGACATTATTAAACACAACATGTTACCAGAGTACTCATTTCATTTAATTGGTAGGTGTGTTATATCACTTAGTGAACTCATTTAATTAAGTAGAGAGATTGAATCTTTTAAATTACATAAACACAATTCTTTTGCTCCAAATTATATCAAAAAAGAATTTAAAGCTATTACCTCTTCTGCGAGTAATCAGATTTCAGTTTTTTGTCATAAATGTAAATCTCCTGGACATACGTACAAAGAATGCAAGAAATTTTTTGGTATTAAGTGTTTTAAATGTGGGAAACCTGGTGTTCTTACTGAAAATTGTGACAAGTGCAATTCTTCCAAAAATGTTTCTTTTCTGATGGATACCTGTGATCAAAAAAACGGGTAAAGCTCCGTTGTAGCCAACTTTCGAATAAAAGCGATCGGTTTACAACGGAATTTGAAACTCATAAAGATATTAAACCTTCTTCTTCTTCTACTACTGATATTATACAGAATTCTATTGAAGCTCAAGTAGCCACACTTTGTAGAAATACTGATAAACGTCCTTATATGTGTTTTACAGTTAAGGGTCGTGAATTTTTAGGATTATTAGATAGCGGTGCACAAATGAATGTATTAGGCAACAATTCACACTTAGTTTTTCTAGATATGGGTTTTACTTTGAATAAGATTACTTCATCTGCTACTACTGCTGATGGTAAGCTGCAAGATATTATTGGTTATATTGAATTACCTATTAAATGTGCTAAACGTGTTAGATTGTGTAAATTTGATATCATACCGTCGATAGCAATTGATGTTATTCTCGGCATGGATTTTTGGATTAAATTTGATATATTTTCTAAATTAAGTAAAGAGATTTCTTTTGTGAATTCTGATGGTAAACCTTTTGAGATAGCTTCAATTATACCTGCATCTGGCTTAACTTTGGATGAACGTCAACGCTAAGACGAAATTACTTCAAAATTTGAAAATATGGATTATACTCTTTCACCCTTATTAATAAAAATCGCTTAATCCAAGCATCATCTGAAGCTACACTTGGACTAGTTAATTCTGGATTAACTAAGTAATAACTTCGTAATTGCAATGTTATTAATAAATATGGAGTAACCTCGAACTAACAATACATTTCTTAGTCCGGTTTCAACGAGTAAAATATGGCAACCTTTGTAATTTAAAAGTAAAAAGAGTGAGTCAGTGAATGACTTCATGCATTAAAATGACAGTGACAACAATATTTTGGGATTGACAACTTCAAACGACGTGATCAGCTTTCAATTTCAAGCGCCTACTTTTGCTCCTCGTAGTTTGTTTCATGCTATGGTTACTTGTTAAATTTAAAATTGATTTACATGAACCAAAAACGTGCTCGCTCAGTTAACTGGGATGAAGAAGAAAAGGTCAAAGAAAATATCAATGTGAATGACGTTTAGTTAGAACAACGAAGTACTCTTGATATGCGTCAAGTCAACGTCAATGTCGTCAATGCACGCCTAGTCCACGCCTAATCAGTCGCTAAACTATGTAGCGACACAGACTAACTTTGATTCTGAGATTAGACTCGGAGTAGCTTACTTCTTCGTTACTCTATATTTATTAATACTGAATTTAATTAATTCTTATTTACGACAAGTTTTAAAGTTACACTTGCTTTAGTCTATGTTTATTAATATGGCCGTTTAGGTCAAAAACGCAAAAAGTCAAACACGCAAAATGACAAAAAGTAAAACGCTTCAGGCAAAATGCTGTACTGTGTAGTACTGCGAAAATTCAACTTCTACTAGTAGGCCGTATGTACCAGAAAGTTTTAGACGAATTGCTTTCAATTCTGTACATGATCCTAGCCATCCTGGCATTCGTTTGTCGCGTAAGTTAGTAGCGCAACGTTTCTTTTGGCCAGGATTAAACCGCGATGTTGGACGGTGGGCAAAAGCCTGTATCCAATGTCAAAGGGCAAAAGTTAGTAGGCATACTGTATCTCATTTAGAAACATTTCCAAATGCTAACCGATTCGAACATGTACATATCGATATTGTCGGTCCGTTACCCACTTCGCCGGAGGGACATAAATATCTAATTACTATGATAGATAGGTATAGTAGATGGCCTGAAGCAATTCCGGCGAAAGAAATAACAGCAGAAGTAGTGGCTAAAATATTTTATGATGCATGGATCATACGTTTTGGTTGTCCTGACAGGTTGACGAGCGATCAGGGTCGTCAATTCGAGAGCAATTTATTTACAGAGTTATTGAAAATAATGGGTATTAAAAAATTTCGCAGTAGTCCATACCATCCTCAAAGTAATGGAATCGTGGAGAGATGGCATCGATCTCTCAAGGCAGCCCTTACAGCGCGTATGATCAACAATCATTCATGGTATAGCGAGTTACCTACAGCACTACTAGGGTTACGTGTGGCCAGTAGAAGTGACAATGGCGTAAGTCCCGCGGAATATGTTTACGGTCAAACCATTCGTTTACCGGGAGACTTGTATAATGTCTCAGATAAACGAATTGGTGACGACGTTGAATTTTTGAAAAATTTAAAGTGTACCATTCAGAATTTAAAACCAGTTTCACGAAAAAACCGAGACTCACACGCATTATTTGTACATAACGACTTAGATAAATGTGACTTTGTATTCATCAGGAATGACGCGGTTCGCAGACCATTATCACCGACGTACGATGGTCCGTACCGAGTCATCGAGAGGAGAAGTAAGACATTCCTAATTGAATTACCCAACAGGAAGGTAAGTATATCCATAGATAGGTTGAAACCTGCATTTATAATTAACGAGCAAAGTCATGAAACGCGCAGTAGTAGTAAATGTGACGTCAATGTTAGCAAACAGTCGGTAGTACAACCGTGTGATAAAAAATCAGAGTTCAGTAAGGGTACTAGAAGTGGCCGTAAGGTCAGGCCACCTTTAAGATTTGAAGAAGACCTTTAAGAATGATATATTATGTATACTTAATCATGTATTAAAACTTGTTGCAATTTTGATTGCAAATATTTTTATACATGTGTATTAACTATGTAAATGCAACTTAACAATATTGTATGTACCTACATTGCACCCATTGTGCATTTTGAATAATGTTAAATCATTAATTATGCTTCAAAACATATTATGATTTCATTATAATTGAATTGCAATGTAAACTTAGTCGTAAGCAAATTTAGCAGAAATACAATAAGCGGAATTGGTTGTTTGTTACTTAGTTGTTTACCAATTTAATTGCAGATATGCAACCTACTTTTAATAAATCGTTAACATTGCAATATGCTCATCACCGAATTTTACATTAAAGTAAATTATAATATAAATTCATTACTTCAACGCTCTTCAAGCAGATAACAAGTGTTACTTATTATTTTTCTCTTTTCGTAACTCAAGTTACCAACTTTAATTAATAATGGGCAAATCGTACAGTAAAGAAGAGGTTATCATCGCTCAGAACGCGGCAGTTGAGTTCCATATGTCGAAATACAACGTTATTATGTCCATTCTAGCCTTAATGCTGGGCATAATTGTCATCTTTGCTGCTTGGCGATTGTGTCGTCATCGTGCCAAGAAGTGGCTTAGGAAGGAGATAGTGCGAGTTCCGGGAATGAACCTGGCGGCGGCAGCGATAACGCGCACGGTACCCGTGCAAGCGCAGCCACCTGCAGCCAGCTACGCGTAATTTAATCCCAGTGTTTAGTCTACTATTCGTGTGAGTGTATATTGCAATGGATAACAGTATGATATTTTGTAATGTGTAATATTAGAACCACGAAAACACAATGTATCTCACAAGTAATACCTACATATTATATTAAATTTGATTGTTTAGTGCGATTGCCAAGTCAATCTATTTATTTAAAACATAAAAGATTTTTAATATTGATAATATGGTCACTATAAGATGTTGTTACTTGTTAGGTTAGCTAATTACGTAATAACTTAAGACAGAAGGACCCTTAAGTAGGAACTGAATAAATTAACCGACTTGGTATTACATGGATCTCACAACTTTTTACGGTAGAAGAACTGAGTTGCGAGACTTGGGTTTTTTACAAGTTTTGTTTTTGATGGCATCTCATTTCTTTTTGTAGATAGTTCTACTTTTTTTCCTTTTACAAGTTACCTTTGAACATAATTATATCTAGGTACCTATCTACACCTATTATTCCATTATATTATATACAGATACACTGATTCATTCACTGCAAATGTTACTTTGTTATACAGGTACAGTAGTTCATTAACTGCAAATGTAACTTTGTAATCCTATATATTTAATATGGGATTACAAAGTTATTTATGCAGTTGATGTATCTAGAAAACTGGACCGAATTTGCTAAATATTTTAGTTTTTCCTTGATCTATACACTAAACACTAATTGTGTTCCAAATTTGAAGCTTCTATGTCTGCTAGAAGTGCCTTAGAGTTTTGATGATCGGTCAGTCAGTCAGTGAGTGACGAAATTAAGAAACTTTGACTAGTTATAATTCTTAAACTACTGGTTCAAATTGAATGAAATTTGAAATATACCGTGTTTATACAATGCCTGCTTGTTTACTAAAAATTCAGGCTTCTAGCTTTATCCACAACGAAGTTATAGGGGGTCGAAAATGGCCTGAATTGCTTCGAGTTCTTTAGTTGCTGTAAATCTAAGAACTTTTTTTTTGTAATTTTCCTGCGTTCATTGTATAGGTTAGGTAAATTATGAAAAGGAATGTTGTCTATTCGGGCATTCCTGCGTTGGCTGAGCAATTTATATTCTTCGGATAACTGAAGTTTATAAAAAATGTCTCCAGAGGGTGCATACTTCAGAGCTCGTATGTCAGTAACCTGGAAAAGAGAAACAGAACTTAACGTATCAATCCAATATGTTAGCAATAAAAAAATATTTAATGTAAGTAATTTATGTACCTTAGGGTCTCCCTTCATTTTTCCGGGTCTTATGGAGTTATAAATTTTTAAGTTTTTAAAATTCTTGAAGTAAGAATAATTTAGGTATTCAACTGTATACGGTTTTGATTTTTTTGCATTCTTGCAAATAGTAATGTACTCAGCTGGAACATTAATCACCTGATTTTTTAGTTTTTTTTTCAATCATTGCGTGCATACTTTCAACCTCCATTTGGGTGTGGCCTAGTTCCAAATATTTTTGCTCAATTGTTATATTATGCAGCATGGATATATTGAGGAAAGCGTTGCTTAACGTGACGTTTCTGTTTTGATATGTACACCCATCCGTATACAAGGTTATGGTTCTGTTGTCATCACCCATTTTTGGGATGACTTTATTAATGAAGAAATTGGTTAAAATAGTTGCAAACTCATCAGAATTCAGCCCACCTTCGGCGTCATTCCATAGATAGCAATACCCATCGCTAGTTTTCATGTCATAGATACACCAGTTGTGTACACATAACTTAGTCTTATAATAATTTGATGACACATTGGATCGCGGCGCTAAGAGTACTGCTTGGAGATCTGCAGTAAAAACAAATTCTTTTTTTTCTTTATCATATTCTTTTTCTATTCTCGCTTCGTTCTTTTTATTTACATGCTCTTCGTAAGTCTATTTGGTAATATGGCCCATCTTGTATCCATTACAGATGTCACACAAATCTTTCTTTGGTTTAAATAAAGCTATTTTTTGTATGGTTAGAGTGTTTGTAAAAGTGGCAATAGATAGTGTTTTGTTGTTTTTTAACTCACAATAATCTGTATACATTTTATAAAGTTGCTGTTTGGATGATATGTCTGGTTGTATATATGTTTGTGTTGTCCTTTTCCTACAATAATGTGAAGGCATTTTAGGTAACTCATCTAAAAAGTCCTGCAAAGTTTTATTCTCTTGGTCAAATGGCTTTCTTGAAGTAGTTTCTGGTAATTGCTCATCAGCATTTTTTCCAGTAACCTCAACCTTCCAACCCCAGATACATGATTTACCGATGGAAAAAGTATTTAAAAACAACGTCTTACAGACTCTAATCATATCTTCACCTTTTTTTAGGTGGTAAATGAAAGTGTTAACTCTTTTGGATTTTTGAGGGTCTTTTCTATCTCTTTGCCTGTTTGTATGTAAAACTTTTACTAAACTATCAATGTAAACACGTTTTTCAGCCCAAGTCATATTCCAAAATTTATCAAATAATATTTTTCTGTCATCATCAGAAATACTATAACACTGAATAACACTATTTCTCTTTTCCTTACAACTACACCGAGGCTTCAACACCTTATCTGGTTTCTTTATATTTTTTTTCCACTCTCCATCAACTTTTTTCTTACCACAATATTGTTTACCCTTTTCTCTGTTCTTTTTATTAATTTCACTAGTCCATTCTTCCTTCTTTACTTGACACCTTTTCTTTCTTTTTATAACCGGTTCATCCAATTCAGAATCAGAATCACTGTAATCGACTAATTTATTCATTAATTCAGGGCAGACAGTTGAGATTTGAGGTATAGTATCATGAGCTGTTAGTTCTTTCAGTGTCAAAGGAACGAGCGAATCGTCACCCGATTTATCGTTACTTGTAGAGGGGTACGCATGAGTTGGTTCAAAACTATTAGAGCCATATTCAGGATTGTAGTTGAGTGAGGGTGAAAGGTGAGGAGATAGCAAACTTGGACTGAGTTGTTCTATTTCAAGCGGAAATATGTCTTCAATAACAACATTCTCAATTATTTCATATGTCTGCGTACTAGAACATCTTTGGTTATCGAAACTTTTATTGTCAAACGATTATATGTGTACTCCACGCCAGGCTGTTCATTTTCAATGCAATCAATAGAGTCATTATTAAAGAAAGTCGATGAAGCAGAATTAGAAGCTACGCTATCAAGCCCAACCAAAGCATCGTAGGGTTTTGGAAATTGGTTATTAACAAACAAAGCAGAGTCAGGGTTATTGGTTTCATCAAGCTCATGCTGTCCATTTTGCATGCTTATTTGCAGTATTTTTTTAGCGCGTGAGTTGGACATCTGCATGCAAAACAAAAAAAAAACATCACCATAAGCACAGAAATGAGCCAAAAATTAAAGTTAAATTATATAAAAGGTTATTCTTTAAGTTAATAAAATAAAAACATTAAATTAAGTATCTAATGAAAACAAAATTCAACTTTAATTGATTTTTGATAAACATAAAAATGGATAACTCCCAACACTAGTGTAATAAAGTAAGAAGCAAATCGGTCAACTCCTAACCGATATTAAATCTAAAAATAACTTAATTAAATAGCACTCTTTTGAGAAAAAAATAATAAGTATCCATACCTTGTATTAATATTCAACTGTTTTTCTACACTACCTCTCCTTTTGTCCTGTTTTAATAATTTTTCTTACACAAAATGTTGAGCGGTAACCGTACACGACTCCGACGCCATACAAAATGGCCGACATAGTGAAGTTGGCTGTCATAATCGTAACGTTTCGTGACACGCGGAGTTGGCTGATTTTCGAATAGCGAATTATGGAAAGAATTGTGATTTAACCGGAGTTGTCGTTTTTGCAAACCACGCCGAACTACTGTTGCGTACAATCTAAACCAAAAAAATATTTTTGACGAAATGTAGAGTTGGCTGGTTTGCCAATTAAGGTATCGATATGTACATTTATACCTACACATACACACATCACACTTTCACTCATTTCATACAAAACACAAAAATATCATAATTAAAATAAATAGACAGGCATCGCCGGGTGAAACCGATTGTTAATAGCGAGCGCACGGCTTATCGGTAACGGTAAAAAATTCCACGCGCAGCGCAGGAGTCGGCTCGGCCGCCTCATCGCGCCAGTCGGGACCTAGCGATCACGACGACCATCCGCGCCACTCGCTTGCGCTCCCGCGACACGCGCCTTAATATTTTTTACGTATCTCGCTTTATTTCTCATTCTATCTATAATAACTGTTTTCTTCAAACTTTCTCCTTCTGTCTACGTTTTCTGTGTGCTGTTTCTTCTGTGCTTCTTACGTGAATGTGTCCTGCGCATTAAACTTTGAACTGTACTTTCCTGTTTTCCTTTATCTCGCACACAAATTAATACGCAGGCTTACGCCATGTCAACGCCCAAGCCTAACGCTATACTCTCAACATTATTTTTGTTTGACTTGACATTATACTCTCTTTTCTCTAGACCTACTGTGACGTAGGTAAACAAGCCATCAAGAAATTTTTAACTCCATATTTTTAATTATTAGCGAAACGTCAACACTTTGTACATTCACTTATCATTTTGTTTATTATATGTTTCCATAAAACACTAAAAAATATTTCGATTTTCAATTATTTTACTTTTCAATAACCAAAATTTTCGCTTGCTCCTTTTTGCGATTCAGAACACGATTTTTTACTAATTTCGGTTGAATTTTTACTACAAAGTTGGTATTAAATATTTCGATATTAGAATGGAAGATAGAGAGAAGGAAGGCCATTTCTGTATATGAAAAGTGTCCGTAAAAACGCGTCCAATTACGGGTATCGAATATCTATTTTTTAGACACTAGCGCCATTCACTGGACTTTGTGCAAGTGTGGCAGGCTACGCAAAAATTTGACAACATTCAACTTTGAACGCTTGATGTGCGCTAAAAAACCAATACCGCATGGCAAAGTGCAAATCTTTGTTCAAACTTTGAACAAATATTCAAAGTCCCGTGCTACACATATCAATCAAAGCAATATTCACATGTTTGAAGCTATATATGGCGCCGGCTTAACATTTACTTCTGTCAAAAAATTATTGGTGAACCTTGGTAAAACACCAAGGTTTGATTTACCAAATAATGGAAATAAACACAAAAAAGTGACAAAGGAGTGAAAACTAGCTCAATGAAATTAAGGTAAATACGTGATAACAAACTTTTATAAAAATAGTATTTCGTGGGTTAAATTAATGGTACCTACCGGGTATATAACAAACCCATGTGTTTATTTTAGAATCTATTTATCAACTTGAGTCAGAGAGAAGGTGAAGAACAGAAAATAAAAATACAAATACGAACACCAACAGTAAAAAACAAGCAGCGCGGGCAGATCTAGTAAATAGGTACGTACAGCTTTTTTTTCGAAAATAAAATTGCAATATCAATGTTAATTATTGTCAGCCCTACTTCTTCATAATTAAGTATACTATTATACTGACAATTGACATAGCTATTTATTGATAACTAGTTGGCCTTAACTCGCTCTAAAGAAGCACAGAAGTTCTCAAGAAATATGGTATCTAACTTTTAATCGGCCTGTCACTTAGGACAGACAACAAGGCTATGATAGGTTCATTAAAATAACTTATGTTTTGAGTTTCAACAGTATATGCACAGGAAGAAAACGTACAATAGTGAAAATGGCCCAAAAAAACTTAAGCATAAGGAGCGTAAGCATATGATGGCAACTGGTGGAGATTCACCCTCAGCTACAAAAATTAAAACCCCTGATGACATCTATTCTTGGTTCCCTCATTAATTTGAGACACAAACTAATGAATTCACTCCGATGAAATAAGTCAGGTTTTCAATTTAGTCTCTCTACTTTATTTAAATTTGTCAATACTATTCATCAACAGTATACATGTGTCCGCTATAGCAAAACGTAACTGAAAACGATTGACATGCCTCTAACGTACCATATCGGCACAGTATAAGGAGATATCAGTAACGTAACTCGGCCCTATTCTCGAAAAACTTGCCTACGGCCGCGCGGAACGTAGCCGCGCGCTAGGGCTGTCCGCCGACAGTATTTTAATTTTATCAAACGACTTGAATTTCTTTGTAGTTTTGTATTTATAAATGTTATATTTTCTATTTTAATAAATGCAATTCGTTACGAATAAAAAGGAAGTGTTCCATAAAAAAACTATGTTGTGTTTTTATTAGTACTGTGAAGGTTCTTCAGTATTGTATTAGAGACAGACTCTTAGTGCAGGGTAAGTTCTTCGTGTAGGTTAAGGTAAATAAAAACGGCATCTACAACTGCCCGATTTTATAAACTTTATACATTATACATTGAAATCAAAGTTACAGTAGCAATAACGTTTTAATGACAAATTAGACGCAAATATTCAAATAACAATTATTACAAATTACAATATTAGGTACAATTATTTCCAGACAATATTCATAATATATTCATCATTATATTCTTTATCACGTCATTAAATCAATATTAACAATATAATCCCTCGAGGGGCCTTACCACCAGCGGGCCGGATTTAGTCGCCTTTTACGATACCCATCCGGCGTGGGATTGGGGTTAGTATTCTTAGCCACCCTAATACGGCAAAAGTAATAATAATCAACCATTAGATTTTTTTAGCCCCTTATTTATAAATCTAGGAATTTTACTCGGTGGACTTATGAAAAATAAACAATTTAGGTACTTATTGCAATACGTACTTGTAGGTAGGTATTACATATAAAAATAGTGTCTTATCTTTCGGAGTCTCCAGGTAACTAAAACAATGATATCCCTGGGTGACTTAATGTCGAATTAAAACACCCAAAAACAGCACAATATTGTCTATTTTTGTTTGGCATCTTAAATATACAAGTCTCACGCCGTACACGACCACACAGCTCAACCAAAGTAAACAACTAAAAGAGTTTGTTATTTATACCGACCGTGGTACAAACTCCGCTCCTTCGACAATCGCCGCAGTTGCCGCCTTTTCGCTTGCTCATTCCGATGTGCGTAGGTATGACGCGCGTTCCGACCGTTTGTATGAAGAGCGAATACTGGTTAGATTCCTTTACTGTGATATCGGTATTGATATAGAATAAGGTCCTGATTACTTTACGAAGTTTGCGATATTCATGTCACGTAGAATTGGTTTATGTGAAAATTGCGCGCGCAGGTAGCGTGTAACGTGGTTTTTTTTTGTGATTTTGTCTAATTTAAATTAGATAGAAAGTTTGTTTTGTTTGCGTGTTCCGTTTTATTATTTTTTTTTGTTTTTCGGTTTGTTTTAGACTTTAATTGAGGTGTGCTTGACATCGACTGTGATATCGAATACT
Source organism: Thymelicus acteon (assembly GCA_951805285.1). NCBI lineage: Eukaryota > Metazoa > Arthropoda > Insecta > Lepidoptera > Hesperiidae > Thymelicus > Thymelicus acteon. The sequence goes on from OX638234.1 coordinate 12,412,312, forward strand.
GATTTTGACTAATTCAAAAAAAAAGTATATAAGAAAAGTGAAAATAAATAAATTTAAATATAAAAAAATAAGTTTTAGTAGTTTTAGGTACATAATATTAGTGTTGTGCTAAACTTTAATCTTTAACATTTTTGTTAATATAAAAATGTCTGGCAGAAAGGGTATTGTGTGGACTCATTCTGAGAAAAAAGGTCAATATTCTCGCAATTTGTATATATTGTAAGCAAACATTGTCATACAAAACATCGACCGGAAATTTGAACTCTCATTTGAAAAAGGCTCACGCATCTATTTTTTTGGCACAACAAACTGACGTTAGGCAACCACCTTCAAATAATGTGGATGACCTGTCTCAGCGTGCAAACGCGATGAGAGCAGCTACCACCACGTCTTCCGGTGCGGGGACAGTTAGCGGTAGTTTAGTTACTTGTGATTTGGAACCTTCCCGAAAACATCAAAAAACCATGGAACTTTACGTTACAAAAATTAAAAAATAAAAAAAATTATTTATAAATGACTATCAGCCTTTTACTATGGTAGAAGATAAAGGGTTCAAAAAATTTGCCAAGGATATTCTCTCCCCGGCAGAAAAGCGATTTCGGCTGCCATGATACCGGCTCTCTAAGAGAAATGTTTAGCTGAAGTTAAAGAAAGTGTTGCCCAGGACATACGTTCCGTTTGCATAACAACAGACTGTTGGACATCATCTCAAACCGAAAGCTATATAGCAGTAACAGCCCATTATATTGACAAAGATTTTGAGCCTCGGCAAGTTTTACGTAAGTGAAAAATATTAAGGAACGTCATACTAGCACAAATTTATCGCGAGAATTAAAAAGAGTGACGGATGACTACGGTGTAACAACAAAAGTAATTTTTGCAATATCTGACAATGCTAGAACTATAGAAAAAGCTATTGAAGATCGAAATTGGAAAAGATATGGGTGCTATGCACATACAATAAACCTGATAGTCACGCATGCCTTAAATCCGGTGGATGTTTTAATTGAAAATATTAAAAAAATTGTAGCACATTTTAAGCGAAGTACATCTGCCTTAGATATGCTTCTCAGCTACCAAATCCGGAATATGGCAGACAACGGAGAACCAAAACGTAGTACAACTCGCTGGAACTTAACATATTTCATGTTACGAAGATTTAGCCTCCTGAAAGAAGCTGTAAAACATTGAATGGCCATGATAGATAAAGACTGGCCTGTAATTTTGGTATACTCCTAACGGCCACCACTAAAACAGGCACCAATGGTGGCCGTTAGATCAGTGCATTATTTTTTGTCCCGACGGCCATCACTGGCGGACGTTGGAACATTCCAAATAATATTTTTCTCAACGGCCACCACTAAACTGCCACCATTGGGGGTCGTTAGGATTAATATTATTTATTGTGTCAACTGCCCCTGCCATTGGTGGCAATTACAGCCAGACCGATAGAGATCGAGCGCGTACTGTATCACTAATGAACTTACAAATTCAGTTGGACCGTCCGCTCTAGAAATAATATTCATCTTTTCTAAGTTTTCTAACTCACTTTTCAATCTCGGTAACAATTTGAAAGGAATATGCCTACATGACTCTATTTTACTGACATAATCATTTTTTTACTGAATATTATAATCGTAATTTTTAATTTCACTTATGCCATGAAACACATCCTCATACTTCAACAAAATTTTTGACAATTTATCTGAATTCACACTATTAATATAACCAGAATTCCTTTTTAATAACTCAAAATCTATCAGTGTAGACAAACCTAAAATAGGAAATAAATCCTGTCGACTCACCTGAAAGTTAACATTTTTTTTAAGGTTATACTTCAATGGTCAAATGTATTTGTCCAACAGTATCAATTTTATCCTGGCAGGTTCCCTGGAAGAACTTGGTACAATGCTCGGGGACTTGAACAGCGCCTCAAAACAGGTGGGTCTTAAGATGAACATGGACAAGACGAAAATCATGTCAAATGTCCATGTCACACCCGTACCGGTTGTGGTTGACGGCGCTGCTCTTGAAGTTGTAGACGAATACAATTACCTGGGACAAGTGATCCAGATGGGTAAGTCCAACTTCGAGAAAGAAGTCACTCGTAGAATCCAACTCGGATGGGCTGCGTTCGGGAAACTGCGTCATATCTTGTCGTCCAAAACACTACCTCAGTGCCTGAAGTCGAAGGTGTTCGAGCAGTGTGTGTTGCCAGTGATGACATACGGATCCGAGACGTGGTGCTTTACTATTGGCCTGATCCACAAGCTCAGAGTTGCGCAGCGGGCTATGGAGCTATTCTCTACGTGATCGCATCAGAAATGAGGAGATCCGTAGACGAACAAGGGTAACCGACATAGCTCAAAGAATTAGCCGGCTGAAGTGGCAATGGGCTGGCCACATAGTTCGAAGGACCGATAACCGTTGGGGAAGAAAGGTCCTCGAATGGCGCCCACGTCTCGGAAAAAGGAGCATAGGACGCCCCCCGACCAGGTGGACTGACGACCTAAAGAAGACAGCGGGCATCCGCTGGATTCAGAAGGCTCAGGACCGGTCAGAGTGGCGCAAGTTAGGGGAGGCCTATGTCCAGCAGTGGACCTCTAAGGGCTGATGGATGGATGGATCAATTTTATCACCACTATAGTTTGACAATCTTAAGCTACTCTTCTCAAATTTGTGAATATTTAACATTTTGCAACATTTTAATGATATGACGTTACATTGAGCTCCTGTGTCTAACTTGAATTTTATTTTTTTACCACTATTAACAAATTTTACATTTTGAATCCAACAATTGCCTGAATTAATATCACTTATAACATTATCCATGTATAATTCAGTATCCTGAGCCACAATCTGCTCGGTTTTAACAAATTTAAATTGAGAAGTTTTACACATTCGGGCAAAATAATTAAGTTTATTAATTTTTTTTCATGTCTTACCACCAGCTGGGCATCTAAAACCATGAATATAACCACATCTTGAACATTCTTTTTGTACCTGGTTTCTACTACTAGTTGGAAGCTGGCTTCTCTTATTAGCACTTTCGTTTTTCTTTTTATGAAATTCCTGTTGGGACATCTTTTTTTCTTCGTAACCACCTACTTTTCTATTCTCTTTTTTCACAATATTTATTTCTTTTTCTTTATTTATTTGTTTGATCTGATCTCCTACCAACTCAGCAGGTTTGTAGATTTGTATCGCTTTATTTAATGTTAGATCCGTTTCTCTTAGTAATCTGTCCTTCAAAATTTTACATTTTATTCCAGTTATGATTTTGTCCCTTATCATTCTTTCTGTTATGTCGCCGAAATTACACTCTTTACTTAATTTTTTAAACTCGGTAATATAAGTGTCGATACATTCTCCATCATTTTGGTTCCTTGTGAAGACACGTGGGCACTGACGCTTTCATTTTTTACGGGAACGAAATAATTTTCAAACTTCTCCAAAACTGTAGCGTAACTTTTCTTCTCCTTCTCTGTTTGAGGTTAAACGTGTTGAAAATTTCAATACATTCTTCTCCTAAGCAGTGTAGGAATAGTGCCACTTGAACTTCTTTCGTTTTATTATTCACTCCGGACGCTATTCTATAAAACTCGAATCGTTGAATAATTTTTTTAAACTCCTCTGCATTTAACATTTTTAATGTTGTTGGGGGTTTTAGTCCCATAACACCCGAAGGTTTTTCTTTACGCAGCACCATGTGGTGTTTTAGTTATTAAGTAAAACACAAATTGACTATTCACTCAAAAATTCAAATTGAATATTCACGTTATGTCTTTTAATCCAACAGAAGCCATCTTGTTGAACACAGTCCATGAGCAGTGTTGCCAGTCTCATCATTATAGGATAATTAATATTAATATAAAATGTTGCTATACTATAACTACAACAGGAATGTGATGCTACACAGAGCCTTTTCAGTGAACTTGTTCAGTGTGGTTCCAATCCTATAACAAATTCACCTATTGTAATTTACTTAACTTCTAATGATAATTCAATAACACCCATAATTTATTTCAACAGTCATAAGAAACTTAAAAAATATATAAAAATAAAGAAATTTTTGGCGAAGACTCAAAAGCTTGTCAAACGGAAAAATTGCATACAGCAGCTAGGGCAAAGTAGAAAGCAATGTTTATCATTAATTAATAAAGGTGAATTATTGCAGTCTGAATTAGAACACAATAGGTCATTGTATGATCTTCAAAGTAAAATTGTCGTCTTGGAAAAATCATTGCAGGATATGACCAGCTTGTACACCTGTGCCCAACAACAAATAAATTAACACATAACCTCTTTTGATCACCTATTTGAAGTCTGCAATGACAATATTGACAACAGGACAAAACCTGTTAATGCGCTTCGACAGTGCAGAAGGAAAGGATCATGCAGAACGTACCTATCAGTACAGACAAAAAAACTATATTATTAGTGACACCCCATTTGGGTATATAATGAGCTCTTACATTACACACTCAGTACTAAACTTATGCTCACCGGGAGCCCACTTCGAGTATTTAATTAATCAGATTAATTCAAAAGACTTAGATGGGAACACTTCCATAGTACTAATGATTGGTGACAGTCTAAACATTAAAAAGTGGCAAATTACTAAGTGTATAAAAAAGTTATTATTATTAAATGAGAAATCCAAATGTCAATTTGTAATTTGTGTCTTTCCATATTCCAATAATTTTAGCCATACACAAAATGAATATATATATATATATATATAAGCTGAATAAATCTTTGTATAACTTGACGAATGATCATAGGAATGCAATATGTTATTTTGACATAAATAAATTTATTTCGTCATGTAGGGGTATCTAGGTATATTATTTATCTGCCAAAAAATATAAAAAAAACAATTAGCAAAATTGTTAGCTTACAATCTGAATGATGCTGTTGCAAGTAGGGTAACAAAGTCTATTGACACATTTATTGAGTGTGGTAGTACCACACTCAATAAATCGAGGTATAAAAAAGTTGCTACAGAAATAGGAGCAAACCTTTCGGAAGTGCAAAGAACGAGTGAAAGGATGTCATTTAGAGCCTTGGCCTATATTAATGCCAATGGCGGTCATTTCGAAAATTTTATGAATTAATTACTGTTTTTTTTAAATAAATGATTTAAATATGCACTTGTTTTCATTGTTTCCTTATATTTAAAATTATTCCATCAAAGGGCAAAAGGTATTTTTGATAGTAAGACACTTAAATGTTCCACTAGCCTGGTTTTAAAAGTCTACTCTTTTTATTATCGAAAATAGGGTGCATATTTCAAGAGTTTGTAGTTCGGTAAATGATTAAGATAACTGCAAACATGTTCATGATATTTTGAAGGTAATATAATGTAATTTAATAATAACAGATAAAATATTTATATTCATAGGGCATTTTTCCAACTTTTTAGCGAAATTAAATAGAAAAGGGTAATTTTTTTCAAAAAATTTTCAGTTAATGTCTTTAAAAAATATATTCTGTTTCATTTTGGGTAGATTTTATACCTTGAATAGATAAACTGTGATAACAACTGGTAAATAAAAAAACGGAATTAAAATAAATGTAAAAACATAACAAATATGTCGAAAATAGTGCAGCAAGTCAGGTTTTTTCCAAAAAAATTAAAAAGCTAATTTAAAAAAAACCAAACCGATTAGTGTACTTTATTGGTTTTTTGTTAATAGTTTTGTCCAAATAATCAATAGACGCCGGGCGGTCACTTGGCCCTGGGACACCCTGTTAATACTGTAGTGTATCGTGTTTATGTTTTGTGCTGTTATTAAAGCCGGGTGTTCGGGTGATGTCGGGATAATGAGCTAGTTATACCATGATATTGTGTATCACCAGACATAATCCGTACTGAAGAAATACTATCAAAATTTCTGGCGAGTAAAGCCGTGGTCGTAAGGTTAGTCATGCCGTCTACCAGTTTTTGATTCTTTCGGTCTTATTACAGAACGAGGTCTATCGTTAGTCCCGGTACTAAACCTCCTTTGAAGCTTGGACTAAACAAAATTGTTATTACAAGACGCGGTTTAATGCTAAGCCATGGCCTAAGAGAGATTGTGACTTTACGTCTGACACCTTACACACACGAAGAAATACGTGTCCATACGATGCCGCTGCTTGTTGTCATTATGGTTGTTACGCACACATAGTAAAAAAGCGACTTCACGTCAGTCGTTACATTTCTTTGCGAATGTTATAACTACCCTTTATTTCTTTCATCTGAGACTAACATGAGACTAAAGCTAAATTTGCGAGGCCCCTAGTTTTACGTTGGACTATTTCACAAATGTCAAAGTCAGTTTCGAGATTGTTGTCGTGTTTATTTCGAATATATAATAGAGTATATTTGTTGAATGTTTCATTCAATGTATTTTGTATATACTGAAGATATTTTAATATTCACTATCACCGGACAGACCAATAGGCATATAAATCGTGTTGTTATGGATCCGTTCGCCCAACTGAGTGATGAAGATATTAAATGTAAATATAGTTTTACCACGAGGTTTGCAATGAAATTTGTGGATTTGGTGCGAGAAGATTGGACTCCATGACCATCTCGGAAATCCATTTGTCCTCTGAAATTCCAGTAATTTGTGCAATACGATGCTGGACTCGTCACGAAGTAAGTATCTATAATAATGTTGTTTACATACAGTACCACTGCAATTGTAACGTAGCTGTAGCATTATTTTATGAAAGTGAACTAGCAAGTGAGAATTCTGTCCACCTGATGTTAAGTAAATACTTCTTTCTAAGGTTTGTCGTATATTCTGTTGCTACTCCTATTATGGGTTGTGAGAAATGCATAAACATTTATCAAACTAATTCCAAAACGAACACAAATATTATCATGTTGCTTCACACTAGATATAAAGTTATGTTGGTGATATATTTCTCTTCCTCACTCAAACCTTGGCAGTACCCTTACTATGCTATTATTACCTATTTATTCCAATGATAATAACATTGTTTTGTTTTTGTTATTTTAGATTCAAGATGATGCAGTTGATTTGCAGAGTTGCTGAGCCATATACTAAAGGGAACCGGAGCAATTGCAAAATTGTCCCATAGATTCCGAAAAATCCTACAGCCTTTGATGAACAAAAACAGATGATAAGGAAGTGGAACCTCCATACCTTTTGTCACTACAGTTTGTGACAATATAAGGAGAAGGCAATTTATACTACAGCACTTTTTGATAATATTAATTTATTTTATATTGCATTGTAATGAATCTGTTAGTACCTGAAAAATGAATAATTAATACAAGTAGATTACGACAAGAACTTATATGTATTTTTAACCTAGTGTAAGTGTACTAATATTAATAAAGTTTTGCTATATTTTAGTAATTTGTAGATTTTTATTCATTTTGTTATGCGATGAGTCACAATATTTATTATTTACAATACACTCCGCTGCATAAGGTACACTTGTTCTTAGCACTTACGAACCAAAGACCACAACATTGTAATAAATTTCGAAGCCAACTGGATTTTATTTTAGTTAAGATTTGTTTTGTTTACGCAAAATTATGGATTCGTATTACGCGCGAGAAATCCATTCCTTTACACACGCGTACATTAATTCTTAAAAAATACATATTTTAACATGTAATAAAATCCACGACAACAACAATCAATAGAATTGATTGAAAACTGTATAATTATTTATTTGCAATAATATTTACGCTCTTAATATTAATAATAGACGTATTCCATTGAATATGTCAAAAACAATAAACAGCATCGTAGTATAATGGAACGTCGTAATCAAATAAATACTGACGGATTGAATCTGTTTCGTGTCAAACCCGTGTCAGTTATTTCAGCATTTTAAGCCAAGGTCTAAACTCTAAACCAATAGTACTAACAAGTCAACGAGTATTTTGCGTTTTGTAATAAGCTTTGGTTTATAGTATGTTACTAAAGTCAGTATCGTACCAAGCCTGGACTATTTAGTTATTACTTATTTGGTTTAAACCTAAACTTTAGACCTCGTCTTGTAATAAGGGGGTTTATGTCTAGAATTAGGTTGTAGTGGGATAAGAAATCAACGCCTATTGTCGCTCGCGTTACGTCAGCCACAATAAACCGCCAGGGAAAATTGCCACGCAAGCCTATAAATAAATAATAAACGCTAACACACTCATACCCCCGCAGCAATTTACCTGTGTCGCGGGTGGCATGGACGACACATATAACACATCACAATCACACCCAAGACCCGAGCACAAATATTTATCTGTCACATAAATATCTGCCCCGGCCGGGAATCGAACCCGGGACCCCTCGCTTCGCAGGCAGGGTCGCTACCAACTAGGCTACAGGGTCGACAATATGTTCAACAACAAATTTGTATAGCCGTACGTATTAATAATGGAACAGTTTTCGGCACACAAATCGAAAGTTGTTTTTTCGCGACGTTACTTTAGTGCAGTTAGTTTTAGTAATTCTGTCTCTCACAAATAAGCGACCGCCAGAAGGGCAGTCGTCGGCCGCCTTATCACATTGCCGACTTCGACAAATCACACAGTTTAGAGCTAGACCGCGACAGTAACCGTTGCTGTTGACGGGATCCGGAGCTGTAGCATGGTCGATCTGCAGGGCCAGCTGCTCCACCATCATCTTGAGCTTAGCGAGCTCGGTCGTCGGGTTGGCGAAAGACGTCGCCGCAACGTTGCGCGGTGTGACATTCTCGTAGATCACATATTTTTCGACGTTACGTTGGGTTGATGCAGGAATTTTCTCACGGCGCAGCGCGGTGATGTATATGTGCCTCGTCGCTGCCTACATAAGTCGCTCATGTTAGCGTGTTCCATTCGGGTCACCAGTTTAGGTATCGGAAGTAATATAGTCCGAAATGTTAATAGTTTATTTACAGACAAAATTAAACAAACAAATAAAAAAAGGAGTGAAAATAGAGCGAAATTACAAAAGCATTGATAGAGAAAAATTATGAGAAAAATTAAGTCCAGCGAAAACGTGACAACTTTCTTGTCTCCAAGACGACTATGTCCTGCAGTCCGATTGTGCCCGAGTGTGCCCGATCGCTCTCGAACAAAGAGACCATACAAGCTGTGTGCGTAGTGCGAGTTTTACGTTGAAAGTCCCTACAGTGGAGGAGTATGTGGCCAGGCTGGCGCGGACGATGTTCGACCGCGCCGACCACGGGCCACATTTCTCGCTCAGAGGTGTCGCGCCGCACCATGCTCGTCCGCCTGAGGGCTACCCGCTTCCGCGGGAGCTCTTAGAGTCAGACTGAGCCCCCGCCCATCTGGGGGCCGCTGTCTGGCTGCGACACCAGCTATTGTTTTACGGTTGATGATAGGATCCCCCGCTCAACAGCGGGGCCCGCCCCTCCACCGGGAGACTTGTTCTCCCGAGTTTATGCCCGGGTAAAAAGGTTCGCCTTGAGGCCCGCATTGGTCCGCGCTAAAGGCGCGGCAGCGATAGGATGACAGTATAGTTGAGTTTTACGTGACATAACGGGCTCGCTACGTAAATGCAAATTTGTATGGGACCGAAGCAGAGCCATCTAGCGGAAGCGTAAAGAAAAAAAATGCGCGAGTGCGAGTTTTATGCGTTCACGTTCACGAATGTGAAGTTCACAGTGAAGTTATCTGTCAGTGGTTATTGTATTGTTTTTCGAACATTGCGCGAGTGCGAGTGGCTTTATTTGACAGTTCCAATACGTAACTTGCGAAAACTATGGGACCACGTGACCGAAAAGTTTTCACGTGAAATTTGCTAGTGAAATCATAAAAAGATGGTTTATTATTTTAATTACACTTTTTTTCTATTTTTTGAAAATTATGGCTGGATATTTATAATTGCTCGGAGCATGTTTGCGGCCACTAAATCTTAAAGCGAATAAAATTATTGAAAAGTGGTATTTGTATTGTTCATGAAAGAAAGAATTTCCGGTAATCCAGTCACAGAGTACTTAAACACTACGCAGTCACAGTCACAGAGTATTTAAACATAAACACTAATCCAATGGCGAACCAAGTTTAAAAAGTTTATGAAGATATTTTTTTAAAGACGTTAACTTTTAAACTACTTGCAAGGAACTCGATAATCCTAATATTGTGTCTTGACTTGGACTCTTAGAAATAAAAGGTACTTACATTACCTACATAATAATTAAGATATAAATAAAAGTTTATTTAAAATTGTCTACAAGTATGTACTCAATGAATTATTTTATTATGCAACTTAATATTGCCAAAGGTGATAATATCGTTTGCATAGGAGCTCTCAAGGATCAAGGAAAATATTTATTAAATAATTACACATTTCGATACCTCTGGGCTCAAAGGGCGTAAAGCACATTTTGGGCCATATGGAGTTAATAATACCATCGTATTCACTTTTTCATTCTCTATCGATTGGTATATACGAAATTGCCAAATTCGCAAAAAAATGTTCTTTACGCCCCATCTATCTTGGGCTGCTAAACCAGAATAAAACAGGAAATCGGGCTGTAAATTACATTACTGCGCAAGTTAAAAATGTCCTAGGTTGTATAGGAATCCAGTTATGAGTATTAAGGCGTATAACGAAAGGAAAAATTAAAGCAAAGGACAAGTCAAGCGGAAATAAAAAGCAGGAAGCGAAAGAAGTTAAGCCACTATATACAACCAAATTAAACATAAACAAAAAAAATACATGAATTTGACACGTCTCTGTGACAACAGAACTATACCTAAGAGATTTCATATATAGAAAGCTATATAAAAGATTTCATATATAGAATATAGAAAGCTTCCATGGAGCTCTTATGTTTGTGATACATTAAATGAAACTGATGAAGAAGATAAAGAAGATGAAAATAATACTGAAAAAGAAAATAATTCTAAAGATGAATAACCCAAAAATTGCTTAAAACTTTCTTGTTTGCCCTTTTATTACGTATAATAAGAACTATTAACAATAACTCTTCAATTAATTAATTTTTAAAAAGCTTTTTGGTTATTCCCATAATCTTCATTGGGATGGGGATTATGAGAATAATCCATCAGGATGGGATGGGGTAGCCCCCACCCGGTTTAACCCTTTTTACACGCTTTATGTTAGCTTCACCTATATGTTTGTTTGTTTGTAACTTCTCTTTGAACTTGATTTTAACCCGCTTCAACTGGTCAGATTTCTTTCAAACTTCGTGGACTTATTGAGGACCGATGACAATTCAATATTTAAAGAAAAAAAGAAGAAAGAAAACCTAATTACACGCTTTATATTAGCTTTAAACGGTCAGATTCCTTTCAAACTTCGTAGACTTATCGAGGATCAATTCAATTTTTCAATTCACAATTCAATATTTAAAGAAAAAAAGAAAGAAACAAAGAAAAAAAACTAAATTTCATTTCAAAAGATGAAACTAAAAATAAAAAATAAAAATCCAACTAAAAAAAAATAGAAAATAAATTTGAATTAAAAATCGTGTAATTGGAATAAAAGCGTGGGGTGCTTTTAAAGATATTAGCCCTTCTACTCATTGACACAATGCTATAAAAGCGTGTTTTTTAGTTTTTTTTTTTAACTATTTTATTATGAAAGTTGTACAATTTTAAATGCAAACTTTGTGATTTACAACACAATTAAACATTGCTATTATCATTTACTACATAATATTATACAACTTTTTTACGCTAGGTTATATTTATTTTTTTGAATGAATTTCAAGGACATTTTGTAGTTTTTTTTAGGTAGTAAAGCAAAATTATTTTGGAAACTATTATATTTAGACTTCGTTTAATAATATTAACTTAAAATATAGGAAAATGTAAGTATTTTTCTCATAGATTGTTTTTTTATAATCATTGAGACAAAAAAGTTATAGCTAATTTTGTTTTATTTTTTAGGTTTTTTGGCTTTCCTGAAAAGTAGCTGTTTTGTGCTATAGGCCCTTTGAGCCCAGAGGTTCGATTTGTTAAACCCATAAACTGAATACCTAGCTGCGAGGCAAGCAATAACTAGAAGTGCAATTAACATTCAATATACCTACTTGGGACTATTATTATTATCATTGTGTATCAGTACCTACACTTTTGAGATCCTAAATTATATATGTCGCAGAAAGGTGGTCCAGAAAATAATAAACTGTGGGCGTTTTCATCATTTTACTTAGAAACCCATTGTAACACATGTTTTACACTCGCTACTAATTTAGTACGCGATTACTACCGACACACATGGCTCTGAACAGATTACTATGTCGCTCAAATAACACAACCAATCACTAATAGAATGCGGTGAAGTCGGATTTACATCGCGGTGCGGCATTCAGGGTAACCAACCATAATTCACACGTCGCATTGCAAACTCATAGCCATCCCGGCTCCACAACTTGCCCGCGCTTCTTGCGCTTACTGAAACCCGCGTGATCAATCCGCCAATCGCTGGCACCATGACCTATCTCATCAGAAGCGAACCATCACAGCCGCATGGGTGCTACTCTTCGCAAAGGGTATAACTGTGCATAGAAAACAGTCCACGACCCACGTGCACTTCTCGCTGGCTCCGGCATACCGCGCGACTGACTGGTCAACACGCAATACCTGCTCGATCGCAGTCCATCAGTACACACTGTACCCAGTTGTGCTCTTCATAAAGTGAACGTTGTGCAATGCTAATGCAAATTAAACTCGGCCGTCATAATAACGACGTTCTACTGTAGTGTCCGCTCAGCTCGGAGGCTGTCTAAAGAGTGCCCGTTGGCGGTAGGCAAGTCAATAGCTGTCCTCTGTGACCCCCGCCACCGCGTGTACTCAAATGACAGTACACAATTTGCACGGTGCTGCCATCTTCAACTCCGAATACACCCAAGCTAGTTCCGGCTTGACGTTCCATTTTATGATTTGAAATTACTGATTTCCGACACGGCCATCATGACAGGCCCCACGTCTTTCTATTGTTGTTGAGGGTCAGCATTGACCCTAGCCCCTGATCAGAGTAGAACGTAATGGTCTTTTAGCATCTCTCGGTCAACTCATTCACTGAACTTTCGATAGTTGCGTTTGTGTGAAAGAAAAAAAAAAAAGGATCGCTACCATTCAGCCGCCACAGGATGTCATAGTTAGCTCTTTTAGCTAACCCGCGCACGGTGACAACGCTATACTCATTGTAACGATATACCCCAGGTATCGGCTGTAGATTATCGGCCCCTCATCATTTACACGGCCGATACTTCGGTAGCTTATCTATTAATTATTTAGGGTACTTCACCAAAATTGAAAGGAGTTTGCAAATATTGAAGGTAGTTTGCAAAAAAAAATATAAGGGTAATTCGTAAAACTTGCGTGTCTAATTGAATAATTTATGATGTCAATTATTATGTCTGCAATTCAAACATTTCGTTCCACGCATCATTAAAAACCAACCGAAAACAATGTCACTTTGTCAAGTTATTTTCACCTTGTATGACTAAATTGACTAAGGTATTTTTTCCACCAAACATTATTTCAGCATTGATCTAATATTCAACTAACATTTACACGTGACGTAGGTACTTCATAGTCGTGGTCAAAGAACGACGAAGTAACATGGTAATTTCAAAACATAAAATTCAATGTTGTAATTCCCCCAGATAACGTCTCTAGTTTCCTCTAAAATCAAACTCCCATCAGAGTTGACTGCGTACCGCGTTCCCCAGGACAATTAATAATTTCCGCAACTAAAAAATAGTTAGCTTGCTTTTCGCATTACCATCGAATGCTTACATTAGATGAAATTCAACAAAGCAACAATTAATTTCAATAAGATTCGTTTAAATAGTAACTCTATGAATTCTAGAACTCAATACCGATTGATTGCTATTACTGTGACCTCTCACTATATGGTAAACCAACAAATCTTTTGTCGAAGAAAGTGAAAGGCATCTCCAGGATACAACCAACAAATTATTATTTTCCAATTTGGTTTGTACACTGAAATTGACTACATAATAAAAAAAACCATTGACTTGAATATATGGACACGCTGTTCTTAACAAATTTCGTGTCACGCTTTCGTGCCACAGAGTACCCAATCACAGAGTCAATATGCGCCCAGTGTTGCCAACACCCTACTCCGAAAGAGATCATGGATACATTACTATAACTGGACATATACCATGGATATATTACTCTGTCTGGATTACTTTGTAGAGGTACCTGAGGATTAATTACGTCATAACGGAATGACCATTGGGTTCATCCATTCATTGTGTTATCTGTAGTCCCAGGATATATCATTCAGCTGTGTTAATTTTTTTTTATAAGTGTTGTGCACTTAAAATAAAAGAAATGTACCGTAATAAATTACATTGTTTCATTTCATTATCACCTTCAACATCCGTTTTCATGACGTAAGGACAATTTTGAAGAAATTATAATAAAATGTGTTAATACAATAATATATTTTTTTACCACCAGAAAAATTATTAGAAAACATTTGGAAAATAGGACATAACACCCCACAATTATGAAGGATAATCTCAATCCGGTCTGCGATTGGTCAAATAGTCATTCCGTTGTGACGTCATCTGTCTTCAAGTACCTGGAAGTTATGTATCCAGTTAAATGTTATAATTATATCCATGGCGACAATCATACGAGTTATGCCTTTTTCCAGTTCATCTCGGAGTGACTACTATATATTTTTTTAACATCGTAAGTAAACATTAATAATTTAAATATGTATTTGCATGCATTGTTAGAAAATTATGTACGAGTATAATAGGTTCATGATATAATTATTATAGGTTCATAGATTTATCAATAGATGGCGCACATTATAATTACCAATGTCCCGATATTTCTACATTTATAATTTTGTATGTTATTATGTAAATTTATATTATAACTAGCTGCCCGGACAGACTTCGTTCTATCAAAAAAATGCAATAAAATAATATTGCGACTATACATTGAGATGTAAGCTATCCTATCTTTCAAGTTGGATCAAACTGCACACGGTGTGCAAAGGGCAATGAACCTAGTTGGCATACCTACAAGTCCGCCATTTTGAAAAAACCTCGATTCGGCGGCCAGTGATGTAAAATATGTCAATCGATAGACTAAGTGATTACGATCAAAAATTATTCAGTGATAAAATGTCGTAAGTGATATACTTTCTGAGATATTTGAGTTCAAACCCGTAGAAAAATAAAACATTGGTAATTAATTGTCTTTTTTATTTATTAGTGGATCAACACTATAACTATATACATATAAAATATCACAATATCATTAACAAAACTAAATAAATACATATTTATTCATATTTACATATATACATATTATATTATATACTAGCTGACCCGGCGAACTTCGTATCGCCTAAGAATGTAAAATCGGTACAGCCGTTCTTAGCCGTTACAGTTTCTGTGTGCTCCTCCCTCTCCCTCTCCCTCTCCCTCTCACGCTCCCGCTCCCGTTCCTGATAATAGCTATCTATCAACTACACATAACAAAATTTTACCTTATCCCGCAGGAACAGGTCTATTTTCCGGGATAAAAATTATCCTATATCCATCTCCGAGCTTTATTTGATATCTGTATAAATAACTAATCTATCAACTACATATAACAAAAATTTACCTTATCCCACAGGAAAAGGTCTATTTTCCGGGATAAAAAGTATCCTATGTTCGTCTCCTGATTCTAAGCTAACTCTCCACCAATTTTCAGCCAAATCGGTTCAGCCGTTCTTGAGTTATAAATAGTGTAACAAACACGACTTTCTTTTATATATATAGATTAAGTACATAAATATTTATAAATACGTATATAACATGTGGTTGAAGACCACGGGCGAGGACATTCTAATTGCTTCAGGTAGTCATGGGCGGATCGTGAATTTGTGGGGCCCTGGGCTGAAACAATTTAGGGGCCTACCAAATTACTCAACGAATAGCCATTTTGTCAAAAAATTGTTTTCGATAGTGATGTAGATAGGTAGGCATATAGAAAAAATCGGACAATAAAATAATTTGAATTATTGGGTTGGCTATAGATCTAAGGTACCTGATTATGATACTGGTGTGAGTTGAGAGATGTAGTCAGGGTTTAGTATGAACGTTTAAAACTATTTTTAAATCCAGGAGACGCGTTTTGAATTAATTACGACAAAAATAAGTTCAACAAAATTTGCATATTACGGCAAACGGAACAAAATTCTTGTCAATTTGGTCTACAGTTAGAGGGTACTTCGTCAAAAACGAGTGAAATGGAAGGTAGCACAAAACTCATTGCACTGTCAATGTTGTATTCAGTCATTCCGTTAATCTTGTTATTATGTGAATGTGCTCTCTTGTGTTTCTTTTGGATTTTTTAAAATTTCCAGATGCAGGTCGAAATGGTTACAAAACCGACTTAGTCAACCCCGACCCCACGTGGTACTATTCTGCCCTACCCCTAGAGTAGAGAGTTGTTATTATAAAATATATGCTGATTTTGATTCTGATAAATTATTATTTGATTCGTTTTGAGGAGTGCAAAAGTTTAAACTTGGTTACATGGGTCTCACGTTTGCCGATACTCTTAGTGGAACTCTTCAGTTGCTACTACACTTCTAGAGTTTTGTTTGTAGAGATGTGGAAATTAACTACTATTAAAACAAATTAACAAGTAACAAGAAGTACCTACATATTAATTTGAACGATTGTTTTATTATTGTCAGGTTTATTTTCTCATGTGAAAAAAATTCTACGGCAACTTTCCTGAATGCAGCCAAGCATTATTTATAAATTTAGATGATCATGTAGAAAATACAGAAAATGAAAATGATTTTGAATTGAGTCAATCAATCTTACAGAATAACCCAATGAAAAGGATATTTCGCGATTCTCATAAACCTATAGATTCAGTTTCCAATTCGTCAATCGAAGAAATTCCTGAGTCCGATGACGAATTTTGTTTAAAAATGAAAATAAAGTTAGAAGAACCAAAGAATACCCCTAACAAAAATACATCACTTGACTGTTGTGAAGCAAAAAATATTTCAATGCTTTAATTTTTAAAGATTTAATGATTCTTGACATGAAAGATGTGAATGCTGGTATGCTTTAGCTAGTTGTGCTGTTCATAATCCTTCGATACCTTACAATGTCGCGAGAGAATATAATTTAACAGTTCATATTTGCAATTTTGCGATGACACACTGGTCAAAATAATAGTAATAACCATAAACACGGCTCGCAAAGACACAATAACTAAGTACAATGTTTTTGAGAAATTTAATGTTAAGTTGCAATAATAATATCTTCAATTTATCAAAAAAAGAAATCGTTTCAAAAAATTCTGAGCAAACTGTTGAAGACCCCTGAATACCTGTGATTAATGTAACCGCCTGGCGGGATATTGGCATTATATAAGAACTTTATTTTAACAACTTATGTAACCTCATGAATTTCAGGTACCACCACAAATATCGTTAGTAAATGGTGTTCAAACACCCCTGGCAAAGTTTTAGAATAAAATATCATTTAACTTAGCAAATATTGCAAATAACGTAATAGCCGCCATGCGGGTAGCAGGCATCTGATCTTTAGGAACCCACCAGGCGGGTAACCGGCATTGAAAGTGTTAAGTTAAATGTATAAATTATAAACCAAACTTTCTGCATTTTTCTGCTGCAAATTCCTTTATTTGCTCATCACATTGTAAGTCCTTCGTTAACATTTCGTACAAGAAATCACAATTTATTGAAAGAACTGACAAATAATTCAGTTCGACATTGTTGTCCTATATTTGTTTTCTACATGTACACGCTCATACACGCTATTATATGCACGTGAGTTGATTGATCTCAGAGTTGCCAACCTATGATAGGATTTTTTCTTTTTTTTCTTTTAATTTTAAACATATTTTTAATTCAAAATATCGCCTATTGTTTTTAAGTTGGGGCTGGGGGCCCTTTGTATCCACGGGGCCCTGGGCTGCAGCCCAAAAAGCCCTTAGGTAGATCCGGCCCTGCAGGTAGTGCTGCCGGACGTGATTCTTGAAGGAACTTTTGGTAGTCTTTTGATGTCTACAAGCAAGGAGTTCCAGAAGAGTATTGCAAAGGAATTCCCGAAATAAGCAGTGCTATGGGTTTCCTTTAAATAAACAGGAGAAGACACATTATTCAAAATAGCATAAAATGTTGCGAGAATTCTGAAGTTTCACCTGTGTCGAATTGGTAGCCATTTAAGTTAGGAATCAAACTGGGAAATGTGGTCATACTTACGTAAGCTGAAGATAGGTATATCGAAGTTTTTTTACTTTATTTTCCTACGGTTTTGAAATCAAATATCTCAGAAAGTATATAACTTACGACATTGTATCACTTAATACTTTTTGATCGTAATCACTTATTCTATCGATTGACACATTTTATCAATATCCGCCGAAACAAAGTTTTTTACTTTATTTTTCTACGGGTTTGAACTCAAATATCTCAGAAAGTATACCACTTACGACATTTCATCACTGAATACTTTTTGATCGTAATCATTTACTCTATCGATTGACATATGTTTCATCACTGGCCGCCGAATCGAGGTTTTTCAAAATGGCGGACTTGTAGGTATGCTAGGTTCCATACAAAAATGTTGGAAGCCCTTTGATTAAAATCGGTTAAGTAATTTAGGAGTCCATCGCGGACAAACAACGTGACACGTAATTTATATATATTAAGATAAGAAGATTTTATTTTAATTTATAGTTTTACTTATTACTTTTCTTTCAATTTCGTTTTGTAGATCGCCATCTAAAACTAATTAAAGTTTTAGTACCTACATTAAATGAATCGTACTATTTTTTTTCTGGAGCCTTCTTAGGAAATACGACTTTTATTTACCCACCGTACAATCTCTCACTCCGCGACGTCTGGCAACCCTGTTCCGTAGTGATTAAGTACTCTGTGTTCGTTCTGTCAAGTTTGGTTCAAGATGTCGGTATTAAATATTTGACACTTAATAATTTTTAAGACTGTAAATAAAAATATAGTTACTTACCAATTATGATTAAATAAAGTGAAATAAAGTTCAAACGTAAATAATGAGAACGTTTTAACTGTGCTCAATAAACAATAATACGTTATTAAGTGTTTTTGAACAGTCGGAGTTTTTCTAACGTGACATTTACTTGTGTAGCTTGCTCGCAACAGACTAAACTGAGGTGAACCCAATTGGGTTAACCTCAGGTGAACAAACTGTAAGTACTGAACAGCGTGTCCATATATTTAAGTCTATGAAAAAAACTAGACATTACGCGACCAATATACGTGTACATTCACCACCCTTACGAGTGTTTACTCGAATTTTTTTTTAAGAAAATTACGTAGGTAGCCCGTTTAAGCGTTACATGCGGCAAAAGAATACCTACCTGCTAAAGTAAAACGTTATTACTGTGAAATGCAGATCACCTGTTTCAAACAGTCTTTCTGAACTAGCTGAGAAGGTAGTGACAGCTATTATGAAGTTCCCCATGATAATATGTGATACGACCACAAAGAAAAGATGTGTTAATTTTAGTAATATTTAAGCACTTTAACTTTTACCTAATATAATTATCACACACAAAGATCATGGTGCATCTGACGGAACTGGCAACTGGCCATGGTACGTTTCTACTTTAACGAGGTTAGGTATCTTAAGCAATATTTTAAAATCAAAAAAACTGCACCTATTAAATTTTCTTACTATGTCATCCTGTCTGTCTTAAGGATAATTAAAAAACAGCACAACTCTTCAGTAAAGTAATAATTATCTTTAGATGTTTCTTGTAAGTAACAAAACGTCTATTCTTCACTCATTTGGTGCCAGTTACTCAATGTTGGGTGAGCAAAGACCAGTGACCTTTGTTAACAGAAATCGTCAAGTATCCAAACCCAGGTAACTATCAAATATCAAATGCGAAATCGCATAATTATCACAAACTCGACAAGGAATAATTATCGTTTACTTAAGCCACAAAGAAAAGAAACAATACAGATCACCTGTTATAATCATGTCATCGTCTATGATGGTCATTGCAAGCCATAGTCCAAGAAGCCGGATGCGCTCCCGACAGTATCACTATCCACAAACGCTACCTGCATTGATGCCCGGTATCATTACGCCGCAATCGCAATGATTGCCTCTTGGTTATTTCCAAGCTTGCATGTCCATACAACAGTCACTGTCACTTAGTTTATCTGAAACACACAAAAAAAATAACGACAAGACACACGAAATTTCTAAATGTTATTTTTCTGAACTGAGGGTAGCCGATAAAATAAATAATAACAAGATGTTAGAAAATAGAAAATTCTTTATCTCATTTACAGAACGCTTCTGGTTTCACAAAACAATATACTTGCACTGATTTTGAATAACTCTGTTAGCGCAAATTAATAATAACTACGATGAAAGATACTGTGCTTTATAACACTTCGTTGAATCAAGCACAAATAAAGCGAAACGATTTGTTGTTTACGCAAACCTCCACTTTAAACAGCTCATTCCGATCAGTACTATTTTCAGGAAAACCTAGATGCTACAAGAAGCACAATATTTTTATTAAAAATCAAATTCACGAGATCTTAACTTTGAATATTCTGTCAAGTGTTTTTACAGTTCAAGATGACGGCACCATTTACACTGGAAGTCAAGATATTACACAAAAATACTATCGGATGTTCCGATTCTGCTTAGTGATACCATTTATTATTTTGTCGCTTGCAGTCGTCGAATAGAAATTAAAATAAAATGTAATTCAGTAAGGGTAATTAAATTAAAAAAAATGAGAACAAACATGCCATCCATGTGGGGGATTGCACTATCGCAATAGCTTCTTACCTCTTTCACCTAAGGTAACTATTTTTTTTTTAAAGTGTGCGCCGTTTAGAAAATAACTTTTCTTTTAATATACCCGGTTACTCGGTAACTCGCCACCATACTCAGCAAAAGAAACGTATGATACTGGTGCTATGTAACGCGCCACAAAGACGCCACGGATATGACAACCAGGCGTTGCCTGGACACTGAGACCAGTGTTGGCCAGTCAGGAGTTCAGGCAGATAATAAGGAAAGCTGTTGCCAACGCGTCAGTCAACGAGGATGTTCATCAAGCATCTGTTCGTGATAAATGAAGAGCTCTAGCTCTGTTCGCTACGAGATAACATGCTGGCTGCAGAAGCTTACCAATAATAATAATAATGAAATAAAAATGCCATACCGAATCGCTGTCTTACTTTCCTTACGTTTATAACCTCAGACGAATCTTTATTTGGCATGTTTGCCGTCCACTGTTTGTAATATCATATCAAGATAGCCATCTGAAAAACCTGAAATTCGGATTCATTATCCCACGATCTGATGTCGCAGAAAGGTGGTCCAGAAAATAATAAACTGTGGGCGTTTTAATCATTTTACTTAGAAACCCATTGTAACACATGTTTTACACTCGCTGTGGCGTACTCCTCCGTGAACCTGAAAGAAAAACCTGAAACAGAAATAATAATTAAAATACATAAAATATAACAATAATAATTTAACTTAAATCTAGCAATGTAATTAAAATCAACAAGCAGCATTATATAAATTCAAATAATTACTTACCAACTACATTGTAATGTCGAAAGGTCGCCGTGAGCAGCGCGTCACGACATAAACGTCGTACCGAATAAAGAACCTCAACTGCACTCTATAATATAACTACGCATAGATGCGCATACGCCGCTTTTATTAGTTCGCTCACGGCCGCCCAGCGACAGTGATCCTTATGCTCCGTTACTGAACGCACGTCGCTTTGTACTATACTTTACTCAGACTGCTAACGTTTTAATAGACGTATTGAAGTGTTCAGACAGTCTTTTCATGTTATTACCACACACACTGGTGACCCCGCTGAAAAAGAAAAACGGAATTAAACACCAAAACCGTAAGCATTAACTATTATAACACATAAATAATGGAAAACAAAGATGGCAGTAGCAAGTCGAACACAAAGGAAGCGTCAGCGCGGACCCTTACACCTCACGACACGACCGACATTTGTCGTGTTGGGGTACGGCCCCCACCGTTTTGGCCTGAGGAACCCGCCGTTTGGTTTTCTCAACTAGAGGGCAATTTTATATTATCTGGGATTCTGGACGACGATACCAAATTCTATTACGTCACGTCGACACTTGAGCAAAGATATGCCGCTGAAGTGAAAGATATTATCATTTCACCTCCCAAGACGGGGAAATACGAACATTTGAAGTCTGAATTAATTAAAAGACTTTCAGCATCCCGTGAGAAAGAAGTTCAGCAGCTACTAATTCACGAAGAGCTTGGAGACCGGCGACCATCGCAATTTTTGCGACATCTTCAACGCCTGGCAGGACCGACGGTGCCCGAAGATTTTATTAAAACGATTTGGACCAGCCGCCTGCCCACAGCACTCCAGCCCATCCTCGTTTCACAAAAAACTGCTGACCTGCAATCTCTGATTTTCTTTTTCTGATTCTCAATTAATGAATACTGTCGGCTAAGTCCGCCGACTTAGCCGACAGTATTCATGAAATCGTTCCCACCACCCCACAATTTGCGTCAACATCAAGAGAGTCACGAACCACGCCTACA
Organism: Thymelicus acteon; assembly: GCA_951805285.1. Classification (NCBI taxonomy): domain Eukaryota; kingdom Metazoa; phylum Arthropoda; class Insecta; order Lepidoptera; family Hesperiidae; genus Thymelicus; species Thymelicus acteon. The sequence goes on from OX638234.1 coordinate 12,434,914, forward strand.
CTTGAATCGATGGCCCGGCAAATCAGCGAGCTCTCAAAACAAGTGAGAGCCTTAACTGCGAGAGAACACCAACCAAGATCCAAGACTAGATCCAGACGGGACAGCAGCGACAGGCCAACGACACGTTCGCACTCCGAGTATAAAAAATACCCTACTTGCTGGTATCACCACAAATTTGGCAAGAACGCAAAGCGTTGCGTGAAACCCTGCGACTATTCGGAAAACTCCCAAGGCAGTCTGTAGCGGCGACATCCGACTGTCTCAATACTCCCGGTCGCCTGTTTGTGACGGATAGCAGAACAAAGACACAGTTTCTCGTTGACACGGGCAGCGATCTCTGCGTCTTCCCTCGCACCGCACTTCGTGAACGTCGATCTCCAACGAACTACGAACTGTACGCCGCTAACGGATCAGCAATACCCACATATGGTTTCGTACACCTCGAACTTAATCTTGGACTTCGTCGAAACTACAGCTGGCGGTTTGTCGTAGCAGACGTCACGAAAACCATCATAGGGGCTGATTTCCTGTCGTATTATGACCTCATGGTGGACTGTCGAAATAAACGCCTTATCGACACCACGACATCCCTCACAACAACAGCGACAACAGCTTCTTCCTCGTCTACTATATCTTCTGTGAAGACACTGGTCGGGGATTCCAAATACTATGACCTACTACGCCAGTTCCCTGATATCACACGTCCAGCTGGTACGGATCGCAAGGTGGATCATAACATCACCCACCACATCAAGACAACCCCCGGACCTCCTGTTTCCTGCGTTCCACGTCGTTTGGCCCCGGACAAACTACTCATTGCTAAGAAAGAGTTTGAGACCATGATCAAGGACGGAACAGCGAGGCCATCAAAAAGCCCATGGTCGTCACCGTTGCATCTAGCAGCAAAGAAGGACAATGGATGGCGTCCATGTGGAGATTATCGCATGCTTAACGCAAGAACAGTTCCAGACCGATACCCAATCCGAAATCTCCAGGACTTCACCCACAACATATCCGGTTGCCAAGTCTTCTCCACGTTAGACCTCGCAAAAGCTTACAACCAGATACCTGTCAGCGCGGAAGATATCGAAAAAACGGCGATAACTACTCCGTTTGGCCTGTTCGAGTTCCCATTCATGTCCTTTGGGCTCAGGAACGCAGGTCAAACGTTTCAACGGTTTGTCGACGAGATCACTACAGGGCTCGACTTTACATACGCCTATCTGGATGATTTCATCATATTCAGCAAGGACGAAGAGACACACATCAATCACCTACGCCAGCTGTTCAGAAAACTCCATATATATACGGCATGGTGATAAACACAGCGAAGTGTGTATTTGGTGCCTCTGAAGTCCAATTCCTGGGACACAGAGTGTCAGCAAATGGAATCGTGCCAGCACCAAGCAAAGTTGAGGCCATAAAAGAGTTTCCCACACCAAAGACGGTAAAAGAACTGAGACGCTTCTTAGGCATGGTGAAATTTTACCGCAAGTTCATACCCGGCGCAGCGGAAATCCAAGCTCCACTCCACTCGCTACTCACTGACAAAGTGAAAGGCTCACATCCAGTGGATATTTCAGGCGATGCATTAAGAGCCTTCGAAGAGTGCAAAGAAATTCTATGTCGTACCACTCTATTGACGCATCCAGATTTAGAGGCAAGGATCGCTTTAATAACAGATGCATCTGATACAGCTATTGGAGCCGCTCTCCAACAACGCAAAAATGGCGCGTGGCAACCACTGGGATTCTTTTCCAAAAAATTAAGCCCATCACAAGTAAAATACTCTCCATATGACAGAGAATTACTTGCGATCTACGAAGGGATCCGTCACTTTCGGCACATGCTTGAGGCCCGCCATTTCGTAATATACACGGACCACAAGCCCATCTGCTACGCATTCACCACGCGTAAAGACAACTGCTCCCCGCGACAATTTCGTCATCTTGATTATATATCGCAATTTACAACGGATATTCGTCACATATCAGGAAAAGACAATGTCGTGGCAGATACACTGTCAAGAATAGAAGAAATTTCCCAGCCTCTTGACCTCACGTTATTGGCAAAATCGCAAGATCGCGACCCGGAGCTGCAACGCTTGCGTGATTCGGAAGGAACATCGCTCCGATTGCGCCTGGTTACCATCCCTGGCACGCAAAATCAACTATATTGTGATGACAGCCACGGATTGCTAAGACCTTTTGTCACAACACCATACTGCCGCCAGGTTTTCGAAAGCTTGCATTCACTGAGCCACCCTGGAGCAAACGCAACTGCAAAATTAGTTTCTCAGCGTTTTGTATGGCCCGGCGTAAGGAAAGATTGCCGTGAATGGACAAAGACATGCCATGCCTGCCAAAAAGCAAAAATTACACGACATGTTATAACGACGCCTGGTACATTTCAACTTCCTCGTACAAGATTCAGAACCGTCCATATAGATCTTATAGGACCCATGCCAGTATCGAATGGATATAGATACTGTTTGACGGCCGTTGACCGATTCACTAGGTGGCCGGATTGTCAAATTCAAATTGTCATAGCCCCTAAACTGTTTAACTTAGAGCTACCACTTTGGTGTCTATTTTTAAAAATCCCCTATCCAGATTTTATCCAAAAATAAAAAATAAATAGGTTAATGGCTTGGATTTTTCAGTAAACCTCGAAAATTAAAAAAATACAACATTTTTTTGAAAAGAAAGTAATTGAATATTTTTTTCTGTCCTTTATTGAAAATTTTTGATATGTTTTTTTAAAGTTAATTAATTGCCTATGTCCAATGTAGCTACAAATTAAGGCCTTTTTTTAGTGCTTCTAGGACCACCAAATGTTAAGTTATGGCAAAATTAACACACGCGCCCTTTTTTTGGAACACAAAAATTTAAATGGCTGCCATTTCATCATGTTTGGAGAAAAACAACATATGAGTGGTGATTTGTCGATAAAATTTTATACCATTAAAGGCTCCGACACCGGTAGCCTGACACACTGTATATGTTCTTAATGTTTTAGATTTTTTGCCAAGCCAATATACCCAGCAAGAATATGTATTGATAGTACTTCCATCCCATCCATCCATCAGCCCTTAGAGGTCCACTGCTGGACATAGGCCTCCCCTAACTTGCGCCACTCTGACCGGTCCTGAGCCTTCTGAATCCAGCGGATGCCCGCTGTCTTCTTTAGGTCGTCAGTCCACCTGGTCGGGGGGCGTCCTATGCTCCTTTTTCCGAGACGTGGGCGCCATTCGAGGACCTTTCTTCCCCAACGGTTATCGGTCCTTTGCACTATGTGGCCAGCCCATTGCCACTTCAGCCGGCTAATTCTTTGAGCTATGTCGGTTACCCTTGTTCGTCTACGGATCTCCTCATTTCTGATGTGATCACGCAGATAAATACCGAGCATAGCCCTCTCCATAGCCCGCTGCGCAACTCTGAGCTTGTGGATCAGGCCAATAGTAAAGCACCACGTGTCGGATCCGTATGTCATCAATGGCAACACACACTGCTCGAACACCTTCGACTTCAGGCACTGAGGTAGTGTTTTGGACGACAAGATATGACGCAATTTCCCGAACGCAGCCTATCCGAGTTGGATTCTACGAGTGACTTCTTTCTCGAAGTTGGACTTACCCATCTGGATCACTTGTCCCAGGTAATTGTATTCGTCTACAACTTCAAGAGCAGCGCCGTCAACAAAAACCGGTACGGGTGTGACATGGACATTTGACATCATTTTCGTCTTGTCCATGTTCATCTTAAGACCCACCTGTTTTGAGGCGCTGTTCAATTCCCCGAGCATTGTACCAAGTTCTTCAGGGAACCCGCCAGGATGACTATATCATTGCCATATCGCAGGTGTGTAATGTATTCGCCATTGATGTTAATGCCACGTCGTTTCCACTCCATCAGCTTGAACACGTCTTCCAACGCAGCGGTGAACAGTTTTGGGGATATGACATCCCCTTGCCTGACACCTCTCTGCAGTTGGATGGGGTTCGTTGCTGTGTCGTGTACTCTGACGGATATGGTGGCAGATGAGTACAAATACTTCAGCACCTCGATGTATCGGTAGTCGATCCGGCACCGCTGGAGAGAATTTAGTACCGCCCAGGTCTCTATAGAATCAAAGGCTTTCTAATTCGAGGCTGGAAGTCGTCAAGACTGCGTGCAATGCGATTTGTGAGCAGTCTCGAAAACAGCTTATAAACGTGGCTCAGAAGTGCAATGGGCCTGTAGTTCTTCAAAAGGGCTTTATTTATTTATTTATTTATTTATTTATTTATTCTTTATGTAAGACCTATGAACAGGTTTTTACATGGGCGGACTTAATGCCTAGTGGCATTATCTACCAGTCAGGCTTTATCGCCCTTCTTGAAGAACAGCGTCACCACACTTCTGCCCCACGCTTCCGTGGTAGTTCCAGTGTTAATGACGGAATCGAACAGTTTTTGGAGCGCCACTAGAAGGGGTTTCCCTCCAGCTCTTAGAAGCTCGGTTGTGATTCCGTCATCTCCCGGTGCCTTGTTGTTTTTAAGCTGTTTGAGAGCCTAATTTCATACAGGCTGACGTCCGGGATATCCTCTGTGTAGTGTCGGGTCAGTTTAGCTCTCTTATCGCTCTCCTTGCTAGGAGGTGGAGCTTGAGAGGAGGCATACAACCGTCCATAGTATCTCTCAGTCTCTCTCAGAACTTCCGGTTTCGACGAAACCATGGTGCCGGCCTCGGTCATCAACCTCGTAAGCTGACTTTGCCCAATAGACTGATCCCTTGTGAACACTTTGGAGCCCTGGTTTCGCTCAATTGTATTTTTTACACGATTTGCGTTGTGTTTTCGCAGATCGCGTCGCCTGCACTTGGAGATGTATTCCGTCATAGAGGTTGGAGACTGCACACATAGTTCTCGTCGATCCCTCATAAGACCGAGAGTTTGTTCTGAGAGAACCTGAGATCTACCACTAGGGTGGGTCTTGAAATACTTCGACCCTACCTCGTGGACAGTTGTTACCATCCTGGTGTTAAACTCGTCCACTGACGTGCACGGTTCTAGGCACGCAAAACGGTTTTGCAGCTCAAGTTGAAAGTTCTCGGATCCCTGGATTTGGACGGATGTTGGGCGAAGCGTAGACTTCATCAGGCGTGACCGTTCCAGATTCAGGTCGATATGTAATGTGCCTCTCACAAGACGGTGATCGCTTCCGGTTTTGAACCTGCTGATCACAGATACATCATTAAGTATGTGCCGTTTGTCTGCCAGAATGAAGTCTATCTCGCTTTTCGTGGAACCATCAGGACTTATCCAAGTCCACTTGCGTTGTGGCTTCTTTCTGAAGAAGGAGTTCATCATAAAGAGATCTTCCTTTTCCAAACACAATTCCGTATTCCGACAATTCCGTATGGACCCACTTTCATCTCGGCGCCGCTTTGCGTGCCCAGCTTCACGTTGAAGTCCCCCATCACAACATTGAAGTGAGCTTTAGAGGTATGTATGGCTCTACTTATGTCCTCATCAGTGATGTACAAGATAAGATACCTTAAATAAAGTATTTGGAATACAAAATACAAAATACTTTTAAATTAAGTATTTCAGATACCAGATGCAAATAACTTTCTGGAATGGTATCTGAAATACTAGATACAAAATACGTATCTTTTAAATACTTTTTATAGATAAAATACTTTTGTAAAAAAACAACGTTTTTTAACTGACGAAAAAAAAGGAGGAGGTTCTCAATTCGACACGTATCTATAAATATACTAAAAATTAAAAAATAATTACTTTTTAACAAAAAATTGAACCAATGAAAAAAAAACTGAAAAGTGAAAAATAAAATAAACCATTTAGTATTATAAATTAAGATCTTAAAATAACATTAAATAAATAATTTTGAATCGGTGCCACACAGATAATTTTTCATCTGTTTGGCACCGCTTCAAAATGGCGAAAAGATGTGCGCCGCGCTACTGCTGCCGCGTGCATCGCATGCCGCTGCCCTCATAAAATGAGCTTTATGTAATGAATTTTGCTTGTTTGTGTGGCTCCGTCTCAAAATTATTTAATTACTGTTAAGGGCAATGTCCATTTTCGGCTATTCGTGGACAGGATGCTCAGAAATAAATAATTACACGAAAAAATATATTTTGTTTTTTAACTTATACACGCGAATTATTTTTGTATCAATTTACTTTTTTAAAATAATATGTTTAATAAAACATTCTACTGATAAACTCATTTCCTTTTGTCACATACACAGAGTAGTCACGTCAGTACAATTGCAACATTATTCCGATAACGATAATAAAAACGATATATCGATGTTATTTCGAAGTTTTAATTCTCACGATAAAAACTTAAGTTTGGTAAGATACACGTATAAAAATCAATAAACTATAAATAAGGTATTATTTTTACTAGAATAACATATTATTTTAGGTACGTTGCTTTTATAATAATTCACGATAATGAACAATATATCGATGTTTTGCAAACATGCTCAAATCGATGTATTGTTTGCATCCCCAACTGTCAATCGTTTGACATACATAGTAATCTATGTACGCATTCGCTTTGTTTTTCGCATCGTGGATACTTTCATCTGTGTTTTTCATCAATAATATTATTACGACCTTTGGCTTACGAAAATGGATTTTGACCCTGTTTCTCATGTTGAACTTGGCACGCTTACGGACCCCGAAACTGATCCTATCGTTGACCCCGGCTTGAATATGGATATTGTGCATCACTTGCACATGGACTCGATCCACACGGAGGACTTGGAAGAGGCAAATACATTGCCTTCAGAGGAAACCGTGCAAACAGTGCATTGTTTAAACTGTGGTACTGACATCGCGCAAAGAAGAAGCCATTGTCTTGACCTTATTGAGGTTAGATCTGTTATAGCACAGTGGGTCGCTCCGCAAGTGGTTGGAAATGGTGATATGTTATGTCATTCTTGCTGGGTAATAGCTTTAAATATTAATCGAGAATTAAGTAATGAACAGCCCTCAACTAGTGGGCATCGAAGAATTCTTTGCGTCAATTGCGGATGTTCACTTGCACGAACTAGATGGCACACACTGTGTACTGACACAGAAAGAGTTGCACGTATTAGAAATATAATAATGAACTGGATATTACCCCAACAATTACAATCATCTGATAAGATTTGTCATCCTTGCTGGCAACGAAGTGATCGAGCATGAAATCATCCAACAGCACCAACAACAAGCCCTCAAATGATAGATTTGCCTCATCTAACAAGAGCATCAGGCAATCAAGCAAAATGCTTTTTTCCAGAATGTAATTCAGCTGAAAGACTTACTGTTCCGAAATGGCTAAGGGTAAAACTTTTTACAGATTTTAAGTTTTATGTGCCTAACACATGTAGAATATGCAGATTTCATTTATATAATGATGACTGGCAACGCTTAGCTAGTGTACCTGACCCAATTCACAGTTTCACTGCTAACCATATTGAAGATTTTGCGACATTTGTCAACGAAAAACAATTGATATTAGATTTTACAAATATTGAGGTGATGTCTGATGATTTACTACGTTATTGGATTGGCCTAACAAAGGAACAATTTAGACAGCTCCTCTTAGAGATACCCACTTTGTCACAAAATAAAAAAGGTGAAATAGCACTTGCTGTTTATTTATTAAAATTGAGAACGGGTGACAGCGACGAAAGAATTTCTGTACTACTGAATATGCCACGCACAACATTAATGAGGCTGATGAATAATGCTCGCAAAATGTTAACAGAATGCTTTGTATCAAGAAACCTAGGTTTAAATAATACAACTAGAGATGAAATATCATCCAGGAATTTATTAATCCCAAATGGATTGTTTGGTGGGGAAGATAGACAACCAATTGTGATTATGGATGGCACTTACTTATACGTACAAAAAAGTTCGAATTATATGTATCAAAAAGATACTTACTCCCTGCACAAGTATAGGAATTTAGTTAAGCCATTTGTCATAGTATGTACCGATGGATACATTGTAGATGTGTTAGGTCCTTATCCAGCAACAACATCAGATGCCAATATCATAATAAATGAATTTAGTAATGAATCCAAACCATTAAGGCAATTCTTTCAGACAGGTGAACTTTTCATTCTGGATAGGGGATTTAGAGACTGTGTGCCTATGTTGCAACAATTAAGTTATACTGTTCACACTCCTGCATCTCGGGAAGAAGGTGAAGTTCAGTTATCAACGCTTGCAGCAAACAAATCACGAACTGTCACAATATGTAGATGGGTGGTGGAAGCTGTCAATGGAATTTTTTAAACAGTCTTTTAAGTTGTTACGACACGAACTTTTTAATAGAGCTTCCGAACACGGTATGACAGATTTCCGTGTTGCTGCAGCGTTGATAAATAAGTTTCACCAGAGGGTAACAGACAGGGCAGATGCAGATCAAATTCTTGACGTAATAAGATTGAATGTGTATACAAACAATGATCTTGCTGATTTTGTGACAGCAAATAATTTTAATAGGAGGCGGACGCAGTTTCTTACAATTGATGTTAACATAAACAGAGTATCCTTTCCTAGATTAGATTACAATGAGCTAATATTAATAGCATGTGGTACTTACCAACTGAAGCAGGCTCGGTCATACTATGGGGAACATGTACGTAATGATGGGTCCTACATAATAGAAGTGTGCAGGGAGGCCGCCAGCAACCTACTTGAAGGATTTTCATTGGCCACAAATTGCAGATTATTGCGAACAAAAATCCAAAGTCGTTACATAAATAGAAAGGTGTATTATATTTATATATTGTATGAAAATGAAATACATGGCAGAGATGCTATAAAGCAATATTGTTGCAACTGCATTGTGGGCCGAAGAACAGTAGGTTGCTGTGCTCACATAATGACCGTTATTTGGTTTCTGAGCTGGGCAAGGTACAGAGACGATATAAATGCACCAGCCCAGTTCTTGGACAATATATTAATAACATACGAGTCAGACTAATAAAAAAATGTCAAGGAGATTGTTCGTTTTCTTTAAAATACCTACAAAATATTTATTCAAATAACCAGTATAATAAACATCTGGTTACAAAACAATTATTAGTTTCGTTTTTAAACTGAGTAAAGGTATTAAGCCTATATAATATTTATGTTGAAATGTGGTGTTCACCGATAGCCAAATGTCCATACAAAGTGGACATTGTCCTTCAGATACACGTATAAAAAGCAATAAACTATAAATAAGGTATTATTTTTACTAGAATAACATATTATTTTATGTACGTTGCTTTTATAATAATTCACGATAGTGAACAATATATCGATGTTTTGCAAACACGCTCGAATCGATGCATTGTTTGCATCCCCAACTGTCATACGTAGTGATTAAGTACTCTGTGGTAATCTCAACTGTCAATCGTTATTCGTTTTGGATAATAGTGCATAGTAATCTACGTTCAACTTTCAAGTCACATTCCTTTGTTTTTCGCATCAGTTTCGTCTGTGTTTTTCATCATTAATATTATTACGACCTTTGGCTTACGAAAATGGATTTAGACTCTGCGTCCCACGTTGACCTTGGCACTATTGTATGTATAACTATGGTTGACCCTTGGTTTGTATGGTTGCTCATGTAATGACTGTTTTTTTGGTTTCTGAGCTGGGCAAGGTACAGAGATGATATAAATGCACCAGCCCCGTTCTTGAACAATATATTAATAACATACGAGTCAGATTAATAAAAAAATGTCAAGGAAATTGGGCGTTTTCTTTAAAATACCTACAAAATATTTATTCAAATAACCAGTATAATAAACATCTGGTTACAAAACTATTATTTTCGTTTTTAAACTGAGTAAAGTTATTAAGCCTATATAATATTTATGTTGAAATGTGGTGTTCACTGATAGCCAAATGTCCATACAAAGTGGACATTGTCCTTTAGGGTCTTAATTTATAATACTAAATGGCTTATTTTTCGCTTTCAGTTTTTTTCGTTGGTTTATTTTTTTGTTAAAAAAACGTGTGACACTCGGGGATTGCCGCGGTAAAGCTATTGCATAGCATTTGTTGCGAAATAAAACCTGACCCCACTTGCAGTCAGCACTAGGATAGTAAAAACATGCAAGCAAGTATGCCAAAACAAAGCTGGGGTATTAAATTTCTCATCGGATTTGTTCATCTAGTAGCAATTAATTAAAGCGAGTACTAGGCGCACAGTCTTCGAGGATGCGACATCAGTGACACCGCACATGCCACAGTATGTGCGATCCTATTCACTCTTCGTTATTTAGCATAGGCACAACAAGGACGTCCATATCACGATCATGCACATTAAGCTATTATTGCCATTTCTCCCGTCATGTCAATCAATATGCGGAAGAGCGACAGTGATAGAACAAATCCATCACTGCCGCTTTGACAAGTTGTCTGACAATTTGTCAGACAACTTGTCAAAGCGGTTTTTCTTGATTCGCTCGCCGCGCTCATGCCCGCGATAAAAGCTATGCAATAGCTTATAAGTAATTATTTAATTAAAGTTTATTTTATCGTTTGATCGCGCAAACGTAATATTACATTTTATGACAACATAATAGTTATTATATATTTTTATTAAACTTCGATCCCGCTTTTAGCCGTGCGGTGATTCTGCCAATATCAAGTATTAAACTATTACTGAGTACTATATTATATATGTATACACTATTACTAAAAGTATTTTAGCAAACATAGTATCTACAAAATACTAAGATACCAAACAAAAGGTATTTAAATACAAGATACCAAATGAATTTAAAAAAAGTATTGTAGATACAAGATGAAAATACGTATTTTGTATCTTGTATCTGTATTTCAGATACTTGTATCTTAGATAAGTTACATCTCTGGTCCTCATACACAACCTCAACCTCATCGTCGGGATGTGTCGAAGTCGACGCATATACCTGTACAACCTTCAACGAATACCGTTTGGATATTCTGAGTGTAAGGTACGCTACCCTGGCCGACACGCTCCCGACTTGCACAATGTTGTTGACGAGGGACTTGTGAACGAGAAACCCGACACCACCTTGGGACAGGTGTTCGCCCTCCCGGTGATAGAACAAGTTTCCGGATTATCGTGTCCTCCCCCTGTCTTCGGACTTCAGATAAACCCACAATACTCCAGTTTAACTTGTCTATCTTTTCTTCCAGCTCTTTTACCTTGTCGTCGGTCCTCAGTGTCCTGGTGTTGTATGTTGCCAGGTGCAGAAGTCGTCGTTTGGATTGGTAGCCCGATCTCTGCCGGCGATTCTTAGCACCCCCTGCCCCGCCGTTACCATAGCCGCTACCGTAACTAGGAATAGCGGGGCTGCCGGAGACTGGGGGCCGAGGCTCATTTCTGACTAACATGCGGGGGAGTACTTCACTATATGCCATTTAATGTACCAAAATGATATGGGCCTGCTTTGTTTTAAAATAATTGAATAAGGCATAATATAAAATAAATAAATAATGGATATTTATGTAGTATGATTTATAAATATATTTAATCCTTGTTTTAAAAGATTTTATTATACTGCTGAACACAATTGTCATGTAAGATTTTTATTAAAGGAAAGGTGTCGAAGAGCAAATAAGAAGAATATAATAACAAAGGGGAAGATTGAATTACAACTAAGACTATTGACATCCAGCTGAATACTGTTGTCCGGAGAAGAATTACAAAAATAAAAAAATATATACTATTCAACATTTTATTTTCACGCTTTAAACCAAAATCGCATAATTGTGCTGTAATGCCTTATTAATTTTATATTCAACATAATATGCCTCCTAAAATAAAATTATCAAGAAAACCACAATCTGTCTTTTAAAGTTTTATTTCTCCCACATAATGTTATACCTTCAATTCCAATCTCAATAGAAAACCAATGAGTAAATTACAATGGTCACAGAATTCACTGTTATATAAATTAATGATTATATTTGTAGCGGCCTTATTCTGACCTATCTTCTCCATTCTCAAATCCATGTTGCTGTGTTTAAAGTTTTACTTTATATACGTATTTGTTTACTCGTTTAATCTTAAATCACAATGGGGAAAACGTTGCATTGCTGTTGTTTTGTTGTAGTGCTGTTGAGAGGTCAACAAGCTTGATACTCTGCCATCCCATCTATCTTGATTTGTACCTTAAATATAAAGATATGAATAAATACTAGGAACATAACATTTCTAACTTTGTACACTTCCTCATATTGTAATATGTTAGATATCATAAAAACTTACATTTTTCAAAATAGACATGATTTGTCCATTTGTTGTTTATCGTGAATAAGTATTTACAGCCAAAAATCACGGTGCCTAAACATATAAATCCTATTAAATAAATATAACACCAATCCTAAACATGTTAATTATTGATCTGAGCTTGTTAAATAAATAATAAATTTCATTGACATAACCTCACCACACAACAACTTCTTTATCGCTGTAGCTATGTTCCATTAATTAATATTGCCTGTTTTCTCGCTTAAAATGCAATATAGGTACCACAACATAATATGATTGAGAAATAATTACTGAATCAATTAATATGAATAATGTACACTAAACAAAACGAACAATCAAAACAGCTATCTATAGCACGATAGCGAGTAAACTACAGTATAACACCACTATTTTAATTATAGCTTGATATGAATGCTCCAACTAAATAGATGTATTATTTTCAATTTGGTTGGGTTCTTTCACGACGTTTAAGGATGTTTAACGACGTTTTTGCTGCCAACATAATATTAGATATTTTCGGTGAACAAACGTGGAAATACCCAAGTCACGTTTTGAGACTTGCACTCGCAACTTTTCGATATTCACGTATTGACGATGACGTGAATAGTGAAGTTTTCGATGCAACTCGCACTAAACACACTGTTGTTCGGCAGTGAACGGGCGGCTTCGCGGAGCCAGGCGAAAAGTGCATCGAATGACATATTATAATGTAACAATTTCTGTTTGTCCGACCGAACATAGATTTAAATTTTCTACATTAGAATTTTGTTAATTTAATAGATTTTTACAAAGGTATAAAATAAAAAGTACAAAGTAAAAAATACAAAGTAGCTCCGCTACACGTATGCCGACGTATCGTTGTGAGCTCAACCCTATTAAATTTGTTTGGGCTAAAGTGAAGGCTACGTGGTACAGTGGGACGAAAATTGAGTTTCATAGACTTAGGATTATTATGTTAAAATTTGTTTTCTTGTCGCAAACTGACGTAGAACCGTTTTAGAAGCCACAACATTATCATATTAATGCATCTCTGACGATTAACACGAAATAAATTTGTTAAAATTAAATTTGTATGGAACAAAACAGAAAAACTCATTTTATTCAAAACTGAGGACAGTACCCCTAATTTCCTCTGGTGCGATTATTGCCACTAATTTTCTCTATTTTTTGACATATTACACATTGCGCGCACCCAATGGACTTTGGGTGAAAAAAAAATGAAATATTTTTTTATTATTTTTTCATTTTGCGCACATTCTGACGACCCTGTAGCCTAGTTGGTAGCGACCCTGCCTGCGAAGCGAGGGGTCCCGGGTTCGATTCCCGGCTGGGGCAGATATTTATGTGACAGATAAATATTTGTACTCGGGTCATGGGTGTGATTGTGATGTGTTATATGTGTCGTCCATGCCACCCGCGACACAGGTAATAACCTACTGCGGGGGTGTGAGTGTGTTAGCGTTTATTATTTATTATTATTATTATTATTCTTTTTATGCTTAAAGGTCACACACACAAGTTACAATGCCGAACACGCTCTCGGGTTTTCTCATATGACTTCTTCCGCAGCAGTAAGTTTTAGTGGAAATAAAGTTGTTATAAAAACTGATTCATCACTGTCATCGCTGCTTTCTTCCCCTTCGATGTTTTGCTTATACCTGTTCTGGCTTGAAGCTTCATCGAATCCCCACTTTGAAATCAAAGTCGTACACTTGCCTTTGTTTCTTGTGGTAGACTTTGTACAATCCTAGCAGCAGTAATATCTAAAAGCGCCTGAAGAGACACTGGCAATTACGTCTGTTATTATTATTATTATCATTGCTTCTTTTGGAGGGTAACGATCCATCTTAACTTGTTGGACTTTGTAATACGAAGGATAATTATCTATCTGTGATATCTTCACGTAGAGTAGATTCCCTCAAAGTCATAATTTAAGTGATAATAAATTCTTTCTTTTTGCCCATTAAACAATGTTATCCGCCTGTTTTGGGTTTTTCATAAGAATATCTATTGCTGCTGTCAAACTATCTTTACCTTCTTGTTTAAATTTAGCAACAGTGACATACAATTCAAAGCTCGGTCGTGATATTGAAAATTAAATAATGTTAAGAATCCCTTAGCCAACAGGCAAAAATTAGCACCACGTTATACACAAGACACTGTTCTTGCTGACCTCCCCATACATATATATACCTCCAAAAAGAAAGGACCCGTCGCCAAATCCCGCCTTAATCGTGCCCCTAAGAAGTCTAAATTATTACAGGTTTTGACTGGTACCTACTCCTAGCGATGCACTTGACAATGGCGAGCGAGATAAGACTTGAATCACTGGACGATGAAATCTAAACAATTTCATGCCCAGTCCGTAATAATATATAATAAAATAAATAGAATATTAAAAATCTTCAATTCGTCATATCATGAATGTAAAAGAAAGGTTACAGATTGGCTAAAAACCTTATCTTACGATGAAACAGAATTATTGTTATTCAAATAGCTACTCATAATGACCTCTGCTAGATTTTAAAGGTCGAACTCATTCTAACGCGTTGTAACACTTACCTGCAGTATACTATTATTTTTGCTGGAACAATGATTTGTCGTATACTAACTGAACTGTGTGTTAACACTATTTTAACTCATAACTATGATATAGGTAAATTTTATAAATAGAAAATAGAACACAATATATTAAATAAAACAGAATCAATTGTAATTAAATAAACAAATTAAAGACATTCAATAAAACTTTTAATGAAGATACAAGTAAAGTAATACTTATAATTATGTAAATTTCCTACGTTTCATACAAGTGCATACTATTGTCATTTAATTTAATAACCCCTCACTTATTAAGTACCTACTATGAATATATTTATTTATATTACTTATTGGGTGCTCATATCTATTGCAAATTTCATGTAGGCATACTAATATTTATGTACTTTATTATTTAAACTATTTTAATATATTTTATATTATATATCTAAAATTAGTTAACATATTATGTATATCGGCGCGGCGTATAAATGATTAAATGTGATCGATTTGAATAATTGCTACTTAAACGATTATTATTGTAAATTGAGCGGGTAACACCGAATAGAGTTGTATGTGTCATGGCGACGTCTGGCAACCCTGGCAGAGGCCATTCGTGATGTGATGCCGGTCGCATGAGTATGTACAAAACTATTGGCTCATATTTCTACAATCTTCTATTATTTTGTGTTGTATAGTGTTACAGTGTTAATTGTAATAAAATGATTGTAATACGATATCTCTGTGAATAATCCTTTCAAGAAAATACCTCACTATCTGTACTGTGACATATTATAACCTAAGAATATCAGAGGATGGAATACATCTCGGTCTCGGCGCTCCGTTATCAGGCGTGGGATAAAAAACCCAGATGATTCTCGCCCGCACGTGTTGGAAAATAAATGAAAAAGTTGAAGTTGTTGATGGAAACCGAACTAGTTTGACATTTGAAATAAATTGGAATGAAAATTTTGCAATGAGAAACAAAACGATAGTAAGCGCGAGTTAATGAGAGCCATGAAGTTTTGCAAGGAGATTCGATGTGGAAAGTGCAAGTTGTATTGTGCGCTCACAGTTCAAATAAACCTAACTACCAAACATTGTGAACCTTCAGTCGGATCCTCGCCTCACGCGAGATATCGATATTCAATTATGGTCGAAGTGTACGGTGGAACAGAATACGTTACTATTTGAACACACAACACGAGGACGTGTTGATTTTTGTTAGATGGCCGAAGCAATAATAGCATCCAAGACACCAATCCACACCAACTGAACAAACCAAACAAAAAAAAAAAAAAAAATTTCACACGATGTGTCTTTGAGGGACAAGTGCAGCTGGTACTTGTAAAAAGTAAAAAGCGTTTCCACTTCGCAAGAATCCGCATTTCAGGTTTTTCAGATGGCTACCTTGATATGATAATACAAACAGTGGACGACGAGCATGTCAAATAAGGATTTGAATACACAAGATGGGAATAATGTCATTAAGTTGGCATCTGAATGTCTACCGTGTGAAAGTGTATACAAGTGTTGTCAGTTAATACAAGCTTGCATCATTGTACCCGGAGAAGCCACGGCTAAAGTCCACCGAGGGACTTGACGAGGGCTGACTGTGCCACTGCTACGTGAAATCAGGTGATATGTGTTGTTTTATGCTGGATGAATGTCTTGTAAGTATAAAGGACACGATACATAGTTTGTGTATCCGTACCTAATATGTTTTGGTCACTTACAATATGATTTAGATAAAGTTTGAAGTATAGTACTACTTTGGGATCATAAGATTGACTCATACAACCAATAATAAAATCTAAGATAAAATATTGAGACCAAATTAGGTAGTTAAGTACGTACCTTAATTTGAAAAAGTGAATTGATGAATTAGTTATTATCCTAAAAAGTTTGTTATAGACAGCTGGCAGACTACTATCATAAGTTACCTTAACTTGGGTTATGGTGCCAAGATAACTAAAGGAAAATTGTAGTATCTAACAAGATCAGTAGTCATGTGATATAGTTACAGTTATGTGAATTTAAAATCCTCTTAAAAAAAACAGTAATGGAGTAACTAACTAATTACTTGGTATCTGTGTAGTCAGGCAGGGATTGCCCTGCATAATGTATTGACATTATGAAGTTATGAGTTATTTTATAATGTAAAAATAAAGTTTTTCTTTTGTGAAAACAATGGGATGGATACCTTTTTGTGATGATGATGTGTTTGAGTTGAAAGAGTTTTGATGAGTTTTAATAAGAAAGAAATAGTTGCTCGGTAGTGTAAGTTTAGAATAAATTATGGTTCTAACTATAATCCCAAAGGATGTGGATTATGGATTTGATAGTATGATTAGTGTAATACAACTTTTATCATATAGAGTGAATAAGATGTGGGTGATAAAAGGTACCGATGTTGACCAGTCAGACCTGTGTTGATGAAAACTGTATACTTGGTATTGTCATATTAGTGTGACTAAGGTAAAACAGTAACTTGCTACATGTAGGGTAAAAACACTTGTTTGCGACCAGTAGGGTAAAAGGACTAAATAGTGATCATTGACTAAAAGGAATTTAATTATTTTGTTTTCTTTAGACAAATGGTAAACAATGCATCATAGTTTTGATTTCATACAGAATCTAACGTTTTGAAAGAGATTTAATAAATTTTAGTAAACTTGCTATACAAGAGTTATTCAAAATCAGTGCAAGTATGTTGTTTTGTGACACCATAAGCAATCTGTGAGTGAGATCGGGAGTTTTTAATTTTGGAACATCTTGTTGTTCTTTAATTTGCCGTCTACTCTCGGTTCAGAGAAATAACAAGTGGACATTTCGTGTTTTTGTCTTTGTGTTTTTTTTTTCGTGTTTTAGATAAACTAAGTGACAATGATAGTTGTTTGGACATGCAACCTGTGAATATCTAAACGGTGACGAGAAATTACATCAATGCGTGATAAGGAGGACTGGCGTCAACTACCTGCATTTGATTTTGTTGTTACCGACGGGAGCGCATCGCGGCTCCTTGTACCGTGGCTTACGATGAGCATCATCCGTCATCGGATGGCGACGTGATATAACAGGTGATCTGTATTGATTCTTTTGTAGCTTATTTTAATTACTGCTCACTAAAGCGGTAATTATTCCTTGTCAAGTTTATGGTGATGTCGCATTTGACATTTGATGGTTATTGTTGCAACTTGCAATTGAATTCTGGCCTTGAAATGCCAATAAATAGTACTGAGTCAGAATGTACCGATATCGGCAGGAAGAAGTATTACGTACTGTGTGCATATTTATCTCCCTTAAGTTTTCAACTTATTGACACCAACCTGTGTGATACTGATGGACCTGTGTGATACTGACGGACCTGTGTGATACTGACGGACCTGTGTGATACTGACGGACCTGTGTGATACTGACGGACCTGTGTGATACTGACGGACCTGTGTGATACTGACGGACCTGTGTGACCTTGACTAGCCTGTGTGGCCTTGACTAGCCTGTGTGGCCTTGACTAACCTGTGTGGGACTAATCTGTGTGGGACTAAACCTGTGTGACCATGATCAGCCTGTGTGGCCTTGACTAGCCTTTGTGGACGTGACTTTCCTGTGTGGCCTTCACTAACCTGTGTGACAAAAATTAGCCTGTGTGACATTAACCCGACTATGTGACAAAAATTAGCCTGTGTGACATTAACCCGACTATGTGACAAAAATTAGCCTGTGTGACATTAACCCGACTATGTGACAAAGATTAGCCTGTGTGACATCAACCCGCCTGTGTGACAAAAATTAGCCTGTGTGACATCAACCCGACTATGTGACAAAGATTAGCCTGTGTGACATCAACCCGCCTGTGTGACATCAACCCGCCTGTGTGACAAAGATTAGCCTGTTGAACAAAGATTAATTGTGAGACATACAATGTTCGTTCATTACTTTCTCAATGAACAAAGATTTATTTTGTGAGACATACCTTAATGTTTACAATTCAAATGAAACAATGAGCGATTTGAAGTTTAAAATGTATTGCGTAACTTGAGAAGTAAAATGTTTACAGTTGTTGGTCAGGGTGACCGATACAGTATGGTGTGTATTAAGGTGCGACGTTTGTCCACAGTTGATGCGGAATTGCGTAGGTTGAAGAGAGTGCACACGAGGACGTGTGACAAGCAGGACGGCCGTATTGGCGCGGCGTATAAATGATTAAATGTGATCGATTTGAATAATTGCTACTTAAACGATTATTATTGTAAATTGAGCGGGTAACACCGAATAGAGTTGTATGTGTCATGGCGACGTCTGGCAACCCTGGCAGAGGCCATTCGTGATGTGATGCCGGTCGCATGAGTATGTACAAAACTATTGGCTCATATTTCTACAATCTTCTATTATTTTGTGTTGTATAGTGTTACAGTGTTAATTGTAATAAAATGATTGTAATACGATATCTCTGTGAATAATCCTTTCAAGAAAATACCTCACTATCTGTACTGTGACATATTATAACCTAAGAATATCAGAGGATGGAATACATCTCGGTCTCGGCGCTCCGTTATGTATATGTAATTTACTTAAACTATAATATTATTATATTATAATAAATATATTAAAAACAATATTATTATATAGTGCATTATCCCAGATCATTGTACACCACATAGGGAAGAGGGGACTTTCCAAACACAAGTTTTATATACTTAAATGGAAAGATCCCATGCATATTGTAATAAAATGTAAACTCTGGAATAATAAACGATTTTTGATTTGATTTTTTTTTGATGAACCTGGACTTCTCCCCTTCAAACTTGGTCAAGCCAAACTCATTACTCATTATCATTCCTTCATACAATATATCGATTCTGACATCTCAATTCTATTAATAACCAATTAGATTATTTTAGAGCCGAACTAAATAGATAATAATACCTTGGCAATATATGAACTCCAAATAGACTATCTGACTTCTAAACTTAACAAAATCTCAACTAAAAACTTTAATCCCAATCGTTCCAAAAGAGGACTTTTTGATGGACTTGAATCTTTCATAAAAAGTTTAACTGGAAATTTGGATCATTCAGATGCTGTAAACTATAATAATGCAATTAAAATATTAGAAAGTAATGAACAAAAACTTTTATCTGAATTCAATAACTATATTAGTTTGAATAAAGCCTGGATGACCCAACATACACAATTAATAACAACAATAGTAGATAACCAGAATAAAATAAATGATACATTTGAATTAATTTTGGATAAAGGATATATTTCGGAAATAAAGTTTGCAAAATTCGCACAGCTTTTAGCAATTATTAGCGAGAACGCTGAAGATTTATATTTAGAGTTAATTAGACGAGAAAATATGCTGGCTTTTATTCGTGCATCGAGCACACATCATAGCATGTTAGGGTCAGCTAACTTAGAGAATATGACAACTAGACTTAAGGAAATTTATGGTGATAAAGAAGTAGTGGATGCAGACATGAGAGAATACTACGATATCATTAGACCAGTAGCTCGAGCACGAATATTTGCGAGAAAGTATTCGTATGGTTAACGTAAGCAATTTGTATGGCATTTTTTCAAAAGCGCCCCTATAGTACGTAAATGGTACTAAAATGCCATACAAATTTGACAAATTGCTTACGTTAACCATACGAATACTTTCTCGCAAATATTCGTGCTCGAGCTACTGGTAGTTATTTTAGTGGTAAAAGATTGGTAATTATATTTAAATTCCCCATTATATCCCCCGATACATTTGAATTATTCCGTCTCTCCGTTGTTCCTAACAAATGCCAACAGACCTTTTTACCACCATACCCTTTTATGGCAACTAATGGAAAATCTTTTATGTACATGGAGGCTGAATGCCCGAAGTTTGGTCTTCAACTTCTCTGCGAGGAAAAACGCAACTTGCAACCAAGAAATCACCCCGATTGCATCCAAAATATCATCGCTAACCAACGAATAGAGAAATCGTGCAACCCTACAACAATATCCTTCACAAACGAAGCCATGGAGCGACTGGATGACCGGCACTATACTCTCATCTTTCCACGACCTACGAAAGTCGAATTACGCTGTGGGCGCGACGAATATCTATCACTATCCGGAAGCTATCTCGCCACTATTCCATATGAGTGTTCACTTCGCACAGATACACTTGTGGTTAAAGAATCTTTATTCTCAAAAGAAATTACATTTCACTGTATGAGAATATAAATTAAAATTAAGTACACTATGTTGTGAGCATACAGATTAAAGTTATATAGAAAAGATGAGTTTTGGGTTGATATTGATTACATTTTTAATAATAAGTTAAGTCGGTAGATCGAAAAAAAGAAAAAAAAATAAAATATTGTTTACTCAATGCTAAAGCGATAAGTGAGTCAACAACTAGTGCGACATAGAATAAGTACCAGGGACGGACTCAGCAATGGAGAGATATGTGATGTTTTAATTGTTTTTTAAAAATTAATAGACTTTTTGCAGATTTAATTTCTTTTGGAAGTTCATTATATAATTTTGCTCCCTTATAACATATGCTCATTTTGCCATAGTTTGTTCGAGTTTTGGGAATAAAAATATTGTTAGCATGACGTGGAATCCTTCTGCCTTTACATTTGTTAGTTAGAAAGTTTGTTTGTGTATTTATTTTATTATCTAGAATTTTCTTTATTGTAACACAACTATTATACCAGTAGGTCTGGTAAATATTCATAATTTTAGTTTCTTTGTACAATTTTTCAGATGGTGTTAGGAAATCATAATTAAATAGTAGTTTTATAATTTTATTTTGGCTTATTTGAAGATCTTTTAGAGTTGTTTTATAAGTGCTTCCCCAAATTTCTATTAAATACTCTAGATGCGGTTTAACTAATGTGTTGTATATTGTGTATCGGATTCGGTAAGGAATGCATCGAATACAACCGTATAATGAACCTATGAGGGAGGATAGTTTAGATCTGATTTTGTTTATATGCGCCTTCCATGATAAAGTGCTATCCAACATTAGTCCTAAATATTTTTCCTCTGTCTTTTCTTTTAATTTTGTTCCACTTATAGTGAGAGGTGTGAAGGTACTGTATTTTTTATTTTTAGCTCTAAATATAACATACGAGGTTTTGGATGCATTAATAGTTAAAAGATTAGCTTCATACCATTTTTGCAATAGGTTAAGATCCGTTTGAGCTCGAGGGATGAGTTCATTAATGGAACTGCCAAAGTAAAAAATACAGGTGTCATCAGCATAGAGTGATACTTCCCCACTCAGCTGAAGCTCGGTAATATCGTTAATGAAGATAAGAAAGAGGAGGGGACCTAAAATGGACCCTTGGGGCACACCGTAAGTTATAGGTTGTGGAGAGCTTTTATAGTGACCAATCTTAACAATTTGGTTTCTATTATCCAGATAATTTTCAAACATTTTTAAGGCATTACCACAGACACCTATATTAGAAAGCTTTTTTAAAAGAAGAGAATGACTGATAGAATCAAAGGCTTTTTTTATATCCACAAATATGCCAAGTCCTATATTTTTTGAATCTATGTTTGATCTTATTTTTGTGACTAGGTCTAGAGTTGCAGCCAAAGTATTTGATCGTGGAACAAATCCATATTGCTGATTAGACAAATAGTTAATTGATTGCAGATATTTATTTAAACGTTTATATATTAATTTTTCAAAAATTTTTGAGATGACTGGCAAGACAGAAATAGGTCGGTAATTACATGGATCTGTTTTCGTACCGGATTTGTATATTGGCGTGACCTTGGCAATCTTAAGTTCATCTGGGAATATTTCAGTCTCAAAACAAGAGTTTATACATAGGGTAAGTTGTGATAAGATTGCTTTTTTCATACATTTAATTGCCTTAGTATTAATGCCGTCTATTCCGGAACTTGAGTTAGCGTCTAAATGGTCAATAATATATGAAACTTCAGATTCGGTGCAAGATTCCAACTTTGAGAACTGGTAACCACTATAGTCCTTTGTGTTAAATATATTTGACTTTCCGCGTGGGATGTTATTGGCAAGAACGGAGCCTACTGTCGCAAAAAATAAATTAAACTCCTCACAAATCTGGTTTCCTTCCGTTATTTCACCTAAATGTGTTTTTAGTTTTGGGGGGGTATTATTCGATTTTATTTTGTTATTACTCAATGTTTTTATTAATGACCACATTCTTTTTGGTTTATGTTTACATCTTTCAAAAGAATCATAGTAATACTTACTTTTTGTTTTAGCTATTAGTTCCGTTACTTGATTTCTCGATTTATGGTGTTTTGTTATAAGATCTTTATCTTTGACTGTATCTTTTTTTATTTGCTGCCAAATTTGATTTCTATCATTTATGCTTTTTATAATATTTTTATTTATCCAATCATTTTTAGGTAAATTTTGTATTTTAAATTTGGTTATTTTACTTTTATTTATTAAGTTTTTAATTAATTCATATAAGTCGCAAAACTTTGTAATATTTTTATCAGTACCCAAAAACTCTTCCTTACTATATTTCTCCAACAGGTCATATTTGATGGCTTCATATTTCACTCTTTCAGGTGGATTTGGCTTAAATTTCTTCATTCCAACAAATATCTGTTTATGGTCTGATAAAGATGAATCGTGGAGGGCTACGTGGAAGCTTCTGTCTCTTAAATTAGAAATTATAAGATCTAATATAGTCTTGGTAGTTGGTGTAGTACGTGTTGCGTATTGCTTTTCAATTTTATTTAGAATAGTGTATCCAGATTCAAATATTGCGTTCATAAATCTCTTTGTTTTTGTATCTGTCGACAGCAAATCTAGGTTAAAATCCCCAAGGACTATTGTTTTATTTCTTTTGTGTAATTGTGATTCAAAATCTTGCAGAAAGTCATTCAAGTTTGAGTCGCCCGGCTTGTATATAACTCCGATGTCTATCTTAAGTTTATCTAAAGTAATCCAGAGGTAGTTATTACCATGAATGAAGTTTTCTTCGCTAAAATTGTGTTTTACGTCATTGCGTATAAAGATGGATACACCGCCGCCTCTGAGATTTATTCTGTGGTTATAATAGTGGTAGTAGTTCGTTATTTGTATTGAATTTGCTTCCTCTTCTGTCTTGATCCAAGTCTCGGTAAGTAAAATTATATGTATTGGTATATCTATAGATTTTATTACACATACAAGTTCGTCAAGCTTACCAGGACGAACTATACTTCTTATGTTGCAGTAAAAGAAATTCATGGTATTATGCAGACTTTTTAAATCATCGTATGATTGTAATAACTCAAATGTTGTGTCGTGGTTTGGGATTTTTTTCAAAGTAGGCTGTGAGAGACCGTTGGATTCTTTTAGTTTTTTGATAAAGTAACTATTCTAGGATAACCACCGAAGTATTTTATTGTCAGATTTTTTTCACCATTCTCTTGTCTTTTAACTAGTTCTTTTTTAAGTTCTTTCATGTATAATAATTGCGCAGGTGTCTGATCAGAAAATATGTTCACGTTTTTATTATTAATTTTGTCCTTATTCTTAAGAATTTCTTTTGCTGTCGCTGATGAATCCATAATCACTTTCATAAATCGGTTATTGTTTAAGTTGTATTTTCCAAGACGGTATGTTTTTATGCATATATTTTGATTTTTAATAGCTTCACCAATTACTCTAAGAGCTTCTTTTTCATCATGCAAGCGCCTACTGTCTCCGATAGCTCCATGCAATTCAGGTATCCCAGCAATAATCAGATTTTTCGCTCGGTTGGATCTTTCATTAATTTCGTGTATAAGATCTTCACGGGAATTAATTGGGAGTGAACATATGGGTTCTGTAGATTGATTTGCTTTCGAAGTATTAATATGGCTTTGCAAATCCTGGATCTTTTGCTCAAATAGAGTATTTTTGTTTTTTAATTCTGCAATTTCATTCACAATTTTACTGTGTTCTTTTGCAAGTTTTTCGGTGGTAGACTGAACATTTTCCATCTGAACTCTAATTTGAGCTACATCTTTGCGCAAGGATGTCATATGGTTTTCTTGGGACTGTGTAAATTGTGTTAATAAGCTCATAATATCGGCCCGAAAATCCGACATATTTTTTCCACAGTTGCAGTCCGTCTCTGGCACCCTTATTAATAAAAATCGCTTAATCCAAGCATCATCTGAAGCTACACTTGGACTAGTTAATTCTGGATTAACTAAGTAATAACTTCGTAATTGCAATGTTATTAATAAATATGGAGTAACGTCGAACTAACAATACATTTCTTAGTCCGGTTTCAACGAGTAAAATATGGCAACCTTTGTAATTTAAAAGTAAAAAGAGTGAGTCAGTGAATGACTTCATGCATTAAAATGACAGTGACAACAATATTTTGGGATTGACAACTTCAAACGACGTGATCAGCTTTCAATTTCAAGCGCCTAATTTCGCTCCTCGCAGTTTGTTTCATGCTATGGTTACTTGTTAAATTTAAAATTGAATTACATGAACCAAAAACGTGCTCGCTCAGTTAACTGGGATGAAGAAGAAAAGGTCAAAGAAAATATCAATGTGAATGACGTTTAGTTAGAACAACGAAGTACTCTTGATATGCGTCAAGTCAACGTCAATGTCGTCAATGCACGCCTAGTCCACGCCTAATCAGTCGCTAAACTATGTAGCGACATGGACTAACTTTGATTCTGAGATGAGACTCGGAGTAGCTTACTTCTTCGTTACTCTATATTTATTAATACTGAATTTAATTAAATCTTATTTACGACAAGTTTTAAAGTTACTCTTGCTTTAGTCTATGTTTATTAATATGGCCGTGGATGTTTAGGTCTACGCTTACGCAGTGTTATCTGTTGATCGTCTGAATCGCGTAAGTCGGACTGTGAGCTACTACCGCCGCTACCTTTAGTAGGTGATCTCAGTGCTTTCATTGCTGTTTAATTTTGATCTTAAATTACTTGAAATAAGGATATATCAGAGTTGTACGTACGGAGCAAACTTCACAGGCGCGAGAGACGAATACAGCTGTATACTATTAACCCGTCGGAGTAAACGAGAGCGCTAAAGGTTGATCGGCGCGTATTGTCTTGCTGAGCCAATGTAGACTATATTATTATGCACATTCGGACTTAAGAACTTTAAGTAAGTTAAAGATTTATCTAGCGACACGACTGTTCTGTACGCTCACTCGCACGCTACTTACGATTATTAACATCAATGATGAAGTAAAAGGTCAACCGCTGAAAATTACGGAAGTCTCAAATAACTACGTTGCCGTAGAAGATCGCAGTACTCCTGAAATAACCCTCATTACTATCAATCTTAAGAACTTGCATAACTTGGAGGACAGAATATTCTTGCAGAAACCAACTGAACTGAGTAATACAGACCCAGCATTGTACCATACAACGCTACCCCTATATGCCGTTGTAATTGGTGCATTAACAGTCGCCGCCGCTATCATTATTAGTCGGTACCTGCTACGAACTAGACCAGGCACCACTACTTCAGAGGAAACTTCAAGGACGAGCAAGGAGCCCATAGATGCAGCTCCTGGTGGAACCGATACGAGTGAACCGATTCCAGCAACATTTTCGCTCAAGGTTCTCAAATAGTTGCTGCTCTGGGGGTGGAGGTGTTACAGCCCTAGCCTGTTAGAGAATAGCTGATGCCGCGCACCGATCTGCAACGTCAGTACACGTGTGCCCCAGATAAATTGTTATTGCGAATTTTCCTTATTAACGTAATTTCAAGAATTATCATTAAATATCTGATACCAGAATTGTACTGTATTGTTTCTTTATAATTATTTAAATTGTAATTTTAAATTAATTAATTAAATAGTATTAGAAAACTTTTGGTTTTTTTTAAGTCCTACGGCTGTCGTTAACGTAATTCGCATGATTTTTTGAGTATCGTTTCATCATATAGTTGGTGAGACTAAATGCATCATCACCTACGAAAACATAAGGCATTTCTGTGTCAGCTTCCGACAACTTTGTTGGCGGGGAAATCTTTAGCTGCCCATTTTGAATTTTCTTAAATAAATTAGATTTCATAAATATGCCTGCGTCACCTTCTTTGCCATAAGAACCAACATCTATTGTTATAAATTTTCGATTCGCATCGACCACGGCAAGTAAAACGATATAAAAAAAACTTTTTATAATTAAAAAATAAGGACCCGCTGTTACTTGGGCACACGATGCGTATGTGCTTACCATCTATTGCCCCGATCCAATTAGGAAAATTCCATAAAAACCAATATTCTTCGGCTATTCTTTTAAAATCTTCCTCGGTGGGTTCAGGAAGTGCAACGTTTAAAAGTCTCAAGCATATACTTTGTAAGACTATAGGCACAATTCTGCATATCCAATTATGGCTAATTCGAAATTGAAAACTTAAAGATCTATAGCTTTCTCCAGTCGCCAAATACCTGTAAAAAAAGTAGGTACTTAATTAATGGGTCAAACATCCGTGCAAAGGTAGTCCGTTTCAGTTCAGTGGTCCGTGTAGGTAAACAGAATAGTGAATTATCAATTATGAATCCATCTAACTAAATCTTATTTCTTCATTAATAAAAATACTTTATTCATT
The DNA here is from genome assembly GCA_951805285.1 of Thymelicus acteon. Classification (NCBI taxonomy): domain Eukaryota; kingdom Metazoa; phylum Arthropoda; class Insecta; order Lepidoptera; family Hesperiidae; genus Thymelicus; species Thymelicus acteon. Next base: position 12,462,302 of record OX638234.1, read on the forward strand.
CGGATTATCTCGTTTAAAATCCCTATAGTTCGTTTCAGCGAATAGTACCTATGGCGTTATGTTGGCTCCCCTGTCTGTCAAAGTCATTGGCACGAAAAGACGCTCCCGTAGATTTCGTTTGTTTTCATTTGATTTTCGACTGAAATCATGCCCAAAACTTTGAAAAGTGGTGAAAGAATGATGGTGTTAAAGGTGAAAAAATTTTGTGAACGTGAAAAACGTAATAATGCCCCATTAATTCCTTTAAGATGTGTTCAGGCTCGTGTCGCTGCCATTACAGGTTAGTCAAATAGGGTTACCAGTAACTGTAGCAGATAATAATTTCCACACTTGAATTGCCGTTTTTTTAAAACGGTAGTTATTTGTAAGACCTAAGCAAGCATGTGTGACTGTGACTATTATTGGTTTATGTATGACTTTGACAATAGACACATAAACCGAAATATTTGTTTTAGGTGTATCCGAAAAAACCGTGTCTAAAATCACCAAAGAAGGTGAGGTCGCAGCCAGCACGTCGACTAAGGTCACAACACCACGCAAAAGCGGTCCTCGGCCTAAAAGAATCGAACTGGATGACTTCGAACGGTGTGCTATAAGGCATAAAATACATGAATTTTATTCCGTAAAAAAGGAATTGCCTACTCTAACAAAGTTATTGCATGAAATGCGAAGCGAGATAGATTTCAAAGGAAGTCGTACCACTTTGTGGAGAATAATGAAAGATATGGGGTTTTATTTTAAAAAATGTAGATCCAAAAGGAAAGTCCTAATGGAGAGATACGATATTGTCGCCTGGCGTTATCGATACCTGGAAGAATTGCGAAATAATCGTCTCGGATACCAGCGCCCAGTTGTATATTTGGACGAGACATACATACACGCAACATATTGCGCCGGAAAATGTTGGCAAAGCGAACAAGAAGAAGGTGTATTATCATCAGACTCCAAAGGGCCACGTTGGATTATCGTCCACGCGGGTGGTGCAATGGGTTTCATACCCAATGCTCAACTGATCTTCAGATCTCAGTCACAAGCGGCCGATTATCACGATGATATGAATAAAACTAATTTTAATAAGTGGCTTAATGAAAAGCTTATACCGAATCTGCCTCCCCAATTAATTGTGGTGATGGATAACGCCTCATACCACACAGTACAGCTTAACAAAGCACCAACAATTTCAAGCAGAAAGGCAGAAATGCAAAACTGGATAACAAGTAATGGTCTTTCTTATTTGCCATCTATGGTAAAAGCCCAGCTATTTCAAATAATAAAGGAGCACAAACAGCCGCCCGTATATGAAGCCGATATAATGTTGGAAGCGCATGGGCATAAAGTGGTAAGGCTTCCACCTTACCACTGCGATTTAAACCCCATAGAGCTGATATGGAGTGTCTTAAAAAGACGAATTGCTGAAAAAAACGTAGGTCAAGAAGCAAATAAAATAGTCCAAATCACAGAAGAAGCCTTTGCAACGATCACCGAAGAAGAATGGAGAAAAGAATGTGAGCACGTGAAAAAAGTCGAAGAAAAATATTACGCCGATGGCCCAGTTATTGAAAGCGAGATGGACAGGTTCATAATTGAAGTGGGAGACGATAGCGACACTTCTGATGACGAGGATGATATGGAAGATGAAGATGACGACGATCTCTCGGGTATAAGTCCGTTGGATGAGCATTTTTTGTCTGATCATAATTATAATAAAAAATGTTAAATAATTTATGCTTTTTATTACTGTCTTGACTTTTAAAATGATAATCGAATATTTTGTAATGAAACAACTTTTACGGATTTTATCGCGATGGTAAAGTGGGGGCGTAAAAGTTGTTTCATTATAATGAGTGAAATTTGCGTAAACACAAGTAAACAAATATTGATTAATTTGTAAATATATAAGAATCTAACTAAAAACCCCACCCTTACTTTGAGGTAGGTTATTATAGGTATGTGACAACACTGGAAAACATCGCTGCCAACATAACGCCATAGGTACTATTCGTTGAAACGAACTATACTCATGTTTACCTCCACAGAACATCGAACTAAAACAGACTATATAGTAGTTCTATATTAACTAACAATGTTATTGTTTCAGCTGAAGAATGTAAGAATAAATAGCGTAATTTACGCGACAATTATAGAAAAAAATCAGAATAAGAAGAAAACCGGAAAAGTGCCTCTTCCGTTTTAAAGTATGACGACGAAAGACTTAAATTCATAAATGACAGTTTTGAAGAAAGGGAGTCTATTTCTAATTTAAATCCCGGAAATGTTCTTGAGGTTGATGAAGAAAACAATTTGCCAGTAGAGATATGTTCAGGACCACCAACTTGTTCAACACCGAGTTCAACGCCGAATTCACCATGTGAATCTATTTTACAACAACCATCGCAAGAAGGACATTCAATAACACAGTCAATATTGCCAGTAAACAAAATAATATGATTATGAATTGTTTTATTTCATTACCGAAATAAATTCATTTAACTTACCTTAACGTTAAGAATAGTTTTTCTTGTGCCGTAATAGCAAAATTCCGTTTTCTGGTTCTAGGCTTTGTGTCACTAATATCATCTTTTATGGCCATGAATTTTTCTTCACAATCAATTAAATGCCTTTTTATTAAGGTTTCGTAACAACCTTCACTCCTCCGTTGTAAAAACATGTTCCTCGGAGAGTTTCTTTGTCTATTCAGAAGCAGTGAAAATTCTTCTTCTTCCTCCTCTTCAAGCAAAGCACAAATTACAGAAAAATTGTTCATGTTCACGTCTACCTTGGTAGCTGCGGCAAAATCAACTGACCACCTCTCCGCAGGGGCGGTAAATGCTGCGTCGTGACGCTGCGTTGGGGCGCATACCGCAGCGTTGTGCGTCATGATCACCAGACCAAATCATTAGATGCGACGGCGCCGACGGCAGTCCACGGCAGCGCCTTGCGACATACGTAAACGTATCTCTCTGCGCATACGCATCACGAACAAATTTCTAGTACCTATCGCGAATTTGGAATATCCTTGTAGAGCGCACACTCCCTTTCAGTGTCGTCTCGAGCCACCCCACGCTTCGTATATTCTGCCGTGGAATACACCACTTGAAATACCATACGTTGTATGCGAATTATTACCGTAGTTAAATATTGTAATAATAAGTCTACTAGGGTGATCCTTATTTGTTCACAAAAATTTTTTTTTGGAAATGTTGGTGGGGCATCCTCGCAAAGTGACACATAGGCTTAGAAAGAAACATGATATTTTTTTCTGAATTTATTATTTATGTTTAGGCGTCGCGACGAGATTTTTAAAATTGGAATGTAAAAATAAAATAGTTTTTTTTTTATAAATTACCACAGCAGTCGAAACAACAAGAAATTAATCGTTGAGTTATTTAAATAGTCAAGTTTAATCATAAAATACACAAGTCAGTTAAAAAGTTACTTAACAAGGGTTGATTTTTTGGGTTGACTTAACAAGGGTTGATTATATTGACTTTCAATCAGTGGCCTATACCTGAACATTATATAAATATTTATAAACATATAAACTACTCAACATTATCATTGATTTATCTATACAATCTATATCTATACATCTATACAATACATACATACAAATAAATAAAATTGGAGTGTCTGTTTATAATATTAAAATAACCGCTTTTTACTAAGTGCATCTGGATGTATACACGGTACATATAGCAAAACAACATTTTTTACAAATTTTGCCTGTCTGTCTATCTGTCTGTCTGTTTGTTCCGGCTAATCTCTGAATTGGCTGGGCCGATTTTGACGAGACTTTCATTGGCAGATAGCTGATGTAACAAGGAGTAACTTAGGCTACTTTTATTTTAGAAAAATAAATTTATTTTTAAAAATGTATTCACATTTACACTTTAATTTTTAGGTCATACTGAAAGCAAGCACTGGGTGGACAGATCAGTTCTATCTTCACGCCAGGCTTTTCTAGAGGATTTATCTACTGGATTACGAGTACTAACAGACAAAGGCAGACGCCTCATAATATCTCATGTTGGAAGCGAGAACGGTTTTGTCGATGGTGGTTTATTGATAACAGAATCACAAAAAGGACTAAAACATGACTATCATAATAAGTCATTCTTCCAAAACTTAGAACAAATTAAGTGTTGGTCATAATGCTCCTTATCACTCAAGAATAGTAGAATCGCTACCAAGTTCTAATTGGCTTAAAAGCAGGCTCCATGAATGGCTGACGTCAAAAATATATGTTTGCGACGGTCACTATAGTGCGACAAGGATCTTTTGGCACGTGGCGAAAATCAGAACTAATGCCGCCATCTTGCTAAGTGTCACTTTTTGACATTTCATTCAGTTCACCCGTCACTGTTGTTTTTCGTGTTGTTTTTGTATTTTATTTAAAGAAAGAAATGCCGAAAGTAATAAAAAGCGGTGTCAGAGAGGTGATCTTGAACGTTAAGGATTTTTTACAAAGGGAAAGAGCTGGAGCCCAATTCTCATTTCGTAGACATACATGTCTAAAAGAGATATCTCGAAAAAACATGGCCGATGTCGAATGAAACCTAATTTCCTTATTCTCGGGATGTCACATTAGAGATATCTCGGAGCCTTTACGTACGACATGCAACGTATGGTCCGGAGCATTCGAGATTGAAATGTCGCGCGTTTTGACCAATCACAGCAGGGTATAAGTTGACATTGCTTACCATGGATATAATAGTCTAACTGGATCCCTACCTTTAGGTACCTCTACCATGGATATATTACTCTATCTGGATCATAGACATCGTAATGGTACCTGACGATTTTTGAATTGAATTTGATAAGAAGGACAATTTTTGTATTATGTCCATGTTATTTATAGTCCCAGGATATATCCTGGGATAATGATATATCTTTAGATTGCGTTTTTTTTTAATGGTTTAAAAATATTTAAGATTAAATTTTAATATAGATGTACCATAATTATGTACTTTAAATTTCAATTTACTATAAATGCAATAATTTAAATTCGGTAATTTTGAAAAAAACATTAATAATTATTTTTTGACAAAAAATAAAACCAACGAAAAAAAAACTGAAAAGCGAAAAATAAAATAAACCATTTAGTATTATAAATTAAGATCCTAAATTAACTGAAAATAAATAATTTTGAGACCGTGCCAAACAAACAAAATTAATTACATAAAGTTCATTTTATAAGGGCAGTGGCATGCGATGCACACGGCAGCAGCAACGCGGCGCACATCTTTTCACCGTTTGTTTTTTCATTGGTTTGGTCAAAAAATTCCGTGGGTGAATAATCAATCATCCCCTATTTTCGTACCTTTAGGGTGGGAATAAAATTTTCAAAAAAATATGGGACCAACTTCAAGATATACCCTATCCATTAAAAAAATGATCAAAATCGGACCACCCTGTGCCGATTGCCGAGTGATCATACATAAAAAAAATATATACGCGTCGAATTCCTCCTCCTTTTTTTTTCATCGGTTAATAAAATGAATTATTTCAATATTATATGTATGTATATATAATTATATATATGTATATATTACCTACTATACTCAAAATTATCTAAGATGCCTATAATGATACCTGCCATTTAATAATAATAATAATAAATAAATATCTTTATTTCAGGCATTATCAGCCAATAAAGTGTTAGTAATGAAATGTTAATAATACGAACTAACCACTTACCATCAGGTGGATCGTCAGCTTGTTTGCCGGCTCGGCTATTTCCATGCAACATGAGTTGTTAGGAAGAAACAATAAAATAATATTTTATTGGAATCGTACATATAATATGTTGCGAATACGCAGTACGAGATAGCTCAATCGAGGTAGTAGGTAGGTACCTAAATGTTACGGTTTTTAGTTTACAATTTAATTATCAAATCGATTAGAAGGTCTTACAATTTTGAATCGATTTGTTGTAAAAAATGGTTTCTTTCGTGAACCGATTTTTTTTTTACATCTCTAGCGTTACCGTGATGACAAATTGGGCCTCTTAGTTCATGTTGACTATACCAGAAAAATTACCCATAGAAAACATTTTGAAGAACCATATCAAAATAGGACATAATCTTTCTAAGTGTGGGCATCCTACAATTTGTAAAATTGTTTTTGTTCTTAATAAATCTTTAATCTTTAATTATGAAGGACAACCTCAATCCGGCATGTGATTGGTCGAATGGGTCATTCCGATGACGTCATCGATGACGTTATATCGGAATCGAATGTCAGGTACCTATACAAAGTCTATGATCCAGATAGAATATACATCCATGACCTCTACGCAGATTGGAATCCAGTTAGACTATTAAATCTATGTTACATACTCTTTGATTGACATTTTATCATGACAAGAATGTTTCGTTATACGGTTCGCGGCTAGTCTTTTTGCCAAAATTATGCAATAGTAACGGTTTTAAGCAATATTGCATTTAAGAAATTCTAACAATACGGGGATAGTTTAGGATGAATACTAAAGTATTTATTTAAATTACACTTTCATTTGATAAGAGTGTTTTAAAACCTCTTTTTAAGTGTAGTCAAGTTTTGTTGTCTTGGTGTTGCTGTAGTCTAAAAAACGGAACGTTTATTTCGTATGTCTTATGGTAATGACGAAAGATAAAATCTCGAATGTGCCCCAGAATAACTTTTTTGGATACATTAGAGATTTTGCCGGCATGTCTCGTAGAGATTTAAGGATTAGAGATATCTCTAACTTAGAGATTATCTCTTCAAAATGAGAATCGGGCTCCTGGGCTCTCCGATAATTCCATTCGAAAGAGTAAACGAACGCGTTGCTGCTGCTACAGGTAAGTGCTACCATACTTAGAAATTTCTAAATTCCCACCCACAATGTTTTTTTTGATAACCCATAATTCCGTTTTAAATAAACATAAGCTATTTACTTAATGATAATGTTAAGTAAATTAATACAATATTTATTTGCTCTTCAGGTATTTCTTTATGCACTGCAGCAAGAATTACGAATAAAGGAAGGTTGGCTAAAGCATCATCCAGTAAAATAGTTACACCAAATAAGAATAGAAAAACAAGGAAAGACAAACTAATTTTGTATGATTTTGAAATCGGCGTTTTACGTCGAAAATTATACTGTAAGAAAAGAAATTCCAACGGTGAAAAAGTTACACAGTGTACTTAAACAAGAAATTGGATTTGAAAGCAGTCGAGAAATTCTTAGAAAACATATTAAAATGATTGTTTTTCGATTTAGAAAGACTAAAAGCAGCAGAAAGTTTCTCATTGAAAGAAATCATATAACTGCATGGCGGGCTCATTATGTGCAGGTAATTCATTTTGAGATTTTTCTTCTTAAATAAACAAGCTTAATTTTTATATAATCACACTAACATCGTAATCTGTTATAACAAGTAGTTTTTATAAATTCATTCTAATGTTATAAATCATTCCAACAGACTATTAAAAAAAATGAAGAAACATATAAGCTACCTGTTGTGTACTTAGATGAAACTTACATTCATTCGGGTCTTACAGCGGGAAAATGTTGGAAAAAGGATAGTGAAAAAGGTAAGATTTGCCAGGTTATAAAAAGCTAATAAAGTTAATGATACTAATGTCTTATTAATTTCTTTGCAACCTAAATGGTTGCATTGCAAAGTTTAGATAAATATCCATAATTCATTCACAGATGGAGTTTTTAACCCTATATCCAAAGGGCAAAGATTTATAACTGTCCATGCAGGTGGTGAGCAAGGTTTTGTGGAAAACTGTAGTTTGGTGTTCAAATCCCAGACAAAGAGTGGAGACTATCACGATGATATACAAATTTTAAGAAATGGAAATTTTAAGGAATGAAAAAAAAACACCCATTTCGTCATGGATAACGCTCCGTATCACAATACAACAATAAACAAAGTTCCCAACGCTAACTCAAGAAAAAGTGAGATAATAAAGTGGCTAACGAGACATAATAATTATTATGTTTTCTCCAGAATATACAAAACTTCAATTATTGGTAATTATAAAAAGGAATAAACCTGAGCCAGTTTTATTGCTTTTTACAATTATAGTATTAATAGTCTGGGCTTCCATGAAAAGGAAAATAGCAAAAGTGAACATTGGGAAGTCACCCACTGAAATGCCAAAAATGGTGGAAAATGCATTTGAAGCTATTTCTACCGATGAATGGCAAAATTACTGTTTACATGTAAAAAAATTGGAGCAAGAGTATCGATTAAAAGATGGATACTTAGATAAACCATTTATTATAAAATTATCCTCAGAAGACGAAAGTAGTGACAACGACGAAGATTCTTATGACGATGATGATGATAGTGATAATTGCGACATACGGCCATTACACATAGTCCACGCAGAACATAATTAAAGTAAAAAAAAATTAATTTACTCTGTTCACTTTACAATACGGCCTTATTATTATTGCACCTTGCACCTTAATGCTATAATTTTTAATAGGTAAATACATAATTTGGTACAGTATTAGGGCTGTTTCATATGTACCACAACCACAACAGGTGGGTGGGCCTCAATTTGTATGAAAATGAGTAGTTCTATTCACACAGACCACGTTTTGCCGTCATTATCGACCGCGTGTGATACAGACAACATGGCAATTACCAGCGACACTGCGCACTAGCGGCCGGTCATATCGCAAACACAACGTTGCGTGAACGCAACGACATCGACTCGGGTATAGGTACTCTATGACGAAAGCCTCAGTCGAAGTGACTGAGGTTGACTGTCTGCACCCCAGCGCGACTGATCAAGAGATCTGACCGCCCTAGGCTAATTATTAGGACGCGCCCTCGCCAAAAAAGTAGTGTGTAGAGTAGTGTGAAAAATTTTACATGGTTCATAAAAGTTTTCAGATCGATCTGCAAGCGAAACTAATGTTGTCCTTTAATCTGCAGGTAAAAATGCAGTACGTGAAATATAAATCATCCCCTATTTTCGTACCTTTGTGGGTAACATTTTCTTTCCAAATTTAAACAACAGTAACTTCAAGGTATACAATATTCAATAAAAAAAGAATCATCGAAATCGGATCATCCAGTACAAAGTTATTGGGGTAACGGGTAAAAATTCCGTGGCTGAATAATCAATCATCCCCTATTTTCGTACCTTTAGGATGGGAGTGGGATGGGAATTACCTTTAGGATGGGAATAAAATTTTCAAAAAAATATGGGACCAACATCAAGACATACCCCATCCATTTAAATTTAAATGTGTTCTGGGACACATTGAAGATGTGAAACTTCAAGGAACAAGTAGAAAAACGAATCGCAACCGACAAGTAGAAAAACGAATGGCAACGGATAAGTGGAAAAACGAATCGCAACGGTCAATTGAAAAAACGAATCGCAACGGACGAGTGGAAAAACGAATGGCAACCGCGGACAAGTGGAAAAACGAATCACAACGGACAAGTGGCAAAACGAATCGCAACGGACGAGTGAAAAAACGAATCGCAACAAAATTTTAATTTGAAGTTTTACAGGCAGATTGTTAATGTACTTGTCTAATTTGAAAACCTGCCTGTAAAACTTCAAATTAATTTTTTTTTTGTTCTACCATCAATAGTTTCCGCAGCGTATGCGGTGATAGAAATTTTTAAGCAAATTTTTTCACACTTTGGTTCACGTTACTGATGTTTAGCAAGGATCCCTAATTTTTCTAAAAATAAATATAGCCTATGTTACTCAAGGATAATGTAGCATTCTAATTGTGAAAGAATTTTTAAAATCAGTTTAGTAGTTTTTGAGTTTATTCGTTTATTCTCTTTATATATAGGATTTTTCATTAAGAGCGCTCGAACTTTGAAATGTAATTAAATAACCTGTTTAAGTAATATTGCTACAATTTTTATTTTGTTTTAAAGGACATTCGATGACATTATGTGTGGAATATAATTTCAGTTATCTGGCCGCCGCGACTCCGCGGTAGGGGGTGAATCCTGGTATTCCAATTTTGGACGATATTTTCGCATAAATGGGGCTCAATTTCACTAAGAACGCGATTTATGTTGGCCTTTAAGGCTGCAATTATCTGTGGTTTGTCAGCATAGACCAGAGATTCCACATAGCCCCACAGAAAGTAGTCGAGCGGTGTTAATCACACGATCTCGGTGGCCAGTTGATGTCACTACCGCGCGAGATGATGAAGCCCTCGAACTTCTCATCCAATAAATTTAATGTTTCCCGTGCAGTATGGCAAGTGGCGCCATCTTGTTGGAGATGGCATGATCACATGTTTGTGAGATCCATACCGTCTATACTAGACCACAAAAAATTGTTATCATCGTGCAATATCGGTCGCCATTGACAGTGAGCGTGGCTCCTTGCGCACCTTCAAAGAAATAAGGGCCGATGATACCGCCAGACCAAAATCCACACCAAGCAGTAACTTTTTCGAAGTGTAGAGGCACCTGATGAATCTCCAGTGGATTTTCATCTCTCCAAATCCGGAAAATTTGATTGATAACAAAGTCACTCCAACAGAAATGAGCCTCATCACTGAAGATGTTTTTTTTTCCGAAAGCAGGGTCAGCCGCCAACTGCTCTACTGATTTTGATAATAAATTTTAACAATTTCTACGCGTTGTTGAAGAGTACAGCGATTCACGGTGAATTGTCACGACTAAATATGTGTTCCCGCCAAATTTGACAGCTATCACTTTACCAAGATGGCTGCTATACGTTGTCAAAGTTCGAGCGTCCCTATTGAAAAACCCTTTATTAGTAGATTTACTTCAAATATTTCCACGCGATAAATCGTCTACGTCACTTCGCGGTAACGCTTTTATCGTGATAGAAATCGCCTAAGACCCCCCTCTATATATATTAGAAATTTCACTTCAAAAAGAATCATCAAAATCGAACCACCCTGTGCCGATTGCTCCGTGATCATACAAAAAAAAATATGTTCGTGTCGAATTGAGAACCTCCTCCTTTTTTTTGTCGGTTAAAAATCAGTGACTCAAGCGCATTTAGTTAGTGTTTTGTCTCGGTCTAGTTGAAATATGTAGGGTAGATGCAGTGATGCTAGATTAGTGCATGCGAAGACACGATTTTAGCGCGCCCCCCCTGATCCTCGCGCCCTAGGCTGCAGCCTAATTAGCCTAAGGGTTAATCAGGGCCTGCTGCACCCTACGTAACCACATCGCAAATACCAGCGACAACGCAACTGCAAAATGCTGCAGCGAATTTATTCACACGTTAAACTACTGCTTGACCACATTTTGTCGCAGCGATGTGGTAGGTACGTGTGAAACAAGGCTTATACCAAATTACCTAAATATTTAGACATTACTTCTTTTATTTGCTACCTAAGCGATCTTAATTAATTAAAAATGACGTGCATAAGTGTATTAGTGATACCTACATATATGTTATATGTTCGTATCCCCTATTCTACGGAGTCGCCCCCCTGTCAATGTCATCCGTGTGCCAAAAGATTCTTGTAGCACTGTAGTTTGAACGTAAAACGAAACGCGGCTCGAGTTTCGAGAGAAGGCAGCACCGTCGCGATGAAATCTCGGCTAACTTCGTGTTACAACAGAGCCTAGCTGGTGGATCCAGCGCCCTGGATGGAGTCTCAGTTACCATTTGGCTGTCGTAGAGAACGATTCCTCCGCCCTACGAAGATTCGTTTCGATTACCCGCTATAACTATTATTGTGTAAAGTGTGACTGTGATTATGCTGAACTGTAATAAAACGCGATTATTGTGTGTTCGCTGTTTCTCTTTGCTCGATTACCCAACCTATACGCCCAGACTATACATATAACTTCAACAAACAACGTTGAAAGCTGAACTCTTGGGAGCTCGCTCGAAAGTAAAAAAAAAAAAACGGGTGGGGCTGTGTCGGTACACACGGCCGTTGGTTTTAGCGTGAAATGTCTATATCAGCGAGTACTTCACTCGTTATGTCTACAGGTACACGTACATCAGCGGTAGAGGTGCTTGCGGGGTCGGCGGCAGAGGTAGAAGTGTTGGCGGAATCGGCGTCGTTTATTGAGCGTGCCTTCGCAGCTTTAAGACGCTCCCGTAACCGCCTCGTTCGCTCGACGCCGCACTATGGGAAAATCACGTATGTTTCGTCTCAAAACTAAAAATCTCAGTTGTTTTAAAATGAAATGAGCTGTAATTTAATTTTACACACGTATACCTGGATATATAAGGTTTTACATAAGTGTACTTAATTTCAAATTTAAACCTTATTATTTAATTTAATAAGCCTTCCTCCGTGCATAAAATAATTATTCACGGAGAAAAAGTAATTGAGTTCTATGCTATTTTGTCTATTGGACAATTGTCAGAAGACGCACAAGAAGCTCGAAATAAGGATTATAAGAAGTTTAGACTTCATCATTCCACAAAGTGTTCAAGAGCGGCTACGGACGAAGATGTGTTCCACACTTTTTATTATATACTTCGGATCCATATACCGGGTGTTTTTGAGGTTGTGCACAGACTTTACCAAATGATTCTATAGCATTTACTAAACATATCTTATACAGGTACTAGTGCATTATAAAGCTTAGTTTTTAAGTTATTGGTCATTCCATTTAATATGGGTGTTTATTGTAAAAGGGTCTTTATTTGTGCTATGTTGCCGCTCAGTACGGTCATAATCATTCAAACTATACTTGTTTCATTTTATATGTCATGTCATTATTGGCTTGACTTGTCAATAAAGGCCCATTTAGACGGAGAGCTTCTCGTCTCGAAGAAGCCACGATCGAATTAATAAAAAAATCTTTCTTACATTTACACCTCTCGCTATTTGACGACAATTTCGTAGCAATGGAATATTGATTGTAAACTTAACTCCATTGACAAATTTCGCACTCAAAACGTTTGCAACCGTCTTGTATGATACACGTATGAATTTGGAAAATGTAAGTCGAATACAAGTCGAGATTGTCGTAAGTAATCTTACGTACAATGTGTACCTAAATAGACGTAGGAAATTATCGCCTTGATCGATAAGTTACGAATGTCATATGAGATAATCGTAGGTGAGAATTTAGTTCTTTCTTGTATGTAAACATTTGATACGATAATGTTATGGCGATTATTACCAGTGATAGTAGTGTACGATAGATACTAGAAACTCTCCGTCTAAATGGGCTTTAAAGTAAACAAACATCGTAAAATTTTTCGCACTAATATTATTACCTATTTGGTTTTGTTAATGTCACTGGTCACACAGACAGCAAAATCGATGAGAAATAATTGTTAACGTCAATAAAAGTTTACGAATGTCAAAGTTTCATATCAATCATAATGCGACGTTGCCAGCTTGCGTAAAGAGATTACGCATTAGGCAATTTACGTTCAAGTATTTAGTTTGTATGAAAATGAAAAAAAAAAAAAAAAATTCAATAATGAATTCATAACGAAAGATGACCAATTTAATGGTCTGAATAACAGGCCGAAGTTCGTGCACAACCTCAGGAACACGGTGTATATCAAGTATGAGAAAGCCCTCGGAAACGATATCAAAAGAACTGTTTGATAAAGCCAAAGCCCTTCTTGTCATGAATGAAAATCTGTAGAATTTAGATATTGTACTAGCTGACCGGGCAAACGTTGTTCTGCCAAAAAATTTTAGGGGTAGGGGGATGAAAAATAGATGTTGTCCGATTCTCAACCCTAGCCGATACGCACGCAAAGATTCATGAAAATCGGTCGAGCCGTTTCAGAGGAGTTCAACTTCTAACACCGTGACACGAGAATTTTATATATAAGATAATAGATATTTTTTAAATATTGTATTTTGTATTTAGGTTTTGTTTCATATTATTTATAAGTTAACTGTATTTAATTAAAAAATCATACGCGAAATAAAAATATATTCACATAAAATCCAGGACTTTTTTTTCTTTTGTTTTTACCCGACTGCGGCAGATGAAGGGTTATCCCCTCATCTGTTGAAAGTCCTCTGAGCGGACTTTGTTTACTTAGCCCTGTCTGTTGAGCGTCCTCTGAGCGGACACGTAAACAGTGAGATCACCGTGTTTATGTTCGAGCATAGTTTGGTTTATAAATAGTTCTTACTCCTTCATACAAATGAGAAATCGTATAAGAATGAACTGGCTGTCCCTCTCACGTGTAATGTAGGAAGTCTGTGGAATAAAACAAAGGTGAATATTGACGTTTTATTTATGACCGGTTCAGTCAGTATTTGCCCGACGATCAGAGTGCCGTTGAAGTGAATTAATAACGCGGAAAAAGGTTATTTGTACGAAGAATCATGGAACCGTAAGTAATATTTCCTTTTATTTACTAACATGGACATATTCTTTACATTTTAAGTCAAAAATAGTCTTAGAACCAACGTTCAAATCATTTTACGAACTTGCATGTGGATTTCGTTTTGTCATATTTGATTGAAAAACACTTTAAAACCCAAACGAATAATTGTAATTAGATCACTATTACAGTGAACTTCAATCAAATTAATACAAAATACGTGTATTTTAGTCGCAAATGCGAAAATTCGAAGCTCAAATACAAGAAGTCTGTCAAAGTCCCTCACTGGGACTCGCCACAGATAGGGGTTTTTAACTACTTTTTACGAAATGGCCGCCGGTTGGACTATATGGATAAGCCAATAAGACTTGAATTTCATAGCCGATTTTATATTGATTTATTTTTTATTATTTTACTTATTTGATTCTTTTGTATTTGACACCAGTGATTATTTATGGAAAATTTAAAATTATTTATTTCATTTTTATAGATTTAACAGATTTTGTTTTTTTTTCATATTTGACATTTGTGATTATTTATGGAAAATTGAAATTATTCATTTTTATTTCATATTTCATTTTTATCGATTAAATAGATTTTTTACCGAATTCAAAAAAGGAGGAGGTATACAATTCGACTGTATTTTTTAAAGTAATACTTCTTTAGGCGCGTCATGAAATAAATGGAAAAAATGATGAAAGTGAAATTTTAAGATTTGTAACACGGATGGTGACATAAAAACGACGGTCACGAAAAACATCACGCGCGTTTTTAAAAACGCTCGTTTTGAAATAATGATTATTATTATTATATTGTTTATTTTTAATATTGTTACAATATTGTTTTTTAATGTTGTTTTTTTAATATTTTTTTATAAAAGTTTATAGTTATTAACATAAATTAATTTTAACACATTTTTTTGGAAAATCATCCCTTCAAGGGTTAATTTAGAGGATGGAACTTAGTACGCAACTTCGTCAGTTTTGAAGTAAATAGGGTGAAAATTTGTATATAAGCTTATAGTTAAACAGGGGAGGGTAGTGAAGACGGAGGGGAGGGGCAGACGAAGCGGGAGGGAGAGGAAATTTAATGGTCTCTGATTTGTTAAACCTACCAAAACTATAAAAGTTAAAAGTAACAACAAAATACGTTCACTGATTATTAGGCGATACGAAGTTCGCCAAGACAGCTATTGTTAAATATTTATTTAATGATGCCAAAGAAGTATAACTTTTGAACCGATTTTGATGATTCTTTTTTTGATAGAAAGCTAGTGTTTCATTTATTTATTTTTACTAACTTTATTTCATATTGTTTTTCTTGAAAGACCAGAGTGGTCAAATTGACTTATTCGTGACGTAAAACGGTCATATTTTATAATATACGCTTTGTTCAAACCCGACACTCTTTGACTTTTAATATTTTGTAGTTTTATAGTCCCTGTTGAATTATAAACTTGTTATCTAAATTACATCTTGAAATACAATGAGTTATACCTACAAAGACCACTTTGGTCAAAATGACCTAATACAAAGAACGAGTTTAAGTATGGTACTTGAAGGTGCTAAGATTTGTTTACATAACCGATAAATATTTTCTTGAACTTGCTTATTGTGTGAGATCAGTGTCGAAACTCTCAGTGTAACTTGTATAATTTTTTCTTCAGTAATTATTTCGAATAAAAGCCGAGATGAAGATCAATTTCTTTCTTTAATATTTACTTTAATGCCAACAAATATTTCAGATTGTTCTCAAGTACCCTGGAGGGAGAACCTGCCAGAGGGCCAACCAATGGAGAAGGCGATTCACTCTAAAAGAGTGAGGGTCCTCCCTGTCCCTGAGGCCACAAGCTCAAGGTTAGTATTCTGATTGTTCTAAATATTTATGTTCATAACGGCAAAACAATTATCTATGGCTTTGTTTTCAGATCAGAAACTTTGTGGTCGTCATTTGACACCATCGCCCCATTGACTTCAGCGACCTCTCGCGATGAAGAAACCCCGTCGCCCATGCCTTCTGTGCCATCACCTGCCCTGTAATTATTTACTTGTTTTTTTTTTTCTTTTTTTATGTTATACCTACCCATTTTTAAAAATGCAATTTTTTGTAGATATGTTGAATGTGGTGCGAGCAGCGACTTCGAGGATAAGGAAGTTGAGGAACGTAACGTCTCCATTTCTTTGGAGTGGCCTCCTCAACTGCCTCGTCCATGCTCAACGCCATCGCCAACGCCCGCCTGTTTTATTTTTTAGATTCCCTTCTTCGTCCACTGTCAGACCCCTCAGCGATTGCGAAAATAGCAACATATTAAATTATGGTACGTGCATTTTGACGACAGTCTTTTTTTTCAGCAATTGTGGAAGTAAAATACCCATTCAAATCGAAACCAAAACATGAAACTTTTTTTCCTTTCAGGCAGCGAGGAGGAGTCTGACGAAGACGAAGAAGAGGCCCTTGCACACCCGATATTCGTGCCCCGGGTAGCAAGGATATTCATGGACTTCGAGGATGAGGAAGTTGAGGAACGTAACGTCTTCATTTCTTTGGAGTGGCCTCCTCAACTGCCTCGTCCATGCTACACGCCATCGCCAACGCCCGCCACGCCGACCCCTGTGCAGCCAACCCAAAAATTTTCATTCGACTGGGGAAGGTTTCCAATGCCTCAAAATGAACCTCATTTGAGGCAAGAACCATTCTCCCAGATTAATAGTGGTCCTACGGTTTCTTTCACGACTCCATACGAAGCATTTACTGCCATGTGGGATCGTGAAATTATGGAAGTGATTGTCACGGAAACCAACAATTATGCACAGCACCTGGCAACCATCAAGTTGCAGACTAGGGCCATCCCCATAGCCGGATTACTTGTTGGCAAGATACGAATGTAAATGAACTTTACACGTATCTTGCCATCGTTCTGGCTATGGGAGTGGTGGTCAAAAGCCGTATAGAGGAGTACTGGAATATCTCTAAAGATATTTTCAGTACTCCTGGCTTCTCGACGGAGATGTCTTTTGATGATACGATGTCTTTCGATGATTCGATGATTCGGAGATGTCTTAAAATTTCGAAAATTCGGCATCTTTACCTTTTTCCTGCCGAGTCTTTGATAATTCTGGGATAATTTTACTTTCTTAGAACTCTCAGATAGTTGCTTTATAATTATCAGTATGTAATTTTGTTGAAATTATTAGGGAACTCAGAGAAAATAGCGTCTACTTTGGATATTTTTGTCTTTGATTTTCTCCGACACAGCTTTGATGCGAGGTGGTTGAAAAAAAATGTATTGGGCAAGTATGGCTCAGAATTTTAAAAACTTGTCTGTTAAATGCATATTTTAAAGAGGTACAATACAGGCTACTTTGAAGGTAAAATTTTCAAGTAAAAGCCATTTTAGTGTCAAAGGGGTGAATTTGAATTAAGTTATTTTATTGTTTACTGTTATGAGCTGAACTTTTTATTAGGGATTGCAATCCGGAAAACCGGATCCGGTAATCCGGCCGGATCCGGCGTTTTTTACGCATACCGGATCCGGTGGAATTTACCGGATCCGGTCACGCCAATTTTTGGCAAAATAATCACCCTGTTCCTAATGTAGATGCTTTAAATGCCTGGTATAGATGTTGTAATTAATCTAGTATTGCAATCGTGTATTCCTAACATTCAATAGGGATGTAAAGTACAGCATAAAAACTAAATGTATAAATTGAAAGTTACAAAAGCGTGAAATTAAAATTTCGTTACTATATTTCTTGTTTATAATTTGTAATATTTGACGTAAATGGATGTAGGTGTATTTCAATTGATGCGCGATAACATGACAATAGAAAACCCCCCTTAAACATATAAAGGTATGTAATTGTATACATACACCTACACTTGTCTTGTTATTTGCTCCCTTGTTAAAGAAACTAAAGAGAAAAGAATGTAGCAATTGATATATTTTACAAGACGAAGAAGTTCTACTTTTAACTGAAATTACGGTTGTCGGACTGTTTACATCCAGACATAGGTATAATATACAAATAAACTTGCTGAACCGTACCCACTTCGCTGGGCGTTAAACATTTTTACTTGTGATGAAGTAAAAAATATTGTTAATCACAATAAAATACAGACTTTGTCACTAAAGAATAATGTAAGTATGTATAGTAAGGAATAGTTCCCGGGCCAGTAGTAGGTACGACATTCAGCCGAAAAGAAAGGCCATGGTGTAACGTGTAAATCTCACACTTCGGGCTGTGTCCGAGTGGGGCGAAGCCAATATTGTGAGATTCAAAGCCACTATAACATAGAAGTGTCTCTTCACCGCCAAAAGGAGCTCACTCACCTTGGCTTCTACTATTCAGTATGTTTGAATGTTTCCTTGTATTATATCCTCCAAGCTCAAATTTGGACAGTTTATCGTATCCAAAGTTAAAGCTGCTGCAAGGAAAACTTGGCGTCTTTGCGAAGGTGCAGCGGTACTTTACACCGAGGCAACTCTTAACCTTGTATAAAGCTCAGGTTCAGCCGTGTGTGGAGTACTGTTCTCACATTTGGGCAAGTGTAGCCAAATGTCACCTTTCTGCCTTAGATTCGATGGGGAAGCGTGCGTAGAGGCTCATTGGTGACCCAGATCTGGTTGAGACCAATCTGCAAAGTCTCGAGCACAGGCGCAGAGTAGCCAGCCACTCGGTTTTCTATAGGGCACATTTTGGAGAGTGTACGCAGGAATTATTTGAATTAATTCCCCCTTCCCCGTTCCTCCATCGAATGACACGACACACGGCGGGTATAAAAGAGTCCTGGACCACATCTCCACTTACCATCAGTTGGAATTATGGTAAAGCATTAACTTATTTTAAATAAAAAAGTAGCTTTTTAGATAATATTAGGTACAGATAATTATCATTAGGTGCTTCCCGATATGACCCCCGCGCGTATTTTATTCCATTTGCGTTCCTTTAAGATAAAATAAAATAAAATTTTACCTCAAAAATAGTCTATATTGGAACGAGAAGGAAAAATTATAATCACGTGATCGATCCGGTCGAATCCGGCCGCATCCGGCCAGATTGGTAAAAATCCGGTAAAATCCGGCCGGATTGAAAATGACACCGGATTACAATCCCTACTTTTTATACGGTTTTCGCTTAATATTAAATTCCGTTAAATTAATGCTCTAATAAATATTTAAAATAATTACTATTTTCCGATATTTCATCCTTTTATAGAAATTTCAAATTACCTCTTGAATTACTTGAAAAAAAATATAAAAAAAAATAATGCTATTATTTACTGTTTTTTTAATACTATATGATCAGGAAGCCTTATAAAGTATTGCTTTAACATTATTTTTGTATAAACATTAAGAAAAACTTAAGTCTACGAGATTGTAAATTACATTTATTATGAGTTCCTTTGCGAATGTACAGCTTCCATCTCCAGCACATAATTTCAGACTCTCAGGATCCAATTCGAAGGGGCCCACCGTGCTCCCCACTCCCAGGGCATGTTGTAATCTAGCTCTATGCAGAAGTGCAAAAGCAGAGTGAAAGGTTTACAGCATAGTGAAAAAGAAAGGATGGACGACAGAGAGAAGAAAGACAGAATACGATCGCGATCGAAAACAATTTTAAATAGCCAACGGTGAGCAGTACGCATGCGAGAGGCAAAGGCATCGCGGCGGAGCGTCATTCGTGGACTGTTCTCGAATAAGCGCCTGAGCGGCAGCTGGTCCAGCGGCCAGCGTACGCGTCTAGTGAACGGTATCTGCGTGACGTCACACACTGTCCGCATATTAGTCTATGCTGACTTTGCTTCCGAATTGTTTTATTTTGTACTAGTTTTTGCCCGCAACTTCGCCCGCGGTAGAGATTGGTTTTAAAAAAAAAAAACCCACTTACTTTTACTTAGATTTAGTTGCCTAACACTTAACTAATTTACATGTATCATTTGATAGTGTGATTCAGAACTTGCAAATGAATTTTACTAACGCCATCTATTAACAACATCCGAAACTAAATATCTAGCAACTAACAAAATATTGATCTTCCCATGGAGATGTTTCACCGCGGTAAAAAGTAGCCTACGTTACTCCTCACCCTCTTCACTATCTCCACACACAAAAACCATATCATATAACAGCTGGTTGCAACGTAAAAGACGGACAAACAAACAAACAACCACACTTTCACATTTATAATATTATAGTATGGAAGTATGGATGTTATGACAATATGAAGAGCTCTGATGTATGTAAGTACATCATGTACATGTGTGTACGTGTGTATGTGTGTATATGTGGATGTGTGGTAAATGAATGATGGGTCCCCCCACACAGGTATGTGTATTTTCTGCGTCGTATGTCTGAGGTGAAGGAATGTATAAGTAATTATATTTTAGAAGCTGAGAGGGAAACCGGTTGTAAACTAAAAATTTGAATACCAGACAATGGTCTTGAATTTACAAAAAAAGATTTTAAATCCCTATTAGAGTTAAAAGGTATAGTGCATCAGAGAAGTGTTGTGTATACTCCTCAACAAAATGGTAGAGCTGAAAGAGAAATGCGGAGTCTGGTTGAAGGTGCACGCACAATTGCAGGTCAACAAAGAAAATAATATCCAGGGCAAGGTGCGAGCATATTGCACGTCTCAGTGACCACTTAATCAGTTATCCTTCAGGGAGTCGCGCTTCCTGGTCGCTTACTAAGGCCGTTGAAGATAACTTCCGTCGGTCGTTGTTTCCAACATTGCGAAGACCGGATAACAATCTGGCTCTAACTGCAAAAGAGAAAGTCGATCTCTTTTCAGCTAACTGGACTCTCCACGGAGTTACACCGCCTACGATCCCGCGCTGTGAGAGCTCCATGCTTGATATATGTTTCACGCAAAAAGCTGTAAAACGAGCTCTTTTATCTCAACGTTAAGAAATCGAGTGACCCAGACGGAATTCCAGCAGTGGTGTTAAAGATATGCTCTCCCGAGTTGACTCTGCTGTTGACGCGTCTTTTCCCCTTGTCCTGTAGGTAAAGTGCCGTCGTCGTGGAAAATTGCTCTCCTACACCCAATTCCCAAAAAAAGTGACAGTGCCGACCCATCAAATTGTAGACCCATCACAATAACCTCCCTTCTCTCAAAAATCATGGAACGTGTTATAAATACACAGCTTCTTAAATACCTAGAGAAACACCGGCTGATCTGTGACAGGCACTATGATTTCCGTCATGGTCGATCGGCGGGTGACCTCTTGGTATATCTCACCCATAACTGGGTCCAAGGTATTGTAGAATAACCGCGTCTAAAGTACACGAAGCTGCACATTGCAAGGGTGCTTTGATTGTACCACATATTTGATGCCTCTGTACCAGAGACTCTGGCTATGAAAATAATAAATAATAATAATAATAAATAACGCTTCACACTCATAGCCCCACACTAGGAAAAGAGGCAAACGATTGGAATCCGTTCTCAGAGTAGAAGTAGCCAAAACAAGGAAAATAGTTATTGAAAATGGTGGTTTCTTTTTAAAACCAGATTGGCCTCATTTAGGTGCTTCTCCAGATGGATTGACAAGTGAATACGTAGTAGATATAAAATGCCCCTCGATAAAGAAAGAAAAGGAAAGTTCCGTAAAGAATAATCTTCTTGGCAGCAAAGCTCAAATTCAACAACAAATTATTTTTTTGCAATAAAGTCAAGGGATTGCTTTGTGCGGCTAATGAAAATTTTGAAAGCAATAAGAAAATAGAAATATTCGAAAAAGGGAAAGGTCAGTGTTTCCGAAACTGGTTAAAAGTTAAAATTACTCTTCTATTAATAATGATTTATAACAATAACATTATGCTTTTGATTATGCAAGTTTGTCGAAATAAAACTGTAAATAAAACAATAAATGAAACGAAATGTTTAATGTGGATAGCAGAAGAGAAAGACCCCAAGTTTTCGAAGGAATATAATGCGTAAGTAATTACAGGTTTACAAAATTTTTTGAAAACTGCTTACATCGAATTTTTAATTTAATGCGTATAGAATTGCGTGTTAGATGCATGTGAAAGATGCGTATGAAAGATGCCTAATAAAATGCAACGTTCTTAGACTAGGTGGAAGGGTCCGTAAATCGCTACACGATTGGCTATTGATGACGTGATAATGGGCCCCTATTGGTCCAAATAAGTCAAAATTGTGCATAGGAGTGACCTCTTAGCTTGAACTTCCACTCGGACTTGGATGCAGCTAGCCTTCCAATATTAATCTTCATCAACTGGTAGCGGGCATATTTTAGAAAAAGGCACGTCGAACAGTACCTTTATTATAGTAATTCCTAATCACAATTCATTACTTTTGTTATAACAGCATTCCAATATTTCTAAGCGTTTCGCTGGACCCTTATCAAGAACTTCAGACCTCCAGTTTTAATTCATTTTAATAAAGGAGGTGGCCAACATCTGTATGGGCGTTTGCCCCACTTGTGAAGTATAATGTACACATTTTATTTTTACCTTACATTAGAGCTTACAATATCTACTTTGATAATTTTATCAATAAAAATCTGTAAAACTCGGGATTCTCCTTTTACGAGCAGTTTTAGCTCTTGTAGGTTGACAGTTTGATAAACATAAGTAATCGTGGAAAAGTGTTTTAAAGAGAGATTTTTATATTAAATACAAACTATTTATCTTTTGGATAATTCATTTATTTATTTTACTTTAATTATGACGTGCCCACCCCAAATACCAAACTAATGTAATCACATGAAAATGCCATAAGTACCTGTACTGCAGTGATCCATTCTACCAATATGGATTGAAGGTTTCTTGCTAGCGAAGATATTGAGTGACGTGCCATGCGCTCAATATCAACCGCACAATTAATGCACGTCATGACAAAAAATCAAACACAATTATTATTTTGCAGAAATCAAACTCAAAAATCTTCTTTTGGCATTTGACAAATGGCAATATAGCATATATTCGTATTTCTGTCAGTCAATTGTCAACTTCCAGTGATAGCAATGGAGGTAGTAGAAGATTAAGTGTATACAAGACAACTTATTATTATTGTTAATTTATTATAACTACTCACTGCGGAGTTCAGAAGAAAATTACAATTCTAGTTAATATGTTATAATAAACGGAAAACATGTCTTTTCAGAGGACTAAAACCTTGTACAAATAAACGTATTTTAACCATTTCCGGGGCACATGTTGGCCACCTCCTTTAAATTTAAATAGTAGTCATTTTAATAAATTTAACAGTTCAGCTGATCCCTTATCCCTACTCTCATCTAACTTTGGTAAATGGAAATCACATTACAAATCTTTTTCTATGACGATATTAGCAGAGTATTATTGCCGGTTATGGCTCACTAAAACCAGTGTAAGATTTCCATTGCTTTTCACATATGGGATTTATATGAATATCCCTTACTGCCAACCGCTCAGAAACACGTGTGGAGTATTAAAACCAGTTCTCAGTTGGAAAAACCACGGTTCGTCATCACTGGTATGCAGACAGCTAGAAAAAATGATGAAACAAAAGATATGAGCATGTTCGATCATTGCAACTTATCCAATTGTAGAGTGTAATTAAACTCTCAATATTATCCATACGACTCGTTTGCAGCAGATTTTTAAAAAGTATCTTTCCCACTGCTATACAATGCATTCGTTAACTTCCAACAAGTTTATTATGATCGATACATGAGTAGTCCAGTCCACAAGTGAATCCTGCACATTTTAAAACAAAATATCCGCTATGTGTTATAGATACGTCACGACAATGCGATACATATAATGCGGGTGGAGCCATCGATATTAAAGTGGAGTTGGATTAAAAAAAAATGCCCCATCAAACTCCACCGCCTATTGTCTAATTATCAATGACGTACTATTTAACCACAATGTGCTTACTGGTGAAATTCGTAAAATTAATCAATAATAGTTCACCACCCGCCCCCCACCAAAGCGGTCGTCTCTCAAAGTGCAGTAAAAAATGAATTACTTGTCATCACCTCACTATGTGCAACAATGTGAATTAAACAAGATGGTGTATGTAATACACAGAGAAATCTCAAAATATTAAAAAAACAAATTTTTAAATATATGAAACGAAATAGAAGGAGCATTTTATTGGATAGGCCGGATTTGATGCTGTGGAGACGCAATTACCTTATAAAAATCAAAGCGTACAGAAGCGAAAATACAAAAATATACTATACAGACGAGACGCGGCTTGATGAAGGCAAGTTAAGAAATAAACAAAATATTCAATTTAGAATTATAACCAAAGTATACATAACCATATTATTTTATTTTATTTTTCAGGTCATACATCTATTTACGTCTGGAATGACGTAGACATAGATAAAGTCGACAGGCATTTTTAAATGGTTTGTGGACAGGTCTCAAAAATCCATAAAAAGGAAAACGCCTGATAATCACACATATCGGCAGCAGTGATGGGTTTCTGAAAGGTGAAGAGTGGATTTTTGAGGCCAAAAAAGAGGACGGTGATTACCATGGGGAAATGGATGCAACAAACTTTGAAATGTGGTGAGTATATAAAAACTGTAATTTCGATTATTTATTCTCTATTACGATGATTTCTATGTTGATTGCTAAAATTAGATTTTTTTATTGCAGGTTCGAAAAAATATATTTAGCAAAGTAGAATCGGGGTCGGTGACAGTACGAGTATTAGATGGCGCACCGTACCATTCCAGACTTCTAGAAAGAGTGCCTAACATGAGTTGGCAGAAGGCTGATATGCAAGACAACAATATTGATTACGAAGAAAATAAATTAAAAGCGCAATTATTAATGAAGTTTAATAAAGCGCACTATAGTACAAAAGCAGTTGATGAAATGGCAGCCCACAAAAATGTAACTGTTTTACGCCTTCCGCCTTACCAGTCTGAATCGAACCCCATTGAATTAATATGGGCACAGTTAACCTTTTAACCGCCTACGTCGGATTAATCCGACAAATATTTTCGGGCCCATTTCGCCAGAGTCGTATATTTACGACCAAAATATCACTGCTCGTTTAATCAGCTTTTTTATTTAATTACACTGTATTCTATCAAAAATATGTTTATATTAGGCAAATAGTTAACTAAGTAATCATTTACAGTTTAATACACTTTAGTCTCTTAATTAGAAGTCCTAAAAATAATGTCCAAAGTTAGATGAATTACTGACATTATTTTTAGAAAATTGTATTGATGTGCAACGCCCATGACGACAAAATCCGACATGAGGGACGGGACATTATGCCAAGATTTACCGATACAAAAATAAACATAAATCAAAATATTTCTCGTTATACTGACTAATTAACTTTAAAACAAATACAGCAATTGTTAATAAAACATTTGTTTACAAATATTTGTGAGTATTTCATTTAATTCCTTTAAAATTAAGTAAATTTACATATGAAATGTCAGCGATTCAATTGATGGTTCCCATCCCTAGCCTACATGTTCCGAAACTTACTTTGTTAGTACGCCCTGCGCTACGGTCGGATAAAGACGACCGCTTCTTACGTCATAAACGAGTGCCGACTTCTGGAATTTTCCATCAGTGTTGTGTTTGTGCATGAAGTTTTACGTTCGTATGTCGATAAATGTACATGATAGAAATGTATCATGACGACTACTGAAGAGTTAATCCGAATTCTAGAAGGCGATGAAAATGAAGAATTTTTATCAGACGAAGAGTTTGACATTGATGTAGAGGTAATTTTTTTTTTATTACATATCTAGATAAATGTATTTTAATTTATTGTGTAGTATGGTGGTGATGTCTGAATGGAAATTTTAAACTTAGAGTGAGTGAGATGGCGAGAGCGCGCCGTGCGATGAGAATGCGCGCGCGGCCACTCTGGAACGGTGATTCTGATTGGTTGGAGCGCGAGTCACGTGTGGGCGCACTGACTCGCTCGTAGATACATAGGTAGAGTTTATTTTGTGCGTGCCGCCGCGCTGCCACATACCGCACTGAATCGCACTGCTAATTTTGCTTTTGTAGGCTATTCAAATTTCCTACCTTGGAGACCGATGTATTTTTATTACTCTACAATTATTTTTTTGTATTATTTCAGATTCAAGGAAACAATGTCACAACCACTAATTGGACAACGCAAATTGCTACCCCAATATTAGAAGAATTCGACGACTTTGTTTGTGGACTGTCGCCTGCTGTCAAATTAGATGATACCTCCACTGAATTCGAATTTTTCGAACATTTTTGTAGCAAAGACTTGTTACAGAAAATAGCCAATTGTACGAATAAATATCATCAACACTTCGTAAGACATACTGATCTCAGAATATATTCAAGACTGCAACAATGGCGCGACGTGACTATTGACGACCTTTACATTTTCCTAGCAGTAACAATGCTTTTCACTAGAAACAAAAGAATAACAATTGAAGAACACTGGTCTACAGACCCGTTATTACATAGTACGGTGTTCAGTAATACTATGTTTCGAAATAGATATTGCTCAATTCTTGCAATGTTATCTTTTTGTGAAGCACCTGCAGGGACAAGTAGTGTACCGAGATTGCACAAAATAAAAATTATGATTGACCACGCTCGTGAAACTTTCAAAACAACATTTATCCCGGGTAAAAAAATGTGCATTGATGAAAGTATTGTGCCTTTTAAAGGTCGTCTAATTATAAAACAATATTTACCTAAAAAACGTAATAGATTTGGCATTAAGTTATTTGTTTTATGTGATGTCGAAACCGGTTATATCGTGGATTTTATAGTGTACTGTGGATCGGAAACAGAAATAGAGACCGTACCAAATTTAGGCTTATCTGGATCAGTTGTGACTGAACTTTTGAAAGACTACTATTTTTGCAACCGAGAGTTGTATGTAGATAACTGGTATTCCAGTCCTCAGCTTTTTATATATTTAAAAGAAAGGGCGACTTATGCATGTGGTACCGTAAGATCAAATAGGAAAGGGATGCCGAAATTCCAAAAACTAAAACGTGGACAAATAGCCGCTTACTCGTCTCCTCCCCTCTTAGCCCTAAAATGGCAAGATAAGAAACCGGTCTTAATGTTGTCTACAATGCACGATGACAAAATGATACTATCAGAAAATGTAGACTACTCAACTGGGCTACCCAAAATGAAACCACAGTGTGTGGTAGACTACACAAAAAATATGGGGTCGGTTGACACTTCTGATATGATGACTAGCACATTGGGCTGTATAAGAAAATCAAAAAAATGGCATAAAAAGCTTGGGTTTCACATATTTGACATGTTTTTACTTAATGCATTCTATTTGATTAAAGTGATTAAAAATAAACAAAATTATAGTTTAGCTGATTTCCAATTAAACGTTATCAGACAAATAATAGAAAAATACAAACAATGTTCTTTAACTCAACAGTCAACTTCGCGCGGCGTCCTTGACCCTAACCGTTTTTTACATAATAGTGCCTTAGAGCATTTTCCTGTTAGAATACTAACCGGCAAAAGTCAGCGATGCAAAATGTGCGCAGCAAAAAGAAAACGGTCTGAGACTCGTTTTATGTGCCAAAAATGCAAAGTTTATCTGTGCATAGATCCATGTGCTGTTGAGTACCACAATTCTACAAAACAATCGGTATCGTAATCCCACATCACTATTTTTGCGTTTAGTCTATTATGTCTATGGTCAGCTAGACGTTGTCGATACTCGACAATATCCATTATTCCGTATTCGTTCGACAGTGACGACTGTTAGTGGCACGACGTTTGTAAGATCAAGTGAACATTTTACAATTTTTTAATATCAAGATGGGGTCCAAAAGTAAGTGGTCTTCGAAACGTATTGCATGTAAATGGTGATATCATTACAAAAACTCATGTTTGATTTGTTTTATAGGGAAGTTTGAAGAGAGCCAGTCAATTTTGGCTCCCTTTGACTATAGCCAAGATGAAGTGGACATAGACTGTAGCCAAGATGTTAACCTTCCATCAACGCTGACCAACGACGAGTATATGGTTTATTTAAATGAGGGTCAGTCGCAATTAAGAAGTTCTGATAGTACGCCAGATTTATATAGATCTACGGCGACACAAACTTTAGTCAAAACAACAAATGCCAGTACACAATACGAGCAAATTGATAATCCAATCAAAGAAAGTGCCAAAATTTTAGCGGACAGTTATTTTGTTGGCGATGAAACTGGTAAAAATAAGTTTATCGAATGTTACACAAATGTGGTCTCGTCAATAATTCGCCTCGTCGATAGCGAGCATAAATAATTTTTCGACGGATCATACTATTATTGAAAAATCTTACCTCTGATTGTTAGACTGATTTTAGTAATAAGAAATTATATCTGTGATTATTTGACTGATTTTATTGAAATTAGTGTTATACAAATTTTATTGTGATTACATCGATATATCGATTGATATATCGTTACATCTAAGTCAATAGGTAAACTGATAATGACATTGTCAAGTAAAATTTTTATTTTTATGTTTGTTGTTAATTAGTGTGATAAAAATTATTGTGATTGTGATAAATATCGTTACAGATAATTCAATTCATCTGTGCACGAAGCGCCATGTGTGCGTGCGCTTATTTATACAGCTTTCATTTGTGTGGCAGCGTAAGCGGCAGTCGTCGTCCGAGCAAAACGTGTCCTTACCACTTTACCCACACATAGCGCCGCGCGCACAGATGAGTTGAATTATCTACAGAGTTATTGATAAATCATTAACAAGTATTAACAACCTCAGAGGCTGTACTCATCATTATGAACAACTTTTACTATGGGACCAAACCTAAAATCGTGAAAAAGAAAATCAGCTGTTCCCTACATTTATGTTCGTATAACACGCCAAACTCTTCTCTGGACTGATTTTATTGTGAATAGTTTAAGTAATAATTAATAAATCGTTCAAATTTTTAAACACTTTTTGTTTTACTGACTTGCGAAAAATGTCGAATAATTTCGTAAGGTACCTAAGTAGTATTCAAGTAGGTAGATACCTATATCTCCACCAAGCTAAGTTTACACCTCGCTGGAATGCGGCATGTACCCGTATAATATAATGTTAAAAACAACAAATGCAAAGTAAAATCTAACAAACATTTGTTTACTTTTTTAAAGTCATAGCGAATCCTTTTTTACAGCCCGTACCTACCTAAGCCTCAGTGTGACGTAAACGACGCGAGGTGCAAACTTAGCTTGGTGAGATGTAGTTGTTAGTTAACCACGCTCGCAAATGCAAATGTCGTTATTAAAACGAAATATCGACATCACAAAGTTAAGTATTGCACATCCCTCTTTCTTTTAGGTATTTAATTTTCGATTCACTGTGCCGGGCGCTAGGGACACGCCAACTGTTCTGAAGTCGGGCGGTTAAAAGGTTAAAATCACATGTTTGCAAGAATAATAAAAGTTTTAAAATGGCTGAAGTAAAGTTTTAATAACTTTACTTCAGCCATTTTAAAACTTAATTTTAAAACTAAGGAAGGTCTTGAAAACATTGGTACGGTGTCATGAACAAATTGTATAGAACATGTAAAGATGCAGCTTGAAGGAATTTTAGACGCTGCATCAGATGAACCGACTCCAAGTTTCATTATACTCGGGCCAGAATCCAACAGCGAAGACAAATCTACTGAATTCTCTGAATATTTGTTTTTAAATATCTTATATCATTTATTTATGAAATTTGAAAGATTTAATTTAAATTGATCCATTTTTAAAGTATAATGCTATATAAATATAATTCGGTTCAATTAATTGAATTCGTTAACAGTTAAATGATTTAAATTCGATAGTTTGAAACCCTATTAAATCGTGAATATTGTCTATGGTAAATTGGCATTAGAAGTCGGCCATATTTATTTACTACTTTGGACTGGACCAAAAAAATGGACTATAGGTTGCTGTGCCCATACTTACAATGAGTATATTATGGTATCTTGGTTGGGCAAGGTACCAACGAAATATAGCGCCTCGTACACTATTTCTAGATGAAATATTTATTTATTTATTTATTTATTTATTTATTTATTCGGCACACCAACGTATGTTACACTTCACAATACAAATATTATACAAGGTAAACAAAACTTACAATCGTGTACACACAATTACAGGTGAGCACAACATTCACATTAAACGCTCAGTTGTAAAAAGATTTATACTACTTATTACTATATTTATCAACACTTATAGTTACACATTAAAATGTCAAGGTAACATAAAAATAAAATCTAAAATAGTAATAAAATTGATAAAAAAGTAGCAAAACAAAATAAAATTCATAACAAAATCAAATCTAATGGAATCAACTCAAATTTAAAAACAAATGAAATAATTATAATTTAGAATTCAAAGAAAGCATAAGATAGTAAATACATTGATTATAAAATAAAATTAATTCATTGATAATAAAATAAACATCAAATCGAATAAAAAATCAAATTTAAAACCAATAAAATAATTATTATTTAAAATTAAGACTTAATCTAAAATAATTTTTGCATTACAATAAAAATAATCATAATTTAATAAAAAAAAATATATATATAATTTAAATTTAAATTTAAAACAAAATCTAAAATAATTATTACATTACAATTAAATCTTAAAAAATATTTTATGATGAAAAATGAAATTTAAAAACAAATGACAAAAATAATAATTTATGAGTCTATCCTAGATTTGCATTTTTAAAGTGATTTTTAAATTTAAACAATGTACTCCCAAATATGTCTAGTGTCCAATGAGAGGCAGTGATAGCGTTGTAAAAACTTAGTAACCTATTGAGAGGAGAGTAATAACCTAAATGAGTGTGACTAGGTTTAGGAACAAAAAGTTTATATTTACCTGGTCTAGGCTTTCTAGTTGGTATTCCAAGGTTAATTTCCGACAGCAAATTTGGACAATCAATAATACCGTTTACGAGTTTGTATAGAAATAACATGTCGTGCATGTGTCTTCTATCCTCTAAAGTATTCATTTTGAAATAATTCAATCTGTCTGTGTAGTCGGCAAGCGAACGAAACCTATGTCTATATGCTAAAACCCTCAAAAACTTCTTTTGGACTCTTTCAATTCTTGTATTGTAGATTTTGTAATGCGGGTTCCATACTACGCTGCAATACTCTAGGGAACTTCTTACCAAAGCATTGTAAAGAAGAATAACTGTGTCAGGATTTTTGAATTCCTTGGAGTTACGCAACACAAAGCCGAGTGATTTTAATGATTTACTTACAATTTTATCAACATGCTTATCGAAACGCAGTGAACTGTCCAATGTTATAATCCAATGTTATATTAATTAATATTGATGTATTATAGTGATAACTAATAAAATCTCTTTGAAACATGAAATTGCTTTTATTAAATACCCTTTTTATGGCATTCGTTTTGGGTGAAAACCATTGAAGTAGTAGGTGGTTTAATATTCACCTGCCTCCTAAGGCTACGTCCGCACAGACAGGCGGCTTGCTTAGCGCCTTGCGAGCCACCTAGCGAGTAGCTTAGTAAAACGAACGTTCCGGCCTGACCGCACTGGCCGCACTGCGCGCTTGACGCCTAGCTAGTCGCTTAGCATGTATCGAAGTAAACAAACGAGGCATTTTGGAAGAAAAAAATGCATGAAATATTAATTTGTGTCAATGTCAATGTGAATGTCAACATGCTGACAAGCAAAATGACCAAGGCATCTAGCAACTCACCACGCAAACCACCTCTCAGTGCGGCCACAGTATATCCTAGCAAATAGCTAGAATGCAAACCACTAGGCTCTAGGCGCTAAGCAAGCCGCCTGTCTGTGCGGACGTAGCCTTAGTTTAACCATTAAGTAGTGGTATTTAATATACATATACGCCAAAACTCAGAGTCACTTAACGGTTATTTAAATCGCTCCTTAGTACAGAATCACAAAAATTCACTCTCGAAGTCAGTTTACGGACAATTAAAGTTAAGTACACATACAAATACCTTTACTTAATTATTTAATATTGATTATCTTTAAAGTTTTTTAAATGTCAAGCCAATTCAACATAATTGATATTAACAGTTAACAGTACTGCCATAAATAAAATGGCATAACCTCTTTATTTTATTTTAAAGAAAAAGCTACTTTGCAATGTTTTTAAGTAAGAAAAAAGAGTAAAGGAATTTCTTATTATTATACCATATCGGTATACATCATAGTTCTATAAGCATTAAAATAAATATATTATCTTTTATTTCCTATCAATGTATTTTAAGTGTGGCTACACTAACACTCCATCGATATGATTGTCGATAAGGTTATTTGACGTTGGTCCGCACTAGGATCACTTTTTGACAATATGACTCTGAGATGAACCGATACTTAACATATTTAATGTCAATTTTATTAGTTATGGACGTCTTACGAATAAATAAAGGAACCTTTCTGAGTTGAGGCTACAGTAAGTATAGTTTAAGTAGTGATATTTTGTTAGTATTATTGAATAACTTTCATTTTTATTACGTTTTATGATCATGATTATTCCTAATGTATCTATACATCTATACCAGTGATTCTCAAAGTGGTCTATATCGACCCCTAGGGGTCTATGACAACCTGCAAGGGGTCTACGTCAGCGAAAAAAAATTTAGGGGTCCATGAAATGAAAATGGGGGTCCACAATAGTGGATCTCAACACATACACTGATAGTACCTATTTACTTACATCATACTATCTTATAATATCAAAACATATACATTATTTATAAAAGTACCTATGAAGTAAAAAAAATATTATATATGTTTATAAAATTGTGTAAGTTATAGGATGTTGGTATTCGCTTTGTGGTCGCAATACATTTTGAACTTGTAAAAATGTTTATTTAATGCTACGTATATTTTACCAGATACAAAATTTTATTTTGAGTACTTTTAATTTAAATTCAATTAATAAATGTATAAATTAACATGTGTTTTTACTTTAAGTTTTTAACACTAAACTTCACTACAGTTAGAAATTTACAGGAAATCAATATCAGGTAAGTAGGGGGTCTACCCGACACGGAAAAACATGGCAAGGGGTCTACGACACAAAAAAGTTTGGGGAACTCTGATCTATACAAACAGATAAAATTGGAGTGTCTGTAATATTAAAATAACCGCTTTTTACTAAGTGCATTTGGATTTTGGATGTATACACGCTACATATAGCAAAACAACATTTTTTACAATTTTTGTCTGTCTGTTTGTTCCGGCTGATCTTTGAAATGGCTGGACCGATTTTGACGGGACTTTCAGTGGTAGATGTAACAAGGAGTAACTTAGGCTACTTTTATTTTAGAAAAAAAATTGTTTGTTAGGCGATACGAAGTTCGCCGGGTCAGCTAGTACTGTCAATAAACTCGTAGGTGTTTGGTTTGAGGTAGTAAGTACCTAGGAACATGCATATTAATTAGCACTGTGACACGAGTGTAACATAATCATAAGGCTAAGTTCATATGGCCGCGCGGTACCGCGCGGAACTACGAACCGCGCGGCACAAGATCAATATAAACGATAATTATCGTCTACATTACCGCGCGGTACCGCACGCCAACGCGCGGCGCGCTCTGACCCGCGCGCAAGATCTAGAACCGCGCGCTGCCGCGCGGCACAAGTATTTCAAACCTGTATCGACCTGTTCAGTTGATCCGCGCGCCTTGAGACGGAAAGACACATAGATCGATGCAATGAGTACCGAAGATGACATTGTGCCTATCGATTTGCTTATCGACGAAATCGAAAAAAGAGATGCGATTTGGAATCTTAACTCTAAGGATTATTCAAATAAAATATTAAAAAGAAGGTCTTGGGAAGAACTAGTTTTAATTTTTTGCAAAAATGATGATTCCGAAGAAAAAAAGAAAAATTTGGGTAAGTTTTTTTTTAATTAGTTTTATTTATTTAAAATAAGTTTTATAAAATCATAGGTAGGTACCTATTACACCATTTTATCTTGCCAATCTAATTTACCTTCAGTAACAAAATAATTTGTGAATTTAGTTCGAATATTATCTACTTCATGGATTGCTCGTCCACTGTTAGTTGGATTCACATTAGGTAATGGCGCTGGATTGATCATATCGTCCTGATTTATACCATCTCTCATCCTTACCAAGTTATGTAAAACACAAATAGCTTTGACGATATCAACAGCAAAATCTATCTTCACGTCTATTGGCCGGTGTAAGATACGCCACTTGTTACACATTATGCCAAATGTACATTCGACATACCTTCGTGCTAAAGAAAGGCGGTAGTTAAATATTTTTTTTTCTTTTGACAACATTTTACCACCATAGGGTCTCATCAAATTTTTAGTCATAGCGAAAGCCTCGTCAGCTACAATTACGTATGGTAGTTTAAATGCATCGCTCTCATTATTTGTGATAGATCTAGGCTCTGGTAAGTTCAACGAATTTTCTGAGAGTTTTTTGAATAATGACGTTTCCTTGAAAACACCCGAATCACTGTCTTTTCCGTAAGCTCCAACGTCTATCCATATGAAGCAATAGTTAGCATCACATAAAGCCATTAAAACTAATGAGAAAAAGTGTTTGTAATTGTAATACCTCGTCTAGTCTCGTCCGTCAATTCATGCAGAGCAGACGTGTGTTAAATCTCGTAACAAAAAGTTAAATTCTGTGCCCGCAAAACGCATCCCTATTTCAACGATAAAGTGCACCTAAATCGCGTGAACTGTAATATTATTTACGCTATTTTAATCCTGTGTGTTGCACCTCGAAAACAATAGAACGCGCATAGCGGCAGCGCATGCACCGGCTTCCTCACCTCCGCGGGGCTCCCCGCGAGAACAAGAACGTTGCTATTTTTTAACTCGCTCTTGCATCGATGCGCCGTATACTGCGTACAGTACAACGCTCAAGTTTGCACGCCGATAATATTTGTACGCAACAAGTCACCTGTACGAAGCGCTTGAATACTTATGGTGTGTACTGTTTTCTACCTTAATACATTAAAGTATTGTGTTCGAATACTTTGCGGTGTTTACTATATCTGTAAATAATGAGTGTTCGAAGATCACCACCGAAACTTTCACCAACCAGTGGTGGATCACAACCTGATCTATCAAAAATGAGCAGCTTGGCCGTAGACCCGCATATTACCTTTCGAAAGAAAAAACAACCGGAGGATTGCGGCTGTATGGAGCAGATAAAAGAGATGCGAACGGAATTCAATCGAATCAGTTCTTTATTAGAAAAGTATGTAAGTTCTAACGAAGATATGAAGAGTGAAATGCAAGCAAATATCAAAGAAATAAAGAACCAAATATCGGAAATTAAATTATCTAACAAACAAACTATTAATAAATTACAAAACAACGTAACGGAGCTAAAGACACAATTAATTAATATCAAGTCAACAACATCTGATATAGCTACAGAACAGAACAACATAAAAACACATGTGGCACGGTTGGAAACCCAAATCATCCAAGGTGAAAGTAAAATAAAGTCTATTGAATCCAACCTGAAAACCATTGAAATTCCCCCTAAAACTTCACATTTTAAAATAGAAAACCAACTTCAAATAAATGAGCAGGTTATTCGAGAGATGCAAGACCGCAAGTACAGAGAGAAGAATATTATACTGATAGGTTTACCAGAACAAATATCTTCCAATACGGAGGAGAGAAGATCTAAAGACATGGAGGACGTATTGAATATTACATCATCCATCAACAAAGATATCCCCAAACCAATCAAAATTATCAGAATCGGAAAGTACAGTTCAGGTAAATCTCGTAGACTCAAAATTTGCTATGCGTCGTCGGAACCTGCTAAAGACCTCTTGCGGAATAAAAACAAATTACCGGAGCACATAAAGATTTTTTCAGACCAAACCCCTGCCCAACAAAAATACCTTAACAATCTTAAGCAAGAATTAACCTTTCGTCAAAATAATGGTGAGAGAGATATAACTATAAAATACATAAACGGGATGCCTACTATTGTTGCGCAACAGTCAAAAAACTTCAACGAATAAAAGACACTAACACAGTTCTTACAACCGCCAACACTTACCAAGTTGTTAACAATTACCAAAGCATTGAAACCAACAAATCACGCTTAACATTCTTCTACATTAATGCACGAAGCATACGAAGTAAGGGTAAATTCGAAGAACTTCAATGTATACTGAGATCGATGCCAAAGACCATTCATATGATTTTATTAACAGAAACTTGGATCATTACTGAGGAACAGGCTCAAAAACTACAACTACCTAATTACACGCACTATTACAATTGCAGAAATGACTCTAGGGGAGGTGGGGTCTCAGCTTACGTACATAATGATTTAAAGCATAATCTTTCTAAATCAACATATATAGGAGGGAATAATTACTTATGGATAACACTTAACAGATATGCACTTGATATAGGACTTATATACAACCCAGGAAATACAAATTTTGAAGAATTTCTCGAAGTATATGAATCTCAACTACAACAAAGAAAAAGGACAATTGTATTTGGGGACTTTAACATCGATCTTCTGACGAAAGATAAAAGAAGTAAGCAATATAAACAGCTCTTAACAGGAAATGGATATAAACTGATAAATAAAATTGCTAATAAATATTGTACCAGAGAATGTTCTACAAAAAAATCTATCATAGATCATGTTGCAACCAATCTGAGTAAGGACAATTTTCACATGGCAATAATAGACTCATCCCTAACAGATCATAGACAGATATATATAGAATTAAAGAAATTTAACCCTCCACCTAAAAAGCGTGTGAAATATACAGCAATAGAATATGATACATTAAATGCATCACTAGACAAAACTGAATTTAACGAAACTATGAGCGACTATACTGAACTGGAAAATAAAATCAAGAATTTAATAGAGCAAAGTAAAATTATAAAGACCAAAATCCTTAATCCACCCCAACAGGACTGGATAAACTCTACAATAATTACTGCTATTAGTCAAAGAAATAGTTTGTGGACAGAATTTCTAAAGAATCGTGATGATGATACATTAAGATTACAATTTAGTAATTTTAGAGAATATGTAGCTAAGCTGATTCAAGATACCAAGAATACTTACTATTATGACCAATTTGTGAAGTGTAGTAAAAAACCTAAAAAAATGTGGGAACTAGTAAACACTCTATCTTGTAATAAAATTAAGGAAAGCTCTGCTCCCTCAAAATTAATAATAGACTCTAATGAATTCACAAATTTAGATGACATTTGTGAAGCTTTCAACAATTACTTTTCTAATATTGGATATATACTAGCAAATCAGATACCAATCTCTTTTCACGTAAATACACAACCTGCTATACCAAATCAAATATCTTCAAACGTAGAACTATCCTCTTTTGACTTCTGTACCAAGGGCGAAATCATTAAAATAGTAAACAGTCTTGACACAAATTCTAGCGTAGGTGTGGATGGCATAAGTACAAAAACAATCAAATGCGTAGTGAATAAAATATCAAATAGTTTAGCAATATGTTTTAATACATTATTTCTTGAAGGAAAATTCCCAGATACTTTAAAAACAGCTAAGATTACACCAATATATAAATCAGGACCAAAGACCGACCCCGGAAATTATCGACCAATATCTGTTTTGCCAGTTTTATCAAAAATACTCGAGAAAATTTTATACAATAGATTGGATAAATATTTAAATTCTATAAACTTTCTTTCTGAACGACAATACGGTTTTAGATCAAAAAGTAATACTCTTGCTGCAACTGTAGATTTAGTTACAAAAATAAAACATAACATAGATTGTAAGAATATTGTGCTTGGTATATTTATTGATCTAAAAAAAGCTTTTGACACGGTTAGCCATAAATTACTATTACAAAAGCTACAATCAATAAACATCACCGGTTCTGCCTTAAAAATGCTTGAATCATACTTGACAAACAGATCACAAATTGTTAAAATAAATGACCATGAAAGTTGTCCGCTACCTATAAGATATGGAATTCCTCAAGGATCGATATTGGGCCCTCTACTTTTTCTAATTTACATAAATAATATTCAGGAACTAGGATTACAGGGACATATTACACTTTATGCTGATGACACTTGCCTTTTTTATTTCGGTTCTAACATTCACACACTCATCTCTCAAGCTCAAAAAGATTTAAATACACTTTTTACATGGCTACAATATAATCTTCTAACAATCAACACTTCAAAAACATGTTACATAATATTTAAATCCAAAAACAAAATTATACCAACACATGCTCCCCTTTTGATAAATAATATACCAATTCAACAAAAATACGAGGAGAAATATCTTGGCTTAAAATTGGACCGTAACTTAGGATGGAATGCTCATATAGAACATATTAAAAATAAATTATTATCACTTATTGGATCCATTTATAACTTAAGTAAATGTATACCTAACACAATAAGACACACAATTTACAACGCCTTAGTAAAACCCCATCTACTATATTTAATTGAAATATGGGGCAGCGCTGCAAAAACTAAAATAAATGAACTTCAAATATTACAAAATAAATTAATTAAAATTCTTTTTCGATACCCCTATCTAACACCGACACATAAAATCTATAGAGAGACGAAGGTTATGAATATTAAACAATTATATATATTTAACATCTGTATATTTGTGAGGAAATGCCTAAATAAAACGATACATACTAACATTAAATTTACAAAAACAAAACCATACTGTAAACGTCGTCGTGCCAGCCTTATAGTTCTTCCCAAAGTAAGAACTAATTATGGAATTAGAACTGTTACCTTTGAGGGAGCGCAGTTTTACAATAAGCTACCAGAAATAGTTAAAAATGTGCACCCATTCAAAGCATTCAAGACTAAATTGGCTGAACATGTTATGTCAGATTATACACTACTAAGCAAATAATGCTTTGGATGAGTACTATGAGTATATAGCTGACTGTAAAAATTGGCGGATAAAGTATAATCTAAATTTAATTACTTAGTTCTAACTATTGTTCTCAAGTAAGTGACATACTTTTGTCTTTATTGAGAATAAAGATTCTTAAACTTAAACTTAATACATTGATCCTGATTTTGGTGGCTGTATTAAACGAACGTGTTTGCCGTCCAACGCTCCAACACAATTTGGAAAATATGCTTTATTTTCAAATTGTATAGATATTTGTGTCCAGATTTCTTTTGTTGGTGGACTCATGACCAAAGTTTTTAAATTTCTCCATAAAACTTGGCACACTTGCTTAATTATACCCGATATCGTAGACTTGCCAATTTTATAACCATATTGTAACTCTGCAAATGAAGAACCAGTTGCTAGGTACCTGTAACATAATAGTTATTTAAGATACACGTGCATAAAGTAGATCTTTACCGAATAAGTGCTACAGTGAAAACACAAGCATAGCGAGTGTTTACAGTGTGGCACGCGAGCATAAAGTGCATATGCTCACGTGCCACGATAAATATTCCATTTCTATTCCTACTCCTATTCCTCGTCAAATTCCTATTCCCATACCTATTCCTACCCCTACTTACTCCTATGCCTACTCCTATTCCTATTCCTAATTCTATGTCTATGTCTATTTCTTTTAAGTAAATCTTTACTGAATAAGTGCTACAAAGAAAACACATTCATAGCGAGTGTTTACAGTGTGGCACGTGAGCATAAAGTGCACAAAGTACAATTTGCATAAAGTAGGTCATAAGGACTCTTTATGCACCCGTATCGTACAACATTTTTCAATAGTTTTGCAATGAAAACTAATAATTAATTATTTACTTTCTAGGATCGATTTTGCAAAAAAAATGGAAAAATTTACGAGATGCCTATGTAAAAGAACTTAAGAAAACAAAACATTTGAAGTCCGGTTCCTCAGCATCAACACCATCTTCATTTGCGTATTTCCAAAGATTGTCATTTCTTAAACAAGTTGTCCAGAAACGAAAAACTGACAACAGCCTTGATGTTGCGGAAGTTACAGAGAATCCTGATTTGGATAGTGCAGTTAACAGCAGCGGCGTTCAAGCTTCAACAGAAAATGTGCTCCGGAAAAAATTCAAACTTCACCCTGCCGATGAACATTTTGCAAATCTTTTACAACAAAGCATAAATACTCGAAATAATAATGCAGCAGAAAAGAAAGATGACGATGAAGATAAATTATTTTGTCTTTCATTGGTTAGGGAAATAAAAAAAGTTCCTGAAAACCGGCGTTTAAAACTGAAAATTGAAATTTATAATTTATTAGAACGATACCAAGCTACACGAGCACAGCCACTTGAAGATTTTAACTACCCGTCTACTTCATATAGCTCACAACGACCACCCAGAAACTATCATGCTTCATTTCAAAGTTCTCAATATAGCAACCCAATGCAGTACTCTGATAGAGAATCAACACAATATGGCTATACAACTAGTTCATACACTTCACCTCCCACAAGTTCATCGCAAGTAACATCACCCCCGGGTGATGTTACTTGTGACCCGTCATACGAAGATTCTCAAGAATTAGATCTGTTCAATTAAACTAAAAGTTAATTTGCCAAGAAGCCTCGCTCATAATTTCTTATTTTTTATAATTTTTACTGTGATTATGATTAATAAACAGTTAACTTACCGCAATGTTACAATGAGTTTTTCTTTTGGTGATATGCAATATCTTACAGCATTTTCACTGGATTTTAAATCATTTTCAATGAAATCGTATAAAAAATCAAAGGTTGCAACTGACATACGGAAATAATTAAAAAATTTTTCTTCATGTAACCTCAACTCAGGGTATAAGGTGACAAACAGGCTTGAAGAAAGTCTGTCACTTAATATTGGATGCACCCAGTATCGCCTTTGTCGTCTTCTGCGACGTCTCAGTCTTCTATATAAAATCCACAAGCAAATTGCCTCCTCCACGTCCATTGTATATCAATGTTAATGCCAGACTGGCGCTCGTATATACCCTGTCATGTGAACTCTAACATCGCGCGGCGGCGCGCGGTGCCGCGCGGCCATATGAACTTAGCCTAACCTAAGGTGATTCATTCTAGGATTTCATTAGTTGGCCATTGCTGACAGCCGCGAAAATTGGAGAAATTAAACCTTTTGCAATGATCTAATTGACGACCAATTTTCAGTCTTGTCTATCTGGGCCTGAGTTTCTATGGAAGCTGGGTCTCTCCTTTTCATAAAATGTTACTTTCAAAACCAGCTTAACTTGAACTTTGCTTCATTAAAAGAAAGGAGAACCCCATCTTCCATAGAGACACCGGCCCAGATTAGACAAGAATGAAAATTGGTGGTCAATTAGATCATTGTAAAAGCTTTAATTTCTCCAATTTTCACATCTGCTAGCAATGGCCAACTAATGAAATCCTAGAATTTCCACATAAATATGATTATTTCACACTCATGTCACTGACATTAAAGTTACTTAAAAACACTAACAAAATACAACTACTTAAACAATAGGTAAAGGTTGAAACTAAGTAGGTGGGTGAATATTATTATTAATAAAAGCAATTACATGTTTTAAAGAGATTTTATTAGATAACATCACATCATAATAATATTAATATTTCGTCTAGAAATTGTGCAATAGGTATATACGTATTGTATGGGCACTGCATCGTACTGTTCTTCTAAAGGTGTGTAGGGTACGTCATCCAGTGTTCAGAAAAAGGTCAGTCACAAAACAGACGATCTCGGAGTCCAATATTCATGCAATATTTGTTTAAGAAAACAAATCCAGAAGTTATAGCGAAAACACATTCACCAAAACACTAGTACAAAAGCGAATGCAATAGAAAATTAAAATAACTGTGTGCGTTTCGATATATTTCAATAGTAAATGGACTGTAAATACGATGAAAATATTAATTTAATAATAAAAATACACAAAAGCGTTCACAGTTGAAAGATGCAAGATGAATGACAATGGTGTTATTTATAAATAATCAAACTGACAGTAACCAAAATGACATTAGATAGGGATTACACCAGAGATCTTTGTTGACAATCGATTCAAATGTCTCGAAATCGATGTCAAAATACTAGAAATGTCTTTTAATTAGCGTAACGATTTAATGGTAATTATAAATATATTATAGTTTAGCTATACAATGAATAAGAAAACATGTAAAAAAGGAATTAATCTCGTACTTACAATGAATAATAATTCATAAAATATATTATCAAGTTTCCTAATCAATCGATTTAATCGATTATAAAATCGTTTGTAGTGAGGTAAATACTATGAAAACTTTTTTGTGTTATTTTGTTCATTTAGCAAATGCAGATAAGGCTGAGATTTAAATATGTTTATTTAGTAAATAACACGAATTTTTTGGTATATAGTTTACTCTTGTCTAGTCTTATGCCAAGCACAGATTACATATAATTCGTGGCCGGAAATCGGGGATCTCCTTTGTAAAATAAATATGAATTACTTACCGATGATATGTTATGCCGTCTTTTTGGTAACTATTTTTTCTAACTGATTTTCCACACCATTTCACACTACAATAAGCCATGGTTTTATCGGCGAATGCTATGTTGAAATTTTGAAAACTTTGAAAAATCCGCGTGTCTATGGGTCACAGGTCTTCATCTATACTAATGTCGTGAATGCTAAGGAGCATTCACAATGTTTAAAATGTCCTTTTTGAAAATAGAGAATTGGGTGCTTAAAGCCCGATTGCGATGTTTGCTGGTGCATCGAGTTTTACATTACTCCCCATCTGCAGCTGGACGCATTGTTAATGCATGTGAAGCCAGAAATATCAGATTTCTCGTTCAACGGTAGAAAAACAATAATACAAAATACAAAACATTTCCGGAACTTACACCAAAGTGCTAGCAGATCATAGGAGAAAAGTTAAAATTTCGAAATTTCTTAAGTTATGAAAAAAAATATAGTTGTTTTCTTTCTAGAAGCTAGAACTATCGGGTTTCTCATGTAACATACGTTTTTTACATCGCTCGTTACATAAAGCCATTATTATTGTTTTGCAATAAATAATTATATAAATATCAATAGATGGACTGCCAAATGTGGTGGATGACGACTTCATTGAAACCATTGATCAACCTTCAGATTAAATTTTTAACAATTGTCAAAAAATAAGTGAAACAAAACAGCAGCATCATAGACATATTTTAATTTAGGACAACACTGACTTCTTGGATAGTTATGATAA
This sequence comes from Thymelicus acteon, assembly GCA_951805285.1. Classification (NCBI taxonomy): domain Eukaryota; kingdom Metazoa; phylum Arthropoda; class Insecta; order Lepidoptera; family Hesperiidae; genus Thymelicus; species Thymelicus acteon. The sequence goes on from OX638234.1 coordinate 12,505,756, forward strand.
TAATCTACATTATTAAATTAATATTAATTTATGTATCTTTCTTTAGGTCATGGATCTCAATCAAAGTGTTAAAATAAACAATGCCAACGAACACAAAGATTTGAGTCCAAGTAAAAATGTAAGTTAATCAATTGTGTATGTTTATTATATTTATAATAAATATAACTTATATCAAATATTTATACTAAATGAAAATGTGTTTGACTCAAAATCTCCAGCGGTTTTACTCAGTACACCTGTATCAAAACCACTTCGTAAGTTTGATATAGTTTTCTTTAGCTGACTGAATAGGTAAAAGTTCTTGAAATAGAACATGTAAGGGTTCCTCGTACATGTTTTTCTCCAAGTTGTGGGGCACTACACATTCTGTTTTGCTTTTACCACAATTTCAATGTGAGCTAGCAGTGACAAGCTACTTGTTTACTTTTTAAATCAAAAAACAATACGCTAATATGCTGTGGGATTATCTCTGCTATTATTTTATCCTAGGTACCTTAATAAATGTTACTAATGTTATTTTCAAATTTTGTTTCAGGTATTCGTAAAAGGTCTCAAAGTGTTAACAAAAGTTTCCATGAACTTATGTCCGATATACTTCAGAATACTAGGGAATGTGAGGAACATATTCACGAATTAAAAGTGAAACATATGGAAGAAAAATATGGAGGAAAAGGAAAGGGTGATTGGGAGATGGGTGCAAAACTTTAAGGCGCAGCTGGTTAAGACAATTTAGAACCATTAAAGCCATGGTTGTCTTAAACGAAGTTTTGACTATTTTTTTTACTAATATTTATGTCATTTTTACAAAAAATTGCCATTATTTTACAATTTTCGGCTAAATACAGCCAAATTTAATGACAATTAAATTGTTATTCATTTTATTTAATTTAATTAATGTGTGAGCAATCCAACAAACCATGATCTAAGCGTCTGTGTTATGAGGATTTTTTTAACTTTTGAAGTTAATGAAAAAATAAAAAATAAATCAAGGCTACCGTTTTCTGACCTCATTTAAAAAAACGGATGTAAGTTGCTTCGTTCAAACCTTTTAGAAAACATGCTTACTTATCGCTCTTTATTTTGAGGTATCATTTACTCGGATAACTTACTCATTGCTGAAATTAAGACCTACAAACCAATTTAAGCGAGAAAATACGAATTTTTAGGCAAATTAATTATTATAACGTTTTTGTGTTTGAAATTATTTTAAAAAATATTGTGCACATGCAAAACCAAATTGAGGCGATTCTCCAAACAAAGGACGCAGTTCGTTAGTTGTTATTATTATTATTATTCGTTACATCGGTGTCCAGTGAATAGAAAAATGGATAAGTGCCTTAGTTTTTACAGCTAAATCGATTTATTTACTTAGGCAACAAAGTCGTGTTTCCTTAGTCAGGGCCAGTCAGTCTGTGTTGAATGGAGGCGAGTGCAACGGAGCCGGCCGGTACATCATACCATATATATGAAAGTAACGTAAGTTCTTGTGAGTTGACGTTATCGTGTGTTGATTGCGTTAGTTTTGATCTTTTTTGGTAAACAATGTCCAGTCGTAGCTTTTGCTCCTGCACGTGTTTTTTTTTTACTATCGTACTTCTGTGTTGAGTTGACATTTAGTGCTCTCCAATTGTTATTGTTAATTCACCGTGTCCAGTCGTAGCCTTAGCCCTAGCTTTGCGCTCCTGCAGCGTTGTTTTTGAACTATCGTGTTTTTAATTGTGTTGACATTTAGAGGGCTCCTTTCTTCATTGTAAAGAGACTATGGCTACTTTTTCCAATCAGGAATATGCAGATATTGTCTTTATGTATGGCAGAGCTGACGGCAACGGAAATTTAGCGCGATGGATGTATCAAGAGCGCTATCCCAATCGCAGGGTACCGAATGTCCGCGTATTTTACAACACCTTTCGACGACTTGCTGAAGATGGGATACACCGCGTGGAGCCTGGGGTCAATCCAGGCAGACACTCACCTGGAGTAGAACAAGACATTATGGCAGCGTTTGAAGCGGATCCTACAACAAGTACCAGAGCAGTACCTCGAAATTCAAACATTTCTCAATGGAAGGTGTGGCATACCATGCACCAAAATGACAAATATCCGTTCCATGGCACGGGTGTGCAGGGTCTAGAAGATCAAGATCCCCAAAGAAGGATTCAGTTCTGCCGTTACCTTCTCAACAGAAACATTGAAGATGCGTGGTTTTTAAAATCCATCTTCTGGACGGATGAAAGTAAATTTAGTAGGGAGGACATAACACATTTCCACAACCTCCACGAATGGGCCGACAAGGACAGTAATCAACACTGTCATTTCAGAGAAAGTTTTCGGTCAGTATGTGGGCTGGAGTAATTGGCAGGACATTGATTGGGCCCTACTTCTTACCGGACCATTTAAATGGCGATAATTATTTAGATTTCCTACAAAATGATTTACCAAGGCTTGTAAAGGAATCCGGTGCCCAGATATAACAAACAGACCACCGCAACTCCAACATGGCAGATGGTATCTATATTGGAGAAGATGGACCTTTGCCTAAGCGCAATAACACATGGATTACTCCAACAACGCCAGCAATTCCAAGAAACGTACCAAAATGCAACCCCGGAAGTAAGCAAAAACTTCTTGACCACAGAATCGGCATTCCGAAAAACTTCTGACTCGCTACTACAGTATACCTGCGGTAAGCAAGCCGAAGTAATTCAGCAAAGAAGAGGCTTTTATAAGCCCTCCAATAAAACTGTAAGCAAACTATTTCACGCCATCCCTCCATCAGAAAAGCACTTGTTCTCTGAGCCACAGTTATCAAATCTGGTAAAAGAACAGGGAGGCGTATCAAAGCTTTGTCCGGGGAGATTTCGCAAGGCCACTGTCACCTCAACAGCAGCGACACATAAAACGGCAGCCAGACGTATACAAACTTCATCCATCCCAGAGCGCGACAGACATTCAGTCAGACATCCACATTCAGTGGATTTCGAAACGGACCAAACCGGAAACCTGAAAAAGCTAGATTGCCTCCAAAACGTGCACCAGCACGGCAATCGAAAACTTACAGAAAATCATAAATTTCGGGCAGGGCAGGTAAGTCCGAAACTTGATAATTGGAAAACACTAGGCTCCAAAGAACATATTATCTATTATATCAGGATATCGGATTCCGTTTATCACTCGTCCACTACTCTTACAGGCTGGATAGTGATAGTAACGCACGTTATCAGCCGGCGTCCTCCGCAGCAATGACGCAAGAAATTAAAAACATGGTAGATTTTGGCGCCGCCCAAATATGCAAAAGTAAAACATGCTACATTATCCCCCATATTTTTACGACCAAAATCTGATGGTTCTTATCGTCCAATTTTTGATTTGAGAAATTTAAATTACTTTTTGAAAGCTCCAAAGTTCCGCCTGCTTAATCATTTCAAAGTGCCTTCATGCTTAAATGGCACAGACTACATTACTAAAATTGACTTTTACCAGGTATACTTTCACATTCCCATTACTAAGGCGTATTGCAGATTCTTAGTCTTCACCTACCAAGGCAAAGTCTATGAGATGACCTGCCTGCCCTTTGGATTATCGAAAATTGATACAAGACGTCCCAACGAGATGGAACAGTACTTACTATATGATTGAGCGACTTTTGGAACTTCGCAGAGTCGTCAATAATACGAGTATAATCATTGGTCATAAAAATGCACCACCAATGCTAACTGCGTCAGAATTATCTATTCTTTCTTCGGTATTGCAAGTTCTGCGACCGATCGAAGCTGCAACCAAGGAAGTGTTAGGTGATAAATACTGTACCAGCAGCAAAGTAATACCACTTATCCATTGTCTTCTTTTAATACTTCAACTTCTTAAGTCGAAGAGTCTGTTGCCCAAGAATTGCAGTCGTTGATCCTGAAAGAGATTGACAAAAGATTGACAAAAGGACACTAGGTTTAAGAAAATGCATTTCACGGACTCACTCGCTTGCTCCATGGCTGTTGCAAAAATCAAGGAAATGATAAAAAACTAGAATACAAAATGACGTCGTGGAATCTAATTCTTCAGATCTTTCTGACAAAGCCGAAGAAACATTTTCTCTGTGGGACGATCACCACAAATTAATCCATATATGAGTTGGAAAACGGTGAAATCTGACGATACTATTTCTGATGAACTATCTATTTATTTACGTAGCCCAGTAGGCAGATTAAATGAGAATTCCTTAGAAATTTGAAATGATCTCAAGATTCGGCTTCCTAAACTTTATACAATTGCGTACAAATATTTAACCATGGTAGGAACTTCAGTTTCATCCGAACGTTTTTATTTTCTAAAGCAGCACAAATCGCCAATCAACAACGAAACAGACTCAAAGGCAAACGTTTAAATAAACTATTGTTCTCGCAAAGTCTTCCAAAAGAACACTGGAGATAGGACGTTAATTCCATCATATTTCTAATATTCTTTTGACAGTCTTACCAAAAATTTTGCGGGTTATTTAGTGTTTTTTAATTTAATCTTTTGTAATAATACAGATTTTTCTGATACACGGCTTCTACTTGTATTTACTTTTACTTACTCTCATGGGTAAGTCCTTTCATAATTGAAAGGAGTTAATTCTATTATTTTATGGAAGATTAATATCTCACCTATAATAAAATAATGGATTTAGCTCTTTTCATTTTTTTATCACAAAAAGATTAAATTTAATGTAAAAGTTAATAAAAAAAATTATAATTATATATTTGGCAATAATTTTATAAACTTAGTATTACGAGTTTTTGATCGGGACTACCAGTTGACCCCACATGATTCTCTAAGCGCGCTCTCCGCTCTCTATCTCGAAAACAGTTTGAGGTATGAAAAAATGTTAAATACAAAAGTTGTAGAGAATTTAATTCTCTACAATATTGATAATAAATACAAATAGCGTAAAACCCATACAAAACAAGATATTTGCAAAAAATATAAAAAGAATCGATTTTTGTGTCCTTTGACCCCTTGATTTTAAAACTTGCGACCATCCAATTATATGTGAATTTTGAGAACGGTTTTAGGATGCCATAATACAAGTTATTACGTGGTAATATACTGGGTATGTAGATTGTCCGAGATTTCCACCTAATTTGGCTTAATTTGACTGAACTACGATTCAAAAAGTTGTAAGTTTTTGTAGTCATAATATGCACACGTTTACCACGCTAACTCATGGTACTGTACTTAGCGCGTTTTTGAATTGTTATATCTCAGAAACGGTGGCTCGTAGGAAAAAAGTATTGTTACATTTTTATAGATAATTTTATGATCTACAATTTTTGTCTGAGGTACTTTATAATAAAACTTACCGTTTTGCTAAAAATCGCGAAAAACTCATGTTTTTGACTTTGACCTTGAATATTTTTTTTCCATACACGGGAATGATGGGGAACTTAAAATTTTTATTTATATTTATGTTTTGAACAATCTTACTGATTTTCAGCTTGTTGGGAATTTATGCACCTTCGAATGTCTAAATTGACCGGACTACAATACACCAATGTCGTCCTCTGGCTCGGTAGAAAGAATGTTTTCTTTTGCAACTATGCTAAATAAACCCAAGTCACACAAATTATCTGACGAATTATTTGAAAAAACCGAAAAACGTAGTTATGAAAATAAATGTAACTTGAACATTAAGAAATCAGAAATGTAAAGATCAGAGGTTAGTTGATTGAAAATATTCTTCAAAATTAGAATTCAGTGTATTTGAACATTAGAAATTATTTTTTTGTTCTTTGACTAATTCATAAAAATATTTTAAGAAATGTGTCATTATTTTCCATGATTTCTTTTATATAGAATTAATAACATTGATGGATGTATTAGTTTATAATCAAGTTAATCAATTAATGATTAGTGATTAATGATTAACGTCAATAATCATGATTAAGATTACTTTTTTAATCATGATTATTCTAATCATGATTAATGTAATCTGATTAAAATTAATCAAATTCATTAATTGATTAAAAAGTTAATTGATTAATGACAACACTGATACATACTAAAAATATATATCAAACTGAACTGTCTTATATCATTTTTATTCATTTTTTTTATTTATTAAGCCCTATTAAATCAGACAATTACCGAATCCAAAATACTGATAGGGATTTTTGACCGAAATGTTAATTTGAACTCAAGTAAAGCCGCGAGCAAACCTTAGTTTTCAATAATAAAATAACATATTATTATATATTTTCCATAGTACGGCATCACGACAGGCAAACGAATCGTTCTCCGTTCGGTCCTAAGTAGTGTGTGCACGGAGTGATGGGTTCAATGGTACCACGTAAGTTACTTTGAATTTATCATTTGTCGAGAAAGTGTAGAATCAGTGCACTACGTATTTCACAGGCACCGTTGCCTTGTCGTTCTTGCGGATAACCTGATTTAAAGTATAATAACGTAATTTAACCTAATTTAAATTGCATGCCTAAACATGGTAAATGCGGACTGAGTCGCCATGTACCATGTATGTATCATGGTTATGATTATGTCAATTTGAGACTTTGATCTAATTGCTATCTTTTATTTCAAGTAGACATCCCACAAGATAAGTTAACAAAAGGTCCTTGATTCAATAGTTCAATGTTGCTACGACAGCCGAAGGAGTAACCTTTATTTCACTCTATACAAAAAACTTTTTGGCCTAAGATTTAACAATTTGCTTTGAACATCCTGTTTCATACCTACAACCCAGTTTTACGCGTAACCCCATTTTTTATACACGATAATAATTTTTATACACCACATCTATACATAAACATAATGCGAATGTGGGACGGAGGTGCCCACACATCTATTGCTAAACGCGACAACCTGATGATATACATATGTGGTTTCAGCTTGATGTCGCTCCAGCTCACTTCAGCACAATCATGCGTGAACATCTAAATGCAACTTACTCAGGCAGATGGATTGCACGAGGACCAGTACAATGGCCGGCACGAAGCCCAGATATTATTGTGACTCCACTAAATTTTTACTTGTGGAGCTAGCTGGGCTCACATGAAACAGATGTAATTTAAAAAAGTGGTCGCCTTTTCTTCAGCTTCAAGCAAAGCGTAAAATTATTAATACTGTTTTAGAATTGAAGAATTAGAAATACAGTACAAGTAGGGTGGGTGTACCGGTCCCAAACCAGGTACCAGTGGTTGACCACTCGCACGTTCAATTTAATAAAATAAGAAATGGCGGGCATTTTTGAAGAATTCAATTGTTTTGTTATGTTGCCTAGTCTGTTACCAAGCTTTCGAACATACTTTTGCAAGAATGAAAGAGAAAATATCGCTGCATTGCTCTTTTTGTCGGACCAGTGTCTCGATCACTTGCCTTCCGGCCGCCATTATAGTTAGAAGTGCACATCGACATGGTAAGTTAAATCTTTTAAAATCACCTGTTATTTCCTAATTACTGTCACCAAGTTGTATAATTTTGGAAATATAGTGTCCATTTATGAGCTAAATATTATTATTTTTAATAAAAAATATCAATTTCAAGTATTTTTAATGGTGGTTATCTACTGGAACATACATTGTACTGGGTTCCTATTGCTGACCAACTGGTTTGCAACTGGTTCTATGTACTGTTATTTCTTTTTTCCTTTTTTTTTATAGTGATGCTTTTGTTACACAATTTAGAGCTCTAAGTCTATCATTAAAATCGTTTTAAGTCGTGTGCCCTAGTAGTTGACCACCGGTTTGCTATTGGTACACAGTAGTTAAAAAGATGTTCCTATGGATGACCAGGTTACAGTTTTAACTTTATTTCTCGTTGTTTTAGATTAAAGATGCCCCCGAAAAAGACATTTTTTAAATATACACAGGAAGATCTGATGAAGTGTCTCGACGAAATTAGTAAAGGTGCTAAAATAAGGCTAACATGCCGAAAATATCATATACCCCACTCGACTGTTATAAACAAACTAAAAATGAGACATCCTGTTCAGCGAAAAATGGGACCACCAACTATCTTGACCCCACAAGAAGAGTTGCTATTAACTAGGTGGATTAACGCTAGCGCAAAAAAAGGAATCCCCGTTACAAAGGAACATTTATTGGAAACAGTCAGCCAAATAATACAAAAGGACGGTCGGAAAACTCCTTTTAAAAGTGGAATTCCGGGACGAAAATGGTTTAATAACTTTCTAAAAAGACATCCAGATGTAGCACAGCGACACGCTGAATCTATAAACTCAGCACGAAGCCGAGTAACAGAAAAAAGCCTAAGAAAATGGCACTCCGATTTAAGAGAATTCTTAATAGCTGAACATGCCGAAGATATACTTGACGATCCTGACAGAATTATAAATGCTGATGAATCTGCTTTCAATACCTGTCCTACATCAGGTTTGGTGCTGGGTCCTAAAGGAATGGCCAATTTATACGAAATTCAGGATAGGGAAAAAGAAAGCATAACTGTTTTAGGAACTTTTTCAGCATCGGGAAAAGTCTTGCCCATACTTATCCTTTATCCCTATGCAAGGATTCCTTTTGAAATAGCATGTCATATTCCAGAAAATTGGGCGAGTGGAAAGTCACCAAAAGGATGGATGACATCAAAAGTTTTTTATGGCTACATTGGTAATACTTTACTACCAGAATTACGAAAATCCAAAGTAAAATTTCCTATTCTTCTTTTAATCGATGGTCACAAGTCACATATATCGTACGAAGTCAGTCAACTTTGCAGTGATAACCAGATAATTTTGTATGCCCTACACCCGAATGCAACTCACATAATACAGCCTGCTGATGTGTCTGTTTTTAGACCACTAAAAAATTCATGGAAAAAAATTGTCCACAAATGGAAATCGGAGACAGGAAACAGAGTTGTAACCAGAGCCCAATTTGCTCCATTACTCAGTATGGCAATGAAAGCTGCAACTCCTGATATCATACGTAACGGATTTCGCAAATGTGGATTATATCCGTTCAACGTTGAAGCTGTAGATTTCACTAAATGCATGAGTGATGAAAGCAGACACAGTGCTTTCGACAAACCAGCAGAAATAAGCGTAGCACACGCACTGTACTTTGAGTCTCTGATGTCGCGAAGAAGAGTTCAAGAGTTCCGAGCCGTCGATCCAAATAAACCGTGGACTGGAGAAGATTCAGCAAAAGAACTTTTCTACGTATGGCGTAAAATCAGGAAGAGCGTTCAAGAAACCGAAGATAGAGTTTCATCTCTTAATGCAGAAAACCAAGCTGAAGAACATGAGAGCATTCCTGCAATCGAGATTCCCAGCAGCCCTACAGTTCTGAGAGAGCCACAAACACCTAGTCCAATTTCTCCAAATTTACTAGAGGAAACGTCTTTCATTGATTTTGGACCAGGACCATCAAACCAACAGCCAGAAACAGAAAATGAATTTATCCTACCTCCACAGAACAATGTTGAAGCCACACCACCAAAAGTCACCTCAAAGCAACAGGATATTAAACCCGGCCCGTCAAAGACACCAATAAGCCCAGCATTTTCCAACGCCATTCTGTGGCCTACTGAATCTCCTATCAAAAAATTTGGTAAGAGAAAGACATCAAAGCAGCGCTTACCGGATGCTATTGGTGCGGCTCAGTGGGTAACGTATTGGAATGAGAAAAAAATACAGAAGGAGGAACAAGAAAACAAAAGAAAAGCTCGTGCAGAGAAGAAAATGTTGAAGGATAAAGATAAAAAGGAGCAGCCTAAAAAGAAACGGATTAAGAAAAGAGTTTTTGTAGAATCTGATTCAGAAGATGACATTCCATTGAATTCGTTTCCCCAAACAACTAAAAGTCTTGAAGATAGCTTTCAAGTGGGATCTTATGTCATTGTCAAGTATGAGGGTGAATACTTCCCTGGACAAATCAAAAACATTGAAGGACGTACCGCTGAAGTCACTACCATGGTGTTATCATCTGCGACTACATTTAAATGGCCTGAAAAAGAAGATACCATATGGTATGACCGTGACAGCATCGTTGAAGTTATAAAAACACCTGTTCCTATAAATACCAGAGGTTCCTACAAGATTGAAGAGATGGCCAAGTTTTTGCAATGGATATAAGATAAAGCTTAGTATTTTTATTGGTAAAACCAATTGTTATCTTTTTATAAGAATTTTGTATTACGTAATTTTAAGGTTACAAGATATTTTTTTTGTAAGTTTCGCCTACCTCAATATGAATAGACTGACTTATTTGATTCTAAGTAGACTTGACTGTGATAGGTGTTAATGATAATAATTTAAGTACAAAGCATTTTTATCTTAGCTTGAAATACGTATTGTTATTGTTCTAATTTACTTGTTTGTAGTCTTATAAGGTACTACCTACCTTCGACTGTGCCATTAAAAATTTGTTGTAAGTCAAGATTAAGTTTTGGTTAATATATGAAAGCCAGTTTGTATAAAAATATAATGTTTTATTTTTAATTAGCTACCTTTTCTTTATTAGTTTTTTAGTGGTCAACTATTGGTGCAAAAGTGGTAATTTATTAGAGCGCACTGGTCAAACATAGGCACATTCCCGTTTTTTGTATTATTCATAAAATATAAAAAAAACTTTAATATTTAGATTCCATTTATTTTAATATATTGCAGCTTAAGTAAATAATAGACAACATTTTATATAAATTTCTATGTTAAAACTACAATAAACCAGTTCAGAACATTTCAAAGCAAAATTTTGTCCTTAACTGGTTTGGGACTGGTACACCCACCCTACACGTGGTATCAGAGTTACGGTTATTCTTCTGCACCAAGTACAAGTGCTCAAAGCAATAATGATACATTAATTATACTTTAGTAATACAAGAAACGTGACCGCTAGTGGCAAAAATTTATTGAGCGTTTCCGTGCTTCGGAGGGCACGTAAAGTCGTCGCTCCCGGTTATTATCATTATGTTGAAGCCACACCACCAAAAGTCACCTCAAAGCAACAGGATATTAAACCCGGCCCGTCAAAGACACCAATAAGCCCAGCATTTTCCAACGCCATTCTGTGGCCTACTGAATCTCCTATCAAAAAATTTGGTAAGAGAAAGACATCAAAGCAGCGCTTACCGGATGCTATTGGTGCGGCTCAGTGGGTAACGTATTGGAATGAGAAAAAAATACAGAAGGAGGAACAAGAAAACAAAAGAAAAGCTTGTGCAGAGAAGAAAATGTTGAAGGATAAAGATAAAAAGGAGCAGCCTAAAAAGAAACGGATTAAGAAAAGAGTTTTTGTAGAATCTGATTCAGAAGATGACATTCCATTGAATTCGTTTCCCCAAACAACTAAAAGTCTTGAAGATAGCTTTCAAGTGGGATCTTATGTCATTGTCAAGTATGAGGGTGAATACTTCCCTGGACAAATCAAAAACATTGAAGGACGTACCGCTGAAGTCACTACCATGGTGTTATCATCTGCGACTACATTTAAATGGCCTGAAAAAGAAGATACCATATGGTATGACCGTGACAGCATCGTTGAAGTTATAAAAACACCTGTTCCTATAAATACCAGAGGTTCCTACAAGATTGAAGAGATGGCCAAGTTTTTGCAATGGATATAAGATAAAGCTTAGTATTTTTATTGGTAAAACCAATTGTTATCTTTTTATAAGAATTTTGTATTACGTAATTTTAAGCCCGGCGCCCACTATCGGTAGGCATCGGTGCGGCTCGGTACAGCTCGAGCGCTTTACGCCGGCTTCGGGAGCCTTCGGGCGCCTTCGGGCGTCATCGGGCGTCTGAGTGCGGCGTCGGGCGGCATAGGCAGCCGTAAGGATGCCGAGGCGGTCTTCGGGTTGCTCGGGTGGCATTTTCGAATCAGACACGTCTCAGAACAGTCATTTCGATCACCGCACGCGCCTCTATTATCGTATTTTCAGTTTGTTTTATTTGAGAATGACAGAAGAAAAGTTGATTATTCTTGTGCAAGCTCACGAATGTTTGTATGACATAACATCGCGATACTATAGTGATCAACAAATTAAACAGAATGCATGGAGCGAAATAAGCAGGGAGATGAATAAAACTCGTAAGTAATTATTATTTTCAGAATCAATTTTATTATGTAGGTACTATTAAGATCTATTGATAATGTCGTTCTGCCAATAAACTGCGCCATTTTCCGAGTTAAAATATTGTTTGAATTGATCTCTAATGGCCATCCCCTCTGTCTGTACAATGTTATCGTAATCACCAACTTCGTTATCATGCCTGATGGTATTTTCTAAAACGTTCGTTTGCTCCATCGAGCTTGTACTATTGTTAATTATGTAATTGTGTAAACAAGTGCAGGCTAAAATAATATTATCGATGTAATTAGCTTGGACTTGTATTCTTCTTTGAAATATTTCAAATCTTAACTGAAGGATGCCAAATGCATTCTCCACAATACGCCTTGCTCGACTAAGTCTATAATTAAAAACTCTTTTTTCTTGATCTACCAGTTGATTCGCAGGGTATGGTCGCATTATATTATTTGTAAGGGGGAAGGCTTCATCGGCAACAAAAACATAGGGTAATTTTTGAGTTGTATCTGGTAAATATTCATTTGGAGGTATATTTAAGGTGTCACTTTGTAGTTTTGAACCCAATTTTGAATGTTGTAATATACCGCCATCGCTATTTTTGCCGTAAGCACCTACGTCAACAATCACAAATCTGTATTTAGCGTCTGCTACCGCTAGTAAAACGATACTAAAATATTTCTTATAATTAAAATATAAACTGCCACTTTTATTTGGAGCTCGTATTCTAAAATGTTTGCCATCCATGGCACCGATACAGTTTGGAAAATTCCATATTCTTTCAAAGTCTTTAGCAATTATCTTCCATTGGGCTGTTGTTGGTTTTGGGAGAACAATACGACCCAAAACTTTCCATATTATTGAGCAGGTTTCGTGGATTATACGACGAACTGTAGTAAATCCCATCCGGTAATTGAAGGCTAAAGTCTTGAAACTGGATCCTGTAATTAGAAACCTGAAAGTAAAAAGATTAATTATAATAATATAACATGAACACTGACGAGGAACAGACCTCCCACCTCTTTCTTATGGGTACTAGACAACTGATAAACATACTTATGAGTATATTTCTAAATACATAAATATTCTAATACATATAATAACGTTTACCATATTAAGGATTAATTGTCCAGAACTACCAACATTCGTAAATATTTTTATTTCTTTAACTAGCAACCGCCCGTGATAATCTAGAACACACAATTTTTTTTTCAGCTGGCGAATGTCTAAAGATGTGGACGAAAATCCGAAGCAATTACAGAAAATCACTAAAAAATAGAACATACAAAAGTGGCGATGCAGCAACAAATCAGCGGCCAATAAAATTTGAAAAGGAACTCCAATTCTTAAATTCATTTTTAGAAAATAGATCTCAAATATCCAATTTAGATTCACCTACGGATGACACACAAGATTCTTTTACTAATTCACCTCCTCCATCACGTCCGGATTCACAAGTGTCTTCACATTCAGAATTACAAATGCCACAACGAAAAACACAAAAGGCGCTTTCACGATCACAAAAATCACATCCACAATCACAAAGAAGTACAACAGCTGATATTTTAAAAGAATACATAGACTCTAAAAAAAATGAAGAGGAGCATCCCGTCGATATATTTTTTAAATCCATGGCTGTCACCTTAAAAACATTACCATTACGCATTCAGGCTGAAGTAAAACAAAATGTTTTACGAATTGTTAATGAAGCTGAAATAGCCTATTTAAGTAACACAAATCAGGGAACTACAGGGATCATGCTATCGGAACAACAGTCAACAGCAAGAGGATATATGTATGAACCATCAACATCAACAAATTCTCCTCTTCTTAATCAAGCAAACTATCCATCAACATCAACATCTACAAGATCACGGTCACCACTGACATATACACCTACACCCATATCTAGAAACCATGAAGTCGAAGAAGAAGGTCTCGAAGGGAGTGAATTTGATTATGAGAATCTATAAAGATTTTTTTTACCTGTGCTAATATGCTTATTATCTACAATTAATATAATTAAAAGTGTGAATATGATTATTATGAGAAGATGTACAAATTTAATTTTTACCTGTGAAATGTTATAATAATACATGCATATTATCTATAATTAAAATAATGATCGTTTTTCCAGCTCCAATTGTGACTAGTTAATACTAATATTTACAATTGACAATACGTTATGGTTTGATAGATCGAAAAAAATGGAAAAGCGCTCATTCAAGCTGACAATAAGCAGAATTAAAAGTGTTGTTGATTAAAGCTGAATAAATAATTAAATCTAAGTAAAAAAAAAAATATTATTATTTACCTTAAGCACACAGATAATCTTTCTTCAACAGATATACATGAACGGAAAGTGGATGGTTTTTTCATTATGTAAGGACGGAGCAGAGCAACCAAGGCTTCGAAGTTTTCATAATCCATTCTATAGTAGTCGTAAAATTTGCGAACGTCATATCGTAAGTCATTAAACAAGAGAAATTCACCGAAAGTACATCTTTGCTTCCAAAGCTTATTCACCCAAAATCTTCTTCTTTGCCTTAAGGCTCCAAGTTTCTCTTCTTCTTCTTCTTCAGCAAGATGAACAATGAGAACTAAGTCCCAATCTACCATTATAAATACACACACACACAACTGTTTTCATGTAACTTTACGACTGATCTGCGATGTTTCTGCCGCCCGAACTATTCTGAGTGTGCTTACGACTGCCGAGGCAGCTCTCAGGCGGGTGAAGCCGCCCGACGCAGCTCTAAGACGCCTTAGGGCGCCCAGAACCGATGTAAAGCGCTCGAAGCCGGCGTAAGGCGCTCGAGCTGTACCGAGCCGCACCGATGCCTACCGATAGTGGGCGCCGGGCCTTAAGGTTACAAGATATTTTTTTGTAAGTTTCGCCTACCTCAATATGAATAGACTGACTTATTTGATTCTAAGTAGACTTGACTGTGATAGGTGTTAATGATAATAATTTAAGTACAAAGCATTTTTATCTTAGCTTGAAATACGTATTGTTATTGTTCTAATTTACTTGTTTGTAGTCTTATAAGGTACTACCTACCTTCGACTGTGCCATTAAAAATTTGTTGTAAGTCAAGATTAAGTTTTGGTTAATATATGAAAGCCAGTTTGTATAAAAATATAATGTTTTATTTTTAATTAGCTACCTTTTCTTTATTAGTTTTTTAGTGGTCAACTATTGGTGCAAAAGTGGTAATTTATTAGAGCGCACTGGTCAAACATAGGCACATTCCCGTTTTTTGTATTATTCATAAAATATAAAAAAAACTTTAATATTTAGATTCCATTTATTTTAATATATTGCAGCTTAAGTAAATAATAGACAACATTTTATATAAATTTCTATGTTAAAACTACAATAAACCAGTTCAGAACATTTCAAAGCAAAATTTTGTCCTTAACTGGTTTGGGACTGGTACACCCACCCTACACGTGGTATCAGAGTTACGGTTATTCTTCTGCACCAAGTACAAGTGCTCAAAGCAATAATGATACATTAATTATACTTTAGTAATACAAGAAACGTGACCGCTAGTGGCAAAAATTTATTGAGCGTTTCCGTGCTTCGGAGGGCACGTAAAGTCGTCGCTCCCGGTTATTATCATTAGATAACAGTCGTTAAGCCATGTCGGAGACCTTCGGGCGGATTGAAAACTTCCGACACTCGGGTTGGCCACTAACCCCTCCACCGATCCGCACTGGAGCAGCGTGGTGGAGTATGCTCTAGGCCTCCTCAAGAGGAGAGACCCGTGCCCAGTAGTGGGCCATTAATGGGTTGAAGCCAATACAAGAAAATTTAATATCACCGAATTGGATTAAACTAATTAATATATCCTTGAAAGGTTTGATATTTGTGTTCTATAATTATTCTAAATAAGAAAGACATAATTTGATAAAAATGTTTTACTTTAAAACCGTCACTATACGTAAAATGATGTTTTTCTGTTAGCAGTGCCATCTCTAAGCGCGCGAAGATGCTTTTTTTGAAAAAACACCTGTCGTTGTAACTGTAATATTTATTGGTAGAATGCGTTAGAGTCGGACTGCTTTATCAACAATGTTGTTACGATCTGTTCCAATCTGTTCAAATCGGTGCATCCCGACCGATCCGATTTTCTGTGAAAAAATGGAAGTTCGGAAATGTATGCGTAAACGCACACTACTCACAGAGTCTGTTACACAGACTCACCGACATTCGGCCGCATGCACCACGGCCGTCCAACTCAAAGTAGTCAAATAGGTCCGTTGTTTAATCTATGGTATAAGGAGCCAACATTATTTGACAGTTCGTACCCCTCCCCCCGCCCGCACAACATGCTTCCCCCCGCGCACGAAATGACAGTTTGGTTTTAAAACGTAGTGATTAAGTACTCTGTGGTTTGGTTTAATATAAATCTTGTGTCGATTGAGTGAACATCGTTAGATACCCTCTCCGCATTATTTATATTAAAACTGTGATTCCTGTGATTTTACGTTGCGTAAAATGCCTAGGAAACGCGAGTGTTGTGTTGGCAATTGCCAAAATTTGCGAAAGGACGCTATTTTGTATAAACTTCCGATAAATGAGAAAAGACTCAATGAGTGGTTGAAGTGCCTCAAACATGTTTGTGACGTGGAAAGCTTGGTCCCCGGCGTGAGTGTGGTGTGCAGTAAACACTTTGAAGCCCGGTTTATCACCTCGAAGTCCCGCCTCATGGCCGAAGCATATCCATCGCTTTTTACAACTGATGTTTCAACTGGAACACGTAAGTTTTGTATAGATTGGTTTTTATCTACTTCAATTCATCACTACCTACAATTATTAGAACATGTGAACATTAAAGGTACCGTTGAAGAATAAAGATGTACTTATACCTGTGTATTGCATTACAGCAAAAAATCCTTTTCAAGATGAGCACAACTACTCACGAAAGCGGCACTATGACCACAGTTATTGTAAAGAGGTTGAAGTGGATCAAAGACATGGTAAGCAAAGCAGACTTAACACGATCGTGATCAACTTGTTATTGCCCACTGTTTGGCAAGGTCTCTTAGAAGAGGGCTTATGTAGTAAGACGCCACTCCTACTCCGGATTGGGGAATGTCCCATGGTTTCAAACCATGGTGGTCAGTTCTAGGACATGTCCGTTTCCTCACAATGTATTCCTTTACTGTAATTGCATGTGGTTTATTGATAGTATAGTTTAGGCCTTATGGCCTGACATATCTGTAATTCTGCGGTTTGCGCAGTGGCTTGTGCTAACTTCTGAGGGGTCATAAAGATTTATGTGAACTAGATAACAGTAAGTAGTAAGTACCTAATGTTAGTTATAAAGAAGTTTGTATTTTAACACTTATGAAATGTTGTTTACAGGTAAAAAGCCTTTGAATTTACTGGCTGGATCTCCGGGACAGTCGACGTCAACAACAGACTACTCCAAAGTTCCTAGTGAACTGCCTACCGGTAATATCTTACTACTTTATTATTTAAGCATTTAAAGTCTTAAAAATTGAATACTGAAAAATGTAAATTGTAATATAGGGGCACAGAAGTTTCAGACTGTAATATTTTTTGTAAATGTTGTTTACAGGTAAAAAGCCTTTGAATTTACTGGCTGAATCTCCGGGACAGTCGACGTCAACAACAGACTACTCCAGCGTTCCTAGTGAACTGCCTACTGGTAATATCTTACTACTTTATTAATTAAAGCACATACAGCCTTCAAATGTAGTACTGAAAAATGTAAATAATAATATAGAGGCACAGAAGTTTCAGACTTTGTAATTTTTTTTTCTATACAGGATATAATGAAGCTTCAGAAACACAGTTTTCTAGCTCCCGAACTAGGTTGATTGCCAAAAGCAGCGAATTAGGCCCATTGTGCCAAAGGATTTACAAAGAATACAAAAAAGCTAAAAAGCAATTAAGCTTCCATAAGAGGACAAAAGATGCCCTAAAATTCTGTCGACAAAATTCGTTGAAAAGACTTATGGCTAATATGAACCCACACGCAAGAAAATTTCTTGCTATGCAAGTAAATTTGTGTACCAAAAAGAAAAATGCGCGACGTTATACCATGGAAGAAAAAGTAATATGCTTATCGATAATGAAGCAAAGTCCTAA
The DNA here is from genome assembly GCA_951805285.1 of Thymelicus acteon. NCBI lineage: Eukaryota > Metazoa > Arthropoda > Insecta > Lepidoptera > Hesperiidae > Thymelicus > Thymelicus acteon. The sequence goes on from OX638234.1 coordinate 12,523,913, forward strand.
ATGCTACAGATTTCTGAGTAAAATTTTCATCCTGCCTTCGAAATCAACTTTGAATGACATGATAGCCAATTTGATTATTGAACCTGGGATTAACCCTCAAGTATATAATTTATTGAAAAAAGAAGTAAGTCAATAGTATCATAATTATTTACAGACTTTAAATCCTTTTTTTAGCCAGAGATCGCTTGTCGAAACTTTCAAATCCTATACATTATTAATATTAAAAATTACCATAAAAAATACCGAATTTCTATTGACCGATTTAATGTTTTTTTCATTTCTAGGTTAACAGCTGGGACCCTAAAAAGAAGATGTGCTCTATAATCTTCGATGAAATGTCTCTGGATCCTGCATTTACTTACGACAAGTTCAAGGACGCAATAAATGGTTATGTACACCTGCAGCAGAAAACTGGTGAAATTGCTGATCACGCTCTTGTTTTCATGTTGCGAGGAGCTGTGTATAAATGACAACAACCACTTTGCTTTTATTTTTGCAAAGGGGCCACATCTGGCATAGAACTTAAAAACCTTTTGAAGCAAATTGTAGAAGCTGTCACAAATCTTGGTCTGAATCCAATCGCACTAGTTTGCGATCAAGGTGCTGCTTTTCAGTCAGCAGTAAATAATATAAAACAAGAGACAAGACGCAATCAAATATTGCAAAATCAAAACCCAGGTTGGTTTATGATCTAGTACCTACAAATCATTTATTTAAAAGTTTAAATTATACTTAGCTGCATTTTTCTTTTTCAGATGGCACTCTGACCATAGGAGGCGTCAATTTAAATATAATATATGATCCGTCACATCTAATCAAAGGGCTGAGGAACAATTTTCTTACAAAAAATATATCGATTGATGGAAAAATTTCAAAATGGCAAGACATTGTCGACGTTTACGAAACTGACTGCAACCACACTGAGTCCAGAATGCTGCACAAACTTAACGACCAATGTGTTGTGCCTGAGAAGATAAAGAAAATGAAGGTAATTACATTGTTTATTATAGTTTATATTTTTATATTAGTTGTATCCCCTTTTTTAGGGTCTGGGGTCAACAAGTAATTAGTTTTTTTTAGGGTACCCAAGTAAAGCTAAATTATTGTTATTGGACATAGTAGCATACATAATATAACAAAATTCATAGGAAAACTAGCACAGGTAGGTAGATTTTACAAGTTTATGAGTAATAGTCGACCAACTTCAACTACGGAACCCTATACTGCACATGGCCTAAAATGCATTTGGCCGGTTTTGTCATCATAAGTCAGATTGAGCTTAAAGCAAATGATAGAATTTTTATTTCTTTTCTTTTCAGGTTAAAAACTGCGTCAAAGTTTTAAGTAGTACTGTAGCTGCAGCTCTGTCTTATACAGCAAATTTTGGTAAGTGTCTATTTTAAGAAAACTTCTAATGGTTAGGCATTTAACAATGTAGAATTTTAACATCATTTTTTTTATTTCAGCAACATATGTTGATGGCAGACCAGTGAGCAGCACCCTCCGAAACACGGCTGAAACTGTTCTATTTATGGACAAACTGTTTGACAGCATAAATGGAACTACAACAATGAGCCAATTAACCAAAGGAAAACCGCTTCGTCAAGCAGTTAGAGAGGGATCGGCACATCATGAGTTTTGGCTAGAGGCAATAAAAAAATTAGAAAAACTAAAATTTATAGATGATAAGGGTGTAGAAAAGTCAGTGCCCAGTGTAAAAAATTTTATTACAACTCTAAAAAGTTATATGAAGTTATGGCAGTTTTTCAAAGACAACAAAATGAATTGTATGAGGCCCAGATATTTTAATTCCGATCCAATAGAAAACTTTTTTGGGCAGGTAAGGGCCTACAACTACCGAAACAATGACCCTAACTGCCATAACTTCAGTTGCACCTTCAAATCTTTATTAATTACAAGATTGATAAAATTTCACAGTGACAGTTTCAATTGTGAGGACGACTCGGCAGACCAAGTAATAAATATAAATACAATTTTTGAAAAATTAAATGAGAATGAGCCGAGTCATCCAGCAGCACATGATGTCCAACAGAATCTTCTTGAGGAAGCCCGCCGAGAACGGATCAATACCCATTCGCGGGCTTACACTGCAGGATGGGTTGTAGGGAAAATATTATCCGGGGTCACCTGTCGTGAATGCCAAAACAGTTTTACCAGTCCTGTGAGTCATGGCATTCACGAATGGATTGGCCACCGGGAATATACAGCAGCAACAAAAAAACGTCTGAAATACCCATCCCAAGGAGCAGTGAGGTGTTTCAGCACAATTATAAAAGAAACAAATTCTTATTTAGAAAAAAATGGTCACGAAGACAATATATCAAAAAAAATATATTATATTAATAATAAATATTCTTTTAATTTTGTTGATTGTGCTGAACACAAAGAAGTTCTGTTGAACGAATATATAAATGTTACGGTGAGATTCACTATAATGAATTGGTGCAACACCATTAACAAAATTTTAAAGGGCACTGACGTAGTTAGGCTAACTAAAAGACAATCGCTGCCAGAAATGCAACAGAAAGCTTATAATAAATATATGAAAAAATTGAAAAATAAATCATTTAATAAATAATTATATTGTTTTACTTACACCTATCTAAAAATCACAAAATAAATAGAAAATTAAAAGTAGGTACCTGCCTTCCAAATAAATGCACCGGCTGTATGAACCGAAGGCCTTTTCCATGTGACCCCAAACAATAAAAAAAAAAAGAGCTGTCAAGTGACTTTGTCCCCTTTCCGTAGAGTGCCGATCCATATGTTCGTGAGTCGGTTGTCTGAACCCTAGTTCTTCTTAGTATTCTGTGGCATGCACTTGCAAAGGAAGGACGTGTCATTGCTCAGCAATAGAGGTCGATATTGAGAGTTTGGTACAAGAAGTAAAAAAGCGGCCTGCTTTATACGACACAGGATTGGCCGAGTATCACGATAAATACAAAAAGAAAACTTTATGGGAAGAAATATGCCTTTCATGAAATTCTAGTTGGGCAACGTATAATAGCACACAAGAAAAAACAAAATTCGGTAAGTGGATCTCATAATATTTATTCAAGTCTCAGTTTTCTATTACAATTTTGTAAGATCCTGATTATACCTAATGTTGCGGACGGCATCGTTTATACTTGTTATATATATATATATACATATATATATATCATTTTGGAATGATTATGTATTAAAATAAGTATTTTGAATTTTATAAGGTAGGTATAAGTTTAATGAAATTATTAATAAAAAGCTCACGAATAAAAGTAACGTTTCAGGAAATTATTACGTAAGAAACTTTGTAAACTGAAAATGTCTAAAAATTACTTTAGAAAGCATTGACTTATATTATATGGACGCGCTGTTTCTAAGGAATTTCGTGTCACGCTTTCGTGCCACAGAGAACTCAATCACAGAGTCACTATGCGCCCAGTGTTGCCAACACCCTACTCCGAAAGAGATCATGGATACATTACTATAACTGGACATACACCATGGATATATTACTCTGTCTGGATTACTTTGTAGAGGTACCTGAGGATTAATTACGTCATAACGGAATGACCATTGTGTTCATCCATTCATTGTGTTATCTGTAATCCCAGGATATATCATTCAGCTGTGTTAAATTTTTTTTATAAGTGTTGTGCACTTAAAATAAATGTACCGTAATAAATTACATTGTTTCATTTCGTTATCACCTTCAACATCCGTTTTCATGACGTAAGGACAATTTTGAAGAAATTATAATAAAATGTGTTAATACAATAATATATTTTTTTACCACCAGAAAAATTATTAGAAAACATTTGGAAAATAGGACATAACACCCCACAATTATGAAGGATAATCTCAATCCGGTCTGCGATTGGTCAAATAGTCATTCCGTTGTGACGTCATCTGTCTTCAAGTACCTCGAAGTTATGTATCCAGTTAAAAGTTATAATTATATCCATGGCGACAATCATACGATTTATGCCTTTTTCCAGTTCATCTCGGAGTGACTACTATATATTTTTTTTAACATCGTAAGTGTGGTGTATTCTTGTTAGACACTACGCGGGTAGTAAAATAATAAATCAGTTGTGCCGTGAACTCCGAGTTTGTTTGCTAGCGATCCCTAATTTTAATTAAATAATTACCGAATATCCAACTGGCGACGAGGATAAACACATTCAAACCGTTACAATAAAGTTTATAAGTGTTTTGGTGCATAAAACATTAAGTTTATAAACATGCCAATAGGTAAAATCGAAGCGTTTGACCTAATAGGAAAAAAATGGTCGGCATACATTCGACGCGTGGAACAATTTATGACAGTAAATGAAATTAAAAGTGAACTGCGAGTTGCTACTTTGGTGACTTTAGTCGGGGAGGCTACGTATGACTTGATGTGTGATTTATGTGCACCGGAGAATCCAGAGGCAAAAACGTTTAAGGAGTTAGTAAAGATTGTCGGCGACCATCTTGAACCTAAACGCTCAGAAATTGCAGAACGGCATTTATTTCGACTCAGACGTCAAGACGTGGGCGAGAGTATGAGTGATTACCTTCAGGCCCTTAAACATTTGGCAAGTACATGCAATTTTAAGAGCAATTTAGAAGAGAACCTACGAGACCAATTTGTGTCTGGACTCGTGAACGACGAAATGCGATCACGACTGTTCGCGGAACCCGGATTAACATACAAGAAAGCAGTCGAGTTGGCTTTTGCACTGGAGGCGGCGGAGCGCCATGCACAGGCGAGTGCTCCCAGCGGCGGCGGCTACAGCGGCGCGGGGCCCTCCCGCGTATCCCTCGCCCCGGCGTCCGCCGAGCCGTTGCACCGAGTGGCGGCCGGGCCTGCGACGGGCCCTCGCGAGCGGCGCGCCCCTGTGGCCGCTGACGGAGCGCCCGCGCCGTGTTGGCGGTGCGGCAAGGGACATCGCGCCACTTCGTGTCGATTCAAGAACTACTCGTGTGATGTGTGTGGGCAAAAGGGCCACATTAAAGTGATGTGCAAACGTAGTGTCAATCGGGTGGGTGATAGATCGCGTTCGGGTCAGTTTAGAGGTAGTCAAAATTATATTGAAAGTGATAGCGATTCTGAGTGCGATATGTTTCACTTGAACGTGAAGAATTACCAGGATAAGCCTTATTATGTGCAGGCGAACGTAAGTGGACGAATAATCACGTTCGAGTTGGACACTGGCAGTAAGTTATCGGCTATAAGTATGCATTTTTATAAACAGAAATTCAATGAGTTACCGTTGGTAGAAAACAGCGTTTGTTTACATTCGTACACGGGCACGGTGATCGAAGCGGTCGGTTACATAACCGTAGACGTAGTGATGGGGGCACACGCGGCGAAACAATTAAAATTATTTGTTATTAAAAACGGCGGACTGCCCCTTATGGGTAGGTCCTGGTTACGTCATTTGAAAATAAATAATATACAATTTACTGAAATGCTATTTAATTTATCGGCTACTCCAGATTTTATTAATGAGTTGAGACGGGAATTTTCCACCGTGTTTGCCCCCGGTCTCGGTACATGTACACAAAAATTATCATTGCGTTTACGAGACACGACCCCGGTGTTTGTCAAAGCCCGTCCATTACCGTTAGCGTTACGTAAACCTGTTGAATTAGAATTAGAGCGACTCGAGGCAGAAGGTACCATTCAAAAAGTAGATTATTCAGATTACGGGACGCCTATCGTACCTGTCATCAAAAAGTCGGGTGAGATAAGAATCTGCGGTGATTATAAGATCACAATAAATCCAAAATTGATCCGTGAGCCTTACCCGATGCCTCGAATCGAAGAATTGTTCGCTGCACTGAGTGGGGGCGAACAATACTCAAAAATTGATCTCACGCATGCATATGCACAGTTGATGTTGGAGGAGGGTTCTCAGGCATGCACCGCCATCACTACCCATGTCGGTACCTTTGTTTATAAGCGTACTCCGTACGGCCTATCATGTGTTCCCGAAAAGTTTCAAAAGTTTATGGAAGAAACTTTAAAAGGGCTGCCGGTGGTCGTGTACCTGGATGACCTGGCGGTCACCGGGAGGACGCGCGCCGAGCACATCGCTAACCTAAAGGCGGTATTCAAGCGGTTGCGTGAGGTCGGTTTGAGGGTGAAGTTTGAAAAATGTTCTTTTATGCAAGATAGTATTACCTACGTTGGTTTCATCATAGACAAACACGGGTTGCACCCGGACCCGAGTAAAGTGAAGGCTATAGTTGATGCACCGGCGCCTAATGACGTCACACAGCTCAGGTCCTTTCTGGGTTTAATTAATTACTACGGAAAATTTATACCGCGCCTTAGTACTATTTTACATCCGTTGCATCAACTGTTGCGTAAGAACGTGTCGTGGTCTTGGTCTCCGGATTGTGTTAAAAGTTTTAAAGATGTAAAAAAGGCAATTCTAAGTAATAAGGTATTGGCGCACTATAACCCTGAGTTGCCATTAGTGTTAGCGGTGGACAGTAGCTCGTACGGTATCGGCAGCGTGTTGTCGCACAGGCTCGAGAATGGTGACGAGCGGCCCATCTGTTTCGCGTCGCGCTCGCTGACGGCCGCCGAGCGCGCGTACAGCCAGCTAGACAAGGAGGCATTGGCTATAATTGCTGGCGTCACTAAACATCACCAATACCTTTATGGACGCCACTTCATTATAAAAACCGACCACAAGCCGTTAACTTTTATCTTCGGTCCCAAATTTGGACTGCCGCAAACTGCTGCAAGTAGATTACAGCGTTATGCGACAAAATTGGCTTCTTACGACTTCGATATAGAATTTGTCAAATCTAAAGAAAACGGGAACGTAGACGCGCTGTCCCGCCTGCCGCTACCGTTTGAGCGACGTGACGAGCGCGAGTCGGTGTCGTACGTGCATTACGTCGAGGAATCGTTTCCTGTGAGTGCCAAAGAAGTCGCATCTTGGACACAGAAGGACAGGATTTTAAGCAAAATATTTAATTATATTAACTGTGGCTGGCCGGGCACTATCACTAACGAGGCAGAAAAACCTTATTACTATAGGAAGGACCATCTCAATATCGATAAGGGTTGCATTTTATACAATCATCGAGTCGTTATCCCGGAATCGTTGAGAAAGCAAATACTTAGCGAATTGCACGAGGGTCATCTAGGGGTGGTCAAAATGAAAAGCACGGCGAGGAGCTATGTGTACTGGCCTAATTTGGACGCAGAAATCGAGCGCTTAGGCAGGGAGTGCACGACGTGCCAGTCGCAACGCGACGCGCCGCCGCGCTCGCTGCTGCATCCGTGGCCGTTCCCCGCGCGACCCTGGCAGCGAATTCACGTAGATTTTGCTGAATTCATGGGCAAGCATTACTTGATTACGGTAGACGCCCACACCAAGTGGATCGAGGTGCAGAGAATGAGAGGTACGACCGCGAGCGCTACTATTCTCAAGTTGCGCGAGTCGTTCGCTAGGTTCGGCCTGCCATCGCAGATCGTGAGCGACGGGGGTCCACCCTTCGGGTCCGCTGAGTTCGCAAAGTTTACGTCTAAGAACTCCATCACCCATACAATTACGAGTCCGTATAGGCCGGCGGGAAACGGTGCGGCGGAAAACGCCGTGAAGTCCGTCAAACGGGCCATGAAGAAGGCGGCGCACGACGGGGTCGACATAGACACGGCGGTGTTAAAATTTCTATTCCATTATCGCAACTGCGAGCACGCCACCACCGGCGTAGCGCCAGCGGTGGCGATGCTCGGCCGCCCGCTCCGCACCCGGCTGGACGTGGTGCGGCCCAGCGGCGAGCGTGAGCGGCGCAGCGAGGCCGCGGGCGACCGCGCGGCGCGGCTGCGGCCCGGGGCGCAGCGCCAAGTGGCGCCCGGCGAGCGTGTGCTAGCGCGGGACTACCGCCCGCGCGCGGACAAGTGGGCGCCCGCTGTAGTTACGGCTCGGCTCGCTCCCCTCACCTATAAAGTTAGATGTGCCGATGGCAGCGAATGGAAGCGGCATATCGACCAGTTGCTACCTGACCGTAAATCCCTGACGGCGTTACGGCACTCTGTTGATTTGGCTAGCGAACACGATAATGACATTTTCGACGACGCCATAGATACGGAGTGGCCAAGTCCTACCTCGATGTCACCTGAGACCACTGATGATCCTTCCGACCCCAGTTACCACCCCAGTACAGTCGAGCACACGACACCCGCTCAAACTCCACAGCCTAAAGTCCGCCCTATACGCACTTGCGTATTGAATAAAAAAAAAAAAACACAAAGATAGTTGATAGGTTCAATTTGCTATGTTTATATTACCATTGTTTTTTTTTTCCTTAATCAACATTTAATTATGTTCTACTTGTTTTTTACTATATTTTTTTTTATGAATGATCAACAAACAAAAGTAAAATGTATCAGGTTGAAACAGTTACTAAACTTTGTGTAGATTTAGTAGGGAATTTACAGTGTACCTATTTCCATTTCCATTTCCATGAAGAAATAGTCTATGAGACTATTTACTTTACTTAAATTGCCTAAGTTTGTTAAATGCATAATGTTGTAAGTCTTTTAGTTCTATTAGTAAAATACAATCACATTAGACATTAAGTTCATAATAAGATATTTGTTTCTGTTGTAATTTTTTTTTTTCTCGTTTTTGTAAAAATTGTCGAATTTTTTTTTAAGGGGGGACGTGTGGTGTATTCTTGTTAGACACTACGCGGGTAGTAAAATAATAAATCAGTTGTGCCGTGAACTCCGAGTTTGTTTGCTAGCGATCCCTAATTTTAATTAAATAATTACCGAATATCCAACTGTAAGTAAACATTAATAATTTAAATATGTATTTGTATGCATTGTTAGAAAATTATGTACGAGTATAATAGGTTCATGATATAATTATTATAGGTTCATAGATTTATCAATAGATGGCGCACATTATAATTACCTATGTCCCGATATTTCTACATTTATAATTTTGTATGTTATCATGTAAATTTATATTATAACTAGCTGCCCGGACAGACTTCGTTCTATCAAAAAAAAATTGCAATAAAATAATATTGCGACTATACATTGAGATGTAAGCTATCCTATCTTTCAAGTTTGATCAAACTGCACACGGTGTGCAAAGGGCAATGAACCTAGTTGGCATACCTACAAGTCCGCAATTTTGAAAAAACCTCGATTCGGCGGCCAGTGATGTAAAATATGTCAATCGATAGAATAAATGATTATGATCAAAAAGTATTCAGTGATGAAATGTCGTAAGTGGTATACTTTCTGAGATATTTGAGTTCAAACCCGTAGAAAATGAAGTAAAAAACTTTGTTTCGGCGGATATTGATAAAACATGTGTCAATCGATAGACTAAGTGATTACGATCAAAAAGTATTCAGTGATAAAATGTCGTAAGTGATATACTTTCTGAGATATTTGAGTTCAAACCCGTAGAAAAATAAAACATTGGTAATTGTATTTTTTATTTATTAGTGGATCAACACTATAACTATATACATATAAAATATCACAATATCATTAACAAAACTAAATAAATACATATTTATTCATATTTACATATACAATCTGTCACATATATATATGTAACATAAGAAAGTACATGGCTCAAAATCGGCAGCTGAATCGATTCCACGTATTTTTAATGTAGGTATTTTTTTTTCCCTAAAAGAAATTAAAATTAAGTAAATGATGTCACCCAATTCTTTAAACAGTCGAAACAAACAAAAATGAAACTTAAGTCAATGCAATAGGGTCCTTTCAAGCATTATTATACTGAGCCACAGCCACAAACGCACACTGCCAAACGTACGTAGTTGTACGACGTAAAAGAAATTCACTACAAACGCAATAGATCAAAAAAATATTATAAAGAAAGTTCGCACACTTCCATACGTTTTCTCTCTTCCGCATATTTAAAAACAGTCGGGAGGAAGCGAGACGTAACGACGGTGTCATTCCCAGCCGGCGGCTTTTGTGATCTACGATTTAGTAAATTAAAAAGTCAGTCACACCGCACGCGCCGGCCGTATAAGTGATTGGATAAATTAGGTTTCCTAGGTCAGCTGATTTGACCCAACTAGACTTTTTTCTGTGGGGACGTGTTTATTTCAAACATTCCATTAGATTTGACGTAGTGAAAAGTGACACTAGTATTAAATAAACATAAACGACAATTACCAAAACGTGCATTAATGTGTATCAAACAAGGTGGTGGACATTTTGAAAATGTCATTAAAATACGACGAGGATGAGGATGAGGGAAGAAACCAATTATTATCAGACCTGTAAGTTACCTACACTAACTAAATTTAATTGGTTGTTTAATATTTGTAAATATTTTTATAATTCACAGCTTTTAAACATGCAGTCTTTTTTATTTTGTTGTATTATTACACATACATTACAAACTTATGCATTTTACTAAATTTTAATTAAAAAATGCCTGCGCAAACGTGTTAAGTGATAAGCCCCGCCCATAGAAAAATTTCATAATCACTTGTTTACTTGCGTACAAAATTTTAAGTACTAAATTGTCCGTTTACACCTATTAGTTTACTTAAAATTTAGTTATCTACATATCTACTTCTAAACAATCAATATTTCAATAAATAGGTATCTTATCATTTTAATGCCAAAACGATTAACATTGTATTAATTAAAATGATTCAAAGTCGACAGTCCAAAACCTGTAAAAAGTGATTGAAACAGGGCTCAGCTACTATTTTAGGCATATGTAGGTAATAATGTTTATGTTCAATAAAATCTTTGAATCGTTACCTAATTGGATGAGTTCAGTAAGTGATACGAGTATAACACACCTACCAATTAAATGAAATGAGTAGTCAGGTAACAAACATGTTGGGTTTAACAATATCTAATGTACAATGTCTAACTCGTTTTCGTCTATCAGCTGTTATAGCCGCGCGCGCGCCGGCCCCCGCGGCCCGCGTTGTGGCCTGTGACGTGGGTCTCACTCTCGTGTGTGCGTGAGTCTGTATGCTTGCTTAGAATATTATGAACATTCTTATCCCTCTACGAGAACAACTAATTCCTTGAATAAACAATTATTAAGCTAATAAAAAATATTTCAGTGTATGTATTATGATTAAAACTGAATAGGTATTCTAATTGGGGTGTTTAGGGGTGTACGTCATTTATGCATTTAATGTAGTGAAAGTGAGACTGTAGTAGGTATTAAATAAACTTAAACTTATTACTGACATTGATTAATTTTTTTGTTCTTTAATGTGAGGTTTAATCAATGAGTTCAAAATTATTCACAGTCTACAGTACAAAGCCTGAAAAATGTAATGGAAAGAGAGAATCATAATTTGTTTAGTATTTAATCTTCTTACCATTACTTACTACATACATATTTTATGTAATGATCGCTCGATCGCTAATATCAGCTGTTTTTGTCGGGACGTCGGGGTGTACCGCACACACGCGCGCACCGACCTTGTATACGTAGCGCTCGTTCGCTCTCATGTGTGCGTGCGCCGCTGGGTAGAATGTTCACACTTTTCGTTCGAAATGAGTATAACTAATTTCTTAAATAAAAAATTATTAAGCTATAAAACACAATTAAAAATACGTGGAATCAATTCAGTTGCCGATTTTGAGCAAGATACTTTCTCAAAGTGAGTAAATTATGTTATACGTTGTATACATATTATATTATATATTAAGTACATAAATATTTATAACTACGTATATAACATGTGGTTGAAGACCACGGGCGAGGACATTCTAATTGCTTCAGGTAGTGCTGCCGGACGTGATTCTTGAAGGAACTTTTGGTAGTCTTTTGATGTCTACAAGCAAGGAGTTCCAGAACAGTATTGCAAAGGAATTCCCGAAATAAGCAGTGCTATGGGTTTCATTTAAATAAACAGGAGAAGACACATTATTCAAAATAGCATAAAATGTTGAGAGAATTCTGAAGTTTCACCTGTGTCGAATTGGTAGCCATTTAAGTTAGGAATCAAACTGGGAAATGTGGTCATACTTACGTAAGCTGAAGATAGGTATATCGAAGTTTTTTTACTTTATTTTCCTACGGTTTTGAAATCAAATATCTCAGAAAGTATATAACTTACGACATTGTATCACTTAATACTTTTTGATCGTAATCACTTAGTCTATCGATTGACACATATTTTATCAATATCCGCCGAAACAAAGTTTTTTACTTAATTTTTCTACGGGTTTGAACTCAAATATCTCAGAAAGTATACCACTTACGACATTTCATCACTGTATACTTTTTGATCGTAATCATTTACTCTATCGATTGACACATGTTTCATCACTGGCCGCCGAATCGAGGTTTTTTCAAAATGGCGGACTTGTAGGTATGCCAGGTTCCATACAAAAATGTTGGAAGCCCTTTGATTAAAATCGGTTAAGTAGTTAAGGAGTCTATCGCGGACAAACAACGTGACACGTAATTTATATATATAAAGATAAGAAGATTTTATTTTAATTTATAGTTTTACTTATTACTTTTCTTTCAATTTCGTTTTGTAGACCGCCATCTAAAACTAATTAAAGTTTTAGTACCTACATTAAATGAATCGTAATATTTTTTTTCTGGAGCCATCTTAGGAAATACGACTTTTATTTACCCACCGTACGATCTCTCACTCCGCGACGTCTGGCAACCCTGTTCCGTAGTGATTAAGTACTCTGTGTTCGTTCTGTCAAGTTTGGTTCAAGATATCGGTATTAAATATTTGACACTAAATAATTTTTAAGACTGTAAATAAAAATATAGTTACTTACCAATTATGATTAAATAAAGTGAAATAAAGTTCAAACGTAAATAATGAGAACGTTTTAACTGTGCTCAATAAACAATAATACGTTATTAAGTGTTTTTGAACAGTCGGAGTTTTTCTAACGTAACATTTACTTGTGTAGCTTGCTCGCAGCCGACTAAACTGAGTTGGCCCCAGTTGGGGTCAACACAGGTGAACAAAATGTAAGTACTGAACAGCCTGTCTATATAATATAAGTCAATGTTAGAAAGAGATAAAAACGTATGTTAGAGTAAGATAGAAGATGTTCTTTCTAGAAGGAATGAATGACCTTCAGTCAGAATTAAAGTAAGCGCTCTGATTGGTGAAATTCAGTGAGTAGTTTGTGTCCGAATGGACGTCACTTGCAGTGGCAGAGTATGTAATTAATTAAACTAAATTAAATTAAATTTTATTACTTTATTTAGTAAACACCAACATAATACAAACCATTTACAGAAAATAAACAATAGGTAAGAACTGAAGCAAGATAAGTGTTATTCTATAGGTGTAGACTACATGGCCGTTTCTTGGTGGTCATGCATTTAAGTAAGGCAAGTTAACAGTAAGATAATAACATTGATAATAACAAAAATTATAATAATAGTATTGAAATTAATTAAAGCCTTTCGAAACTTGCGAATTTCACTTGTGAACAAGTCAATGTCATTATTATTACAAATATTCCTAAGGCGGAAATTTGAATGATGAGTTTGGATTTCTGTTCTCGTTCTGGGTGTGAATGTCCTTGTCTATGTGTTTTCCATGGCACCCACGACACAGGGAATCCTAGTGTGGGGCTATGAGTGTGAAGCGTTTACGATTATTTCAGTTCCTTTTTGAAGAATATTAATATATTCACATTGTTTTATATTGTTTTGCAAATCGTTATATAGTTGTACTCGTTACTTTACAGACACGTTGAATGTGGTGGCAGTGGAGCATCCACACAGGTTGCCGCATCAGCCGTCCCTGCGTCATGGAGGATATGCCTCTCGTAAATGTCGAAATATTTTATAGCTAGTCTCAGTATTTTCTTAAATCAAAAAAGGTTACAATAAAAATAAATATTTCAGGCAATTTCAATTCAGAGAGTTATTAACAATTACTTACAAAGTATAATATTATTTGTTTGCTACTCGAAGACGTCAGTCAATTCCGCTTTGAGTAGCCATCAAACCCCCCTTCAGCTGCGCAGCTTGAGCCCGGCGCGGTCCTCCCGCCGACCCAAGCCCCAGCCTCCGCGTCGACCCCGGGCCCGAGCTCCGCGCCGATGCTGGATTCGACCCCAAGCCCGAACTCCGCGCCGATGCTGGAGCCGCTTTCAAAATTTGACTTTAAATGGAGAGCATTCTCGCATTCTCAAATCGACCCTGATTTGAGAAGAGAACCTTTCTCCGACATTAATTGTGGTCCAACAGTTCTATACGCGAACCCGTATACAGCATTTACTGCTATATGGGATCGCGAAATTATGGAACACATTGCAACGGAGACAAACCGATATCATGTTGCACAAATTATGTGAACGTTAAGCAGGGTTTGCGAAGAGCGTGAGCCTTAATTGGCATATTTATTTCCGTGCTCAATAGGAGGCAATACTTGTCGTGATTATGGCAAATAAATTGTTCAATTTCAATTCAATTATGCAACAAAAGTACACTTCGTAATTTCCGCGTAAAAAATATATATACGAACCTAATCTATAACCTATTCCATTTTGGATTCCTTTAGCTTTTTTATTGCGGGGAGCTTCGCCCCTCGAGCCCCCTTCTCCGCTTTAGCCGTGGGCTTAGCCCCCCGTGTATCCCTCCATAAACGCCTTGTGTGCATCGAGCTAACCGACCTCTTTTTTCATACGTCGAGACTGTGACGGGCAAGCTATGACTCGCATTAATTGCAATCTAACTACAACAATTTTTATTACTTACGTTATAAACAATGTGATGATACGAGTATTATTATGATGTACTTTACTTGGATTTTTGTATGTATCAATTTGTATTCTATGTATTTATATGATCTGCAGCAACTATTTCATGAACATCATGCGTTGGTCAGGCTGTTCAAGAGTGCTTTGGAGCGCATGCCAAATGATGACTACAAAGTCGTGATCAGTGCGGATAAACGACCATCTGGAACAGACGAACGCACATTTAACGCTCCAACTAATAGATGCAGTTGCCATCAATCAATGGCGAAAACTTGGAAACACGCGATATTGTGCTTACACATCGCGATACTGGGCAACTGCAACGAATATCTGAAATATATCGTTCAGATGACATGTTGCAATACCCGTTGATGTTTTGGCAAGGATGTTGAGCCGTATTGGGGCGGCTTAGAATACTAACCCCAATCCCACGCCGGATGGGTGTCGTAAGAGGCGACTTAAGGATGACTCAAGCTAGACCGTGTCGGGTCCAAGCCGAGTGTCGGCCGTAGCACGGTCAACTAATATTACATATATTTTGTATGAACACACTCACGTTATACCGAGCGGCAAACGAGTGACGCCCGAGCAACGGACAACGCTCGGAAACAACTCGGTCCCGCTTCGGCTCGGCCACGGCCCGTTGCATGAATACAGCGCCGCCGAGCTGCGCCCGAGCAGTCGGTAGTGATGCTATACAGTGCTCTGACGTTTTGTTCGTCGTCGGAAAATGAACAACGAACGTTTGATTGAGGCTGTGAGGAAGTATCCAGCATTATATGATATGAGCGATGGGAAATATATGGACTCCAATTATAAGTCTTCATTATGGGTCAAAATAAGCGAAGAAATCAAACAAACTGGTAAGGAGATACATTGTATTGTACTTTATTAATCAACCTTAGTAACTTATCTATTAGCCATGCGCGACAAGTTGAGACTTGCGCTCAATGCCCGCTGCATAGACCGCTCAAAGTGCTGTCTCAACTTGTCGCGCACAGATTATGATTTTTTAATGCGTTTAATTACGTTTTGAGTATTACATTATTTCGTTATTACGTTCAGAGACAAAATATTTTTTAAAGATTTCTCTAACCTCAAAACCATTATTAGAAGGCCTCCCAACATGAGCGAGCAAAATGGTCTTAACGAATTGTCTGTTGTAGCTGTTGAATCTTGCCTTAAATATCAAATGTCGTTTCTTTGTCGTAAAAAATTATGGAGTACACAAGTACTTAAAATAATGTAATCCACATTTTCTGGTTTAGATTTGATTATTCTAGAATAAATTCTGAATTTTTGTGTCAATATGCCAAAGGCATTTTCAACTAGTCGTCTAGCCAGCGTCAATCTCTGATTGAAATATGCATTAGCACTATTTGTAGCGGCCTGATCACGTGGATATGGTCGCATTAAATAACTTTTTAAAGGAAAGGCTTCATCGCCAACTATGACATACGGTGAAGTTATTGTGGTATTGGGCAAATGTTTTCCGATGGGTATATTTAGTGAATTGTTATTCAATCGTTGTCCCAAAGAACTATTTGCAAATATACCACCGTCGCTATTGCGGCCGTAGGACCCAACATCGATGAAAATAAAATTGTAATGAGCATCCACCAATGCCAACAATACAATGGAATACGTTTTCTTGTAATTGAAGTATACAGATCCACTGTTAGCTGGTGCCTCAATAGTAACGTGTTTTCCATCCAACGCCCCTATACAGTTTGGAAATTTCCATAGGCTTTGGAATTCATGAGCAATACTTTTCCATGTCTCTTCATTTGGCTGTGGCATTACTTCATTTATTAATCTGTTGACTATAGCTCGACATGTTTCCTTTATGATTTGAACTACAGTTGAGTGACCAACCCGATAATTCAATGAAATCGGTTTAAACGAATTCCCGGTAGTCAAAAACCTGAAATACAAAAATATTGCATTATTATTATTTATTACAAATGTGAATTGCAAAAAAAGATGGTCAAATATTAGAGATCAATTCAAAAGGTCACTGAACAATAGAAAAACAAAAAGTGGGCAAAGTTCTACCGTTATAAAGAAATATAAGTATGAGGAGATTCTACAATTTTTGCTACCCTACATTCAAGATCGTAAAACGGATCCAAGATCGATGACGACGACGCAGACACAAATGAATCGGAGATACAACAAGAGCAAGAGTCACAGGAGACAGGGACATACAATAATCAATCCATGCAAGAGTAAAGAAACGAAGAAGACACAGACAGCCAGCGAGGGGTTATAGGAGACAGGGCCACAGAAGTACAAAGGAATGATCAATTTACAACACAACAGAGTGGTCAAAAAAGTAACCGTAGCAGTGCTAAAGTCAGTAAACGTCGTACAGTTCCACACAAACAATCCTCATCCGAAACCTTGTTGAAGTACATTCTTGAAAATAACGCAAAGAACCAAAATGAATATAATAAATCACACCGTATAGATGATTTTTTCAATGGTCTGTCGAGTACAGTGAAAACATTTTCTCCATATTACCAACATGTCGCAAAGGGACGACTGTTTGCAGTTGTACAGAAACTGGAATTGGAACAGATGTATAATGAATCGACACCGTCGTCATCGGCCTCATCACCGATTGTGATTAATGAATCGACACCTTCGTCATCGGCCTCAACACCAATTATGTTACAATACACAGAAATTCCACCATCGGCATCGACCGCTTTGGATTCATCTCGTCAATCACAAGACTCAACTGGTACAGAACAGCCATCGATATCTCCTACAGTCCAAGCTCCTGCTCCATTAGACGAAAATCTGCCATCAATATCTACAGAAAATTCTGCTGGAACTTATTTATCTCATTTTATATCTGATTAAAATTATTGTGATTGTAATAGTTCAACAAATATATGTGTAAATTAAATTAATGAATTTTTCTTTCTAATAATATTAATGTAAATGATTTCTCTGCCTCTGACCGACTGTGCTACTGCCAGAAACCCAACCGTCTCTCCTTTTTACCCGACTGCCAATGGAGGAGGGTAATGTATTTCGAGTGTATGTATGTCTGTTTCTTTGTGGCCTCCTCTGTAGCCTAAACGGCTTGATGGATTTTGATGTATGAGGTATCGTTAGATTCGTTTTGATCACGGGATTATAATAGGATACATTTTATCCCAAAATTCCTACAGGAAAATAAAATAAAAAAATAATTAAACCACAACCTAACTAAAAAGACCAAAATAAAAATCAATAAAAGGTAGTCTCCTTGAATATGGAAGAATCGCATTTTTTTCCATATGAACCAACACTTATATAAATGAAACGGTATTCTGCATCAACAACAGCTAGTAAAACAAATGAAAAATAACCTTTGTAATTGAAATACATCGAGCCGCTTTGATTTGGTTTCACTACTCAAATATGCTTGCTGTCGACGGCTCCAATACAATGTGGGAAGTTAGCTTTAATATCAAAACCATTTGCGATGTTTTCCCATTTATTTTCATTGTCGGGCAACTTCATAAACTCTTCTTTTAATGTATCCCAGATAATGCAACTCATTTCTTTGATAATTTTACTAACAGTTGATACCCCGACTCTGAAATTGTAGTGCAGGTCTTTGAAGGAACATCCTGACGCACAATATCTGAAAATAATGTTGCTATATAATTTCAGGTAAATTAGTATTGACCAAGTGGACGAACTTACGGAATGTCTGGATCCGAACAAACAAAAATGATGAAAAAAAATCAGGATCAGGGGCAAAGTCGTCAAAGCCATATGTATATAAAGAGCAAATGGATTTTTTGCATAAAGTTGCTAGACCTAATCCTCCTCAAGAGTCTGTTGCGTCGCGTATATCTCAACCAGGGACAGAAGGCAGTACTCAGTTGTCTGAGAATTCGCAACCAAGCACTTCTAAAAGACAAAAGACCATGCCACCAGAGCAACATATAATGGACTTAGATGTCAAAACGAGCGCGATTTTAGACAGCAGGCTATCACAACAAACTGATCCCCCAATTTTATCATTTTTAAAGGTATCTTACCCTCTGTTACGTCTTTCGACGATGACGAAACGTTGGAGCTTCAATCAGGTGTATTATCACTGATACAACAAATCAAAAAGAAACGTGAAAACAGACTTTATGCAAATAATTATAATTACGCGCGTGATAGCACACGGCGATCGGGGTATTCGACACAGAACTATAATTATTTATCTACCGATGAATCCAGATATTCCTCTCAAAACCAGGCTGTTCTTACTTAAGGATCGCCTGCTGCATCTACTTGGTTGGAAAGTACTGACTTAAATTTCTCCGATTTTTGAATTATTGTAATATGTTGCGCTGTTTACCTACTTAAAATAAACAAGTTAAAATAACTTTTGTTTCAATTTCAATACACCTCAGAAATCACACTACAACTGCTACAATCAGACTACTATACTACAAATACAATCTGAATATTTGTAGCAGTTGTAGTGTGATTCTAAAAAAAACACTTACCTAAGAAATATCGACAGTCTTTCTTCAGGACAAATGCAGTCTCTAAATGTCGTATTCCGATACGTGATGCTCGCAGAAACTCTTGACAGTAGGTCGTTGAAAGTTGCTTGTGACATTCAAAAATAATTAAAGAATTTTCGTTCGTCATTTTTTAATAATGTATTAAATTTTTATAACTTCCCAAAGTCGATCTTTCTGTTAGGATTGGGTGCATCCAGTATTTTCTTGGAATTGACTTTTTTTTCAACTTTTTTAATTTTCTTCGTAAGTAGTAGAGCACAACAAGTTCTTCGTCGGCGTCCATCTCACGAGTTCGCTACGTACCGAATGGCGCGAAACTACGACCTCGACGCAGTGTGAACTGGTACATCAGACTTTCGACTTTTAGTCATATGCGACTTACGACTAGTGTGAACGGGGTGTCAGAGGACTTTTCGACGTTCTCTGGCCAGAAAACTGAGTTTAGGGGATATCCAGGCCCTACCCAGATTTCCCTGGACCCCGTAAATATTTTCGAATGTTTTTGGGGGTAAGATATAATTAACAGGATAGTGGAAGAAACTAATCGATATGCCCGCCAAATGCTAGAAATAGCAACAGAGCATCGGGTTCCGCCCAAAAACCATATGCAGTGGACGGAAACCGATGCTCCTGAGATTTACAGGCTTTTGGCGATCATTATGTTAATGACTTTTAGTTATCGTGCTAAACTTAAAGACTACTGGACCACAGGTCTGTTGGAAATGTTAAAATTTAGAAAGCTTATGTCGAGGGACAGGTTCATGCTGCTAATTAGATTTTTGCATTTTGTTGACAATGACACGATGCCACATTACGAATTATCGTACGACAAAAAAATTGCAAAAATCGCACCAATAGTTAAACATTGTAATAATAAATTTTACGAATTTTATAAAACCATTGAGTTTTTGAGTTTGGATGAGCCCCTGCTTCTCTGGAAGGGTCGTCTTAGCTGGGTACAGTGCATAAGATCAAAGGCGGTCCGTTTTGGCATCAAGTGATTTGAATTGTGCGAAGCAGGGACAGGTTACCAATTAAAATTTATACTTTATGCTGGCAAAGATTCTAGTTTTGTCCAGGGACCCATTCATGGGTTCGTTTTCTCACATTTCTTCATCTGGCATCTGCATAACTACGGGCATCAAAACATCACAAATTACTGTGATTTTCACATGAATAATTGAATGAACTATAGAAATTCCCATTCGAAAATTAAATGACAAGTTTTTGAAACTGCAACCAATGATGAGGAATCTGTAAAAATAAAACACACAAAATAGAAATATAAGACTGCCGTACCAAAACGAACTACAAAGTTAAAAAAAAAACAGTTCCAGACTGTATCGACCAAAGCAGGGTAATGTTATTAATTTTTCATTTCTGTTCTTTCCAGTGACGCAGTGCCAGGATCGTTGGAAGAAACTGCGAGATAACTTTAGAAAAGCCTATTATAACCGAAAAGGCAAGAGTGGCGATGGTGAACCTTCGTCCAAATTGATAAAATTTGAAAAAGAACTTTCTTTTATAATACAATTTTTTCGCAATCGAAACCAAATATCTAATGGAACATTATCATCGGATGATTCGGAGCCTGGCACACCACTACCATTACCAACGACATCGTCTAAACCTTCTGACCATTCTGAAGTTGAATCGCTTGCAAGTACTTTTGGGTCGAAAAGGAGACCACGCTTAAGCAAAGATGTTGCTACGGTTTTCGAAGAATATCTTGAAGAAAAAAGAAATACTACACCCCGTGACAAGGCATTACGTAATTTTTTTTTGTCTATGTCAGATACAGTGGAAACATTTCCAAAAGAAGTCCAAGCACGAATTAAAAGGCGCATGTTTAACATTGTTAATGAAGCTGAATTAAGTCTGTATGAAAATAGTACAGATTTGAATTATTCTTTGTAAATAAATTCACCGCCATCCTCTAATCAATCTGCTTACCTACAGGTGTCAAACGAAACCTATATTTCTCAAAACTATCCAGATCAGACTACTTATGGGTACAATACCAGCACACAAAATATAAAAATAATAAACAAACACAAACAATAATAATAATAATAATAATAATAATAATTAAACAGACAAATCTGTACTATTTAATTACATTTCACTAACATAAACAATGCAACACGTAAACAAATGGAAGGCTGTGATTTTGTGATTTAAATAACATGATTAGTATAAATAATTGTTTTTTTATTTACCTTAAAGTTACCGTTCACCTTTCTTCGGCTGTAATGGCGCAACGATAATTTGTAGTCTTTTTTGTTATATGTACTCTTAACAAATGTGTCAATTTCAAAAATTGCCAATATTCCATACGATAATACTCATAAAATTTTAGTCTATCTCTCTTCAATTCCTCGAAAATGGTGTGAAACTCCCCATGGATTAGTCTATTTTCCCAAATATGTTTTACCCATATTTGTTTCCGCTTGCGCTTACGTTTGCTTTATTGTAATTTAAGTAATCTTGCTAACAAATATATGTATTTCTTCATTGGAGCTATCTAAATCCATGTTTCGAAAAGCACACGTTAACGCACCGAAAACAAAACGCGCGGAATACTGGTACTGCCTTTGTAGTGTATCCACCCGTCTCCGAGCGCATCCGACCGGTTCCGAGCACATCCGACCGCATCCGCTTTCAGATCTCTTCCAGCCGGTCTATGTGAAGTAGTTGGCGGCTCCGCTCCGGCCAATTACAAGCGTATACGATCCGGTCTGTGTGAAAAGAAAAATGCAGGCAGTTGCTTTCCGAGCCGGTCTGTGTGAACGGACCCTTATCCACATATTTCTAGTTTCTTTTCATACAAATGCGAATTATACCGGGTGTTTTTGACGTTGTGCACAAACTTTACCAAATGATTCTATAGCATTTACTAAACATATACAGGTACTAGTGCATTATAAAGCTTAGTTTTTAAGTTATTGGTAATTCCATTTAATATGGGTGTACATTGTAAAAGGGTCTTTATTTGTGCTATGTTGCCGCTCAGTACGGTCATAATCATTCAAACTATACTTGTTTCATTTTAAATGTCATGTCATTATTGGCTTGACTTGTCAATAAAGGCCCATTTAGACGGAGAGCTTCTCGTCTCGAAGAAGCCACGATCGAATTAATAAAAAAATCTTTCTTACATTTACACCTCTCGCTATTTGACGACAATTTCCTCGCAATGGAATATTGATTGTAAACTTAACTCCAATGACAAATTTCGCACTCAAAACGTTTTCAACCGTCTTGTATGATACACGTATGAATTTGAAAAATGTGAGTCGAATACAAGTCGAGATTGTCGTAAGTAATCTAACGTACAATTTGTACCTAAATAGACGTAGGAAATTATCGCCTTGATCGATAAGTTACGAATGTCATATGAGATAATCGTAGGTGAGAATTTAGTTCTTTCCTGTATGTAAACATTTGATACGATAATGTTATGTTGATTATTACCAGTGATAGTAGTGCACGATAGATACTAGAAACTCTCCGTCTAAATGGGCCTTAAAGTAAACAAACATCGTAAAACTTTTCGAAATAGTATTATTACCTATTTGGTTTTGTTAATGTCACTGGTCGCACAGACAGCAAAATCGATGAGAAATAATTGTTAACGTCAATAAAAGTTTACTAATGTCAAAGTTTCATATCAATCATAATGCGACGTTGCCAGCTTGCGTAAAGAGATTACACATTAGGCAATTTACGTTCAAGTATTTAGTTTGTATGAAAATGAAAAAAAAAATAATTCAATAATGAATCCATAACGAAAGATGACCAATTTAATGGTCTCAATAACAGGCCGAAGTTCGTGCACAAAGTCAGGAACACGGTGTATATGTGCTATACACCTACAATCTACGACATATCAGGCAAGCCAGAAAGAGATATCGGGAGGAAATGGGTATCAGGATCAGCAAAAAGTAAAAGAAAAGCTGAAAGAGTCGTATCAAACCAGGTTTAAGTTCAGCTATGATGAAGTTTCTTAACCAATCTGAATCCGATCGAATAAAATCATCGAAATCGGTTGCTTCGACTTCTAAAATGCTGAGAAGTACTTCACTGAATACTGATATCGATAAAGAACGACATTCGGAAAAAGAGCAGGGATCAAACTCTACAAGTGAATCGGAATCAGACGCTGATATTCCTGATCATAAAGGACAAATTGTGTTAGGTTCTCCTTCAGCTAGCAACGACACCAGTGATGAAGCAGAAATTGGTAGTTTCGGATCCGGGAATGTGGACGTTTCCCATATCGGACTCTCAGTGGCATGACAAGGGTAGGTCGGTCTTGAAACAATATCTTCCCATGAAACCCATAAAATGGAGTTACAAGTTGTGGTGCCTGGCCGATCAGAGGGGCTACATAAAGAAATTTCAAATTTACCAAGGAAAAGACGAAGAAATTAACTCCAAATTTACCAACTATGGCTTGGGAGAAAAATTAGTTTTAGAGTTGACAGAACAAGAGTGGGGTAAAGGGAAGATCATCTATTTAGACAGTTTTTTCTCGTATGTTGCTTTACTTGAAAAATTTAAAACTGAAAATACATTGGCGTGTGGGACAATCCGAAGTAATAGAAAAGGACTGCCTGGAAACATGCTCGCTGATTCTATAAAATGAAAAGAGGTGACTGTGACCATCGATTTTCAACAATAACAAAGTGGTTCATATACAATGAGTAACAAATTAAACGCGCACTAAGAAAGTACTTTGTTCAAAATCAGTAACTGAATCGATTCCACGCATTTTTAATGTAGGTAATTTTTATCCCTAAAATAAATTAAAATGAAATAAATGATGTCATCCAATTCTTTAAACAGTCGAAACAAACTTAAGTCAATGCAATAGGGTCCTTTCAAGCATTATTATACTGAGCCACAGCCACAAACACACACTGCCAAATGTACGAGTTGTACGACGTAAAAGAAATACACTACAAACACAAAAGATCAAAGAAATATTATAAAGACAGTTGCACACTTCCTTACGTTCTCTCTCTTCCGCATATTTAAAAACAGTCGGGAGAAAGCGAGACGTAACGAGGATGTCACTCCCGGCCGGAGCAGTATACGGCCCGGCCGCCGGCGGCTTTTATGATTTAGGATTTAGTAAATGAAAAATTAAATAGTCACGCGTGGTGTTCGCACACTTCCATACGCGCTGAATGTATTCTGCATATTCGAAAACAATTAGAGAGTGGAGACAACGAAGGTGTTTCCCCGGCCTTGTCGCTCGATTCCCACACACCGGTCGACTTTTATGATCTAAGTAAACAAACTTTGAAATTAAATTTAAATCAGTCAGTTCAGTTACGCCGCACGCACCGTGCCGCACTGCGCCGATAGTACCTATTAGTGATTTTTAGTTATCGTAACTGTTCGTACAATGGCTTTTCGATATACTAACGTTGATTATACTGAAACGGTGAGAACTTTGGCATAGTGTGGTGACAATGTGGCACTAGCGTGCAGAACTTATGATGCTAGGTTTAGTACCAGTGTAGACCGTAGGACTATGCTAGCCGCTACTCAACGGTTCCGAGACCACGGAACATTTCGACCGAACACTGCGATCGACAGAGGAGACAATGTGCGCATACCTACTCGTCTTCAAACCGAAATACTGGAATATTTCGATGCGAATCCCCAAACCAATACCCGTGAAGCCGCCCCACATTTTAAACTTCAGTCATATGTACGTGTGGCGAATGCTTCATGGTGACGGTGAGCACCCATTCCACTTGAGACGCTGTCAAGAATTGACTTCACGTGATTATGGACCACGGTTGGAGTTCAGCCGGTGATTGCTCGACAACTGGCAGCGAAACATTATTTGGACGGATGAATGTACCTTTTCACGAGTGGGAATGTTCAATCAACATAATACGCATTTGTGGAGGCACGAAAATCCTCACGCATGTAGAGTGGATTTTTTCCAGTACCGGTTCTCCGTTAACGTCTGGGCGGGCATTATCAGTACACACGTACTTGGGCCCGTATTCCTAGAGAGACTAACAGGACAATCGTATTTAGTGTTTTTAAGAGAAACTTTGCCGGCACTGCTAGAAGACGTACCTCTTGTAAATTTACGAGAGGTGTTCTATCAACACGACGGTGCCCCAGCGCATTTCACTTAGAATGTCAGGCAGCATTTTGATGCTGAATATGGGGAGCGATGGATCGGTCGCGGCGAACCGGTACAGTGGCCTTCTAGGTCACCTGATTTGACGCTCATAGACATTTTTCTGTGTTAAGTCTTTAGTTTATCATAAAGATTTCACTAGCGCTGAGGATCTAAAAAATAGAATAATAGCTGCATTTAACGTAGTGAAAAGTGACACTGTAGTATTAAATATACATTAACGACAATTACGCAAACGTGCATTATTGTGTATCGAACAAGGCGGTGGACATTTTGAAAATGTCATTAAAAGACGACGCCGCAGGGAGTGGTAGGAGTATAGGAGGATGAGGAGAGAAGAAACCAATTATCAGACCATGTGTAGAATGTGTTCAAAGTTTTAGTTCGAAATCAGTATAACTCATTTCTTGAATAAAAAAATATTAAGCTATAAAATATAATTAAAAATGCGTGATATCAATTCAGTTACCGATTTTGAACTAAGTACTTTCAGGAAGTGAGTTTAATCTGTGACATATTGTAGTGTCTAATTTTCATGGGAGCGAAACGGAAACTGTGTCAAGTAAACTGTAAAGAAAAGAATGGATCAAAGTCCACAGTCACATGCCCTGCAGCTATCAAGGATTTCAACAGTTACATGGGAGGCGTGGACACAGCCGATCGTTTGAGATAGGGTATAAAACCGGGT
Source organism: Thymelicus acteon (assembly GCA_951805285.1). Lineage (NCBI taxonomy): Eukaryota > Metazoa > Arthropoda > Insecta > Lepidoptera > Hesperiidae > Thymelicus > Thymelicus acteon. The sequence continues at coordinate 12,550,033 of OX638234.1, forward strand.
AATAGCTAGTCTAATTTAAATCCATCTATGGAAACTATGCCAGAATGACATCAGTAAATTGGTACTCTTTTCGAACTTTTATAGAATGTGAAAATTTGAGGATTCATTTTCTAAAACCTGGTCATAAATTACCAAAATCTACTGGTTTCATAAGAAGTATAGTTGTAAAAGAAGCTTATAAAGTAAAGAATAACAGCAAGAGCGAGTTGCAATTGCCACTGGAATTTCAAGAAGAACTTTGAACAATATATTAAATGAAGTTAGTACTGAAACACATTCTGCTGAAATTAATTTCAGCACTCCAAAAAAAGGGAGACCAAAAAAGCAATTTCGTTTGGATATGGACGATTTTGATTATGATGTTGTTCGAAGAATGGTGTATGATTTTCACTTACGATTTAATGAACTGCCAACAATAAAATCATTAAAAGCTAAATTATCTGAAGCTATTAATTACAATGGGTCTGAAAAGACGTTGAGAAAAATACTTCATGAGATGGGATTTCGGTTCACTAAAATGGAACATAATCGAAAAGTTCTAATGGAAAAGCACAATGTAAGTCTTAAACGAATGGAATACCTTGATAAAATACGCGAATATCGCGAATCAGGAAAAAATATCGTCTACATGGATGAGTCCTACATACATACATCCCACACTAAAGGGAAATCTTGGAGTGATGATAAGAAAAAAGGAGTAAAAAAGCCAATTTCAAAAGGTCAACGTTTGATATTAGTTCATGCGGGAAATGAAAAAGGCTTTGTACCCGGTGCCTTTTTAACGTATAAATCCCCGGACACTAAAGGTGACTATCACAATGAAATGAATAATGATAACTACGAAAAATGGTTGGTTAATCAATTAATTCCAAATATACCCAGAGATTCTGTTCTAGTTATCGACAACTCACCCTATCACAACAAATATGTTGAAAGACCCCCCAACTCAAACACCATTAAACAGGAAATGATCAACTGGTTAAACAGACAATTCCAGTTGATCCAAAATTAACAAAAGCCCAGATTTACGCTTATTATATGTCAGCACAAGGATACAGAGTTTTCCGTGGACAAAATACTTGCCGAACATGGGCACACTGTGTTGCGATTGCCACCATATCATCCGGAATTCAATCCAATTGAAAATATATGGTCTCAACTGAAAGGCTATGTAGCCTCTAGAAATGTGGGTATGAATTTAACTACAGTAAAAACATTATTGACTGAAAAAGTAAACATGATTGGGGCTGAAGAGTGGAAAAAGGTTTGTGATCATGCAATCAAATGTGAGAATGAATATAGAAGCATTCAACACGGTTTAGACAATTACACTGATAGACTAGTGATAAATACGGCTGACAGTTACAGTGATATAGACCTCTTTGAGAGCACAGATAGTGAAATGGAAGTAATAGAGAATTAGAATTATTATTATTATTTTTATTACAATGTCTATGTCTCATTTTAACAATAGGTATAATGGTTATTATTATGTACACTACAGCTGTAATTTTAAACATAATGTGAACATTTTTTTATTTTATTTTTTATTTTACCCCAACCTAAAGCCAACACTTAAAGAAAAAATGGTGTATTTAATACATACAAAGAATAAAAAAAATATCAAAAGAAGCAACTCATAATTGTTTTAACAGCTCCTAATAGATACCGGACTGTTTGTATTTCGTGTGACAGAGATAACGCTCTACGAAGCCAAAATTAGCCGATTGTCTCTTTCCAAAGGTCGATGTGCAATATTTATTGCCGGGTACTTTACTAAATTTCGTTTCAAAAAAGTTACAATGTGGAACATGAAACCCCTCTCCCCAATCAAAAAACTACAATTATACCTAGAAAAGGTATTTTTTATAGATTTATTTTACTTATATATTACATTTTAATTCATACTGCGTCTTTAAGAAAAATATCTATAATATATTCTAAAGTATATTTTTTTTACTCCATTTTGTAACCGGGATATATTTTTAGGAAAACGCCCATTTAGGTTTTAGGTTAATTTAGGTTGGAGATTACTCACTGGTTCTTCGAATCTGGGCATAGCCAGAATGAAGGAGACTCTATGCATGTGTGTGTGGAAAGAGCACTTAAAAATAAACAAATCTACACACCTGATCAATTATATGGTATGGTTATTAATGCTAAACAAACAGGTGAAAAATACAAAGTGAAGGAAATGAGGCAAACTGATTTTTATGACATAAAAACATTGATAGCGGGACAAAATTGGCTTAACAATACAAAAGGAAATAAGATATATTGGTCAAAGATCAAAGAAATAAAAGTGACACCCACCAACTTACAATCTATTTACTTCAAATATGATTTTGATGATGATTTCAGTGAAATGAATATAGCACCAGTAACCAATAAACAAACTAGAAAACGGAAACCTAAAAATACAGTTACATCATTTGCAGAGTTGATTTTGAAACAAGCATATAATGCTCCACTTCTAATTTCAAGGGCCCTGCGCGAGGATCTACAGTCTTTGTAGAATCAATGCTATATATACCTCCAAATTATCACGACTTTTATAACACATTGATTAGTAGTGGGACTGGAGCCAGTCAAAAATACTGTAACGATAATTCCGAGAGTGAATAATGGCTCAAAATGAGCATTTTTTAGTTTATTTTGTTGATTAGTTTTATTATCATGTTGATTTTGGTTCAGGATTGTTTTTTTTTACTTTTTAAATAAAGATTTTATCATTTTGACTTACAGTATGTGTTTTTGTTACAAAATGTTATTAAGTATTTCATACGATATATATGTTACATTTTTTTTTTCCCTAAATAAAATCATTACATTTCAATACTTCAAAGATGAGTAGTAACTTTGACCGGAACAAAATTGTAATAGTTTAATACTATTACAATATATAATTAATTCATAAAAGTACACTAAAAGTGTATTGTAAGTGATGAAAACTGTCGATAGCATAAATAAAGTTTTACGGGAATAAAATTGTTGTATAAACTTACTTGCTACACATTTCCATACAATAACAGTATTATTGTTTTTTGGTGATAGTTAAAAAGATATAAACTCTTTTATTTTTTTATAGAATGTTATTCCAGAAAAAATAACACACGGTTTGACATATAATTCAAAGATATCCAATCATTATTCTGCCTATGATAAAACAAAACTCGTTTTTTGCTTCTCCTGTAAAATTTACTTTTCTCTATTACCATTTTATTCCCCGGGGGCGTTGATATGTATACCCTACTTTTTAAGAAAACAACTTAAAAGATGTAGATCAAATATATTTCAATTGACTATACTGAATAACCTAACTTTACACAACAGCACCTCCTTTGAACAAAATTTCTCACAAATTGTATTTTCCACAATTTTTAAAATAGATGCTATCATCATAGGAGCTGTACAAACATGGATAATCGTGAAAAACCGATATAAAACCTTTTCTTACACAAATTTCGGTAATGAACAAACCGTTTGAAAGCGACAATGCAGACCCAAAACTGATATTTACATACAAAACACAGTTATTTGGATTACAAACCACACATGGGTTAAGCTTTTGAAATAAACTTAGATTTACACCTTTGAAGTGAAAAAATTATGTCAATGTTGCATGAATTTACTTTGAAACTTGTAACCTCAGATCAATAAACTTGTAACAACTGCTTTCTAGTTATCCGCTTATTTTTATTATACTTGAGAAAGTATCTTTCAATGTTCCAGGCGATCAAGCATGATTTTAGGGTTAGATTTAGAATTCGTTGGCACATAAAAATCGTTGGAGCTTGTAGATAGAGGTTCTTCAACCGACTACATACCTAGCTACGCACGCTGAAACTCGATGAAGATAAGAACAGAGAAGAAGAACCAGAAACAGAAAACACTACCTCTGGCGTTTAGACAATCTCCCAGGTAATAACACCCGAATTCACAAGATAACACGCAGTCTCCAAATCTTCCGTTCCGACCGACTCCGTCCACTCACAGAGTACTTAATCACTACGTGCGTCCACTATTCACTAGCGATGGGCAACTCCTAGAAATTTACTCGAGTAATTCGAGTAAACTCTTTGGTCGAGTAACTCGAGTAACGATTTTACGTACTCGAGTAAACTCGGCCGATTCAACTCAGCGACGAACGCAAGTCGACGCGGCGACGGCCGACGCGGTTCAACTCAGTCGGTGTTAATCGTCGAGTTCGTCGAGTTGCCGCCGACGCGCTTCGCGTTGCGACGATTTTACTCAGTCAACTCATTACTCGCTCGCGTCGGCTACTCGCTGAGCTCGCTGTCGCGTCGGTTTGGTTCGGTTCGGTTACTCGAGTTTACTCGAGTTTTTATTCGAGTAAACGGTTAATTTTGCTCGAGTAACTCGAGTTGTAAAAAGTATTACTCGGCCCATCGCTACTATTCACTCAACTCAATTTATTTAAATTGACGTTGCATGGGGTGACCAGTTTCAGGTGCAAATTAAATAATGATGACCATAAACCGGAAAGTCAATCGCAAAAATATTCGCAGCTTTTATGGTGGGTCGACTAGTGATTTTTGAAGAGTCCCTAAAACTACTATAAAAATGAAATGTGTGCTGGGACACGTACAAGAAATGAAACTTCAACGGACGAATGGCAACGGACAAATGGAAAAACGAATCGTAACGGACAAGTGGAAAAACGAATCGCAACGAAAAAGTGGAAAAACGAATCGCAACGAACAAGTGGAAAAACGAATCGCAACGGACAAGTGACATAACGAATCGCAACAAAATTTTAACTTGAAGTTTCACAGGCAGATTGATAATGTACTTATCTAATTTGAAAACCTTTGCGTGGGGTCACACTGGTCATTGCGCGGCCGCGGCGGTTGTGTTTATTTTCTTAAATTCGTAATATCTTCTGAATGGAATGTCTGATTTAAGAAATTCAAAAAGTTATCAATAGGTATTGAAACAGTTTTGAATGTGAACTTATTTATTTGGATAAGGATTAATACGAAAGTGTGGTTATCATGGTCTGATTTTGGTCAGCTTTTTTTATTAACTTTTAAAATGTAAAAAGTGGTTATAGTGATACACTACAATAGTTGGACATAATTAAAGTATTGCGAGGTATTTTGTAGATATTGATTTGATTAAAATCGGTTCAGTAGTTTTTGAGTTCAAAGTCAAAGTCAAAGTCAAAATATTTTATTCATATAGGTAGGTATCACTGATACACTTATGCACGTCATCATTTTTTTATCTACCAGCTTTTCGGAAGGGTGCTTTGTCATGGAGGAGAAGAAAAGCCGAAAGAAACTCCTCGCACATCTTTTAAAAAAAATATTACAAAAAAAGAAAATATTAAAAAATATTTACTAATCTGAGCGGAACTAGTTGCAGAACTGATCATTTCCATGCATCTTTATCATTTAAATACTCGTCTATTCAATAATAACCCTTGCCTAACAATTGTATTTTTACACGTTTTTTGAAAGATTCTATTGGAAAGTCACGTATTGATTTTGAATTTTATTATAGAAATGTACACCAAGTCCCATGAAAGATCGCTGCACTTTACTTAGGCGGAACGTTAGGAAGTTAGGATTATTCGTTTATTATCTTTTTAATATTAGTATAGATTTACTTCAAATATTTCCACGCGATAAATCATCTACGTCACTTCGCGGTAACGCTTTTTCGTGACAGAAATCTCTTAATCCCCCTCTATATTATAGAAGTTTCACTTCAACAAGTTAAAGCAACCAATAACATACATACATACATATATACACAATATATTTACATTTACTAACTGAATTTAATAGTTATTTTGCTTACAATAACGAGTATTTGCTTATGGTTACATTCGATATACAGCTAATTTTATACTATTATAATACTATGGCTATCTATCAGGGGCGTAGCTACCGCTGTATCAGCCGTATCAATTATACGGGGCCCCGGGTCTGAGGGGGCCCCCAATGCGCCTTAGAAAAAATTCGTGAAATGATCCGGAAATTAATTATTATGATTCGAAAATCGAAATGTTCTGGAAAATTAATAAAATGTAGACCATTAACTAAAAAAAAGATTTCAACTTTTAAAGAGAAAATTCAATCAAAACTACAAACGGCCTTAACGTTACAACAAAGAGATCCAATTAAACTGTACAACACATTGTCAAATAACATAAATAATGAATTTAATCAAATTTTAAAGTTTAGGTACATAGATATAGCTAAAAATAGTAAATTTAGTGATTGAGCTACTGTAGGTATTTATAAAAGCAGGAACAAGATGTACGACCTCTATGCCGAGAAACAATACAATTTTTCTCCAACTTTCCAGGACCATGTAAGAAATTATTCTAAAATCTTTAAAATCGTTTGCATTCAGGCGAAATCAATGTACATAAAGGACAAAATTATTAACTCGGATAACAAAATAAAAACGGTTTGGAATATAATTAGTAGTGAGAACGGTAACGCAAAGTCCTGTGATTTCAATTACGAATTGTTGATTAATGAAAATATAATCACTGATGATAAAGACGTGGCAAGCGAGTTTGAAAATCACTTCCGTAATATTCCTATAACGTTAACCAGTTCATTAGCTTCTTCACCGACGGAAGCACTTTCTATATTAAAAAATCATGTCAATGAATGTAATATTTTATTTGAATTTAAACATATAACCACTAGAGACTTAATCAAAGCATTTCAGTCCCTGAAGGTAAAGAACACGGGTGACTTGTGGGACATTTCGGTAAAAATAATACAGTATATTATAGATATTATAGCTCCATACTTGGTCATAGTTTTTAATAAATGTATAGATCTAGGTATCTTTCCAGATCTTATGAAATACAGCAAAATTATACCACTTTTTAAAACGGGCGAGAAAACCGATCTTAATAACTATAGACCCGTTTCTGTTTTACCAACTCTTAGTAAGATTTTTGAAAAGATAATATTGAATCAAATGCTAACCCACTTCAACAATAATAATTTATTACATTCTGAGCAATACGGTTTCACTAAAGGCCGTAGTACAACCGATGCAGGGGCTAGGCTTTTAAAGCATATATTTTAAGCATGGGAGTCATCACAAAATGCCATAGGTGTATTTTGTGACTTATCAAAGGCATTTGATTGTGTTGAGCACGAAACATTGCTGTTTAAACTTGGCCACTATGGTATAAAAAACAAGGCCCTTAGCTTGATCGCGTCTTATTTGAGTGATAGGATACAAAAAGTTAGCATAAATGATATTAAGTCATCGGGGTCACCTGCTGTGTTGCGTGTACCGCAGGGCTCGATCTTGGGTCCGTTTTTTTTCTGATATACATTAACGATTTACCACATTATGTAAAGAACCAAGCGGATATTGTACTATTTGCTGATGATACATCATTAATATTTAAGTGTGACAGGAATAAAGTAAATTTCGACGACGTAAATAGTGCTCTTTCGCATGTGTCGCGTTGGTTCACTATCAATAATTTACTTCTAAATGCAAAAAAAAACGAAATGTATAGAGTTTGTACTACCTAATGTTAAAAAAGTCAACAAAACTCTCAAACTGAATAATGAAACATTGCATATGGAGGAATCCACGGTCTTTTTAGGGGTGACCTTAAATAGTAAACTTCAGTGGGGCCCATATATAACAAATCTCGCGAATAAACTCGGTAGGGCTGCTTATGCTGTTAGGAAAATAAGGCAGTATACTGACGTCGAAACTGCTAGGATAGTTTATTTTGCTTATTTCCACAGTGTTATGTCCTATGTCATATTGCTGTGGGGCAAAGCAGCCAGTATAGAACAAATTTTCATACTCCAAAAGAGGGCTATTAGGGCTATTTATAAACTTAAGTCTCGAGAATCTTTGCTTGAAAAGTTCAAGGAAATAGGCATATTTACAGTAGCTTCCCAGTATATCTTTAGCAATGTAGTTTTTATACGGAAGAATATAAGCGCGTATAAACAAAATTGTGATATTCATAATCGCCAAACAAGAAGAATGCATCAATTAGTTACGCCTTCGTTCCGCCTAAGTAAAGTGCAGCGATCTTTCATGGGGCTTGGTGTACATTTCTATAATAAAATTCCAAAATCAATACGTGACTTGCCAATAGAATCTTTCAAAAAACGTGTAAAAACACAATTGTTAGGCAAGGGATATTATAGAATAGACGAGTATTTAAATGACAAAGATGCATGGAAATGACCAGTTCTGCAACCAGTTCCGCTCAGATTAGTAAATATTTTTGTAATATTTTCTTTTTTTGTAATATTTTTTTTTAAAGATGTGCGAGGAGTTTCTTTCGGCTTTTCTTCTCCTCCATGACAAAGCACCCTTCCGAAAAGCTGGTAGATAAAAAAATGATGACGTGCATAAGTGTATCAGTGATACCTATATGAATAAAATATTTTGACTTTTGACTTTTAAAAAAGCATCGATACTTCATTGAAAAGTGAAATCAACAATAAAATTACTTTCTGGACCATCTTTCATCGTATTAATGGGTCAATTTCAACAAACACGAATTTTGCCTAATTACAGTGGCGAATTTAAATTTGCTGTTTCTGATCATTTTTTTTGGCTTAAATAATAGGTAAATATTAGTACTACTTAATCATATACTAGAGATCGAAAAATTTTTGTTAGTTCATGAGATATTTCCATTTGAAATTATCAAATGCCACCGAAATTATTATTATTCCGGTGGAATTAAAATCTGAGCCACCGAAATTGGTTAAATTTAAACCTGCTGTTTCTAGTACATTTTATTTGGCATAAATAATATGTAAATAGTAGTAATAATTAGTCACATAGTAGAGATCGAAAAAAAAATTATTAGTTCCGGAGATATTTTGAAATTACATTATCAAATGCCACCAAAATTAGGACCACTGGAATTAGAATCTGATCCACCGAAATTGATTATGCCAATGAGAAAATAAAGGCAAGATCATATTTTAATACTTTAAAGATACATTTTGAAGAGTGGGAGTCTAGATGAACGGACTCCTTTTAGCGATGATTAGACACGCTTGTGTTTCTGTGGCCTATTAGACCAGTGCTGATAGCTTCAAAAACGGTAAAAAGTGAAAAAAATATATAGTAGGATGAAACCCATTGCAAAAGGAAGAGGATATAACAAAAATTAAAGGAAAAATAATTTACGGGCCATTTGAGGTCGGGAGGGGGGAGGGGGGGTTTAAGGGTAAAAAACGGTTTATCTCGATTTCCAGCAACACTACAAGTCCTATGGAAAAAGTTAAATGGCAATGTTTTAGGTAATAAAAAGATCTACAACTTCTGTATTTACACTTTTTTACATAACCTCAAAATTTATGTGAAAAATTCAAAGTTTTTGGTTTTTTATTTTTATCTTTTATAAAAAAAAACACGAAATTTAGTGAAAACTTACCTTTGTATGTCCTTAACATACTCGTACTGTAATTTTTTTGATTTAAAATATTTCTTTTTTCACCTTATTTTGACTTAATATCGAAAAAGCAACCTAATTTTCAATCGAAAATTTTCACGTCAAAATATCTACTTTTTAAAAAAATTGGTGAGATTTTTGTTCGTTGGAATCTCTACTTTCTAATGGTATATAAAAAACTATAAACTACTAACTACTACTACTACTAACTACTAACTATAAACTACTATGGTAAATTTTCTCCGAAAATGCAATGAAACGACAACTATTTTCGCATGTTTTTTGCAATCTTTATGTTTTATGGATTTGTAATTTTTTTGTCTAACAAAGTAAAGTGGAATCTTACGTTTTTCGATTAATTAAAGTGTAAATATTAATAAATAGCTCAAAATTGCACACAATGATTGACAAAAAAATTAAAAACTCTAATCCGAAATTTTTTTGTGTAAATAAAAAGTGTAAATAAAAAAGTTGTAGATGTTTTTATTACTTACAACATTGCTATTTAACTTTTTTCTATAGGACTTGTAGTTTTGCCGGAAATTGAGATAAACAATTTTTTACCCTTTAACCCCCCCCCCCCCCCTCCCCCACTTCCCGACCTCAGAACGCCCGTAAATTATTTTTCCTTTAATTTTCGTTATAATGTCTTCCTTTTGCAATTATTTTTTTTCGTTTCAAAAATTATCGGCACTGGTCTATACACGTCCCTATGCTCTTTGATTTGCCACCGGAGCCACCGAGATTAGGCCACCGGACTTAGAATTAGAGTCAAAACTTTAATTTTAAAGAACACCGTTATTCACAGGTTAATTTTTATTTCACAATTATGGCTGAAAACCTTTAATGGAAGCCTCCATAAAATTTCTTGATAATCTGCTTTGTACTTTTACTAATATACATGACATCGGAATTGGATGATTTTGTATTCCTGCGCCACCGCAGTGAGTACTTACGTGTTTGACAGGAAAATAACGCAGCAAGTCGGTTATCCTAACACGCAGTTTGCAAGAGCACAACTGAACGGTGCGGGGAGAGCCAGTAAGGTATCTTCCAAATCGTGTTGTAACAAGTAATGAAGTATACAAAATGCGCCACCGGTATTGCTTTTTTTTGTAGGACATTTTTAAGAGATGTTTTAAGAGCTGTTGCACTATCTTAAATTGCTCCGTAAATATATATTAGTTGTGTTATCTAATGTATTTCTAAAAAACATAATTTTTCAATGAAATTTATTTACCAAAAAAAATTAAATTAATAAAATATGTAAATAAATGGAGTTCGGACAGTACACCGGAGTTAGATTTTAGGTCTTTGATATTTTTTTATTAAGAATCTATTTATTAAATACCTCTGAATACTTTACTATCGTGTAGATCACTATTTAAACTACTTATATAAAATTATGCATAATTGTAGTTTACCTCCACACATTAATTTTGAACCTCGCCGTCACAAAAATGCACTTGGGAAATTCACCCTAATGCATTAATTACTTTAGCATCATGCAATTTATCTTTAAGAGGCCATGATTCTAAATCTGGAAACTCGACGAATTGAAGACAAACAGGCAGTACAGATAATAATAAGAAAAACTTCCAATCAGTTATTTAAATGCCCTAATCAAAATTTAAACAAAATATTTAATGTACAAGAAAATTACGTTCTACACGACTCATGATGCTCTCCGAAACTGAGTGCTGCGCGGACATGCCGGCGGCAACCCCATGACACAGCACTCCGGGAATACCTCAGGAGGAAGTTCATTCTACACGTAGCACAGCTCATTCTACAGTTAGCACGTGCGTGGTAAAAATGATCGGGAGAATCGGACCGTAAAAGTTCTCCACGAGTCTCATCGGTGTGGATAAAACTTCAATTCGGCCATGAGCTTTGTAAAGTATGAGCAGGTGCCTCGCTCGCAGTGAAGGACCCCTTAGCCCGGTTTAGAACATCAAGCTTTTTGGAAGCCAACTTAGCCTTGGTTTCCAAATGACGCTGATACTACACATCACTCGAGATGTCAACTCCCAGAATCATACTCCTACAACACTTTTAGTGATGAGCGCGATACCCTGGAATTGATGCACTATGAAAAATGGGGTTTTCTTAGAGGTAAACGCGCCAACTTGTGTCTCCGTGGGGTTGAACTCGACTAAATTAAGTCAACTCTATTCCGAGACTTGCTCCAAAGAGTTCTCGACTTCAGACACAATTTTAAACCTGCTATCCGCCACTTGCAAGTTTTGCAACTGAGAGGAATTAAGGGGGGCTGTGTAGTAGGCATACTCTGTGCTGTCATCTACATAGCAACAGTTGCCACTCATGCCATGTCATTGATATGCAGAATGAACAGCGTAGGATATACCACTGACCCTTGGGGAACACCAGCATTTTATAGGTTTCATATCTGAGCAACAACCATCTACTACATCCTTGATATATCGCTCAGATAGAAAGCTGACTACCCAACTGCATAACTTCTCACAGCGACCGTAAGATGTTAACTTCGTGAGACCTCCCTGTGCCAGTCCTGGTCACAGGCTTTAGCGAAATCTAGGCTGTCTGCCAGTGCTTCCCCGTTGCGATCAATAGCCTGACGATGCCTACAGGTGCGTAAGATAAATTTGATGATCACCAGCTGAACGACCTTCGCAAAAACCGTATTGTCGATCACAGATCAGCTGATGATCTTCCAGATATCCCAGGAGCTGCATGTTAATCTCGCGCTCCATTACCGTTGCAAGCAGGGAGGCTATAGGCTTATCGCTATAGGCCTGTAGTTAGCCAGGTCACTGAGATCGCCCATTATGTGGATGGAATGAAAAAGGGTAACTTTCCACGAAGACGTATCATGTGGCATAAGATAGAATAAGAATAAGCACGTTAAGACGGAATCAACCAGCCCCGGATCTACATTTTTTTCGAACTGGGGCAGAAACTTGATAGTGATAGAGATAAGATAAAAAACTCACAAATAAATAATAGTTGGCATTTTTCGTGAATGGGACAATAAGAACTCTTTTTTAATAAATTCATTTATTCTCCCAACCAGGTTTCCATATGCTAGGCGCTTTGTGCAGCCAGTTTTTTTTATTTTTAATCGTACTATATTATGATTTTTGCGAACCCTGAACTGCCGCCCGGGGCGTGTGCCCCGGTTTGTCCCTCCCCCATTAGATCCCGGGCTGGAATCAACTCGGGAGCACACATCTTTAACACCACTGCGTGAATACCGTCTGATCCTCTCAACTTCTTGGTATCAAGCTCTCACAGGTTTTTAGACGGAGGCGATCCCTCTATCATCAAGACTTGAGTTGGCGGCAAAAAGGATGCCAAGAAGTTCGGCATTCCCCTTTGCCGTATGGACCACGGAGTTGTCCGATTTACGCAGTTGTGGAAGAGACGACCGACAGAAGTTACCCTCAGCTTGAGCTAGCGGCCAGAATTCTCGACTACCAGAGGGGTAATCGTCCATTCGCTAGCCAGTTCTGCCGATGAACTTTAAATTGCCTTCCTTAGTCATTTGCTTCTTTGCTGACCAGGAGGCAGCGTTAAACTTTGTATTAAGCCCTGAGGTGGATAGGATAGATCTATAAGCGTGCACGCGGATGATCATGTCTTTGACAATGACCATGATGCCCTGTCGTATCACATCGACTACTGAGTCTGCGCTCGCGTTCGGATCTCCCGAAACGAAACAGAGCTGCCCCCAGATTAAAATTTTAGAGTATTGATTGTATGTGGTTTATTAATCGATGCTAGTATATTATATTTATTTAATTCACGCTAGCTTTTTTATTTGTTTTGAGAAAGATCTTTACCCTCGAGTCGAGAGGGGGCCCCCGGCAAAATTTTGATACGGGGCCCCGGAAGGGCTAGCTACGCCACTGCTATCTATTTATTCGCTGCGTAACCCAAACTTAGGAATAAACGTCTTCCACTACCATAAAATGCGATTTAAATACAAAGTTAGATATTAAAATTTGTTATGAGTTCAATGCTAACGATGACCATTGAAAGAGATTTCATAAAAATATGTACGATTTTAAAAATAAAGATAAAACTGAAAATCAAGAGGTTATGCAGTTTGAAAACGAGTAAGTTTTAGTAGAAATTGTGTAAGTTTGTTAAGATTTTAAGTTCATTTACGAATACAAGTATAATTTTCTTACTATATTGTGTTGTTTTATTGATTAAAGCTATTAAATAATACAAAATAAGAAAAATTGTAGATTTAAAGTTCTTTGAGTAGAATTTTGCAGTTTTCTACAGCTTTTTGAAAGCTTCTTTACAGTTTTAATATAGATTAGGGTTGGCAACACCAGCTACTAATTATGTCACTATTCTTACGACATAGTTTACGATTCAAAAAACCGGAAAAGCAGATCGCACAAATTTAGCTGGTATCATTATTTCGAACTTTGACATTAGTGATTGTCATTTTTTATAAGATTTGTGGACAGGGTTACAGACATCGATACTTTTGTTCGCGATACGCGATACTGAGTACTCGATACTCGTACTTGATACGTACTCGTACTCGCAAGTACTCATATGAAACGTCCATATCAAGTACTTTTAAAATATTGAGTAAGTGAGTACTTTTCAGTGTTGCCAATGCAAATTTTTAGACGGCCGTGTACATTAGACGGCACTTGAACTAAAAAAAGGTCATCAGGCCTCTATTTCTCAAGAAAAAAGATCATCAGTGAATGTTGAGAATTGTTTATTTCCTTTTGTTTTTGTGGACATGAAATTAACTGCCGATGACCTTTTTTTAGCTCCAAATGTAATCCTCGCAAGAACTCGATACTGAGTAGTATCGATACTTCAGGGCCGATACTTTTTGGGTATCGATACCTTACTCATCGATACCGCACGACTCACGAGTACTCGGTGTCGATACCAAAGGCTGATACTTCGAACCCTACTTGCCAGTGACGTGCGTCTTGTTTGACAGACAGTGTCACCGAGAAGCATACTGTCAATACGTCACACTACCCAAGCAAGACAACACTTTACATTACTAAAGCTTGTTATACGGCCCTTACACCCCCTACGTCACAGCGTGATGTTCACACGCTCGGGGAGCCTTGCGCAACGTTTCCTGCTTCTCCGAAGCTTACAGCCACCCGTGAAACATTCACACGGTCGTGGAGCCTTGCGCAACACCAGCTTCTTCTTGGAGAACTGCGGCCACCCACGGACCAGCGACGCCTCGCCCAAACGTCTCCGCCACACGACGCTCTTGCCCGAATCGTCGAAGCAAGCGGTCGCCTCCGCTGCTGGTGCTCTTACTCGATCGTGTAGTAATTGAGCCCAGTTAGTTAGGTTTAGATAAGTTAGGATTAAAGTTTTATTTTATATTCCTTTTTCTTTGCAATAAATTTATTAAGCACAGTTTATCGTCTTTTGCAACCCCCATCGACAGCCAACATCCATAATTGGCGCAGTCGAAACAGGGGATGGTCGAGATAGTAGCGTAGATCTATCGTAGACACTTCGCGCTATCACCGGATCCGCGGTCGCGTTCGCCTCGGCTATCCAGAACCCACGTCGGCTGTCGAAAAAGGCGGGAGCTGAGCTGCAACGACTCATCCAAAAATCGATGACAAAAGTCAAGTAGCAGACGATGCTGTACATACTGTAAGTACATTGAACTATTGTTAGCGGTTGCTAATCCCGTCTGTGTACCTATCCTTTATCCCCAGGATTTTATTCGTTAGCAAAATTTTACCCATGATCATCTAGATCACAGGGCACGAATTCCGACTTTCGGAACAACCTTCGCAGCACGCGAAGGGACGCCCATAGAAGTTTAGAATTAGAACCCACGATCATCTAGATCACAGGGCACGAATTCCGACTTTCGGAACAACCTCCGCAATGCGCAAAGGGACGCCCATAATATAAGTTTAGAATTAGAAAACCTACATTAAGATTTAACTGAAATCATTACTACCAGTTAGTAACCTTAAGTCAATGATAATTACTCTAAATAAGAATTATAGAAATTTTACATTTAGTTATCAGATACTATTACGTAATTAGTTATGGTTTTTTTTTACGGATAGGAAGATCCCTAAAATTTCCTATTACCCATCCACAAAACTATGAATTGTATAGGCTTTGCCCAGTTCCAAATAAAAACCTGTCATAGTACCACCCTATCCCTATTAAGCAACTGACTATCAGGCGTTCATGTACATGGAGGCTGAATGCCCGAAGATTGACCTGCACTACCTCATCACGTTTCCGGAACCCACCAAAGCACACCTGTCATGCGGCGAAAACTTGCACAAGATACTTCGTGGAAGCTACCTCGTCACTCTACCTCACACCTGCAAAATTAAAACAAAGGAGTTCACAATTGCAAATGAAAACAATCGACTTCACGGGAAAGCTGTGGAAATCATCGCATATGCAAATTATACAACTTATTCAAAGAAGTTGGAAGCTAATTTGAACCTTAAATCAACTAACCTGAACGCTCTACACAGCATTGAACATCAAGTGATGATGGAAACCCCAGTGAGAATTGAGCCAGAGGATTCATCGAGCATCCTTCATACAACTATACCTTTCTACGGAATAGCAATAATCGGCATCATTACCGCAGCTATCATATTCATAAGGAAAAAGATGAAGAAAGTTCACCAAGATGCTCACCAGGCTTCGATAGAATCCCCAGAAGCCAGACGTGCAGCAACATTTTCACTAGACGTTGGCAAATAGTTGCTGATCTTCGAGGGGAGGTGTTATACGGCCCTTACACCCCCTACGTCACAGCGTGATGTTCACACGCTCGGGGAGCCTTGCGCAACGTTTCCTGCTTCTCCGAAGCTTACAGCCACCCGTGAAACATTCACACGGTCGTGGAGCCTTGCGCAACACCAGCTTCTTCTTGGAGAACTGCGGCCACCCACGGACCAGCGACGCCTCGCCCAAACGTCTCCGCCACACGACGCTCTTGCCCGAATCGTCGAAGCAAGCGGTCGCCTCCGCTGCTGGTGCTCTTACTCGATCGTGTAGTAATTGAGCCCAGTTAGTTAGGTTTAGATAAGTTAGGATTAAAGTTTTATTTTATATTCCTTTTTCTTTGCAATAAATTTATTAAGCACAGTTTATCGTCTTTTGCAACCCCCATCGACAGCCAACATCCATAATTAGCTGAAAACAAACTGTCGGACGCGGCTTACGGACGCGGCTGAAGGATGTGACGTAATAGGTATCTAGATAATGAATGTACACTGAGCTGTGCAAACTATCGGAGGTAAGTCGCGGACGTGACCTTGAGGCACCTTGAGGCGCCTCAAGGTCCAAGAGCTATCTGGCGCACTGGATGTTTTTGTCATGTGCACATTATCAGTCGCGGCTGATTTCTATGAAACGATGTTTCCGAAACTTCACGTCCCGTCCCGTACGGGAAAAGAACACGTTACGTATGCATCAACCTTTACACTGCTCAGGTGCTCAGTAGTCAGTGCCCAAGACCACGACAAGAAGACTGCTTGTGAAGACGGCGGCCAAGCAAGACCACAAGAAGACTGCTTGTGAAGACGGCGGCCAAGCAAGACCACAGAACACTTTGAGCAAGACGAAGAAATGTCCAGAAACAAAGTATCACAGCACCAGTGTTGCCAGGACCAAATAAGTGAGCTATTATGAAATTAAATAAAGTTGATTAAGATAAAATATCAATGGTCAAGAAGTTAATCCATGCATATATTACTCGATCTAGATCATAGACTTCGTAGTGGTACCTAACGCTCGATGACGTCCGGGTCCTTCTTAAAGGACCATTTGTATTGTGTCCATGTTATCTATAGTCCCAAGATATAATTATTATCACTAGATTGCGATTTTTTATACTGGTTTAAAAACATCTAAGATGAAATTATAATATAGATGTAACGTAATTACATGTACTTTAATTTTCAATTTACTCTTAATGCAATAATTTAAATTCGGTAATCTTGAAGAAATTTTAATAAAATTAAAATGTATTATTTCAATATTATAATTTTTACCATCAGAAAAATTACCAATAGGAAACATTTTGAAGAACTATATCAAAACAGGATATAATTTTTCTAAGTGTGGTGGGGACACCCTATAATTACAAAGGACAATCTCAATCCGGCCTGTGATAGGTCGAATAGTCATTCTGATATCACGTCATGCCGCGGTCTGGTCCGCGAGCGCACTGTTCACACGCGCGCGCAAGCGCGCGTCTCGCGGATTGTCTCGTGGCTCGCGCGCGCATGTAAATGGGGCATGGATTATACTATAGTAGACTGAGATTCGGAAATCGATACGAGATGACGCTGTAGCTCAAAAATATTTTGTGCTAAAATGTTTGGTGGCTCCCGTCACCCGTGCGTAAGTGGCTCTAATGTTCGGTTTACACGTATTAAGTAGATAAGTAGTTAACTAAATTTTAACTAAATTTTAAGTAAATTAATACGTGTACACAGACAATTTAGTAGTTTAGTAATTTAGTAGTTAAGTAATCAAGTAGATAAGTAATTTAGCTTATCACTTAACACGTTTGGACAGGCACTTTTAACTTAAAATTTAGTAAAATGCTTAAGTAATTAAGTAATTTAGTAAAATGCTTAAGTAGTTAAGTAGAATTGTATGAACTAAAGAGCTTTACTAAATTATTACGTGTGGACGGACACAAAAAATTATTCACTTAAAATTTAGTTAAAATTTACTTATCTACATAGAAACCGGACTTAACTAGCTGAAATATTAGCATAATTTGACTAGACGAATCCACTGATACGACAAATTTATGATTTCCAATTTTGTAATATTCATGCGTGCACATTAAATCGTCCATCTATATAGGTTTGGATCCGTTTGCTGCAGCTCAATGACGAAACAGTTTATTTTGTATTAATTCCAGAACTAAAATTAAATAAAAATATTTATTCTATGGCGTAATTTTTCAAGAAGTTTAATATCACAAGGTATACAACAATAACTGAAACACAACGCGGCAAAAATAAGTACCTAGATAAAAATGTATTTTAAAGTTCATCTTTGACTAATTGTAAAATTTCATCCTCCTCTTCAGTCCACTCATCGGGGTTTGAAGTCATCTGTCCAAGAGCCTCCATCCGTCTTTCCATGGTCACTCTATCAAGTATATGTTCCATTTTCATATGCATGCAATCGTTAAATATAGAAGCGTACTCGCATATCTCAAAGATTCCTTCTACAACATCATTGCACTCGGCTATCGCTCTCCTTAACCTTGCCATGACTTCGCTGTCTTCACCATAAACAGCTTTATTTGCGTCTAAAAGATTTTCGGCGACAATTTTATTTTTTATTATAATCGAGTTTCGTTTCAGGATACACGCAACGAAGCACTTTCCCTGTGTCGTGGACTGGGGCACTCTTTTTAAAAAGTTTTCGACATCCATTGTCGATGCTTTGACTTGTCGCGCACATTCGGTCAAGTTCTTCCGAAAAGGTTCAACCTCGTCGTTCGTTTTCTGAAATCTCTCTATATGCTCATTTTTTGATAGTGGTTTGAACGAAATAACGATATAGTGTGTTGATATCAACATGAGAAGTAACATGATCGTGATGAAATTCACAAGCGGCATTTTTTATGCACGTCTTATTCTGAAATTGTTTCGCTCTACTAAGCGGTTTATTACAGTAGTAACAGTGCTAACAAGGTATGTTTAATTGATCGTTAACAGCAGCTGGAAGTATGACGTGTTATTATAACGTTATCGGGAGTGGAACTTGCAAGAATATCCTATCAAATATAGGATGTTTGGGCTGCATTGAGTCTATCTTATATTGGAGCCATATCAGTTATACGGAGCCCCATCATACAGGGGCACCGACTAGAAGTTTAATGCCGCTCTCTAACGGCCAACCAAGCGCCCTTTTATCGACGTACTTACCAGTAAGAACTTCGCTACTTTTCGACTGCCTCCCTAATGCCGCTACTGTTGCCGCCCCTTTTTGCTTCCGAAAACATCTAAAGTTAGAGCGGGGGCACCTTTACAAATATTGATACATGGTCTGGGCAAGCTACGTCACTGCTGCCGAACAATGGACGAGTTTATGACGCAAAGTCCGTACTATTTCGGACTATATAATTATTACGTATTATAGGACTCTATAGTCATATAGCCCTTTCAACTAAATCTGCAGTTGGACGTAATACGACGTTGGTACTGTTGGTAGCATTGACATAAATGTCTTTTATTAACCGATTTCAAAAAAGGAGGAGGTATTTAATTCGACTGTGTTTTTTTATGTTTGTTACCTCAGACTGGTGACGACGACAGATGACTGGGTGGACCGATTTTGATGATTCTTTTTTTAATCGAAAGCTGGTGCTTGTCATGACTGTGGTCCCACTTAAATTTGAGCTAGATCTGACGAGTAGTTTTTAAGTTATTTTTCAGTCGGTTATTTTTTTCTTGGTAAAGTCAGATTATAACTTAGTACCGAGATTTTGATTAGGTACCTTACAGGTCAGAGCCAAGGTGGGGCAAGCGCCCCACCCTGCCCCACCGTGGCTACGCCCATGCTTACGACCATAGAATACCCCCATTAGATTAATATAGGGGTAATCTATGCTTACGACCCTCTTTCTAAAATCAACCATGAAATCTTTTTAAATGTTTCGAACTTTTGATTGCAGCTCTGGAGGGCAGATGACACCTGACAGGTTAGTCACCTTCTTTCTCCAGCTTTGTACGTACCCTGCGGATATACCGCATTGGTGAGGCCTTAATTTTTTTGTTTATATTAAGCAATGTTAATGTATGGTAAAATATCTTTGATAAAATGTAAAGGCGTCACAGATATATCTGTGAAAGGCGACCTGTCTGTTATATTAATATGTGAAGCAAAAATCCCCTTTTTTTTTCTACCCCTTTTACAACAATTACGTGGACGGAGGAGTATCTACCCATGAAATTTTTTCAGTCAAATTTTATGTAGGATGGAGGAGTGCAGAGCTAATATTTTTACCTACTAATACCATCTAATACCTATTACAAGTTAACTGACATTTCAAATGGCGCGAAAGTTTGCTTCGTAGTTCGTACATCGAAAATATTATTGTATGTGGTCGATAATTCGCATTTTTGCTCGAGACACTAATTTTTCTATCATGATCAAGACAGTAACATAGAAGGATTATTTTTTATTAAACCTATGACTCTGAAACCATGTACCTATTTGACAAGAAACGCAAGTGCATCCTTCGCCTATATTCGTCTTGTAATATTGTGAATTTTATAATGACATGGGCTTCGTTGCTTGATACAAATAAATAAATAAAAAATACCTTTAATACTAGAGACTTACTACTTTATTAAGTTACATTATAACAATCACAAGTTATCATATCACATTATCGTTTTCTATAATAAAAAAATAGAAAAACATATGAACGTCTCTTGAACATACTTCCCTTTGTTTTTTACAAAAACTCATATCGTATAAATATCCAATCGATTGATAGTCAATGATACAGTACAATTTATTAAACATAAAAGAGTTCTCACGATCAAAATATCTTTTTTTACAATACTTATGTAAGGGAAAGTTTCCCTTGTGTCCCTCTTCCAAAATCCAGTTACGCTGGAGCGTGTCACGCCAAGTTCAAGCCAAAAAATACGAGAGGAAGCTAGGCACTTACTTTCTTTTACACAAATTCTTTTAATTTCGTTTACACAATTGCGAATTAATTTAGAAGTTGATATGTCGCTTTCAACGACCAGGCTTCCATTAACCAATGAATTTTTCTTAGCTTCCCTAAAAATCTTGAATAAATTTTAACTATAATACCCAGTCTATGGTATTACATTTGGCATTAAAAAGAAGCTAAACTTGGAAATCTTGAAAACCTACCTTTCATGTACTATATTATGTATAAGTCGAAAGTCAAAGTCGTTATTTATATCGTTATAAAGAATAATAAATAGCTCACTTAACCCTCTACCACGTTTGAAAGTTATCATCCTATATAAGAGGATTTTTTTTGTCATATTACCTGTTAATGATCCCCTTTTGGATGAAATTTAGACATTTAGTGGTAGCAAAATTAAGGGGTTATAAAATTACTGATTTTCTTTCGATTCTCAAAACTACAATACATGTTCACCAGAACGTGCCCTTTTGAATTTATTTATATCGTTTGACACTACACTAATATCCGCCAAATATATATTCGAACATAGCTGTTGTAGACCGCACCGCAGCGCCACCCGTAATTGGACGCGTTTTTACGGACACTTTTCATATACATAGATGGCCTTCCTTGTACTCCATCTTCCATGACCTGTTGGTAAGCGGCCATGTTCACCAATGGATATCAGCGACACTTAAGAATCACAGATTCTTCACCGGTCAAGAAAGAACTGGCTCTCAATCCCCCAGCCGGAACACTAGTCGTTTGACGTTTGACTTAAGCAAGAGAGCGGTAGCTATCCAGGCGGACCCCACAGACTAATAATAATAGTACCTAATAATGGTATTAATGCACTAGTATAATTCCTCAAATGGCGCCCACCCACGCCGGAATGTATAAAAGAAACGAAAGTTTCCCCCTGCCCAGGTGGACTGATGACCTAAAGAAGACTACGAGAAGCCAGTAGCCACCGGATTCAGAATTCCCAGGACATAAGAGAAGGCCTATTTCTAGCTAGACTTCGAAAGGCTGATAGATAGAAGGAATCCCTGCGACTTTAACAAATCCGTACTAATTAACTATGTGTAATTATAGTGCTCACCCAAGTACAAACCGCAACCTATGCAGCAAAATGTAAATATTGTATTGTTTTTTGTATGCTTGAAGAACACCTTTTATCAGACCAAGTTGTAGAAGACCTTCATTTAGATTTAAGTACTGTTGCTGGTGTAATATAAGAACAATAGATGTTTGAAGTAGGTATGATTCATGTAATGTTACTATTTATTTATTTTAGAGTACCTACCTACTGTGTAATATATTTTCTTGCCAGATACAGAACAATGAACTTGGTAGCAGTAAAAGAATACCCAACAACAATAAACAATGCCTTTACAATTAAAACCGCATTTTATCACACAATGAGAATGAATAATCTTATTATCTCACAATGTATCGGTCATTACATATTGTACCAGCTATTGTAAAGAAGGATTAATTAAACAGTAAAATTTTAAAGGTATTTTTTACGTATCTTACTAATCATTTTGAACACGAATACCGTACAATTTTGTTTTAATACCTACTTAATTTAATTAATTCACTGATTTACACAAATCACAATGTACTTTCAAGTCTTATGGATCATATAACATCATAATAATATAAATCGTAATCGTAAAGCTAAGGAATTAAATGACTAAAAATTTGTTATATCCCAGACTACATGTTTGATGACATAATACCTAATTGGCAAGTATACAGAACTGATATTTACAGGACCTTATTACAAACATGCAGTACCTGACTTGTGTACAAATGTCACGATTACCACTTAATCCTGTTAAACCAGTCTAGCCAATTAGTTTCCAAGCCCATAGACGTTATGACTAAGGAGTTAGGAGACCGCTTTCGTACGCTCGCAAAAAACTAAAGCTTTCACTTTTCGCATCCCATTGCAAAACAAATGTAACCTCGTTTATGCTTTTCACGTCACGGACGCACATAGAGAAGCGATTCACTTAAACCAATTACATCGATTCACGTTTTAGCTCTCTTCCGCTTCTAGCAACACCGGTAGACTAGCTGCGTGCTCCGGCGGGCACGTCTTCGATGAGAATGCACTCAGCCAGGCATCGATGTCCCGCTCCGAGCACAGGAACTTTGCAGAGACGGCGTTGTCATAATCCTTCTGACGCACAGAGAAGCCACAACTGGTGTCTCCGCGCTCAGTCATTGTATTCCTTAGGTTGACGACCCCCAGAGGTTTCGACAGCCGCTTCCGAGGATACATCACCGCGAAGTGTTCTAGGGAGGTCCGATATACGACTACTCTGACATCCTGGCGTAACCCGCCTGGTCCCAGGAGCACCAAAAACCCGGATTTCACTTCGGCATCGCAGGTTTTTTTACTGAATCCTGGAACGAAGAGCTCCGATCGGCATGCCGACATGACGTCTGTCGGCATTTCAGTTTTGTTTTGGTTAAGTGAAAAACATAACAAAGCTGTGGTTCGTCGAAACGCGACGCGGGTTACCGCTACCGAGGTCTGAAACAAACTGAGGAGTGAGCCGAGCCGAGTGAGGAGGATGAGGTATATTGTAACGAACTGAAGCGAGCGGCGAAGCGACGAGAGCCGAAGCCTTTTCGTGTAGCTGTAGCCTTCGGCCTTTCGCTCGAATATCTATTTTCGCTGACTGTCGCTTGCATTCACTTGTGCTCCTAACGAAAGGTTTTTGCCTCTATCGACTGAGTGAATGACATGGTTGAATTCCGAAATAGAAGTTTGTAAAATTCGTCAAATTTCAACAAATAAGATATAGCAATATTCCCAAAATTATGGTAAAGTAAAAAATAAAATAGGAAGGTTTCCTTAACTCCATCAAGCCATACGCCAATACTTCGCATTGGAGCAGCGTAGTGGAATATGCTTTAGACCTCCATAAGAGGAAAGACCCGTGCACAATAGTAGGCCATAATGGGTCGGGGCACTTGGAGCCAAATTAAACCTTCACCCTCACATTCCCGCGCCATAACTGAGACATGTTTGTGTAAATATAATGTCAAATACCTATGTATGTATGTTGTAAAATCTGAATAAGAACAAAACTAGAAAAGAGAAATAAACCCTAGTATGACTTGGCCGGTAGAGATATTTATTTCTAAAGTTGCTCTCTGTAGCATGATGTCCTGTTGCTAGAAAAATATCTAAATAAGACTTAATATGAATATAGAAATAAAGTTATATTTGTTATTCTTCAAGCCAGAAATATAAGAGCATTAACATTATTTTACATCCATTTTGAAACCTAGCGTAAATTTTGTGCCAGCCGGTTCTAATGCAATTTAATTCAAATAAAATATTTATAGGGATCATTAGGTAACACTTACTAGCTATGATAAAATATATAACATAATAAAATACAACAAAGACTAATGATCTTTAATTGACCTTCTTATACCTGTATAAAACCCTAACATACTTATTTTAACAATCAAAAGGTCAGAAGAACCAGTTGCGTCTTGTGCCTGAATTATAAGACCATATTGAAATCTTTTAGTGTTTCTATTATAGGCATGCCGGCAATTCTCTACTCACTCTACTGAATAAAACTGTTACTGACAACGCACGAAAGTTGAGAGTTTTTTATAGCTCTAAAAAGGAGTGAAAGGAGTTTTTAAATTTAATTCAGTAACTAGGAATAATTAAAAATGATAAGAGTAAATATTTCTCTGTATCAGTTTATTGTTATAATTGTATACAGGTATTTCGTTCTAATTACTTGAGACTGTAAACTTTACTTTATTTTTATTTATTTATTTATTTAGCTTACATTATTGTCTTAGAATTTTATCTATCTAACACTCTTAAAAACTAATGAGTTAAGTTATACTGAATTAATAAAATACGCAATTAACTGACCTTATTATTTTGAAAATAGTTTACTCAAAGGGGTAGATAAACTGAGGATCACCAATATCTCTTGAGTATTCTCTAAAATCATGAGTAGATTACCAATAGTTACACCGTTACTCAGATGCCTTTCTGTCTATGTCCTCTGATCAATACCATAAAAGTATATGTATAACATGACATATTTCTTACATCGTACTGGCTTGACTGGTTACAAAAAAACAATAGGTCTATTACACGGACGTAAAAAAAGAACGGACGTAACCTTGTCTAATCGAGAGTGCGTAATTTTGTAATTTTTGATTCGCGATGGTGTCAATGTCATAGCACTATGGTGTCAATGTGTGGGTGTGTGTACTTGTACGAATACAGAGTTGGTATTACTATGGGTGCTTCACTGAATTTGTTCTTGGGATTACGTCCGTCTTTTTCTTACGTCCGTGGTATATTATTAAATTATTATGAATAAGTGGTACTAATAATTTCTGTACAAAGAGTAATGATATTCCATCAAAAACAAATGTGAAAGGAGAGCCAAGTTCTATATTAAGAATAACTTCGCCAACAAAAGAATTGAGTTAATTTTAGTTACAATTAAGAACATGTCATTTAAGCTGAAGATTTGACTTGGCTATTTTTCACGTGCCTACAGGCTTTATTATGCATATTTGTCTAATCAACTTATCGTCATCATACCACAGAAGACACAATTGGTCTTTTGGTCAAGTTGGTACTTAAATACAACATATTTAGGGGCCATCCATAAATTATAATACGTCACACAAACATAACTTTTGACCCCTTCCCCCGTAGAAATTATTAAATTAAAACAACTGTTCCGAAATAACTTTTATTTCCATTATTTTTGTTAAATATTTACATATGCATACCAATTATTCGATTTTGGAATGTGACGTCACGAAACTTAGGACCCCTTCCACCCCTTGTCACACAATGTCACACTACATCGACCCTTCCCCCTCTCCCCCCTAACGTGTGACGTAATTTATGGATGGCCACTTGTACTGTTAGGTTGATGTTGACCTATGTATGTTACTTTTCCAAAATTTTATTTGGTAGTAAAAACTCGGAGCTTCTACTTTCCTTACTAAGTGTCTATACAATGTCCTCTGACCAATACCATAAAAGCATGTAACGTGACATATAAATATAGGCTTGGTACAGGAATATGCGGAGACATGAGCTGCCAAATCCATTACACTTTTGCGTCGGGGTTCGCTGAATAGAATAGCTGTTCACCAACTATTGGGATTGATGCAGAGGCGTAGCTACCGCCGTATCAACCGTATCAATTATACGGGGCCCCCAGCGTATAGGGGCCCCCACTAACACTCCCAAAAAAGCTCGCCAATGGCCTACGACCGCTACAGTTGGCACCTTGGTCCTTTTATATTTTACAGCTAACGTTGTGGGGGCCCTACAACAAATATTGATATGGGGCCTCCTTAGGGCTAGCTACGCCACTGGATTGTTAAGTTCAATCTGTGAAATACGATTTGAATTTTAAGTTTTGTAGCGAGGCTTAATCTTGTAACCTCGTAAAAATCCGTTCAGTTAGGTAGGTATGTGGTGTCACATCTAGATCAACGATTTCGACTTACTATAAAAAAAATATGTATCAGCTGAGCCTACTGTAGTGAAACGACTTGTCGATCAGAACTGTTTATTGTGACAAGGCGGTACATATTCACGCTTAAAACGGCTACCTTCTTAATATTATGTATAATTTGGCGCGTCTGAACATAGGCTTTGCGAACTTTAGCGCATGTAAGACAGAGATGGCAACACGAACATGCTAACGTATGACTGAGACATAATACACCGCGTATCGAGTATTGGCGAACTACAGTGCGACCAACTTATCTGTGAACTGAGGGAGGGCGCTGTCGAACGCATTGGACCAATCACTGGGACGCAATTCGAGACGTAGTAAATGTCAATGTCATTCATTGACATTAACACAAAGAACTTAAGAATGGGGCAGCATTAGTTCCAATTTTCGCCATTTCACAGATAAGTTGGGCGCACTGTATGTTACTGCGCAGCCTTCTGCGCGAAGTTCAGACGCGCCAAGATACAGCGGCCGTACTGTACTACACCTACGATCTATCATCTAAAGGAAATCTGACTTACCTGTTCACTCGTCATAAAGTAAAATATTGAATAATCTTATTTTTAAATGTCTGTATTACTTTATGATTGTGTATTTAAATAAAATACCCTTCCATCGTACTTATAAAGGTCTAATTCAGTGGTAATCAACCTTTTTCATACGAGCCGTGGTATTCCAGCTCACCTTCTGATGATCATCATTGTGATAGGTAGTTAAGTAACTATAATCTAAAAATAAGTCAGGTAAATATTGGAATGTGACTCACAGAAAAAAAAGAAAAAAAAATGGAAAAAAAATCAAAAAACTCATTATTCATAGTTCTACCACAATATAGGAATCTAACACTAACGTAACTCGGGCCGATTCTCGAAAAACTTGCCTACGTTCGCGCGGACCGTTGCCGCGTTGCCGCGCGCTAGGGCTGTCCGCCGACAGTATTTAAATTTTATCAAACGACTTGAGTTTCTCAGTAGTTTTGTATTTAAAAATGTTATATTTTCTATTATAATAAATGCAATTCATTGTGAATAAAAAGGAAGTGTTCCATAAAAAAACTATGTTGTGTTTTTATTAGTACTGTGAAGGTTCGTAAGCCTTCAGTATTGTATTAAAGACAGAGACTCTTAGGGCAGGGTAAGTTCTTCTTGTAGGTTAAGGTAAATAAAAGAGGTACAACTGTCCGATTCTATAAACTTTATACCTATTGCTAAATTAATTTATACATAACATTAAAATCAAAGTTAGGCGCTCCACCCACTGAAGACGCGTCCCGCCGCGGTGCGCGGAGCGACAGATAACGCGCGCGGTGACGGAGGCGCAGATCTGCCTTACCTAGCGGTGTAATCTGCTCCCCCGCGCGGTGATGCAGATTACGACGGCATAAACTCATATGTTCACCGCGCGATCTGTCATATCCCGCGGTACGCCCCGCGCTCCCGGGCAGATCGGCAGAAACTGCGCGCGGGGCCGCCTTCCCGCGCGTCTCCGCGTCGGCAGTGTGTTGTGCTAGGCGTGATTTCTATATAAATTGAGATATTTGCATACAATGGTAAAATCTGCCATCCCGCGCCCCGTCGCGGTGCGCGGTGCAGTGGGTGGAGCGCCTTACAGTAGCAAGTAGCAATAACGTTTTAATGACAAATTAGACGCAAATATTCAAATTACAATTATTACAAATTACAATATTAGGTACAATTATTTCCAGACGAGATTCATAGATTCATTTTCTTTATCACGTCATTCATATTATATTCGTCTATACTATTGGATTGGGGTTAGTATTCTAAGCCGCCCCAATACGGCAAAAGTAATAATAATCAACCATTTGATTATTTTAGCCCCTTATTTATAAATCTAGGCATTTTACTCGGTGGACTTATGAAAAATAAACAATTTATTTAACTACTTATTGCAATACGTACTTGTTTTTATTTATTTATTATTTATCCTACATGCACTGATCTCCTTCGGCAGGACCGAAGACCTTGAATACAATAATTTGATTTCTTATTAATAATTACAATACAGTAATATAGTTAATATATACAATAACGCAATAATTATACAATACCTACTACCTAAGTTACTTACCTACAATAATTATATATACCTACCTACAAGTACGTATTATATATATATTATATTATATAAATATTATATATACTATATAATACGTACTTGTAGGTAGGTGTATAAAAATAGTGTCTTACCTTTCGGAGTCTCCAGGTAACGTAAAAAATGATATTCCTGGGTGACTTAATGTCGAATTAAAGCACCCAAAAACTGCACAATATTGTCTATTTCTGTTGCCTTTTTCTACTGCCATCTTAAATATTTCTAAATCTATTTTCTAAATCTACAGCCGCACACGACCATACAGCTCAACCAGAGTAGAAAATTAAAAAAGTTTGTTATTTGTACCGACCGGACCGTGGTGCAAGCTCCGGTCGTTCGCCTGTCGGCAATCGCCACGCGGCGGCCGCAGTTGCCTACATATCGCTTGCTTATTCCGATGTGCGTAGGTATAACGCGCGTTTCGGCCGTTTGTATGAAGAGCGAATACTGTTAGATTCCTATATTGTGGTTCTACATAAGAACAGCGATCTCATTTCAAAGGATATTATGTACTCCAAAGACCACTTTACACAACCATTTGAGATCAATAAAACGCTAAAAGCCTTACAAGCACAAGGCACTGACCTCTCCCGTTTTGAAGTCCCATTGACCTACAATCCTGATTTAAAGTCCCCAAGGAGGGATGGAGTAGGTAAACAAAAATGTTCTAAATGACTTCCTCGGAGCAGGAAATGGGGTCGGTACCTCATGGTGCTCTGATATATGCTATATTAGGACAAAAGACGTTTACTAACCACTTAGTAAGTAACTAGGTACGCACTTTAGACGTACACAAATACGTGTTTGAGAACATTTGGAACACTGTAAGTAGATAGGTAGGTTTTTTATAGGTACCACTAGACCAGTGGTAATCAACCTTTTTTCATACGGGCCACAAACACGTGTTAATCATGCTGTCACGGGCCACAATACAAAGAAAACTTTTTCGCGATTATTATAAAATAAAGTAACACCAGATGGGCTATCTACATAAGCCTGGCGGCCGCGGCTTGAGTATAACTGCACTATACTAACTGCTTAAGGTTGTCAGACTGTCAGAAGTAGAATGAAGTCTTCAGCGAAATTACCATAATTTTAACAGCGCATAATTTTATTTCGAATAAATGATAATGATAAATGTGATCAACTGAGATACTGGATTTACAAGGATTGGGCTATAATTTTTCCTTGTGTGAGACAGACTTTTAACTCGGTTAAAAAAACACTAACATGGTTTTACATCTAAAATTCGTCAGGAATGAAACTGGTAAGTAATTATTACTTAACCTCTAGTGCAAAAACAATGTCACGCTATGTCTACACTTTCTAAATGCCGTAATACCAGAATGTCTGTGTCATGCTAGGCTAAGGTGACCATACGTCCCGCTTTGGGATAATCCCGCCGGGATTGTCTACTTAAGCTAACGTAGCCGTGATAGTTTACCTTGTAAATTCATCATGTTACCTATTTTTGAGAATTTTTAACCGCTTCAAAAAAAGGAGGAGGTTCTCAATTCGACTGTATTTTTTTATGTTCGTTACCTCAGAACTTTAGACTGGGCGAACCGATTTTGATGATTCTTTTTTTAATCGAAAGCTGGTAGCTGTCATGTGGTCCCATATAAATTTTATTGCGATCTGACAATGGCATCCATGATAAAACAATATAAGTCTTAAATTTGTATTAAGTAAGCGCGACAAATGGAAGAATAACTCAATAACTCAATGGCGTGATGCCAGCCGATTTCGATGACTCTTTTTTTAATGGAAAGCAGGTGCTTGTCACGTAATCCCACATAAATTTGAACGAGTAATAAATTTAAATTTGATTCTAACAAGTGGTTTTAGAGTAACTTTGAAGTCGGTTATTTTTTGTTAGTAAAATTTAGATTATTCACTTGTCCAAGTCAAACCGTTTAGCCGGCAGGGGGGGAGGGACACTTGACTCTAACCAAAATTAGCACTTTAAAGCCAAATATTTTGCAAACGACCCCTAATGCCAAAAATGGTCTTAGAAGACCCATAAAAGTTTTGGAAGATCTTTTCAACGATACCCCACACTATAGGGTACGCGAAGAATAAAAAATTCATCCTCACGTTACCTGTAGGAGAGTAAACCCTGATTTTTTTTCAATATTTTATTCTACGATTCTTTCTAGAACTAAGAATCTCGCCGCTTTGCTTCGGACGCGCGATATGACGAAACTATAATTCCGATTTTCCTTCGGAACCCTAAAAGGTTCTGTAAATTATTATAGAATAAAATAAATATTCAATTGCTTTTAGAAGGCATTCTGAATAGGTACTTTCACTTATCAACTCACCTTCACCAGTTCACCACCAATATTGCTCTGTGATCTGTGAATGACCTCAAGATTTTGTTTGCAAATATTTCGCTATATTATTAAAATCCTAAAATGACGTCAATAGATAAGTTATTCGACATTTTAAAATATAATAAAGAAGTTACCGATGTTACCGTCTATCAAGTTATTCAAATTTCATTTTATTGATCTGAGGTTTCATGATGAAAGTTATCCGTCACACTCACACGTGTCTTCGCCAAAAGTGCGTGAAAAAATCAGCACGTGTAATGTTAAGTACCTACCTTCAATTAATCTTCTCAAGAATCATTATAAATGGTATATACCTACCTACTTACAGTACATTACACTTTAAAATAGCATATTTTTAAATTAAGTGCATTGGGGGGAAGTATTTAGAGCCGACAATTTTGGAGACCACCCTACTACAATACCATGGCAAATCACTGACAGATGAACCATATTATAGCTCTGCAGCCTCCGTCAGAGTAATTTGCGTCACAGTGTGTAAAAATAAAGATATTTGCGTCATCCCCCCCCCCCGCCCACTCCCCCAATTGCACGTAAACGGTAGGTTCTTCGCTATCAATGCATTTGACATACCTATCGTGATACCGTCATTGGAACAAAATAACCGTCCTTCTAAAATTGACCGTGAAAATGTTTTTATGTGGTTCGGTCGCAGTGTCGGAGAGCAACGTACTTTCGGCTAGTATCGCGTCGATGATGAAGGTAAGATTTTCGATTAGGTACGTTAGTGTCGGAGAAGTTTCTCCGCTTCACCAGTGTCACTACTTTCTTGATACCATTGTAGTTACCGACGTCATTAGCTATCACATTCTGTCCAGCATTAACGTAAATTTAATAGTTTAAAAATACGGTCAAGTGCGAGTCGGACTCACGTACGAAGGGTTCCGTACCAAAAATCACGCTTAAATTTAAGTGAGACCATATGACAAACACCAGCTTTCGATTAAAAAAGAATCAACAAAATCGGTTCACCCAGTCGAAAGTTCTGAGGTAACAAACATAAAAAAAAGAAAAAATACAGTCGAACCTCGTCCTTTTTAACCGACTTCAAAAAAAGGAGGAGGTTCTCAATTCGACTGTATTTTTTTTTATGTTTGTTACCTCAGAATTTTGGACTGGGCGAACCGATTTTGATGATTGTTTTTTTAATCGAAAGCTGGTGGCTGTCATGTAGTCCCACATAAATTTTATTGAGATCTGACAAGGGCATCCATGAGAAAAACCACATAAGTCGTAAATTTGTGTTAAGATGTGCGCGACAAATTGACGAATAACTCAATATCACGCCAACCGATTTCGATGATTCTTTTTTTAATCGAAAGCAGGTGCTTGTCATGTGGTCCCACATAAATTTGAACGAGATCTGAAAAGTAGTTTTTGAGACTTTGAAGTCGGTTATTTTTTGTTAGTAAAATTTAGATTATTTGAAGCCAGTTAAAAATGCGTTGTCATCAGAAATAAAGCAATATGTATTAATAAACAAAGCTTGGATATGAGGAATTAGGTCTAATTAAACTAGCAAAATTTGACCCAAACAGAGAAGACTAAATAAAAGCGTTTTCCTTGATTTAAAAGCAATTATTTTTTTCTATTCACCACTGACTTTTCTTTCTCAATGCTTTTAAAAGCTGCTGACCCATTCTGAAATTATACGACTAAGTGCGGCCGTATTTTTAATGAACTTAAATTCTGGAAAATATTCTACGCTATTTTTCTTTTTCATGCAAACGAACAGTTTTCTTTGCGAGAAATATGGAACACTGGTTAAGTGGAACAGCTCTTGACCTCTGAAGTGTTACTGGGACTAAGCTCATATGACTTGTAGGAACCTGCATATAAGTAGTCATGTTTTTAATTATATGGTGTGTCCACTTCTACAGGGTATTACAAAACTAGTAGTAAGATATCACCATACAAATTCTTACTAAGGAGCGATTTAAGTAACTGTTAGTGATTCTGAGTTGGGTCGATAACTGCGGCGTAAAGTAAACGCACGTTTACTATTTTTAAGGGACCGAAGCTTTTCTTTTCACTGCCGCTAGATGGCTCTGACCTCTGCTTCAGTCCCATACTTTTAGATTCATGTGTTTTTAGTTTACACTTTACGTGCGTTTACGCCGCCATTATGTCAAATAAAACTCGTACTAAGCACACAGCTTACGAAACCTAACTAGACCACTGCGAGCTAGGCGTAGCGCGCTTTTAGCCAATATAATATCTATGCGACCAGTTGACGGACTTTATTACGCGTGAAAATAGATCAAGTGCGCGAAAAATGAGTCATGACAACAGTTTCATAGGAGATCTAGTCTAATGCGGCTAGTGGTCTTGGACTTGAACTGCAAGTGCATGAGTTCCCTTGGATAAAGTTAGATCTGCAAGGGACTACAAGATATACAATAATGTTATCAATTATCTCACGGTGAATTTCTATATCGGCTATGGTTTACCGCTACGTTCATCAACCGACCGCAGCAAATTCTGTTCTTAATTTTATTTAGTTCCCAAACTTCTTTGTTCGATAATGCAATCTAGACTTTCTCTCAATACGTCGTGCTGTACTTGTCCTACCACTGGCAAGTTTACAGAAGCAATATTATGTTTGAATGAGCCGCGAATATAAGTAAGTCTCCCTTAGGTATATAGCTACATAACGTAAGGGTAAGCCTAAGAACTCACGGAGCGATTTTCTCCCGCGCCCGCCGCGGTAGCGGGCCCGCAGCTCCTGTAGAATGCAGATTTGTATGTAAAAACGAGCGGCATATTTCACGACGCGGTTTACGCCCGCGGCGGGCGCGGTTTACTCGCGGCGCCCGCTGCACCGGCGGGCAACTTCTAGAATCGCGCGGGTCGCGGTCAGCCGCAGCGTCGGCGGGTTGCTCCCGCACGCTCTGCGGTCGGTTGGCGGGCGACCGCGGTGGGCACCGGGGGGGTGGGGGGGATTTAGAGATCGTAAATACCGCCCGTCTTGCGATATTCGCCCGCCAGGTTTGCGGGCGATAACCGCAACCGCGGCGGCTGCGCTACCGCACAAAACTTCGGTCTCGTGAGTTTTGAAACTTTTTAAAATTTCCGCCACCGCGGCGGGCGCGGGAGAAAATCGCTCCGTGAGTTCTTAGGCTAAGGGTGCTAACAATCACATTACATAAGAAATAATAATAATATGTGTAATGTGACCCAAGTGCGGGTATACGTCAATAGGCAATAAAATACTTAATAACTTAAGTCATTAATACATTAAGTCCGCCTTTTGTTCTTATACATGTCATCTGTATGGTGCAATAAAGACTAAATAAATAAATAAATAATAGTATACGATAGATACTCATGACATGACTTAGGTATGTGGCCCATTTTTAGTATTTTTAGCACTACCGTATTATAATGTCCTACCTATCGATTGAAGTTGGGCATAAGTACTATTATTTCTTCTATGGTTGGGCATATATGCATTCATTTACCCACCTAATTTTGACATAATTTCATACGTAATGTTGACTTTAAAATTTAACATTGCTAGTCTCAGTTTCCTTCGCCACTCGATAGCAGTCTGACAAGTATCTTAAACGGTAAATTTGTCGGAAGGAAAGTTTTAATGGCTTTCATTTCGTTTCATACTGTTACAAGTTGTACCGAGAATTATTGGTCGAAAAAGGACGAATAGTGGCTTTAGAAAGTAGTTCGAAAGCTGCGGTACATTTGGCGGACCTCGGTCAATACCTCGGTACGGATTATGGATTACCTATACATTTATGATTAAAATTCTCGATCAAATGTATATCACGTAAACCGTTCGTAATACGTACGAGTATGTATAAAATTTCTAATAATTGAATCGTATAGAATTAAAGGTGGTTTAGGCGCAAAATGTCCCATTCGCAAAATGTCCAGCGTGCGCAAAAGGTCCCATTCGCTGAATGTCCTATTCTCCAAATGTCCTTTTTAACAGTTTTGAGATAATGATGAAAAAAATTTAAAATATTGAATTCAACTGTTTTTTTACATATTATTACCAAATACGGCCATGTATGTTCCTTCTAATTTCAACATAAAAATTACTATTATTCCTTCTGTGATAAAATCAGTTTTGTTTCAGACGGCCTCCTTCCGTGCTTCATAAAACGTTTTTTTCGCTTTACCTAAAAGTGAGATGGGCACCTTTGATTCTATATGACTCAATTGAATTAGGTATCTAAGTTTCGAATCGTAATTGTATAAAACCGCTTGCTTTTATTTAGCTAGTCTTGTTCGTTAGTTTGTTGTAATAAGGGTTTTTATTTAAGTTCTAATCTAATATTCGTTACAGAGAGTCTGAGGATTTCTCTGAAAAAATCTCAAAATATATAAGGTATTTTCACTCACCTGCATGATATCCCGCCCCCAACTTCCCCCAGGCTGGGCACGCCCATGTCTGGATACCTCCTTCATTATTAGCATTTATTAAAATGAATGGTTGATTGGTTATACTGGCATTAACATTTGCTTTACTTACATATTTAATTATTCAAATAAAAAATTATCAGCTAAGAAAGAAGAAAACTAATTCCCCCATATTTATTTTGACGACCCTGTAGCCTAGTTGGTAGCGGCCCTGCCTGCGAAGCGAGGGGTCCCGTGTTCGATGTCCGGCCAAGGCAGATGTTTATGTGACAGATAAATATTTGTACTCGGGTCATGGGTGTTACTGTGATGTGTTTGTATATGTGTCGTCCATGACACCGCGACACAGGTAAAAACCTACTTTATTTATTTATTTTTATGTATATTTAAACTCCCCGAAGTTCGTGTTTTAACTTCAGAAAAATTAACCGCCGAACATTCTCAACCTAGCCATCAGAGACAAATCACTAAGAGTTCTGGTCTAAAAAAATAAAACGGACTTATTAAGAAGAAATCTTTATTTCCTTTTCAAAATTACCTAGATCAACTCTTCGATATGATTCCCTTAACATTTACACAAGCATTACATTCTCAAAAACTCAAAATTCACATTTACCGTTTTCCATCTACAATTCCATATGTTCACATAATTTATTCCGTGTTTATTCGGCAGGATATTGATAAGTGCAGTAAAAAGTGAATAGATGTATCCCTGATAATGTTTTAAGACTGTATATTAATATTTACATAATATAAGTAAGAACTTTGCAACGATGAATGTATTGCAAGTGGAAAACAGTAGGTTCACAATTAAAACAGGCATTGACATATTACCAAAAATAGTTTCAATCTTTTTTGGATATTCGTTGTAAAGAATTAAAAAGCATATAACAATTTCGAAAAAAGGAATAAAAATCGAATAAATACTTAAAAGAATCAGTTCTTTCCGAAATACAATGATTAACCTAAATAAAAACAATAAATATGAGTAAAAAAGAACATTAGTTTTCTATTATACACAGAAAACATTACAATTTACAGTAACTTCTACTTTAGTGAAATACTTTTGAGCTGGTATTAGTTCATTTATTTATACAAAATTAAATTATTGATACTGTAATAACATTAAAGTGTTTTCCACAGATGTATATATACTAGCTGTCATCTCAAGACTAAAGATTTATTTAATATCTATCTGAAAGAACAGATGATGTGAACCGTCACTGACTAATAAAAACAGACTGATATATGTAATGGCCACAAGAAAAATCTTCAATAATAGATTTGCTTGAATAAGAATATTTTGCAGTAATTATTGTTAGTCAAAAACAGATTAATACTGATTGAATAATAATATTTCCGCATCCGAGTAGCACAAAAAAATAAATGAATTTACAGCTTTTAATCAATATCTAATATAGATACAAATGTGACAAATGTTCGTAAAATGTGGGTTAAATAAAAATATAGTATAAATGCGACACATTCACGAAGACGTAGACGTACTCGTGACAAAGAAGTATAATTTTGTTCACACAATTCCAAGGTCGAATTTATGACCAGTCGGCTAAACTAACTACCTTTCTCTTGTTTTCCTTATCGGTTTTTAAACTTAGGAGTATTGGAAACCATTATACAAAAAAAAACTAAAAGTAATCATTAAAATAAAACAATTACATAATCGTTATTAAATATCGAAACATACGGTACATATTACAGACAAACATACCATGCGCACATCATTTCACACCATTAAAAATTTTCTAATAAAAAACACGAAAACTTCATTGAAATTCTCATTTGATTTTTATGTAAATATTTTATTAACTACGCACAATAAGTCCGTTTTCAGAAATCTAAATATTTTGTCTAAGCTAATATAAATCTAATCTGAAGTACAAATATGATTTATTTATTTACTAAATGTCATATCGATACTGTTATACTCAGTGGTTTATTTAAAAGTGAAAACATTCAAAAGGTAATTTTTAACGAGTATATGGCAGTGTATTTATAGTAAACTTATATAACACAATCTAGGTTCATTTCCATGAATTTAAGCACACGTATTGTGCTTAACCTTAAATAAAACATAACGCCGCATTTGTGTTAATAATATCATTTTGTTCCTTAACGAAAAATATTAAGTGCAAGATAGTTCTAAAACCGTAAGTCAGATAACCACAAAAATATTTTGATAAACGTTACAATAGCGAGCATCCGGGTGCATAATTACATCAGCGCAAAATATCATGTTTTAGCATTGAAGTATAATGTCATAGAACAGACATCTCGAACAAAATGTGTCTCGCCCCGGGAGGTTCTATTTTCAAAATTGAGCCCCCGTTCTCCATGCTCTCCATGTTCTCAATGCTAAAACACACTGAAGTATTATTATTAGCATTTAGAACCGACATCGCGATCACAATGTATGTCCCAATGAATTAGCGCCGATCGGCTTCAATTTTCAATGGATTCGTTCGATTTTGAAAGGAGAACGGGGGCTCAATTTTGAAAATTGAACCTCCCGGCGGAACACACATTTTGTTCGAGATGTCTGTTCTATGACATTATACTTTAATGTGTTTTAGTATCATTTTATTAGTAGTTGGTCAAAGCACAAGTTGATATAGTGGAAGGGCAGGCCGAAGTAAACACAGTCGATTCCAATATGGAACAGCGACCTTATTTTAGATTAGAATAGAATTATTCAGATAGGGGTTTGAAAGACCTAACACTTTACTACAAATTGAAATAGTTTTATGAAAGAACGCTATTACCTTTGTAAGTAAGCTTATATTACAATATGTAGTAAGGAAATGAACCTAAATTACATGTAGAATAAAATACAAATTTCATTATTAAACATAATAAGCGTAATGATCCTATTAAAATAAATTGAATTACAGTAAAACTTATCTAAAAGAGGTTAATTAATAACTGTCGATACACATAATTACATTCCAAGTTGCATTCTTTAAGACAAGTGATTATTAAAAAACTAAGAATTTCATTTGAAACATGTTTACCATGATACAATAATTAAATTTTAGTAAAGATTCGGCAGTAATATCAGTCACTTTAAAAAAATGTTGTTAACACATAGAAACTATAAGTAATGCGTTTCGTACGCACACTGCGTGTACAAAATTGGTGCGTCCATAAAATTACGCATTGTTGGGAGCGACCTCTTGTAGAAAATACACGAAACATTGGAATATTTTATTGTTTCAGCTTTTTAAATTACAGCCAAATTATTATGTCAATATTACATCAACAACCTGCATTTTTATAAGAAATTTGATAAATGTTCGTCAGAAATCAACGCGAGCGTAGTGGGAACATCGCTTCGCAATAGGCATCAGCGTATATTATTGTTCTTTTAAAATTTCATTAAAATCTTTTATTTACCCATAACATTTAGACACAATTTACGAGTAATTACATATCTACCAATGTTTTATTACAACGTAGCGTGTTAGAGGTACTCCCTGATTTGTCCAAACGAATGTGACATTTATTTAATGACGAAGTGACCAGTCTAGTTTATACTGGTCCAATTTGCTATATCATTAACATAATAGTAATTTAATTTAAATACATATAAACTTGCATATCTAGCCCGGAAATCGAACCCAGCACTCTTGTTTAGCAGGGTCACTCCCAACTACGTTGTAGGGTCGTCCCTTAATATATGATTTGTACAAATAGATTTGAAAGTCGATGTATCATTCTTAACAATGCTAAATAAAGTATTCCTACAATAATAATAATAATATATCGTTTATTTCAACCAACTAGGGTTCATAATTCATAATACAAGAAGTGTAATGTATTGAATGAATTGAATGTAATGTATTGAAACTGTATATCAAAGTTTATATTTCATACTAGTACTTATAGAAAGCTATATAAACGATCAACGTTTATTATACCTAGATTACTTACATATTTATTTATTGCAGATGTGTTTATATATCGACAAATTATTCTAACAACGAGAAATAGATACAAAAATTGATCTACTTATTACATCAGAGAGTTAACAGAGATATATAAAAATTATACTAAAATTATGAGTTGGTGAAAAATTGTCACATTAATAGTAATACTTATACTACTTGTCCACTTTGCACTTGTAACTGTAATAATCTTTACACATCTGTCCTTGTCGCTCATCATGTTTTGCTTATTTTATCTGTTCTTGTCATTGATCATAATTCACTTTGTCTTAAATAATGGAATTAAAAAATTACTGCTGTATTATCGTTAATATTGTTGGACTAAA
Organism: Thymelicus acteon; assembly: GCA_951805285.1. Taxonomy (NCBI): domain Eukaryota; kingdom Metazoa; phylum Arthropoda; class Insecta; order Lepidoptera; family Hesperiidae; genus Thymelicus; species Thymelicus acteon. The sequence continues at coordinate 12,589,838 of OX638234.1, forward strand.
ATGGTCCTGAGTGAACATTTACTTCAAACACTTTCCTTGGATTGTGACATATTTTTTTAACCTAATTTATATTCAACTTTTATAATAAGAGTCCGAGTTAATTACAAAGAAGTTCTAGATATCTTCGAGGCTTCAATGTAACAACGCGAACGTCAGTCGGGCCGATAGCTCGACACGAACTCGTCGGCAACCATTTATCATTTTAAACTGTCATTGGATACCTACAATTTTACTGTCATTCTGTCAACTTAAACAAACATGACTGTCAACCTGTGCTGTCAACGAAGTAAGCTATTTTTAAACCCTCATTGAAATCAGTAATTTACACTAAAAATCCTATTTCACCTATCAACTCTCAAATCAAGTCAAGAGGCATATAACGTAATCGTCTTCAAACGACCCTACAAATTCTATTGCTTCTGTCACCTGTCAACGTGTCACGAGTCAAGGGGGCGGGGCTATAACTATAGTTCGTGCGACTGTCAACAGATGGCGGTACTAGCTAGAGGTGTCAGTCGGGGCAGCTCTGCACGAAGGAGGCGGGGAACAACCCCGTGCGTCCCGTGCGCTGGAGCGTGCCCTTGTACCAGCCGTCGCCGCGCTTCCGACACACTATGACGATGTCGTCGACGCGAAGCTCGAGCTCGTACTCCGAGTTGGGAGGGTACGGGGCTATGCAACGGTACCTGGAAGTTATCGAGAGTATTTTAATAATTAAAACGTACAAGGAAATAGATTGAGAGGGTGTAGATCCTCCACAATTAGTAGTAGTAAAGCTCTCAGGGCGGGGTAGGTAAATTACTAGAATGAGGCACAACTCCGGGTCTTCAAAGTATTATTAAATTATTATATTGCAAAGTTAATAAAAGTAATTTTGGATCTGCTGTTTTAATTTAATAATTTCTAGGTGTAAAATTTCACAATATGTGACGTCACAGGGGGGAGGTCTCACAAATGTGACCAGCTGTGACAAGGAGGTGGGAGGGGTCAAAAGTCATGAAAGTGTGACGTAATTTATGGATGGGGCCCCTAATAGTTAATAGCTAATAGTTAGTCCATACTTCTCTTTAACCGGCTGCGAGTGGTGTCGGTCGCGCCGCGCGGCCGTCACGTCCAGTGACTGCGACTTGCGGTGCTGGCTCTGCCAGGGGCCCTCGTTGCTGGACCTGCGTCACACACAAACATGAGAGGAAGGAGAGGCCCGTCCGAATATTTCATGTTATATTATCTGGCAGCTGGGATTACCTCACAGCACGGTTTATTATTTTTAAGATAATATTCAGGACAACTTGATACGATTATGTGACAATATTTCCGAAGTAAGTGATAATTACTCGTAATTTAAAAACGCGCATAACGAGAAAAATAGAGATGCGTGGATTATTCTACTCTGGATGTTTGGACGAACGACGACGTTTCATTGCAGCTGTTAAGAAGGGAGTTAACAGTTTACTTCTTACCCACCACTCATTGGCAATGCTTTTGGTATCACAGATGTCTTTGACATCATTAAACATAAATACTTTATCTCAATACAATATCTTTTTATCTTTACTAAAATAATATATTTAAAGTTACTGAGATATAGGAAAGCGCAAAGCAACATTTAACATTTAGCAAGTTAGAAAGCAAGACATTGGACAAACACATTGTGACGAATAATGACTGAGCAATGAATGAAAGTGATGTAGAAAATCATTCATTCACTAATACGACTGACCAATTAGTTGTGTTTCGTGCGATTATCATAAATATCGTTTCTGATTGGTTGGCTACCGGAACTTAAATTTGAAACGTGCAGTATTTGAGACAATTCCTCTTATCAATGCATACTTGTATGGCAATATATTACATAAAGGCCCATAGATACGGTTCATTTCTAGTAGTTGTAGTTGTTAGTTCTATCGTAGAACTAGTGGGAATTTTTTTTCTCACTAGTCTGAAGGTAGAACTACTGAGAAAAAAATTCCCACTAGTTCTACGATAGAACTAACAAGTACAACTACTGGGAATGAACCTACGAATTATCCCGTGTGTATGGCCGCTAAGATTGCCTTACTAAAGATAATTACAGTAAGCCGAGGTTTCGTTAAAATGTTTAATTATAAAATCATTAAAATGTATTATTTTGATAAAACCAGAATGGACTAAAAGTGATACCATGGTAATTCAATTTATCAAAATTCCAAATGAAAAAGTATTAAAGAAAAATTTAAATAATTCTTAGCTCTCTACTTAACGTTGTCCTGAAGCGGATAAACTTGGACAAAACCTCGACTTATATTACCTGTAGCACGGCACGAGCCTCTTTCAAGTGTACACATGCAGTGGTAAGTGCACATGAATAAAATACAGAAACTAAGCTTTGAAGAGGCAATGTCTGAGTGCAATCGCAATGCAACAAGTCGTCGTTGCGACTTTAAGACCTCTTATGTGTAAAAAATCAGCTTTTTGAGGGAATCGATAAAAATCGATAAAGTTTTGTTTAGCCAGCACATAGGTGATTTTGAATTTGGTGAATAAATTACGATGGAAACGTCGTACACACATGAGTTTTTGAATTCGATAATGCTTCAAAATGTAGTCATTTGACGTAAAAAAAAGTGATTTTGCCAAAAGTAGCACATATTACATATGAGGTCTTAAAGTCGCAACGACGAAGTGTCAATCCCACGAGAATACATTGTCTAGTGTCAAGTTTAGCTTCTGTATATCTATTCACGTGTAAAGTGCATGGGGGATCAAACCTGTGCAGGCGGTCGTGCGCGCGGTCCTTGCGGCTCGCGGGGCCCGAGTGCGCGGAGCCTGTGGGACCCAAGTGTGTGGCCCCCGAGTGGGTGCCCTGGGGTCCGTGGGACCCGTGGGGCCCGTGCGCCGGCAGCGCGCGCAACAGCTGCGACGGACACGAGCCCGACCTGCCCCAACGCGGCGGATGGTAGCGATGTAACGTCCGTTTAAATAACTAGCACGGTCGGACTACGTTATATATCCGGGATTTTTTATAGTTTACTAGCGCACTAAATTTCATGAAAATCCGTTCAGTAATTTTTGCGTAAAAGAGTAGCAAAAATCCATACAAACTCACATTTATAATATTAATAGAATCAGTTAATGCTTCTAAGAATTATTATTACTTCAAATCATCTGACGCGTTCTATGTAATTATAGTAATATAGTTTCACGGTAGGGTGTTATGATGAAAGATTTGATACAAAAATTCTCAAAATAATTTTTAGGTTTTGTTGATTTTATTGTAACTGATTGTTAGCCAATATATTTTTATATACTACACACTCATAGCCCCACACTAGGATTCCTTGTGTCGTGAGTGCCAGAAACAACACAAAGACAAGAACGCTATTGATGTCAAAAATAATTGAATAATGCTATTTGATTCACTTGAATAACATTTTGCTCAATGATGATAAATAAATTAATCGTGCCAGCTATTTAAAAAGGTACATCTTTCCCGCCGTGAGTTAGGTATCAGTGTTAAAGGCTTATTACATTTTGCGAAATTCAGCGAATCACTACTAAAATAATAACAAGTTATTGTATAAGTATAAATATACGGATTACGGTCTTACCCAGTGTCCGAATAGAGTCCGAATATAGAAAAATGTAATGAGCCCCTTACCCACAATGAGCACTAAATCTAGTATGGTAACGTTTTAGGAACACAGGGGATATTAACAAACACAATTAATTACGTAATGGGTACAGGACAAATCGTAGATATGCTTGTATGCACATTATTTCGTAAATAAATTAGAAAACTTAAACTCGTATCGTACAGTCGGCCGCAGAAGTAGCTTAACATTTTAGTACCTTGTCACATTACATTTCTTGAATTTGTCATAGATGTTGCTAGGAAACCGTCGAAACAGTTACTATTACAAAGTACTAAAATGTCAAGCTACTTCTACGGCCGACTGTACAAACGTATTACTAAATGTGCAATACACTAGCAGTTCTACGAAGGAACATAGACAAACCAAAATCAGTGCTCGGTTAATTGGACAATCTAGGCATTTGACTATTTACTTCAAACACATCATTATCTTAATATAATCTTGACAGTCTTAAAGTAAATAAATAGTCAAAAATCCTTGTTAAACATACACATAAACCCATTCCGTATGCATGTGAAACGCACACAGACGCAGTGGACATTAATCGATTTGGGCAAAGCTCAATGAAATGAATACAAGACCCGAGTGTAGGGTATCTCTACCTAAACTACATGCTAGGGGACTACTGAATACGATACCCCGATGTACAACCTCGCCTATTTACTTGTCACGCACAAATTTATATTTTACCAGAATGTTCTCACAACTAAACTTTTATAATATTATCTTCCCCAAAAATGAAAACAGAAATCACATGTTAATAAAGTGTTAAAACTGAACACCGGGTTGTCCATGCTGTAGACCTTACTTCCCCCTCCCCTCCCTTCCCCCACGACACGGTCGCACAGAGCAGCAGCCACATACCGCACATGCACCGGGTGCAGACTCGGCCCCGGCCCGTCCTCGAACACCGGGTTGTCCATGCTGTAGGCGGGCGGCGGAGACTTGCACTTCTTCATGGCTGCGAGCCGCTTCATGAGGCTCACGCCAGTCGAGATGGATGACTTCTCCGACTTGGGTTTGTCTTTGCACTGTAATTTTAACAGTTGCTTTTAGTGTTTTGTCGTCGATATCCTTATAATAGTGGAGCACTCATAATGGATCTTTGAATTCTTCTCCTAAGGGAGTTGTATAATTTATTATATGCATACAAAAATAATATATATTTCTATCCTTCTGGCCCAGATATACTCAACGTGCGGTCCGCTAGGCTTTTGTAGTTGATCCATCTGGGGTTACTTTATTTTATAATTATCGCGAAAACCTAAAAAACAATAGCAATTTTTTTACTTCTTTATTTTGTGGCCCGCGACAGCCTGACTAACAAGACAAGTTTTTGTGGCCCGTATGAAAAAAAGGTTGATTACCACTGTTCGAGCCAGTGCCCGCGACTTCTTCTATGAAAAACTTTTTCTCCCCAATTTAGGGTATGAATTTCCAAAAATCTCAAGGAACCCTGTATAAAGTTTGATACTTCTAGGTCCATTGGTTTAGACTTCTAGGCTGTGCGTTGTCTGGCAGTCAACAACAGTCAGCGTTTTGTACAGTATGATGATTAAAGCGACGTTTAAGTATTTAAACTTTTTTTTAAAACAAAATTTTGAACTCTAAAAACAGTTGACAATTTTCACTTATTCAACCTTATCTTAAACGAGTAACCACCCTCGCTTTGCTTCGGTTTTCTTATTTTTTCACACCTTGGATTTCATTATTTTTTGAAAATATAATATAGCCTATGTTACTCGGGGATAGTGTAGCTTCCCAACAGTGAAAGAATTTTTCAAATCGGTTCAGTAGTTTCGGAGCCTATTCAATGCAAAGAAAAAATCAAATCTTTCCTCTTTATATATTAGTATAATTACCTTTTCACTCTTCGGTGTACTTTGTTGCGGCTGCATTGAAGAGCTCCACGGATATGACAGGGGTTGGGCTGCAATAATTTTAAATAATTCGTCATCACAACAACTCAAGACACCTTTTACAGTGAGGCATGTTACAACAAGTTCACCAAGCATAGAATACCTTTCACATACTTATGTTAACATTAAAGCTAGCTTTTAGGCGTGCAGATTAATTCGTATTTGCGAGACAAGATTTTTTTTCATCATATTCATAAAATTAATTGGTTTAACTTTTTTTTTGTTTTTAAAATGTAAAAAATCACAGTATTTATTTTAAGATAGGTTAACTTTGACATTTAAAAATAAGCTAGATACATATTTAACTCAATTTAAACATAAAAATAAATACACCATTATCTATAATTTTTTTTTTCAAACAGTCTTATTTAGTAAACAAACTTACAGGGACTTCTTGACTTTATGTATTTGTAAAATAAAATAAGGCAAATAAAAATAATTTAAAGATAAATTATCATTTAATGCTTAAATTAATTTCTATTTACGATTAATTGTTTTAAGTATATTTTTGAATAAAAAGTAGTGCCAAGATTATTTACCAAAAAATACTTGTGTAAATGAATTTTACCAAGAAAAAATAACCGACTTCAAAATAACTCAAAAATTACTCGTCATATGTCGCTTAAATTTAAGTGGGACCACATTACAAGCACCAGCTTTCGATTAAAAAAAGAATCACCAAAATCGGTTCACCCAGTCGAAAGTTCTGAGCTAACAAACATAAAAAAATACAGTCGATTTGTTTGATTTTACCTGCTCCTTTTTTGAAGTCGGTTAAAAAACGGACTATAGTAATAGTACAATTCCCTAGTAGCTTAGCTAATATCTCACAACCCTGTGACGTCACTCACCGGCGGCGAGCGAGGGGCTGTTGGCGCGGGGCGGGGCGTCGGGCGGGGGCGGGGCCGCGGGGGGCGTGGCCGCCGGTGCCGGCTGCTTCACGCTCGCCGACGCCGCTATCGCTGCGTTCTGTAAGTACGTTTCATTGTGACTGTACTGTGATATTGTCACAGTACTATTACCTATTGGTACAGAAGAGTCAATCTGCAAAATCACTTAATCATATAGCGACTCTTGCTCCAATACAATAAAGTGTAACTCAGGTCCCACAGCGCTAATCGTTAACAGACGTTGACATCTAGACGTTGCCTCTCTTTCTAATCATAGCTTTCATTCTTTTTAGCAGCGTCAGGGTTGTCTTCTTTATTTGTAATGAGTAATGACATGTGTGACAGATTACAAATGGATAAAAAAAGGCGTGGTAGCCCTTCTGAAATTGGCCCGACACGTCGAACGCGGCACGTATAATTCGGCCGACGTATCTTAGCGTGTCTGAACATAGACTTTGCGAACTTTAGTGCATGTAAGACAGAGATAGCGACACGAACATGCTAATGTGTGACTGAGGCATAATACGCCGCGTACCGAGCATTGCCGAATTATGTTCCTTTTTTACGAAATAATATAATAGACTTTGTTTACCTTCTCATGTCGCACTCTAGTGGCGGGCGTGGCAGGCGCGACGTAGTTCCCGGGGAACACGCCGAAGCGCTGCGCGCGCTCCGAGCAGCCCTTGTACCAGCCGTCGCGGCACCGCTCTAGCACCGTGTACACACCTGGGGACAGTTACAAATATTATTTCAGAGATGGCTCACTGGAAACTCGGATCTAGCCCCCCCTCCCCCCTGGAGTCACGGGCGGGGATCAAAACCCCCCCTGGATGGGTCCATGTACCTCACCAAACTCAAATGCTGGATCCGCTTTTGCATCAGACGCTATACCAATGTGACGCAATGGCTATCATGCCGGACCGCCGTGCCAAGAGTCCTGGGAACAATTCCCAACGAGGCTGACATTTGAATGAGGAGTTTCACTTTCAGTTCTCAGTCTGGGTGGGTGTTCTTGTCTGTGTGTTGTCCATGGCACCTACGACACAGGGAATCCTAGTGTGGGGTGAGTATATGAGTGTGTAGCGCATTGAAGTATTGTACTAACGTACTAGAAGTACTAGAAGTACTAGAACAGACACCGCGAACCAATTTTATGTCGCGCCGGGAGGTACACCCCCCTCCTCCGTTCTCTTTTTAAAATCGTCCAAACTGAAAACAGTTGCCAATTGGCCATAGTTCATTGCGCAAACATCGGGTGCGGTAAAAGTTCTATACGCTAGTAGTAATAGTTAACTCCGACGAAAAAAGAGGGGTGTTATAAGTTTAACGTGTCTGTGTATCTATTGATCTGTATGTCATCTTTAGCATTGTAGCTTCCAAACGGATTTTCATCTAGTTTTTTTTTGTTTCAAAGATGACTTAGACTGTTCTTAGCTTTGTTTTGTGTAAAAAAAACTGTCGATTTTTTTAAATTAAGTTAGTATTAGTCTACTTTGCAACAATCCCAAATTTGTTAACAAGGCCAAATATATTTGGCTAAATGAGGAATTACGACATTGTTGCAAATTAGACTAATACTAACTTAATAGCAATGGATTTCCGCAAAGTAAAGCCTGATACTAGTAACGATTTTTTTAAATTTTAATTTAAGATTACTCAATGATGTAGTTGGTAGCACCCACCTCCCTTCCTCAGCTCTAACTCGTCAGCCTTCTGCGGTCGGTACGCGTACAGCGCGACGTACGCGGCGGGCAGCGGCCGCTCGTTGCTGCGCGAGCGACGCCGGCGGCGCTCCGGGGCAGAGTCTAGCAGGCTCGTCGCTACTATCTCCGCTGAATGTCTGGACATTGGAAACAATCTTCGCTTAATGTCTGGGCGTAGGCTCAAATACTAGGTAAAGATGTTGTGTAAAAATCTAACTTCTAAGAAATTGCGTTAGATAAGGACAGCTAAAATTATCGCTAAATATAATGATATCAAAAATCGCCTAATCGGGATCCTATAATCATAACTGACTGACTGACTGAATAAATATGGGACCGATCTGGAATCATAATCTTTATTTATCTATTTATTCTTTATTGAACCTTACACAAGTAATGAAACAAAAGGCGGACTTAATGCTAAAAGCATTCTCTGCCAGTCTACCTTAGGGGCAGTGGGAGAACAAAGAATTCTTTCCTTTGTTTCAGATAAAGAAGAAATTTCCAAATCGGTTCCAAACATTTAAAAAAGTGAGAAACGCTTTTTTGAGTCGGTAAAAAAAACAGAACATTTATTTTATTCGAGGGACACATCACAAAATCTATTTTTATACCTATCTATAGAAATAAAATAAAAATAAATCGCATTAAAAACTCTACTGTAACATTCTGAGAACTAAAGGTCAGTGGATATGATGTCAATATAACCTAAATCGATAACGTCAATGTGACACAAATATGACATAACCTGCCAATAGATGGCGTTGGGCGTCTCCTGAATCACGCTAACGACTGCAACTTGTAGATTGTATAAGAGCGTCGCGCTACGATTTTCTCGTTGCCATCAGAAGGGTCTTAACTGACTCGACTGAACAGCGAGTGATGAGCTCGGATATGATCTCCTGATTACACTCCGCTCGCTCGCGTCTCACTATCGCAGAGGCGCGTGTCGATTATCTGACGCTGTTTTTGGCCACTTTTATAAACTTTAAAAAATAATAAATGAAAATAACTGACTTAATGAATTCAATAAAATTCATTTTCTGTATTAATTTAATACTCAAAATCTTTTTATTTTAATTAAGTCTCATTCTCAAATAAGCTACCTAATCTTCACCGGTTATTTATTAGTTGTACCGCTCACATGTTACTTTCACACTGAACGATCGTAAAGGTCATTATCATGATCATTAAACGCGATGGCGGAAAAGCGATGACACTGCCAATGTACATGCTCTCACAAAGAGTTGCTGAATGAATTAAAAGCGAAAATACAAATACACCCAAAAATAATTAATCTAATTCTACTTCACTTACCTATTCTGAGTGTGGTTGGCCTGTAGATGCGTCGATGGCGTCAAACTGTGCCTCTTCTCTCTATGGTGGTGGTCCCTATGAGCTCTAGACACCATGTAGTTCCCGTCTTTACCGTGGGACGGCGACAACGCTGCTTGAAGCCCCAAACCAAAGTTTAATAACGAGTCCGGCCCACTAGACCGCATTACGTTGGCATTCTTCGACGAAGAAGGCGCATCCAGTCTCGAAGGATCATTATTGCTTGCAGCTTCCTGATTGTCAGTTTGATTCTGGGACGTATTACTGCCACCAGATGCATTCAATTTCGGACTTTCGGATGGCGGTAGACTCACGTTCAAGGACGTGTTAGTGGCAGTCGAGCTTTCGTTTAAACTCAACATGGCAACGGAGGTGTTTAGCGAGTCTTGGTTCTCTTGCGTCTCCTCCGTTGGATTTTGAGCACTATTCGATGCTATTACTGTTGTGTTTCGCTCGGTGTTGTTGTCAGGAGAGCTCGGTAGGCTCGGTTCGGCGCTCTCGCAGGTGCTTGTATTGGAGCTTGTGTTCGGCGTGGTTGTGGAGCTGACGCCAACGGATGGCGTATTCATACTCGAACTGGAATCCGAGCTGACGTTGTTAGAGTTAAAATTCGCTACAGAGACTGGAAAGTGCTCGTGTGGTCGCACGTTTTGATACGTAGTTTCTACTTTATGCACGGGCGTCGTATTGTAGCTGTCGTATTTGACTGTGCGGAGCCTGTCGTAGTTTTCATTGATTCGCGAGACGCTCTGCACTCCCATGGTTCCCTGATGGTTTTTGTTATGAACGTTCGTGAAGTTGATGAGGTCTAGTGAATGTTTTGTTTGCGTTGGCTCCATGATGTTTCTGGGGACCGCTGTAGTGGTAACCAGCCCTCCGTGGGATATGGTAGAGACGTGCTGGTTGACGGGTTGCGGCACGAGGATCTGTGGCTGAGCTACGACGTTGGCTTGCGTGTTCGGCGGGAAGGCCGGCTGTGATTGGCTCATCGTGGGCATGTTCTGGTAGTTGCCCTGCCCGGACGTAGGCGTCGATATCGACATCTGTTGGTATCTGTGGGAGTGCTGTAATGACAACAAAAAATATCATTCATTATAAATGTAATACGAGGTTTTATTCACATTGATCACATAGAAATGAATTACATAATATGTTGATTAGAGGTCGATGCTTACGTTTTTTCTCGTACGGGCCGGGACGTGAAGTTTTGGAAACATCGTTTCATAGAAAATGTATGCGATAGTGCATACGCAGCGGAATCTCGTACGGGACGGGAACGGGGCACGGACGTATATTTATGCCCCGTCCCCGTCCCATACGGGGTAAAAACACGTTACGTATGCATCGATCATACGTATGATCTTAAGGCATTGTTGAAAGATCGTTTATTCACATTATCTGGAAGTTTAATTTAATTTGCTGGATCCCCATCCGATTTTGATTCTTGTCGGTGGCCTGAAGGAACTTCCTCATAGACTAGACAATAGTGCATAAAAACTAATAAATCCAACGATAGTATACAAGTGTTACCTGTTGTGTATGGTGCCTGTGCTCGGAGTGGCCGGCGCGCGCGTGCTCCGGCAGCGGCGGTACGGCCCGGTTCAAGGGGGTGCTGGAATATTTATCACATACATCATGATTTCATAAATTAATAAACACCCGTTTTACGCCCCAACTCAGAGTCACTAACGGCTACTTAATAATATATTAATAAACACCCGTCTTACGCCCCAACTCAAGAGTCACTAACGGCTACTTAATAATATATTAATAAACACCCGTCTTACGCCCCAACTCAGAGTCACTAACGGCTACTTAATAATATATTAATAAACACCCGTCTTATGCCCCAACTCAGAATCACTAACGGCTACTTAATAATATATTAATAAACACCCGTCTTACGCCCCAACTCAGAATCACTAACGGCTACTTAATAATATATTAATAAACACCCGTCTTACGCCCCAACTCAAGAGTCACTAACGGCTACTTAATAATATATTAATAAACACCCGTCTTACGCCCCAACTCAGAATCACTAACGGCTACTTAATAATATATTAATAAACACCCGTCTTACGCCCCAACTCAAGAGTCACTAACGGCTACTTAATAATATATTAATAAACACCCGACTTACGCCCCAACTCAAAGTCACTAATGGCTACTTAATAATATATTAATAAACACCCGTCTTACGCCCCAACTCAGAATCACTAACGGCTACTTAATAATATATTAATAAACACCCGTCTTACGCCCCAACTCAGAATCACTAACGGCTACTTAATAATATATTAATAAACACCCGTCTTACGCCCCAACTCAGAATCACTAACGGCTACTTAATAATATATTAATAAACACCCGTCTTACGCCCCAACTCAGAGTCACTAACGGCTACTTAAATCGTTCCTTAGTACAGAATCATCATACAAATTCTGTACTACGGAGCAATTTAAGGATGGGGGCGTTAGTTTTTCTCAGACACTCTAATTATACTATATTAGAACCTGCAAAGTTACATGCTACTATAGTGCATCAGATAGATGTGAAGACATGTAAAATTTTAATAAACATGGTAAAATCAGATAGGAGAACACTCTTATGACTTATCTGAAGGACGGTAAGTCGGGGCAAAATATGACAGATGACACAAACACAAATACTATTGTAAACGTCATAATTATAACAAAGCTATGCGTTGTCTGTCAGTTATCCTTCGTAAATACAAAGTTCCAAACACAGAACAGACGATACACTTCGCCTTTGTATGAAGTTTGTTACTCTTTACGCAAAAACTACTGATTGGATTTTCCTGAAATTTTGCATATAAATAGACCATGATCTGGACTCGTTCTAGTGTACTTATTGTCTCGGAGAACGCGGGCGCTAGTTAGACTACCTGTTCATAAGCTGCCTGGCGGGCTGGTTGAGCTCCACGAAGGCGATGGGGAAGATGCCCACGCGCTGCTCCAGCCGCCCCTCCGCCCAGTTCTCGTCTACACGACGGTGGACTGTTATTATTGCTCCTGAAACATCATACGATATACGGTTAGGAGGCCATCCATGAATTACGTCACACGTTAGGGAGGGGGGGAGGGGTCGATGAAGTGTGACATTGTGTGACAAGGGGTGGGAGGGGGTCCTAAATTTCATGACGTCACATTTCAAAATCGAATAATTGGTATGTATAGGTAAATATTAAAAAACAATTAATGGAAATAAAACTTATTTCGGAACTGCTGTTTTACTTTAATCATTTCTAGGTGTAAAATAAAATGTCATAATATGTGACGTCACACTAGGGGGGAGGTCTCACAACTGTGACCAGCTGTGATAAGGAAGGGGGGGAGGGGTCAAATAGTCATGAAATTAGTGTGACGTAATTTGTGGATGGCCCCTAATATGTTATATGATAGAGTAATAAGGTGAACAGCATCTATTTATAATTGTACCCCTTAGTAATTGCAAGAATAATGCATGCACATAGACATCTGAAATTAGGTAAAATTTTTAGCACACGAGTTTAAAATACATTACAACGTATGATGGTTTATTCCCACAAGAAACATAAACGTTCCTTATACTTACCACAATCGCCCCAACTCAGAGTCACTAACGGTTACTTAAATCGCTCCTTAGTACAGAATTTGTACAGAAGGAGCGATTAAAGTAACCGTTAGTGACTCTGAGTTGGGGCATAAGTTACATTTACCACACACGCTGTTAATACGACACTAACGCTTGCAGCAGTTTATTAGCACTTAAAAGAGAATAGTACTAACCTTTATCAAAAGCCAGGCAGCCCTCCTCATCCGGTGCGGACATTCGGAAGTCGTACAGCGCTTTGCACAGCGCCGTCGGCACCGGTAACGGCACGACCACCTGCCAACCAGAAAACAACTGTGGGCAGATGTTATCTTGAAGATCCTTCAGCTACCTAGTCAGCAGATAAAGTCTCTTGCCTGCTAAATGGTGACAGGCATTGGTCGGTAGAACCCTCAGCCATGTTGATCATAGAACTTGTCTGCTAAATGGTAATAGGTATTAGTAGAAGGCTAAGGATGTTTTTGCACAAGGCAGACCTTGAAGTGCAGATACACATTTGTGCTCAGGTCATGGGAGTATGGGATGTTACCATGCCCTTGAATCCCTTCGTGCAAGAAAGTTAGTGTATTTGTAACTGATTTATTCTAAAATAGAAGACCAAGATAATAACCCTGTAATGAAATTTCTACTAAGGAGAATGGAAAATAGTTCTAAATCTAACTAAGGTTCTCCTTAGTTAAAGGGTTTGCTACTGTAAGAAACAGGAAGCTGATAATAACGAAACTATTGCTAAATGTTTTTTTAACTAGTATTTTTAGCAATGAAATATGATTTACCATTAAAATTTTTGGTTAGAATGACTCCTATCAAGTATTATGTTATCCATTGTATCGCCTAGTATATAAAATGACATACCAATACCTAATGTCTGGCGATTCGAGTCATTTACCTGCACATAAGTGATAGGAAACATGCCAGTCCGGCCGGAACATTCGCCCTGGTACCAGAAGGGGTCGATTTTCTTTTGCAGTAAGATCGTTTCGCCTTTCTTAAACGAAAGGTCCCTGAAAATAACATAGTATCGTTTTATTAACAAACAAAAATACAAATTCTGATAACAATATTGAAGTTACTGCTAATGTTAATTCCTACTAAATGTCCTCGTAATAAATCTGAAGAAGAAAGAGAAACACATTGCTGTATTAGATGTATTACTAAAAAACCTAATATTGCTTTCTGGTTTATACAGTAATGTATGACAAATTGGTCTCGAAATTCAGGAAAATGTAATGGGCCAATAATACTCGAATGTCCTAGAAATATTATTTTTTATATCAATAGCCTGACGCTCCACCTGACGGTAAGTGGCCATCGTCGCCCATGAACATTAGCAACACAAAGGCCAATGATGCGTTGCCGGCCAAGAAAGAAAAGAAAAAGAAAGTATATATATATACTACTACTTCTGCCAAAAATTTTTAGGGGTAGGGGGATGAAAAATAGATGTTATCGATTCTCCACCCTAGCCGATATGCACGCAAACATTCACGAAAATCGGTCGAGCCGTTTCGGAGGAGTTCAACTTCTAACACCGTGACAAGAGAATTTATATATTAGATTAAAGCGAATTAGTCCATTGAAATGTTACATTTTTTAGGCCTTACCTTGCGTTTTTTAGAGGACGCAATTTTATTTTTTTGATGTGTAGGGGGGGTCAGTGTAAAGCTAAAACCAAGTTTGTGGGGTCGCCACCCTTGTCCCACGGCCGCCATCTTGAAAATAGGGGTTGAAATGGTTTTTACGATATATCTCTTAAACTATTTATTTGATAAAAAAAAATTGTTAACATTTTTTGTTGCAAATTAAATTCTCTACAACTTTGGTCCAGTAACTTTTTGTCGTAAAACTATAAATAAAAAAGTTATAAACGAAAATATTCAGAAAAAAAATGTATCCTACTATGCATTATTTCAAGCTCTTGCCTACTTTTGATGTCATTTAAATGTATAGAACTATTGTTGGATCTTACAGATCGTACACTTTGGTGGAAATAAATTTCAGTATTGCCATACAAAAAATAATCATTTTCATACAAATGTATCCTTTTATGCATAAAATCAAGCACTAGCCTGCTTTTGATGTCATTTAAATGTACAGGACTATTGTTTGATGTTATAGATCGCACACTTTGGTGGAAATAAATTTCAGTATTGCCGTACAAAAAATAATAATTTTCGTACAAATATATCCTTCTATGCATAATTTCAAGTTCTAGTCTGCTTTTGATGTCATTTAAATGTACAGGACTATTGTTGGATCTTACAGATCGCACACTTTGGTGGAAATAAATTTCAGTATTGCCATACAAAAAATAATAATTTTCATACAAATGTATCCTTCTTTGCATAATTTCACGCTCTAGCCTGCTTTTGATGTCACTTAAATGTATAGAAAATGTTCACATTTTCGCTTATAACTTTTTTATTTATAGTTTTACGACAAAAAGTTACTGGACCCAAGTTGTAGAGAATTTAATTTGCAACAAAAAATGTTAATAATTTTTTTTATCAAATAAATAGTTTAGGAGATATATCATAAAAACCATTTCAACCCCTATTTTCAAGATGGCGGCCGTGGGACAAGGGTGGCGACCCCACAAACTTGGTTTTAACTTTACACTGACCCCCCCTACACATCAAAAAAATAAAATTGCGTCCTCTAAAAAACGCAACCCCAAATGTAACTTTTCAATGGACTAAATGTGTTATTAAGACAGTAGCTATGCATACCCCGGTTCCTTGGATATGTAGTCGTACATTGCTCGAGCGTGCGGCGGCAGTTGCTTGCCGTCCGTCCTCGCGCTTTGTACTTGCGACTGAGTCTGGAACGTTACAGAAGGAAAATTAACATGGTCACTTTTGTATGCTCTATAGTCTATAGATCACAGTGTTAAGAGATGAAGCACAAAAAATAACAACTGAGACATTGATATCTATCTCATTCCGACACAAGCGATCGTTATAAGATGGACAGGACACGACGAAGTTCTCGTGTCCACATCCACAGTTAGAAGAAGTGTAATTACGAGGGGTCTTCCCAAAAAGTTATGTGTTCTTTAAATCTCTATTTGCTTGCTACTATTTCTCTTTCAACTTAATTCTGTCATTGCAATACTTCGTACTCAACTCAACGTATATCCAACGCGGACTCATGGTAAAATAAATATTACCTCGTAGCTTAATCTACTTATGGACTTAACGCAAAGATTACGAGACCTACAGAATAGTATAAACGAATCGCCACGTGCGATGAACCTAATAATAACCCATCAAGCAGGTATATAATATAATCTAATGAAACCTTGTAAACAGACAAAGATATTATAACCACCTGTGAATGTCCAGTTCTCGTTCGCTGTCCACTGATCTTCCTGGGTGCCGAGTTTCTCATGCCCTCGAGGATCCTCATGAGGAGCACGTTGGGAGGCAGCTCCTCCACCTTCGTCTCCACCAGGATCCGGCATTCTGGACATCGTAGCTCCTTGTGGGACTCGACTATCACCTGAAAATAAGGAAAAAAAGAATATTAGCTTGGTATTTATATCGTCCGACTAGCTGACCCAGCGAACTTCGTATCACCTAAGAAACTATTTTTTTTAAATAAAAGTAGCCTATGTTACTCCTTGTTACATCAGCTATCTGCCAGTGAAAGTCCCATGAAAATCGGTCCAGCCATTTCAGAGATTAGCCGGAACAAACAGACAGACAGACAAAAATTATAAAAAATGTTGTTTTGGTATATGTACAGTGTATACATCCAAATGCACTTAGTAAAATGCAGTTATTTTAATATTACAAACAGACACTCCTATTTTATTTATTTGTATAGATGTATAGAATGTATAGATTTAGACTATTAATTTAATTCTGATAAATAATAGGTATATGAATTGTTCGAACGGACATTTGCTGTTGGCCCTAGTTGCCATTACAGCTTCACACGGACATAATTTCGGAATCAAACGCAACATTGATTTATTTCTATACTATGATTTAATTGGGTGGCAATTGGCATGGATGCAGCCCATCATCTCTGCAACCAAGAACTCTGATTACACGCGATTATCTCAAAAACTACTAGGTACGCGGTTTTATGTGCGGTTTTTACTTTTTACCAATAGATAGAGATGGCTTATGTTCATTTGATAAACGTGAAAAGTTTATCGTCTGATAAAAAGAAACAACAATTTGAGATGCGTTATTAAGAGTGACTATATAATTTGTGAATATAATTTGTGAACGATATCAGGTTTCCCTAAGTAACAGAAAACAACTAAATACCAAGACCACTAGTCCCTATAAAGAGACTACATCTATATCAAGATACCCGTAAGGTAAGACGTCCAGTCGTCCACTCACCACGTTGTTTCACTTTACTTAAAAGGTCAATTTAAATCACCAATTGAAACCCTTGGAAAGTTAATTGACCCTCCAGTGGACAGGGAGTGTGATCGCATCGCGAACGCAAACACACGCCCACCGCTCAAGACAAAGTAGTAATTACTTCAAGTAGTACAGTCAGCACAATTTTTACATTTAAAACCATTTTGTAATGTTTAATTTAACAAAATGTTTGTTTTCAATAATTTATCATTGATAACAAATTAAAGATGAAGTAACGTTTTTGTCTCATGCCCTGCATAAACTTTTTTGCTGACTGTACCCATCTTCCGCTCTAATATTACTCGTCGCGAGTCAGTTACTTGTTTCCATTCACATTCAATTAAAAACTTGGCTTGACCACACACCACAACACTTAGAGGACACTGGTCTCTCGGCGTAAAATCAAAGCTTGGATTCCAGTACAACACGTTATTACATTGCAAAGATGGAGGGATAACTCGAGTTTCAAAACTTCCTATACCGCCTGAAAGCCTTCAACATGCCTTATGGTTAACTAACGGTAAAAACGCTATTTGAAGCGCGAAAGCTTTAGAAACTTAATCTCTACTAGACATCCAAACTATTAACTATATTATTAACCTCATCCAAAGTTTATCAACTCGGTCGATCCCTTAACCACGAGCCATCGGGTTCAGACCACTTCAACGATACTTGATTGACTCTTAAGTAAACAAACTTCATGAGTTCTTTCATATTGAGACTCCAGAGCACGTGTAGCCGTTATTGTTGCAAAACAGTCGTTACAAGCTGCATAGGAACAACCGATACTTCCGACAGTCTGGTCGGAAGGTGATCTATGACGACGTAGATTGAAGTTTCTTGATTGAAGAATCTGTTGTAATAATGGATTCAGAAGGCTCAGGAACGGTCAAATTGGCCCAAGCTTGGGGAGGCCTATGTCCATCAGCGGCCCTCAAAGGGCTGATGGATGGATAGATGGAATACAGAAAGAAAGAATCATGTAAAAAAATTGGTGCGTGTACTTTTGTACGCGCGTGAGAAGTTATACTTCTTCGGCATAATTAAATAAATATTTTACCCCCTCCTCTTCCCTTCCCCTCCCCTCCCCCTCACTTCCCGTGTTTAACTCATATACAAAAATAAATAAAAAAACAATATTCAAAAAAATATTAAAAATAACATTCAAAAACAATACTAATTAAACAATATCCTAACAATATTAAAAAAAACTATTTTGTATTACATAAAAACAAGAAACATTAATCATAAATTATCTGAACTTGTGTACTACACAAACTAAATGGCGCTGTTCATGAAGCTGAATCACGCTGTTGAGACTGTGAGATTTGTGTAAGTAATAACATTAAATTTTAAATGTTAAACGTTAAACGTTTAACGCTTTGCAAGTCCCATAAGAAGTATAACTTCAATAAAGTAAAACCTATCATTAATCAAATAAATTATCAGATCAAGTGACAAACAAGTAATAACGTAGACAGGACAGATGGTGTTTGCCTGTGGAATTCTGTTTTTATTCAGAATTCTGAATTCCTGACACTTTTTACGGCCACGAGAAATCTGTTTACTATGCCTCAATAAAAATAACAGCCGATCATTCCCTCTCAGTATATACATTTGACATGTTTAGGACATTATTTTAGGCTTACGAAACCATAAATAATAGCAAGCGTGAAATGAGTAACTTGAAATTAATTAACTAAAATATCAAATCTAAAACCGTCTGCAGGGTGGAGTCGGTAGAATCTATGTATAAACCGTGCTCAGGTTTTACTCAGACGTAAAATTATCCGAACAAAAATAATAGTTCTAAATCAATCTTAAACTCAGCCGTTTGACATGCTTTTTGACGTGATAACGTCTTATAAATCGATGAACACGGGCTGCACGCACGAAAAAGTGTCCCGTTCCGCGAGCGAGAGAGCGGCAAAAGCGAGAGAGAGAGGCACGATCGGCTACGATCACCGTAGGCGATCGTAGTTGAGTGGAGCTGAGCGGGGCGGAGCGGAGCGGGACGGAGCGGAGCGGGGCAGAGCGGAGCGGGGCAGAGCGGGGCGGAGCGTGGCAGGGCGGAGCGGGGCGGAGCTTTGTCATGACGTTGTCACGTTAAACTACCGTCCGTAAACCGACTTTACAGACAACCATTTTTTGCATTTAACTGTTGTCTGAGCATGATTCTATGTGTGCTTTATAGATCACACTCTTCGACAGCGTGATAAAGAGTAACGTTGATCTATCGCGAACCATCCATCAAGGTGGCATTCGCTTTAAATCGTACTTTGTCTGTGGACTGTGCGTTCAACCGGCAACGACAAGATGCGACGGGGCCGACTTGAGATGACAGATGCGAGACGTAAGGACTGGTCCGCATGTGAAAACTGTATCGCGCAACTTGAAATTTATTTTGCGGTGCTGGTATGATGGATCTGCCATAAAGCAGATTTTAGCAACTGTGACTCTTTAAAGTTTCCGATCCATAATACATATTTTTTGTTTTAATCTAAACGAAAATATTATATTGCATAAATTTATTGATTATAACAACTTTTTGTATCAAAGTATCCTTTAATTTTTTTAAGTGAATAGGGATTTAATTAAGATGTTCAAAACAACTCAACATTGTTATAAGGTATCTATCTGGTATGATGCTCGACGACTTTTTTGGCCAATCCGAATTATGTTAAGTTGGCCCTAAAACCCCATAAACCAATGCGCTCTCTTCTCCAGCAAGATAGCTAAAATTAAGACAAGAAAAATATCCCTATGTGAAAAGGCCCTAATGGAAATTTACATGTTTGAGATGAAAAATAATGACGAGTCGAACGTAAATAGAGTTTGTTGTACTCGCCACCCCGCCACCCCTCGCCCCGCGCCCCTCGCCCCAGCAGCCTGCGACCTCTGTACCCGATCACCGGTTACTTTGACCTGTGACATTATGCTCCAGCCGTACTTAGTTATTAGTACTATTCAACATGTATGGCTTGGCTTAGCAACAGCTGTCTGTAGGTACTTGAGGGTCATACTTAGACGTTCGATTTATTAATTTTAAATAGTATTCTTGAAATAATTTGAAACAATACTGGAATATACATTTGCAAAAAACGTGACTAGACGTGATTTATTAATATCTGATGTTCACTCTGTATAGACACTAGTTTAGACCAACAGGTTCATTTGGGCCGTTACTCGTGCACCCACTGGCTTCACCCACCGGTGGGTGCACGGGTAATTCCTGTTTACCTGTACACCCACTGCATCATTAATTACTTTGTGTTTAATATGGAATTAAAATTAATTTCTTAACGTTATTATTTTTGTACAACTACAATTTCATCATGAAACATCTTTGCTGTAGTATCTTCGCCAACCCTACCAAAGGGTTGAAGCCCTTGGGTGGCTTGCATATATTCCACCCTAGGCCCTTATTGCCGGAAAGAAACACTAGCAATAAAATAAACCTTGACTCACATTTTGCATGATTCAATGACAAATTGATAAGATAATGTAATTTACTTAAAACTGATAATAACATCAATGTATTTAACTATCCAATCAGTTAATAAATATTAAAGGTCATTAAAAAAATATCTATCTAATCTAATACTTTTAAACAAGCAATTCTTTTATAATATGTATTCTCATTGTCTCGGAAACGGCTCCAACGATTTTCACGGAATTTAGTATGCAGGGAGTTTCGGGGCGATAAATCGATCTAGCTAAGATTCATTTTTAGAAAATATCGTTTTATCCGTGTTTTCAGGCAATGAAAAACTGCTACAATACTCTTCCTGACATCTATAGGCGAGTAGCAACACTAAAGCTACTTCAGTAGATGGCGTTGTTTGCTAAAAAAATACCGAGCAAAGCTCAGTCAAATTATGTGTTACTGACGTCCTTGGGCGGCACTGATTACAGATCAGATGGCTCGTTTGTAGGCTATTTACATAGAAAAGACATTGCTCATTTTACCTTTTTTACAAATAACTACAAGCATTTCAGTAGTCACAAAGATGGGGAAGAAATAAGATAAATGTTCCGCCTCTTATGTTAATCTCAGGCCTACAAGTGGGCTTACAAGCGTATTCTCATCGTTATTAGATTTCACTCTAGTCGGGCCATAGAGCAGAAATCATAACACTAAAGTGGCTAAGCAGTTTTACTAAAGCGGTTAAACCATTGCAAAACGAAGGTGTGTTAATGGCTTACTATTTAACCCTGTGTTAAGTCCCCTCTTCTCCATAAGCTTAAACAAGTTGTTCAATACAAAGAGTGTCAAACTCTCCCGATAGATGACGTAATTCAATGATTGAATGGATGTTCTCTCACTTTGCTTTGAACTCATATCGTATCATGAAATTAACTTACCGCATACTTTCATCAGATATAATGGTAATATCATAAAAATCATAAGAGGAAACTGTGACGTCATAATTCTTATTAATCAAGTGACTCAAATGTTTGAAGTACAGCGGTCATTTCTTGTCATTCATCATTCAGCGATCCTCGCTGAATGTGACCTTTTTCCTTTCCATCGGCGGCATAGCATAGCACTGCATTTAATTTTAAATAATTGTATTTAGATTTAAGCATATTGTTGTATCTGTTACAGTGCCATGTGAGTGAAATAAATGTTTTCTTTCTTTCTTTCTTTCAAGCTTGATAAAAACATCAGATAGGTCTTTCAATGATAAAATGAAAAAAAAAATATTGGAATTGGTTTAACAAATAAGTACATTCCGTTGATGGGACATCCTTTGAAGTACAAAAATTTACCTGTGCCAGGATGTCCCGCTGTTCGGTAGAAAATTTATACATAATATTTTAAACCCAGGTTATTAAGAAAACTTTAACTTAAATTAACATGAAAAGTGTGTCTGTGTGTGCGTGCGCGCGTGTATGTGTGTGATTGTACATTGCGACCAACTTATATGTAAAATGGCGAAAATTGGAACTAATGCCGCCCCATTCATAAGTTCTTTGTGTTCATTCATTGACATTTACTACGTCTCGAATTGCGTCCAGTGATTGGTCCAATGCATTCGAGAGCGCCCTCCGTCAGTTCACAGATAAGTTGGAGGCACTGTATACGTACGTGTGTGTGAGTGTGTTTGTGCATGCGCGTGCGTGCGTGAGTGTATGTGTGATTTGTGAGGTGTGTATACATGTTGGTGTGTGTGTGTGTGTAAGGAGATAATGCATATAAGGATGTAAGGAAATAAGTCCAGTTCATCCAAATTGGAGACTTCATGAAATATTGTCATTGAATACCATCAAGTTATCATCAGCAAATTAGACAAGATCAATGTCTAATGGATGGATGTAAACAATTCAAACTCCGACTACTTTCCATTTCTAAACCCAACCGAATCATCAACACGAACCGACTGAGCTAACGACAACGACTGAGGAATGGTAGCCATTTTCCTACCGCACCCCACTTTCATTCCAAGCGAATCAATTCAGTTAAAGCGTCTATTTTCAGCATAACATAGATGTTCATTTGTTCAAGTCACGTTCACATTGATAATATAATATAATTGTAGAACAGTCAACAAGGCGTAGGAGTCGCGCCGGGCGTATCCCACGTAATTGAAAACTTTATCGTCTCCAACTCACAGATAAGACAACGAACTTATCTAGCGGAATACGAAATTTAATAACATGTAAATTAGCCACTGGCGGATGCTTACCAATTTTATACCGATACCAGTAATTTATACCGATATTCCGATCCAATTTCATGGATCGTGATCATGAAGGGAGAAACACTTGACATTTGACATTGTGACAGGTGAAGCAGTCAAAGTTAAGACGTAAACCAAAATGTATTTCGACGCTTGCAAGGCAAAAATTACCAAGCGACATGTTGACAACTTTACACTAGAGCATTTTAGTTTTTAATTTTAGAAAAAAAATCGCAAAAAAATCGCTTTATTAAGCATTTAAACTGCATTTAAAATTCATCGGTATAAAGTAGCTATGACTAATAGGCGATTTTTTACGATTTTTTTCTAAAATTAAAAACTTTAAAATGCTCTAGTGTAAAAGTTGTCAACATGTCGCTGGGTAATTTTTGCCTTTCAAGCGTCGATTTGTAACGTCTCGTGTCAACTGCGTTTTTTTGTTTCATTTTTTTTTAACTAATTAGAATTAATCTTTTCATCTTATAATCATTTCATCCGAGTCCCAAGTGCAATCAAAATGTAAAACGTCTACATGAACATCATTTGTATAGTAACTTTGAGGATACCTTTCTTCATCCACTGACAAGTTTAGTGGTAAAGATTGAGAATGCTGAATTTTCGACATTTTCTTAAATAGTCTTTTATATTCCAGCATGGTATCTATGTACATTTATTCCCGCAGAACTTCTCCTTCTAATATTTATCATAATCCGACAAACGAGGTACCGTTAGAAACGTCTAGATCGTCCGCAGGTCACTTACGTTTCAGGGCGCGATTTTTACCAAAAGTTATACTCGTAGATAAAGTTTATTATTAGAAGCGAATTATAAAAAAACAGCTGTGTTCCAGGTAACGAGCTATTATTATTAAAATAAAATATTATTTCATATTGCACACGAAACGCTAACATTCTAGTTCAACCGACATTCATTAACATGCTTTCACCATTAAACCATTCTACCAAAACTATACACATACCATGTTATAATCACGGACGTAAAAAAAGACGGACGTAATCCCAAGAACAAATTCAGTGAAGCACCCATAGGAATACCAACTCTGTATTCGTACAAGTACACACACCCACACATTGACACCATACGGCTACGACATTGACACCATCGCGAATCAAAAATTACAAAATTACGCACACATGGTAAGCGAGCTGTCATTGCTATGCTTCACTTTCGATTAGACAAGGTTACGTCCGTTCTTTTTTTACGTCCGTGGTTATAATATAATTATGGTAAACTTCAGAATACTTAGCCGTGTAAACCTCAATTGGAATGATCCTTCCGTATTAATAGACACCATAGAACACCGAAGTCATTGGCGATGTCCAAGCCAGATAGCATCGTAGCCTCGTAGATAACAACGACAATATATGACTCGAGACATCTTTAATATTGATGTATGTAATTAGTGCTGAATCATATCAGAGGAATAATTAACTCCAATAAGTTGTGCGACGCTGTAATTGCGAATCTGTATTCGTCTTGCATTCAAGAGACAGACGTCTCTTTATGTTTTACTGTTTAGAAAAGATTTTCATAGAATCTCAAGTTTTTTTAAGTTTTTAAATGAGACGCGACTAGTTTGATACGTGTTTAGAATACTTTGAACACAAACTGTATAATTACGTTAATAACATATTAGTATACATATATTTACTTTTTTATAGTTACTTACTGTTACGATGACATCTGTGGTAACAAACAATTTCTTTTATGAAAATCATATTAATCATCAAACCCATGACTGGACTCAGTTCTCCTCTCACAGTCAGAAATGTTGTCTATGGCCATTGAGATAATCAACCTCCCCTCCAACAAAGATATGAGATGCCGAAATGCCAACTCATTGTTGGAGACAAAGACGTGAAGGGCGGTGGGTACACTCACAGCAAATTCCACGGTAGGATCTTTAAAACAGATCGGTTAATCAACTCTGTAATTATTGTAATCGGGTAAATATAAGAAAGATAGATCCTATCATCTGAATTTTAATAAATATGGCAAATATCTGGAAGTAAGGATAGAGCCTTAGATACCCTTTCAAATTAAAAAAAAATCTAAATCTGATGACAAATCGAAGTTCTGAGGAAATAAACATAAAAAAAATATTTTTAACTCTGTAAAAATAGTTTACAGTCAGTTTTTTATGCCTTGTTATTGTCATATTGTCAAGCGTCAGCTCGTTGAAACTAATAGCTATTCCAAATATTCGGGCTGGCAACCGGCGCGTGTTTTCAGTCAACTACAGAAGGAGGGGTGTCTATTTTTAAACTGTCCGTACAAAACGCTACATAAGTGCAACGCTACGAGTAAGTGGGACAATCAGTGATCGATATGGAGTGGAGTGGTCGCGCAAGGCGAATTCGCGGATAAACGTTGTCCTTGTAGGAAATCCTGTGAAATGAGATACCTATTCAGGATAGCCGACCAACTATTGCTGGGAAATTAGGTGCCTAAATAGCCGACAAACAACAAGGGACCACCTAATTGTAATTGGTCACCGATATCCGTAGCATCGGCATCACCGGCACCAAGGGCACTGATATAACTTACCATCACAATACCCGTCTGCTTCTCAAAGAAGCAATGTTGTTTAATTAAAAATAAAAGTATTTTTTTAATTTAGCATTTCGAAGAAGCTTTTACGTTTCGTTCGTAATCTTTATAAATATTAACAGCAAATTTAAAATACAAAATAGCGTTTAATGAAAATATTTTCATAAACAAAATTTAAATCGTCATTAACCTAAAAAGGGTGACTTTTGAGTAGCTAAATCTATTAAATCCATTCCTACTTATATTTTACATAAATAAGACAAAAATAAACCTAAGGTAGGTACTATTCCCAGAGCATTTAGAAAGTTTCAAAGACTTGTTCGTCGACACTTTACGGCAGTTGCATTTTTATTGCTCTAAACGACATGTTGCTTGTCACTTTATACATAAACGACGTTCGGGCCAAGTTTTAAAGTAATTTTTAAACGGAAAATTTTATTTTAAACGGATTGGAATATTTCGGATTTAAATATGGAACATGTTCAGAATTTAAAACTAAACGCTGCCGGTTTAGTTTTGCTTTTTAGCGAATAACGCAATTTGAAATTGAATTAAAGCACTAAATAAACAAAAAACGCAATGATAGCCTAGTGGTTAGAACGTTGGTCTCCCGAACGCAGGGGCTCGAGTTCAAATCCTGGCACGCACCTCTAATTTTCAAATATTGTGTGCGTATTATAAGTTACTTATCACTTGATTCGGTGAAGGAAAACATCGTGAGGAAACCTGCACACCGGAGAGTTCTCTATAAAGTTATCAAAGGTGTGTGAAGTCTGCCAATCCGCACTTGGCCAGCGTGGTAGTTTATGGCCTGTGACCCTCAAATTGAGAGAGGAGACCCCGAGCACAGCAGTTGCACAATTATGGGTTGTTGCTTTTTTTTAAACAAAACATGAGTTTATTTACTATGGCCGTTACAAAATAATTATTCATTTTAATACACAAATTGATTCTCTAAATAAAACATGAACAAAACTGTTATTTTCAGTATACACCTCCGAGTTTCTATTAATGATTTATTTATAGCCTTATATAAATAGGAAAAGTCGAAAAAATCTACTAGGTACCTTTTTCTCCATTGGCAGGTACAGGGCTTCCTTTTGAAATCATTGTTCTCCTCTATTTGTGAACCGATTTTCTTTTCTTTTCATTAGCTAATGAAGACCTTTACTGTTATCAATAAGAAAAGCTTATTCTGAAACCTGAGATCAAATAAAGTACCCACGCATAAAACAACGCTTGATCTGCTATTATTCCACTAAAACACAATCATAAAGAAGATAATAATATAATACGAGATGAAATAAGTCTACTACCATATCATACCTACTATGTAAGAACGGACCGCTTAAAACCAGTCGACCTAGTTCTTCAATAAGATCGAACACTGAAGAGACCTACATTATGCAGATAAGTACTTAAAATGCATTTATTACGATGACATGTCAAAGTGCATGATACGCTAATCACAGACGATAACGTATATAGGTCGTATCCAAAGGTGGTACCAACGATAAGATGGCCTAAACTAGTGTAAATATGTATAGGTAGTTCTTCTTAAGGTCCTCATTTCGCAGAATCCAAAATAGTACAATAATTACAATACAATGTTTGCCATAGTTTGGCACTGCAAGAGTTTTGTTTTGCAAGAGTTACACTGTGGTGTGGTACACTGTGGTAATGAAATAAGGGGCGCTTACTTAATTACTTAGGTATTACTCCTGCACTGAGTCCCAGTCAGAGGATATTAATGGGGGAGATAAAGCATGATTTCGGGTTAGTTGAGTTCACGTCTCTCGGAATCGCCACTTATCATCAGGTGGATTCGTCGACTTGTTTGTTCGATTATTTACATAAACTCGATTGTCGATAGCCGATCGACACAAAAAACATTCGATCATAGACTGGAAAGCGAATTATAATAATTAATCGTCCTACGAGTAATGTAATAATTTGATTGTCGTATATGTAAATTTTAATAAGACTAAAACCGCTACGGACCAAATGAATCCCCACGAGCTTTCAAGAACACATTCAAGTGCAGCGCTGCATGTCGTGACACGTGACTGTTTGTTTACGTTAACTAACAAGTAACAGTACTAACAATTTATCCGGCCCCATATGGTCCAAGCTCGCAACATTCTTACACTTAACAACTTTCGGGTGTTAATTACCCACGCTCTCTGACTCCCGGGTCACGACTGTCAAACGTGACGATTATAACTGTTCCTTTACTGTCCCGACTTACGCAACATTAACTTAAAATTTGTACTCACACTCGTACTCTCATTAGGGATTCCCTGTGACCCTGTGTCGAGCACAGCACTTCGCCTCGCTTCGCAGATCACTACCAACTAGGGTCAGTCCCAATAGTCCCGTTGAGTTGTTCCGTGACGGGACAACTGGGACTGTTCAGCACATCTGAGTCTCACTTGTCCCGTGGGACTAGTTATTTTATTTTAGTTATAAACAATCAGACTCATTATCCCAGAGTACCAGATCTATAAGAAGGGTACCTAGGGGCCATCCATAAATTACGTCACACTAATTTCATGACTTTATGACCCCTCCCCCATCCTTGTCACAGCTGGTCACATTTGTGAGATCTCCCCCCCTACACATATTATGAAATTTTACACCTAGAAATTATTAAATTAAATCAGCAGTTCTGAAACAGTTTTAATTCCATTAATTGTTTTTTAATATTTACCTATATGTACCAATTATTCGATTTTGAAATGTGACGTCACGAAATTTAGGGTCCCCTCCCACCCCTTGTCACACTAAATATACCCCTCCCCCCTCCCCCTAACGTGTGACGTAATTTATGGATGGCCCTGTATTTGGAAGGCAAGGGATGCTCAAAGTAGCGGTTTCCTTTATCTTGATCATGGAGTTAAAAATTATTCGACGTGATTTGAGTTATATGATTGAGTTATTCGATTTGAGAGATATGATTGAGATCAATTTTCCAATCCCCTCCCTACTGTCGATTGCTGCTGATTATTTCTAGCGAGCGATCTAATATGCCATCAACTCTCCCGTCCTAGATATTGATTACCAGGTAGGTAACTAACTACGAAGCTGATCAGAGGGGAGATTTTGATTCATATTGCAATTATTCAGAGGTCATATAGTCAGCCAAACAGAGAGTTCTGGCCAGGCATGCATTGTTGATGTCTTTAGTATCACTGACGTCCATGGGTGACGATAACCACATCAGGTGTCACGTCTGCGTGTTCGTCAGCTATTTACATAAAAATTGAGAACACACCTTTGTATAAGTTCCTTTGCAACAAAAATTATATATCAGGGGAGATTCTATTTAGGGGTAGGGGCCACGTCATAATTAAATCGTCCATACGACGTGTGCGTGGAAATACAATGGGTGTGACCCGAATCTGATAATACAATATGCAACCATGCACGCAAAGACGTGACAAGCAATTTTGAAATGAGTCATCATACTACTTTAGCCCGTACGTTTATTACTATAATTTTATAGGAAAATAACAAAGAAAAAACAATGAAAGATAACTTAGCTATTTCAGTCTGTTGTAGGTGAATTAGTGTAAAAAAGAAAGAGATAAATAATTTAAAGGTTCCTAACAAAGTACTGATTCATCAAAATGGGCGTGAACAGTATTTTGACGGGCGGCGCTAATATTCAGTCCGGCTTTAGCAGTAGCTTGAACGACTTTTCATACAACATACAATACATACAGTCTTAAGCTCAACAATTTAATTTGCATCAATGTTTATCTACATTGTATTTTTCTATCGCGGTCAATGCTAACAGCTCGATTACGCGACATTTTGGCAATGTGTATCTCGACACAATAATCCGTATGACACGCTCCGACTGATATACATAGTATGCTAGTACAGTACGGCCGACGTATCTTGATGAGTCTGAACTTCGCGCGGAAGGCTGCGCAGTAACACAATTCGGCAATGCTCGGTACGCGGCGTATTATGTCTCAGTGACACGTTAGCATGTTCGTGTCGCATACCTAAACGAGCAATTCTTGTATATTATATATTTTCTGAATCTCGGAAACGGCACCAACGATTTTCATGAAATATAATATGCAGGGGGTTTCGGGGGCGACAAATCGATCTAGCTAGGATTCATTTTTAGAAAATGACATTTTATCCGTGTTTTTAGGCAATGAAAAACGGCTACAATAGACTCTTCCTGACATCTATTGGCGAGTACTAATAAATACTAAAGCTACTTCAGCCAGCGTTATTTTTAAAAATAATACCGAGCAAAGCTCGGTCATCCGGGTACTATACATTGATGACATAAAAAAACAGAAAATGAAAAACAAGTTCTCAAGCAAAGTTGATTTTATTCATTCAAAATGTAGAATCGAATCAAATTCAATACACTGACCAACAACCTACCGACATGATGAGGCAATAACACCTGTTTCAGTCGAACACTTACTCCATATTTGCACGAGGCGGGTATTGTTTGGAGCTTCGTGCCATAACCGCAGCGATTACTGCGATACATGCATTGTAATGTACTTTTCTCAGAGATCCTGTTATTGTTGTGTTTTAAGACTTTTAAGAAGCCGGTTGATTACTCACCGAAACCGCCACAACAAACAGTTTACCGTTTCAACAAATACATTATATCTTGTAAGCGTCTACACATTCCATTGAAAAAATAATGACGATTGAAAAGAAAAATCTACAGAAAGAATTTCAAAATACCTATACATGTAATTTTTTGCTTTTATTACTGTTTCGGAAAGGTGATTTATCATGGAGAAGAAATGGCAAAACCGAAGCTTGCCCACTGCGAATAGATGGATCTAGACACGCGGCAGCGTGTCCAGCCAAAGTTTAGAAAAAGTGTAATGCAGCGCCATGTATGTGTATTACACGAACTATTACATTTGAACATTGAAGATCATCAAGATTCATCTGAGTGCTGCAGTTACAGAGCCTCTACATACAAAAGACGAAACCTGACTTGGATTCAGATGGGCAACAAAGAGACAACAATCCTGAATTTCGAGTATGTCAGAAAAGGTTAAATAGGCAAAAAAAAAAAACCGAAAGACAAGAGTAACTGATTGATTACATTTGAAGATAAACAGCAATGTTTAAACAGTAGCCACGGTCAATATTTCCCGCCTTAACAAACGAAGGCAGACGTCAGTTTATGTGCATATTTAAATTGGGTGTCAACACCGCAAACTGACTCCTTAGTCAATCATCAAACACCCTTTAATGTCGCGTGCATTACAGCGTCCTACGTCAAAGTAAAATTTACGTAATTACCGTTGAATAAAGCTTTGCGTCATTAGGTAGGAATGACGCCAAGTAAAGTAAATAATTGTCCTGATGGCTGTTATATTTATCATTTTATTTAATATTAATATTTATCTATGGTCGGTATATTTAACTTAAGCATCAAATCACCATTAACTCTCAGTTCAACAACACTCGAGAACCGAAAGGGTAACTCAACCGGGTAATGATGACAATGAGACAGTAGTTTCGAAGCTTTCGTTGCTCGAAAAGAACTACCGGAAACTGAGTTCTCCACTAGCCATATCTATCAATCGATACTGGGACACACAAGAAACATGAAGTATGCTTCAAACATCCTAATGTACAAAGAGAAACCTATTGCAATTTGCATGTCGATCAATGATATTATAATGTAAAAAAAGAGGTAGCTATATGTTACTAGCGCGGCCGACGATGAAGAGCGTAAAAACAGGCAATTGACCGTTCTGCTCCTAGTCGCTCTGTCAATACAAGACGATACGTATGCTTTTGTTATTATCAGAAGTGCTTGACATTTGACATACAGCGTTAAAATGCCTTCGTATATTATACCAATGTGATTGGTGTAGTGAAACAAAAGATAAACGTGTATGTGTTGTAGCTCTTTTCGAAACAGATTTTTTGATTGATTTGTAAGGACATAATGTATCTATATTTTTTTAAATATCATTGATCCCTTAATAAAACAAAGACCGATTACGATTTGACTCCTATTGGAACATTGGTGCCGTAGAAAAGCAGCGCTTGTTTATAAATTCTTGTTGTATTTCCAACGTTAATCCTATAATAGATATAAATAGACAAATGCCAAGCGTCCAATGCAGAGTAATAAGGCTTTCCACTTTGTTAAAGATGATAAAAAAATCGCGTATATAAACTGTACAAAAAAAAGTCAAGTTGGTGTTATCCAAAGTGATTTAAGAGGAAGACATAACAGTCATCAATTCACACCACCTATCCCTGATTTTAGACATAATTTTTTTTTATATACTCCATACCCAGAATTGAGTCACACTATTCAAGGCAAAGATCCACTCATGAATATATGGAAGAAGGGGTATTCTATGGTATTGGTTATTCAATAATATTCCTTTTACTTTGCTCCATGATATATTTCCAGTTCTAACGTTCACATCAATAACAATCTCTACTACTCCGTGATCACTCATCATCTCATCGAATGTCCCACACGTATTGTTCTAAATAGATAGACACATTCCTTATTCTAAATATTTCGTTTTTCTGTCTGTGGTTTTTCTTCATTGTTGACTTGCCAGCCTTCATTATTCTTTGTTTATAAACAAAAGTTGTGAGTCCAATATTTACATAAATGTACCAAAGAAATAAATACGACCGTTCAATTCAACACGCAAAATACTCAAAACAATGTTCAATTAGTACTTCATTCAGCACACAAAGTAACAATATTTCAGTACATAAACCTAAATAAGTAACAAGTTACATGACATCATTGCTTTCAGAGTTAATTGTTGACGGCTGACTTTACGTTTCGGATAAATGTGATGACCCATTTAATTGGGAGCACAGCGCCTACACAAAACAGTGCTTGTTGATTTTTAGTTTTTACATTACGTTAATTAGGTTTCCGCAGCTAATATATCTACTGCCTATTATTTAGATTACTTAATGTTATCATTAGTTGAACAAATGGATCCCTAAATGGATTAACTTGTACGGTAATGACAATGATTGTTAGGTAGAGTCGTGGCAGCATTTTACTGTCAGAGTTTCAGAATATTCGCCTACATCAAGGTCTCACTTTTTTCTATCGGTAGAAATATGATGCTTTCTCCTCGCAGCTCGTTTGTAGAGTAATTAAATAAAAAACCACTAATGGCGCCAAAAACACAGCAGTTAAATGTAGAAAAGTAGCATGGACATTTAACAATTTAAGATTTTAAAACTTAACTCATCGTGGACTGAACACATTTTACTATAATACGAGTACTCACGATATTTATTTTGTATTCCGATATTTCGACCCAGTTGCATGGATCGTGGTCACGGATGAACTGCGGTGGCGCGGAGAAACTTTTGACAGGATGACAGGTGACATTTGACACTAGTACATAAGTCTATCAACTTTCCGTCTAGTTCGTTTTTGCGTTTTGTTGACAATATTACGACACACTACACTCACCACATCTTGCCGCACCACACTTTGCACTTTTTGATTTTGGGATTTGCATAGACTAACCACTGAATTCCATGTCTGCGCTAATTTAAATCCATCCTCCCTATTAAAGTTTTTGGGGTGTTTTTTAATCTCGATGGCCTCTCGTACTAGCCGTGGGATGTAATGGCGTTCCGTGGAGATTATCTGCGGGCTATGTAGCTCAATCCAGTGATTGACAGTGACGGTGATTTGGTTAGTCTATCCAAATCCCAAAATCAAAAAGTGCAAAGTGTGGTGCGGCAAGATGTGGTGAGTGTAGTGTGTCGTAATATTGTCAACAAAACGTAAAAACGAACTAGACGGAAAGTTGATAGACTTATGTACTAGTGTCAAATGTCACCTTTCATCCTGTCAAAAGTTTCTCCGCGCCACCGCAGTTCATCCGTGACCACGATCCATGCAACTGGGTCGAAATATCGGAATACAAAATAAATATCGTGAGTACTCGTATTATAGTAAAATTTAACAATTTGTGGTGAACCATTTGTGGTTAGTAAATACCCTTTAACAGTTTCAGCGAGCGTGGAACAGAGTTCTCAAATATCGTTTAACAATCCTCCCCAGAGAGCGCCAGGGCGACACATGCGCTGAAATATGTAAAATTATCGAGCTTATTTTGCCCGCTAACACTACTAACGACTTATTGCAATGAAAATTTCAAGGTACGTCTAGACACTTGTTTTTATACAAAATGAATGTAGTTATTACTTGTCTGTGTCAGGTGGGTCTCCTGTGAGCTCCGCAATTTATTCGTACGTACGTATATCGTAAAGCATATAACTTTAAACACACTGTTTGTTGAAGAAAGACGTGATGAATTTAGTCACCAACTTCCCCAACTTTGCCAACTTGGTCAAAACCATCATCATTGTCCATACGAAACCCGAAACGAGATCAGAAACGGGATGGTATTAGGAAGTAATTTTGATAATAACTCAAAAATATAATGCAGCTAGTACGGCTGCCTTTAAAAAATAGTCGTTTCCGCAGGCGACTCCGCCCGCGGAAGAATGGCGTCAAAAACGTTATTACATCAAATCATCCCACGGGAACGTACCTACCTATTAGCAGGATAAAATCTATCCTATTTGTTTTACGTGATGGAAGATCTTCACAAACTTTCGCATTTTATAATATTAGTATTGCATTTTCTATGCCTCGTCTAACAGGGGGGATGACACTTGACTACCATAAAAAAACATAAAACATAAATGTAAAGTGAAAGCCAATTTCAAAAAAAAGAATTGAGATCTAAATCACCTCATGTGTTCAAAAGTGGCTCCAAATGGTTCGTGTAATGGTGTGTGACACACGGTGCTGCTCGCCAATTCTGTTAGCTTGAAATTGGCTTGACACGCTCCCGCGTGTCTAGATAACCAAAATTAGCACTTTAAAGCCAAATGTTTCGCAAACGGACCCCTAATTCCAAAAATGGTCTTAGAACACCCATAATATTTTTGAAATATACTATATAATATACTAAATAAATATATAATGTCTTAGACACCCATATTTCATATTTTTGAAACACCTTTTCAACGATACCTCACACTATAGAGTACGCAAAGAATAAAAAATTCATCCTCAAATACCTGTAGGGGAGGTACCCTGAAAAACATGTTTTTCAATATTTAATTCTACGATTCTGAAGTTTTAATAAATATGTAGGTATATCCATGCCAAACAACCGCTTTCTAGCATTAAGGGTCTCGCCGCTTTGCTTCGGACAGACGGACGGATGGACATGACGAAACTATAAGGGTTCCGATTTTACTTCGGAACCCTAAAAAGGAAGAAAGTGGCTCTCAAGCCTCCAGCCAATGATGTTTTAGTATAGATACGTTATGCCCTTACAAATCAACCGAAAAATTTGTTCCGAAACACACACACGTTTATCTTTTGTTTCCCTACACCAATCAGGCAATCACTACATTGGTAAATTATGTAAAAGGGATAGCTTTACTAAAACTATAATAGTGAAAAAGACAGCTAGTGTTTGTCGTTCGCGTAGCCAAACGTTGACCAGTGTTGCCAACAAATAAAATTGTGCAAAACAACTTAATATTACGTTAAGAAAATTATACTTATATTCGTAAATCAACTTTAAATCTTAACAATTTCTACTAAAACTGACTTGTTTTCAATCTGCACATCCTCTTGATTTTCAGTTTAAACTAGATTTAATTTTGGTGGTCTAAACTAAAAACTGTGAAGATATCGAAAAAAATTTAGAGTAGGCAACTCTGCCCATTTCCACAATATTGTGGAGATTATCGTCACAATATAGGAATCTAACAGTAGTCGCTCTTCATACAAACGGCCGAAACGCGCATTATACCTACGCACATCCGAATACGCGTGCGATATGTAGGCAACAGCGGCCGCTGCGTGGCGATTGCCGACAGGCGAACGAGCGGAGCTTGTACCACGGTCCGGTCGGTACAAATAACAAACTTTTTTAATTTTCTACTCTGGTTGAGCTGTATGGTCGTGTGCGGCTGTGGATTTATAAAAATTTAACTTAAGATGGCAGTAGAAAAAGGCAACAGAAATAGTAGACATTATTGTGTTGTTTTTGGGTGCTTTAATTCGACATTAAGTCACCCAGGAATATCATTGTTTACGTTACCTGGAGACTCCGAAAGGTAAGACACTATTTTTATACCTACCTACAAGTACGTATTATATAGTATATATAATACTATATAATATAATATAATATATAATAATATATAATACGTACTTGTAGGTAGGTATATATAATTATTGTAGGTAAGTAACTTAGGTAGTAGGTATTGTATAATTATTGCGTTATTGATTAATATTAACTTTATTATTGTATTGTAATTATTAATAAGAAATCAAATTATTGTATTCAAGGTCTTCGGTCCTGCCGAAGGAGATCAGTGCATGTAGGATAAATAAAAAATAAATAAAAACAAGTACGTATTGCAATAAGTAGGTACCTAAATTGTTTATTTTTCATAAGTCCACCGAAGAACCTTACCCTGCCCTAAGAGTCTCTGTCTCTAATACAATACTGAAGGCTTACGAACCTTCACAGTACTAATAAAAACACAACATATACTTTTATGGAACACTTCCTTTTTATTTACAATGAATCAGTGCTGGATTTAGGCCTAGGCCCGTGAGGCCCGGGCCTAGGGGCGCCATGATTTTGGGGGCGCCAAAATTTTCAGAACCCCAAAAACTTAGGAGTGGTAAAATGTCATAATTGTTTTTATCTAAAATATTTTTATATAATTTCGCTTCAAATTAATAAAAAAATATAAAATATTTTAAATGTTTACCTTTTAATTTGCAATATGAATTCTTTTTGATGTACATTACTTTGAAAACAATAATTTTCTGATTTTTCGCAAATTCTTAATTTTTATAGCGGATAGTTAAAGATTATATACAATTTCTCAATAGCCTTTATGAATAAATTATAATTAAATTAAAAGTTTTGCCTTTATGAATAAATTATAATTAAATTAAAAGTTTTCAACCTAACTTGTAAATTTAAATTATTTTCGGAAATGTTGAAGGAAGTAGGTATTCTTGTTATTTCAAAATTCTATTTATCATTCAACTGAGTGTGTTTTTCGAAATATTGTGTTCCGAATGTCAGAAGGGCGTATATTTTTTTTACCAATCGCTTTGCAAAAAATTTTTAAGTGAAAAAATGAAAAAAATAATCCAAAGCGAAAAATTGTCTCAAAGTATCCACACATCAAATGAAGTTTGAGATCACTAGCAAAAGATAGATTTTTTTTAAATTTTACTTTTTTAAAAGAATGTTGCTTACGTAACATCTTTATATGAAAAAGATACACTTGTTGAAATAAAAAAAATTAAATTATTTTTTATTAACTAGAATTGAATTTAAAAGTTCTAGTGCAATTTTGATTAATAAAGAATTGAAAGACAAAGAGGATTTAACTAACAATAAATATTATCAACATTTATTAATAAATTGTTTTTCTTTAGTATAAGATAACTCCTCCCCTGGCTCGAACACATGCGGCAATCCTTCTTGGCATGCTGAGAATTAAGTTATCCAGCATTTCTTGCAGTAACCTGTCCCATTCTTGAATAACGGCTTCCCTGATCTCTGGCACTGTTTGGGGAAGTGACTGACGCTTCCAAATAGCTCGCTTGATAGCATCCCTGATCCCACGCGTCGTATTCATGCAGAGCAGCGTTGATTCGTTGAGCTCGATGTGCGGGTGCATTATCGTCAACCAATACTAATCGAGGGCCATGGTTTATTCTAAATGACCTGACAATTCCATCAATAGCAATGGTTTGGTATAAACCTGCAGTCATCCAGCCACGATACGGGATCAACGGCGTACTAGCACCAATCATTATACCGCCCCAAAAGGATACTGATTTCCCGCCTTGTTGAACGGTCCCGGTGGCAGTTCTTTGTCTTTCAGCGTTCCCATGTCTTCTCCAGACACGGAGACGTCGGTTGTCCGGATGAGTGTTGATTCTGGACTCGTCAACGAAGAGACAATTCCTCCAAATGTTTTCCTCGTCGCCTTCTTCATTTTAGCGGAGTCTAGCCCACTGCAATCTGCGTCGCTGTCGTTGCTGTGAGTTCAGGGGTGCTCGCTAGGATCACCTCGCTCGTAATCCAACCTGGTGTAAGCAATTCCTGATGGTCTGAGTGCTAATTTCTAGTCCAGTAGCAGCTCGCAACTCAACTCTTATTTTAGTGGCATTGATTGTTGGGTCTCGTGCAGTCAGCAATCTGATGTAACGCTTCTGAGCAGCAGTAAGAACAGTTAGCCGACCACTGCGAGGTTGATCAGCAATGTTATCCACGCCGCGATACCTCCGTAATATATTAAACTTTATTATACCGACACAAGATTGGGCTACAGCCACTCTGCGTGCTATTTCTCTCGTAGAATGTCCTTCTTCCCCCAAAGTAACAATTCTTGCTCGTGAAACTTCTGGTAATCCCCTCGGCATCTTTTTGAATGAACTCCTTGTTCGAAAAGTCAGAAAAAACGCTTGAATCAAGTTGGTCAGATTTCTGATGAGCGTAAACAAGGATTTAATCTCTTTTTATACGGTTAAACAATTGATATTTTAAATTCTTTTGTTATTAAAAGATTTGATTTTAAATGAAGAATCTTAGAAGAAAAAGGAAAAAACGTTTTATTCTAACGTAACAAAAAAGATTTCGTATTTTCAAGTAAGTGAGCTCAAACTTTATTTGATGTGTTTTTCGTTGTCGAAATAAAAAAAAATGTGCTAAAGCTAAAAGGACATTAAAAAAATTTCCTAATCGCCTGTTAAACATATTGACTGTTTTAGACGCATTTATGAGAATAAATTCCAGCAACAAATCTTTCTGGAGAAAGATCTTTTTCTACCCGAAAAAGGGTGAAAAATTATTTACGTGCAAGCACGGACCTTAAAGAAATACGGACGTAATCTCAAGAACAAATTCAGTGAAGCACCCATCGGAATACAAACTCTCTATTCGTACAAGTAAACACGCACACATTGACACCATCGGCCGCCATTCCGGCGCCGGACCGCACTCGAGGCATACGGACAACGGGAGTTGATAAAGAATAATAAAAATACCTTTGTGTACTGTTAAAAGTTGCAAGAACAATATTAATTCAGTTAAAAAACATAAAGGGATCACCTTTCACAAGTAAGCTTGTAATTTAATCACTGATTTCTTTTATTTTTCCTAAAGTTATTAACAAAATAAAACTAGAAAAATTGTAACCACAAAATCAGCCAGTGCTGCCAACAATATTGCATATGCTAATACCCAGAATGTGTAGGAAAATTATAGCATATATAATACTCGAGTTTCTTATTTTAGTTTAAAAGTATATATTTTTGGGGTTCCGTACTAAATAACAAGGAACCCTTACCTATATGTTTGCCATGTCTGTCCGTCTGTCCGTGGTATTGCTTACAAACTAACAATATTAAAAAGCTGAAATTTGGTATAGATTAAGGTATATTAATTACGTTAAGATAATGGTAGAACAAAATTTGAAAAAAAAATTTTTAGGTACCTCCCCTATAAGTAAAGTGGGTAAACCAGTGTATTTAATCTGTTGTCAATTAATAAAATTCATTAATCTCATCAAATATAACAATTTGCATTTATTGAATGTGGAATGTGTTATATTCGATTTACATGCATTAAGTATTTAAGTAGATAACTAAATTTTAAATGAAGAATTTTTAGTGTGCGTTCAAACGTAATAATTTAGTAAAGCTCTTTAGTTCATACAATTATTCACAACCTACTTAATTACTTATGCATTTTTACTAAATTTTAACTAAAAAGTGTCTGTCCGAACGTTTTAAGTGATAAGCGCCGCCCATCTACTTAACAGAATAATTTCAATCTTTTTTTTTGTTTACTTGCGTACTAAATTTTAACTACTAAATTGTTCGTTTACCTTATTAATTTACTTAAAATTTAGTTATCTACTTAACTAATTAATACGTGTAAACCGTACATTACGGAATAACTATTCAGTAAGTAATACATTTATTACATAAAAAAAATGGGGAAATGCTCATATTGTGGTAACCCCAAAATTACGCACACGTAGTAAGCGATCGGCCATTACTATGCTTCACTCTCGATTAGACAAGGTTATGTCCGTTCTTTTTTGACGTCCGTGCGTGCAAGTATGGGCCAAGGCCCAAGACAGGCTTAATACGTTATTTTATTATCTATTGAAGCTCAATTAGTACAAAAACTAGATTATAATATAATATATAGTGTAGAACCAAAGCCTGAAAGAAGAAAATGTAATAAATGATAATATAAAAAAGTTTATTTATTTATCTCCGAGACGGTATACTCAGATTAATAATAAAAAAAACTATACACGATAATTATATATTAACTAATAAAACGTTGTATTTAAATTAATAAAGTTTGATATGTAATAATTTTTTTTTACTTGCTCATTTAATTTCGATATTCACCTCCTTATAGAGCAAAAAGGGCGGCATATCCTTTGGGGCCTAGGGCGACATCAAACATAAATCCGCCACTGCAATGAATTGCATTTATTAAAATAGAAAATATAACATTTTTAAATACAAAACTACTAAGAAACTCAAGTCGTTTGATAAAATTAAAATACTGTCGGCGGACAGCCCTAGCGCGCGGCGACGCGTAGGCAAGTTTTTCGAGAATCGGCCCGAGTTACGTTACTGTTAGATTCTTATATTGTGTTATCGTGCAGATGATTTGATTGGTTGGCTTCGGCAGACTAACAAATTCAGTACAGTCAGTAGATTGAAAGTACCTAAAAATAAACTTAAGGAAGGAAGTTGTAATTTCAAAACTATTTTATGCAATATTTTGGGATTTCGGTGATGAAATATTAAATATGGTGACACATTTACGAATAAAGTAAATACGCTAACTTATAGGGACCACGACCTTTTTCATGTATATGTCAGCCTAAGCAGTAGGTATGGCGTGTTATTCATTATTACATAGCATTTTATTTATTCTGATTCCTTTACTGTGGTTGAACCTTAATCGCGTATGGTGAAAGACGTACTCAATACGAATACGATTAATTTATGAAACCACAATTTATTGCATGTAAACAACTCATCAATACATACTTCACATCTAATATATATTTACACTAAGGGTTACTATATTATATATATTTGATACGAATATTTTTACAATAAGGGTTAAATTTTTCTATTTGCTTATCGACGGATACAAAATAGTTTTAAGTATTATATACTTTTTAATTTATATTATACGAGTAACCGCCCTCGCTTTGCTTCGGTTTTCTTATTTTTTTACACCTTGGGTTACATTATTGGAGTTTTATTAAGAATCCCTAATTTTTTTGAAAATATAATATAGCCTATGATACTCGGGAATAGTGTAGCTTCCCAACAGTGAAAGAATTTTTCAAATCGGTTCAGTTGTTTCGGAGCCTATTCAATGCAAACAAAAAATCAAATCTTTTCTCTTTATATATTAGTATAGATTATTCATGAATTTCTTTATGTTAGGCTCTATACAATACTCGATACTAATACGGTACGGCTTTATTACAATAGGTATGTGTACTCGTGAGAAAATTATCTCTGTACTTAACAATAAACATACAAATGGGGACAGCATCGATATATCGTCACTTCTGTATATGTTAATCTATGTCCGCCCTATCTGCCGTCCTAACGAAGAGTGCAATAAGCCCAGTTTTTGGGCAAATTGATTTAAGACCTTATGTAGTTACGGATATGGTCTAAAGTTAATTTGCCCAAAACCTGGACTTATTGCACTCTTCGTTAGGACGGCAGCTATGTTCGGCCGGCGTTGTCATGCCGCCATATTTATTTTGTTAGAGAAATATTGAAATTATATAAAATGTAATAAATCATGATAACTGACGTGTGGTATGTTACTCCATGAATTTTAATTCTTTTACTTGTGTAATTAGTGCAATTACGCATAATACACGAGGGCATTTTAACGCTGTATGTCAAATCTCAAGGATTTCTGGCAACAATAAAAGCGTGCGTATCGACAGAGTATTGACAGAGCGACTGCGAGCAGTTGGGCTAATTAGCCCAAGTTACGCTCTTCATCTTGGGCGCGCTAGTAACATATCTACCTCTATTTTTATAATATCATTGCCTCCAGCCGGAACACGGCGCGGCGAGTGGTTTGCGAACTAGCATGGGATTGGGGGTCAATAATTCTACGCCGCTCACAGCTAATCAACTCTTGAGTGATCGGTTAATTTAACCACAATAAGTTAAACGATGATCACTGGTAATAACTGTAGTAATAATATTCAACCGTAATAAGGGATTACATTAACTATAATACATAATCATAACTTAATGATAGCACATCACGTCAGGGAATCAGCTACGAGTTTTTCATCGCAATTCTCTAGAATTCAAGACCTACTTCAAATAGGACTTCATAGATCGCGGAGTGCAAAGTTCAAGGTAATAACAATGAAATATCGTTCAAACGAAAGTCTCATGCAACTGCCGATCGCTTAAGCAATTAAATACCAGGGCTACATCAAGATAGGGGAGAGGTGCGTCATGAGTCAATCAAGCGTGAGTCAAACGAATGTCCGCCCGTTTAGATTAGATGAAGCAATAAACTAGTGTTTATTTACGGTAGGAGGAAGGGGCTGTTAGTTCAGGATGCGAGCGTACAGACGGAAAGATACTTTAGATATTAATGGTAAATGGGACACGAAAACTATGATTTATATTTATTTATAGTTCAACTACCGCTCGTATATTTTTGTCACACACGGTTGCCTTCGATGTTTATTTTATGCGGATATTTCAATTAAATTACATGGCATGTGGCTACCCTTATTCCACTTAAAACATGATGGTAAAATTAGGACTTAAAGTTTTTCTGAATCAAGTAAAGTAGTGAATGTAGGGAGCTATAGAATTATAAAATTATTATAAAAAAAAACGAACCACAAATAATGACATTTAAAAACTTTAGTTAAAGGACAGAAGAAATAATAGTACTTATAAGTTAAAGTAACAATAGCGTTAACAGTGACGGAGAGGAACGTATATACGTCGCCGGTAGGATCAACATGCTATTGTCATGGTTGAATACA
This sequence comes from Thymelicus acteon, assembly GCA_951805285.1. Taxonomy (NCBI): domain Eukaryota; kingdom Metazoa; phylum Arthropoda; class Insecta; order Lepidoptera; family Hesperiidae; genus Thymelicus; species Thymelicus acteon. The sequence goes on from OX638234.1 coordinate 12,632,723, forward strand.
AACGCAATCCCATGGCGCCTCATTATGAGGATGAACGCAAAAGACACTATACATACGCCACGGGTTTTGCGTCCTAGTGATCCGCCAAAGCTTTTCATTCGCCGGGATGAAAAGTATCCTCAATAATGATATTAATGAGTCACAATGGCTAAGCAGGCCCCGAATCAAAATTTGTCATGGGCCCCTGCTCCAACTTTAGCTATAAAATTTCGAGAAAAAGACGCCACGTTTTGAAATGTAGCGAAGTAGGTCGATAAAAGGACGTTTGGTTTGCACTAGAGGGGGCGCCATTAAGCTGTTAATCGGGGCCCTTGTATGCTGGGGGCCCCTTATAATTCAAACAAATGTTACGGCGGAAGCTACATACACCCCTGATGAGTCATAAATGTCATATGCATTAGCTGCAACCGCTTCTTGCTTTAAGCTACCCAAGGACTCGGTGACCTGCGGCTAGGGCTTGAGAGCCTGTTACTTTCTTTCTGCCTCTTCATTGTTAACCGGCAACAGATTGGTGATGCCTATAGTGTTACTCAAGTCCATGGGCGACGGAGACGGTGACCACTTACCATCAGGTGAATTATCTTGTTTGTTGGCTATTTACATAAAAAACCGGCCAAGTGCGTGTCACGCAATGTAAGATTCCGTAGTTGTAATTTATCGACTCTTATTAACTACTTATGCTAAGATAGCCGTTATAATTTTTCTTGTAAATTCATCATATAAAATATTTTAATGAATTTTAATTTAGACTTATCGATACAGACGCGATAACATACTGGAATTTTTCTGATTATCTCTTTATAAGTGCCGCTAAAATCGATGGAAGATTAAGTTTAGATTTTTCTGATTTTCTCTCTGTAAGAGTAGCGCTAAAATCGATGGAAGATTAAGTTTAGATTAAGGGCTCGCATATTTTTACCTTTCGTTACAGTTTTGTTACTATGTATTCTGCAAAACCTACATCGCGACCCATTAATCAGATGAGACATACAAATTAGTTACTAAGCCAAATTTCAGTACATATTCCTAAATTGTATAATCTAGACTTACCTTCAAACATTTGAGACAGAAAGTATGCTGGCAGGGTAACACCCGTGAGGATGTGTCGAGCCTCTCCAGACAGACGGAGCACTCCAGGAGGTCATTGAGCAAGCCCTCATCCATCCCGCTCAGGATCTGTAACAAATATTCACATTTAATACCTGAGAATCGCGGCGGCGGCGGTACTTTTGAGTTCGAAGGTGAATTCACGTTCCCGGTAATCGTCGAGTTAAAAGACAAGCAACAACACTCATTCACTACCATTAGTATGCCTGGAAGTAGGGGCCATCCATAAATTACGTCATACGTTAGGGGGGGGGCAGGGGGGTCGATGTAGTGTGACATTGTGTGACAAGGGGTGGGAGGGGGTCTAAAATTTCGTGAAATCACATTTCAAAACCGAATAATTGGTATGTATAGGTAAATATTAAAAAAACAATTAATAAAAATAAAACTTATTTCGGAACTGCTGTTTTAATTTAATAATGTCTAGGTGTGAAATTTCATAATATCTGACGTCTCACAAATGTGACCAGCTGTGACAAGGACGGGGGGACTGTGACATCTCTTAAGAAGTAATTTTTTCCTACTCATACAGTGGACACTAATTACTACTATTAATATTCTATTTAAATTATTCAGTAATATCCAGGGGCGTAGCTACCGCCGCATCAGCCGTATCAATTATATGGGGCCTCCAGCGTATAGGAGCCCCCACTAACGCTCCCAAAAAAAGCTCACCAGCGGCTTACAACCACTACAGATGGCACTTCTTTTATATTTGACAGCTGACTTTGAGGGGGGCCCCACAACAAATATTGATCTGGGGTCTCCTTAGGGCTAGCTATGCCACTGGTAATATCCTGTTTCATTCATTTCCTATTTAGAGTAGTCTCAATTTTAAATAAATATGTATCAAGTTTATGAAAGCCCTTCATCAGATGTCAATGCCTTCCAAAGCAGCAACAGCTTTTAATATAACACATCTTTTAATAAAATATTTTTTTAATGTTTCATGCATTTTAATAAAATTCTACTTAATATCAACAATCAATTAAAGTTTAAGATAAGTTTCATGTGAAGAATACTATAATATTATGATTTTTCCACATCACCACAATGGTTTGATTTGCATCACAGCTATGCATTGTGGGACAACAGCCAGTCTCCATAACAATGGGTCTGTTCTGTGAAAAATCTCCACAACTACACAATATTCCTTCTCAGTAGGATTCACATAATGCGCATTGGAATTGAAAATCAAAATAATGATAATTTACTTATAATGTAGGCTAAAATATGTCATTTATTACCCTAGTGCAGCTGGTGGTAGTCATACAACCAAATAAGCTATTATTGAAATTTTCATTTTCATTGTTTTATTTATTTAAGTAATTTTTTAATTAACAATGTTTCTACACATGTAAATGGGCGTTTCTCGGTAAACTAGGCAACTTGCTCTAAGAGAGCTGTCTCGGCAACTTTTTTGCTTATATATTCAATAAATGTTATTCAGGCGTTAAATATTCATCTATTTAACATTATAAGGCAGAGGAACCAAACATATTTCCATTACTTTAGGAAATATTGAACTTTTTCTGAAAAATCGTTACAGGCGGACTGTTGCCTATGTCAGGGGACTGTGTGTTTAAATGAAAAATACCATTTTAATACCAAAACATAACATTTTTTATTTTTATTAAACTTTGGAGCTCACTAATTAAGTAATTGAACAATAAATAAACATATAAAATCAACAGTCTTCTTATAATATTCTATTTATAATCAATTTTAAGTCAGATTTTGTCTTTTATTTTAATCGTCTTATCTTAGTCTTAAAATGTAACTACTTTCAATGTTACAGTATAAAATCTTTCTTTCGTGATAAATTCTTTCTTTCCTGCTCCTTGTCTACTGTTAGAATCATCTTCATAGAAATTTACTATTGCTCTTAAACTTTATTTTTCACATTTTTCTGAAACTTTATTTTTCTTTTTCATTTGATGAGATTTTTTTGCTTTTTTTATTCTCTTATAGGTTATCTCACCTGTGTTTTTCATTCGCCATAACTTAGATTTAATAACAATCTTTCCTGAAACTATTTTTGTTAGAACCCTTTTTATTTTCATCTCTGAAAAATTCTCTTGCAAATGCTCTTTTAACACGTTACCAAAAAGTGTTAGCTGTTATAATGTAATGTGGCAAACATCCTTGATGCGGTAATTTCCTTAAACATATGAAATGTCATTCACTTCACTGTTTATATGGGAAATTGAAATGCATTAAATTATTTGCATATCATAGGGAAATTTCCATAAAAAATGTGTCATTTCCTTACAAAAGCTCCATTGATGAGGCATTTGAGAATCCATCCATTAATAATTTGGAGTTGCATGTAATTATTACCGAAAACCAGTAGAAACAAAGAACAGGTATTTTAAAAAATAGGTAGTTATACAGGATAACATGCACCTTTTGTGAAACTTTTCTTTTTTTATTAAATCTGACTTTAAGAAATACTTTAATGTATGTACATATGTATGTATAATGTGTATAATACATATAAAAAATATATTTATAGAAATTTAATATTTACAGTAAGAAAATAAGAAATAATTCTTGAAAAAAATAACCGACTTCAATATTAGGGATAACACAAAAACTACTTGTTGGATCTCGCTCAAATTTAAGTAGGACCACATGACAAGCACCAGGTTTCGAATAAAAAAAGAATCGAACAATATTGGTTCACCCAGTTGAAAGTTCTTAGGTAACAAACATAAAAAAATACAGTTGAATTTAATACCTCCTTCTTTTTTGAAGTCTTTTAAAAATTTGTTTTACACAAATTGAAACGCTTGTATAGTATAATATTGGATGATAGCAGAAAATAAATTTATTTTCAAATTCGAAATCATTTAATCATATGCCTAATTTTTTGTAGAATTATGAACATAATTTTTTGCTTTTGCTGTCTGTATATAAAAGTGGTAAGAGTTAGTACAGGCTCTTCAAATGATTACAAAAACCCCATTCCCGACTGTCAACACCACACAATTTTAGAGAAAATTATAAAACACAAACTTAAGTTGAATGCTAGACCTGTGTGGGATAGGGGTTAGTTTCCTAAGCCACCCCAATACGACGAAGGTTAGGTTATATTAAAAATTTTCTCAAAAACGGTGAATCGACGAGACTTGATTGGCTATAATTAAATCTTCGAGCACAATGTACTGATTATCACTTGCTCTATCAAATTTAAATTCACTGATAGTAATTTACGACTGATTTAATATCGATGATTTATTTAATTTAACAGCTAATAGGAACATAATACTAATTTGTGAACTACGTAAATTATGTGGCTTATTTAAACAGATAAGAATTTACAATGTTTACGATAATAATTGAACAACAATATATGTAATCTCGTCTCGTCGCTGAGACGATTCGTTCAAATTTTTTTCGAGAGACAAGATAACGTTGGCCGGTTTCCAAAAACAAAGAAATTTTACGGTGAAGGAAGTTCTATTTACATTAAATTAACGTCTAGACGTAAGGAAACAATAAATACATAACACGAATGCCGACGCTATTGCTATTAAGATAAACTTGTTAAAGATTTCGTACGTTCAATAACAAGTTTTACAAATTAAGTACTACTTTTACTCAATCGGACAAACACCTTCCAGTTTTGCATGTCTAGACAACTCAAAAACTTTGATGACTCACTGAATGTTTTAAATTCCAACGATGTTAGCGGGAATTCGGTCCATTATTGCACGTCACGACAGAACAACCAGGATACCACCCCGAGACAGTCGCTTAAATTTTTTGATACACCAACGCTTTCCAACGACACATAACTACAACGGCACTGCACTTATACGTAATTATTGCACAAATATACGAATGGTCATCGGCGAATGCTTATACTGTGAGAAATATTCACTTGTTCACACAAAAACTAATACAATTTCACGCACAAATGCCATTCTCGCCGCGCTCGCTTGCCTTGCCTCTCATTCGGTTAGGGCTTGAGGGAAGTGGTGGTGCGGGGACTGCGGGGGTGGAGCAAGACAATAAAAGCTATCGCCAGCCAGGGTGTACATCCCTTTATTGAAAAATCTACTAACATATTAAAAGCTTTATTGAAACTGAGAAAACTTGTTGAATTAAATATTAAACTATTTATTTTCCAATGATTAAAACATTCTAAACACGAAAGATTTTAAATGAAAATATATTTTTGATTTTCGTAATTTGTACCGGTATTTTGATCCAGTTACTAGATCATGGTTACAGCCCTTACAAGTAACATAATGATATTAAAATTATTGCGTATTTCACCTTTACTTTGTGTTATTAAAAGTCGAATAGTTGCATTACCCAGTAGGAATGGCACATTTCACTTATCACTGTTTATATCACTTGTTACAACATGAATCATTTGTCACACCAGTTACATGCATCGAAACCGTCTGTTACATATAACGCGACAGTGATTTCACCACAGTATTCCTTTTACTGTGACTTAATGCCGGCCACCAGCCAAACATTCGTGACTTGAGCCGTGCGTGAGCGACACATTGCCACCAGCTAGAAGAGAGAATTTGTATAAGTGAAATTGCATCTTATTTCCAACGTCATTAGACTTTAGTTTGTCTGATTTCTTTCAACTTGTTTAGTAGGTAATATCGCTACGTTACAAAAACTTCAAATGAAAATAAGTCTTATTTTAAACAGGATAAGGTTTGAATTAAACAATGTAGGTATTTGATATTTATAACCACGTCGTGACTCGGTGAATTCGTGATACGGTGAGATTTCACTTCAATGATAACACTGCGACATATTGTAACAGACGGAATAAAATGCACCCACTGTGACAATAATCGTCACTAATGAAATGTAACCGTGGTGATTTATGACCAGTGATATAACAGTGACAAAAATAAATAACATCACCGACTTGATAGTGAAATAAAAGTAGCGATATTTTCCATTACTATTACCCAGTGATAATATATTAAAAGCCAAACAAAGATCAGCAGGCAGGATAGCATATATTTTATAAGTAGTTAATAGTTTTTTTTAGCAGTAGCCAATAGCTTGGAAAAACTTAAAAAGACAGCATAAACATATGTACTGAAAATTGTTCTTGGTGAAAAATCAAAACTAAAGTTTTAGAAAGGTTTAACTAAATTATCGGAGCGAGATTATCTATCTCGTGATGTAAAATTCTTGTAATTTTACTAATCGTTCTTATACTTTAGTATTTTGGCAACATTTATTGTTTGCACCATAGAGTATAGACATTTTACTTTGTTTTCATTTCCTCAATATCCTCAAAAATTTCCTCATGAAACATTTATAATTAACAATATTATTGTAAACATATCATTGATAATTTTTGAGTACTCATTTAAATTTATATATTTATACGCGTGTATACAGCGGTCGCTTCATGCTACGCTATAATTTATCCGCACCAACGCATGTTTCAAAACGTTATATTTTAAACTATTCATTAAGTCATTGTCATATTTGATTTGTAATTGTCATTTTGACATTAGTAAATGAAATATAGTTGATGAGATTTGCGATGTACATGTGAAGAAATATTTAATATTTTTTTCCTTTCATGGAAAATGTCTCGAGATAAAAGCGTGTGGTTCGCTGAAGAAATATTACTCGATGCAAAACTAATTAATTTCCAGTTAGAGACGGGAGAATGGGACGCCGTCGAAGAAATGCTGCGTGCGGAAGCGCAGTTATCTAGAGATGCGGAGACCGGACGATTACGACCGTAAGTTTCTTTAGTTTTGATTAATTGCTCTGGTTTTATGAAGTATGTTGTAAGGAATATAATATTCTTTCCAGTAAAAAAGCTTCGGAGTATACGCTACGTTTAATTGCAGAAGTGTTACACATAATGCGTTTAGACGTGGAACAAGCGTCTTACAACCGTAGCACATTAGCGGTCGCTGAGCAGTGCCTCCGACTCGTACGCTCCTGCGCTGCCGCCGGCACCAAGATGCAAACGTACATCTCCAAGGAACTCTCCATACTGGATTCCATGCTCATACTAGCGACAGAGTATCAACACCCAAGTGTAGATTTTCTTAACGAAGAAATACAAAAGAAATTCGAATCGTGTATGACTGTTCTTATACAAACTCTCGGTAACTTAGTAGTTAACAATCCATTTAATCAAATAATGATATGGAATAAATTTGATTCCATAATACTAAACAGTTTAATTGGCCAGAATGATAAAATAGCATCTGCAGCAGCCATGATAGTTTACAACATTCTTTTGGGCCAGCCAAATGTGTTACCAGATGATGTTTCCTTGCTAAACTCTTTAGCATACATGTACAATAATGGTATTGTGGAGTACCCACATTTAATAATAGAGTACCTTATTGGAGTAGAGAACACATACATTGAAAGGTTGTACTCAAAGTTGGAACCGGAATCAAGAATGCTTGTTTTAAACCTCGCTTATAATATTTTGATGTCCAATGAATCTCAGGATATTAATGTGTCAGTAAATTTTGTGAAGTTCATGGCACATGAGTTCAAGAGTAAGTCGGACTGTATTTTAAAGACTGTAGACAAGTATGTGAACAGTATTGAGCCTCAAGAAGTAGTATTCTTATTGGAAATAATTGCTACTGCGTCCAGTATGGATACCTATATGGACTGTTTGCAGAGCGACACTTCTTTGTTCATCAATTGTGCTTGTAAGTATTATGTTATCTTAATACAGGAATATAATAATATTGGGCTTAAATTAGTAAATTTCGCATGACTCTACTATAAATGGCTTTAACCCATTATTGGCCCACTACTGGGCACGGGTCTCTCCTCTTCAGGAGGCCTAGAGCATACTCCACCACTCTGCTCCAGGGCAGATTGGTGGAGGGGTTAGTGGCCAACCCGAGTGTCGGAATTTTTCAAACCGCCCGAGGGCCTCCGACATGGCTTAACAACTGTTATCTTATGATAACAACCGAGACTGACGGCATTACGTGCCCTCCGAAGTACGGAAACGCCCAAGAAATTTTTGCCAGTAGCGGTCACCCATCCAACTACCGACCGCGCCCGCTGTTGCTTAACTTTGTCGATCACATGGGATCGACGCAAGCCGCCGGGCTATAAGCGCTTGTATGTGTGACTGTTGTTAATCTATACTCTATACAAATAAATAAAATTGCAGTGTCTGTTTGTAGTATTAAAAAACCGCTTTTTACTAAGTGCATTTGGATGTATACAAGGTACATATAACAAAACAACATTTTTTACAATTTTTGTCTGTCTGTTCCGGCTAATCTCTGAAATGGCTGGACCGATTTTGACGGGACTTTCACTGGCAGATAGCTGATGTAACAAGGAGTAACTTAGGCTACTTTTATTTTAGAAAAAAAAAAGTTTGTTAGGCAATACGAAGTTCGCTGGGTCAGCTAGTAAGTATAAAATCCAAATAAGACTTCACTATATCTGTCATCTGAGCACAAATATTTATCTGTCATACATATATCTGCCTCATCTGGAGAACCCAGGTCCCCTTACTTCACAGGCTATTTCACTACCAACCAGGGTATAAGGTATTGAGGAATACAATCGTGTATCTTGTTTTGTTCCCTCAGTTCTACTGCGTGCAATTCACAAATTGGGTAAAGAGAGTAACAATTTCTTCTCCTCTCTCAACAAACTGTATGAGGCAACTGGAAAACAACTTATCAATGATGAAAATTTGCCTACAGCTAATACACCTAGTCAACGTAAGTTAATAATCATTACTAATTATGTTTTTATGTCAGTAATTTAAACTATACTAATATTGTAAAGCTGAAAAGTTTGTTTGTTTGGTTGAACGCGCTAATCTCAGGAACTACTGGTTTGTATTGAAAAATTGATAGCACATTTATCGAGGAAGGCTATATAACATCATATATTTTAGTAGTTTTTTCAACAAATTAACGCAGATGAAACTGCGGGGCACAGCTAGTTTAAATATAAATGAGCAAATGGCAGATTTGATGCCTAAAAAAATCATCTTTAAACATGGATGGCGGTTATATCTGAAATATTATTGTATTGCCATTCAAAAAAGACACAGTGATACCGCATGCTAAAATAGATTTTTTCAATGTTAATTTTTTTAAATTGGCGATAACTTGAATCACAAACATTATCACAAAGCAGAAATACAATGAAGATTAAATTAAAAATGAGGTTTAGAGCTTGGTCACTTACAAGGCCTTTGACTCTTCATATGATCAGCAGGGCAGCACCACGAACAAAAGTGTTTCCAATTATTTTGAATGAGATTCTAGTATTTTTGTAAATAAATGTATTTATTTATGAAAATTTTTAACAAAACAATCATTTTTTTTAGATCCCCTATGCAAAAATGATTCGGCTGACAATATGCTGTCCTGCAACGAAACTACATCCGAGTGCACTGAATCAGAAAGTAGTGAACAGTTCTTTGAATGTAATGAGATTCCCTTCATGGATAGATTGGATCCATCTGCAATGGATCCTTTGCAGCAACCTTTGAAGTTCATGGAGTCACTGCCAGAGAAGAATGGCAAAACTAACAATGAATGCAATCCAAACGTCAAAATTGATAGTGATTTATCAAAAGTGGCTTTTAAGCGCAGCAGTTCAGTGCCTAAAGCTGATGATAGAGTCCAGGCTTTGCCGACTAGAAGGATAAGTCTCGAACACAAGATTGACATTGGGGATGATAATGAACCTCCACTAATTATCGATGCGCAGTCTCCGACCGGAAGCATGAATACCATAGCTGAAGTCATCCCTGTGGGTCTCCAGCCTCGATTGGAGGCCCAGGAATCGAGCAGAACGGACTCTCAGGATAGCTCGCCGAATGACCCTCCGACTGAAATACACGTTCCTAAGGAGGAAGTAAAAGCCTCTCCCAGTGAAATATCTCCACCACTCACTGACCAGGCCCCAGATGCATCCGAGTCACAGAAGCAGTCACCGGACACGCCTAAGGAAGTGAAGAAAAGTCAGAACTTGTCAACTGACTTTGACCTGAGCGAGCAGTTGCAGAAAATCCTGGGCATCTCCTCGGAGAAGACACGTGGGGACGCCGCTGCGGTAGAGAAGAAGACTGAGCTGTCGAAGGAAGTGAAGATATCCGATGACGCAAACGTGAACAAAGTGCCTTTTGTAAAGATTGATTCACCAGAAATGCAGAAGACAAGGTAATTAATGACTATTATGAACTTTCAACACGGTCTATCCTGCAGCATAATCATGCATGTAAATGCATGAGATCGTCTAGGGACTCCATTACGTAAAGCAAGTATGATCATGCTGCTAGATGAAAAGGTCTCCAGCTCTGTACTTAAATGCATGTCATGCATGATTGTCTAGGGGCCGCAATGTTAATCATGTTAGAATGTGTCAAAGTATTTTATGTATCATGTCAAAGTATCCTAATATAATTTAATCTGATTCAGATTAGGCGCCATAGACCCTACGACAGCGAAGAAGACAGTGACGTCAGTGGAGACAGTGGAGCGACACGTGGCGTTCGGTTTCAAGGCCACCCTCGTGCGCACCCTCGCTAACTTGTGCTGGAAGAACCAGGAGAACAAAAAGCAGGTATAAGCAGAATGTCGTCACACTAATTCCATGTCTTTTTGACCCCTCCCCCCGTCCTTGCCACAGCTGGTCACATTTGTGAGACCTGCCCCCCTAGTGTGATGTCACATAATATGAAGTTTTACACCTAGAAATTATTAACTTAAAACAGCAGTTCCGAAATAAGTTTTATTTACATTCATTGTTTTTTAATATTTACCTATACATACCAACTATTCAATTTTGAAATATGACGTCACAAAATTTAGGACTCCTCCCACCCACCCCTTGTCCTCACGTCATGGATAGACAGCTCATGATATGAGGAGACTTTGGTCTGCTGTAGGGGTAATAAGAGTTCGAATTATTCCTGTCTCTAATAATTAAGGTTCCGTAATCAAAACGTCACTGGTACGTTACATTAACAAAAAAGGAGCAGAAACCTGCATTATTACTCCTAAATTATTTCACTAATAATTTTATTCAACAGACTGATCCAACTTATTGTATTTCAAATGTTTCAGATGCGCGAGTTGGAAGTGATTCCAGTGTTGCTGGACTGCTGCAACATAGACGCCCGTAATCCTTGTATCCTTTGAAATAAACTTTCACATTCATAATATTAGTAGGAAAAAAGCAATTAACTATATAATATAAACTATAGTACACTGTAACATCAGTCAAGTAACCGAGAAAGGAGTTAGTTAAATTTGCATAATTATATCGCTCTAAACCGAGAATGTGTTAATTGTATCATAATTTATTACCTAATTGACTATAGTAGTTAACGATCTCTGACTGTGAGAAGTGTGAGAGTGTTTGCTCCATTAATGGCCCACTACTGGGCACGGGTCTCTCCTCTTGAGGAGGCCTAGAGCATACTCCACCACGCTGCTCCAGTGCGGGTTAATTGATTATTATTATTAGAATATTCTATCCATAATTCTCAAGTTGTGACCTTTTAAGAGTCAAAAAGTCACAAAAAAAAATTATTTTATCTACTAACTTATCTACAGATTATGGATAGATAGAATATTGAAAACGGCCGTATATTAGCGTACACGCCTTTTACATACGCTAATTACTACATCCTTGTTTAAAACGTTTGTAATATAAATATTATGTTACTATTTAGTGTTACTACCAGTAGTTATATCTGTAATTTTATTATTGTTTTGTTTTTTATATTTTTCCTATACAAACACAGTAATAATGCAATGGGTAATCTTCGCCGTTCGTAACCTGTGCGAGAACTGTCCAGAGAATAAGGTTTGTTTATTTATTTATGAGTTCTACTATTATCAGCGATCTATATGTTCTACTAGATTGAGTGTCCAGGTACATTAATACGGTCCGTTGACAATACCTGACGAGGCAACAACGGTTGCAGTGCACTATTACATAGCACGCGCGGAGTTAAAACGGCCGCATTGCTGCGACAAAAACAACGTAAATGTGTATTAAAAATCTAACAATACTTTATACTAGCATTAAAGTAATTAATACCTATTCATTGATTAAGTGATAAAAACTTCGTAGTTCGTAACAAAACAAGCATAATAAAAGGTATTTCTTGATTTAATCCAATATTTTATCCAAAATAGTCGGCAGCCAACCTGACGCTAGTCTGTCCTTTGCACGACAACAATCCGTCTATGCGTGCGAAAGAGAGAATCGCTAGGAATAAAATCGTACGACGTCATGATCATAGATTAAAAATGTACAGATGTTCCATAGCGGACCTATAAATAAATTGTAGGTATTAGAGATGGAATAAATCATTGCGTTTTTATGTCGTTAGGTACATTTGATTGCAATTGAAACGTTAATCCGTATGATTGTGTTCGCACCCTCATCGTTTCATAGAAAATGTATACGATAGTGCATACGCAGCGTAATCCCGTACGGAACGTGGCCCGTATGTCGCCAATGATATTTTTTTCGTCCCGTACGGGAAAGCCCGTTACGTATGCATTGGGCTTTTTACTCATGAGGGCAAAAACTATTCGGCAACATAATCTGTAATGAGGCAGTTGCATGTCTGTATCCCTAATCTTCATAGATTATAATAATATGTTCTACTAGAAACGCTATGGATGACCATAGCCTTCCCCCGCTCTCCCGCGTTCGTTTCGTGCTCTGCCCGTTTCGCTTAGTACTGATGAGCGTTTCTAGTAGAACATATTATTATAATTCATTGACTATTATTACATTCCTCCTATATGCAGTGGGTGACCACTAGTGGCAAAAATTTCTTGAGCGTTTCCGTGCTTCGGAGGGCACGTAAAGCCGTCGGTCCCGGTTGTTATCATAGGAAAACAGTTGTTAAGCCATGTCGGAGGCCCTCGGGCGGTTTGACAACTTCCGACACTCGGGTTGTCCACTAACCCCTCCACCAATACACACTGGAGCAGCGTGGTGGAGTGTGCTCTAGGCCTCCTCAAGAGGAGAGATCCGTGTCCAGTAGTGTGCTATTAATAGGTTGAAGCCATATGCAGTGGACGTTGTTGTTGACGGCGCTGCTCTCAAAGTTGTAGACGAATACAATGAGGATCCGTAACGTTTTTAGTTGAGAATGCAGATTTATAGAGCTAAGAAATCCTTAACATACAGTGTAAAAATTTTTGTTCTACGACAAAAATTGACGAAGTTATGACCAAATTACTTACAAAGTTCACTGCGTGGCTGTGACGTCACGATTCCGGTCGCCACCAGTTAGCCGCTGGCAGCGATACGGCGCGCAATGTTTTGTTTGGATAATTGTGACTTTGAAACAAATGAAGTGTCCCATTTGTGCCTAATTCACCTTTTAACTATGTATCAGTATTGTATAGTGCTTAAACGTTCAAACACTTCTATGAAAACGCCAAAAAAAACTATTTTTTAACGTGCCGAAAAACTCAAAACTTCGTAGAAAATGCTATTCCGTTGTAAAAAGACAATATATGATTTATCTTCAATAGTAACTGAGCTGGGAACCATATCTTTAACTTATATAAATTTCGTAGTTGTATCTACCTATATAGCCAGTTGTGGTTGGGCTCCGTAACATTTTTTTTCAGTGGCAGATGGCTCCTCGCTGCATCTATGGAGCCACATCAAAAATGCTACGCTATGTTTGCAGCCTCCCTTTTGAGCAGCACAGTCATGGAAATCCACCTTCTCTACCGTTCAGCAGGAATACGCTTTACTTTTTAGGGTTCCGAAGTAAAATCGGAAGTATCGGAACCCTTGAAGTTTCTTCATGTCCGTCCGTCCGTCTGTAATTCTGCATGGATATACATATGTACACATTTATTAAAACTCGTGGAACCAGAATCGTGGAATAAAATACTGAAAAACTTTTGTTCAGGGTACCTCCCCTACAGGTGTGAGGATGAAATTTTTTATTCGTCGCGTACCCCGTAGTGTGGGATATCGTTGAAAAATGAAAGGGTTTTCGAAAAATATTATGGGTCTTCTAGGACCATGTTTGGATTTAGGGGTGCGTTTGCGAAATATTTGCCTTTATAGTGCTAATTTTGGTCGAGCCGAGAGAGCCGAGAGCCGAGAGACTGAAACTCAAAATTTTTATTTCATCAAACCCATATGTGTGGGGTCTATGGATAGGTCTTCAAAAATGATATTGAGGTTTCTAATATAATTTTTTTCTAAACTGAATAGTTTGCGTGAGAGACACTTCCAAAGTGGTAAAATGTGTGTCCCCGATGTAACTTCTAAACTTTAAAAAAATGTATGATGTACATTACCATGCAAACTTCTACCGAAAATTGGTTTGAACGAGATCTAGTAAGTAGTTTTTTTAATACGTCATAAATCGTAAACCGCAAATTACCTTTCATTATGTTACTTGCTGCTACGGAACCCTTCATGGGCGAGTCTGACTCGCACTTGGCCGCTTTTATTTCCCTCTCACTCATGGTTACAAATCATCCTTTGAGTAGTAGTAGGGGCTCGACCAAAATTAGCACTATAAAGGCAAATATTTCGCAAACGCACCCCTAAATCCAAACATGGTCCTAGAAGACCCATAATATTTTTCGAAGACCCTTTCATTTTTCAACGATATCCCACACTACGGGGTACGCGACGAATAAAAAATTTCATCCTCACACCTGTAGGGGAGGTACCCTGAACAAAAGTTTTTCAGTATTTTATTCCACGATTCTGGTTCCACGAGTTTTAATAAATGTGTACATATGTATATCCATGCAGAATTACAGACGGACGGACGGACATGAAGAAACTTCAAGGGTTCCGATACTTCCGATTTTACTTCGGAACCCTAAAAAGTAAAGCGTATTGCTGCTGAACGGTAGAGAAGGTGGATTTCCATGACTGTGCTGCTCAAAAGGGAGGCTGCAAACATAGCGTAGCATTTTTGATGTGGCTCCATAGATGCAGCGAGGAGCCATCTGCCACTGAAAAAAAATGTTACGGAGCCCAACCACAGCTGGCTATATAGATACAACTACGAAATTTATATAAGTTAAAGATATGGTTCCCAGCTCAGTTACTATTGAAGATAAATCATATATTGTCTTTTTACAACGGAATAGCATTTTCTACGAAGTTTTGAGTTTTTCGGCACGTTAAAAAATAGTTTTTTTTGGCGTTTTCATAGAAGTGTTTGAACGTTTAAGCACTATACAATACTGATACATAGTTAAAAGGTGAATTAGGCACAAATGGGACACTTAATTTGTTTTAAAGTCACAATTATCCAAACAAAACATTGCGCGCCGTATCGCTGCCAGCGGCTAACTGGCGGCGACGGGAATCGTGACGTCACACGCGCCCGCGTAGTTTGAATTTTAGCGGCCGGAACGGCAATGTTTATTACTTAATATTTTCGTAAGTAATGGTCCGATTTGGATGATTCAAAAAGATATATCATTCATATGCCATAAAGAATCGCGTGGATACTAGTTCTATAGAATTTGCTATAACTTTACTGATCCTCATTACCTGGGACAAGTGATCCAGATGGGTTAAGTCCAACTTCGAGAAAGAAGTCACTCGTAGAATCCAACTCGGATGGGCTGCGTTCGGGAAACTGCATCATATCTTGTCGTCCAAAACACTACCTCAGTGCCTGAAGTCGAAAGTGTTCGAACAGTGTGTATTGCCAGTTCACATACAGATCCGAGACGGTGGTTTACTATTAGTCTAATCCGCAAGCTCAGAGTAGCGCAGCGGGCTATGGAGAGGGCTATGCTTGGTATTTCTCTACGTGATCGCATCAGAAATGAGGAGATCCGTAGACGAACAAGGATAACCGAAATAGCTCAAACAATTAGCTGGCTGAAGTGGCAATGGGCTGGCCACATAGTGCGAAGGACCTATAACCGTTGGGGAAGAAAGGTCCTCGAATGGCGCCTACGTCTCAGAAAAAGGAGCCTAGCCATAATAAGCCTTATTTAATAATAACCTTATTATTAATCAATAACCTTATTTATTGATCTGAGTTTTATGCTAACAGATTTTTCCATATTTTCCAGGAGGTAATATCTAAGATGACACTACAGGGGCCTATGGACAATGAAATGCTTGCAGAAATGGGGCTCACATTGCAAACTGATCCACAAGGCAACTCTATCAAGATAGTGCCATTGCTAAAAAACTAAACTGAAAATGATGCTATACTTTGTACAACTTGCTAATACTGGATATAAGTTATAACATGTCTTATCTATATCTATAGAATTGGTGTGGTGTAGTATCAGTATTCAGATGAATAAACACCACTACACTGAAATACAAATAATAAAGAAAATGTAAATTAATATTTTTACAAGGTTTTATTTTACATTTTTTGTTTGTTAGTTTGTTACCAATTACCATGCAGTATGAATGAGTTAAAACTTGCAAGGTCAATTAGTTTCTCACATGAAGTCTCATTGTGCTACTTTTTCTCGGGTAGGATTTGAAACTTCAGGAATTGATTGGTTATGGTGACAATGCATTTTTATGATAATGATGGTGATACTACACTAGAGTTGGCCCCAGACGAAAAACTCAATGGTCACCAGCATAAACACAAAATTTTAAATCCGAGAAAATTAAAGATAAGAGTAGTGGTAAGTGGTCACTGCCTCTTAAGCAGAAACACGGATGCCTTGATGCTCAATTATGAAGGGGTAAACCGATTTACGAACTGGCCAAAAAAAGTTTTCTATTCCGTTGTTTTGAGTACACGATGAGCAAACAGCCGCCAAACGACTTGTCGTATTCTGGCTCATGGCTGGGGTCTCAGATCAATAAAAATAGGATCTGAGGCTAGGGTTAAGAACTTGAGAGCCAGTTACTTTTTTCTTTTTCTTTACTTGGCCTACAACGAACCTGCTACCGACGACTAACCAACGAAAGGTGATAACCGGGACAAGTGGGAATAAACGATAGATACCTTTGGTGTTGTTGATGTGATGATGTCCATGGGCGACAATAGCCACTTACCTCTTGGAAATGGAATAGGCAGATCGTTTGCCGGCTATTTCTATACAAAAACAACACCCTTCGTAAATGATGATAACTATAAAAAAAATGCCATCAAAAACAAAACTTGTAAAAAAAACCAAGTCTCGCAACTCAGTTCTTCTACCGTAAAAAGTTGTGAGATCCATGTAATACCAAGTCGGTTAATTTATTCAGTTCCTACTTAAAGGTCCTTCTGTCTTAAGTTATTACGTAATTAGCTAACCTAACAAGTAACAACATCTTATAGTGACCATATTATCAATATTAAAAATCTTTTATGTATTAAATAAATAGATCGACTTGACCATCGCATGAAAACACAATGTACCTCACAAGTAATACCTACATAGAATATTAAATTTGATTATTTAGTGCGATTGCCAAGTCAATCTATTTATTTAAAACATAAAAGATTTTTAATATTGATAATAATATGGTCACTATAAGATGTTGTTACTTGTTAGGTTAGCTAATTACGTAATAACTTAAGACAGAAGGACCCTTAAGTAGGAACTGAATAAATTAACCGACTTGGTATTACATGGATCTCACAACTTTTTACTGTAGAAGAACTGAGTTGCGAGACTTGGTTTTTTTTACAAGTTTTGTTTTTGATGGCATCTCATTTCTTTTTGTAGTTCTACTTTTTTTCCTTTTACAAGTTAGGGAACGTTCCCAAACCACGTGACACATTTTTAACCATTTTTTACCCCCCTCCCCCCCCTCGGTGACCAACCGTGGTATATGAGAAGATCCCCCCCCTCCCCCCCTAGTTTTCACGTGACAATTTTTTTTGCAGACAGTTAAAAGAATATAAATTAGTATCTATTGCAGAACTATAATAAAATAAACTTGACAAGAGGTTTTCGTACCTTGATTATGTATTTACCGTTATTTTCCTATTTTAATTATTTTTGCCGTTTTTTTTAAGACCATTGACTTATTTTTCCTGTAATATTTAAGTAAAGAACTCTGTATTTTTTTTAATTCAAGCGTCAGTAGTTTCGGAGATAGGGGGGGATGGTCAATTTTTGGCTTTAATTTTCATTCGTTCTTGAATAATTTTAAAACTTTCCATTGTAGAACTATAACTAAAATATATTATTTGAGATCCTGAGAGGGTTCCGTTTTTCGTACGGAACCCTAAAAATAATAATTTCGTGACGACGTGAGTGATCCTATAACGGTTCGGTTTTTGATTTTTTCCGTGTCGGAACCCTACTCCGCTACAACAAGCTACTCCGAAACTACTGGACTAAAATGAGTTTAAATTTGGTGCTCAAGTTCTTTTTTTTGGACCCAAACACGAAGGTATTTATTAAAAAAAAAATCATGAAATCATAATTAAAAAAAAAACTGTTTTGTAAACTGTATCATGTCGTGTCACTTGTGGCATGTCAAATGAAAGGGCTTGTTGTAAGGATCGCAAATATATTTTATTATTTGATAATTTTAAAATTATTCAAGAAAGAATGAAAATTAAAAGCGAAGGTTGACCATTCCCCCATCTCCGAAACTACTGAGATTAGAATTTTCAAAGTTAGTTTTCAATCAGCACTATAATGCCTAACTATCTAATTGCGTCAGTGTTTCTACCTGTGAGATTTAAAAGCGCTAAAGTAAACGGTCGTATATAAATAAGTAATATACAGGAAGTTGGCACCGCACTTTTATAAGGTATCGCGATTCTGGTGGTTGTTCTAGGTTCGTTCTATATTGTTCCAAAATATCGCGTTCGAAAAAAAAATATTCTCACAAATTTCGTAAAAATAAATTAGGAAGTTCTGGCAGTTGGTCTGGATTGTTATAGATTTGTCCTGCTTATATTGATCCAAAATATCGCATTCGAAGAAACTTTATTTGTAAGGTGGCATCATGTGGGTGAAGTTGGCCCAGTCTTTGCCGTGGAGGCGCAATTTGTTTCTCCTCAGCTGATCCCGACGCTTATGCGCTTTTCATAGCTGATATGGTACTCCAGGGCATGGAATGTTACATTCCAAGCTCTGTGGTACCCGTTGGGGTAAAATCCAAGTCTGGTTTGACTGAAACTGCATTAATTAGCCAGAAGCAATCTTCTTATCAGGATTGGGTAGAGGTACGTGAGCTCGGAGGCACCATTGTGAGTCAGCTGAATAAGAAATTTATTGCTGCTTCGTGGTCCTCAAAGAAGCAAATCACCAAGGCAAAGTTCAAGCACATACACAGAACCGGCAAGAGACTGCTGAGCTATCCTCGTGGTAGCCGAGCGTTATGGTCTCTGACCAAAGCCATTCAAGGCAATTTCTGTGCATCGTCATCGTTGCCAGAATCGCGATACCTTGAAAGTGCGGTGCTAGCTCGCGTTTTTTGGATTTTCTCTGAAAGTTTCATTCTCAGCCCTATGGTGTTTTGGAACAATGTAGAACAAACCTAGAACAACCTTCAAAATGTTTGTAACTTCAAAGTGTGGCGCCAACTTCCTGTAGGTGAGTAAGTATAGCTCGTGAAAGCGGGAGATTCCCTTAGTGGATACTGACCACGTGACAAAAACCTAACCCCCCTCCCTCCCCCCTGTGACCAAGCGTGGTGTTTTGCAGACCCCCCTCCCCCCCCTAAATGTGTCACGTGGTTTGGGAACGTTCCCTTACCTTTGAACATAATTATATCTAGGTACCTATCTACACCTATTATTCCATTATAATTATATACAGGTACACTGATTCAGTCACTGCAAATGTTACTTTGTTATACAGGTACAGTGATTAATTAACTGCAAATGTAACTTTGTAATCCTATATATTTATATGGGATTACAAAGTTATTTATGCAGTTGATGTATCTAGAAAACTGGACCGAAATTGCAAAATATTTTAGTTTTTCCTTCATCTATACACTAAACACTAACAGCCATATTAATAAACATAGACTAAAGCAAGAGTAACTTTAAAACTTGTCGTAAATAAGATTTAATTAAATTCAGTATTAATAAATATAGAGTAACGAAGAAGTAAGCTACTCCGAGTCTCATCTCAGAATCAAAGTTAGTCCATGTCGCTACATAGTTTAGCGACTGATTAGGCGTGGACTAGGCGTGCATTGACGACATTGACGTTGACTTGACGCATATCAAGAGTACTTCGTTGTTCTAACTAAACGTCATTCACATTGATATTTTCTTTGACCTTTTCTTCTTCATCCCAGTTAACTGAGCGAGCACGTTTTTGGTTCATGTAAATCAATTTTAAATTTAACAAGTAACCATAGCATGAAACAAACTGCGAGGAGCGAAATTAGGCGCTTGAAATTGAAAGCTGATCACGTCGTTTGAAGTTGTCAATCCCAAAATATTGTTGTCACTGTCATTTTAATGCATGAAGTCATTCACTGACTCACTCTTTTTACTTTTAAATTACAAAGGTTGCCATATTTTACTCGTTGAAACCGGACTAAGAAATGTATTGTTAGTTCGACGTTACTCCATATTTATTAATAACATTGCAATTACGAAGTTATTACTTAGTTAATCCAGAATTAACTAGTCCAAGTGTAGCTTCAGATGATGCTTGGATTAAGCGATTTTTATTAATAAGGGTGTAATTGTGTTCCAAATTTGAAGCTTCTATGTCTACTAGAAGTGCCTTAGAGTTTTGATGATCGGTCAGTCAGTCAGTGAGTGACGAAATTAAGAAACTTTGACTAGTTATAATTCTTAAACTACTGGTTCAAATTGAATGAAATTTGAAATATACCGAGTTTATACAATGCCTGCTTGGTTATAAAAATTTCAGGCTTCCAGCTTTATCCACAACGAAGTTACAGGGTGTCGAAAATGGCCTGAATTGCTTCGAGAAAAGGATGGTACGGCCGTGCCGCTTTTTTGCTCGACTTGGCGGGGGCACTGCCGTGCCCCCAGATGACGTGCAAAGTGTGTCAGTTTTGAATTTTATACCGGTATTTTTGGGTTTCTTATCGATATCCTTTGCCTTCAAAATTCAAAATTCTATTAGGGAGGGAAGATTTGTTGAGTATTTGATTTGTATTTGAGGGTGAATTCGCCAAAGTCACAAAAAAGATGTTCCGATTGATAAAAAATTTAATTTACTACTTTTATAATTTTTTATTTTAGAAATTGCTTTTATATAACTCGACCGAAATATCTGTGGACCTGGCTCAATGACGTCATGCAAACTGGAGAGATTTATTTATTTATTTTTTATTTATTTTATAGCAAAGAAAATCGAGATGTAAAGATTAAAAATATTATTTTGATTTGTGTGTATCTACTTTTTGCACTTTTATACAACTTTTAGATCAATCTGTACTTTATAGGGTTCCGTAGTGAAAGAGCCGTGTTTTTTTCATTTTCAAAGAATTGGATTACTTTGAGCACTAAATTCCGCTCTGCACTATGTATTGTCCTACCCATCTTTCAACACTAAATAATAATAAACAACAAGAAAAAATAAACAACAAGAAACAATAAACAATAATGCGATTACGAAGCAAGAATAATACACGTGCGTCGGCGCTTGTTTTGGCAACGGTACTGGATAGGCGAAAACAGGGTGAGGTCCGAGGAAGCGGGAGCGGCATCGAATTCCAGCGAGGTCCACAGATATTTCGGGCGAGTTATACATATTTTTACATAAGCGCCCACACATTACATTACATTATTTGAAGTAATTTATATAAAAAAATTGAATAACACACCCAAAACATCATTACCATTTGCAGGGAAATTGCTGTTGATGATTGTTAGAATGAAAAGAGTCTTCAGTTTTGATATAGATCTTTTTGTTCTTTATAAGTTTATTTTTCTACTTGGCTATTGTTTTTTACCTGTCACTGTGTTTGAAAATTTTGAGAATTCTCGTGTCAATATATGAATAAAGCAAACTTACGTTTTTATCTAAACTTTATTCTACTACCAGTAAAACATATTGTCTGTAATTTCTACTGGCTACGCACTTTGCACGTTAGTGGGACTTGAGTTGCCCCCACTAACAGGTTATGAGCCCAGAACCTACGGAAAAATGTTATCTGGAAACGGGAGTTCTCAAAGAGAGCAGAACTCAATGGCACAGAATTTGGAAGGTAGTTCAGGCAGCAGTACCTTATCTATGGAGAAACTAGAAGGTAGCAGTAACTATACTACATGGAAGTTTCTTATGGAGATGCATCTGGTACATGACGACTTGTGGGAGTATACAAGTGTTACGCCTGAAACAACCGACACGCAAGGTACGAGAAAAGATCAGAAAGCTAGAGCAAAGATTTGTTTAATGGTTAAACCTCATTGCTTAGTGCATGTACGCAAATGTAAAACAGCGAAAAGCGCTTGGGAAGCATTAAGAGATGCGTTCGAGGATAAAGGTCTGAATAACCGTTGCCGTTTACTTTCAAAACTAGTAAGCATGAAACTGGAACAATTCCCAACTGTCAGGGAATATGTGACATCTGTGATGATGGTATCTCAGGAACTGCAAGACCTAGGAAAAGAGGTTGATGATGAACTATTGGCTGCTTTACTTCTCCAAGGACTTACGGTAGAGTTCCAACCTATGAGATTAGCCATAGAAAACAGTATCGCGGTACTTACTACTGATTATGTCAAGACAAAGCTCTTTCAAATGGAAGATAACTATTCGGCAAGCTCGAGTACAAGCCAACCGACATCAGCATTATTGTCAAATAAGCAAAAGGGCAAGAGTAAACCCAAGAAGGTCAAACAAAAGATTAAATGCTTTATTTGTGATGGACCACATAAGGCAAATGAGTGTCCAGATAATCCTAAAGGGAAGAAAGAAGCTTTACAAGCCTACGCATTTGGTACGTCGACACCGCAAGCAGGAGACTGGATCATCGATTCTGGCGCGTCGACGCACATGACAAATCACAAGGCTTGGTTTAGAAGTAGCTTGAAGGATACTCCTAAGTCTTTGAGAGTGATCTGTGCAGATGGTAATGAAGTATATGGTGAAGGTGTAGGTACGGTAGTATGTGAGTCAGCAGGGCTAACAATCAATAATGTTACTTATGTACCTAATTTAGCTTCTAATTTGTTAAGTGTGAATGCAATCGCGAGAAAGGGTCACGTAATTGTATTTACAGAAAAAGGGTGCGACATCTTCAAGAAGAATGAGTGTGAGGTTCGTGGTAAGGCTGTTGTGAAAGGTGTGGAAGAACGAGGCGTTTATAAAATTAAGTGCTGTTCACAGGGTTCTGCACTGGTAACAACGGATTGCGACCAGCAGAGGCTGTGGCATCGGAGGATGGGACATCTTGGTATACACAATCTCAAACTTCTTAGAGATAAGATGGCCATAGGGGTGAGTTTTCCTAATACTTTTTCGAAACTGGAGTGCATATCTTGCATTATGGGAAAACAAACCAAACAACCGTTTCGCAAAGGTGTTGCGACAAGAGCTAAGGAAGTATTGGGTTTAGTACATTCAGATTTATGCGGACCTATGCATATACCTTCCATTAGCGGGTATAAATACTTTTTAACATTTATTGACGATTTTACACGCAAAACATTTGTATATTTTTTGAAACAAAAGAGTGAAGTTTTTGAAAAATTTACAAATTTTAAGGCGTTTACCGAGAATCAATGCGGCAAGAAAATTAAGATCCTGCGCACTGATAACGGAACTGAGTTCGTCAATAAACAGATGGATGATTTTATGAGGAAAAATGGAATCCAACATCAAGTTACGATAGACTATACACCGCAGCAAAATGGAGTAGCCGAGAGAGCAAATAGGACTATCATCGAGAAAGCGAGGAGCATGCTCGAAGAAGGAAATTTGTCGAAGGCTTATTGGGCGGAAGCAGTTCATACATCGATATTCTTGAAAAATAGATCGCCGACCATTGCCGTTAAGGGAAAAACTCCAGAAGAAGCTTGGTCTGGAAAAAAGGTTGATCTCAGTTTTTTAAGAGTTTTTGGGTGCAAGGCATATATGCACATTCCGAACCAAAAGAGGAAGAAGCTAGATACAAAAAGCATGGAGTTAACTCTAGTCGGATATTGCGAGGACTCCAAAGGCTATCGACTAGTGGATACAAAAACACATCGGCTTTATAAGGCTAGGGATGTCGTATTTATTGAAACTCAACAAGAAACAGAGAGAGATAAAGGGTTGGTAAAACTAACAGAACATGGAGTATTAATTCCAGAGGTGGAACAAACTTACAATCGTGAAGAAGTTTGTTTTCCCCAAGATGTCGAACCTGATGTGACTGTGGATGATCAGCCACAAGACGTGGAACAATCAAATACTCATGAAGAGACGTCTACTCCTCCAGTCCCTGAAACTGAATCAACTGTTGATAATCAACTTCAAGAAGACATAGAGTTTCTAGACTGTGAATCTGACACAATTGTCAATGATCAACCTCAAGAGGTGGAACGGAGGTATCCACTCAGAGCTAGAAAAACTAAAGAGTACCCAGATTACGTGCTGTATCATGCTTAGGGCTTACTATCCGGATATTCGGATATTCGAATTATCCGGATAACCGCCGAATTTAATATCCGGATATTGGGCTTTTTACTATCCGGATAATCCGGATAATTCGAATAGTAATTAATTTTATTATTTTATACGTTTTTCAATTGAAATATATTAAAAGAACCGAGATATAATATTTTAAACTGTATTAATGTAATATGGATACTATATTCGCATAAAATACAACTTAATTCCAAAGAAGAAATGGCAACCAGATATTTCTTCACAATAAATGCAAGTGTCCAAGTCATGTCCTAATCATGTTTGCAATTTCAATAATAGTAACACAGAAAAGGCAACGTAATCAATACATAATATGTATAATAAAGGCAACGTCTGGGTGGTTGAGCACGCTCACGGTGTTCCTTCGAGAAGAAACCTGGTTCTAGGGAATATACATGCCTTACTCCTAGCTTACTATAAAGCACAGCTCGAAAACTGAGCCCAGAAGTCAAGCAGTTGTATAGCAATTGACTACAGAAATCGAGCAGTGTTGGGAATTGCTGGAGGGAGAAATAAAAGGCAAAGCTACTATCGCTTTATAATTGAAATTGATACTTCTGTGTCGCATTCTTTATTACTGAGGGTCGTACCCTTGATGAAGTTCCTTCACTGCTTTTATCAGCTCCCTTCACTTTTCCTGGTGACCAACCTTCTCAACCGTTGCAACGGAGAAACTAGTGAATGTTGGCAGTAAATGTCACCAAAACACACAAGGATTTCCTGATAACATCTTCATAAGTCTAGTATTGAAGCTACGTTGCCGCTTTGAGCCAATATTGGCAATCATGACAGACCGTGGTATGCAACGCTTCCTAATCGAACATAACGTCTCAAAACTAATGTCTTGAACTGGTCTTGGTAACATTAGAGATCTTTAGATCTTGCCATATTTCATTAATTTGCTTATAGCATTTTCAGCCATGTTTCTTGCGTTTAACTCGATTTACTTCCCACATCCTTCTTGATAAGTACCGCTTCTGTGTACCACAAACTCGTTGACCAATTCAATCTACGAGAGTTCTCTAGTCCTAGAGATTTGATCAGTTCTGTCGATAAGCATTATTTTGGTTTTCCTATTGTTGAGAATGAGTCCGATAAGTTCACTCTCTCGCTCTGCTCTGCGGAAAAGGTGAGCAAGCTCCGTCTCCTTTGATGCAAAAACATTGGTGTCATCTATGATTCAGGTTAATGATCTTTAAGCTACGAAAAAGGTTTTTGGAATGGTATACTCCCCATAGATATTGAAAAAATGAGTGACAGAGTACGAAGTAAAAAATTGTTCTATTTGTCAACATTATTGACAACTGGACTTTTAAAGGACACATCTGCGCATAGTTGTGTTCCCGGAACAAGGATTCCTTCTTGATTTGCCTTCGGTGACAGTATACAGTTTACCAAGAAGTCGAGTGGACCAGAGGGCCAAAAAAAGCGATCTTAGTGATCCGGCTAGCTATAGGCTTATAGCGATAACTTCCCTCAGAATTCAGCTTCAGAGCTTCAGAATACTAGTATAGAACACGCAGCTCTTAAGATATCTGGAAGATATCAGCTGATCAATGATCGACAATACGGTTTTTCGCCACGGTCGTTCAGCTGGTTCTTGATCGCAACGGGGAAGCTCTGACAGTCAACCTAGATATGGCTAACCGGGTCTGGTACTGGGGCCTTCTCACGAAGTTACCATCTTATGGTCTCTTTGAGAAGTTAATATGCAGTTAGGTAGCTAGTTTTCTGAGCGACACATCAAGAACTGTTGTTGCTCGGATATGAAACCTATAAAAAAGTCAGCGTTCCCCAAGGGACTGTGAAGACACAAGTTTGCGCGCTTAACGCTAAGAAAACCTTGTTATAACGCCTCAATTCCAAGATACCGCGCTCACCGTGAGTAAAAGTTTTAGGTTATTCAGAAGGCAAGGCCAAGCTGATCTCCAAGAAACTTTGTGTCCTGAACCGAGCTAAGCAGAACTTTACTGCAAGGCACCTACTCATGCTTTACAAAGCTCAGTTCAGGCCTCAAATGTGTTCCCACCTCTGGGCAAGGTAGCCACAATACTAGCTTAATACATTTGACGCTGTACAGAAACGCGTGATCCGAATTGTCAACGATCCACGAGTCACTCACAGGTTAGAACACCCGAGTTTCAGAAGAAATGGCGACTTTACAACGGTGAGTCTCGGTGAGTTTCATCCACACCGATTGGACTCGTGGAGAACCTCTATGGTCCGATTTTCACGATCTTTTTTGCCACGGACATGCAAACTGTCGAATGAGCTTCCTTCTTTCCGGAGCGCTATAACATGGGGTTCTTCAAAAAAGGTGTAAAAAGAGTTCTCCTTCAGGGCCCGGAAACATTGGCGATTCCTCTGGTATTGCTCATGTCCATAGGCGACGATGACCATTTACCATCAGGTGACCCGTCTGCTTTTTCGTCGGCCGAAAAAAAACAGTGATGCTAACAACAAGATCAGAAATATTGGTATGAGTTAGGTTTTAGACAAAGACAGTACCAGCTCGATGTAGTGGAAAAGTATGAAGTACCCTAAGAACACAGCTAATGAGTTCATGACCAAATGCGATATTAGGGTGAAACTTACGAAGCTTAGCAGCGCGCTGATACATCTACCGAAGTTTTGAACTTACTTCTGAATAAGTATTTGTATTAAAAACATTGATTTAATTCATAAATTATTTGAATTTAGCCTTCCAAATATTATCCGGATATCCGGATATTATCCGGATAATATTCAGGAACTATTCGAATTATCCGGATACTAAAATGAACGGATAATTGCATGCCCTAATCATGCTGCAGAATCAGGATTGGACCCTACTACGGTTCATGAAGCACTATCAAGATCTGATAGTAAAGAGTGGAGGGCAGCAATTCAGGAGGAGATTGATGCTTTAAAGAAGAATAAAACATGGATTTTGGTAAAACCTGAACAAGCAAGCAACGTCGTAGATTCAAAATGGTTATTTAGAATCAAAGAAGAGCCGGGAAATAGACGAAGATACAAAGCTCGACTTGTTGCCAGAGGTTTTAGCCAGAGATGTGGCATCGATTACGACGAGACATTATCTCCGGTGGTGAGACACTGCTCATTAAGAATTCTCCTGGGAATAGCAGTACAAAAAGGCTTAAATATAGACCAAATGGACGTAAAAACTGCGTTCCTGAACGGAGATTTAACGGAAAATGTCTATATGAAACAACCAGAAGGTTTTCATGAAAAGGGAAAAGAAGACTATGTGTGTCTACTTAAACGGTCGCTTTACGGATTAAAGCAAGCCCCTAGAGCATGGAACAACAAGCTGAACAGTGAGTTGTTGCAGCTAAAATTTAAAAGGTGTAAAAATGAACCGTGCATATACACAAGATCCCAGGGTAAGAAGATCATCATTTTAGCAGTATACGTGGATGATATGCTAATATTTTGGAATGACGCGGAAGAGCTGCGCAAAGTAAAAAGAGACCTCATGACAAAATTTGAAATGAAAGATCTTGGGAAGGCAGAGCATATTCTGGGAATGCACATAACGCAGAATGATATTGGAGTCAAAGTTGACCAAGAGAAGTATGTCAACAAAATTTTGAAGGTTTTCGGGATGGCAGACTGCAAAGTTGCTTCAACACCATCAGTTCCTGGTCAAAAGCTAGAGAAACCTGGACCGGAACACAAACCTGATTCGACGATTCCATATCAGAATTTAGTTGGTTCACTGATGTACTTATCTGTTTGCACAAGGCCAGATATTGCACACTCAGTAAATTATCTTAGCCAGTTTAACACCTGCTATGCTGAGGAACACTGGATAGCAGCTAAACGAGTGCTAAGATATTTAAAGGGCACTAAATGCCTAGGGCTACAATACAAGCGGACAGGCATGAGCAAAGTGCAGGGTTATGTAGACGCGAGTCATGCCAGTTGTTATGATAGGAGATCATACTCAGGTATGGTTTTTCTACATATGGGAGCTGCAATCTCGTGGGAAAGCAGAAAACAGAGGACAGTTGCTCTCTCCACAGCGGAAGCTGAATACGTAGCAATGTCGGAAGCTGCTAGGGAGGGAATTTTCTTAAAACGATTGTACTCCGAGGTCACTGGTCAAGCTGAGGCGACAGTGAAAATGTTCAGTGATAGCCAGTCTGCTGTGGCCATTGCACAGAACCCTGTACATCATCAACGTACAAAGCACATAGATGTGCGACACCATTTTATAAGGGAGACCGTCGAGCATGGGCATATTGCACTGGAGTATATAGAGACAGCTCATATGGTTGCAGATGCTTTAACGAAACCTTTATTGAAAGGAAAGTTTAAGTGGTGCGCGCTGAATATGGGTGTTGTGTAAGTGTGTGATGGATGAAAGTAGAGAAATGAACTTAAGGAGGAGTGTTAGAATGAAAAGAGTCTTCAGTTTTGATATAGATCTTTTTGTTCTTTATAAGTTTATTTTTCTACTTGGCTATTGTTTTTTACCTGTCACTGTGTTTGAAAATTTTGAGAATTCTCGTGTCAATATATGAATAAAGCAAACTTACGTTTTTATCTAAACTTTATTCTACTACCAGTAAAACATATTGTCTGTAATTTCTACTGGCTACGCACTTTGCACGTTAGTGGGACTTGAGTTGCCCCCACTAACAATGATATTCCAAAATATTTTTTGAAAAACCTGCCTTACACATTGCGTGTTTAATTTTATATTTTGAAACAATATA
This sequence comes from Thymelicus acteon, assembly GCA_951805285.1. Lineage (NCBI taxonomy): Eukaryota > Metazoa > Arthropoda > Insecta > Lepidoptera > Hesperiidae > Thymelicus > Thymelicus acteon. The sequence continues at coordinate 12,662,091 of OX638234.1, forward strand.
TAATTAGTTACATTATAATAACATATAATATTATGGAATCAGCAGTGCAGAACTAGTAAAAAACATCAAATAAAATTTAGTCACGAAAATTCGTCAACTCCATGTCAGTACCGTCAAACGTTATATTTCTCAAATGTTTTTTGGGCTACGCTTTAAAGTACCCGGGTGAATTCGCGTTTTTGAATTATTTTGGTGTTTTTTTTAAAAAGTATGTGGAAATGCGTGCAAAACCATGAAAAAAATTAGCACATAAAATTTCCTTTCTAAGCCTACAAAAGTCCTCAAAATTCGTTATGCTAATCAAAAGTTATTGGGTCGTAAAAAAATTTATAAGAAATGGTAATGATATTGAGCAGCCTGGTAATGACATTTATTTAACGGTAATGATTTTTTGTTAATGGGAATGACAAAATTTAATGATAATCAAAAAAATTTTAAAGCCGTGTGTATTATAGTTAGGTCTTTAAGTTGCATAGAAGATAAAAAATGTCAAGCTAAAACCACTAATTAGAGTATTATTGGTAACGAGATTGGCAGTAATAAATTACGCAATTCTAAATATGAATTATTAGTTCATGGAAATAAAATTACCTCTGGTAAAGAAAGGCATATGAATTTGAAATTTTGTGGGGAATGTCTGTTAAAATTATAAATAATATAAAAGATGTGATAGTCCCTTATTTAGCTAGGTTAGTAAATAAATGTGTAAATCTAGATACTTTCCCAGATCTGATGAAGTACAGAAAGATCATACTGATTTTTAAATCTGGGGACAAACCAGACCTTAATGATTACAGACCTATTTCTATTTTACCTACGGTCTTCGAAAATAATTAAGTTACATTTAAACGCTGAAGCACTTCACCGCTTGTAATTTACTTCACCCTGAGCAATACGGTTTTACCGAAAGCCGTAATACAACAAATGCAGGTGCTAGGCTTCTCAAACTTATCTTTGAGACCTGGGAGAATTCACAAAATCCCATAAAAGGTATTCTGTGACCTGTCTAAGACGTTTGATTGTGTTGAACACTAAACATTACTACTTAAGCTACTACTACAGCATCAATAACAATTCACTTATCTTGATTGTGTCGTACTTGACGAGTAGAATCCAGTGTGTTAGTATAAATGATAACAAGTGATCGAGATCTCAATCTGTGAGGGTGTACCACAGGGCTCGTTTCTGGGCCCCTTCCTTTTTCTAGTATACTTAAATGATCTACCGTATTAAATTAAGAAATATGCAAACATTATCATATTTGCTGATGTCACTTCTCTTATATTTAAGACGAATAGAAATAAAATAAATGACGATGTAAAAGTTCTCAGGTTTGTTTGTCACACCGGTTTACTACAAATAATTTACTGATAAATGCTAAAAAACTAAGTATATAGAATGTTTGCTACCAAATGGAATAATACGATACAGTCCCCTTTAACACGTGCAGCAGTACCAAGCGCGTCACTTCACTCTGCGACTAGTAAAAAAGTCCGGTTTATATTTGATTCACCTTATTAATAATGAAATTATAACCATGCTGAATGCATGAAAGCAAGCCAGATATTTTCGTTTCTTGCAGTAAGTACTAGGATAGCAAAAACATGCAGCAAGTATGCCAAAACAAATCTGGGGTATTAAATTTCTCATCGGCTTTGTTCACGTAGTAGCTTGCTACTAACGAGGACACTTTAATTTATTTTTCTTTTGAGAGAATTTTCTTCAGAAACTTTTCTTTATTTTCTTTTCTTCTTATCTCTTTCTTTGTTCTCCTCTTCGTACAATGCACAATCTCCTCTGATTTCGGTTTATCTCCTCTGTCTAGCAATTTTTTGTTTCTCTTAATTATTTTGGCCTTTATTTGCATTAAATTTTCGTTTATAATTTATTTTACTAAAAAGATATTGCAAAATTAAAAAGTTTTGTAGATTCTTTACCAACAACTTGTAGCTCAGATTTAATTTACAACACACATATCAAAAATTTATCGTTGAAAAAGAAATTGCTAGGTCTCATTACTCAATCAAAATTGATTTCAAAATCTCCAATCGTCATTACCATTCACACAAAATCATTCCCATTTACAAAAAAACAAATGGGAATGATGCATATGGTAATGATATTTTTTCTTTTTTGCTTAAAATTCATTTTGATAATCATTAATTTATGAACTCTTTGTGCCAATGAAAATCATGTTCCTATTACACATACGTGTGGAGTATTAAAATTAATGTCTAATTTATATTTACCTTGTAAGTCCAGTAAATGGCGATGATTCAAAATCGGGACAAAGTACTGAACGTCGTTGTTTTTCATGAATAAAATTTGTTTCTCCATGCAGCAGTAAAAAGTTGGCCTGTTCCACTTTTTACAATGGACCAGACGAGGAGAAACGAGGGGTATTTTATAGCGTAGCCCAAAAAACATTTGAGAAATATAACGTTTGACGGTACTGACATGGAGTTGACGAATTTTCGTGACTAAATTTTAATTGATGTTTTTTACTAGTTCTGCACTGCTGATTTCATAATATTATATGTTATAATGTACCTAATTAAATATTGTCTCAAAATATAAAATTAAACACGCAATGTGTAAGGCAGGTTTTTCAAAAAATATTTTGGAATATCAATATCAGCAATTTCCCTACAAATGGTAATGATGTTTTGGGTGTGTTATTCAATTTTTTTATATAAATTACTTCAAATAATGTAATGAAATATGTGGGCGCTTATGTAAAAATATGTTTAAAAGCAGTTTCTAAAATAAAAAATTATAAAAATAGTAAATTAAATTTTTTATCAATCGGAACATCTTTTTTGTGACTTTGGCGAATTCACCCACCCCTCGTTTCTCCTCGTCTGGTCCATTGTAAAAAGTGGAACAGGCCAAATTTTTACTGCTGCATGGAGAAACAACTTTTATTCTTGAAAACAACGACGTTCAGTACTTTGTCCCGATTTTGAATCATCGCCATTTACTGGACTTACAAGGTAAATATAAATTATACGTTAATTTTAATACTCCACACGTATGTGTAATAGGAACATGATTTTCACTGGCACAAAGAGTTCATAAATTAATGATTATCAAAATGAATTTTATGCAAAAAAGAAAAAAATATCATTACCATATGCATCATTCCCATTTGTTTTTTTGTAAATGGAAATAATTTTGTGTGAATGGTAATGACGATTGGAGATTTTGAAATCAATTTTGATTGAGTAATGAGACCTAGCAATTTCTTTTTCAACGATAAATTTTTGATATGTGTGTTGTAAATTAAATTTGAGCTACAAGTTGTTGGTAAAGAATTTACAAAACTTTTTAATTTTGCAATATCTTTTTAGTAAAATAAATTATAAACGAAAATTTAATGCAAATAAAGGCAAAAACCGTTAAGAGAAACAAAAATTGCTAGACGGAGGAGATAAACCGAAATCAGAGGAGATTGTGCATTGTACGAAGAGGAGAACAAAGAAAGAGATAAGATGAAAAGAAAATAAAGAAAAGTTTCTGAAGAAAATTCTCTGAAAAGAAAAATAAATTAAAGTGTCCTCGTTTCACCTCGTTTCACTCGATCCACCCCAGATTTGTTTTGGCACACTTGCTGCATGTTTTTGCTATCCTAGTACTTACTGCAAGAAACGAAAATATCTGGCTTGCTTTCTATAAGAGAGAGAGAGAGACAGACAGAGAAACATGCGCTCAACAGCAGACAGAGAAACAGTCGGTCGGTAGCTTGATTCCTCCAAGGTCGGTAGACACTGCAACATCGAGACGCATCCACGCTTACAAGTTTATTTAGTACCAGTGGTTCTCAAATTTTCATAAACATAGTTAAGTTAAAACCTTATCCTGTTTAAAATAAGACTTATTTTCATTTGAAGTTTTTGTAACGTAGCGATATTATCTACTAAGCAAGTTGAAACAAATCAGACAAACTAAAGTCTAATGACGTTGGAAATGAGATGCAATTTCACTTAAACAAATACTCTCTTCTAGCTGGTGGCACTGTGTCGCTCACGCACGGCTCAAGTCACCAATGTTGCCTTCTCTCTTTTGCACGATGGAATTCTGTGAATTATATATAATTATATACGCCGGTGGCCGGCGTTATGTCACAGTAAAAGGAACACTGTGGTGAAATCACCGTCGTGTTATATGTAACAGACGGTTTCGATGCATGTAACTGGTATGACAAATGATTTATGTTGTAACAAGTGATATTGATATTACCAGTGATGAGTGAAATGTGCCATTCCTACCGAGCGGCGATAATATTTTATCCGTTGGCTACATGTAGCCGATCGGCTATATTCAGTGTACTGAGGGCCGTGTCCAGTGCTGCCAATATATTTAGTATCGGTTCAGCACTCGGACTAAGAAAAAGGTCATTTGGCTTGGCTTTCTCAACAAAGTGATATGAAATTAACTGCCGATGACCTTTATTTTTAGCTCCTATACTTCGAACCTCAGATGGGGCTATCTCGGGGCTACATGCGCGCTCCGGCAAGGCTATTCGAGAAAAAATAACCTGGCAACACTAAGTTTAAGTACGAAGGTGGATAGCAGTATTCTGGGCTGCGTGTTAAATTTTGTTACATTACTTTTAAAATAATCTCAAAGAAACGTAAATATATGTGGAAGAGTGAGTCCTTCTGGCACAGGTATCTCCTTCGATCACTTATAACACGATTATTATATAAATCGATGGTGTAGTATATTAAACCTCTTTCTGTATTAGATAGGTATCGCAATACATAAAAGAAGGACTCGAACATGTTTAAGTTAAGTTTGTTAAGTTTATAACCTGTAACTCTTTGGTGAATAAAGTTATTATTATTATTATTCTCTCTCTCTCTCTCTCTCATGTGCGGCCACGCGGTGGCTGAATCTGAAGTTAATCAGGTCTCCTGATTTTTTGCTCTTATCTCCTGGAATTTTAAATTTTGGTATGGCAGCACTGTATCAAACTGCCAAGTGTCATGGTCACAGAACACTTATACCCTAGAGGGGTCATGGTAGAAACCACAGAGTACTTTAACTTTGAAATAAAGTGTGTCGTAAAGTTGTTGACGTTGTTGTTTAATCAATTCAATGTTTTTCTCTTTTAAAAATATTTGCCGGTATTGGATTGGCGTCGAATCTGAATAATAAGCGCTTTACGTAATATACATCAGAATAAATATCACACTCAAACATGGTTAAGATAGCCTTACAAATCCGAGCAAATTTAGAATGTGTAGAGAAATTATATACCAACCATCCACATTACCAGTGGTTCCTCAGACTGAAGTGTAGCAGCTGTGGTGAAGAGTCGGAGAAGTTTCATGATCTTACAGAATCGGAAAAAGTGCCGCAGAAGCATAGTAGGTCCGAAACGAATCTTCTAATAAAATGCAAACTTTGTAACAGGGAAAATTGCATCGATGTTATTGAAGGTAGCAACGGTAAGTTTTACAAGTTTATTGACAACTAGTATACAGAGGAATTGTTTGTATGACATGCTTCCAGTGCTCCCCCAGAATTAGTTGTAAGGCTTCACGGAACCGGCAGATGGTGGCTTCAGCAGCTGTCAGTTGATGAGATAAAATCTACGCTGTTACTTGTAGTTGGCTGGTGTTCCAGAAAACATGTCAAATCTTTATATAAATCTGCAAATTCTTAAGGATTTAGTTGCTCCCTTTAATGTTGCTTAAATGTTGAGGTGTTTCATAATTGAAAATTGATTTAAACACAATTTCTTCCTTACAAATCATTGTTGATGAAACCTGCATGAAATCAGGCAAATTATTTGATGTATATTTTTCAAGCTTTACAATGTTGTTTCAGGTGTATTTACAAACAATGATGTTGGCAAGTTCAAAACATTGGTGATATTTGATTGCCGAGGAGTGGAGCCTGTTGATTTTGAGCCCAAATCTGGTTGGATAGTGGAGGCAGAAAATGATGGTACTATTTCTCTTATCAAATAAAGTCTATTATTTAGATGTCTTATTTACAGGGTCATTTTGTGGGAAATTTAAAAATAAGGCAAGAATATAAAGAAAAGAATTTATGGATCATTTATCATTGAATGATAAACCTAATTTCTGTTTGCTATAAATTATTTTTAAACTTAAATTACAATGAAAAGTGCCAAAATGACATGACTTTTGTTACATATACAATACTATATTACAAAATTATTTACCAAATAACTAACTTATCTTAAAAATGGACTATACCTGGTGGTCAGATTAAACAGTTACCATAATAATTTACCTATAACATATTTTCTCTCATGTTCCTCGTCTTCATTGAGTTTCTTGTCTTCATTCTGATTTGCTGTTGGATTAGTAAATAGGAAAATACAAAGTTTGCTTGGAGGCACTAATATTGTATTGATGCACTGTAATAACACAATATTCTGTGTTGCAAGTTTTTATAAGAAGTTAGTGTGGTTTAACTACATTTAAGCCCAGTAAAAATAGTTTGCAAATACATACATAATTGTTTTTTATAAGAAATGTAACCCCAACATAATCTAGGCGAGGGTGGCTTAGTAAACTTTAAAGGCGCCTCAAGAAATATTTTACATGAGTAACCGCCCTCGCTTTGCTTCGGTTTTCTTATATTTTTACACCTTGGGTTACATTATTGGAGTTTTATTAGGGATCCCTAATTTTTTTTAAAATATAATATAGCCTATGTTACTCGGGGATAGTGTAGCTTCCCAACAGTAAAAGAATTTTTCAAATAGGTTCAGTAGTTTCGAAGCCTATTCAATGCTTAACTTAACAAACAAAAAATCAAATCTTTCCTCTTTATATATTAGTATAGATATCAGATATTCTTGTCAATTTTATTTTGCAGGTCAAAAGTTCGAAGATGTGGACTTATCAGAGAAGGAATGGGTAGACTATGATGAAAAAAACCAAACATCGGTTGGTGTGTATGATTTAGAGTGGCAGTTTATTAAAGTGAAATAAATTGGAGTGAATATTGAGATTGGTTAAATATTAATCATGTTTGGAAATACAAGTATGTATGCATTTTTTAATATGGAAATCATTTATTTTGTCAGTTATTTTTAAGTTGTGTAAATAAAGTTTTGATATTTTAAAAATGACTATTGTTATTGTAGTTTGTATTATAGGATAGGAACATTGTTTACATGGCAGATGAGTTGTCCTATGGGTTGCGGGCGGTGGGGCTGACATTTATAGTCTACACTTTAATGTCCCAATCATACTACATGTTCTACAATAGTTCTGTGAGTTAAGTTTTCTAAACTAGCTGTGCAATATTAGACTACTTACGTCACTAGTATCGTATATTATTTTATAGCACAGTGTGACCTGAACCTGCACTTGAATAACACTATTTATTAGTGATTAAAATCTAAATAGCCCTTTTTTACACCTTGTGAAGATTTATGACTTAAGTTGCTTATTATTGCACGACGTATTTAGGCAACCCCAGGGCGCCCGATCATAGCGAGGATACATTATTAGGTTTATTAGGAAACTCAAAAAAATGAATTTTCGCACCGTGTAAGGTAACTTTTAAGCTCGGAAGAACGTGACGTAAGTTAAGGACACAGCGTGTTATAAAAAAATAACATATCTAATCATTTTTGTGTGATTTTTCACCGTCCATGTACATTCGCAGGTATAAACACAAAAATTACCTACATACATAATTATATTATGTAATAACTTAATTCGTTATCAGTTATCACTTCCTTAATCCAATGCTGACAGTGGCAAAAACCCAAATAGAATAGAGCTAGCCTGCAGTTAACAATAACAATTATAATTAATACAAGTATTTAGCAATTACATTAATACATAAACGGACTTAGTCACGGAATAGGAAGTACGGCTAGAACTGAACGAAAGTGAAAAAGTCACAGTCGAGTTGGCGCGCGAAATCGTAACTCGTTCACACGGCCTACACGAGTCGCTTCCCCTATAAAAACTAAGTAAACGGGTGTTTAAATGTTATGTAGAATATGTACAGATTTTATATACACAAGTAAGATATAATACCCCATAAGAAATAATATTCGTTAAAACGACAATTGAATCCCCTTAGTACTTACACATCGTGGGAAAAATATTTACATGTCTTTCTGGTTCGCACCCTCCTATATGTATTTAAATCTAGCAATCTTCTGTGTATCGGCAATGTCTGATGGTGATCGATCAGCAGCAGTATTTCTAGACTTAGCTCAAGCTGTAAACCTTTAGTCTGTCTGTATTGATCCAGTTAAATAAACTGTGAAAACAATGTTTGACGACCCTGTAGCCTAGTTGGCAGCGACCCTGCTTGCGAAGCGAGGGGTCCCGGGTTCGATTCCCGGCCGGGGCAGATATTTATGTGACATAAATATTTGTTACTCGGGTCAAGGGTGTTATTGTGATGTGTTAAGTTTATGTGTCGTACATGCCACTTGCGACACCGGTAAAAATCCTACTGCAGGGGTATTTATTTATTTATTTAATGTGTAATATTTCGTTGACCAAACATAATTAATTTAGTTAATCTAAAGATGTTACGCCTCATAAAAATGTAGAATTAAGATGTTATAAATAATAATATGTTATTTATCACAGCATCACTCATTTTATTCACCAGTACACAATATTGTGTCTATTCACGCATTTACAATTACACTATAACATACAAAATATTACCTACTTACTTATAAAAACTTATTTTACCTAATTCGTAACAGATTCGAGGCACGAAATTTAAATGGCTAGTAATAAATTAACTACTCCTTCGTGTGGGCCGCGGTGGTAATAGCTGTTGTAGATGTTTCTAGATTGTCTTTTTCTGGAGATTCTGAACGTGACTGAAACCCAGTAAAGTTCACGACTGGCTCAGCGGTACCTACTGTGGTATTGTCAGTGTCTGCAGAATCTGATCGCGATTGAAACCCTGTGAAACCAGTGTTACCGTGAATAGTTGCGGAGTGCTGTGGAGAGTTAGTCACATCATAGTTCGATGACGACTCCCCAGCTAGTATGTCGTTGATTCGATGGGATTCTTTATCATTCAAGATTTCATATGGCTGGTGAATAAACACTGGAATCTCCACGGGTACTTTTACTGGCACCTTCACTGGCACCTTTACTGGGTAAGGCACTCTTACCGGATACGGCACTCTCTTCTCCACCGGGTAAGGCTGAGGGACATAAACGGGAACCTTCTTCTCTACTTCTACTTTATGCGGAACCACAACTTCATAAGGCACAGGTACCTTCTTCTCAACTTCTACCGGATACGGAACCTTCTTTTCCACAGGGTAAGGTTGAGGCACAAGTACCTTTACTGGAACTGGATAAGGTACTCTTTTCTCTACTGGTACTTGCACATGAACTGGATAAGGTACTTTTTTCTCTACTGGATAAGGTACTGGTCTATCTACTGGTACTTGTACATGAACTGGATAAGGTACTTTTTTCTCTACAGGATAAGGTACTGGTCTATCAACTGGTACTTGCACATGCACTGGATAAGGCACTTTTTTCTCCACTTGGACGGGAACAGGCACTTTGACCTCAACCTTTTGAACAACGGGCACGCGATGAACTATTGGGTACGGTTTGGGTACGTATTCTTTTTCGACGACTTTTACTGGAATCGGTTGAGGTACCTTAATCGGTACGGGATAAGGAACCTTTTTCTCCACTGGTACTGGATACGGTCTGTCTACGACCTTTATTTTTTCTACAGGAACTGATACGGGAACTTTCTTTTCAACGGGATAAGGCTTGGGAACTTCTACTTTGTAGGGCACCTTTTTTTCTACGGTTTTTATGTATCGATGATGGTGGTGGTGATGATGGTGTTTAATTTTGGTAACAACTTTAGGATGAGCGTGACTCTCTTCTGGTTTTAAATCCGGCGATGAAAACAGATACGGTTGTTTTTGTGGGCGTTTCTTTTTGCGGAATAAAACTACCTTGTTGCGGTCTAGTCCCGGAGCTGTACTTGGTGATGCTGATGCATCTGCGAATGGCAGCAAACCGTAAGGTTGCAAAAATAATGTTCCTTTACCTCGTGTAGTATCTAGCCCGTCAGAGAAGAATACATCAGATCGTCTGCTGATAGGTGTTTGCGTAGTTCTCCTTGCTTTTTTATTATTGTGATGTCGTGTAGTATCTAGACCGTCAGAGAAGAATACATCAGATCGTCTGCTGATAGGTGTTTGCGTAGTTCTCCTTGCTTTTTTATAATTGTGATGTCGTGTAGTATCTAGCCCGTCAGAGAAGAATACATTAGATCGTCTGCTGATAGGTGTTTGCGTAGTTCTCCTTGCTTTTTTATTATTATGATGATAATGCGACGGCACAATTGGCACCCAGTCATTGGCTTCTATTTTCACAAAATCAGGTGTTGGGGTAGTAGTAGATCTTTTACTTGGTCCTCTGGTAACCCTCCGGTACTTCCGAGTTGTAGGTTCAGGTGTTGTCGAAGATACAGGATTTTCCGTATGGGCATAACTATAATGATGACGTGTACCAGCTGTGTCATGGTCGATGGTATTATCAATTTTAGTAGAATTTGTGGTTTCGTTGTGAGCTGTTTTGTTAACTTTCTCTAAAAATCTCTTTGGCCATATTCTTTTGGTTCTCAGCAACCTTTGCGTCGTTGTAGCAGTAGGTGCTAAAGTGGAAGTCGTAGGTGCTATAGTGGACGTTGTTTGATTTGCAAACGAAGGTGGTCTTACAAAATCGGTCCTAATGCCATTAATTGTTTGGATAGGTAGACTAAATTTCGGGCTTGTTGGCTTCACGATTGGCTTGCTGGTTGACGAAGCAAATATCAAAGGTTGGCGAGTTGACTTTGAATAGAACGACCTGCTAGTGGGATGTTGCAACGGGATGACTTTTGGGAAATTGTACACAGAATTTGGATGAATTTTTAAAGGACTAGAAAATATGTGCCTTGCTTGTTGCAGGTTCGGCAGTTGACCATAGAAGTGTTTAGGAACATCGAAGAATATTTGATTGTCTCGAATGAGGTTAATTGGTGGTTTACTCGGAGGTCTTTGAGTAGAATCAGTCTTCCAGGTATGGTTTGCTTTGGGTAGTTTGATGGTTTCGGTTGGCTTCACGTACTTGGGGTCCACGTTAACAACAGCCGGAGTCTTCGTTTCCTCAGCCACTTGATCTTCGTCGTTGTCATATTGCACCGTCGCGTCACTTTGATTGACGACGATCACCAGCGCAATGATCAGGAATGCCGTCTGGAAAGTAAATTAAATACATCAGGGATACTCAAACAATTTACTTTACAAAATATTAATGTTTTAGAAGACAACATGGATGAATGGATTGTAAAGAACTGCTAATTATGTGTAGATTTGTAACAGGTTAATTATGTCACAAATTTTTAGCATTACAGGAAATACATACATCCTGGTGAAATTTATATCTTACCTAATAATTAACAATTAAAATGGTTAATGAGTATAAAAACTGCTGTGACGTAAAAAAATAAAAATCAAACGTAACTTTGTGTTATCATCAGTGATTGATTAGTGCGAATATTTCACGACTTTTATGACACGAGTAAAATATCAAACACGCAAGTTTATCTTAGGCACAATTCCTTTCAACAAACCGATTGCTTGCTGAAATTGTTAAAATTCATAACGAAATATGTTTTAACAACAAAAATATAGAGTAAATGAAAAATATTTTATAGAAGTCGTACACGAGAAAGTAAACAAAAATAACAACTTTAAAAAGCAATAATTGTTAGTTATTTATTATTTTAATGTAAAAAATGAAATTATAGATGTGTTTATATTTATATAAACAGCCTTAATTCACTACACACTTTAAATAGTACACGAAATCTGATTGAAGAATACCATCAAAGTAATCTAAATCAGTTCGTCTTTATGTCTAGACCAGAGTTATAAAAGTTTTACATTACCGAAAAAAATCCATAAAAAGCAATCACACTAGGTATCACACTGAGAACAGTTGTGTAATATCACACTTTGATTTTCACTTTCTATCACATTCACAACACTTCACTTTTTGACATAACATTTTGGCGCCAAATAATTCGCGCCAAAATCTCACTTTTTAATCTCGTAGTGACTGATGTACCTACCGATAAATGTTGCATAGTGCGGGCGGCGGCCGATAGCTGGCACGTACGTAATGATGTGTGTAAGGAAGCGTTAATCACTTAAATAGCATTCGTGTAATGGGTGGTTGAGTTTCGGGATGCTTGGAAACTTTCTCTGCCAATGCCAATATAGTCATGTCGGTTTGGGTTTATTTCCACCCCATGGCATTTCTATGATCATGATTTCAAGTACAATAGTATCATAAAGATGTATCATCTTCCTTCGACTATGACGTTTTTATTATTTGGAAAAGATCAAAAGATACTGAAAATCTGAACGATAGAATTTTTTGGAATATGTAAATGCCGTAGAGCCTTGGGCTTGGACATTTCAAGAGTGTGTAGGTCCGCACTCCATCTAGAGTTATTTTAATTTAAGTAATTCTAGACCTAAACCTTTTTCTAAAAGTTGAACTGTTACTCTTCACAAATGAAGAATCATATCGCTTTTCACGAATATCGTCAGCCTGACTGAACAACAGCGCGACGTCCTAGCTCTTGATCAGGGTAGAGTGAGATGGTATTTCTACGTCTCTACGTCCTTTTGCGCACTTCATGTTTAAAAGTGGCGCTCCTCTAAAAGCTTCTATCCAGCCGCCAGGGGCGTAGCTACCCCCGTATCAATTATACGTATACGGGGCCCCCACTAACACTCCCAAAAAAAGCTCGCCAGCGGCCTACGACGCTTCCTCCTTTTATATATTTGACATGACGTTGAGGGGGCTCCACAACAAATACTGATATGGGACCTCCTAAGGGCTAGCTACGCCACTGCCAGCCGCCCTCAGGTTGCCACAGTTAACGGCCCCTACCACCTTGTCAGCGTGAAGCTGTAAATACTAGGGCCAATAGCAACAGTCCGTTCGGAAAAAAACCTGAAGTGAGAGATCATCTCACTATACTCACGACTACAATACTATACATTGTATATACCATACCTATTATATAGGTGGTGGACTGTTGAGTAGCCCAGCGATGCTAATTCCTCGTTAATTGTGCCCTTTAATAAATAAATAATAATAAATTTATTTTAAAATTATGGACAATATTTATAGATAGATATTTTTAAAATTCCAACCTTGATGCAGTGGGTGCACGGGTGACGGGTTACGGCCCAAATAAACGCTTACACTCATAACCTCTCAGTAGGTTATTTATGTACCTGTGTCGCGGGTGGCATGGACTACTTACACATCACAATAACTCCCATGACCCCATGAGCTCATGGACCATGACCCCAGTATAAATAAATTATCTTTATAATATACGAGTAACCGCCCTCGCTTTGCTTCGGTTTTCTTATTTTTTTACAACTTATTGGAGTTTTATTAAGATTCCCTAATTTTTTTGAAAATATTATATAGCCTATGTTACTCGGGGATAGTGTAGCTTCCCAACGGTGAAAGAAGTTTTGAAATCGGTTCAGTAGTTTCGGAGCCTATTCAATGCAAACAAAAAATCAAATCTTTCCTCTTTGTATATTAGTATAGATAATAATAATTTTATCTTTTTGACGATCCGTGTGGCGCAATGGTTACCATGCCGGATCAACGCACCAGGGTCCTGGGTTCGATTCCCAGCGACGTGGAAATTTGAATGATGAGTTTGAATTTCTGTTCTCGGTCTGGGTGTGAATGTCCTTGTCTAGTGTGTTGTCCATGGCACCCATGACACAGGGAATCCTAGTGTGGGGCTATGAGTGTGAAGCGTTATTTATCTGTCACATAAATATTAAATATCTGCCCCGGCCGGGAATCGAACCCGGCACCCCTCGCTTCGCAGGTTGTGTAGCTCCCAATTAGGCTATAGGGTCGTCGAAATAAAAGAATACATAAATATTCCGTGGTAAAATCATACAGCCAAAATAAAAATAAATTGTATTCTTCGCCAAATCGTTACTCAACATGATGCACGCAGCGAAATGCAGAATGTACCTTCGAATAGTAATAATTGTTGTTTAATTTCCTGTTTCCGTTCTTCCGTGCTATATAAGTTACCAGTACCACTAATCATAGAATGGGCGCGAACTTACGCAACCATGCAAATGTTTGCACGCTACGCGCCGTAATAAGGTTACGACTTTACGAGCTTATTTCTTGGTAGAGTATACATAATTTTCATGTAGGAATACTCTGTGCACTGAACTGCACAATAATTTACAAGAACCAAAGTACTATTCGGCTTTTTCTTTACAGCGCAAAATAATTTAAAAATTGTCCAGTAGATTGATGTCAGGTAAATGAAGACTAATTTGTGACCATAATTATTGCCTTTAATAAAACAAGGAGACAGGCATCACACGTATCAATTATCGTTCATATCACAGCTAATACCGGTGACAGTTCTGTTGGTTGAGTAATAATCGGTTGACGATGTTGTACTCAGTAGAGCGTGCCAGACCACCAGAGGAATCAGAGGGAAACTAATAAGATGTCTAGTTCGCATGACGGAACACTGACGTTTTCATGTAAACACAAATGTGTGATATGATTGATTGTCCAATTGCTTGGTTAGTTCTACCGGTAGTCTCATGAAAAAAAAATTACACAATCACGTCTTATGGGTAATAATGCTCCCAGTAATTGGTAAATTATGATGGTCATAGAGGTGAAAATATTCGTTAAATGCGTGTTAAATTAAAATACTGTATTGAATTGACATAATTTAATGAGTATGTTTGACATTGTATTTGTTGGGATATTTTTTTTTCTACAGTAGATATTCAGAAAAACATTCAGTGTAGACACATATTAAATAGACATTCATAAACGCTATAAAACACGAATAACATAATGTAAAGAATAACGCAAACTACAAAATATGATAAGTTTAACTTTGCTTGTTTGTACCTTTTATGATTTTCAACAACTTGATTGCGAAAATTCGTGATTTTATGAGTCGATTTTTTTTAAAGATTGGCCCAGTAGTCTGCATTACCCCTGATAATAAATAATAATTGTATCACATCAATAAATAGACACAGAGACAACTACTTCCTTACAACCAGTTACACCACTTAATACCTAATCTATAGTTTACCTGCTATAATTCTTCTAAAAAATAACAGACTTCAAAGTTAGGGATAACTTAAAAACTACTCGTCAGATCTCACACAAAAATGGGACCACATGACAAGCACCAGCTTCCGATTATAAAAAGAATCATCAATATCGGTATACAAAGTTACGACCACATGAAAATCACCAGCTTTCGATTATTTATAAAAAGAATCATCAAAATCGATACACAAAAGTTATGAGGCACACAAAAAATACAAATTAAAAACAGCATTACTTCACATCGAGATATCAAGTTGATCATGATAAAACATTGGATAACTTTACTAAAACACATACTACAGATAAAACAGTATTTGTTAGGGGACCTAAGAGTTAAAGACCCAATTTATCAGATCAGAATCCGTTTTCTGCCAGAGTATGTATTCACTTATTTACAGATTGAGGGATTTTAGTGGTCAGTGTGGACAAATTTTCTAAGTACTTAATAAAAAGCTGATGGAATGTATACATACATAGATTAAATTAACACTACATTTGCATGGCACATTTTATGACAGAGAATTGTAGGCACTGTCTACTTAAAATTTATTTATTCTAAAAATAGACATGAGAATAACTTCAATTATTGACAATTCACAATCTGTTTGATAAAATATTGTCACAAATTGCAAATTAAATAAACAATGAAAAATTAATTTCAGAACTTAACTAAAATTATAATATGTACAAATTACAAATTAAATTCCAAAGATATTATTAACATGAAAGAGGCATAACAAAGTATACAATTATAATGTTTTAAAACGAGTAATCGTAATTGTTGACATAAGGTTAAATGTACATGTATATATTCATTGCTAAAATATCATGATTAAATGCATTTTTTCGTAAACATGTTAAATTATAGTAGCTGATGTTGTTTTATTAGTTTTTTTTATTGTATGTTTGTTCTACCCCCGACAATAATTATTACTTCTTCATCAAAAGATTGACTATAAGAATCCGCATTCTGTACCCTGGTTTCGGTGCAATTTAGAATTATAAATATAGTTAAAATATACATTGTTTATGGTATAATATAGTACAAAAATAGCAAAATTCTCTTAAGATTAAAATATACAGAGAATATATAATACATTTGCGCTCACTGAATATATACATATTTGGGAGTATACTTATATTGTAAAAAATAGTATAATAGAAAAATATTTGTATCAAAAGTTTAAAACTCTATATTCTTCGAAATCACTAAAATGGCGAGATACATTTTAATGCAAAAATAACTAAACTAAGCGGGGATATGGAATATCTACCAGCGAATGTAAAGTTCAAGAAATATAAACAGTGTTTAGCATATTATATTATTTATGCCAACTGCATAATAGTTACTTATGATCACAATATGTTCAATGAATAGCGGAATTGAAAGAAATCGTCAAATCGTCAAATCGTCGTGTGAACGTGCGCAAGATACGAGTTGTCTTTCTTAAAATATTCTCATAACTCCCTAAACAGTTGTTTTTTGTGTACAAAAACAGTGTTATAGTCAAAATTATTGTTCTGTAATCTAGATAAACTATTAATATTAGTGCATAATTAGTGCTTTGTTAAAATATCATAAATTTCACAAAATAAAATCATAACATTCTATCGTGAGTGTGATCAAAACGAAGAAATTCAGTTAAACGCGTAAGTAACGCATTGTGCACGGCGCTTATGACCTTTTCGACGCGAGTTTTATACTGTGCTACGTCTCATCTTTACACCGATAACGTTTTAATTTTAAAATGGCTAATACAAGTGAATGTGCCGGCTGCCTCAACGTATTAAATGATGTACCCACAATGCATTGTTCGCGTTGTACAGCTAAATATCACCATCACTGTTTGAACATTTCACAAAAGGACTACAATAATATGCCAAGTGAGCTTAAAAATAGTTGGGTCTGTGTATTATGTCGCAGCCAAGAACGTAAAGGTGGCGATAACTCTAAAACGCCCGTCCGCGCTCCTCAACTTGATTATGAGTTTGTCACCGAGCGAACGAAACAACGCCAACGTAGCACTGCAAGCTGTACATGCCTATCCGCAAATAACATACGCGATATTATTCGCGAAGAGCTTCAGAATACCTTTAAAAATCAATTTGAACCTCAACTTTTACAACTTGGGGCCGCCATATCAGCAATTGAATCATCCATGTCCTTCTATAATGAAGAATTAGAGAAGATCAAAGCCTCACATGCAGAGCAGTCTACCAAATTAAAATCTGTTGTAACGGAAAACGAGTCACTCAGAGCTATGACTCAATCACTTTCATCACGACTGGCACAATTAGACCAAAATTCGCGCTCCACTAATATTGAGATTCAATGCGTGCCTGAAAACAAACAAGAAAATCTAATAAATACAGTACAGCAACTAAGCAAAGTAATAAAGTACCCTATCAATGAAGCCAATATCCACTACTGCTCTAGGCTGGCCAAAATGAACAATACTAGTCCTCGACCACGGTCTATATTGGTTAAATTTAGCAGTCCACGAATGCGTGATGAATTCCTCGCTGCTACGAGCAGGTTTAACAAGAGTAATCAGGACGACAAACTTAATACTAGTCATCTTGGTATCGGCGGGAATAAGAAGAACCCCATCTACGTCGTTGAGCACCTATCAACAGAAAACAAGGAACTGCATGCTGCTGCTCGTAGGAAAGCAAAAGAGTTAAATTATAATTTTGTATGGGTTCGAAATGGAAGAATATATATGCGGAAAACTGAAAATACTAATTTTATACATGTTAAAAACTTGGACTTATTAAATCGTTTGTCATAAACTGCGCTAGGTTTGCTTACATTTTTTTTTTTTTTTTTTTTACTTAAGGGCACTTTAAGCAATTTGAGTTTTTATTATCAGAATGTAAGGGGATTAAGAACAAAAACCACCGAGCTATTTAAAAATGTTGTTTGTAATTATTTCGATGTAATAGTTTTAACAGAAACATGGTTGAACGATAGCATTTCCGACAACGAGTTATTTGATGACAGGTATGTGGTTTATAGACGTGATCGTCAAAGCAGTGGGTTCCACTACACTAAAGAGGGGGGTGGCGTTCTAATGGCTATATCTAGGCATATAAAATCATACCGTTTGTTTGAATACGAGTCTAAATGTGAAGATTTATGGGTTAAATTGGAGTTTTCCGACAATACTGATATGGTGAATGACCTGTATTTATGTGGTGTTTATATACCTCCACCCGTTCAAAAACATATATTAGAGCACTTTATTATAAATTCCAATCATATTTTAGAAAAGCACAATGGCGATGTTATTGTTCTTGGCGACTTCAATCTAAGTAGTTTACTTTGGACCAAAACAACTGACCAATCCTTAATTCCTAACACTTCTAATAGTTTATTAAATAATATTTTAATTGATTTTATGTCCCTGTTTAATTTATCCCAATATAATTCTAATTTGAATAATAAAAATAAAATTTTAGATTTAATATTAAGTACAATTTCTATTTCACAATTAGATGTATGTTTGAATCCTTTATCATTGATTGACCCCCTGCATCCTCCGCTGCAGTTTTTTATTGAATTAAATCACACTCATAGCCTGCCAACAAAACTTGACTCAAAACTTCTCTTTTATAAAGCAGATTATGAAAAAATCATGACCCATTTAAATAGTATTTCTTGGTTAGTCGAATTTGCGAATTGTGCTTCTGTAGAAGATATGGTCTCTGTCTTCTATAGACAGCTTAAATTGACGATTATAAAATACGTGCCTAGATCAAAACCCCGCAACTACAACAAATACCCAATTTGGTGTACGGCTTCTTTGATAAGAGTGCTAAAAGAAAAGCATAAATATAGAATTAAACACCGCAAATACGGAAACCCTAGGGATTTGCTTTCTTTCCAACTACTTCGTGAGAGAGCGGTAAAAATATATGACTCCGATTACAAAAAATACTTAGAGCGGCTGGAATCATCATTAGTATCTAATCCAAAGTTAATTTGGTCCTTTGTTAAACATAAAAGAGGCGGTAGTAGTACTTACCCTGCTAAGATGTCCTTGGGGAATACAGTGGCATCTACAGGTTCTGATATATGTGATCTATTTGCGAAACAATTCTCTTCGGTTTATAGCACCTTTAATAATTCTGCACCTCTTATTAATAATTCTAACAAGTCCATTTCTACTCAAACACTAACGTCTATATCTATCACAAAAGCTCAAGTATACAGAGTGCTAAAAAGACTTGATCCTAGAAAGGGAGCTGGGGCTGACGGTATACCAGCTGTTTTTATTGTTAAATGTGCCAAGGCATTAGCTTTGCCATTATACATGATTATTACCAAATCACTTAGCTCAGGTATCTTTCCTTCGGCGTGGAAAGATGCTCTCATTATACCTTTGTTTAAAAATGGTGATTCTGCATCGGTATTGAACTATAGGCCTATATCTATTATTAACGTTTTCGCAAAGGTTTTTGAAAGCTTAATATGTTCTAGGTTATCATGGCATATAAAACAAAATATTATCCCAGAGCAACATGGTTTTATTAAGTCCCGTTCTACTACTACTAATTTGACATCTTTCGTGGAGAACCTGGCTGAGGGCCTTGATTGTGGGCATTCATTCGATGCTATCTACACTGATTTTAGTAAGGCCTTTGATAAAGTTAATCATGAAATTTTAATAAACAAACTATCTTCATTCGGAATAGCGGGAACCTTCTTAGATTGGTGCAGGTCATATTTGTCAAACAGGCAATCAGTTGTAGTGGTTAGTGGTCATAGATCAAGTCCTTTCAAGGCTCATTCTGGCGTCCCTCAGGGTTCCCATCTCGGCCCCTTGCTATTCACCTGCTTTATCAATGACATAGGAAAATGCTTTTCAAACTCTGAATTCCATATGTTTGCAGATGATTTAAAAATATACAGGCAAGTCAATTCACTTACAGAGGGCTTATTACTGCAACATGATTTGGATAATCTAGTGAAGTGGTGTGATGATAATGGGATGAGTTTAAATATTAAGAAATGTTTAGTAATTCGTTTCACTAGAAAATATGCATCCTTGTCTCATATTTATAACATAAAGGGCATTCAGTTAAACGTAGTAGACCATGTTCGCGATCTAGGCATTACTCTCGACAGTAAACTTAGGTTTCATTTACATTTTGACAACATTGTTAAGAAAGGATTTAAGGCATTGGGTTTTATTTTACGCACTTGTAGAGATTTTAAAAAACATAGCACTATAATATCGATATACTCTGCAATTGTTCGTAGTTGCCTGGAGTACTGCAGTGTAGTATGGAACCCACACTATGACATTCATATTAAACGTCTCGAAAGCGTGCAAAAAAGATTCCTTTGGCACTTGGCATATCGCTTCAAATTAGCTAAATCACTACCGAGTTATAAAGATAGATTGCAATATTTTAAACTCAGTTCTCTCTCAGACCGCAGAAGAATGCTTGACCTTATGTTTCTGTTCAAACTTATTAATGGTTATACTGATGGAAGTAATCTCTTAGCGAAAGTGAATATTTGTGTACCTAGAAGGATACCAAGAACGCTAAAATATAAACCGTTTGTCGAAAGACCTTCGCGGACAAATCTGGGTCACTATAGCCCTCTAAACAGGGCTATGAGACAATATAATGCCGTTCACAATATATGTGTAAATATAGCCCATCCTTACCTTCCTCGTAACCATGACAAAAGGACGAACAATGATTTTAAGGAAGCACTACCATTATTAGATATTTTTTCAAATAGTCACTATAAATTCAAACATTTTGTTCTTAATCTTAACAAATAATAATAATTAATATACAATAATAATAATTTAATAATAATATTTTTATCAAATAACAATAATAATTTATGAAATTTATTTGAGATATGTCATGTTTAATTGTTACCTACTTTTTACTTCCGTTTTATTTCATGCACATTATTAATATTAAAATTAATTTACCCCTTATTTTATTAAATGAAATTTGTTTAATTTTTAATAATTTTAATTTTAATAATGTAACTTGTTGAATTTTTATTAATTAATTTTATTATAATTTTTATTGTATAAATGATATTTAAGATGTAATTTTTAAAATACTTTACCTAATTTGTTTTTATGTAATCTTATTATGAATATTATTATGAGTTTTATTATGAGTTATGAATGGATATAATTTGTGAATTCTGTTGATTATATTTGATTGTGCATGCTGTTTACACCTGTAATTGAGGTGACACTAGAGAATGTTTTTTTTTTTTTATCTTTGTTGTATTTTGAGTGTGATAGTGTCCACTTTGTTGGTGTAACCTGATAAATAAATAAATAAATAAATAAATAAATACATTGATTATTTTATGTAAACATTACATCACTGAACTGAAATTCAGTGATATTACTGAGACTGAGTTAAGTAAGCAACCTATCCATATCATACAACGTTTTAGAGAATTGTGTTTTCTCTACAAATCGGTGAAGAGGAAAGTGAGGTCAAGCCAGTCTTTAACGAATTATAAAGCAAATACTTTGGCACACCAATACAGCCTAATCATACTAGATCAGCCCCCCTACTGCACATTTCCTGACAGTCTTAACAGCTGTCAAAATTTCGTCTGTATATTGAAATGATCAAGTTATTATCACTGGGTAAAATATTGTGGCGCTCTATCCATAAGTAAGCCGACCTGGCTTCAACCCAGCGGCCGCCTACCGAGCGCGGGTCTCTCCACTTGATGAAGCTTAGAGCATACTCCACCACCCTGCTCCATGGTGCAGGGGTTAATTGTCAACTCAAGTTGGAATTTTTCATGCCGCGACAGGGATTAACGATTTTTATGACGTTACGACGAGCGACGGCTTTAAATGCTTAAGATTTTTTTTCCACTAGCGGTCACCCATCCAACTGCCGACCACGCTCGCTGTTGCTTGACTCTGCCCTCTTAGGATCAACACAAGGCGTCTCAGCACTTCAACAACCCGAATAATCTGTTTCTGGGAGCACGTAGGGTAGATGTCTTCTGACCATCTGAACGAATACTATTTGCTGACATTGCTAATGCCTGCTGTAGGACAAGCGGTGACGGCGATTTACCTCCTAGAAATTGTCCGGGTAAAGAGGACCATAGACACACGAACATCCCTAAAATGACGTCGAGTCATATTCGCTGCTTGGAAAGTATTCAGCTTGATTGTTGCATACAAAACCATCTCTTGTGACAATCTCTACACCACACTTTGTAATCTTAGACAGAAGAATCAAGCCATTACTATAGAACAAAGTATAATACAATAACAGCCACTCCAAATACTAATACATACTATTAAATAGATTGTAACATAGTAACATATTTTTATATACCACATTGAAAAAAAATTTAAGGTGACTTGATTCATATGTTTGAGAGTCTTAAGCATAGTGTTACTTATCAATAGTTCACTGTATCCCCTGGAGTATCTTCAGCCTGTAGTCGTCACTAGGGAACCTCATTTTGATGATCAGCCGGATCTCGTCACAGGTGAATTTGTTTTTCAGAACTTTGGGATCATTCCACATCCTTGCAATCTCCAAAAGTTGGGCGGTAAATAGTTTCGGGATGAGTACGAATTTCTCCCAGTATTTTATCTTGGGATCCATTTTACAGATGTCCTAGAAATTAAACATTGTGTTAAGTTAGTAAAATGATTTCGTCTTACTCATGAATTTATAATAGAAGATCATTAAAGTTAAGTTATTAAAAAAAGATGTGCTGAGGAGTTTGTTTATGGCTTTTCTTCTCCTCCATGACAAATCATCTTTTCGAAAAGCTTGTAGATTAAAAAAAAATACGTGCATAAGTGTATCAGTGATACCTACAACAATAAAGTATTTTGAATTTTAAGAGGTATAAGGAGTTCCATTCGCCCCCCGAAGCCCCATCAAGAATAGGCACCTGAACAACGAATAGGTTGTGTCAGATGGCTCAATTTGATTCCGACCTCTAGAATCAATAGTGGAATATTTGTTACATGTTATGGTAGCCGTGTTGAGGAGCCAGTAATAATGAGATTCTCTTGCCTTCTTTTGGCTGTCAACGTACGCCTTCCATGTTACCGATGTCTCGGCGGCGGTGACCATTAACCATCAGGTGGCATATCTGCTCATTAATTGGCTATTTGCTCAGTAGTTATCAAGTGCGTGGACGACCCTTTAAATAAAAGTTCACCTGCCGCCCATAAAATAGCTAATCGCTACTATTGAGAAAGACGCATGGAAATAACCAGCTGTGCAACCTGTTCCGTTCCCGTTCAAGTTAGTGATATTTTTTTGTAATAAATATACCAATGTATTTTTTTAAAGATGTACTAAGGAGTTTCTTTACGGCTTTTCTTCTCCTCCATGACAAAGCACCTTTCCAAAAAGCTGGTTGATTAAAAAAAATGACATGCATAAGTGTATCAGTCATACCTATATGAATAAATGATTTTGAATTTAAATTTGATGCCGTTGCAGCCCTTCTTGTCG
Organism: Thymelicus acteon; assembly: GCA_951805285.1. NCBI lineage: Eukaryota > Metazoa > Arthropoda > Insecta > Lepidoptera > Hesperiidae > Thymelicus > Thymelicus acteon. The sequence continues at coordinate 12,685,790 of OX638234.1, forward strand.
GCCAATGTATTTCAACTCCGCGCGCCTCGTGACTGACTTCGTGCGCCCTTTTTAACTTCGACACAGATGTGTCCAAACAATAAAAAACACAATCATAGACTAAACTTACCGGGTACACCTCCAGAATATCTTCCGTAGCATACTGGAAGCGCGTCGCGATGAGAGACACCACATCTTCAGTGATACCATCGACGTATTGCAGAGAGCGTTGCACCATGGCCTCTGCAGTGGACTCTACCAGCACCAACATGGCGCGCTGGTACATGCGGCCCGGGAGCACCTCGTGCCACGCCTCGCGCATCTGACCGAGCAGCTCGAGTATGATGTTCACGTCACGGTTGAACGACTCAAAGGCTTCCGATGACCAGTCGCGGACTGGAAATGTAATAATTGTATCTGTTAGCATTGTCACTGTAACACTAACCCTATGTAGGTTAAAAATATTTAACAGGATTGTAATAATATAATGTTTAATTCAAACGATTTTACTAACAAAACATTATTAAAAGTGAATATTGGTTTGTTTATTATTAGACTTTGCTATACATATAGATTTTCAGTAGTTGGTCGCTATGCTACGAAGGTAACATGCCAATTAGACATATTGTTAAGGTTATTTAGCTAATTGAAAGTTGTCATATAAAGCTAATTTAGTGTGACTATACCTCCTGTAACATAGGATATGGTTGCTAAGATGGGAAGATGTTGGGTATAATAGCTATATAATGCTTAAACAATTATAACTCAATAAACTTACAGGTTCCACCAATTGTAGTACAAATTTGATCTCGGTACCTCTTCAAGAAAAGAGACAGTTTTTCTATTCCATTAACGCGGAGATCATAAATGTAACTCATAAGTGTAGTATTGATTTGGTCTGCAATGACTGCTGGCAGGACATTCTTCCACGGAGGGCCGATCAAGGTGTGTGCCAGATATTGACAATTATTGAAATATAGAGCTTAAAAAAAGATTAACAAGTTATTAGAAGTCAATTCTGGTATTTATAAAAGTGTAGTTTTATAGACATTGAAATGAAACTTCTTCATACATTCTAATCATTCATACATTCTAATCCTAAAATTAGTAGAGTTCAAGATGAGTAGTAACTGCTGAATTTTATCTTTCTATCAAGGCCTGAACAACAGTTAAACATTGACCTTCTTTTTTAGTTTATTTAATGTTGAAATTTAATACAAATTAACTTACCAATCTCCAAAGCATGTGTCTTTAGTCTGTCGCCATTTTTCTGAACCACCATGCCTGGATACATCGCGGCTATGTCTTTTACATAAGGCACAAGCTGATTTGCATATGCTACGGGCAGCCTAGCACTATCCTCCAAATAAGATGTCAGTATATCTGCAATCTTTCTCACACTCTGCGACACCATACATTTTGGTAAGAACAGGGGATTGTTCAAATCATATTTGAATTTCTTGTCACATACATCCAAAATGGATGGATCATTAGCATCAGGCCCTGACCCTACCGTGACTACGGCCTGAGCCAGGTACTGATTCATCAGCTCCCTGACTTCCACCAGCATTTTCCTACACTTTGTTTCGTACATGAGTAAATCTGTGTTATCAATATACTTCTTGAGTGGCGACTTATCGGCTTGAACATAATTTACGTCGACCAAAAAGTTATTGAATGTCTCCAATTCCGAAGCTATTTCCTTGTAGGCTTGATGACTGCTCTCATTAAAAGGGAGGTTGTTTTTGATGCAATTTTGAATTAACATGCAAAAAAAATCATTCCTATTGCAATCCCCGAAACATTCAAAGAATGATTTGTCTGCTTCTAATTTAGATCCCATTGTAGTCGCTAGGAATTCAAAAACAGCAGTCAGATTTATAAATATGGTGGGAATACTTGGACGCTCAGTATCCTTTAAATCTATTCTGATGTTGAATACCAGAGCGCCCACATTGTCTTCTGTGTATATGTCACAGTTGTGTTTTATAAGGCTCGGGAGCAATACGGTGACAAAGAATTGACTAAATGGTTGAATGTCGATTTTCATTTGGTCAGCAATGTACAAAGCTCTGAGTACCTTTTCCAGAAGAATGGGATCATTCTGTTGGACTGACAGCGAATATCTCAGAGTGCGTACCCCTCTGTGGAAATTCCATGTAAATAACTCTGAAAATTCAACGCTGAGTTGTCCCTGGGACACGGCTAGTTGGGTCTCTGATAAAGCTCGGAAACTGCTCATTGCTGCTGCCAAGTTACCTTGCGCTACTATTCCATCCAACTTTTTGTGTAACTCCTTCAGACTTACAATAGCATTCACATACTTCAAGCTCTTCAAATCTCGGGCCGCGGCCTGGAGTATATAGGTTCCGTCGACTAAGGTGCACGAATCGTGATAATTTCTCACAGACGCATCCAATTTTTTACGAGCATTATGAATATCTATATTATCGCCAAATTCTTTTATAAAAACTTCGATTTCTTCTTGTAACTCTTCGAGGTCGGTATTCGCTCGGTATTTGCGGTTTTTGTAGTTCATTTGCTCCAAGCTCCTCGATGAATCCGATGTTAGATATACATCGATGAAGTAATTTTGTAATCCCCATGAAAACACCTGTAGACGCTCCGATAGATCAATTATTTTCGGCAAAAGTTCATGGCGAGCTTTCGCTGCATGTTCCGTATTCGTTTTGTCCGCCTCCTGTATTACAGCACTTAATAAGCTCATTTTTATTTAAATACACTTACCAATTTAATGAGTAGATTATTCAAAACGTAACACACTCCAATCACTTCAATATTTTAAATATTTTTAACAGTTTCTGTAAATAGTGTTGCCAGATATTTTTTCCTCGAATAGCCTTGCCGGAGTGCGCACAGAGTACTTAATCACTACGTTTTGGAGTGCGCGTGTAGCCCCGAGATAGCCCCATCTAGGGTTCGAAGTATAGGAGCTAAAAAAAAGGTCATCGGCACTCAATTTCATATCACTTTGTTGAGAAAGCCAAGCCCAATGACCTTTTTTTTTATTCCGAGCGCTGAATTGATACTAAATATATTGGCAGCACTGGACACAGCCCACAGTACACTGAATATAGCCGATCGGCTACGTGTAGGCAACGGATGAAATATGATAGCATTGATAGCCGCTCGATAACGGAGATTAGCCCCACTGGCGCTTAATAGCCCCATCTGGCAACACTTCTGTAAATTGCCGGTGAGCGTCGTGAGTGGTCGCGATGAATGACGTTTAATTTTTTTATTGATCTATGACATATACAAGCGTTGCTTACTATTCTGCCAAACCCATTGAATCTGCTATATAAAAAAATATCATGTTTTCTCACATAGAAAACAATTTATTTAACTTTAAATATAAATTGTGATTTTTCCTACCCTTATATTTTGATTATTTATCTATAAATTTACATGTTATTACCTTTAAAGCCACTTTAAATTTATATATCAAGGTAAATTTTTTAAATTAATAAATATCCAAAATATTAACTGAAAATAAAATAAAATAATATAAACCTAAGCTCTTAAGGTTCACCATAATATAATATAAATATACATAGTTAATATAATTTATTAATAGGTTCAAAAGAGTACATTTTTGGTAGTTGCTATTGGTTGTTGGATCAATGATTACGTCAATTTCCTTCAATTAAAGCAATCAACCACATTTTCTTAAATTTTTTCAAATAGTGTACAATAACTTTGTAACTAAAATGAATGACAGTGAAATAGAGAACTTGAAAACAGAGTTAGAACACGAAAAAACTTGCAGGTACCTATTTACAAGGGTTACAAGCAATAATAAAATTAAAACTACTAGACTTTCATAAGTCCAGTCTTCAGTAACATAAAAGCTCAGACGAAGGCTATACCTAATTTTCTCATCCAACAAACACGTTTGCATTTTATAACATGGAATTTTAAACTAATTCATTTATTCCATTTACGTTTACCTATACACCTGCTTAATGTATTTTGAATAAAGAAAATATACTTTTCTTAATAATTGTGTTTGTGTCACAGAGAAGCCGCAGCTTGGCATAATGACGAGCTTGAGAAGCAGATCGTCTGTATGCAAAATGAACTACGTAAAAGCGACTATGCTTGGGACCACGATGACGACTTGCATCGGGAGAGCGCAAGGCACAAGCAGTTGCTAGAGGCCATCGAGACTTTACGAGGACAGCTTCCGATACTCAAGGACAAGATCAGGAGCGCTAAAGTTTGCGGCCCTGGTAAGTGGCGATAATTATTGGGAAAAATTACCTATGTATGTAGGAACAGAGCGGTTCAGTACTAACGAATAGATTATGGTTAGTCAAAATGAGGAAGCTTGTTGTAAATACTTAGTGAACTTTGTGGGTACATAACGAAATACCATATAAATAACTATAATTTATATTGATTGAAAAAATGCAAAAACGATGAATTCGCTCATATATTTTATTTGAGTCTTATAACACTAGCCATTTCGTTATTTCAGACTGCAAATTGAAACACGACGACCTCAACATTAATTTGGATATTCTTACTCCTGTGAGTGACCCTAAAACTAACATATTATTAATAGTAGTACATAATTATTTTTATGAAAAAGTAAGCAAAAAAATTATATGAGTGTATTATTTTCAAGGCCGAATTGCTTCGTACAGTGAAAAGATTCGAAAGGCTCAAAACCGACCTCATCAGTACGCTGCGAAGTAAAGAGTGGCGTTTGGACTCTGAATCTAAGGTAATAGTTAGCAAAAACAATTAGTAATATTGGCTATAAAATGTTGATCCTGCTCGAAGGACCATAATTTGAATTGAACGAATTGTAATTTGTGATTCTAAATATATTCCAGCCGGGATTAAAAAGATCTAAACATAGAGCAGGTATTATAAAAATAGTAAAACATATATTTTCTTACTTACTTACTGCTTGGCAAAATATTTTTTATTCCTGAATCTTCTGTGGTCACAGTAAGCTACCATCTTTAGTTTCGTAGTTAGTACCGACATTAGGTATATGTTCAGAGGGAAGGTATAACTAATACTATTATTATTTCTCCATGGGGTTCGCCTGGATAGCTACCACCCTTGAGCATGAGTCAGCCGCCAAACGACTCGTCGTGTTCCGGCTGGGGGCTTGAGAGCCAGTTTTTTCTCTCTTTTCTTGGCCGGCAACGCATCAGTGATGCCTTTGGTGTTGCTGATGTCCATGGGCAACGATAGCCACTTACCATCAGGTGGATCGTCAGTTTGTTTGCCGGCTATTTCCATAAAAAAACCTAAAGAACTTACATGGTGCAACAAAGGTAATAAATACACGAAGAAGAAAATCTAATTAATTTTATGGAGATAATAGATGTTTGAATGTTTTTTCAGTTATTCGTACGAGTAAACGACCAACGTACTTATCTGCAAAACGAACTCATGATATGTCAGAACAATATAACTCGTCTTCAGAGGAACAGCAGCTATTGGCAGTAAGTAGCTATAAACGTTGCAAACGATACCTGGGAGTTACGTATTTTTCGTGCAGGTACCTCCAGGCTCCAGTTTAGATTTTAGATAATTCTAAAACTTCATTCATTTTTTATCTGTAATACAGAATCAGTACAAAAAAAACAACTTATCTGTGAATTGACGGAGGGCGCTGTCGGGCGTATTGAACCAATCATTGGACGCAATTCGAGACGTAGTAAATGTTAATGAATGAACACAAAGAACTTATGAATGGGGCGGCATTAGTTCTGTTCCAATTTTCGCCATTTCACAGATAACTTGGTGGCACTGTATATGCTAGATTATGTATTTGGAGGAGTGTCAGTCTAAGGTCGATGCATACGTAACGTGTTTTTACCCGGTACGGGACGGGGACGGGGTATAAATATACGTGCGTGCCCCGTTCGGGATTCCGCTGCGTGTGCACTATCGTATACATTTTCTATGAAACAATGTTTAGAAAACTTCACGACCCGTTACGTATGCATTGACCTTTAGGTTTATGGTCATACTCGTTTATAAAAAACATATATTTTTGTCAAATACTGGCTTTTTCTTCCAGAAATATTCCGCGAAAGAATGACGAGAGAGTGCTGGACCCAAAGCGAGCCCCTATAAAGAAGATCTTCGGCACAGAACGTCTACCGCCGATAAAAACTTAACGACAGAACTTTGCCAGTTTCTAAAGTATCCGATAACATACTACACGAACACTAGGTTAAGCCGGTCTAAAAAATAAAATCTCGACCATCTTTATATGCAAAGTCAAATAGGTATAAAATTCACCAAATAATTATAAATTAAGATTTTTAAAAAGTGAAATCGATCAGAACCAATACCGTGGCGATATTTCTGACAAAGGCTTAAAAAAGTTTCAGAAACATTGTCATGAAGTATGTACCTAAGTTGTCATGCTGATTGCTGTTTAGCTGCATAGTCTGATAATCTGATTTGAAAGTGATCCATGCCATCGAATATTTGGTTCAGTACAGAAGTCATGTAAAAAGATTTATAATAATGATGGTGGATTTCATAATTTTAGACATGCTTTATATTGTAATATTCATCATCTGGTCCTTCGAGCCGGATAGCACATTTAGGCAAAGTAGGAAGTAGGGTAACTTGTGTATGAGGCAGAAAAAAACACATCATTTCTTTATTAGATATATTAAAATAAATATAAGATCTCTGTAATGTTAAGATAGTTGAAGAATAAGTTACAATAAAAAAACATAAAATAAAAAATCACAATAACTAAAACACATGATCAAATAGTACTTATAACTGTATCAACATTACAAATCGTTTTATTTAACGTACAATAATAGTGATGACTTGTTATTCAAAAGATTAAAAAAATATTTTAAAGAAGGTACTTTGGATTAAATGTATCAAAATGTACAATTGTTTTTGTATCAAACTTGACTGGCAGCACATGGATACTCTTAAGTTCACTTTGCTCTTTAATTAGTCTATCGCCCCAACTCAGAGTCACTAATGGTTACTTAAATCGCTCCCTAGTACAGAATTTGTATGGCGATTCTTTACTAAGGAGCGATTAAAGTAACTTAAGTAACCGATAGTAACTCTAGAGTTGGGGCATATGGCTCTTCCTAACTAAAGTCTAGCCTAAAGCTCAGCTAAAGAGCCAAAATGAACTTTACATCGATGCTGCTGCTAGATTGCAGATTAAATTATACATAATGCAAAGTTTTGGCTAATATCTAACTAGGTAAATTTAATATTATCTTATTTACAGAAACATTAATCTCTAAAGGCCCTTTTCAATTTTCTATCCATCCAAACCCTCGAATCAGTTGTCTAGCAACTGTCAAAAAGTCACAACGTATGGTGTCAATTGCTATTACTAACTTATGAGATTACGGATAGATAAGTTACTGAAAAAGGCCATGATTCCGTCACTGTCTGGACATCTTCATGTAGCGCGCGGGGTGATCGACTGACGCGCTGAGATACTCTTCTGTGAACGATTCTTCGAAGGACAGCGGTGTGCGGTATAAGACCGCTGTAATAAAAAAATCTTTTTATCTAAACCTTTATGGAGAGTTCAAATTTATTTTTTGTTTTTCTCTCTTTTTGTAAAATAAATTCGAAATTATCTAAACTTTTTAGCGGATAGTACGGTTTCGGATAGTTTTTTATACCCAATGGTTTCGGTTACCGTTACGGAGCTCAATAACATCTGTTTTTAACTTTAGCCGTGAGCCTAAGGTTTTACTGATGTCCACGACGGTGACCACTAAGCATCAGGTGGCTTCTCTGTTCGTTTTCGGCTTTTTAAATAAAAAAATATAGTATGTCGATTAAATCTGATCACATGCGAAATTTTAATAAACTTTAAAAATCAGCTGGGGCAACACTAGGTTTACGGAGCCCCATAACATCCCTAGTAGGGGTCCAGTGTGGGTACTCACGCGCGACACAGTGATGCCTGTCGACGTGCAGCCGCAGATGCTTGGGGCACGCGCACACGTACCCGCCCGCTACGTTCACGCACGCATACTGACACGACGCCACGCCCACTTCGCACTCGTTCACATCTAAACATGCAATGCAGACAGTGTTATACCTGCGGCTATTGTTAACGGCTGCGCAGCAATGCGCCTTAGCGCGATAGGCCGTAGATGTGGTCAACAAATTTAAATCCTTTAATGTGCAACTTGTAACAGTCCTTGACAATTATACTATTTTTGAGGTGATAATAAGATCGACGATGATGACAGCTACGATTGCTTTCAAACTAAATATGGCCATGGTTGACCTACAAACAACATGACTTAACTATTTTAAATAAAAAACAAAAGAACCTTTAGGTGGGTGACATATATGGACAGTAAAATAACAGCGATTATTGTTACTGGAGAAATATTCAAGCCTGTCTACTCACCGAGACATCGTTGTCCGACCCCCAGAGACATGTACCCCGCAGGGCACGTGCAGCGGTACCCGCCCGGCGTGTTCACACACACCAGCGTCGCGTGGCACTCGTTCGTCTCTATCGTGCACTCGTCAATATCTAGCCAATTGAAAATAATAATTGCAAACAATGTAAGTGCGAATATTCTGGTTTTTGAGAAAATCAATGTAAACTGTTTTAAATTAAAATAAGTTTATTTTGAAAATAAGCTTTTAAAGTTATGTATTTATTCTGTCGGCCGCTGCGGAATTACTTCATTTAGAGGCAACCCTGAGCTTACCTGATTGTACTGAGTAGGTTGACCTGATGGTCACCACTGTCATTAAAATACATTGTCATTGAAACCAAAGCAATATGTGAAATTTCAACTCCATATGATCCTATGCTATTGCTATAGCATTGATGTAGTATTGTTACACACTTGCAAGTTAAATAAAAACTTGTAAAAACACGATATTGTAACCATGTAGTTAGGCTATTTTGTCTCTTATAACCTGATTTATCTATACTAATATTATAAAGAGGAAAGATTTGATTGTTTGTTTGCATTGAATACGCTCCGAAACTACTGAACCGATTTGAAAAATTATTTCACAGTTCGGAAGCTACACTATCCCCGGGTGACATAGGCTACATTATATTTTCAAAAAATTAGGGATCGTTAATAAAACTCCAATAATGTAACCCAAGGTGTAAAAAAATAAGTAAACCGAAGCAAAGCGAGGGCGGTTACTCGTCAGTGACAATTTAATCAAGTTTGGTATTAATTTATCACTAACACAGAAGTGATTACCCAGACAGGAGTCGTCAGTAGCCCGGTGCGTGTAGCCGGGCCGGCAGCGCCCGCCGTCGCTGCGGTCCAGGTTGCGCGTCACGCTCACCTCGTACGACGGTTGATGCGGGTACGCAGCTGATGAATCAAAGACACCTACTTTTATTTTATTTGTTTCTTTTTGTACACGAAGCAAATCTTACACAAAAAAACAATGATAACACAATTTGCACAAAGGAACTGCTTATTTCTTTAAGAAATCTCTTCCAGCAGCCCTGTGAGAATAGTAGGAGATAGCCATTAGATGGTAGACAGAATTTGTAATTAATTTTTACATTTATTTACCACAAATTATTCGTCCAATCTCCAAACAAAGAAAATAATTAAATCACTTACAAATCATGAAACAATAACAGAGACACCGTTCCTTACGTCCTTCTGCTCCGAGCGCCAAAGGAAAAGTGAAACCGGACTACACTTAGTACACTACTGAGGGTGCTTTTTTACCTGTTCCTACACTACCCTTACTACCCTCTCTCTAAATAAGACGTGTTGAGAAAATCTTTGTACCCCTTTTAAAGAATAAAGCATGCTCGTATACTCGTAAGTCTGTGGTCGCGTATAAGTGGGTCATTACTATAATTACTTATTATAAGTACTATTATTTCTTCTGTGCTATAATTAAAGTTTAGATGTTGAAGAAGTGCAGAAACTTAAATTATTAATATATGTTCACCTCACGATAATTATGTAGGTAATTAAATATGTATACCTGGTGTGACGTGATCGTCTGTATGGGCGGGGCGCTGCGCAAACACCTCAGCCTGCGTCTCGAACGCGGCTTCCGGGATGTAAGGGTTGGACTAAAAAACAATGAAAAAAAAAATAAAAAAAAATCCTACCTGTTGGACTGAGGCCCCCGAAAAATCTAAATCTTTCGTCACAGCATCTAATAAAGTAAAAAAGATGATGGCCATTCCAACAGGAAGAGGGCTCACATGTGGGTATTTTAGTCAGTATTTGGTATATTTTATGCCCTTAAATTATCGCTAGTTCGTAACTGGACATACTGTGTAATATTTGCAATACTCACGTCAATTTCTCTATTCTCCCTGTTGATGAGAACTTCATTGGACTCGGTGTTGTCTGCATACTTGTAATCCTCACACTTTGGCAGGTCGGGACACTTTCTTATCTAAATAAAAGATAATTGCATAATTATACCACTCATCACTGCACAATGTGACATGGTAAGAGACAAGTACTCCGAAACAGAAAGCAGTAATAGTACATAACCAGTAAGTCAGTGACCACTGGTTCTCGAACTAGACTTTATTTAATTTGACTGATACAACCGCACTTTTTAATAGCGAAATTATACATTTTATACGTGTTTTTAAATATCAATAGGTGAGAAACGAGCAGTCGAACTGATGGTATAGGTATACAGTACGCTGTATCTTGGCGCGTCTGAACTTCGCGCAAAAGGCTACGCAGTAACACAATTCGGCAATGCTCGGTACGCGGCGTATTATGTCTCAGTCACACGTTAGCATGTTCGTGTCGCTATCTCTGTCTTACATGCGCTAAAGTTCGCAGAGCCTATGTTCAGCCGCGCCAAGATACGTCTGCCGTACTGTAGCTCGAGCACGAATATTTGCGAGAAAGTATTCGTATGGTTAACGTAAGCAATTTGTATGGCATTTTTCCAAAAGCGCCCCTATCGTACGTAAATGGTACTAAAATGCCATACAAATTTGACAAATTGCTTACGTTAACCATACGAATACTTTCTCGCAAATATTCGTGCTCGAGCTACTGTACATAGTAATCAGTCGTCGTCGTCCATTTATAAACGATCGGACATTAGTATCATTGAACATTAACGTTGCATTGCCAGCTAACAAAAAAAACGAAGGAAAAAAGCTGAATTTACCCTTAAGATTAGATGCACTGAAGCTATCACATCACTACTAGGGGTGCGTGTTATCTTTGAACTTCGCACAGATAATATCACAGGAAGCAAGCAGAGTGAAACACAAGCTGTATTCAGTAAACATTTTACTATAAAAAAAATATGGCTGGTGGCTACCGCGGGCGATTGAATGGCGCAGTGGAGAGGTGATCGCATTCCTACCAGGTGTCAAGCTAACTCACACGCACATACACTACACTACACTACTACACTAACATAGTGAAAGTTTAAGTCAAAAAATATCTATGGTGAATTTAAGGACCTGTGTGGCGCGATGGTTACCATGCCCTGACCGCCGCGCCAAGGGTCATGGGATCGATTCCCAGCGAGGCGGAAATTTGAATGATGAGTCTGAATTTCTTTTCTCGGTGTGAATGTCCTTGTCTAGTGTGTTGTCCATGGCACCCACGACACAAGGAATCCTAGTGTGGGGCTATGAGTGTGAAGCTTTATTACCTGTACGTTGTCGCCGACGCAGCCGGCGCCCCCCGCCCCCCTGCAGCGCCGCGCGCGCGCCTGCGTGCCCGCCCCGCAGGTAGAGGAGCACGGGCCCCAGCGCGACCACGCCGACCAGCGCGCCCCACTCTCCTCCTGCACGCATCGACCAGGTTAAGGCTAAGCTTAGCAGCGCGATACAGAGTGCGTTTTGTAATGTATGAACAATTTAAGCACACCGCAGCGTATTCTGCGACGTAGAAGACGTGAAGCTAGCCACCGATTCTGGAGCGCAGCACGTCAGACTGTGTTTTTGCAAACGACGGCAAAATGCCAGCTTATTTGAATTGGTTCATGATGAATAATTTTGTTTGAAATATTCTACAAAGTCATTGAATATACAGTGTATTTTAACTTAGGTAGGTAGTAAAATGATGCTATAATAGTCTGAAATACCTCACAAGGCGGCATGTGGCACTTCCTCCTGTCCACGGCGGGTCCCTTGCACCCTGACTCGTCCAGTATGAGCGTATCGGACTTGGTGGATTTATCTACAACACATTATTACACGTTATTTATTTATTTGTTCTTTTAATAAATTTTTACACATAGTTCCTTTTGTTATACAACTGACAAACATTATTGAAATAATGTTGAAGAAAAACAACCAACGCCACCTACCATAAGGTGGATCGTCAGCTATTTCCATAAAATGGTTTGTGATCCATTTCCATAAAAAGAAAGTCATGATAAAAAAACGTTACGTTATGTTGAATGTTACAGAATGTTCGGGTTATTATTCTTCGAGTTTCGTTCTCGATATTAGCATAGCAATACTTGTAGTAGCCACGTACCGCCCGCCATTTCGCACTGAATTTTAGAGGTAGATAAAAAATAAAACATGAAATTATCAATTTTTGTAGGGTAGATTTGTAAAACCTCACTTAGCTGGGGCGCTCTCCTCCTCGGTTCGTCATTCACGTTTCAGTGCTTCGCTGTTTCGCACGGGCGCAAAATTGAAGTTAAAAGTGAAATGCTTAAAATATAGTTTAATAGTCAGGAAGAAATCAATTACTTGTGTAAAAGAATAAAAAGTTTAGAACGAAAAATTTACCAAAGTAAAAGTGATCTGCAGTGTGTATTGTTGGATCCGTACAGGAAATCGTTGGATTGGATTGGATAGCGATTCATCAACGCTTGTAATCAGCAGGTAGGTGATTCCAGTATTTAAAGAATACAGCAAGTAACTTAAAAACATAAATAACCCTACTTTAGTAGTCGGTTAAAAATTGCTTGCAAATGTAATTCGCAAGGAATTTACACGCAATTACGAAGCAGAAACAGAATATCTGTTATATATCAGTGAATATATGGTTTTTATATGGATACCTTCAAGGATTCCTCTTTTTTTCTCCATTACTAGCACGTGTTTTTTCGTATGAAAAATATATTACAATATTATTTAAATACCATATATAACTGGATTGTCCTTGGGAGGCTTCCAAATAAATACCTGCTAACCGGAATTACCTGTGGGGTTCTTCCGTCGCTAGTAAATGTATTCCGTAAGGAAGTTATCAATTTATATTGCAACAATATATCCTTTGAAGGATTCCAAATAAAAAAGTACCTGTTAATAGCTAGTATATGTATTCCATAAGGGATTTATATTGCAGTAGTGTACAAATACAAAACCTAATCGGGTTTTCTTTTGAAGCCCTTCTTATTTAGAAGGAAAGAAAAATAAAAAAGTACCTTCTAACAATAATTACCTATAGGGTTCTTCCATCGCTAGTATGTACTAGTACTAGTATTCCGTAATGAATTTATATCGAAATAGTATATAAATACAAAACATAATCGGATTGTCCTTTGGGGACTCCTGTGGGTTCACTGCTCGCATTACATTCGAATTAGTGTTACGCAGACAACTGCAACAAGAAGTACTCGCAATTCGGATCTACTTGTGGGGTATTTCCTCTGCATTGTACATGTATTCCATGAAGAATTCTCACAGTGTTACGCAGACAACTGCAACAAGAAGTACTCGCAATTCGGATCTACTTGTAGGGTATTTCCTCTGCTTTGTACATGTATTCCATAAAGAATCCTCACCGTGTTACGCAGACAACTGCAACAAGAAGTACTCGCAATTTGGATCAACTTGTGGGGTATTTCCTCTGCATTGTACATGTATTCCATGAAGAATCCTCACTGTGTTACGCAGACAACTGCAACAAGAAGTACTCGCATTTCGGATCAACTTGTGGGGTATTTTCTCTGCATTGTACATGTATTCCATGAAGAATCCTCACCGTGTTACGCAGATAACTTTAACAAGAAGTACTCGCAATTCGGATCTACTTGTGGGGTATTTCCTCTGCACTGTACATGTATTCCATGAAGAATCCTCACCGTGTGACGCAGACAACTGCAACAAGAAGTACTCGCAATTCGGATCTATTTGTGGGGTATTTCCACGACATTGCACATGTGTTCCAGAAAAAATCTTCACCGCATTATGCAGCTGATTAGCGTATATTCCATACGGAACTAATACTGTACGCTATTCGTTGAACAAAGTTCTTGATAACTGGATCTACCTTTGGGGTAACTGTTTACTCAAACAAAAAAAAAATATATACTTACATATATATTTCTGAAGGACCTCACGTCACGCTGGAAAACATACGGTGAACTGAAACAAGTACTTATTTATTCGCATGAAACTGCGAAGGATTTCTATTCAACGAGCAATAGCTGTATATTATTTATTTACTTATTTATTTCACAATAAATGTAAACGTAACAGGTTCATTTAAACCCAACACCATTTACAATTTACATCAACCAAGGGGATTCTCTCGCCAACTGCAAATTGCATCTTAGTACTGCCAAAAACCTTCGTCGACGCGCTTATCGGGGTGACATAACATATATAACACCGGAGTGTTATCGCCGACGGCGAAGTAGTGTGAAGTTGTTATAACAATTATTATAATATCAACTTTTAAAAGTTTTTTGCTAACCGCACCACTGTTACGGTGGTACTGAATACCGACGGTGATACCTTAACAACAGTAGCTGTCTATTCTGTTGACAACGCGTTGGTGACGCCGTTTTTTTTTTCGTGGCTTGTGAATTAAATTTCTCTTTGATCATAAAGTCTGCGATTCAATAACCAGCTAAGCCTGTCATCAGGCCCTTAAGCAACAGTAACTTTTCAGTAATGTTTCCGACAACCGCAGTAAGGGGCGTAAAAATTGTTCGACCTGCTGGTCTAATGATGCATGTGACTCTCACACAAAGCCAGCCTAAAAACCGCTTAAAACTGTCAGCCGTAGACGTAAGTTCTAAATGGATATATAATAATAATAAAACTAAGAGATTTTATCTATCAAATCTATTGTTGATTCACGAAAGATTCTCTTATTGATAAATTCGGGAACATACCATTCTTATGTCATCGTGGAGCAATTGACATAAATGTACCTAATTATAAGTACAATAACATCGCACATGTTTCAATAAAAAAGACAATAACGATTCAGACATTGAAATATAATGTAGTATGGATTTAATTAGACTGAAAGTAAACTAATAAATGTATGTGTACAAATTGATACATATATGGGCATATGAAATTATGAGTACTAATTCCGAATTTCAAATTATATTTGAATATCTGAGGACAACTTAATTCAAGTTTTTATAAACTCTTATAAATTGATGTGATCAGTTATTCAGTTTCAGCCGAATTGAAGAGAATACTAAGCTACATCCTGTTTGTACACCGTAGGTACATACCGTTTGGCTTAGTACCTATAGCTAATATTTTCAACGGGTTTTTAACTTACTGAGGCGTACGGAACAGTTGTCTTTTTTCTACTTAATAATAATAAACAAACTTGAGTGAATTATTTTCTGGTTGGCCTGCCGGTCAATGATAATGCAATTCCTTCCTCGCTCGGATGTCCGACGTAGTGGACGTGTCTAAGTTGAACCTATGCAATTGTGTTTATTAAATTCATATATCTAAAATTGTGATTGGTCAATATTATAAGTGACTCCTCCTACTGGATAGTGCTAGAAAAGGACAATTATATGCGCACCGCTCAGGGTCATCAAGAGGCTCAAGTACTTCAAACGGCGGTACTGGAATTTGAACCTACGATCGATGCTGTTTGCGACCATACAAGGGACCTCGAAACCACGGCCATCGGCTACGCGGAGACGAAATTACGCATCACACTTTGCTACGGCAACTGGAGGTGACTCATCCGCGCCTACGCATTGTCTACGCTGCAGTTACATGAATCGGGCTATGCACTACGCCGCGGCACAAGTACGAGTATAATATTTTGTACTTATTTAAACTTATTCTATACATTTGCAATGCCGCGTGCTGCTCGGTCGCCGCCTAAGTTACAAATGCAAACTGATGGGGACGGATGCCTAGCGCATTCTGATACAGAAATACAAACGATTACGCCGGTGCCAATGTCGGACTCTGACGACGCAAAACAGGTTCGCACGAAACGTACTCGGCCCGAACCGTCTAAACCCAAACAACTTCCTAAGGATGATATTAAGGAGTTGATGTCAGCTTTAAAGTCGGACCAGGATAAATTTATGAACACAATTCTGAAACAATTTAATGATTTAAAACAACAAAACTTAGACATAAAAAAGTCAAACTCGGATATATTAACTTCCCTCGAGTTCCTCAACGCAAAACACGATGATATGAACCAACAACTAGACGATCTCCGAAAATTGTATAAAGAGCAGCAAGATTACATCACTTGCCTTGAAAAGCGGATAGTTGGTCTTGAAAGTAGATCACGACCATCAAGTGTGGAGTTAAGAAATATTCCTATGCAGGAAAAGGAAAACATGACAACGTTATCAACAATTGTTATTGAGACTTGTAAAATTATGAAGATGGATATAAATGCCGAAGAGATACGAGATGTTTATAGACCACCCAGTAAATCTGGTACATCTCAACCGATTATCACCGAATTTGCTTCAGTTCAGACAAAAAATTTGATGCTAGCTTCCGTGAGGAACTTTAATAATTCCAAGTCGAAGGATAATAAACTTAATACGTCACTCTTGGGGTTACCTGGTAAGAAAATGCCTATATATATATCTGAATATCTCCCGCCATTCACAAAAACACTATTCTACAAAGCTCGTGAATTTGCCAAAGCCAATAAATTCGCCTTTTGTTGGACTTCGAATGGTAAAATATTTCTACGTCAAGAACAAGGCAAGAGACACTACCAAGTAAAATCCGAGGAATGTTTGGCTTCTATTCCTGTGACACAATGACTAGAACAGCAATGGACTACTATTGTGCTAATCCTTATTCATAACTCAAATACCTTAAATGTCCACCGGACACATTTAATACTTTTACCTGATGATAGTGATTTACGAATTCACAATACGACTCTTATCAGAGATACATCATTGTTAACGTCTTTATGGATTTTTAATGTACACTATACACTTACAGTTAACATAATATATACACATAACACACAATACAGTAAACAAAATACACTTTTTGACACACAACACATACATTACATATTAAACTATACTTTGCTAGATTCCCACAAATTAGTAAAAATATTATCTTTAATTAAAAATGGCTAACTATGAACTACTAAATGAAATCGATGGAACTCAGTTAGTACATGAATCATTAGTATTATCACCTGAGGCATGTATTACCCAACTTGGGAATATTGAACGACAATTAACTGTAGTGTCTCAAAATATCCGAAGCATAAATAAAAACTTTGATAGCTTTACAGTACTTCTAACTCGTCTCAGTTTTTCTCCCGACGTTATAATATTAACCGAGTGTTGGCTAGATATCTCTTCGCCTATACTACAGCTTCCGTCTTATGATACCTTTTATTCTACAAGGCTGATAAATCAGAACGATGGAATCGCTGTCTTTACTAAAAAATATCTTAAAGTTAAAATAACAGAGCCTGATTCATTCTTAGAAGCAAACTGCTTACGAATCGAAATCGAAAACCTTTACTCTATTATTGCATTATATAGATCACCGTCTTTTCGTAATATAGATAATTTTCTCACGTCCTTAGAACGTCAGATACTAATATGTAATACACCAAACATAGCTATTACTGGTGATATTAATCTCGATATTAAAGATGGATCTCCGGACTCAAGGTCAGATGAATATTTGAATTTGACAGCTCACTACGGCTTTATCCCTGGTCATAAATTTTCTACAAGAGGAAATAGCTGTCTTGATCACTGTTTAGTCAAGACAACACTTCGTACACATGTAGTGGTATGTGTATCTGATATATCTGACCATTACACCGTTTTGTTTGGCATAGATAATCCAAGTACCATAAGCCCTACCGAGGTAAATGTTAACTCTAGGATTAAATATAAAGAACTTTTACAGTATTTACAAACAATTGATTGGACCAATTTTTATAACATTAACGACATTTCTGTAGCCACTAATGAGTTTATTAGTAAAATAAATCAAGCAATAGAACTAAATAAAACTGAAGTCAAAATTCGTAATGCTGACATAATAATAAAACCGTGGATATCTAAAGGGCTACTTAGATGCATCAGGTACAGAGATTCATTACATCTACAGGCTAGGAAAAATAAATACGATACTGAAATTCAAAATAAATACAAAAATTATAGGAACTGCTGTAATAATATAATACAAAATCTAAAAGATGAGCATGACCGGCAATTATTAAAAGAAAGTAAAGGTGATGTCAAAAAAATTTGGAAAAATGTCAAAAATATCTGTAACTTTAATAATAAAAGCAACAAAAATGAAAGCTTACTAACAATTCACTCTGATACTAAAGAATCACTAAATGAAGTCAATAATTATTTTTCTTCTGTTGGAAAAATCTATGCCAACAAAACTATTTCCCAATTAAATGACAACGGAGGTCTTAATTGTAATTCTAATAAACCTTATAAAGCTATACCTTTAACAGAAACAACACATACATCTAGTTCTTTCTTTATGGCTCCTACAGACGAAAATGAAGTATTAAAAATTATAAATTCATTAAAAAGCAGCTCATCAACTGGGCATGACAACATTAGTAATAATTTTTTAAACATTTGTAAACTTCACTTAGTTGGACCAATCACTCACATTTGCAATCTTAGCATAACATCTGGTATAGTACCTGAGGAGTTTAAAAAAGCAGACGTCTGTCCTATTTTCAAATCTGGTGATCCCTCACTCCCATCTAATTACAGGCCCATTTCTTTGTTAAGTTCTCTGTCCAAAGTTTTAGAAAAAATCATAAATAGTAGACTCTTGAAATATTTAGATAAATATAATATTATATCACACAAACAGTTTGGTTTTCGAGCTAAAATGTCAACGGAAGACGCGATAATTTCTCTTACTGATTATGTTATTAATAAATTAGACGATGGCTACAAATGCATTGGCGTCTTCCTTGACCTAGCAAAAGCCTTCGATACAGTTTGCCGCCCCAAACTACTAAATAAATTAGAAGCGATAGGTATTCGCGGACTGCCTCTCAAATGGTTTGATTCGTATCTGAGTAACCGAATGCAAAGGGTGAAAATTAATAATCAGTTTAGTGACTACTCTAAAATCGATTTTGGTGTACCACAAGGCAGTGTACTAGGACCAACGCTTTTCCTAATTTATATCAATGATTTATGTAATTTAGCTATACCTAATTCTGAAATAATTGCATATGCCGATGATACTGCTGTTGTATTTTATGGTAATAGCTGGGAATCTGTAAAAGCCACGACCGAAAAAGGACTTATAGAAATTGCTAATTGGCTTCAACATCATTTGCTAACCCTAAATACTTCGAAGACAAAGGTGATTGCCTTCAAAATGTCACAGAGGTTGTCTCCTGACAGCACATTCGATATCAAATTACATCAATGTAACAATTACCATAATGTCCAATGCAGCTGTCACGTTCTTGAATTTGTTAATAACATACGTTACCTTGGAGTCATTATTGACGACAAATTTACCTGGTCCTACCAAGTAGATGTTTTGACAAACCGACTCAGAAAACTGATGCCTATTTTCAGACGACTTGGTACAATAGGTGATATATCTGTAATTAATATGGTTTACCTTGCACTATGCCAATCCATTATCACCTACGGAATTATAACTTGGGGATCTACATGTAAAAGTAAGCTGATAAAACTGGAACGTGCGCAAAGAGCTATACTTAAACTCTGTTTCAGTAAACCATATCGCTTTTCGACGGATTCCTTATATAAATTATGTAAACATTTGCGAGTAAGACAACTATTTATACAATGTACAATACTTAATTTCCATAAAAAATCACTTAATTCATATATTGCAACTTCTCGTACGCTAAAATGGGCTACTCCAATTACAAGAACAAGATTTGCCCAAAAATCAAACGCTTATCTGGGTCCATACCTTTATACAAAACTAAATAAATCCCTCGGACTAATTAAATTAGCAAAACTAAAATGCAAGATGGCTGTTAAACACTGGTTAATTGACCTTAATTATCGTCAGACAGAAAAATTGCTTTCTAGTTTCCTCTAGCATAAGTATAAATATAACAAAACACACACACGCACACACACACACACACATACATATACACACACACATGCACACACACATACACATACACACACACACACACACACACACAGACACACACACACACACACACACACACACACACACACACACACACACACGTTTACTCTACACTTCTTTTTTCTGTATTGTAATTTTAGTGTATTGTAATTCGTTATTAAGTGCTACTGTTATTAAGATGAACTGTACAATAATACCTATAAGAAACATGTATAAGAGGAAGGTGTTGGTCTTCCACAACACAGGGAATCCTAGTGTGGGACCAACGACTCTCAACCCCATGTATTTGTACATTTTGGTTCAATAAAGTTTATTTTATTTTATTTTATTTTATTTTATTTAATTACAAATAGCAGGTATACTACTGTATACCCCCTATATATGTACGATTAATTGTATTAACCATTGCTTAATGTATTAGTTAATTTATTTGTTGCTTCATTAAAAGTAAAAATTTTGATTATTGCGTATTTTTGAATATTTCCGTGCTAGCGGACGATTGATTCATTTTTGCATACTAGGCTAGAGATACAAACATTTTCTATACATGCAAAACATACATGTATACCGTAGATTGTATAATTATACAATGTTATGCTCCTTATGTGCATGCCTCAACAACGGGGTTCCGCCTCCAAAGTAACCAGACATTATCACTATGACAACATTATACTCAACAAATGAGCGGTAAACTTTGCCATCAAATGACGTTGTAAAATAAGACAAACAATAATGTATTTATTATTTATTTATTTCAACAAACAAGTACAATTGCATGCTTTACACGTCTGTCAAACTGCGAAGCAGTTTGTCGCCAGTAGTTCTCGTGGATTACAATATACGAGTACGTATTCTCAACGTACTTATTTTTTATTTACTTGTTTTTAATGTTGCAGGTGTCAGTTCTAGGACGGAGGTACACTTAGGGTATTGTGGTTTGATTTTATTATATTCAAGTCTTACAACTGCGCGGCTGCGGCCCACCTGTATATCTGTCATCCTATAAACTTAACAATGAGATTGTTTCTTAATGGCCTCCACCCATAATTTTTTTAACATTGAGTAATTTTATTTTGGGTATTATATACTTAACTAATCACACTATCGTTACCGGATTGAAGTCCGGATATTGTTTCACTTATAAAAACATCCCAACTGCTTACGCATATTACTGCATATGTGATGGAAAACAGTAGTTTGCGTATCGTCAATTCGCCACGAAAACAATTTTATCCTTACAATACTTTGTAATCGAATTTCCCTTATTGTTTCACACAAGTTTTAATTCTACAGATCATAAGGTTACCGCAGTTCACCCAGGTCCTTGCTAATTGATCAAATCAGTCTAGACAAATAAGGATTATATTTTATATATTTTTCTATAGAAAATATTTTCATTGCGGCCTTCTACTTAAATACTAATTAATTTAGAACATAATAATATCCAATTTTATTCAATTTAGTATTTTTTACAGCACATTATATTTCATGTGATTTTCGGCTGAACTCTAAAAGAAGTCAATACATTGATTTCGTTTTTTATACAGGACTGGTGGATGCTCTGTGTGTTCCACTACACTTACAAAATCTCTGATAACAATTATAGATCAGTGTTTTTTGTGTTAACAATCTGTTCAAATTGTTGTTTGGGAAAAATGGAAAATCTAATTTATCAATGGATGGATTTTAGTGGCCTCAAACCACTTTCGAATTATTGCCTTTCAAATGAAACCATTTTAAGGCATATCGGTTGGATGGTTTCACAGTCTATAGAAAACATCCGTACAAACGTTTTATGTTTTATATACATATATAGATAGATAATGTTTTAATTAAAACAGTGTTTTTATAGATAATTTTTATTCCTACTTACAGGTTTGGAATTACTTGTGGTTGGCGACATAGTTGCTGCTTTCGTTGCTACACTCGCTGTAGTAGTGTGACCAAAAGCTACAAAAAAAATGGATCTTTCGGGAAAGAACAAATTTCAGTCAACACAATTTTATTATCATCAAATTACTTACTCTCTTAGTTCTGGCAAGGGTTGCATAGAAAGGATACCATATATATTATCGATAATATTGCCAAATCTATATTTACCTCATTTAAGTAATTTACTTATTATCCTTAAATATTTTAATGAATATTTTACATAAAAATTGCAGAATTCAGTGGATATTCCACTTTATTCGGTTAACATTACACTCGTCATGTTCATAGCAAATACAGTTAACTACTTATCAGTAGCATAATTACCGAGTGTGTTATATATACGGTATTACATAAGTATATACTGTTGTCACCAATATATTGTTCAATAGATTGAAATTAAAGAGTAAAATATTGCTATCATTATTACAATTAAAAATAATGATAAGCTAATAACATCATTAGTTTCACGACTACCTTCTCTAAACGTCTACAAGTATTGCTATGCTAATATCGAGAACGAAACTCGAAGAATAATTGATGATTAAACGAACTTACCTGTAAGTGAAGTTCAATCCCAATTATTCGAGAGCTTCGTTCGAAGATATTAGCATCCCTCCCTCCCTAGTGTAAATGTCATATACACTACACCCCTAGTCGTGAAACATGAAACAGCTCAGCAAATCTCTGAACTGAATGACGAACCGAGGAGGAGAGCGCCCCAGCTAAGTGAGGTTTTACAAATCTACCCTACAAAAATTGATAATTTCATGTTTTATTTTTTATCTACCTCTAAAATTCAGTGCGAAATGGCGGGCGGTACGTGGCTACTACAAGTATTGCTATGCTAATATCTTCGAACGAAGCTCTCGAATAATTGGGATTGAACTTCACTTACAGGTAAGTTCGTTTAATCATCAATTATCAATGTTAAATGACAATAATATCTACGTATGACCTACTAATAACGTAAACAATCTTAAACGATACGAAAGGTCCCTGCCCTGCATACCTATCTCTGTCGCCGCGTGTACATGATCAGCTCACCGATAGAGTTGTTGTCCTCGTCGATATAGTGGCAGTACCGGGAGCGCGCCTGCGAGCCCGCGCCGCACGTGGCGTTGCAGTAGCCCCACTGGGACCACGCGCTCCACTTGCCCGGCACTGGGGGGAGATAATATATCTATAACCTAACATTTACTAGAAAAAATTTTTTTCCTCTCTTCTTTATAGATGTATTGGGTCAAAAAATAACATTTTTGTCTCTATTTTTCACGTCGATTTTGTAACTGGCGATCTCGCTCTGTCAAATGTATCGGAGAATCTACTGGTTCTAAATTTATGCGTAACTCGGATGTCAATTCAATATTATTTGTATTCGATGATTTGAACGTACCCTCAACCTGCACGAGGTACCGCCGGTGCGCGGTGCCGCTGTCGTTCTCGGCCACGCAGATGTACAGCCCCGCGTCGCGCGCGCGCGCCTCCCACAGCGCCACCAGACTGTCGCCGAGCGCGCGCGCCGACGGCTCGCGTAGCGGCTGGATGTCCTGACAACGATCAAGTATCGCTAGTTCGCTTATGCTGTAACCTCCATTAAATAATATTAAATTAAAGTTTTAAAAACCCCGCCAATTACACTAAACATAGCTAAGAACACTCTAGATTAAGTTACCTTTCATACAAAAACAAAACTAGATCAAATTCGGTTCAGCCTAATGACCCTTTGAAAGCTACCACTTATCATAGAATTAAAATGTACTTGTCACTCATACTTGGAATTGTTAAATAAAATTATAATTTTTCAAGTGTGGCTTTTATTTTAATCTATAATTATAGATAAAAAGGTATTAAAGCCTAACAGTCATGAACAGTATTAAAGCACAACACTAGTTATCGATAATATTAAGCCCATCACTAGTTGTCAATGTCATTTGATAGCTATGTTGGCGGCCTTGTTTCCGGTTTACCACAGATATGATTAAAACATCATTATCGCACAGAGTATTTAAAACACTATGGCTCATCGTTTATCCTGTAATGTTGGTACAAAATCTTTACTTAAATCTTCTAGCTAGAGACAATGTTCTAAGTGGCGTCTCTTTAAACGTAGTGATTAAGTACTCTGTAAAACGTAGTGATTAAGTACTCTGTGAAAGCTACGATGCATGGAAGATAGAGAGAAGGAAGGCCATCTCTGTATATGAAAAGTGTCCGTCAAAACGCGTATAATTACGGGTGGCGCTGCGGTGCGGTCTACAACAGCTATGTTCGAATATCTATTTGGCGGACACTAGCGCCATTCATTACGGGTGGCATAACTCAGCAAACTTCACTCCGTCTACAACATTCATATCAATATATCTATTTGTCACACACTAGCGCCATTCAGAAATGGCCATTATTGGAACCTCTATTTTCTGTAAACAGCTGGACACTTTTTCAACTTTCCCTTCATATGAAATGGCCCTCATTCTACCTAAATACTCCGTGATACGATGCCACAGACAGACATACAGATACACAGACACGTCAAAGTTATAACACCCCTCTTTTTTCGTTGGGGATTGAAAAATCAGTCAAGTTGGATTCGCACAAGAAAGGTTCCGTATCACCGTGCAATATTTATGCTGAAAAAAAACTTGTGGGGATCTTTTTATTACCTACAACACTGCTATTTATCGTTTTTCCATAGGACTTGTAGTTTTGCCGGAAAATGAGATAAACCGTTTATTACACTTAACCCCCCCCCCTCCCCCCTTTCCCGACCTCAGTCGCCCGTAAATTATTTTTCCTTTCATTTTTGTTATATTCTCTTCCTTTTGCAATGGGTTTCATTCTACTATTTTTTTTTTTCACTTCTTACCGTTTTTAAAGGTATCGGCATTGGTCTCTAAGTAGTTATACAGTTTTAACTTCGAGGTCATAGACTTTCCTACTCAGAGTTTGATGGCATAGTACTTACCTTTAACCAGGATATCTTCGGCACTGGGAATCCATCCACATCACATTTTAATACAAGGCTGCGTCGCAAGGGCACCACGTGGCGTTCTACCGTGTCGTTCCCTACATTACCAGCAATGGACGGCGCTTTAGCCACTGTCACGTCGAACACCACCTCCGTAGTTCCCACCTTGTTCGTCATCACGCACGAGTACTTGCCCGAGTCGGATGGCTGCGATTCGTTTATTAACTGGAATGGAGCACTCTTAGCATTAAGCTCGCCTTCTTTCCAACTGTATTAGGTATAATAAAGTTTAAATAAATAAATAAATGAGTTAAGCACATATTTTTCTTCTTTCTCTCTCTATCTCTCCTCATGGTTCACATCACCAGAACTAAAGTTTGATTTTGAAACCAATTAGGAAGTAAAACAATATATTTTTGTTATATCGGAGTAACCAACATTAAAAAATAAACCAAATTGAAGACGTTTTTTGAAGTCAGTTAAAAAACTACAATTTGCTTCGAGGCCCGATAGCATTCTCTATCACTTATCCCCAGGTACATAAGATAAATTAAAGAAAACTCTCACCAGTGTATAATTATCATTGACCAACGCAACCCTGGGCAGTTGCTCGCTGATCTCGGCGTAGGGCAGCTTGACCCACGTCACTCGCGGCAGCGGGCGGCCCGTCGCCGGGCACGTCACGGCTAGCGTGCCACCCGCATGGGCCACCACTTTACGTACGTTGTCTTTGACTTGCGGGGGAGCTACTGGAATGCAATAGATAATGATTAGTTATAAACACTTCCACAATTTTTCCCCCGCAGTAGGCGTTCCTATGTCACGGGTGGCATGGATAACTCAAATAAATTATATCGTTAACACCCATGTCTTGAGTAGAAATATTTATCTGTCACATATACATACATATATCTAAACCTAAACTTTTATTGTATGCGCATATGTAGCAGGCATATAGCGGATAATTTACCTATATAACATACTTGACGACCCGTGTGGCGCAATGGTTACCATGCCGGATCGCCGCACCAAGGGTCCTGGGTTCGATTCCCAGCGAGGCGGAAATTTGAATGATGAATTTGAATTTCTGTTCTCGGTCTGGGTGTGAATGTCCTTGTCTAGTGTGTTGTCCATGGCATCCACGACACAGGGAATCCTAGTGTGGGGCTATGAGTGTGAAGCGTTATTTATTTATTTATTTACTTTTCTGTGTACCTATATTCCATAATAAATTGATTTGATTTGATCTGCCTACTGTTGTCACCATAATGTACAGTCGGCCGTAGAAGTAGCTTAACATTTTAGTACTTTGTAATAGTAACTGTTTCGACGGTTTCCTAGCAACATCTATGACAAATTCAAGAAATGTAATGTGACAAGGTACTAAAATGTCAAGCTACTTCTGCGGCCGACTGTACATGTACACAATAAACATGCTTTTGACTTTGCCACAGCCGGGTATCGAACCCGGAACACCTCGCTTCGCAGGCAGGATCACTAAACAATTCCTACTCGTTATTACCGTTCTGATTTGCAGCACTTTGTAGTTTATGTGACTCTAACGTCCTAACTCAGAGTCACTAACGGTTACTTAAATCGCTTCTTAGTACAGAATTTGTATGGTGATTCTTTACTAAGGAGCGATTAAAGTAACCGTTAGTAACTCTAGAGTTGGGGCTTTAGACAATAAACCAGCACTCACCCAAAACATCAACTAAGTAAACAACACTGGTGTTCCCGACTTTATTCCTGGCAACACAAGTGTAGTTCCCCGCCTGCTCGCCCCGCGCGGCGCCGGCCACCAGTGTCTCCCCGTACTCTGCGGACACCATGGTGTCGTCGAACAACCTCAGTGGGACGTCGTCCTTGAACCAGTACACCTGTGGGAAGTGTGACGGTGAGGTTTCAGTCGTAAATAGACTTTTACTAAGTTAATGCGTTTTATCACCCATGACTACATCGCCACTTACCATCAGGTGGGATTGCAGTCAAGCATTAACTTATAAGATACTAGCTGACCGGGAAAACGTTTTTCTGCCAAAAATTTTTTAGGGGTAGGGGGGTGAAAAATAGATGTTGTCCGATTCTCAATCCTAGCCGATATGCACGCAAAGATTCATGAAAATCGGTCGAGCCGTTTCGGAGGAGTTCAACTTCTAACACCGTGACACGAGAATTTTATATATAAGATATAAAAAAAGTAAATAGGACTCCAAATATGGTGAAAATATTTAATTGCGATAATGTACGAAGCGTTAGGAAGATAAATGACAGCGATGTTATTTATAAATGCTGACAGAGAGTACTTGGATGCTATTATGGAGGATAGAGGTAAAGGAGAACTGTTCCATCAGGGGGAAAGTTGAAAGTGTCCAGCTATAAGAAGTAAATAAACAAAAACCCTGCACAAAAGATAGTTATGAATGTAGCAGTTGCTACGTTATTTTGGTCGATTAACGTCCTTTACCCTGTTGCTACTTGGCGCCACCAATTGAACGCAGTTTGACGGACACTTTTTCTTAACAGAGATATTTCTCATTTACCTCTATTCTCCATGATACCATGGTAACAAAAATAGGATTGCATATTTACATTAATGTGTAAATGTACGGTCGTTACACACCTCGGGCAACGGCGTGCCTGACGGATGGCAGTGCAGGTAGAACGGCTGCCCGGACAACACTTCCAGGGGTATAACGTTGTCGGATGAGTTCACCGTTTGGAATAGTGCGTGGAATATCCGCGGTGGCTCTGGAATTAACAGGGTTTTGTTTGTATTCATTTCTAAGATAAATGTTTCAAAGGCATACGGATACGAAGTAGGAAAACGAAGCAATAGGCGTTATCGTTTACAAAGCAGATTTTTTCCAGACCAAAAAAATATAGGCAATAAATAAAGAAAACGCGAATCCCAAAAGAGTTTTATTATATTTTATTCTGTCTCATTATGTATTCTAGTATTTTTCTGTTTTCAAAAAATGTGCAGTCTTAAATTAATACATATATTATGTGACATCCATACTATGTACCTTGAACCCTTAACCGAGCTAATCCTATTATTCATCTACAACGTAGTCATTCCATCTCATTTGATATTTCTCACGGACGTAAAAAAAAAGACGGACGTAATCCCAACAAGAAATTCATTGAAGCACCCATAGTAATACCAACTCTCTATTCGTACAAGTACCCACACCCACACATTGACACCATCCTGATATGACATCGCGAATCAAAATTTACAAAATTACGCACACATGGTAAGCGAGCTGTCATTGCTATGCTTCACTCTCGATTAGACAAGGTTACGTCCGTTCTTTTTTTACGTCCGTGATATTTCTAAACTTATACACCAAAACACTATCAAATCATGTTTACCTAGTATTTCAACTTTGACCTTCCGTTCCTCCATCCCGCCTTCGTTGGAAGTAATACACGAATACACTCCGGCGGTACTCGAGTTAACGTTGTTCAGCACCAGGTCCGCGTATCCGATACCTTTATCGTTTTCGCTTATCGTATTCCCATGCTTTGTCCATCGTATTATAGGAGGGGGGTTGCCTTTCCCTTGACACGCTATTCTAATATCACTGCCCAGCTGAAAATTAATTTGTTTTTATTTAAAACTTAGCTGCTTGAAGCAATTTGTGTTGTATACTCTCAATCGTGAAGTACTCATAATAAGCAAAATTTTCTCTCTGCCGAACGAATCGATTTCAAGCCCGGCTAAACATTTATGTAATTACTTTCAGAAGGCTGTACAATACGAATGAATTTCCCTTTCATAAATTGACCATTCAATCAGTTCATTTCTATTCCATATTCCGCCACCAGAAGGTATCAAGCATGATTATTATTAACTAATACTCACAGCGACCTCCACCACTCCCCCCACTACCTCCGGGGTCACCTGCCCCCCGCGCGTCGCCCGCACCCCCGAGACGCCCGCGGCCGTGACCACACCCACTCGGTACGCTAGCCGCGCCACGCCCGCCCTGTTCCGCGCCTCGCAGCGGTACAACCCTTCGCTAGCTCTCGTCACGTTGCCCACCACTAGTGACGAGTTCACTTGCGACCAGTTGGTGTTGCTGCAGTGGGCATATACAATCAAAAATAAAGGATCAGTTAACAAGATCTATAGACACAAAACAATTTCTTGTTTTGGAGCACTTTTATTTTTTATTATTTATTATTAATATTTGTTATACAAAATAACTACTAAAAACTTAAAGTGCCTACGGACTACGGTTCATGAGATAAAACCCTGTGACAGACGGACAGTCAAATCTTATGAACATGATCCCGTTGCCACCTTTCAGGGGTCCGTACTACCCGGAAATAATGTTTTGACTTACGCCCCAACTCAGAAACTTTGAAAAATTACTTAAAAATCTTTGAAAGCAGTTTTGTTTCTTTTTAAAAATAAATGAATGTTTCCTTTCAGACAAATTCGCTATCTGCAGTATTTACGCCCCAATTCAGAGTCACTAACGGTTACTTTAAACGTTCCTTAGTAAAGAATCACCATACAAATTCTGTACTAAGGAGGGATTTAAGTAACCATTAGTGACTCTGAGTTGGGGCGTCAGTCTCTTAAGTAATCTTTGCAGCCCATGAAAAAATTAAATGCAATTGTAACTACTATGTACTATTATGCACACTAACTTCTGTTCGTTTAATGTCACTTCTAACAAATACTACTAAACAGTTTTTGATTATATACATACTTGAAGATCCATTTGAGTTCTGGAGTAGGTGAACCCTTCGCATTGCACTCCAGGCTGGCGCTGGAGCCTTCCTTCAGCTGCACGTCCAACACGTCGAACTCTGATATAGTGGGCGGCACTGAAATACAACAAGTAATAATTACGGCCGTTCTCATAAGTATCAATAAATCTTTAAGTAAGTTGTCTATATTGTCTTATAGGATTTTTCAAAAATGTATTACCTAAAGGTGTGTTATGGGGGAAAAGTTTACATATATTTCCGCAGACAACGTGGCAAGCAATAAATAGTCGTTTATAATTATGTACAATACAGTTTTTCTTCCCGTTTTAAATAAAACGGCTCGATACAGTACATTGATGTAATACAATTGATATGATAACTGATACAATACAACTGATAAACTATAGCTATTACATGCGAACGTTTAACTACTTTCTCTAAACATCTTCAACCATATATTCTTATACAGTGTCCTTTTGTTATATATTATAATTAAAAATATATAAGATGCTATAGTTTTGTCGCGGACTTGTTTAGTCATCGGGAACTCAATCTGTTATGGGTGTACCTCAGGGCCCCTTCCTTTTTCTAGTATATATAAATGATCTGCCGTATTATATTAAGAAACATGCAGAGATTGTCCTGTTTGCTGATGACACTTCCCTTATATTTAAGACGAATAGAAATAAAACGAATTTTGACGATGTAAACAGTGCTCTGTCTCGTTTATCACACTGGTTTACAACAAATAATTTGCTGCTTAATGCTAAAAAAACTAAGTGTTTTGAATTTACACTACCTAATGTACGGAATGTTAGTAAAAGCCTCAAATTAAATAATGAAATTCTAACTATGGAAAAATTCACAGTTTTCTTGGGTGTCACCTTAGATTCTAAACTACAATGGGGCACCCATATAACGGCTCTCGCGAGTAAGCTAAGTAGGTCAGTTTATGCCATTAGAAAGATAAGACAGTTTACCGATGTAGAAACTGCTAAACTTGTTTATTTTGCATACTTTCATAGCCTCATGTCCTATGGTATATTGATGTGGGGTTCAGCAGCTAACATTGGTTCTATATTTGTTTTGCAGAAAAGGGCAATCAGAGCCATTTATAAATTGAAATCACGTGATTCTCTGCGTGAGAAATTTAAAGAAATAGGCATATTAACAGTAGCCTCTCAATTTATTTACAGCAATATTTTATTCGTAAAAAACAACTTAGGTATGTTCAAGCAGAATAGTGATACGCATAATCATCTAATTAGAAACAGACATAATTTGGTGACGTCATCTTTTCGCTTAAGTAAGGTACAACGCTCTTATATGGGGCTCGGTGTACGTTTTTTCAATAAATTACCCAAGTCAGTACGTGATTTACCTATTCAAATGTTTAAGAGATAAGTGAAATCTCAGCTAGTAGGAAAAGGATACTATAGCATAAATTAATATATTAATGACAAAGACGCCTGGAAATTAGTGCCGCATCCAGTTCCGCGTAGGTTAGAAGATATTATGTAACTTTTCATGATTTTAAAAGATGTGCGAGGAGTTTCTTTCGGCTTTTCTTCTCCTCCATGACAAAGCACCCTTCCGAAAAGCTGGTAGATTAAAAAAATGACGTGTATAAGTGTATCAGTGATACCTATATGAATAAAATATTTTGATTTGATTTGATTTGATAAAATTTGATTTGACTGAATAAAAAGTATTGGTAACACAGTCGGCCTCAGAAGTAGCTTAACATTATAGTACTTTGTAATAGTAACTGTTTCGACGGTTTCCTAACAACATCTATGACAAATTCAAGAAATGTAATGTGACAAGGTACTAAAATGTTAAGCTACTTCTGAGGCTGACTTACAATAAATATACGTATATTTACCTAAAACATCGAGTGTGAAGTGTCTAGTGACCGCGCCGTGATCGTTACTGGCGACGCACTTGTATGTCCCCGTGCGGTGCAGGTCAACGTTCAGTAGCTTCAACACGTCCCTGTCCGCGCCCAGTATTATTTGCGAGTTGAAGTACCATTTCACCTGTTGGTCAGCTTTATTAATTAGTTAGTTAGTATTTAGCCAAGGCACCGCACCTGTGGTGGTCATTGTCATCCATACATATCTGTATTATTGATGATTAAACGAACTTACCTGTAAGTGAAGTTCAATCCCAATTATTCGAGAGCTTCGTTCGAAGATATTAGCATAGCAACACTTGTAGTAGCCACGTACCGCCCGCCATTTCGCACTGAATTTTAGAGGTAGATAAAAAATAAAACATGAAATTATCAATTTTTGTAGGGTAGATTTGTAAAACCTCACTTAGTTGGGGCGCTCTCCTCTTCGGTTCGTCATTCAGTTCAGAGATTTGCTGAGCTGTTTCATGTTTCACGACTAGGGGTGTAGTGTATATGACATTTACACTAGGGAGGGAGGGATGCTAATATCTTCGAACGAAGCTCTCGAATAATTGGGATTGAACTTCACTTACAGGTAAGTTCGTTTAATCATCAATTATTCTTCGAGTTTCGTTCTCGATATTAGCATAGCAACACTTGTAGACGTTTAGAGAAGGTAGTCGTGAAACTAATGATATTATATTATTTTTAATTGTAATATGATAGCAATATTTTTCTCTTTAATTTCAATCTATTGAACAATATATTGGTGACATATACTGTATACCTATGTTATACCGTATATATAACACACTCGGTAATTATGCTACTGATAAGTAGTTAACTGTATTTGCTATGAACATGACGAGTGTAATGTTAACCGAATAAAGTGGAATATCCACTGAATTCTGAAATTTTTATGTAAAATATTCATTAAAATATTTAAGGATAATAAGTAAATTACTTAAATGAGGTAAATATAGATTTGGCAATATTATCGATAATATATATGCTATCCTTTTTATGTAACCCTTGCCAGTACTAAGAGAGTAAGTAATTTTATGATAATTGTGTTGACTGAAATTTGTTCTTTCCCTAAAGATCCATTTATTTATTTTTTTGTAGCTTTTGGTCACACTACTACAGCGAGTGTAGCAACGAAAGCAGCAACTATGTCGCCAACCACAATTAATTCCAAACCTGTTAAGTAGAATTAAAAGTTTCTATAAAAACACTGTTTTAATTAAAACATTATCTATCTATAATGTATATAAAAACATAAAACGTTTGTACGGATGTTTTCTATAGACTGTGAAACCATCCAACCGATATGTCTTAAAATGGTTTCATTTGAAAGGCAATAATCCGAAAGTGGTTTGAGGCCACTAAAATCCATCCATTGATAAAGTAGATTTCCCATTTTTCCCATACAACAATTTGAACAGATTGTTAACACAAAAAACACTGATCTATAATTATTGTTATCAGAAATTTTATAAGTGTAATGGAACACACAGAGCATCCACCAGTCCTGTATAAAAAACTAAATCAATGTATTGACTTCTTTTAGAGTTTTGCGGCCGAAAATCACATGAAATATATGTGCTGAAAAAATATTAAATTGAATAACATTGGATATTATTATGTTCCAAATTAATTAGTATTTAAGTAGTAGGCCGCAATGAAAATATTTTCTATAGAAAAATATATAAAATATAATCCTTATTTGTCTAGACTGATTTGACCAATTACCAAGGACCTGGGTGAACTGCGTAACCTTATGATCTGTAGAATTAAAACTTGTGTGAAACAATAAGAGAAATTCTATTACAAAGTATTGTAAGGATAAAATTGTTTTCGTGGCGAATTGACGATACGCAAACTACTGTTTTCCATCACATATGCAGTACTATGCGTAAGCAGTTGGGATGTTTTTATAAGGGAAACAATATCCGGACTTCAATCCGGTAACGATAGTGTGATTAGTTAAGTATACATATTATAATACCTAAAATAAAATTACTCAATGTTAAAAAAATTATAGGTGGAGGCCATTAAGAAACAATCTCATTGTTAAGTTTATAGGATGACAGATATATAGGCGGACTGCAGCCGCGCAGTCGTAAGACTTGAATATAATAAAATCAAACCACAATACCCTAAGTGTACCTCCGTCCTAGAACTGACACCTGCAACATTAAAAACAAGTAAGTAAAAAATAAGTACGTTGAGAGTACGTACTCGTATATTGTAATCCACGAGAACTACTGGCGACAAACTGCTTCGCAGTTAGATGTGTAAAGCATGCAATTGTACTAGTTTGTTGAAATAAATAAATAATAAATACATTATTGTTTGTCTTATTTTACAACATCACTCGATGGCAAAGTTTACCGCTCATTTGTTGAGTATAATGTTGTCATAGTGATAATGTCTGGTTACTTTGGAGGCGGAACCCCGTTGTTGAGGCATGCACATAAGGAACATAACATTGTATAATTATACAATCTGCGGTATACATGTATGTTTTGCATGTATAGAAAATGTTTGTATTTCTAGCCTGGTATGCAAAAATGAATCAATCGTCCGCTAGCACGGAAATATTCAAAAATACGCAATATTCAAAAATTTTACTTTTAATGAAGCAACAAATAAATTAAGTAATACATTAAGCAATGGATAATACAATTAATCGTACATATACAGGGGGTATACAGTGGTATACCTACTATTTGTAATTTCATTATCATTGACCGGCAGGCCAACCAGGAAATAATTCACACAAGTTTGTTTATTATTATTAAGTAGAAAAAAGACAACTATTCCGTACGCCTCAGTAAGTTAAAAACCCATTGAAAATATTAGCTATAGGTACTAAGCCAATTCGGCTGAAACTGAACAACTGATCACATCAATTTAGAAGAGTGTATAAGAACTTGAATTAAGTTGTCCTCAGATATTCAAATATAATTTGAAATTCGGAATTAGTACTCATAATTTCATATGCCCATATAGGTATCAATTTGTACACATACATTTATTAGTTTACTTTCAGTTTAATTAAATCCATACTACATTATATTTCAATGTCTGAATTGTTATTGTCTTTTTTATTGGAACATGTGCGATGTTATTGTATAATTAGCTACATTTATGTCAATTGCTCCACGATGACATAAGAATGGTATGTTCCCGAATTTATCAATAAGAGAATCTTTCGTGAATCAACAATAGATTTGATAGATAAAATCTCTTAGTTTTATTATTATTATATATCCATTTAGAACTTACGTCTACGGCTGACAGTTTTAGGCGGTTTTTAGGCTGGCTTTTTGCGAGAGTCACATGCATCATTAGACCAGTAGGTCGAACAATTTTTACGCCCCTTACGGCGGTTGTCGGAAACATCACTGAAAAGTTACTGTTGCTTAAGGGCCTGATGACAGGCTTAGCTGGTTATTGAATCGCAGACTTTATGATCAAAGAGGAATTTAATTCACAAGCCACGAAAAAAAAAACGGCGTCACCAACGCGTTGTCGACGGAATAGACAGCTACTGTTGTTAAGGTATCACCGTCGGTATTCAGTACCACCGTAACAGTGGTGCGGTTAGCAAAAATCTTTTAAAAGTTGATATTATAATAATTGTTATAACAACTTCACACTACTTCGCCGTCGGAGATAACACTCCGGTGAACTTCAAAGTTCTAGATCGATGAAAGTAGTGCAATTGTCACCCCGATATGCGCGTCGACGAAGGTTTTTGGCAGTACTAAGATGCAATTTGCAGTTGGCAAGAGAATCCCCTTGGTTCGTGTAAATTGTAAATGGTGTTGGGTTTAAATGAACCTGTTACGTTTACATTTATTGTGAAATAAATAAATAAATAATATACAGCTATTGCTCGTTGAATAGAAATCCTTCGCAGTTTCATGCGAATAAATAAGTGCTTGTTTCAGTTCACCGTATGTTGTCCAGCGTGACGTGAGTTCCTACAGAAATATATATGTATATATATATTTTTTTCTTTGAGTAAACAGTAACCCCAAAGGTAGATCTGCTTATCAAGTACTTTGTTCAACGAATAGCGTGCAGTATTAGTTCCGTATGGAATATACGCTAATCAGCATTATGCAGAATGCGGTGAAGATTCTTTATGGAACAACTGTACAATATTGTGGAAATACCCCACAAGTAGATTCGAATTGCGAGTACTTCTTGTTGCAGTTGTCTGCGTCACACGATGAGGATTCTTCATGGAACACGTGTACAATGCAGAGGAAATACCCCACAAGTAGATCCGAATTGCGAGTACTTCTTGTTACAGTTGTCTGCGTAACACGGTCAGGATTCTTCATGGAATACATGTACAATGCAGAGGAAATACCCCACAAGTAGATCCGAATTGCGAGTATTTCTTATTGCAGTTGTCTGCGTAACACGGTGAGGATTCTTCATGGAATACATGTACAATGCAGAGGAAATACCCCACAAGTAGATCCGAATTGCGAGTACTTCTTGTTGCAGTTGTCTGCGTAACACTGTGAGGATTCTTCATGGAATACATGTACAACGCAGAGGAAATACCCCACAAGTAGATCCGAATTGCGAGTACTTCTTGTTGCAGTTGTCTGCGTAACACTAATTCGAATGTAATGCGAGCAGTGAACCCCACAGGAGTCCCCAAAGGACAATCCGATTATGTTTTGTATTTATATACTATTTCGATATAAATTCATTACGGAATACTAGTACTAGTACATACTAGCGATGGAAGAACCCTATAGGTTGTTAGAAGGTACCCTTGTTAGAAGGTACTTTTTTATTTTTCTTTCCTTCTAAATAAGAAGGGCTTCAAAAGAAAACCCGATTAGGTTTTGTATTTGTACACTACTGCAATATCAATCCCTTATAGAATACATATACTAGCAATTAACAGGTACTTTTTATTTGGAATCCTTCAAAGGATAACCCGATTGTTTGTATTTATATAATGTTGCAATATAAATTGATAAATTCCTTACGGAATACATTTACTAGCGATGGAAGAACCCCACAGGTAATTCCGGTTAGTTAATAGGTATTTAATTAATTAGCAGGTATTTATTTGGAAGCCCCCCCAAGGGCAATCCAGTTATATATGGTATTTAAATAATATTGTAATATATTTTTCATACGAAAAAACACGTGCTAGTAATGGAGAGAAAAAAAGAGGAATCCCTGAAGGTATCCATATAAAAATCATATATTCACTGATATATAACAGATATTCTGTTTCTGCTTCGTAATTGCGTAATTCCTTGCGAATTACATTTACAAGCAATTTTTAACCGACTAAAGTAGGGTTATGATTTTAAGTTACTTGCTGTATTCTATAAATGTTTGAATACTGGAATCCACCTACCTGCTAATTACAAGCGTTGATGAATCGCTATCCAATGCAATCCAACGATTTCCTGTACGGATCCAACGATACACACTGCAGATCACTTTTACTTTGGTAAATTTTTCGTTCTAAACTTTTTATTCTTTTACACAAGTAATTGAATTCTTCATGACTATTAAACTTTATTTTAAGCATTTCACTTTTAACTACAATTTTGCGCCCGTGCGAAACAGCGAAGCACTGAAACGTGAATGACGAACCGAAGAGGAGAGCGCCCCAACTAAGTGAGGTTTTACAAATCTACCCTACAAAAATTGATAATTTCATGTTTTATTTTTTATCTACCTCTAAAATTCAGTGCGAAATGGCGGGCGGTACGTGGCTATTACAAGTGTTGCTATGCTAATATCGAGAACGAAACTCGAAGAATAATTACATTGCGTTAAGGATTGAACAAAGCAATTATGGTGATAAACTTGCGTGTTTACGTATATAAGCACTGTTTGTTTGCAGGACAATGAACTAAAACCAGAAAAATAGACTAATACAAACTTAAGAAAACTTGACTCAAAGTAAGAAAGTGGATAGTGTTGTAAAGTACAGTTCGGCCGCTGTATCTTGGCGCGTCTGAACTTCGCGCAGAAGGCTGCGCAGTAACATAATTCGACAATACTCAATACGCGGTGTATTGTGTCTCAGTCATACGTTAGCATGTTCGTGTTGCCATCTCTGTCTTACATGCGCTAAAGTTCGCAAAGCCTATGTTCAGACGCGCCAAGATACAGCGGCCGTACTGTACATAGATAGCTAAACTCTTTATTTGACTACCAGAAGCAACACAAATAGTACTACTCATAGTAATGGGCGTAATGGCATTGAAAAACAGAAACAGGCTGCCACTTTATTAAAATGAAATCAGTCTTCTAAAACAACTTGTACTGCCATGGTTAATAAAAGACAATGTAATTCATAGACCAATAACTAACCTTAGCGGCAGGTTTAGAGTCCACCCGACAGTCGAAGTACCAATCATCCCCCTTCACCACTTCTACATCTTCTAGAACATTCTCCACGAACCGCGGCGCCCACTGCACTATGACGTCAACGTTAGCGTACGCGGACGCAACGATGTTGGTCGCAACGCACGCGTACGTCGACGCGTTATGACGAGACACGTTACTGAATGAGAGCGTGCCGTTAGCTATTAGTACTGCATCCTGAAATTATTTGTGTCTATAATAGAAATAGAGGACTTAAAATTTAAGTTAAATTTATTGTAGTTAGTTGCTTATTAATGATCTTTTCTATTCGTGCGTTCAACGGAAACATTTTACTGTCGCATCGGTTAAACATAACATATTTAAATTCAACATGTTTAAGAAAAGTTTTAGGCATTTTAATGGCAAAAACTGCATTAAAATAGGTTCAATACTTTTTGCACTTAACACAAAATACTAATAGACAACCAGAGAATACTAAAAATAACAATATTGGTGACTCAACAAAATAATATAAGTTAGGCTATAAAATCAAGTCGAACCTTATACCATTTGAGTGTGGTATTGCCGACGGTGCGTATGGGACACTCCACGGCGGCCGACGCGCCTTCCACTATTGTGACGCTCGTGCGAGACTCCTCCCCTTGCATTCCGTTTAGGTACGCTGCAACGTTTTACGTTATTACTACTTAGTAAAACAGGGCATCTAGAAGTCTAGAAAAATCTTTAGAAATTTTCTCTCTTTAAACATTTTCTAGAAAATCTAGAAGTCTAGATGCCATGTGTTAACGTTAATGAAAACGGCTGTGTCGGAGTTCGCTTTGCTTAGGGCGTTAGGCTACAGATGAGGCCAACAGAATTAAAATCCTTTGATGTATCGAAGAAACGCCACTAAAGTTAACGCTTAATGTGTAGCGGCATTAAAACGGCCAAGCCTCCTTTAGCATACCTGTATAATCAGTCTTAACGCGTTAGGACGCAGTTGTAGCAGGAATATTACGATTGCTTTGTCTATCGAGTATAATATTTGATTTTATTATTATTACTATGTATAAAACCATGATACGTACGATATATCTGTACATCGACGGCCCTGCTGACGTTACCCGCGGCGTTGGCGGCGACGCACGTGTACCTGCCGCTCAGCTCGACGGACGGATAGTTGATCACCAGCGAGCCTTCCGCGTCCGTCTTGTAACGACCGTCTGCTAGAGTAGAACAGTATTTAACCCCCGACAACAAGATGGGTGCTAGTTTGACGTGTCTGTGACCTGTGTGTCTGTGTTTCTGTATGTCTTACTGTGGCATTGTAGCCAAACGGATGAACCAATTTTGATCTAGTTTTTTTTGTTTGAAAGGTTACTTAATCGAGAGTGTTCTTAGCTATGTTTAGTGTTAAAAAAACTGTCGTTTTTTTTTAAATA
This sequence comes from Thymelicus acteon, assembly GCA_951805285.1. Taxonomy (NCBI): domain Eukaryota; kingdom Metazoa; phylum Arthropoda; class Insecta; order Lepidoptera; family Hesperiidae; genus Thymelicus; species Thymelicus acteon. The sequence goes on from OX638234.1 coordinate 12,725,407, forward strand.
TTAATTTAAAATTATTATGTAGTGTGTAGTTGACACCTTAGTATAAGTTAAAGAAAGGTAAGAAAATATTAATTAGACAGTACCAATAGGCATCTATTACCATCTACTACCATCAGTGCGGATTGGTGGAGGGGTTAATGACCCGTCCAAGTGTCGAAGTTTTCATGCCACCCAAAGGCGTTTAACGAGAATAGTCGTTAATAATCCTTAATGGCTGGCTGGCTTTAACCTATTAACGGTCCTCTCGGGTCTCTCCTCTTGAGGAGGCCTAAAGCACACTCTATCACGCTTCAGTACAGATTCATGGAAGGGTTAACGTAGTCGCATTATCTCGCTGCACTCGTTGATATATTGCGCGCTCACTCGCACTTAGGTCTTAGTTCTAAGTGCGAGTAAGCGCGCAATATGTCAACGAGTGCAGCGAGATACTGAGGCTGATATAGTGGGTGACTAACTGACCCGGCGAACTTCGTATCGCCTAACAAGTTAATTATTTTTCTAAAGTAAAAGTATCCTAAGTTACTCCTTGTTACATCAGCTATCTGCCAGTGAAAGTCCAGTCAAAATCGGTCCAGCCATTTCAGAGATTAGCCGGAACAAACAGACAGACAGACAGACAAAAATTGTGAAAAATGTTGTTTTGGTATATGTACCGTGTATACATCCAAATGTACTTAGTAAAAAGCGGTTATTTTAATGTTACAAACAGACACTCCAATTTTATTTATTTGTATAGAGTATAGATGTATAGATATGATGGCATTACAAACCTGTATTAAGCAAGTGTCCGTCGTGGAACCAGAGTACGAGTGGGCGGGGCGAGCCGCGCGCGCGGCACGGCACCACCAGCGCCGAGTCCATGTCCGTGGCTACGTACGGGCCGCTGTAGTCTGGGAGTATGGTCGCCGGTTCTGAAACGAAACATCGGCATCGTGTTGAGTTCTATCGTACTCAAAGGCCTTATAAATAATTCAATTTATTATATTACTTATAAATATTATAATAATTACTTAATGAATTAACAAGTTGATTGTAATGTATACAGTAAAAACACGGTTTTATTGTTAAAGTGAAACGTATAATGTATTATGTAAAAATGAGATCGATTATCATTCATCAATACAATAATTTTGTAGTACTAAATAGGACTCGTTAAAAAAATGGACTATACGATGCGTTCGTGCGTACGTCCGAAGTTTGCTCAACTAAGAGAGGCCGGCCGCCCGTAGTGGTCAGTAGTAGCATGCTGTGGGGCCTATCCTAATGGAACCGGTAACTGCAATGAGCCCAGTGTTGCCAATGAAAATTTTTGGAAGGCCGTGTACATTAGATAAAAAAGCCGTGTTTCTATGGAAAAAGATCAACTGTGGGCCGTGTCCACAGCTGCTAATATATTATGCTATCCAATAACAAGGAACACTTTTCATATTAGCCTATTGGCGTTGTTTTAAGGGTTTTAACATTCGTTAATTGTCTGCAAAAATAATAAATAACAAAAAGATCGTAGAATTTGCGAAAAGCCGTAGAATTTGCTCGGCCCTAGGGTTCGGGCCGTAGACCGTAGATTTTGTGATTTTTTGGCCTGAAAGCCGTAGAACACGGTAATTGCCGTAGCATTGGCAACACTGAATGAGCCCCTACGGGACACTATGTGATATTACTGGACACTGCGAGCCCCGGATGGACCACCTACCATCAACAGTAAGCAAGATGTATTTCCTCTGCACGCCGACCATGTTGTCCGCGACGCACGCGTACACGCCGCCGTGCGCCGCGCTGGCGTTCTTTATCAATAGGTTGCCGATGTCGTCGAATCTGAAATTAAATGTCATATTTAAAATTCCTGTGTCACGCTTTTTTGAAGTTGAACTCCTCCGAAACGGATCGACCGATTTTCGTGAATCTTTGCGTGCATATCGGCTCGGGTTGAGAATCGGACAACATCTATTTTTCATCCTCCTACCCCTAAAAAATGTTTGGCAGAACAATGTTTGCCCGGTCACCTAGTCACCGTACCAAATGGCGCAGGCACATACTGTATATGCGACGTGTTGAGCGTGAGCAGCTCGCCGCGGAACTCCCACATGATGGCGGGCACGGGGAAGCCCACAGCGTCGCACGCGAGGCGCAGCTGCGAGCCGGCCAGCGCGGTTCTCTTCTCCTCCAGCGGACCAACGATGTGGGGGGGCACTGGGGATTGTTGCGATTACAAATAAACTTCTTTAGGAACGTCTTTAACCACTCGTTAACATGAAATCTTCCATAAAGCAACAACCCATAATTGTCCCATTGTGAGGGGTAATAGGCCATAGTCTACCACGCTGGCCAAGTGCGGATTGGTAGACTTCACACACTTTTGAGAACTTTATGGAGAACTCTCCGGTGTGCAGGTTTCCTCACGATGTTTTCCTTCACCGAAGCAAGTGACAATTAACTTGTAATACGCACATAATAAATTAGAGGCCAGGATTTGAACTCGGGACCATGCGTTCGGGAGACCACCATTCTAACCGCTAGGCCATCACTGCTTTTTTTTTTATCTTCCATGGTATTGGCATAAAAACTTTCAACACTTGGGTTGGGCATGAACCCCTCCACCAATCCGCACTGAAGCGTAGTGGAGTATGGTCTACGCCTCCTCAAGAGAGACTCGTGCTTAGTAGTAGCAGAAGAAGAAGAAGAAGAAACATTTATTTCTTCTTGAAATAAACATGGTACAAGGTTATAACAAAAAGTACTAACAATATGTAATTATAATACATTATAGCGTGACAAAACAAACAAATTATTTGTATGTGGGTACCATGTTACCAGACGAAATAGGACTAGTAGACCATTAATGGGTTGAAGCTAGGCCGAGTCAAGCTGACAAACGAACCACTTAAGGACATAGGATCTTTAGGACATAAAATCTTTTACCCCAAACAAAGACGTTGTAAGATATAGAGGTGTTTCCGTACTGGTTGGTCGCCACACAGGTGTACTCGCCGAAGTCGGTCAGGTTGGCTACGAATCTGTAAATGTGTTAGTTTTAGTTTCTCGTGTTATATATTTATGATTACTGACGTGAAGGAACACATAATAAGAAAACCAGGACACATAGGTTTTTTCTGTAATAACGCTACTTATTTCTTGTATGAAGAAATTTTTTGTGATATACTTATGTATTACGAAAGGCCTATTCTTGCCTATCTTTGCCTTGCCTTGCCTATCATTGAGTATCTCGTCGTTCTTTAAACGCACGATAGCAAATCGCACTTTAAAACACATGAGTATCTACCTACAAAGCGTTAAATGGTGGCATACCCCACAATAATTAACTTTCATATAATTATCTTTCTAAAATTTTTGATTGCTGTATTACGTTGTACTTATATTTTGTCTGACAACAGTGTTATTCATATTTTTTTTTTCTAAACGCCCCATAAGAAGTATAACTTCAAAATTGTGAAATCCCGCACTAACCTCAAGCCATACTCATCAACATAGCGCCTCCTGTGTCCGAGGGGGGCGCCGTTGTGCAGCCAGCGCGCGGCGGGCGGCGGAGCACCCCGTACCGTGCACGGCAGCGCCACTAGCTCGCCCTCTACCACATTCACCTCGGGTTCGATTCCCGGGGGGGCTATATCTGGAGCCGCTGTAACACTCGTGCGAATGAGACCTTACTGTTTTGCACTTATGTTTGTCACGAAACACACGCTGTATTTGAGACATTGCAAAATAATTTATGATTGATTTTAGGGTAACTATTTTGCTTTTACATCCCATTCATATTGAAATAACAAATAACAACAAATATAGCCTTACAATATACTTGCAACGTGAAGTTCCGTTGCACCGTCCCCAATGCGTTGGAGACCTTGCACGCGTACACTCCCGCATCATACTCTGTCGCCGTTTCGATTACCAATTCATTGTTGTCTGTTAAATGCCTGAAATAAATAAATAATAATTGCAACAAATTACTTCAATTAGTAAAATAATCTGATACTATTAGTAAGTAGTAAGTTAGTAGTAGCAAAGACAAAATTTACATATAATGCAATATACATTTAATTAAATAAACGCTTACACACTCATATCCCCGCAGTATGTTTTTACCTGTGTCGCGGATGGCATGGATGACACACCACAATAACACCCATGACCCGAGTACAAATATGTATCTGTCACATAAATATCTGTCCCGGCCGGGAATCGAACCTGGGACCCCTCGCTTCGCAGGCAGGGTCGCTACCAACTAGGCTACATGGTCGTCAAGGTCAAAACTCTTATCTTTTATTTTATTTATCTTTTAGTTTGTTTTCAGGGCGTAAGTGGTTTTGACGTAGTATTTGTATAGTCCATGCCACTAGTGACAGGAAGTGAGTAGGTGGTATTAATGTGTAAGCGTTTATTAGTATTATGGTTCTTACACATTATCGGAGAAGCTAACGGGTTGTCCGAACTTGGTCCAAGTGACGATCGGAGGCGGTAAGCCTTCCGCTCGGCAGCTCAGTGTCTTTTTATCGCCGACTTTAACTTCTACAGGCGCTTCGATATGGGAATCATTCGCGGGCGACAGGCTCGGTGGGACTGGAAATTATTTATTGAAAATTTGAAAGCAGTTTTTGTTAAGGACTTTGTCGCAGAGCGACCACATCGTCCCATAAAAACTTCATACAATACAACACAACAATACAAATTAGATTAATCATTATATTACCTACTTAAACCTAATTCCGCTAATTTAAATACCACTCTGGCCTCCTCTGGAAACTGAAAGCAGTTGTTGCACAATATATTACTAGTGTGCAGTCGCGACTTTGCCCACGTTTTCTATGATAATAAGTGCCCGATGTCTTATTCCAGATGAAATTAATCCGTTCAGTAGTTTTTGCAAGAGTGACAAGCATACATAGAAACTTTCACATTTATAATATTAAATAGGATATTAGGATGTTGGCAACAAATCACAACAAACAAACCACCCTAACCCAATCAGTCTTTAAACAAAAAATACAAGCCAATTAAATTTAAAACACAACATAACATATTGATTTTAATTGTTAATTAATATCATTATTACTATTATTATTTCTCCATGGGGTTCGCCTGGATAGCTCTTATACCTCCCTTGAGCATGAGTCAGCCGCCAAACGACTCGTCGTGTTCCGGCTGGGGGCTTGAGAGCCAGTTCTTTCTTCCTTTTTCTTCTCTCTTTCTTGGCCGGCAACGCATCAGTGATGCCTTTGGCATTGCTGATGTCCATGGGCGACGATAGCCACTTACCATCAGGTGGATCGTCAGCTCGTTTGCCGACTATTTACACGCCACGACGAATAATGGTGGATTTTACAATATTACATTTTTTTTCATTCTCATGTGCATACAGCACATAGATCAACAACTACATATATAAATGACTTCAAGTCGCTAATAGTGTTTGAAACAAAATACAACGTCAAACGACACTACGATATGCAAAAACCGAAAGTAAAAATTTAATTTCGTAGGATACATCTTACGTAGTACTAATTAATAAATATTTTATTGAATTTTATTGCATGAATGTAGTTTGCAATAAAATTACTATAAGAAATTCGTACTCACAATGAACAACTAACGTGACGTCATATACATCCTGTCCTATAACATTATCAGCCACACAGCGGTAGCTCCCGCCATCGGCGAGGTCCGCGCGAGGGATCTCTATCTCACTCCCACCATCGCGCACGATCACGTGTGCGAGCAGGGCGGTGAAGTTCACTGATGACTCGCTTTTGAAAGACCAGCTGATCTCTGACTTTGGGTTACCCTTGAGGACTCTGTGAAGATAATTTTAATCGTTAGAAAACAAATTTTTTATAGCCAATGTTTTTAGCCGAAAAGGCTGACAAAAAAGACGGGTCACCTGATATAAGTTGTCATCGTTACCTTAGGAGTTAGGATATAAAAAAGCCAGAGGAGTCGCCAATGTTTCGCACACGCATATGTCATAGCGCGTCAGAAAAACCTTGTTGGGAAGTCATGTGGAATGAGTTAACGCGGTAAATTATTAAGAAAATTAGACTGTCGAGAATCGCTAACAATCCGACAGGTGAGAATGAAATGTCGACCTACATTTTACACTGTAGTCATTACAATTCTGATAAATTTGGTCATGCTGTAAAGTCATATAAAACAAAATTTGCTAACTCATTGAGCTTAATTACTACCAATCAATCGCCGCCGTCGAACCTGGCGGAAACAACAGTAACGCATTCCTTCTGTTCGTTTATCGATTAGTTATATAAATAAAATACTGTAACTACCTCACAGGTAATCGTAAAGATGGGTTTGGTTTCGGAAAATCGTAACTCCCAGATACCGTTTTCAAGTGATCAACAGATAAGCGTCCAAGATTCCTCACAAGAGACTCGAAAGGACGTCAATCATAACACAATAAATGTCCATCTGATACAAAATCTCACCTACATGTCAACACAGCCGCTTCTCCTTTCTTGACAGTTTGTTTTGACGGCTCCTTAGACAGCGCCGGACTTTCTGCAAAAACATTGTGAATATTATATATGAGCCATTGAAATATTATTACCAGCGTATAGAACCGACACCGCGAACACGATGTATGTCCCAATGAATTGGTGCCAATGGGCTTCAATTTTCAATGGATTCGTTCGATTTTGAAAGGAGAACGGGCGCGTAACTTTGAAAATAGAACCTCCCGGCGGGACACACATTTTGTTCGAGATATCTGTTCTATGACGTTATACTTCAATAATATGAGCACATATTTTAAGTTTCAAAATATGTTTTACTCTACTTCCAATAACACTCACCCAATCCTTCCACACTCAGACTGCCATTAACGTGCATCTTCTCAAACCCGTTGTCCGCTACGCACACATACGACCCCAAGTGATGGAACTCCACTCTCTGTATGCGTATGACTGAGGGATCTTCTTCCATGAGGTCTGGAGGTATCGCTGTCCCATTGTGGAACCAGCTGACCTCGGCCGGGGGGTGGCAGGCCACGCGACAGTACAAGGACACTCGCGAATATAGCTCTACGGACTGATCTGGAACAGAAGTACAATTTTACTATAGACCCCTCTTTAGTTACGAGTAGAAATGTGTAGGTATTTATTTTTGTTTATCAAATCGTAGTATATATATATATAGGTATAGTGTTTAGTGATTCGACGATAACTCTTCTTTTGACTTAACAATTGTTATATTTTTTAAATTTTCATTGCCATATTAAAAACCCATTTTTTCTGTCTATCAAATCTACCATGAGATTCTGTTCCACATATCTATCTTCTATCTATCTATAAATATAAAAGGCAAAAGTGATTGACTGCTGTATCAACGCACAGGCCAAACCCTTAGAGCTAGAAACTTAAAATTTCGCGCACGTATTCCTCTTATGACGTAGGCTAAGACTAAGGAACTAAACTAGACTAAGGAAGAATTTTCAAAATTCAACCCCCAAGGGGGTAAAATAGAGGATAAATATGATAAGCATAATTTCCGCGTGCGAAGCTGCGGGCAACCGCTAGTATTACATAAACTCTATGGACATTATGATATACATAGGTCAGAGATACCGACCGTATGCTATCAGATATATGGATTACATTGGCTTCAACCCATTAATGGCCCACTACTGGGCACGGGTCTCTCCTCTTGAGGAGGCCTAGAGCCTGGATTACATTAATCACCAGTAAATCCTTGAAGCAGCGCCATCTTCCGTCGCACGCTGACGGTGACGCTATCCTGGTCGATGCCCTCCGAGTTCTCGCCGAAACAGAAGTACGTGGCGTTGATCTCTTCCTTACCGCTGTCGAGGGTAAGCACGCTTCTGTACGTGTCGTTCGCTAGTGCTGTCATCTGACGATAAAAAAAACTGTTTAGCGATGAATTCGTTAAAAGACAAAGTGCGTTTAAATCTACATTGAAGTATAATGTCATAGGACAGACATCTCGAACAAAATGTGTGTCCCGCGCGCCGGGTTGTTCTATTTTCAAAATTGAGCCCCGGTTCTCCTTTTAAAATCGAATCTTTACACAAGCAAAAAAAAGAACAGCTGTCATGGGACGGCTGACAGATGTGAAACATCGAAATGCGTCGCCACGATCGCCAAGTCTAAAATCAGGTTTACCCCTCGCGTAAAGATGTTTCACATCAAAATTTGCGTCATCTCTCTCTCTTACGAACTCTTACTAAGTGAGACTGGCGTCGCCATGTTGAATATGTTCTTACCATAGGTCTAATTGGACCAATGGAAGTGCCACGTTGACTGTCCTCAATATATAACTCTTTATTTATTTATTTGTTATAAAATCCACTGCTCTTTAAGTAGTATACAGTGTAAATAGTATTCAAGTCTTTTACGAACTATCTTACAGCCAATAACGGATTTATAGCTTTTAGTACATTGATTTTCATTAGTCTAGTATGATTTAAAATAATCAAGCCCCCCTCACCGTGTGGTTGAGAAAGGCTTCAGTCTCCCGATGCCACAAGACGCGCGGCGCGGGCCGGGCCGTCGCCACGCAGCTCGCGGAGTACACGGCGCCGTCCAACACCGTTACGTTCCTGGAGCCCTCGATCCTGACTCGGGGCTTCCAAACTACTGATAGCTCTATGGAGTCCGTCGCTGAAAGATATTATGGTTAGAACTTCATTGCAGTTCCGTTGTAATTTCATTCGCAATTACCAGGTGGTGGGAGGGGGGGGGGAGGGGTAAAATAGATTTTGTACGCAAATAAATTGCTTTCCATTATTTGAAACTTTGAATTTGATGAATGAAGTTAAAAAGTCTTCTTAACTGAGGTAAATTAACTGATAAACGGGATGAACTGAATGTCAGTGTCTTGCAATAATAATTTGTAAACTCTCACTCTGTCCACGTGGCACAAGAGCTGCACGTCTGAGTGGACGCGTTTTGTACCGCTTTTTAATTTTACAATTTTTTGCCATGCATTATTAATAATAAAACCAAAAATACCTTGGTGAGAGCCTCTCGTAGCAACACACTTCCAAACTCCATCCGCAGTGACATTCTTGACGTCCAACACAGCGTTATAAGTGCCATTAACGGCAGTATCGTGTAGTATGACGTCACCAGGCCCCACCCACTGTACGCGCTCGCTATTGTCCACGTGGCACACGAACTGTACGTCCGAGTGGACGCGTTTGACGAGCGCGTGCGGGCCCAGGATTTGAACCACTGGCTGGAGTGCGACTGTTATGTATGTTGATTGTTTTGATTGGCCCCCTGACAAAAATATTATTGGATGTTATAATAGGGTCAATTTAATAGACCACATTTGACAGCTGTCACTCTTGCTTGATAGTACAATGACCTGCTTAAAACATCGATTAAACTGAATGAATCGATCCTGAACTAATATTAATAGTATAGTAATATTTATAAGAATTGTATTTTTGACAATATCAAGACCAAGCTCACTTTGATCTTAGAAATACCAAATGCAATATCACCGCATAGTCTACATCCAAGAAGAAAGCAAAAAGTCCCGCTTAAAACTGGATGAATCTTGGAAATGCGATGGAAATACGAAAGGTTGAGTGACAGTGGTAGCTTATCAAGCAGGTAAACATAACCACTTGCTTCAGCGAAGGAAATCATTGAAGAAACTGCACACCAAAGAATCCATAACGTTCTCAAATGTGAAGTCTGCCAATCCCTTGGCCAGGCCAGCGTGGTAGACTATGGCTTGTACCTCTCGCAGTGCGAGAGGAGACCCTAACAGTGTGACAGGTATGGTTGTGATGATGAAACTCGTATTTCAATACCAGTATATCCATACCCCTGTTAGCGGCGACACAGGTGTACTTCCCCCCGCCCCCCTCCGCCGCCACGCTCGTGTTGAAGCTGTACAGTCCGTCGGCCGCGCGCTCCAACGAGAACTCCGTCACTGTTACACACATTTTAGCACTTTTAAAAAGTTATTGGTACGGAGAAGAAGCGGCACATAGAATATTTATACTAGAGATATGAAAATAAATCAATTCACCACATCCATCTTAGGCTAAGAACTCACGGAGCGATTTTCACCCGCGCCCGCTGCGATGGCGATGGCGGGAATTTTAAAAACTTTCAAAACTCACGAGACCGAACCGAGACAGAGGCCGCGGTTGCGATTATCACCCGCAAACCTGACGGGCGTATATCGCAAGATGGGCGGTATTTACGATCAGATTGTTAAGGTCGCCCGTTAACCGATTGCAGAGCGTGTGGGAGCAACCCGCCGAGGCTGCGGCTGACCGCGACCCGCGCGATTCTACAAGTTGCCCGCCGGTGCAGCGGGCGCCGCGAGAAAACCGCGCCCGCCGCGGGCTTAAACCGCGTCGTGAAATGTGTCACTCGGTTTTACATACATATCTGCATTCTACAGGAACTGCAGGCCCACTACCGCGGCGCGGGTGTAAAATAAAGTCGCTGTACGCTCACAAGTAAAAAAACACATTCAAACAGTAATGTTTAAAGCGGCGTTCATTTTTAACCGACTTCAAAAAAAGGAAGAGGTTCTCAATTCGACTGTATTTTTTTATGTTCATTACCTTAGAACTTTGGACTGGGCTAACCGATTTTGATGATTCTTTTTTAATCGAAAGCTGGTGGCTATCATGTGGTCCCATATAAATTTTATTGAGATCTGACAATGGCATCCATGATAAAACCATATAAGTCTTAAATTTGTATTAAGTAAGCGCGACAAATGGACGAATAACTCAATATCACGCCAACCGATTTCGATGATTCTTTTTTTAATCAAAAGCAGGTACTTGTCACGTAATCCCACATAAATTTGAACGAGATCTGACAAGTAGTTTTAGAGTAACTTTGAAGTCGGTTATTTTTTGTTAGTAAAATTTAGATTATTACATTTGACGATCTCGACTAACAATTTTGTTCGACGAATTCTAATTTCTAACCAACAATTCTGAATTGTAACTTACAATTCTGCCGCTCGATACTGCTGAAGATGATCTGCGACTTGGTGAGCAGAGCCTCGCTCACCACCTGGCAGGCCACCGTCAGCCGACTGCCGACCGTCACCGTCGTGTTCGCGGGAGATATTGTCACCTGTGGCGGGTCCACTGGGAATTGAAGAAAGAGTGAAAGATAGTAAGTACATTTATTTCGTCAGATATACTCGTACATTACAGAAAGAGAAAAAAAAAATACAATATACTAAGCATTAAATAATGATTATAGCGTTGACGAAAAGGGAGAACATATCTCAGACCGTGGCAGGCCAACAGCTACTGATTTTCAGGGCGACCTGTTGCATTGGATAGTTCGGGTTTGTTAAATAGCCATAATCGTTTGTCCATGCAGTGATAAACATGAATGGATATAATGATATGTGTCATTTACCTTATTAGAATTTCCTTGCTGCGTCTTTGCGTGTTACTAAAACCAATGGTCGCCGATGACCACATACCATCAGGCAGGTCGTTACATAAAATATGCATCAGCGATACATTACTGGCCAAGAAAGAGAGAAGAGAAAGATAAAGAAAGTTCTAGGAGCTATATACCACAGATGAGTAAGTTTACAAATCAAATCAAATCATTTTTATTGCAAGAATGTAGTTTTACAATGGTGTTAAAAGTATGAAAGTCCAATACATTCAACCACGTATGGTATGCAATAGTGTCATTATTGGCTACATATACAAAAGTACTAAATAATTTTTAGATTATTAAAATTAACCACGTTTTATAACAATATTTTCCAATTAAATTATTTATTAAATCATTTTATATTCAATTAGTATCAATGTCAAAAAAAAAAACAGTGTTATATAGTTTTTGTTACCAGTCAACTGCAGCATAGTAGCTTCTTTACTCTCGCCGGCGACGTTGGTCGCGACGCACCGATACACGGCGACGTCCGACTCGCCCATGTCCGGTATCACGTACTCTATTACTGTGCTCTGTCTGAAATATTCGCATATTGGCTAATAAAGAAACCAAGTTAATAGATTTAAAACTAAATGTTATTGAAGTTATACTTCTTTAGGCGCGGGAGGGGGAGAGGGAGGGTGAGGGGAGAGAGTGAGAGAATTATACCGTAACCATCCGTATGTATTATATATTGATATAAATTAAAATATTATAATATAACATAATACAATATAATTAATACTATCCATATCCATACTTACTATACTAATATTATAAATGCGAAAGTGTGTTTGTTTGTTTGTTTGTCCGTCTTTCACGTCGCAACGAAGCTATGATATGGTATGATTTTTGTGTATGGAGATAGTTATCAGGATGGAGAGTATCGTAGGCTACTTTTTATCGCGGTAAAACATCTCATTCCCATGGGAAGATCGATGTTTTGTTAGTTGCTAAATATTTAGTTCCGGATGTTGTAATAGATGGCGTTAGTAAAATTCATTTGCAAGTTCCGAATCATAGGCATTTAATAAATTGAATTGAATGTTGAATTCGCGCTGGATAATTGTTGTTTTGGTTTAATTATTGTATAATATTTATAGTTGGAAGCCTTGGAATGTTGAAAAGCGTCATAGATTTACAGTTAGTTCCTCTTACGCCCTAACTCGGGAGTCACTAACGGTTACTTTAATCTTATTATTCTTGCACCAGGTTACTTCCCTTTGAATACGCGGGTGAAGCCGCGGGTAATAGCTAGTAGTTAAATATTTATTTAATAATGCCAAAGAAGTATAACTTCTCACGCGCGTACAAAAGTACACGCACCCTTTTTTTTATTGTGTCAATGTACTGAAACAAAAATATAGTGACTGTGCTGTAAGGAGTTCCCTCGACGATGGACGACCAGAGACGACCCGTACCTGATCGCCGTGCCAAGGGTCCTGGGTTCGATTCCCAGCGAGGCGGAAATTGGAATGATGAATTTGAATTTCTGTTCTTTGTCTGGGCGTGTGTGTCTTTATCTCTGTGTGTTGTCCTCGGAATCCTAGTGTGGGGCTATGAGTGTGTAGCGTTATTATTGTTATTACTTACAAAGCATGAATATCCTCCATGATCCGTTTAGCGTTCTTGGTCCAGCTGGCGGCGACTGGCACCAGGCTGTCCACGCGGCACCGCAGCACCACGCGCTCGTGGTACCGGCCTTCCATCTATTGGAAAATACACTCTAATGTCGATAACTTAAGGTTTATTTTTCTAATGTTAAAAAGACTGGGTTATCATAGGGGAGTAGGAACACTGATGACAATATTTTAAGGTTTCTTTTTGTAATGTTTGGGACTCGGTTAACACGGGAAATTGAATTGTAAGTCAACGTTTTTAGGTTTTTTTCTAATGTTAAGGATTGGGTTATCACGGGAAATTCAACTCTAATATTCACACTTTAAGGTTCTCCTTCAAGTGTCAAGGACTGGGTTAAATTTTATTGAAGTTGAACTTTAAAGTGAATATTTTAAGGTTTATTTCTGTAATGTTGAGAACTGGGTTCCCACTGGAAATTAAACTTTAATGTTAGCAATTAAAGTTCTTTTTCTAATAATAATGACTGGCTTATCACGGGAAACTGAGCTCTAATTTCACACTGTTTCTTCGTTATCGCAACTCCATAAACGTTGAGAAACCATACCTTAAGTATCAAAGGTTTACGTAACTATACTATAACTACTTACTATCGGAAGCCTATTGCTCATTTATCAACTGTTGCATGCTACTTGAATATCGTATACTAAATTATTTCTGGAATTACCTTTTGAGGAACTGTTAAGTACGGCGCATCTGAAAAATAGTAAAAAAAAATTATGAAGAAAAACTGTGTGATATACCTAATGAAGCAGTTTATCTCGATATTTTGGACTCAACAGTAAACTTTATATAAAAAAATTCCTGTTCATTAAAGGACAGCATTTGGTGTGCATATAAAGGCTCCTAAAATTGTTCTTTATCACAACCTTTCCCGTTGCTGGACAGGCTCTCCTCTCCCTCAGGGATACAGGTCATTGTGAGAGAAAATTGGCTTCAACCCATTAACGGCCCACTACTGCCCACGGGTCTCTACTCCTAGAGCATATTTCACTGCAACTCTGGACCTCTGGACCTCTAAACTAACCTGGGGATTTAGGCTGCACCGCAGTGGGCGCGATTCGTCGAAACGGCTGCCCATTCTCGTCATGACCGTTTATCTGCGAAAGCCGCGAAATTTTGCAGTTATTATAGCTAGCTAATGTTCCCAATATGTCTTGTGTAATAGTATAAAGAGTTAAGTTTCTATTGTTTGTTTGTCTATACTAATATATAAAGAGGAAAAATTTGATTTTTTGTTTGCACTGAATAGGCTCCGAAGCTACTGAACCGATTTGAAAAATTCTTTCACTGTTGGGAAGCTACACTATCCCCGAGTAACATAGGCTATATTATATTTTCAAAAAAATTAGGGATCCTTAATAAAACTCCAATAACGTAACCCAAGGTGTAAAAAAAGAGAACCAAAGCAAAGCGAGGGCGGTTACTCGTAATGGATAAATACAAAAACTACTGGACCGATTTAAAAACTCACTAGTAGAAAGCTATATTATTTCTGAATGACATGACTGTCAAAACAACACTCGTCAGAGCTCTGTATCTACTCACAGCAATATTAAAGAAGTCATCCGGCGGCACAAACGCGTCCGCCAGGTACAGCGTGTCGGAGAGCGGTTTGAGCGGCACCTCGAAGATGGTTTTCCCCGTCAAGTCGAGTATTTCCGCGAAGTCTATGTGCACCGGGACGTCGATGTTAGACGGGGATATCATCAGGTTGTTGTATGTGCCTGGAAGGTGTTCATGTTCGATAATAAATAAATAAATTATAGAGTGAATTCCTCAAATCGATGGCTTAATTCGAAACTATGAGGAATAGCGAAGTGTGTCCAAAGTAGACTCACTAGGATTTTATTGATGGCGCAATAAAATTTTGAAATAAAAAACAGGCCCTGCTTTTGTACACCATTCGATAGCATCGCTACTAAGGATCGAATTTTGGTAAGTAATGACATACATCAGTATAAAGGAATCGATATTATATTATGTTCATCTACGACCCATCTGGCGCAGTGATTACATTGCGGGGCACCATTCGAATCCTGATTTCGATTCCCAGCGAGGCAGAAAAATGATGTGTTTAAACAGCTCTGGGCGTGATCAGTGATCACAACACAGAAAATTCTAGTGTGGGGCTATGAATGTGTAGCGTTCGTTCTTTACCTTGCAAGGGCCTGTAGCTCGTCTCGGCCATGGAGGCAGGTGTCACCACGGAGAAGCCATGGTGGAAGGAGAGGTCGGACAGCCCCACGACCTTCACCGAGTAGTCCTTCTCGCTCCCCACCGTGATGCTCCAGTTGCCTGGCTCGGGGTCTAGAACCTTCACTATCTGACAAACAAATGAAACAATAATTACCAGGTGATTTGAGTAAATGTTACAAGGAACAGTGTTATTACCCATTTACACGCGCGCGCGAGCCACGAGACAATCCGCGAGACGCGCGCATACGTGCGCGTGTGAACAGGGCGCTCGCGGACCAGACCGCGGCGCGTCTCGTGGCTCGCGGGCTCGCGTCGGGAGCGGTTTTTTGGGCTCGCTCCAAAGGGGCTCGCGCGAGCGCTCGCGCGGTGTTCACACGCGCGTAGGGGGCGTGGCTTACGGACGCGCCACGAGACGATCCGCGGGACGCGCGTGTAAATGAGCGGTTACATTTCTGTAGAAGTTTTATGTACAGTCAGCAAAAGAGAAAGGTATGCAGAGCATGTGCAAAAATGTTCGGTAATGTTTAATGTAACAGAATATTTGTGTTGTTACCAAAGTTTAATCATACCTTACGTATAAAGGTGGCATACAATCGGTAAAAAGGATCTAATCAAACACTAACACCCCAACTCAGTGACACTAACGCTTACTTTAATCTGTCCTTAGTAAAGAATTACCACAAAAACTCTGTACTAAGGAGCGATTTAAGTAGCCGTTAGTGTCTCTGAGTTGGGGCGTAATTCAGCTCAGCCTCTGGGCACCGGTTGGCCGCTTCATCATTACACGATACAACGAAATTTTATGTTGTATTGCCTTACATCCTTGTGGCTATTTCAAAGATTCGCATGTTCAAACAAACAAACAAAAAACTCTTCAGCGTTATCATATTAGTATAGATGTACGGAACCAACCATGATCTCGGACAAGTCGAGCGTGGTGACGAGCTGCGGGGGGCCCGTCAGCCGCTGCCCGCTGGGGTCGACGACCTCGAGCTGCGGCCGCCCGCCCGACACGGACACCGTCACCTCGCCGATCAGCTTGTCCACTTGGATCTGTATTGATCATTGATTTCAAATAATAATGTCACTTTCAGATACCAACGGACAAGGACTGGCTATATAATAATTATGTTGGTGAAATAGATACACACAGAAACATTCATTTATTTCTGAAAGAAACGAAACTACAGTGCCACCAACTTATCTGTGAATTGACGGAGGGCGCTGTCGGACGCATTGGACCAATCATTGGACGCAATTCGAGACGTAGTAAATGTCAATGAATGAACACAAAGAACTTATGAATGGGGCGGCATTAGTTACAATTTTCGCCATTTCACAGATAACTTGGTGGCACTGTACTTTCAAAGATTTTTGAAAATATGCTTGTCATTATATTAATGTCATACAGTTGCAGACTTTTATACTGTGACCGAAACACAAAAAACATTTCACGGTCGATTTTTAAAGTGACCAGTATTAAACACCGTTGGGATTACAGTTCATGGTGCATAGTCCAGGAACCCCTACAGGATATTTACAATTAGTAATATTTACTAGTTATATTATGCTGGTAATTGGTTAATAATAATATTACAATTATATCTTACCCCTTGCGTGTAATTATATCCAGCCGGCCTGACTGCCGAAGCTAAATTCACTGTTCGACCTTTTATTGAACTTCTTACAAAATCCAGAACCTGCCAAGTAATTGTATTGTAGGTAAACATAAACGTAAACGTGATTGTTCCATATCTCAGAGTTACCATAAGAATAACTCGTTCAAGTTAAGATTTATTTGATTAAGGTTAAACATTTTTATGTCGAAAAACGTGGTAATTATTTGTGTACTTAGTTTAGGCAAATTAACTTTGAGCACACAAAAAAGTTCATCTTGCCACTAGACACCTTTTTTGTGTATTATTTATCTATTATTAAGTCCGTATCGTTTCCATGATAGACTATTCTATCATGGACGTAAGTAAGACTCTAACCTAATTCATATACCTACCTAATATGTAAAATAAGCTATAATCTCACCATGTGCACATTAGTTTTGTTCAAGTTGAACACCTGCCCGGAGCTGGCGGCGGCTATCTGCTGGTACACCTGGTACGAGGGCCGGTGCAGGTCGTTGCAGTGGCCCGTCAATACAAACACCACCTGTTTCACACAATTCACTTTCAAATGCAATATCGTAGTATTAATAACTTATTTATTAGTGAAAAGAGTAATTTGTTTTTTGGTCCTTCGAGCCGGGCCAATATTCAAAGATCTGTGTTTGTTTGTATGTTGTTAAGTTTTGTTATAACAACTTAAATTTATTAAAATCTGTACGTAGTTAATTATGTAATTGAATTATAAAATTTATTTATATAAGACAAAGAACATAATATTGTTGTTATATAGATCATGGCGTACATTTTTGTTTCATAAATACTACTACTAAGTATAACATAAGGGACTATCAGAGTAGGCATGACCTTTAGTAATGAAGACACGATGGTTAGAAATATGATACTACGACAATATACGAACCTGACTTTGTTTCCTCTGCACCAAGTCCAGAACTCTCGTGACTAGCTTATGATCGGACGCCGTGGCATCCGTGAACACATATAAAAAGGAGCTTGGCAGGCTGAGGTTTAGGGCGAGCTCAATGCCACTCAAGGACTTCTCCGGACAATCGCCGCCCCCGTATATCTTGACCGCGTTCAACGCAGTTTTGAACACTCTTTTGTCCTTGGTTACTGTGGCTGGGCCCACCACTGGTAATATAAAATAAAAATTGCTATTATTATTAGTATTATTACTACAATAATAATCCTTAACCACCAGCCTCATAAGTCACTATCGTGTACTATTTTAGCACTGTGTGACCTAAACCAACACTTAAAGGTCATATTATTAGTAACCTAAGTCTCTTTTTATACATTGCGAAGTTTTGTGACTTATGTTGTCTATAGTTGAGAAATTTAAAGTCACGAGTTTCCATATCGTGTAAAAAGGGTTGTTTTACACACGTAAAGCGTGACATAAGTGCGGATTTAGGTCACAGGGTGCTGTAAATGAGGTAAAGGAATTATGATATTACACAAATGAACACTCACTATCGCTCCACCACATATTTTTAATAGGAATCTAAAATATCTGTTGGCCTAATGGTTAGCTGGTAGAGCTCGCCAATTGTACCGTGATTTTGTGGTAAAAATAAAGTCTAAATAAATAAACAAAATTCACTTACACGGATCATTAAACGGAACGAACACAAAGTTGGATATTATGCTGCTGTCTTCCAACGCAGTTTTGAGTATCATTTCCGCACCTTGCCGTAACTGTCTTAGATCATTGGACATGGACCAGGTCGTATCGAAAACAAACGCCAAACTACTTTTGCCATCGTCTTTATCCGTCACTTTGGTCGAGTTACCTCCCTGTATCACTTGGAATCCGGATGTAAGACGCACGAGAATAAATAAAAATAACGGAATAATCACCGTCGCCATTCTAAATATTATTTTATCATTTTTATAATTTAATGTAATCGGTAATATCTAAATAGACAGTCCGTTACGCACTGTTCCGATAGCAGTTTCTTAGTATGGCGAACCTATTGACCTCATAATCAATGTGGGTTAGAAATGTGAACCTATCGTTTATAGTATCAATATAATTATTACAGTTGCAATAAGAAGCCAATATTACGGATAAATGACAAAATGTATCTTTTTCATTTTTGATAAAGATTTTACATAAGTACTTTCTTTCTGTTTTCAATTTATCACTGACATTAATTTTATATTATTGACATCTTGATTTATTTCATTGTTCGTTATGTATTACACTTTTTAAATAGATTTTGAGTAATGCATGAAATTAATTATAATTTTTCTAACGTGACATTTGTAATATTTTGCAACGCCCATAAGTGGCACATGTAAGTTCGTTTAGCATACTGTTTGTACCACCTTTATCCACTACATGATTGCAATATATTGATTTGATTTGATTTGATTTCTCGGCAATGAATAAAGTTAGATTTGGGTATGTATAGTCAACTTGGATGGAGGTTGGAATTAAGAATTTACTTAAAAACACACTCAAAACAAAGTATAACCTGCATTAATAGATATTTTTTTTATAAATTTTAAATTAATGCTTGATCGAAATCACACTTGATGGTAAGGAGAGATGCAGTCTAATGGCTCCTACACTACACTGCTCGCCTACGCAGCTTCGGATTTTTTCAAAATTGGTGACAGAACCGACTTAGTCAACCCCGACCCCACGTGGTACTAGTCTGCCCTACCCCTAGAGTGAATGTAAACCCCGGAGGCGCGGAGAGCGAGCAGCCCCCGCCCGCTGTAACAAACTGCAGGCACCATGTGAGCCGAAGCGGCTGAGGCTGGTCGCCGCAGGCGACCAAAAAGCCGAAGCTGCGTAGGCGAGCATGGAGTGCCTGCAGTTTGTTACGCAAGGGCGGAGGGGCTGCACTTCCCGCAGCGCCGGAGATGTTTGGAAGCCTTTTTATGTATCAAAAACCCCTAAATTCTTCCTAAAAGTGCATATGTCACCGGAAGATGACTATTTGCAAAGCATGCTGTGGTTACCTGTAATTGTAGGAACAGTAAGATTTAATATGATAAGTAACAACTTGTATTGCAAATGATGAAACTGTATCTTATGTTGGTAATCCTATAATAAATAAATAAATAAATAAATAAATTAATTAATTAATAAATAAATAAAGATAACAAGAACCGCAAATTTACAAACCTAAGTTTATAAACAATATACAACCAAATGAATATTACTCTAACTGAAACATTCGCTACTTGAAAGTTGGCCTTTTGAAAAGTGTCATTATAAAAGGCAGACCAAACGTACAGTTGGCAACTGTTAGGTTGGGAAATTAAAAAAAAATGTGATAAGTTGGCAAATGATTATTCGGCGAAATAAAATTCTGCGAAATGTTAGTTGGCAAGTGATAATCGGCCAAACAATATTCGGCGAAAAGGCAGCTTAGAGAACCGTCTTTTACACACATTACCAACTACGCATGGAGTATTGTATAGAATACCTGGGCTAAGTATGAAATAAATAATATTCAAAACGTTACCTGAACGTTTTAGATATTCTATACATTGCCTAGGTATTGTATAGAATGCTGAATTATACAGATATCCGGTAACATATACATAAAATAACAATACTATAAATATCAATATATACATAATATGTTAGATATATATACGCAATTTTTCTTAATGATCGATATATAGAGGGGCTGATGATGGTGTTGAATGCTTAACCTAATAATTACAAAACCTTACGCTGTTTAAAAGGGGTAAATCATCAAAAAGATGTTGTATCGAATAATTATGCGAAACTTTCAAATGGAGAACTTGACCCTCATATCAATCATTTTATTATCATTTATTTTATGACTCATAACGAGCTAAAAACCTAGTGTTAATAATAATATTGTGTTCTTGGCCGACTTAATAAGCTCTGGTCGCTCTACAATTTATTTATAATGGAAGAAACGAACATACATGGGCGCCTTTGGAAGTTATATGATGATTACTATTAGCAGAAAATCTTTGGAAAGTTCGGAGGTTCGTAGTAAGTTTAATAAGGAATAAATCCTTATCTCTCATCCTTCTCAATCATTATCACAATAACTTTTTAATCTAAATCCAAATTATATCTCTATTTAAATAGCTTTCTATTATATTTACTTTTAGATTCGACACAGTTAATATTATATAATAAAAAAACAAATATTTAAAAATTAAATATTTATTAATTAAAATTCACACTTTACACATCGATAGATGTCATTTCTTATTATTACTTACACGAAAAACAATAAAACTATTTACCAAAGGTTGCTCAAAATTGTCCTTAACAGTATTAATTGCTTGCAAAATGGCTTACGGCAAAGTGGCAATTATAAGCTCGTCATGTTTCGAGTAAGGTATTAGATTCTATGTTAGCGTCGTAACATATTGACTTACGTAGATTGTAAGAACATATCGATACTTAACTACTGATCAACACGGAACTATACGAGATGCTACTCAGACAGAAACATTTCTTCTATCATTAATCACATTATCGGCGGTCACATCTATATTTATATAATAGTAATATATCATTATGTTTTCCGTACAACTTTTGATCATTGGTCACTATTTGCATTTTATCATGTTATCGATTCCTTTTATAAAAGTGACGTCGATAGAACGAGGTGGGTGTCTCACAAGGCTTAACTCGGGGCCCTGATCTGTTTTTACTTGACATAAATAGTCATACGCATACATATATTATTAATAATATTGCTGATATTATTACAGTATTTGCAGATTATCTATATATCTATTACATTTAAAGCTTACACAAATAAAGATGAAGACTGTTCTAATTGGATCATGTATTGATATAAAAATGCTGAATTCTATATATACAACAGTTTAATAGCTAAGTATCATAATACAGGTATTACAAAACATTATAATATTAATAAGAACACATTGCTTGATGATCATACAGAATATATATTTAGTGATGGATTATATATAAAATGCAGTGCTCTTTGGATAATTATATTGGCCACACTTTGGGATACAAATTTGATCACAATTGAGCACTTATTATCCATAGTACTGGACATCTGTATAAATTAAGGATGTACAAAATTATAGGGATCAATATTTTTTTAATGGATTATGTTGAATGTAATAATTATTACATGGTGAAATAATCGATTGTCTTCATACTTTGAGCAAGGTAAAGTTAGTCTTAAAACTATTTAATTCTAAGAATATATCAAAGTGCATTCACTCGAAATTTCATCGTAATTAATATATTCCAAACACAAGGACGAATATTAAGATAAAATTCAAATTATAACACAAGAAACAACTTTTTAGTCATTTAGGAACTGCAAAAGGTATTCCTATTTAATGACACTGAATATGGAGGCATAACGTTATTAAAATGTAATATTAGCTTTGGCAAGTACAATGTATACTTAGTTTGAAATTAATGTGTAATTTTGTACCTGTAAAAGTCATGGATATGAAAGGTCTTTATCTATTCGGTAGCCGTATTAAAAAAAACATTTGGAATTAATAAAATTTTGATTAATTAAACTGAACGCATTTTATCTTGAGATAAGGGGAGCCATCTCTGTGTATGAGAAGTATTCGTAAAAACGTGTTCATTAACGGGTGGCGCTACGGTGCGCCAATCACTATACTTGAGGCAACTTCGATTTGGACTCGATGTAAACAAACGGTTGCCTAAGCTAAGCAATTAAGTGCGTTTGAACTAAATCTGCAGCTCGGTATAATGTTGGTAGCATTGAAATACGACCACAGCAAGACCAGCAAGCCGCGTTCCGTTCCACTCTTTATAAATTCGATCTTTCAAATTCTATATTATTTAATTTGCAATAGTTTCAAATAACATGGAATAGTTACGTATAAAGTCGATATAATTATGTCTGTTTTAAAATACATAAACATAAGTAAAACGTTATTCGGCTGTTTCATTTCTTAAAAATAATTTTATGCTCATACATACTGAGTGGAATAAAATATCTGTATAATCTGTATTTCGAAAAATAATACGACCAAGTTGCAAAGCATGTAAGTGCCATTATAGCTGTGAGGTTTTCGTTACTGATTTCTATTTATAGTCATAGGCAGGCAGACCTTAACAATAATTTTGTGAAAAGGTTTGAAGTCCCTTCACGTAATTAAGGATGTGAGAGCGTGAGTTATTCAATGATGAAAATTGTTTTAAGATGTTGTTTTTACCTCGTTTTCTCTTAGTGTGTTATTGATATAGATCAATAATAAAATAATGAAGATGTCACAGTTATAATGCGAAATACAAATCATTTGGTGAAAACGCTAATAAGGAATTTTAATGGTTTGTTTACATCGAGTCCAAACCGAATATGGCTAGAATATAGGCATAACTCAGCAAACTTCACTCCGTCTACAACAGCTATGTTCATATCGTAATTTTTCAGACACTAGCGCCATGCTGGTGGCCATTATTGGAACCTCTATTTTCAACAAACAGCTGGACGCTTTTTCAACTTTCCCCTCATATGAAATGGCTCTCCTGACCTCTATTTTCCATGCGGTCTTTAAAGCTTCACGTGGACAGAGATTCTATCACGATTCGTTAATAGTATCTTTGGTCCTCGTATAGCCACAAGTTTCAGTGGAAAAAAATATCTTTTTTTCGTTTGGTGCGCAATTAGCAACTTTATAGGCTTAAGACCCGATGTAAAATTCGTATAATGAATATATAAGTAGGCTAATATATATGAATTATCTTTAACCTGTGTAGCCGACATAAACTTAAGCTTTGATTAATATTCAAAACGTTAACATTCCGCTACCTATATTACTCTATACAACCGTTACATCTGCAATTAAATCTACTGCATAACTCAAAATATCTGAAAAGCACTAAAAAGCAAAATATTAAGTAGATTGGGATGGATAAAATAAATCTATTTGTATCTTGTACTGGATATTGTCTGTTATTTACCATTCACTGAGCAAAGACATCATACAGTGCTTATTTTAATTATGGTCAAAGCTAAAGATTTATGTCAGAAAATACATAGCATCGAGTGGCAATAACATAATGAGATTACAATATTTAATGAAGTTTGTATATAAAGACCCTAAACCATTACAATGCTGCAGAAAAAGAATTAAGGATTTATTTACCAACATTAAAGGTAAGTACGGCCGACGTATTTTGGCGCGTCTGAACCTCGCGCAGAAGACTGCGCAGTAACATAATTCGGCAATGCACGGTACGCGGCGTATTATGTCTCAGTCACACGTTAGCATGTTCGTGTCGCTATCTCTGTCGTACATGCGCTAAAGTTCGCAGAGCCTATGTTCAAACGCGCCAATATACATACGTCGGCCGTCTGTACATGAGAGAGTCACACATTTTTGAACTCTTTCATTTAGCTTACTCTGTTTGTGTGAGCCAAATATTGCAAGCTTAATAAAATTACAGTTCAAATTGTGTAATTTGGTTCATGTATAACAAAACCACAATAACATGATCCCTCTCGAATGAATATGTAATATAAACCCACAAATTGCACTAACCAAACTTATTTCTAAGCAATCTATAATTAATTGGCGGCTGCAACAAATAACAAGTTACAATATCTATCTTTATACTAAAAGCGAAAGTATACTCACTGACTTATCACGAAATCTCTAAACCTGCTGAGGACGTTCAGCAGGGTAGTATGCTAGTGGAAGACGTTAGCTAAGATTTTTTTTTTGGATATTCCACCCTTAAAGGTTTAAATAGAGGTTGAAAGGTTATTTGAAAATTTGGAGATTTTGAAACTAGCTCTATAAATATTACTATTTGACTTTCTTTTGGTTTTCACCTATTTCAACGTTTTTGGAAATTTAACCTCTGAGGGTAAAAGAAGGGATAAAAGTTTGTTTGACAATCAGTTAGAAGTTGTCTGCGCGTCAAACAATTACGTCAAGTAGTATTTGTTAATTATTTATACTTATTTATACTTTTAATACCTAATGAAAATTATTGAAATGAGTTCATTTGAAAATTTTAATTACATTGTATGTATGTCATCTGTTACAGCCGATATTAATATTAAAAAATTATAGCATCTATACCCGTCCACTAACCAAACGAAAACAAATACTTAAATAAAACTAATCAAAATTATATTCTTACAATTAATTTTAAAAATACCAAACTAAATCCAAGTAAGCTTCAAAACACTGGATAATATCATAAAATTACAATCAACTAAATTATAAAATATAATCATATATAACATAATTCTTAGTCAGAACACATTTGCACGGATAAAGTTTCCGCAAGTCAAACTCATATGACACTATGTGAAATGCAATCCAGGAAGAAAAAGTCAACATTTATATAGATTGAAAATATATTGTAATTATGAAATGTCACATCAATTCTACATGTATTCAAATAATTTTAAACCCATTATTACAATGTAAATATCTTAGGTAAATAACATGTAATTACAATAGATATAAGTGTAAATAGATCGAAATATCAGTATAAAATATACCTATAGCAATTCTATATTATTTACATAAAATATAATCTTACATTATCAGATGTAATTTATAATGAATTGGTCTTTCAATTTTATATGTTCAAGAAATTCTATAATAAAATAGAAAACAATTAATCAAATTAATCTGAAAACAATACGACTGTAAATACATTAAATTAATTAATTGCAGCGCGAAAAATGTTTCAAATGGTGCACACACTTTTGTAAACGGACATCTAGTTATTATTATTTTTTGTTTATAATTAAATTAGTTAACAAACATATGTCCAGTTTAGTCATACGTCATTCGTCATAGACATGGTACTCCAAGAAGCTCCTAAATATAGGGACTTGTTGTTGTATCACATATATATATAATGTATGTCTGTCCTAAATTGGATAGATTGCTTGTTCGGTGGGTAGGATGACTATTGACTGGCGTATAATTTTATTTTCAATATTGTTTGTTAGGAAATAAATATCAGTGTCATAATGAGATACAAAGTAAGTGAAAAGCGAGACACCTGAATTTTAAGCGTATGCACAATAAGAAACATTGTCTTATATGATATGAAATGCACTAACCCAAATGACACAAGTCTTGCGAATGAGCAACAGATGTCTCTTTGAACTAAATCAACATATAAATGACTTATCTCTCTATTACTATGTGTATAAAGGCGGTCCACATTATTAAAGGTTGGAGGTAGGTACAAATATTTTTGCCATTTTCGCATTAATATTTAATCATATCAATGGTGAAGTGCCAATACCTTAAAATTATTACATTGATTTAAAATTTTAATTTGTTCATGTTGTAATAGTACATTGCGATACAGTGGTCTATTTTTAAAGTTAATATGGTAAAATTTAAGACCACTTATAACATACAAGTATTGTATATTATTTATAGCACAGTGACCTAAACCCGCACATTAAGACATGCTTTCTAACCTAAATAATCCTTTATTACATCTTTCAAAGATGTGACTTACTTTTTTTGATCTCATATTTTTTGATTGTTGATTGACTTACATTTCTTAAATAACGAATTTTAACATGTTGAACAAGTTTTTTTATTATAAGTCCAATTTTTATTGCTTTGTGAATAATAATAATTTGTTGCTACTGACACTTCGTAAGCAATTATATTGTTGTACATTAAATTGATCTGTCATGTTTACTCACCGCACTGACACTAATGTATGCCGGGTAGCATAGCCGGGTAGTCATTGCACATTTAGCTAACATTCACTTCAGTATCGAGATCTCAAATGGCCGGATCAGGTTGTATTCTCGGCTGCTTTTTATACACTAGCACTTTCTCGCCCACCTCGCCTTCCGGAAACTGGAATATACAAATAAACGCTAAACACTCATTGCCGCACACTAGGATTCTCACCCCCAGACCAAATACAGAAATTCAAACTCATCATTCATATGTCTGCTTTGCTGGGAATCGAACCCAGGACCTTTGTAACGGCGATTCGGCATGGTAACCGTTACGCCACGCGGGTCGTCAAATAAAAATAAATGTATTACAAAATATTCTTTTAACAAATACAAATGAAAACTATTTTGTGACTTTGTCGGCAGTCGATTCGACAAGAGAGCGAAGTGTAACACAGCAACAGGAAAATTGTTTTTAATCCATTTGAATCTCTGATGTATATCCTATCTTATTAATATGAAAATTAATGTGAAATGTGTGTTTGAGAGAATAAAGGTTGACGCATACGTAACGTAGACGGGACGTGGACGGGGCATAAAGATAAGATGATCTTGAAATGCGGGCCGCCACAAGCGGAGCTAGCCTGAACAGATATTCATAAATTGTACCTAAAAACCGTGTCGACCACGTCAGCTTTCAAACAAAAAAACCGCATTATATACGGTCCATTCGTAGCAACGATGCCACAGACAGACACACACACAGACACGTTAAATATCACCATTATTTTTGCGTCGGGGCTTAATACATACCCTTGTGTGAAACAACTCATGCAACAGCTTATAATCCTTCAACAGATGCTCGACCCGTCCGTACAGTACGTCGAACAACACAACAAGACTGGGGGTCTGTCTGGTCCCGTGCTCGCGCCGCCACCAGGCCTCCGGGTTGTTGTAGAAGGCCTCCTGCTCCGAGACCACGCCTGGCTTCTCGATCGGCGGGTCGCAGTTCAGGTACCGCGTTGTTACGTTCACGTGGAGGTGGCTGGGGGGGAATAAGGGATGGAAGAATAAAAATTTAATGAATTATAAAAAATGTATGCCTTATCATAATTTAATTAAACTGACTTCTGTATATTTTGGAAAACTACTGCTTAAGCGTTTTTCAGGACGCCAGACGTCCACACCATTTGACTTTTTAACCGACTTCAAAAAAGAAGGAGGTATTCAATTCGACTGTATTTTTTTGTTTGTTACCTCAGAACTTTTGACTGGGTGAACCGATTTGATTCTTTTTTTAATCCAAAAATGGTGCTTGTCATGTGGTCCAAATTAAAGAGCGAAATATTATGACCAGTAGTTTTTGAGTTATCCCTAATTTTGAAGTCGTTTATTTTTTGTCAAGAATTATTGTATATTACATTTTACACTATGGCTAGTAACAGTTATAAATATATACCTATATTTACAAGGTAAGTAGCAATAAGTTGAGTGGATGAGTTTTGTGTGTGTGTGTGTGTGTGTGTGTGTGTGTGTGTGTGTGTGTGTGTGTGTGTGAGTGTGTGTGTGTGTGTGTGTGTGTGATGTGTTTGTGCGCGTTCGCATGTTTGAATAATCCACAGCTCATTTTACATATCAGGCAGTATAGGTTGCTCAACAAGTACAAATGTCAATCAAGTGGATACACATAGTTAAAGCAGCTATTGTGCTAGCTAGATCTTCAGTTATAGTCATTTATGAAAAAGATGGATTCTTATACCTGTACAATGGCGTAGAGTGGCAAGGCATCATAAACAGTATGGAGGATTTGTTGCCAGTGATCGATTCTCTCAGCAGTGGCATGACTTGAAGCGTGCCGGCCTGGTGTATGGCACCAAAGTACGCCGCCGGCAACGCGTTGCCGATCACCAGGAGACCCGCCACGGAGTAAAGTTGCCATCTGGAATTGAACATACGGGTTTAACCTGGTGTTATGCTGTCTATGGATGGTGTGATGTAGTCAATTTTAATAAGCACATAATTATACCTAATCTTATAACTGTATCTTAGTTATAAGCCAAAAATGTCGCTAAAACATACAATTAATTGAATGTTACATATTGGGGAGACTGATAGCATACAAATAAAAAACTATAAAATTTAGTATGGTACTCAAGTAAGTTTAAGTCTTGCATAATTATACAACTATTTTAGGATTGCGGTAACTCAAAATGCATCTGAATGCATTGCTAATGTTTACTTTTCCTAGATTTTGATTTCTGATTTACACACTGACTAATGACATAAATTATCTTTACAACAAAGATAAGCGCAGAAAAAAGGTTGTTAATGAACTTACTTAACAGCTTTCCTGCTCCAGGGCACGATCAGATCTTGAACGAGGTACAGAAATATTGGTAAGATCGGCTGCATGAATCTCAGTTCCTTGTGTTCAATAGCACTGTCAACAATTAATATTACAATCATTAATAACAAATTACGTTCCAAGTCTTTCAAAACTACTGTGGAATGGCTCTCTTTCTTTTTAATCAACTTCAAAAAACTTTTTTTTATGTTTTTACCTCAGAACATTCGACTGAGTGAACCGATTTTGATGATTCTTTTTTTAATCGAAAGCTGGTGTCATGTTGTCCCACATTGGTGTGACATTGTGTGACAAGGGGTAGGAAGGGTCCTAAATTTCGTGGGGTGGGGGAAGGATCAAAGTCATGAAATTAGTGTGACGTAATTTATGGATGGCCCCAAGAGTAATAAACATCCATACAAACTTATACATTTATAATACTGGTAATATTACCTGTGTACAGCAATATGTACAGCGGCCGCTACCAGCAGTAGCAGGTTGGTCCTGTTCTCTTTAGGCCGTGTGGCCACTCGGTAGATGACGAGCAGCAGCGGAATCACGTGCATCAGCAGTACTGCTGGCACTCCGCTTGTCAGGTACCAGTACCTGGGGTCAACCGTGTGCTTATTAAATTAAATGTTACTATAATAGTAATAGTTTATGGTTGTATTCGAACCTAAACATGAAAAATAGCATTGAATATGAAAATAAAGAAAATCGGTTGAGACAAAGGGAACACATAATATGTGGATAATTGCTCTGTAAAAATATGTTATAAAATAATGAGATTAGTTGCTAGACAAGTATGAATAGTTTAATAGTATTCACAAACTTTATTGTAAGGTTTCACAAAAATTTTTGTTTTTGTTATTAATAAATATTGAATTTTTACAAGTTCTTGCCTGGTAGATTGCAAAATCGAAGTCGCGTCCATCTTACAAATATGTTAATAAAAAATAATGTAACATTTCCTAATGCAAAACATACCAGGGATGTGTTCCATAGAAAGCAGAGATGTTGTGCAAGACATTGAACTTGAAGAACTCCCACGGAGTGATAATCAAACTTCCGTGGAAGTATGAGTCCAATGCTATTAAAACCGCAGTGCAGAATAACCTGTAAATATTAATTCGTTGTAATATTTAACTTTATGAACTTTACAAAAACACTCTTGTAATTGCTTCTAACTCCTCTGTAATTGTTTCAAATGTAAAATCATGTTTTAGTATTTTAATTTGTATTTAAATTTGAATTAAAGAGACAAACATTCGTAGTCGATAGTTTGCTTAATATGGCTTAGGATAGTTTCTTTTGTAACAAATAAATAACTAAATAATTTTACGGATTGAATAACTTAAGGCTAAAAAGACATCAATTTTAGAAAATGCAAGAGAAAACATATTATGTGCTTAAGAATAGTATTCAGAATGTATTTCCAAAGAATTTTATTTAAAAATATGTTTTTAGTATAATACAAGTACTCACAATATTTATTTCGATTTCAGCCCTAACCACGATTAATGCAACTGGATCTAAATATCAGTGAGTCCTCATATTATAGTAAAAATCTGTTCAGTCGACGATGAGTTAAGTTTAACATCATGTAAAAATATGTTACCTAATAGGCAAATAAACTGTGAACAGCAGCTTGAGAGCTCCCTGGTTGGTGGTAAACAGGGTATAGATACTGAACACCAGCCAAACCGGAAGTGACGTGGGCCGGATGAACGTGGCCACAGCACACAACCAGTACCAATTGTTGTTCTCTGAAACAATTAAACAGCTTTATAATAACTCAATCCAAATACTTTAAACTGCCTAAGTGGAAGCTTGGGAATAATATTTAATGACTTATAACAATAGCTTACAGTTAATAAGCAAACACAATTTTATTATCATTGGTCATCATGAATGAATAACACAATAAAATCAATGCAATTTTTTATGTAAAATGATAATGCCAACAGACCACAGGACGATGGTCACTTTGGTGCCATTGACCAACAGGACAAGGTGACTGTGGTTTTCAGTTAAAACCACAACTTGCTGTTTTCCTGTGACGAGTTACTGTCACCTGTATTTCTTCATATAGGAAATTTACTTGGGATGTTTGACTTTGAATTAGTTAACAGAATAAAATTGGGCAAATTTGTGTATATGGTTATTCTTAGTTAAATACTTGAGCACCACCAGAAAAATTGCCATTCACAACTGAATCACTTGTTTCATTTATTTTTAATTAAATTGCCAGCAAGCAAGCTACTTCAGTAAGTGATTACTGCCCCTCAAAACTTGAAGGTAGCTGATACCTAGTTTATTGTGCAATTTTTTAGTTCTATTTATTTTTAACATACCTTTTTCGTAGTACCCTCGTCTTCCAGATTTGAATGGGTAAAAAGATAATCCAATGACAAGCAAACTTGTCTCCACAGTTTGCAGGAGAGTCCTGCTGGCTGTATAGAACCAGAACCAAGATGTCAATATTAAAAATAGTGCCCATTTACGTGCACCTGTCCATTTGTAGAAGCGATAGTCAGCATAGGAGCTTAACAGTGCTTGAAAAACTCTTGGAACATAAACCTGGAAATAAAGTTACTTAATTAATCCTTAGTTTTAGAGTTATTCATTACAGGTCTTTTATATTAAATATTTAATTTCTAAAACAAAAGATTTATACAGATTGTAGATATTATTTATTGTTTTCTTAGCACTAGATTCCCTGTATCAACCTTGGTTAGTGCATAAGCATACTAATGATAAAAAATATTTTACATGGTTTATATCTACAGTCCATTGAACGACAGTACATATAAACATAACTTTATTATAAAGATTCAAGTGACATCAAAAAGCTGCTATCATATCAATAAAATTACATAAATGCATAATGTTCTAATGTTCCATGCCATACATTAATAATTTAAAATATTATTTTTGAACTCACTACTGCTTCCGGGTAATCCAGGCCAGTGAACTTTAGAATGGCGTATAGCACAGCGATCACGCTGGGGTACAGGTAGCTTCGGAGACCCCTTTGCCACTCCCAGGTCAGCGCTCCGTACCCAAACACGTACTTATGAGCCACCTCCAAAGACTGCCAGTATTCATCAGGTACGAACGACGTTTGCACCACGAATACAGAAAGCAATCGCACTGCTAATATCACCAAAACCACCTGGGAGGGCCTCAGGGCCTTTGCCAAAGCCATCCTCCCGCCTAAATGAGAGGTTACCATATTAGCTATAAATAGACTCCACTTTTCGCTCACATAACTCACCAAACATTAAAATAATTAGTATTATGCACTGCAATTAATATTTAAAATCTATTTAGAATCAAAACAATTTGTTTTTAGGAAAATATCAAACTTTATCAAGCAAAAGTAAGTTTATCGAAAAGAGTGTCAACTGCCGCGTCCCTCTAATTAAAGCCGAAACTGAATGAATGATGCACTTTTTAGAAGTAATAATAATTTATAATTTTTCAATGGATAGAACCACTTACAATTTTCCAATATTTCTGTTGATATTCGTACAGGAAAATAACAATTTTGTTAATATTTTCCTCACTAACCTCACCAGTGAACGCCGCCGCCGCCGAGAATTAGTGCCATCACTAATTCTCGACGACGACGACGACGACGAATTGACTTGACTTGAGTTCAGCAAAATCGATTCAGATAATCGATTCGAGTCCGACAAGAGTCAGTCAAAGTATTGAAATACTCCACAAACTTGAAAATACATTTAAATTTAATAAACGAACAGGAAATTATTAGTTAGCACGTTATTTTATTATTGATTACAAAGTTTGGCGTTTTTAATCGATACCGTGCTATGCTTGCAATACACGCTAATTAATTTGTTTGTGATTTGTTTAGATTTGGACAGCACTACCAAATTAAAACTACGTTCGAAATTAAGACAGGTGACGTCGTAGTCCGACAGATAAGCAAGCGTTTTTCATAATTGTGAACACACTCTAAACATATGTCACTTATGTCATTTTTGGGATCCGTTCCAAAACTAATAATTAAATTTTCTAACTTTATAAAAAGGCGTGGCATTTATGTTTTTTGTATTTAATATATCACTTTCAATACAGTTATATTATATAGATTA
Source organism: Thymelicus acteon (assembly GCA_951805285.1). Lineage (NCBI taxonomy): Eukaryota > Metazoa > Arthropoda > Insecta > Lepidoptera > Hesperiidae > Thymelicus > Thymelicus acteon. The sequence continues at coordinate 12,758,419 of OX638234.1, forward strand.
TTGCTATGGTCTCAATTATTCGTAAAAATACAAATACACTTTTAATAGTGCCTCAACTTATGTATCAGTAAATTCAGTAATCATGTCCGGAGGTTGAAAATTATTGTGAATGTGAATGACAAGAAGTATTAGTGTTCAGAACGCAAATTTGCGATTGTTGATTTTGATCGGAAACTGTATTACCCCATTTACACGCTCGCGCGAGCCACGAGACAATCCGCGAGACGCGCGCGTGCGCGCGCGTGTGAACAGGGCGCTCGCGGACCAGACAGCGGCGCGTCTCGTGGCTCGCGGGCTCGCGTCGGGAGCGGTTTGTTAGGCGCGGCCAAAGGGGCTCGCGCGAGCGCTCGCGTGGTGTTCACACGCGCGTAGGGGGCGTGGCTTACGGACGCGCCACGAGACGATCCGCTACACGCGCGTGTAAATGAGCGGTATCATTAGCGCTTTAAAAAATATTAAGATGCTGTAATACTATCGAGAATGGGTAAGTAGAATTTAAAAGGATAGTTCCTACGACCGGTAAATTTTTATTACTTTTTTTATTGTATGGCAGATGACTCGAAGAATGAAACTCTGGATCTCTCGAGGCGTGGGCTGAAGAGAGTAGAGAAAGCGCCTCCAGAGGAATCCAAGACTGTCATAAACTTGATTCTGGATCAAAATGAGCTGCAGCGCCTGGACAACCTCGACACGTACAGTCGCGTCGAAAACGTAAACATTATTTCTTATTAGAATCTTTCTTATCTTTTGTAAACAATTAGGATAACAAAGATGATTTAACTGTATTTATACAGAAAAAACTAAAGTAATGACATTTTTATTGGGTTGGTTACACAGCTACATTATTTATTTATCTTTCAAGCTCTGTGAAAGTATCATAGCAAATAACTATCACTGTTATGCTAATTGCCATAAACAGTTATGCCAACATAGTTCATTAATAAAACATTATAATAACATTTTAATGTTAACACATCTTTCAGTAGATACTAATTAATAGCATAAAATATTTATAGTGAAATGGGTTTATGTTATTTGAAATTATTATTGATCAAAATAGACTTGTATGTACATAGTATTTAGTATGATTATTAATTATTGTGTTTGTAATAATATATAACATTTTTTTTCAGTTATCAATCTGCAACAATTTCTTATTGAGAATGCATGGAGTCTCCCGACTGACCAATATAAGGGTACTGGCCCTAAATAATAATGGAATACTTCAAATAGAAGGGTTAAAAGATATGATATATCTTAAAGTTCTTAAATTAGCTGGTAAGTTAATGTTTTTTAACCAACTTCAAAAAAGAATGAGGTTTGTTACCTCAGAACTTTTGACTGGGTGAACTGATTTTGATGATTCTTTTTTAATCAAAAGCTGGTGCTTGTCATGTGGTCCCACTTAAATTTAAGCTAGAACTGACAAGTAGTTTTTGAGTTATTTAGAAATTGGTTATTTTTTGTCAAGAATTATATTCATTAACTCGTTAGAATCGCGGCGGCGGCGGTACCTTTGAGTTTGAACGTGCATCCACGTTCCCGGTAATCGACGGGTTAAATTGTTAATGTTAATAAAATGAATGAGGAGTAATACAACACAGACCCCTAATAATCTGTTAAAGAGTCAATTAATTTAGAATTCATTAACTTTAAAAAAGTTTTGATGACAACAAGTTTTTGTTCAGTTATTTCTATTTTATAACATGTGGACTTTCATGTTGGTATTTGTTAAATCAAATCAAAATTATTTATTCATGTAGGTCTATTGTCTATTATATTGATTTCTTGATCCTACCACGATTTCGAAAATATGCTGTGTTATGGAGAATGAGAATCGGTGAAAGAAACTATTCAGCATATCTTTTATACATAATGTTTAATATACAGAATCAACTTCTAACCTATCCTTCATCAGCTAGAAGTGCCCTAAGCAACCTAAACATTTATATTGATACCTCATGAAACTACATCAAAATATCAGTATAAAATATAAAAATAGTGAAAACTCATATGATTGTAAAAATACTGTTCATCATTTCACAAGTCTGAATGTTGGCTGATAGCAGAGAAAACCTTAAGCAGACAAGACAGAATTACAGTACTACCAAATTATCTGTGAAGTGGCAAAAATTGGAACCAATGAAAATTCATTCATAAATTCTTTGTGGTCATTCACCTGTCAGTTACTACCTCTTGAATTGCATCCAATGATTGGTCCAATGCGTCCGAGAGCGCCCTCCCTCAATTCACAGATAAGTTGGTGGCACTGTAGGTATAAGTTACTCCAATTGTGTTATCACATTCTTCTGTCATTCATTGTATCCTCAAAGAGAGTAATATTTTTAGGTAACAACATCAAGTCTATAGAACACCTAAACCAGAACATTCACCTGGAACATTTAGACCTGTCCAACAACCAGATCTCTTTCATAGCTGATATCTCTTACTTGAAGAACTTAAAGGTAAGTGTAAGTAAAAAGGTTAATTAATTAGTTAAAGGTAAGATTGAGTATTTGATTTTAATCCAATAATTTACAAGTTTTAACATACTTAAATAAGGTTTCGTTTCCGCCGAAACTGAAACCGAGGCCTAAGATATGATAGGGGTCATGTATTCTGCATTTTAAACACCTTACAGACAACCCTATTCATCATCACCGCATGTATTACATTTTTATTACAACACAGTGGTATAGCTAGCCCCAAGCACAGTATGAATATTTGTTGAGGGGCCCCGATCCAATTTCATCTGCCAAATTTCGTGGGCGCCAATATTAGCGGCCTAAGGGCGGCTGGTGAGCTTTATTTTTGGGGTGCGCCACGTTTGGAAATACGAGGTACGTCAATATGAGAGCGCTTGGTGTGTCCCTAGTGGTGTCATTAAATTGATAGTCGGGGCCCCTGTAGGCTCGGGGCTACGTTTAATTAATACGGCGGCAGCTACGCCCCTGTTACAACACTCAATGTCCTTTCAGCATTTGAACCTAGAACGTAATCGGATAGCGGACCTCCGTCAGTGCGACCGGTACCTGCCTTCCAACTTGACCCACTTGGGGCTCGGCCACAACAACATAGCAGACCTTAACGAGATCTCCCACCTGGTGCATCTCAGTGAACTGGACAGCTTCACCATACAGGGCAACCCGTGCGTTGCTATGGCCGGCAAGGATAAACTGTATCCTTTAAAGAGTATTTCACAGACCATAGGATTATTAAGGACTAGTAGATAAATTTTCTTTTGGTTCAGTTTTCCTGTGGTTTGTTTCTTTTTTATTTTCACAGTACTTATGTAGGATAGATTACATTATTGCTAAATTAATTTTAAAATAGACTTCTGAAGTATAACCATCATTATTCAATTTGTTTTTTCTTACAAGGATATGCTTGACACATAGCGATTTCTTGCAGGCAACCTAGCAGAAGGATTAATACATATGAAACAACGTAATACATATTAATTTAATAGCAATCTGTTAATTTCCTTAATGCAGTTGCATCAGGGGGTTTGACTACAGACCGTTTGTTCTCAATTGGATGATGAGCGTCAAATCGATCGACGGATTCATAGTCAGCGCGATCGAAAGGTATTTTAAATAAAGCTATTATTTAACATTATGTCTATGTATATTATGATAACATCATTTGGTAAATCTTCGTAAAACTTAACTTTAGAATGTATTTTAGTAATTTACTTTAGAAATTAAGATTAAATAAATACAGCAAAAATTAATTACAAACATATAGAAAATATATTATGAATAATTTTGCGTAAAATATTATTTTAATAAATATCTGTAACATAAATAGTCAATAGATAACCTTGTTCATAGTAGTTCAGTTAGTAATACCTCTGCTTGAGAAACGTGAATTTGTGAGACCTCTCCCACTAGTGTGACGTCACATATTACGAAATTTTACACCTAGAAATTATTAAATAAAACAGCAGTTCTGAAATAAGTTTTATTTCCATTAATTGTTTTTTAATATTTACCTATACATACCAATAATTCGATTTTGAAATGTGACGTCACGAAATTTAGGATCCTCTCCAACCCTTTGTCACACAATGTCACACTTCATCAACCCCCCCCCCCCCCTCTAACGTGTGACGTAATTTATGGATGCCCCCTTAGAGGATACTTACGTCATAAGAGGAATACGTGTGCGAAATTTTAAGTTTCTTGCCCTAAGGGTTTGGCATGTGCGTTGATACATCAGTCAATCACTTTTGCCTTATGTATACATAATTATATATTACGAGTAACCGCCCTCGCTTTGCTTCGGTTTTCTTATTTTTTTACACCTTGGGTTACATTATTGGAGTTTTATTAAGGATCCCTGATTTTTTGAAAATATAATATAGCCTATGTTACTCGGTGATAGTGTAGCTTCCCAACAGTGAAAGAATTTTTGAAATCGGTTCTGTAGTTTCGGAGCCTATTCAATGCAAACAAAAAATCAAATCTTTCCTCTTTATATATTAGTATAGATATATATTATTTGAATGAAACACATGGTTTGTATGTATGTTGTCAGCCTGAAAGCAGAGTGGCTATACAGCCAGGGCAAGGGGCGGCACTACCACGCGGGGCAGCACGCCGAGCTGTGCGAGTACCTGGCCGCCACCTGCCCGCTCACCGCCGACGCGCTCGAGACAGAGGACCAGCGGAAACTGAGGCTTATTCTCAGTAAGGTAGGGTCGAAAATAGGAGTTGTGGGGTGGGAAGGTGTATAGAATAAATACACAGAGGACCAGAGGAAACGCAGGCTTATTCTCAGTAAGGTAGGGTGGAAAATTGTGTGTAGGAGTTGTGATGTGGGAAAGTGTATAGAATAAATATGTAATGTATTGTCTGGCTGCAGTTCATTGAAGTCTATTGATATTATGTTTTGTAACGTAAAGTACTGTATGTTATACAAGGTTTCCAGTAATGAAGTATACATATAACTGTTGTAATTTATTTTATTCGCTAAAACATCAACAACACATATCCTACAGGAGCCTTCGTGTTGGAATGGCCGTCATTATCAATATTTTTGTTAGATGACTGCCGAATGATTTCGATTTTTCCGGGCTTAAAGATCCTACAGATATGAAACAATATTATTTAAATAGAAATAATACCATCTAATGTTAGAATTGAGTTGTTCATTTAAAAAAAATATATTTTTTTTTAAATGTATTTTAAATCTTTAACACAAATTATATTAATTGGCATTGTTAAAAACGCATAAAAACTATTTTTAATATTAATAATAATGAATTCAAAATTGATAAAAGTTCAAAAAGAATCACGTGACTACAAACGCGCCAGATTTGGTCGCCATGTTAGTGACGTCATTTTGTTAAAGCAATTACACAGTGTTAGAAGCTTCTACGTGAATTGAGTAAAAATATCCGGAATTTAGTGCAAAAATATATTCATAACACGTAATTTTATTGTAAATTTAAATGTTAAATGATTTATTCTTCATTAAATATTATAATAAAACTCTCTATTGATTGTACACACTAAATAAATTTAAATACCTAAGGTTACACTGTTTACTGGTAAATCGTGTCTGGGAGAAATCAGGGCAGGGTGTTAGGGGTATAAATCAGGATTGTATGATAAAATTATATTTCATTTATCATACAACTAGCTTCTACCCGCGACTTCGTCTACCTAAATTTCACATATGGATCCTGAGAGAAGTGAAGAATGTGATAAATAAAAAAATGCACAATATTACAGAAATTCTATGCTAGTAGTAGGTACATACATATGATGACCCTATAGCCTAGTCGATAGCGATTCGATCCAGCCTGCGAAGTGAGGGTAAGTGAGGATATGGCCGGGAATTGAACCTGTCAATTCCCGGCCATATCTAATAAAATGTGACAAATAATTATTTGTACTCGGGTCTTGGGTGTTATAGTGACGTATTATTTGTGTTGACCATGCCACCCGCGACACAGGGAAACCTACTGCGGATGGGTCTGTACGCGCTTTGTACATTAAACTGGTACAATATATAATTTTTTTTTGTCTCCGAAATACGCCAAGTTGGTCAATGATCACGACTCGTGTGGCGAATCGTTACCACTCCAGATCGCTAAGTCAAGGGTTATGGGTTCGATTCGATGCGAGGTGGATGCTGCGAGATGGTTTGAATGATTAGTTTGTATTTCTGTTCTTGGTCTGAGTGTGTGTCCTTGTGTTGTCTATGGCACCCACGACACTGGGTATCCTAGTATGGGGCTATGAGTGTGAAGCGTTTATTTATTTATTTATGTACCTACTGGTTTTACAATGTTAACGATAATAATAACTAATATCTTCAAACACGGTTCCGTTTTACTCTACCATTGTTCTACCACGTGTTCCACTTTGTAGCCCCAGGACCCATCATCAGATCCTCATTGAATTTGAGTAAGATCAACGTTGCAAAATTCCTAACCTAATAAAATAAAACCATGAGTTGTTTCATAAAAAAAAACGGACATGTGCGTGTCAGGCCACGGGCAATGTAAGGTTCCGAAGTAAGTTTATCGACTATGACTCATATACTTATGTTTTACATAGCCGTGATAGTTTTCCTTGTAAATTCATCATATACCCTATTTTTGAGAATTTTTTCACTTGTCTAACTCCAACCGTTTTGTCAACAGTTGGGGGGGACACTTGACTGTAACCAAAATTAGCACTTTAAAGCCAAACATTTTGCAAACGGACCCCTAATTCCAAAAAAGGTCCATGCCAAATTACAGCTTTCTAGCACTAAGGGTCTGGGCGCTTTGCTTCGGACAGACGGACAGACGGACAGACGGACGGACAGACGGACGGACGGATGGACATGACGAAACTATAAGGATTCCGATTTTACTTCGGAACCCTAAAAACGAATCTATGAACGAAAACTAAAATTTTACCTCTTACTCCTCGGGAAAACCGAAAAGGTCACAGGTACACATTTAACACTATCTTTGGGGTGTTTTTTTGTAGTATTCCCACGTAATGGTACAAAACAAGCACGATAACTTATAAGGTTTAGCATTTTTGATATATTTATCAATGTATTGACGATAATATCAAGATTTTATCAGTTAAAAGTCAAATCACAGTATCAGCTGTATGCTGCAATCATAGATTACCCCCAATCTATGGCTGCAATGAATAGCAATTAACAAAGTGACGTCACACGCGCGCTCGGGTCTATTCGGGAATTGTCGGTGTGTTTTCGGTACTGGATTCAAAAACGTATTTTTGATTTGATGTAACTTTTAAATTATAGCGAATAAAAAAAACTAAAATAACTTTGTTATTAAACTTATATATGAACTTTCCATTTAAAACAAAAAAAAATTTTAGGAAACAACTCAATTGTGGAAAATATCATTCAATAAAATTAGTCGTTTCAGGCGCAACATCACCAACAGCAGTTAAAAGATCAGAACCACAGCCCGCTCAAGTCGAAGCTGCAGTCGCCGAGGATGCAGTGTGAGTCCCTGTTAATCATACCTAACATATGTTTTGCAATATTCTATCTATCCTTTACAAAGGTTAGTAATTACTGACAATTAACTCAATTAACACTACAATATTGTGCCTTTTTAGCAATTGCAAAGCAACTGACCTGGTGATTATGGATAGACAAATTATTGAAAGTTCTTTCGATCAAGTTAAAAAAAAAACCGAATAAAAAAGATTAATTCATTTATAAACTAAAATGCCACAAAAAACATACACGTCATACTTATATACACTTGAATCTTTTGAACCAAAATGGTTATATAGTTGATGGTATTATATGGTGAGTAAAAAGTCTCATGAACCCTTTAATGAACCACATGTCGTCGGCCAGCGCGTATAGCAGGCCGGCACATGGGCCGCTCGCCCGACCGGCTGTCGTCGAGCTACCACGCCGCCCTCAGCCGCGGCTCCCCGCACCCGCTGACCGGCTCCTGCTCGGGCGAGCTCCCCGGCGTGCCCGCGGTCATGAGCCAGAGCTTCGACTCGCCCGGGATACTGTGTGGGGAAGTCAGGGAGGTCAGGGAGAAAGTGGGTAAGTATTGCTAATTAAGGGTCCATCCATAAATTACGTCACACGTTAGGGGGGCGTGGGGGGGTCGATGTAGTACGTAGGGGTGGGAGGGGGTTCTACGTGACGTCACATTTCAAATTCCAATAATTGGTATGTATAGGTAAATATTAAAAAAACAATTAATGGAAATAAAAGTTATTTCCGTCAGGTGGATCATCAGTTCGTTTGCCGGCTTTTTCAATAAAAATAAAAAACTATAACACAAAGCATTTATTTCATAAGGGTTAATTAATAATACATGTTGTTTTAGTGGAGACTTCTTCATAATGTGCTTAAAGTTTAACTGCTGCTTGAAAATCTAGTGATTGACTGAATTCATTAATGATTCAATAATTTTTTATTCATCCTTTCATTCCCTACAGTGGAACCACCACAACAACAACATCAGGCAATACCGCAACTGCAACAGAAACCAATAAACCACTCCCTGGAGGCAGCGTCAAAGATGGTCCCGGTACCAGAGTCCCTGATGAGTCCAGACTACCAAGACCCCATCTACGATATACAAAGATCGATACCAAAGCCGACCAACAGTGTCTCAAACACTTCGTCTCAGTCTAGCAATAGCAGTGTCCAGGAGGAGCGACCGAGACAGATAACACAGCCCTCGACGGTCAATAAAAATCACAAAAGTTCACCAAAGTTGCAAACCAAAAGTGCGACGTCGTCACCAAAGTTAAAGTCCAAAATGGAACAGCGGAAAGGCAGCCTTAGTAGAATTGATGTTAAGAATGATGAGAAAAAGCTTAATGGCATGACGAATAACAAGGTATTTGTTGAAAGCACTACATTTCTCATATTTAAAACTAACTGACCCGGCGAACTTCGTATCGCCTAACAAACTATTTTTTTTCTAAAATAAAAGTGGTCTAAGTTAGTCCTTGTTACATCAGCTATCTGCCAGTGAAAGTCCCGTCAAAATCGGTCCAGCCATTTCAGAGATTAGCCGGAACAAACAGACAGACAGATAGACAAAAATTGTAAAAAATGTTGTTTTAGTATATGTACCGAGTATACATTCAAATGCGTAAAAAGCGGTTATTTTAATATTACAAACAGACACTCCAACTTTATTTATTTGTATAGATGTATAGATAAAACTATTTTCTTTAATTTTTCAAGCTACAGCTGCCTTATGAAGGACATTCATGTTTCCATCCATTTTGAAGGTGGCGAATGCGAATGCTTACAGAAAAGAGTTTTGTCTAGAAGCTCAGGTACTTTAAAAGCTTGTCATTGATTTTTAAATATCATTAACATAACCAATTTCGAATAAACTTTCACCTCTAATTTCATGACGACCCGTATGGCATAATGTTTACGATGGTGGACCGCGCCCGCGCCGTGCGAATGGTCCTGGGATCGATTCCCAGCGAGGCGGAATATTGAATAATTAGTTTGAGTGTCTGTTCTCGGTTGGGTTGTGAGTGTTTTTGTCTCTGTGTGTTGTCCATGGCACCCACGACATAGAGAATCCTAGTGTGAGGCTATGAGTGTGTACCGTTATTATTATTTAATTCCACCTCAAACCTGAACAGTAGGACTTGCGACCTTACTCCGAAATGGGTACGGCTACAATAGATCAAATCTGGTCGCAGGCCCTTGGCTATCCCAATTAATAACCTCATCCTAATAACCTCTCCCAGGATCGAGACCAGATCGACCCCGAGAAGCTGTCGGCCCTGAAGCTAGCGTCCCGGCGGCAGATGAGCGCGGAGTGTCTGGCGGCGGTGACCATACAGAAGGTGTGGCGCGGGTACCGCTCGCGGAACCTCAACAAGGACACGTTGCGGATACTGCACGCTATACAGGCGGCTCGGGCGCGGCAGCATATACAGTGAGTGTTGACTCTTTAATTAATGGCTTTGAACTTTGACCCATTTATGTCCCACTACTACGCACGGGTTTCTTTTAGTCTTCCAGTACCCGTACGTTTAAACCGTGTTACATACTAAGGTTGAGATCATTGAGCGCACTGTGATTCAAACGCCCCAACTCGGAGTTACTAACGGTTACTTTAATCGCTGCTTAGTACAGAATTTGTATGGAGATTATTTGCTAATGAGCGATTAAAGTAACTGTTAGTGACTCTGAGTTGGGGCGAAAGAACGTCAAATGTACTAGATTACTGACACTTTATTATTACGAAAAAAATAGAAAGTCATATAAAACAGCTTTTGTTAATTTAGGTCCATTATTTTTGTTCGCATAATAAAATTTTAAGTCTGAGCAAAACCTAAGCACAGTTTGTGTGTTTCTTACAACTTTACTATACACGAACCGTTACTTTCGAACTTTTATACTTAATTCCATTCACCCTGTACCAACATATCATCTACAACACCGTTATATCTATCTATCGATCGCATGATCTAAACATTTCAACATTCCTCACCAGACGGCTAACGTGCGACATGGAGGCGACGAAGGCGGCGCTAGAGAGCGAGCGCAAGATCCAGCAGCTGCAGATGCAGGCCATCAACGCGCTCTGGAAGAAGGTCTCCACCTTGCAGACCGCAGGTTGGTGCTACCAGTATTGTTGATGTTACCGGTATTGTCGGTGTTACCGGTATTCTTAGTGCTACCGTTATTAACAGTGTTACCGGTATCGATTGACCTAGGGTTTGAAATTAAGTGAATTGGCGCCACAATTTTCAGATACGCGGCGCCCAACATAACTTTAACCCTTTAAACCAAAGTAAAAAAAATGTTGAAACCTGACCCCCGCTGATTATTTTGTAAATATTGACCCGTGTAGGAAAACATTGTCCATCCCTGATTTGGCCACTGGGAGAATGCATTCTTGACATCTGTCAGTCGGGTATTCTTGACGTATGTCAGTCGGTCAGAAGAAATTCACCAATAGAAATTTACTTCATTTACCTGCCCTCATTTTACCTCACCATGACTAGCTACCTCAAACAGCTCTAGTGGACCCTCATTCTTATGTCAATTTTATCACACACCATACTATTCCAGAGTCCCAGAAGCACAAGGTACTGGAGCCGGAGGACAACGCAGAGGTGCTGCGCCAGCTCACCGAGACCTGCTACAACCTGCAGGCGCAGGTATGACTTCAACCCAGCTTCTCTTTATCTTAGATAACGCGGGCATAGCCGCTGTCCGATCACTAGTTAAGATATGCTATGGCACTCATTTAAAGTGGCAATTGCATATTGTATTTTAACAGTTTAAAAATTGAAAAATGCGTGTTTTTTAATAACTACGACGGTAAAAATTGGTAGTAAAATATTTAAACGAGTAAGTAAATAAAATTATTGGCCAGTTAAAATAAAGAAAATGATGATTCACCAATAGAAGAGGGGATCTGGTGCTCTGCAGCTTGCAAACAAGCATGCAACATGCAGCAAGCATGGTATCCGTTACGGCTCCGGCGCTGCGGGGCTTCGGCGCTCCACGCGAGCTTATCGTTGTAGATGCTTTCAACGCTCACCACCGCGAGCGTTAAAACCACCTGCTCCTCAGCTTGCGGGCCCTCCGCGCCTACGCAGGCTTACATTACACTCTAGGGGTAGAGCAGACAAGACTACGTGGAATCGGTTTTGCAGCGATTCGTTTCTGTCACTAACGTTAATGTTACCGCGCACTGTGAACTGCCCAACTGATGATCGAACTGCCAATTCCATCATTTTTACCGCCGATTCCACTATTGCACAGCCTGACTGATTATTTAACTGATTGAAATAACTGACAAATTGTTCGTATTTTACTGACATTGATTTATGAACCGCCCAAAGATTAACCAACTGCCCGTTTATTTTTACAATGGATTATCCTATAGTTCTTCAGAGTAACTTCTCAGATATTTAAAGAGCAGTCGTAAAAATACATATAAAATATTCCCATATACTATCACTTGCAGGTGGTGGAGTTGCGAGGCTGCATGCAGGAGGTGCTGCGCGCGGTGAGCAGCCGGAGCCGGGCGGAGCCGCGCGCCACGCAGACCGACATCACAGCCGTCATGACGCCGCAGGTACACCATTCTTCTATCACCTCACTATTATATCATCTCACTATTCTATCACCGCACTATTATATCACCGCACTATTCTACCACCGCACTATTCTATCACCTCACTATTCTATCACCGCACTATTGTAGCACCTCACTATTCTATCACCTCACTATTCTATCACCTCACTATTCTATCACCTCACTATTCTATCACCTCATAGGCTTTTTTGTATTAACCTCCGGCGATAAAAGAAATTCGAACTCAATAAATAAGTATTTTTTCAATACACTTATGATCGTATTTTTTTTATCTGCCACCATTTCGGAAAAAGGGGGTGTTAAATTATAGGTTGGATTGTCTATCGGTGTGTCTAAAGGAATAGAGCGATTTGGGGCCATCCATAAATTACGTCACACTAATTTCATGACTTTTTGACCCCTCCCCCCTTGTCACAGCTGGTTACATTTGTGAGACCTCCCCCCCTACTGTGACGTCACATATTATGAAATTTTACACCTAGAAATTATTACATTAAAACAGCAGTTCCGAAATAAGTTTTATTTCCATTAATTGGTTTTTTAATATTTACCTATACATACATACTAATTATTCCATTTTAAATTGTGACGTCACGAGATTTAGGTCCCCCTCCTACCCCTTGTCACACTTCATCGACCCCGCCCTCCCCCCTAACGTGTGACGTAATTTATGGATGGCCCCTTTGATGCAGTTTTTAGGGTTCCGTAGCCAAATGGCAAAAAACGGAACCCTTATAAATTCGTCATGTCTGTCTGTCTGTCTGTCCGTCCGTATGTCACAGCCACTTTTCTCCGAAACTATAAGAACTATATTGTTGAAACTTGGTCAGTAGATGTATACCGTAAACCGCGTTAAGATTTTCACACAAAAATTGAAAAATAACAATAAATTTTGGGGGTTCCCCTTACATAGAACTGAAACTCAAAAATTCTTTTTTCATCAAACCCATACGTGTGGGGTATCTATAGATAGGTCTTCAAAAATTATATTGAGGTTTCTAATATTGTTTTTTTCTAAATTGAATAGTTTGCGCGAGAGACACTTCCAAAGTAGTAAAATGTGTCGTCCCCCCCCCCCCCTGTAACTTCTAAAATAAGAGAATGATAAATCTAAAAAATATATATGATGTACATTACCAAGCAAGCTTCTAACGAAAATTGATTTGAACGAGATCTAGTAAGTAGTTTTTTTTTAATACGTCATAAATCGTAAACCGCAAAAAACATCGATCAAAGTTACAGTACGGCCGCTGTATTTTGGCGCGTCTGAACATAGGCTTTGCGAACTTTAGCGCGTGTAAGAGAGAGATGGCAACACGAACATGCATGTATGACTGAGACACAATACACCGCGTATCGAGTATTGGCGAATTATGTTACTGCGCAGCCTTCTGCGCGAAGTTCAGACGCGCCAAGATACAGCGGCCGAACTATACAATGAAGTACAAGAACTTTTATATTATGTTACTTGCTGCTACGGAACCCTTCATGGGCGAGTCCGACTCGCACTTGGCCGCTTTTTTAAAAGAAAGCCCTGTCTGTCGAGCAGCGAGCTAGTTCTAAGCTATGTTTGGTGGAAAGAAAAGCAGTTGTACAAAATCCGATCTCCTAGTATTAACATTGCCACGATTGACCCGTGCAGGAGGAGCGATGCGGCTGGCTGAAGCGGCCGCAGTCGCTGGCGCTGGCTCCGGCTTCGGTGCCGGCCGCCACCTCGCCCATACCCTGCGACCAACTTGTGTGAGTCTTAATATATTAACATATTTGTCTATGTCTATCTATGTCTATATAATTGAAATGTTCTGAATCACTTCAACCCTGCAAATATTGTAAAAGAATAACCTACATAATATGTATTCAATTTTGCTCAAGACTAAGTTATATGTAACGAGTAACATAAATTGAATACAAGTATAAAATAAATAACTAAATAAATAAATATTTAACTAATAAAATAAATGCAGATATCAAGGTTAATCAACAGCCGTAAATTGTTTAATAAATGCTCATGTACTCACGATTAGGATGTCCTATTTTGTGATCGCGGGTGACACGTACTCTATGTAGTCATCAAAGGATTTAAGTATGCAGGGCTTGATACAAAAACGTTTCGTAATGTTTAAAATTACAGAATATTCACATTGTATCAATGTTATAAGCTACCTATATACGTAAGGAATGATTTAACATAGATAATAACACAAACATTCTGTAATATTAAACTTTATGGAATGTTTTATATCACGTTCTTTATTTCTTTTTCTTCTGTCTTTCTTGGTCGGCAACGCATCAGTGATGCCTTGGTGTTGCTGATGTCCATTGGCGACGATAGCCACTTACCATTAGGTGGATCGTCAGCTCGTTTGCCGGCTATTTCTAAAAAAGTCATGCCTTGCTCTTTTGCTGACTGTACACAATGCAAAACATCTCGCACCATCCAGGATCAAATACTTGTCTATGCTGGAATTCCTTTATCATTCGTCAGGGTAACTGGATTACAAGGCCGTTAAGGCGAAATAAACAATTATTCACATGACTTACATTATGCATCCTTAAAATATTTCTATTTTAACATTAATATGTTTATTTCATTCGTTCGTAATCCAGCAGTGAAAAACCGAATGAAGTGGACGCTATAGACATTGAACGCACGGAATGTATCATAGCGGACGCGGACGCAGACGCGGTCGCTAGGGACGTCGCGCCCGCACGGGAGGCGATTCTCGACTGATGACGGACTCCTATTGTCTTAGCTGTAAGGGTCAAGGTCGCGTGGCACTGGGCAGTAATACTTAGGAGTTCCATAGTACTTGGTTTGAAAGTCGTAGTACATATAATAGTAAAATGCTAGAACTTGCACTTACGCTCCAACTCAGAGTCACTAACGGTTACTTAAATCGCTCCTTAGCAAAGAATCACCATACAAAATCTATACTAAGGTCAGAGTCACTAACGGTTACTTAAATCGCTCCTTAGTATAGATTTTGTATGGTGATTCTTTACTAAGGAGCGATTTAAGTAACCGTTAGTGACTCCGAGTTGGGGCGTTAGTCATGGCCATTTGCCGTTTAATAAAAGGAAAACCAAGGCCTGTTGGCAATCAAATATATAAAGTAAGGATAAGCAAAGTGATTCGTAATTTAATTAAATAAAGTAAAGTAAGTGAGGTACGATTCAGGTTAAGGTCTTCATTAATGCAGATCGACTGAGTAGCCTTATTGGAATCGAGTAGCCTGAACGAAATTTAAGATTAAAATAAGTGAGGGTGTCACAATTGGTATGCAATTTAACATTCGATATTATTTGCTTCTATTTTTAAGCGATTGCCTTGCTTTGCTTTGCTGGCACGTTGTTTTTGAGAATGCCAAATTTTACTAATTAAAAAAAATGTATCAAAATTAAAAATACGAATCGGCTCAACCTTTGCGAATACCACTGAAGCATAGCAGAGAGTCAGAGTATTAGTCAATTCGCTAGGAACTGACCTGAGTATTACTTGCCAGTGACAGACAGCTTGTATGAAGCAGCTTCCTTCATGAGAAGCCAATCGCTTGGTGTACTTGGTTGAGCTTTGTATGAAATTGTTGATTGTATTTAAGACTTGTAAGAGAGTGATTGGCTTGTTGTCACGTTTTATTGTTAAACATTTATGAAAACAAAGATACTGAGCTAGATGAGATCGTGCAATTAATTTATTTATCGGACGTAATTATAAATGAACAAAAATAATTTTTGATATGTTAAGAAATTTTATGTGATGAATGGGGTCAGCGTAAATGAACGGACTGGTTTCAACTAATTAGTTACAGTTTAAATGGCGCTAAAGTGAGTGTATATCTTTATTCTGATGTCAGTCGTATGCGAAGTGAAATAAAGTTCAATTTGAATTGTAACTAAATGTATGGTAAATTACCATCATTCCGTCAATATACGCGGACTCTTTCACGGAGGTCTCGGAATGGATTAAGTGTTCAGGCTTTTTAACGTTATCGGACCCTTGTGATATTTATGACGCGTAAAAGACGATGTGTTTCAGGTGTCGTTACTCACTTGTTTTTGTAACATCTCATAGATATACCTTAATTACTTATATACCTTAATTACTTGCCTAAAAATCGGTTTGCATGAACTATGATTTCTACTTTTCCTTTAGCGTATTAAAGTAGCTACTTACAAAAGTTATAATTAGGTCTGTAATTAAAATAAATTGATGGATAATTAAAATAAATTACATGTATAACTCACTAACTCAGTGTTCCGAAGTAAAAAAAATATCTATCTGGTGTTACGATAAGTAAGTTATAAACTTGAAACGCGACTTATTAGACCAATCCAAAAAATATTTAATTTTAAGGCGACTGTTGTATTCAAAGTTGTTTTGTAAGAAATGCCTGCGTAAGTTAGTTTTTAGGTTTTAGTGTACACATCACTGGTGTTGATTTTTTTAACCTATTATGACACATTTTTTAGGTAAGTATTTGCACGTTATGTTTCGTTAAGTACAATACGGCCGCTGTATCTTGGCGCGTCTGAACATAGGCTTTGCGAACTTTAGCGTGTGTAAGACAGAGATGGCAACACGAACATGCTAACATGTGACTGAGACGCAATACACCGCGTATTGAGTATTGGCGAATTATGTTAGTGCGCAGCCTTCTGCGCGAAGTTCAGACGCGCCAAGATACAGCGGCCGAACTGTACAGGTATTTATTATTTATTAATACAGTGTTATTGAGTAAGGTATTGTGCTGCATAATTTTACTGTACCAGAAAATAATCTTACGAATTTACAGTAGACAAAATAATTATGCTTAATCTTCATTAATTAATGTACGAGTATACTTGAACGTCATACCTTCACTGCCATTTTGATATACAAATCCAATTTATAATTAAACATACCCGTCACAAAAAGTACCAAATACCAAAATTGGTTTTGGATAAACTATATTTTTTTACTCAAAAATGACCCTTATGTAATATGTTTAAGAATGTCATGTTACATACATAATTATATGCATTAAACTAAATCATGTTTTGTTTTCGTGAGTAATAACTTAAGTAATGTGTAGCTATTAGCAGTGTTATTTGTATAAAGTGGAAAACGAAATACAATAATAATTCTGTAATCTTATTTAAATTAAGCATTTATAGTTAATCTAGAGTTTGAAAGAATAAGTGTTAGTAAAGCCCAATGCATAGGTAACGGGTTTTTTTCCCGTACGGGACGGGACGTGAAGTTTTCGTTTCATAGAAAATGTATACAATAGTGCATACGCAGCGGAATCCCGTACGGAACGTGGCCCGTACGGGAAAAAGCTTGTTACGTATACATTGGGCTTAACACTTATGAATTTAGGACGCCCGAATAGTTGGCTAGAACTCCACTCGACTCGAAGGACCATCATTCATTGAATGCAATCAGTAAGCTTTAACATCACGGTTTTAATATTTTTATGTACCTTTTTTATTTGATATACTCATTTTACCTCTTGCACTTGAACTAATTTAATTTTAAGTGTATATTTTAGAACGTTGGCGCCTTTAAGCAGCTAGAAACATTTATGCTAGTGTAACGTTAATTACAACAAGGGTTTGATTAATATTATTCTACTTAAAAGTGTTTTATATTACCTACTGCTTTTTTACTTACATTAAAATAATAATTTTTTTTTATTCATCTCCACAAATTGTTAATTGGTACAATTTTCTCTTAACATAAATTTACAGAGTTTACAATTTGTGGGAGATCTGGTGCCTAAACTAAGCCGGAGCCTGTAACATAGCACACCAGGTTCCCCTCCCATTTAACTTGTAAGAGTATTTGTATGTTCACATCTGTTTTCAAATTAAATTTAAAGTTACAAAGGTATATTTTTTAAATTAAATTTAAAGATACAAAAGTTTTTAAAATTAATATGCCGTCAGTTTTATGTCTATCAATGCCTTTATTAATTGTAATCAAGACGTGTTAATAACAAAACACCAGTGGTTGTAAGACAATTTTAAAGTTATATTTATTAATTTTTAGATAAGTATCGGGAAAATGTGTGTATGAACGTATTTATTTTTTATTAGTTTTGATATATTTGGACACAGTGTGGTAATGTTGCGATTTAATTTATTTTTATTAGGCCTTATATTGTTAAATTTTAAAAATTATTTGTTTTAATTTCCAGTCCCTTAATCTTTACAACGTAAAGTAATGATGATCACCAGATTCAGTTGAGTGAGATTCAGACGAGTATTCATCGACTTCATATTTATCACTTTTATTTAACTTCAGCAGTATTATTATTATGTACTTCTAGATTCAACATTAAAACACTGTATGTTCCCCGCCATTTTTAATTATTGCCGCATCGTTTCACTATCAAGTTTTTAAGTTTTATATGCGAATTCATCGACTTCATATTTATCACTTTTATTTAACTTCAGCAGTATTATTATTATGTACTTCTAGATTCAACATTAAAACACTGTATGTTCCCCGCCATTTTTAATTATTGCCGCATCGTTTCACTATCAAGTTTTTAAGTTTTATATGCGAATTCATCGACTTCATATTTATCACTTTTATTTAACTTCAGCAGTATTATTATTATGTACTTCTAGATTCAACATTAAAACACTGCATGTTCCCCGCCATTTTTAATTATTGCCGCATCGTTTCACTATCAAGTTTTTAAGTTTTATATGCGAATTCATCGACTTCATATTTATCACTTTTATTTAACTTCAGCAGTATTATTATTATGTACTTCTAGATTCAACATTAAAACACTGCATGTTCCCCGCCATTTTTAATTATTGCCGCATCGTTTCACTATCAAGTTTTTAAGTTTTATATGCGATGCGATCATCACTAGTCCATATTTGGATTAAAATCTATTATTTATCTTTTTACACGAAAACATGCGGTGTTATCTTTGACAAAACAACCTTTATTACGAACTGTGCACGAATTACTAAATTGATAACTAAGAAATGTCATTTTTAAACGAATCTCTTACTACGCTTGTATTTTTATTTAATTTTCTTCCGTTCTCATATATTTTATTATTATAGTAAGACTTCATTGCCATTTACCATCAGGTGGGATTGTAGTCCAACATTTACTTATAATTTTAAAAAGTACACACTTCAATTAAAAAATTGTAATTAATTGGTCTGTTGTGTCTATATTCTGATTGATGACTGAAAGCGTTGGATGAATTCTTGTTATTTAATTTATAGCTCCAAAAATAATCCAAAATCGCTGTTACATCGGCTGAGCAAACGTCTTTTAATAGAATTTAATGTTTGTTCATGGCGTTTTATTAAATCATGTCCACAAGAAATATTATTTTATGAACCAGGGTTCCGTTTAAAAAATGTATATTTTCCAATGATTCTTTGTTTTAAACATTAGCACTTAAATTAGTAAGTATTACATAATTGACATTTGTATTATTGTTTATTTTTATGTTTTCAGTCATTGCAAATCAGTGCTCTGTGTTATTCTATTCATGTGATTTGAATAGCAGTGTTTCATAATGGTACTAATTGTCTGCTAGTCATTTTTAATGTCATTCTTTTAATTTTAATCTTGTATGTTAAGCGATGGGCGCGCGGGACATTCGACGTACGCACGTGTAACAACATTATAACAGAAGATTTAATAACACACTTACGGTACGGCTTTATTTTTTGGTTGTCAGATTGTTTTGACAGCCAACTGTGTTTGAGAGTTCACTCGATGCTACAAAATAATCACTGTTCTGTGGGTCACTCTTTATTAGTAAAGTATTAGTTAAAATTGCTTTGATTACAGCCCAAGAAATGCATATTAGTTAACAAGTAACTTAAATATATTCAGTGTTCATGTCGCGTGCGTACGGTGAAAAGACGTGCGTGTTATTTAAGTACAGTCTGTGCATAGCTTCTTAGATTCACCCGATTATACCGAAGGACGCTATTATATTATTTAATACAATAACGTATATTTACTACGTGGAGCTGTCTGATTTTACAATCGCTTTATTATGTAGCCTATTTGTAGTTTAAAGGTTTAACGCGTGTAATTTCAAACGTAGTATCTTAGGGTATGTTGGCATTCCTCTGTTATACTTGGTCTCTGAAGTAGACGTATAATTACTTTACTATTCAATAATAAATAAAGGTTCATGTAGTTTAGTTATATAAAGTTTATACAATTTATACATTAACATCGATTGTATAATCAGACATTGGTGTGCACAGAGGAGATTTGATTGCTAATTGTCGACCTGGCATGAAATAATGCTGCATGGTGTCATAGTGTTAGACAAATGTATTGTAACTTTATAAAGTTGCTCAATTTATGTTCTAGTAGCAAATTAAGATCGTATCAGTCTTATTGAAGCGGGTTCCTCGGTGCACACCGGCATTGCATTCCCTTATCACTTATCGAGCTTTATACCAACAGAATGTATTATTTCTCATCAAGACTGACTACAGATCCATATTGCTCTGTCGGCTATCGTCGGGTTTTAGTTTTGTATACACGTTTATAAAGATTGTAAGATTTATTATCTGTAACTCATTAATTACCATGTTCATAGTTAGTGACTCCCCGCTAGAATACAGGCTGTGTAGTATCACAATTTTTTTTATTTTTTTTTTATCTCGTCGTCATCAATCATCATCATCAAATACCTAAAAAAAATGCGGTCTACGAATAATATTGAATTGACAAGATTTTTTTCTTTTAATTCAAGATGATTAAAGCTCCAAAATACTAAAAAGTAATTTACAGAAATAAAAAACCGCATCTGCTTTTGTATTGTGACAGTATTACCTATTATAATAACTGGAACTGCAAAAATAATTAACTTGTTGTAGTTTATTTTATTTTGTAAAACGTCACGTTACTTAATTTTTGTCGTTTCGAAATAAATATGGAATTTTATTAAACTACAACTGCCACTCATATAACAAAGTAATAAGTTTTATTCACATAATATTTTTATTTTCATATTTACTACAAAATTAAAGTTACGTGACGTTTTCAGTATAACTGAATATGAAAAAAAATTCGATGTAAAATATGTGGACGCTGTGCAATGATTAGTTAAATGATGTTACCTGCAACGAATGAAAAAATGTTTTACACGACTCGATTATAATATTGAAAAGTAATGGTAATGTAGTTCGTTTAAAACTTTATTACTAAAAAATCGAATTAAAAAATATTATAAAAGTGAAATGTAAAGTTCAAAAACATTTCGAATTACTAATAACGCGTCCAAAAAACTACAGGGTAACATTGTAATCAATTTTGCATTGAGTTGTATTAAATTGCGTTATATTGTAAAGTATTTGTTGTATTTAGTCCGTGTCTCTCGATCATTGTACAGTCGCCACGTGGTTCCAAAGACTCTTGCCGTCCTGAACACTTCTCGTAGCGTACCCACCTTATTTGTTGTCCACTGCGTTGAAGCCTGTATTTATTATGTTTTATAAAACGAACTTGAAAAGATCCTTGTGTTTCAATTCTTGTCCTACTTGATCTATGACTAGCGGATCCAGGGTAGGGGGCTACAGGGCTCAACTCGAGCCCCCCTCCCCCGAGATCTTCCCTCCCTTGTATTTATTGTGAAATGTTTTTCCAAGTATCGGTTGCGGTGTTGGAGAGCCAACTCTTAAAGCAGGTCATATGATTCATTGTAGGCCGTCATCACGTCTTTGTGCATTAGCGTGACGTCACAATACTGCGGTGCGACGGGCGTTTCTCGGTGGTGGTGCGACGGGACACTAATCGCTGTATCAGATTTTTTACATTTCTAAACCGCAACCTTAGAAAAAGAAGGCTTCTTTCTTACTTGTATAAGAACTCTTTAGACGCTAGAGAGCAAAAATTTCCTGAATCTTATATTTTGAACTGAACATTATATTCTTACCTTCCAAAGATACAAAACACCAAGTTAATATTTCGTTATACCATCAGAATACCCGAAGGTTCGTTTGTCGAATGCAAATTCTTTGAATTAAAATATTAAGGCAGAATATTATTATAAGCATAATACCTATTCGATTGCTTATTATCTCTTTTATCTTTCTCTTTATCTCAACTCTCCTCTCGTAAAGTCACTTTTCCTGCTCTGTTTTCTTACTTAGGTAATATCCTCCTGTACCAGGATTACTCGATTGCTTGGTTACATTTTTCTGTATATTTTGTGTCCTTAAAATAAAGGAAGAGCAAATGATAGACAAAAATAGCAGACAAAATATTTTGTTTGTTAAAATTATTACAAATTAATAAAATAAGTATATCGAAACAAGTTGATTGCGTCGACCCCATTTTAAATATAATTACAAGATTAAAGCTATGCCACTAGAATTAATTAAATTAACCGCATTATCCTAAGATATATGTAATATAAATACTAAATTGTAATTTATATGCCTAGCATTAAACTACACAAAATCCATAGGTATTGCTTGCCCACTATTACCAGATATTATGATTTTATATTTATTAAATAGGAAAGCTTATTGGTCATCAAATGTTTACTTAAATTATCTTCAAACAATTTGCTTGGGTAACAACAAAACATTGTCGATGGCACAGAACCTTACAGTGACCCAGCAATAGTATTTATTTGACCATAACCCCTTTCGATGTTACTATCTTTATCCGCTAATATCATTTAAGTTTTAATTATATCACGTCGAAGGCAGTAAAATATTCATAAATGGATATCAAGATCGTTTCTTATAAAATACATTTTCTTATATTTAAAACAAATTAATAAAATAATTCGTTTTTTAATGTCTAACATATTATTAGACAAACCCCTAATATTTGAAATTATTTGATATTTATTTACATTATAGTGAGAACAGTTGTTTTTAACCTAGAATGACAAATAGTGAATTAAAATATAAGTACCTTATTTTGATCAGTTTTGTTATTAAACAATTATTATGGCCAGATATAATCAATTGTACAAAAGGGTTTACAGATCTTCATTATTATCTATACACTATTCATGGAAAAATTATGTATAATAAATAGCCAATATAATTAATGAACACTTATATTAATTAGCTTTTTCGTCCTCCATAACTTTATCATATACCTACCTATACCCTAACACCACAGCCTTACATTTTATAAAGTTCCAACCAAGATCCAACAGAAAGTTATTACAATGTGTTAGTAGGTTACCAGTTACATTTTTTTATATTTTCCCCACTTACACACATTTAACAACACACACACTCATTTAAAATACTTTGGTTGTTTATAAACTAAGACAATTTTAATAACATCATAAAAATGTTCATGTTTTATGGCTAATGGCTAAAAAACTGACCTAATATCACGTACGGCATAGGGGCATATTACATTGTCAATATTATCACGATATTGTGATATTACTGATAGTGTAATAGGCCGTATCGCAGTATCGTGATAATATCACAGAACATTCGGAAATCTTGAAATCCGCGATACTAAGGGGGCGTGGCTTCAATAATATTGAAATGTAAGCTCTTCGCGATATTTTTCTGTCATTATTTGCTTGCAGCCATGGCGGAACGACGTTCGAGTAGTGAGGATGACGAATGTTAGGGAAAAAAATGATTTGAAAGAGTTCATTCTTGTATTTGAAACGTGCCCGTCTTTGTGGAATCCGAACGATAAATCTAATACGAGTAGGTATATATAAAATTCTCGTGTCACGCTTTTTAGGGTTCCGTAGCCGAATGGCAAAAAACGGAACCCTTATGGATTCGTCATGTCTGTCCTGTCTGTCTGTCCGTCCGTATGTCACAGCCACTTTTTTCCGAAACTATAAGAGCTATACCATTGAAACTTGGTAAGTAGATGTATTCTGTGAACCGCATTAAGATTTTCACACAAAAATAGAAACAAAACAATAAATTTTGGGGGTTCCCCATACTTAGAACTGAAACTCAAAAATGTTTTTTTCATCAAACCTATACGTGTGGGGTATCTATGGATAGGTCTTCAAAAATGATATTGAGGTTTCTAATATCATTTTTTTCTAAACTGAATAGTTTGCGCGAGAGACACATCCAAAGTGGTAAAATGTGTATCCCCCCCCCCCCTGTAACTTCTAAAATAAGGGAATGATAAAACTAAAAAAAATATATGATGTACATTACCAAGCAAACTTCCAACGAAAATTGGTTTGAATGAGATCTAGTAAGTAGTTTTTTTTTAATACGTCATAAATCGTAAACCGCAAAAAACATTGATCAAAGTTACAACGAACTAAAAGGACTTTTATATTATGTTACTTGCTGCTACGGAACCCTTCATGGGCGAATCCGACTCGCACTTGGCCGCTTTTTTGAAGTTGAACTCCTCCGAAATGGCTCGACCGATTTTCGTGAATCTTCGCGTGCATATCGGCTAGGCCTAGGGTGGAGAATCGGACAACATCTATTTTTCATCCCCCTACCCCTAAAATTTTTTTGACAGAACAACGTTTGCCCGGTCAGCTAGTCTAATATATAAAATTCTCGTGTCATGGTGTTAGAAGTTGAACTCCTCCGAAACGGCTCGACCGATTTTCGTGAATCTTAGCGTGCATATCGGCTAGGGTGGAGAATCGGACAACATCTATTTTTCATCCCCCTAAATGTTAAGGGTGGTCCACCCCAAAATTTTTGGAAGAACAACGTTTGCCGAGTCAGCTAGTATTATATAAATACTATCAAAAAGAATGAAGACCTTGACAAGAACACAACCCTCGGTGCCAAAAAGTGTCATTTCCCGGGATCTTTTTAATTATTAATTCTCAATTCCACACAGACAAAGTCGCGAGTAGGAGCTAGTCCATAATATAACACGACTTACTCTAGTAAATTCAACGACGTACTGATGATGATATTATTGAAAATGTAATAGCCCAATTTCAATACTTGCGATATTGCGATACTAGGATCGTGATAATATTGACAATGTAATATGCCCCATAAAGTAAAAATTCTTTTTTTTTTCCTTATAATAAAGTTATAAATTCAACCAAGTTTATTACAAAGATTTAAAAAAAAAATGTGATTAGAATGCACTAATTATGTTTTATGACTTATAGGTATTTCTAAAGACGGACTGAATATAAATTCATAGCTGAAGAGCAATAAAATTCTGTCCTCAAATCCCTTTCGCTTCTATATCTCAATATATTTTGCTCATGTTCATTTGAACGCAATAGTGCGGCCACATAGCTTTAAGAGTCCTTGATATTTTTTTATTTCCATTTAAATGCCTCCAATAAATGGAGGTAGGTTAACTATCTCTATTTAAACGCTTTACCCAGCTAGTCTGAAGAGTCTGAACAGTTCCTACGTTATCGCAAACGGCTTTAGCTTTCACGTTAACCCGCTTACCTCACCTCGTCGGACCAGTGTTTGTCCTAAGAATGTTGCCAACATATCAACGATCTCAACCATTGTAAAACTTTTTATACAGTCGTCTACGATGACTACGCGATTCATTTACATGCTAGGGATTAAAATCGTGTTTACATTCCGCATTTCGTGTTAAATACGACCTTCTTAGTCTTAGTGCATACCAAGTAAAAATATTTCAATATACTAGTTTATTTAATGTAAGCACCATAGTTGATCAACAATGCACTTTACCAGATTGGTTTTTTGATCTTACTTTAAAGGTTCGCTTACAATTAGAACTTATGATTCCCAAAACCAGTTCAATAGTACGCGCTGTGTTTCTCTACCAACTAGATGACTAACCGCTGAAAATATACAACGCCTGCTGAAAGCCGATCCGAGATAGGGCCAGGGAAAGTGAGTATACTTAATTTGTTTAGTGAGTATACAATTTTTTTTTTGTAGTCTTTATTTGGTAAACAATCTTAGCATTACTTTTAGCATTATTTCATTGAAATATTAATTCAAGTTAGTGCACAAAAAATATTAATTAAAAGTAACCGCCCTCGCTTTGCTTCGGTTTTCTTATTGGAACGAAGTTCCTTATCGCGCGTTGCGAAAGGGGGCTAGGCGGGAAAAATTGGGACGAAAAGTTGTAACGACACTTTTTGCCGCCGCTTATTAATTAGAGCGAGTTACTAGGCGACCAGAAGTCTTCGAGGGTTTAGTATTAATCGAAAGGAACTTCGTTCCATCCGGGTGTCCCTTTACACCTCTCATTTTTTTTACACCTTGGGTTATATTATTGGAGTTTATTAAGGATCCGTCATTTTTTTTAAATATAACATAACCTATGTCACCCGGGGTTAGGGTAGCTTCCCAACAGAGAGAGTTCTTCAAATCGGTTCAGTAGTTTCGGAGCCTATTCAATGCAAACAAACTAATCAAATCTTTCCTCTTTATAATATTAGTATAGTTTGTTGTGTGTTAGCCAGAATATTCTTCTTTTCTTTCTTTCTAAAAAAATGGAGCATAGTCATGTAGTACGCTCTTATCGCAGCGTGTTGAACGTTCAAACGTTGTGGGTGTGGCGTGAATGGGGCGAGTTTACCGCTACAGAGGGAGACTTTAGATAGAAAGAAAGTAAAAACAAAATATTTATTTCGTCATTTTACATTGGTTAACAAATAAAAAGGATAACCATCAGCTAGTGTTACGGAGCGATAAGAAACCAGGACATGATTTGCAGTGTACACCTTATTTTTCTGCAGAGTTGAGGCTCGTCAAATCAAAAAAAAATTTGACAATAGTATATTTAATATTTCGAAGCCTTATTGAAGCGAGAAAGCGCGAACGGGGTCAAATCAAAGGCAGGTTTTTGACCCAGAGCAAACTGGCAGGCAATTTCACCGAGCACCGAGGCGAACTTGAAGCCGTGACCGCTCAGACCGGAGATTACTAGAGTGTCGGCGTGCCCTGGGAGAGTGTCAATGATGAAGTCCTCGTCTGGCGACATGTCGTAGGTACAGGCCGCTCCGTGGAGACATAGGCCGATACCGGGCAGAAACTCGCGAAGGAAAGGGATCACTTCAGTGTCATCGCTGGCGAAAGCTCCAAACGGCTTGCGCTGATCCGGGGAAGCTACAGCCTGCCCCCCGTTGTGTTTACCGACCTTCAGCTCATTACCCTCCGCCGGGAAGCCATAGTAAAAGTCGCCGTTGAGGGTTTCAGCGGTGAAGGCCGGGAACTTCTCTTCACGGTAACGGTTGTCGGCCTGGTGCCAGGAGAAGGTCTTCCGAACCGGGGACACTGGCAGCTCTGACAGCAGCTTGGTGACCCAAGTCCCGGCGCTGACCAGAAGTTTTCTTCCCTTATACTCGCCGTGTTCCGTCACAACGGTGACGCCATCGTCATGACGGATGTCGGTCGCCTTGCAGTTGAACAGCTGCGTACAACCAGCCTGTTTTGCGAGGCTGATGTAAGTCTCTACAGCGATTTCGCTCTTCAGGACGCCTGAGTCAGGCTCGAACAGACCGACGTAGTTTTCCGGCACCGCGATCTCCGGCCAGCGAGCACTAACTGCTGAAGCTTCCAACTTTTCAACTGGGAGCGAAAACTTCTCAGCGCTGGAGACGACATTGCGGATGAAAGGAGAATTTTTCGGCCCAAGGTTGATGACCCCGGTGCGGTGGAACAGCTTAACACCAGTGGTTTCGGCCAAGTCATCCCAAAGCTTCTGAGCGCGTAGTACCAGGGGAACATATCTCTCGCCCTCACCGTACGCGTGACGCATGAGGCGGGTGTCACCGTGATGGCTGCCCTGGTCGTGGGGTGGATGACCGCTGTCGATCATCAGCACCTTAAGCCCCGCCTGCGAGGCGTAGCACCCGGCGGCTGCGCCCACTGACCCACTCCCGACGATGATGAGGTCGTACTTCATTGTCTGTGGAAAGGTATCTTTAGCAGTATTAATTCACCAGGCAAACAGGTTGCAAGCTTAAATATATATAAGTAATAGGCAACCCGTCACGATTGTGCAGCCATAAATGTCACTGGAATAAGGCACCACGATTTTCAGGATCTTACCATTGCGAAGGTTAATATTGTCTGGGCGGCGGATTTTTAATACCTTAGGTCATGAATGTGCTCCAGCATAAAAGGGTAATCAGTAGTCAAGGTCTAGTTTTACGACGGGCACTAAGGATAAGCGTGAACGGTGTTTGCATCTCTACGATGCAGAACAATTAACTGACAACGCAGCTTGTATGACTGAACACACCTCGACTCCTGATGGTAAGTGGCTACCGTCGCCCATGGACATCAGCAACACCAAAGGCATCACTGATGCGTTGCCGGCCAAGAAAGAGAGAAGAAAAAGAAGAACTGGCTCTCAAGCCCCCAGCCCTGATTCGATTGCACCTGATTGTTGATGCCGGACGTGATCTACCGAGACGTAAGAGATATGTACTTATTAACATACATCTTACAACCATTCTCAATATCCAACTCTCATAATTATCAAACCATAAATTCATATTATTTTCAAGAGCATACTAAACTTCACCATCAGCTTAGAGGAAATGGAAGAGAGAAACATAATTTATATTTAATAAAAGAGCAGCGTTTTTGTTATACGTTTTCGTATTCATTTAACTCATTACGATACAAAAAGACTACTAAAAGCCATCACGAAGGATATACATATATTATAATTACTACTAGCTGCTTAGTATTCTACCACCAAATCTTTCTGAAGTATCTTATCATAATTATCTTTGTATTATTTAATGATTGCCATCCTTCATATCACTAAAAAAAGTACATACTACAACCATATAAAATGATTAATTTAAATATTGGATTGTGCACATTTCAATATACAAATATTTTTTGCACCGATATTTCTACTTACATGTTAAATGTTACCTATCTTATAAAAATGTCCATGGGACTGGGTCGAAAATATAGGCATACCAAATATATATCGTGAGTACCCTTGTCGTAGTAAAATGTCCATTAGATCGTATATAGCATATAGAATCCTATGCGTAATCGTA
Source organism: Thymelicus acteon (assembly GCA_951805285.1). Classification (NCBI taxonomy): domain Eukaryota; kingdom Metazoa; phylum Arthropoda; class Insecta; order Lepidoptera; family Hesperiidae; genus Thymelicus; species Thymelicus acteon. Next base: position 12,787,465 of record OX638234.1, read on the forward strand.
TGAGCGCGTCGGGGGTAAAATAAATTATTCAGGAGTCGGTGAGGTTCTTGCATAACAGTGCCGCCTTAAAACTATATTCTTCCACTTTGTGTTCGAAATTCAACCGTAACTCATGCTATCAAAGGTTTACAATACAGTAACACAGTTAAAGAAACCACTGATAGCATTCATGATTCAATGCAACAGTATTTAATGTAAATAAATGTTATTAACAGATAAGATACTACGTAGACGTGTGTCTACGTGTTCTAAGTTGAAAGATTTAATGATAAAGGGTTTGAGGTACTTACTGGATGACGGGAGCTCATATCTTTACACTGCTTACTTCACCAGTCACTAATTTACTGTGTTTTAGCGGCTTTCCCCGCGTGAAGGTGATTATAGTCAAAATTATCTAAGATGCCCATAATGATAGCTGCTGTTTATTAATATGAACTAACCTTGTATGGGTGTCTTTGAGCGAAATGGAATATTCATTTACTTGACATGAATAGTTGAATACTTACGGACAAAGGATTTTGCCAAAATTTGTTAAAAATCCCTACTCATTTTCATTGGCGTTGATTATAAATCATATTATACGTTAAAATCTAGTAAAAATCCCATCAAATCATAATTTATGCAAAATTTAATAAAAATATATGACGTCGAAACAATCTTATATGAAGAAGCCTAAATCTAATCTGACGTAGGGGGATGTGACGGCTTGAAACCGTTCATAAAACCAATCATAATCGATATATTACTATAATCGAAATTTAAAAATGAAAATTGATTAATTTAATTACATTGTTAAAAATGATTTGCTTGCATTTGAATTTAAAATTAGGTACCCAATAATACCACGACGAATTGGATGCTAACAAAGGACATTTTCCATTATGTATGGGCACTTCGCCATCCATGGACAGTAACTGCAGATAATATGTTATTAATTATGTATTTAAGGTTGCGGTAAACATTTTTTTTTCAACAAAATAATAATTATGTTATACATGAATGTGTCTTACGAAATAAGAAAGAATTTATTTACTGTAGTTTTTTCCTGACGCTCATAATATAATTATTATGTCAAAATATTATTATGAAACTGAGCGGGACTTTCATTCTATCATGATCTATCTTTCTTTCTTTTTCTTCTCTTTCTTGGCCGGCAACGCACAAGTGATGCTTTTGGTGTTGTTAATGTTCGTGGGCGAATGGATAAAAGAATATTTTATTGAAGTCGTAAATAGGTTCATAGCTCAATCGAGGTAGGTAGTAGGTAGGTAACTAGGTACCTAAATATTACGGTTTTTAGTTTAAAATTTAATTATCGAATCGATTAGAAGATCTTATAATTTTGAATCGATTTGTTGTAAAAATTGGTTTCTTTTGTGAACCGATTTTTTTGTACATCTCTAATGTCACTGTGATGGCAAACGACAAATTGGGCTTCTTAGTTCGCGGTGACTATAGTGGTCCGCGGTGGCGTATAAACCAGTTGTATTGTTTACATCCGCTAGGCGGCGCGAGCGACGTTTGACGTTACCCGCTGTCATTGCTCGGTGATAGGGTGGAATCCATCCTAAAGCTTATTGTGTTTATCTGTATTAAGGTCGCTGCATACGTAACGTGGACGGGGCATAAATATACGTCCGTGCCCCGTTCCCGTCCCGTCCGCGCCACCGTGGCGTATGCGATATCCTTTACATTTTCTATGAAACGATGTTTCCAAAACTTCATGTCCTGTCCCGTCCACGTTACGTATGCATCGGCCTTTATTTAGCGTTCTGTACGACCTTGTCCGTGTAAACTTCGATATATACCTTTTTTATACCAAATCTGAGATTTGTACTGCCTATACTGTACGGTATTCAAAAAGTGGTACAAAGGTTTACCCTTCATGTATTCAGTTCATCATAGAAACCGTGTTATAAATTAAAATAAGTTTTTTTAGTATGCAATTACATTCATTCACTGGTTAAGTAAAAATCTTTGTAAATAACATATAATAGTTTTATGTTAAGATACATTATGCATGTACACCGTCGTACGTCGCGTTACATTTGCATTGCAACATTTTTGGTGTATTTTGATTTTACAGTTATTTACAGCTACACCAAATTTGCAATCACGAGTTGTTCACAGATATGCTATATTGCTATTATGACAAGAGCTATTTTGCGACGGTAAAAATATACTTACTGAAAAAAGTAGGTAGCAATACAATTTGAATAACTAATGTTTTAAATGCAGTCATGAGCGCTTTCTGTGTCATAACCATAGACATAATAAGTAGTATTATAGACTAGGCAAGGTATCTGAGCATATGTAAGTGAAACCGTCACGCTGCGAAGAAAGGCAGGAGGTAAACCTATTTGTCTTACTTACGAATTACGCGAGTCTCCTTGGTCTCTTTCTCTTTCTAATAGCGTGACGCAAAGAAGGCCCGCTTGTCTAGTCTAGTAGTATTATGTCTATGGTCATAACACAACCCTGATCAATGTTCCACTACCTACATATAAGTAATATCCACATTCAATAGTGTCTTAATATTCATTGGCGATGATATTGAAAATAATACCGCCCGTACCGTTTCCAAACTCACCTCTACCGTCATTTAAAAAAATTAACACGTGTATATCCAACTACCGTACAAATACGCGTCTACCCTCATTTGAAAAACACGTCTCTAAACTTTTGTTCGTAACTTAATTTCTCCCACTCGCGAATACCTCACAGCTGCAACCAAACCCAACATAAAAATACACACAGGATCACAGTTTAAAAATGACTACCTTCAATAACATGTTCGTTTTCGTTTTCGTTATCGTTCTGCGCTGAATCACCTTCTCTTTGGTCGCGAAAAAACTTCGCCAACCGTTGTCGTTGCACATCGTTGTATGTTTTGTACGTGAGCCGCACTTCGTCCATCAGTTTGAGCACGGCGCGGTTCCGCGGCGACACGCGATGCGCCCGCTCTAGATCCGCTAGCGCCGCGTCGTAGTCTTTCAGCCTGAAGTGCGCCTGAGCGCGCCTGTATAGTGCTTTTTCGTTCTTTTTGTCCACTTCTAGTACCTGGATAAATTGTTACATCAGTCATGGTGATAGTTAACAGTTAAAACCCAAACCAAAGAGTGATATTAAGTATGTTACGCTCAAAGACCGAAAACGCTCATTGAGCGCAAAAACCGTTCACGACGCGTTGTTTCATCTGTAAAACATCCACAACGTGAAATTCGTGTTGAATAAAAACAGCCACCTAACGAACTTAACCAAACCGACTTCGATTTAATCAATGGATTCCGCCCCTGTCTGTTGCCTTATGTCGAATGGGTTATCAACTCTGTGTTTTATATAGTTCGAACTATCCAGCTATAATTGACGACCTTGTAGCCTAGTTGGTAGCTAACCTGCTTGCGAAGCGAGGGGTCCCGGGTTCGATTCCCGGCCGGGGCAGATATTTACGTGACAGATAAATAGTTGTACTCAGGTCGTGGGTGTTATTGTGATGTGTTATATGTGTCGTCCATGCCACCCGCGACACAGGTATAAACTTACTGCGGGGTATGAGTGAGTAAGCGTTTATTTATTTACTAGCTGACCCGGCGAACTTCGTATTGCGTAAAAAACTTTTTTTTCTAAAATAAAAGTACCTAGTCTAAGTTACTCCTTGTTACATCAGCTATCTGCTAGTGAAAGTCCCTTCAAAATCGGTAGAGATTAGCCGGAACAAACAGACAGACAAAAATTGTGAAAAATGTTGTTTCGGCATACTCGTATGTACCGTGTGTACTTAGTAAAATGTATTTAATAAAAAGCGGTTATTTTAATATTACAAACAGACACTCCAATTTTATTTATTTGTATAGATGTATAGATAAGAATGAGTGGATAATGAGATAAGAGTGAGACCGCACCTCGTTACAGGAGTCGATGCAGAGCGTCCACCGCTGCAGCTTTCCGTGGCACGCGGCCAGGTTGAGGCAGCTCTGCCGCATGTACTGCACCATCGTGTTGATGTCTGGGGAGTTTTGTTTAATTAAAACCAACCACCCATAATTTTACTGTCCCGTTGCTGGGCTCGGGGTCTCCTCTCATAATGTGAGGGGTACAGGCCACAGTCTACCACGCTGGCTCAACACAGATCGGCAGACTTCACATCACATACCTTTGAGAACTTTATGGAGAACTCTCAAGTGTGCAGGTTTTACCTTTCCTCACGATATTTTTGAAGCAAATGATAATAAAATTAACTTCTAATACGCACAGAATATTTGAAAATCAGAGGTGCGAGCCAGGATTTGAAATCGGGCCCCTGCGTTCGGGAGACCAACGTCCTAACCTCTAGGCTATCCCTACTTTTGTTTATTTATTAAACCTTTTCTATGGAAATGGCTAACAAAATGAGCTCACGATCCACCTGATGGTAAGTGTAAGAGGAAACATTGAGACATCAGACCCAAGCTCAGAAGCAGGACAGTTCGATGCGCCCCCTGGTGATCTACCGCCATAAAACATGAACCTGCTCTATAATGATACCTTTTGAATGCAAAAACCCCAATGAAATCGGCCCAGTAGTTTTCATAAAAAACGGTAACAGACATAAATACAAACAAACAACCTCTAACCCTAAACGTATACCGCCTCCATTCCGTTCCGTCCATCGTGGGTAAAAATCATAACTCACAGTCATCTCTGACGTCACCATCCCCGACCTCCCCCATGCGGGCGCGCACGTAGTCGACGTACCGCGCGCACTTGACGTACTTGCGCGCGGCCGCCACGTACCGCCGCGCGGCGAACAGCTCGTTGCCCGCCAGCTTCACGTCGCGCAGACACGGCATTAACTCGTCGACCTAAAGGTTACATTCATATCAATTAACAAGCTGACCCGGCGAACTTCGTATTGCCTAACAAACTATTTTTTTTTCTAAAATAAAAGTAGCCTTAGTTCCTCCTTGTTACATCAGCTATCGGCCAGTGAAAGTCCCGTCAAAATCGGTTCAACCATTTCAGAGATTAGCCGGAACAAACAAACAGATAGACAGACAAAAATTGTAAAAAAAATTGTTTTGGTATATCGTCGTTGCGACTTTAAGACCTCTTATGTGTTATGTGCCACTTTTGGCAAAATCACTTTTTTACATCAAATGACTCTACATTTTAAAGCACTATCGAAATCAAAAACTCTCATGTGTGTAGGTACGACATTTCCATCGTTTTCACATATTATGTGCTTGTTAAACAAAACATTATCGATTTTTATCAATTCCCTCAAAAATCTGATTTTTTACACATAAAGAGGTCTTAAAGTCGCAACGACGATATGTACCGTGTATACATCCAAATGCACTTAGTAAAAAAAGCGGCCAAGTGCGAGTCGGACTCGCCCATGAAGGGTTCCGTAGCAGCAAGTAACATAATATAAAAGTTCTTGTAGTTCGTTGTAACTTTGATCAATGTTTTTTGCGGTTTACGATTTATGACGTATTAAAAAAAACTACTTACTAAATCTCATTCAAACTAATTTTCGTTGGAAGTTTGCTTGGTAATGTACATCATATAGTTTTTTTAGTTTTATTTTATGATTCACTTATTTTAGAAGTTACAGGGGGGGGACACACATTTTACCACTTTGGAAGTGTCTCTCGCGCAAACTATTCAGTTTAGAAAAAAATGATATTAGAAACCTCAATATCATTTTTGAAGACCTATCCATAGGTACCCCACACGTATGGGTTTGATGAAAAAAACATTGAGTTTCAGTTCTAAGTATAGGGAACCCCCAAAATTTATTGTTTTTTTCTATTTTTGTGTGAAAATCTTAATGCGGTTCACAGAATACATCTACTTACCAAGTTTCAATGGTATAGCTCTTATAGTTTCGGAAAAAAGTGGCTGTGACATACGGACGGACGGACAGACAGACAGACAGACAGACATGACGAATCTATAAGGGTTCCGTTTTTTGCCATTCGGCTACGGAACCCTAAAAAGCGGTTATTTTAGTATTACAAACAGGCACTCCAATTTTTAACCGACTTCAAAAAAAGGAGGAGGTTCTCAATTCGACTGTATTTTTTTTTTATGTTTGTTACCTCAGAACTTTGGACTGGGCGAACCGATTTTGATAAGTTTTTTTTAATCGAAAGCTGGTGGCTGTCATGTGGTCCCACATAAATTTTATTGAGATCTGACAATGGCATCCATGAGAAAACCACATAGTCGTAAATTTGTGTTAAGATGTGCGCGACAAATTGACGAATAACTCAATATCACGCCAACCAATTTCAATGATTCTTTTTTTAATCGAAAGCAGGTGCTTGTCATGTGGTCCCACATAAATTTGAACGAGATCTGAAAAGTAGTTTTTGTGACTTTGAAGTCGGTTATTTTTTGTTAGTAAAATTTAGATTATATTTATTTGTATAGATGTATAGATTAATGGTAGTTCAACGTAATCGATGGCTACGAACGCTGGAGTTCCTCAGGGGACCGTTCTTTCCGCCACTCTATTCATGCTGCACATTAATGATCTGCTAATGACTGGTATTTATGAGTACGCAGATGACAGCACTGCAGTGGAGCGATACCTGCCAAGTGCTCGAGCCAGTAGGGAAGAAATACAGTCTGAAAGAGAGGCTATGTTGGACCGTGTGAATTAGCAATGGGCGATACTTGTAAAAAAACAATCGAATGAATCGACTATAGCCCTCATATCTATTCGAATGGTCTATTACCTTATGGTCTATTAAATACTACCATTTTAGACGATATAAAATTGAATGTAAAGAATTTAACTTAGAATTATTCAAATATTATAGGGCTAAGGTCAAGTGGATGATAGATAACTTGTACTTAAACTACATTAAATCCACAGAATCCAACATATGTCAAAATCCTCGTTTATTTTGGAGCTATGTAAAAAGTCAACGTCGTAGTTTGCATAATACGGGTATTTACCGTAATGGCACTAAGCAAGTGACAGGGCAAGAGGCGGTTAACGTTTTTGCCAATTTTTTCAGCTCTGTGTTTTTATCTGAAGCGCCACACCTTAACATCGACCTACTGAATCAAATTCCGGTAGACGAACAACAATGTAACAATAATTTCACAGTTACATTAACATCAATCACATTAAAAGAAATAAGCAAAGCGGCTAAGCAATTAAAACCCCAGTCTTCCGCTGGACCTGACGGTATACCTCCTTTCTTGGTGAAGGATTGCATAGAAGTCTTCCAGTATCCGTTATTATATATTTTTAATTTATCAATAAGAACTTCAACATACCCAGACACTTGGAAGATTACTAGGGTAACGCCTATCCCAAAGACTGGTGGCAACACCGATATTGCAAACTTCAGACCAATAGCAGTTTTGTCGGCGTTCGGCAAGTTATTTGAACGCATTATTAATAGCCGCGTTATGGAACAAGTAAGACCACAGTTACATGACAGCCAACATGGTTTCAGACAGGGTCGTTCGACAGCAACGAACTTGTTTAATTTCGTGGCTGATGTTACAAACACCATGGACTCTGGCGGACAGGTAGACGCTGCATACTTTGACTTCAAAAAAGCATTTGATCGCGTGGATAATGATATACTACTAGCAAAGCTAATGCGTTTCGGATTTGCTCCTAACTTGCTGAGCTTTTTTGCGTCATATCTCATGAACCGAAGGCAATATGTACAGCTTTCGTACTATAAGTCACAACTTTATTTCACGCGTTCGGGTCTAAGTCAGGGTAGCACGCTAGGTCCAAGTCTATTTCTTATAATGATAAATGACTTGCCCAACGTCCTCAACTCTTCTAATTGCCTCTTATTTGCCGATGATGTGAAAGTTTACCGCCCCATCGAAGATGACCAAGACTGTGATGTTCTTCAAAGAGACATAAATAGTATACTGCAATGGAGTATAGACAATCGGCTTTCACTAAATGTCGACAAATGTAAGTGTATATCGTTTTCCAGATCTCACTCGCCACTATATCATGACTATCAACTCCATGATACTATTCTCCAACGTGCCTCTTCGATGCGAGATCTTGGCCTATTACTAGACTCGCAACTTGACTTCCGAGAACATGTGAAACAGTTGTGTGCTAATACGTATAAAACTCTCGGATTCATTATGAGAACTGCTACGCAGTTTACTGATTGGAAGGTGGCGCTCTTACTCTACAAGACGTATGTGCGTAGCAGACTCGAGTACAACGCAACCATATTTAATCCTCATGAGAAGAAATATTCTCTCATGATGGAAAAAATACAAAGAAAATTCGCGCGGTTTCTGTACAAACGTAAATATGGGTACTACCCATTTTTGTACCCTTCCCTATTCGTTTCCGGGATGGTCGGTCTCGATAGTCTTGAGCTAAGACGAAAGCTTAGTCTGATGGTGCACTATTATCTCTTACTCAATGGGAAAATTGATAACCCCTCGGCTCTCGCCTCTTGTGAGTTAGAGGTTCCGTCACAGATGCGTGGCTTGTACGGTGGCAGGAGGCCGAGCCGGCTGCTGGCAGAGCGTGCGGTGCGCGCGCGCCGCACGGCCGCTGCACCGCAAAGGGCCGCTCCCGTCCTGCTCAATCGCTTCCTAACTCAGACTCCAGAAGCCGACATATTCTGTAACGCTTTAAATAAGTTTATATTGCTCTGTTCAGTGTTCCTTAGTTTTAATGTATAGTATGTAGTTCTATCAACCATGTATACAATGTATGTACCTATTTGACTTAGTTTTAAATTCTGCACGTAATGCTTTGGGTTAGTCCTGTTAATTATGTGTATTACATGTGTGTGTATAAATAAATAAATAAATATTCATTCGTCGTCGCAGATTAACTATCGTTACTATTGTATCAAACTATTGAACATACGAAAATTTTTGCTTGGCGCTAAAAATGTGTCCGCAGCGTGGCGTGGCTATTCCAGGAAGCGCGGCGCACAGCAGTGGAATTAAAAAATAGATTTTCATTTTCAAGTAAACCTACTTAGACGTCGGGGGTTAAAAGTGCGATATTTATTTTTTCCCTAATTCAAATCTCTTAACACTAAAGTAATACAGTTACAATCGAAAAACTGGGTAATCGGAATACAGCCAATCAAAGAAAAGAAAACATGTCGCGCTTAACAAACAATACTCAGTTATAATTCGAAAAAAGACCACGCCTCGGTAAAAAGAGCACAGGACGCTTGGTGTGGTGAAACTTGTTTGGTGTGGTGAAACTCGTTTGGTGTGGTGAAACTTGTTTGGTGTGGTGAAACTTGTTTGGTGTGGTGAAACTCGTTTGGTGTGGTGAAACTTGTTTGGTGTGGTGAAACTCGTTTGGTGTGGTGAAACTTGTTTGGTGTGGTGAAACTTGTTTGGTGTGGTGAAACTTGTTTCGATCCATCGGTACTAAGGTTATAGAATAAAAGACAAGAAACATTCGCAACAAACGACGTGAAGTCGTCAAGAACCTATGTTCTGATGAGACAGTCAAGGGGTACTCACGTTGGGAGTGTCCCGCATGTCCTCGGGAAACTCGGGCAGGCGGTCGGCCGTCCCGTCGCGGCACCGCACGTCCCAGTTGTCCACGTCCTCCAACTCCCCACACTCCTCTATCACGCATTCCTGCACGTAGGGATCGGTACATCTTTATGTCGAATGATTAACGCCGACCGAAGCAATATCAATGAGATATCGTCAGCCACTTAGACTAATTTTTAACTCACAATTTAAAAAAAAACCTTTTTGGGGAGACTATATTTTTTAAACAAAGAAAATCAAGTAATCTAATCTAATAAACTGCTAAGTACAATTCAAATTCTGGTTGACACTTAACCAGAAATGAATGGTAACGAAGTTTATATGTACAGATTATTTTATTTAAAACAATGCATTAGTTTATAATACAGGGTATGAGTGTACAAGCGTTATTTAACATACCGTACTAGGCCTCCCGTTCTGGTTAGTTCTCTGCACGTCATCTACAAGGCCGGCGCCGGCCAGCACGCGCCCGAACACCACGTTGGTCCCGTCGAGGTGCGGGCACGGCACGCTCGTGATGCAGAACTGGGAGCCGTTCGTGTGCGCTTGCCCTTTGTTCGCCATTGATAACACGAACTCGTCGTGCTGGAATTGATAATATAGGTAGAGGTACGTCTACTTTAAAAAACTGTGTGTACTTTATGTACGCACGTATGAAGTTATACTTACCTCTTACTTATAAGTACCTACCTCTCCCTTGCACCCACGACCCGGCGTGCGCTAGCAATCTAAGACAACTCCTAACGAGTGCTGTGCGCCTGGCTGGCTGGCTTCAACCCATTAATGGCCCACTGCTGGGCACGGGTCTCTCCTCTTGAGGAGGCCTAGAGCATACTCCACCACGCTGCTCCAGTGCGGATTGGTGGAGGGATTAGTGGCCAACCCGAATATCGGAAGTTTTCAAACCGTCCGAGGGCCTGCGACATGGCTTAACGACTGTTATCCTATGATAACAACCGGGACCGACGGCTTTACGTGCCCTCCGAGAAACTCCCTCAAGAAACTTTTGCCACTAGCCGTCACCCATTCAACTACCGACCAGGCCCGCTGTTGCTTAACTTTGTCGATCACATAGGATCGACGCAAGCCGCCGGGCTATGAGTGCTAGGCAGCGCGCCTAGTACCCCCGAGTTTCACGCACCTTCATCACTGTCGCTTTTTGGCTGTCACATCGTAAAAATATTACTTTCATAATTTTTCCAAACGCCCGGTAAGAAGTATAACTTCAAAAATTTATCTGAGGCACTTTATGTTATTGTTATAACGAATAATATAATTAATCGAATTTTAAAAGTAGTCAATCTCTAATAGTAATGGTTAACAAAGCTTTGCTTTGCTTTGCTTTTAACATGCTGGAGCGCCGTACCAAGTGTCTAGTTAGATTCCCACAGAAATGTAAACTTGAGTCTTAGAGTGTTGTCCATAGCACCCACGACAGGGTAACGCTACTATGAGGCTATTAATGTGTAGCGTTTATCGTTAATACGAGTATATTACCGGTAGTAGGAAATTTTCATCTTCAAATGTTGGTCCATAGATACTCTCCCCGCTGGAGCCGTCATTGTGTATAATGTCCCCTCCTTGTACCATGAACTGAGGTATTGCTGAAGCAATAAAATATAATTATATTCGACAGATCATTATTAATTTTTGGTAGTAAGCCGGTATCAGTACCATACTTTTGGGTGCATGGTTTTTATCATAAGAAAAGAATGTTATGTATGTTAAAAATATACATTTACTTTTACAAATTATTCTTGGAGAATGAAGATCGAATAGAACAAATGTAATAACAATGGAATCTGACTAACAAGCGCCTGGTACTTTTAACTACAATGTCTTTTACGTCTCAACTACAATGTAATGCACTGACGATGATGCGACTTGATAAAACCACTTAACTTAATTCAATTGAAGAACAATATGTGCAGACTATAATTATGTACATAGTAGTAGTTTCTAAAGGCCAACTATAATAAACAGGTTCACGCCTAGATAAGACCAAACCTTGCTTCTAGACTATACTATTTAAATATTTTATGACGCGGGAGGTCACTAGATTCCCCCTTCTCTCATCCTGACAATATTTTAGTGTATATTTTAGATATGACAATAGGTCGTAAAGTATATTTCATACCGCTAAATGATTAGGGTGTCATTATCCCGAAATTTTTTTTGCAGAATAACGTTTGCCGAGTGGTAGTATAATACATAAAAATCTCACAGTGAAAAAATATGAAATAAAAATGTCACGGTGTTTGTGGTCGCAATCCTCCGAAATGGCTCAACCAATAATTATGATGTTTTTGTGTATATCGTCGTAAAGTATATTTCATACCACTAAGGGATTAGGGTGTCTCTATCCCGAAAATGTTTACAGAACAATGTATGCTGAGTCAGCTAGTAATAATATACCTAATAATATTGATGAATAAATATTTACACAATGCCTAACCAAAGCTTGGAAATATTTATTGGGCTTCACCCAGATGGGGGGCTTGCTTCTGTCACCTTTTTAACACCCTGGTTTGCAGGCAAAGGATTGGTCAGTATTCTGGGCCACATCAATTAGGCCAAAGCTTGGAAATGGAAGGGAAATGTTCTGCTTCACCAAGCCAGGTAGCCAGTTTTCTGTTGCACGTCACCCTAGTCTGCCGGGATGACATTTTGGCCAGCATTCTACCATAAAAATGGTAGTGGTACATACACATAAATTAGTCCTGGGTTGACTTTAATCTCATTATCTAGATTCTCCAAATGATAAATGTTACTGAGGTTTTGTAGGGCTTGGTTGTTATGTGGCAAGTTAACACATTCATCACCTCCATAAGTATTGAAAGTAACACACTATGCCGCCTACATTTTCTATGGAATAATGTCATACCCCCAATACCGGTATCAGGCATCTGACGAACATCTCTAGGAACCCACCAGGCGGGTAACTGGCATTGAATGTGTTAACATATTAACCCGTCGGTTACCGGGAACGTTCCAGCACGTTCGAACTCAAAGGTACCGCGATCACGCGGATCCTAACGAGTTAATGTCTTTCGTCCCCTAGTGATAATGAAAAGACTATACTAAAGTAAGAAATTCGGAAGACAGTAAAAGTTTAGTGTTCTCCAAACCTTTATGGAATCTTGATCCTTTATAATGTAATGGCTTTCCATTGACACCAATTCCTTTCTCTCCCGTGCACAAAGCTCGAAAGTTTTCAGCTGTTCGGGGTACTACATCTGCTCTCAGCTCAATCACCATACGGCCAGCTGGAAAATCATTTAAAATTTATATGTAATACTAGAGATTTACACGAATTAGAACAGAATGAGTATCTTATGAATAACTACAGGAATTAGGTACAACCCCTTACTTAATGCATCACCGGTCACAATTAAAGTTTCCACAATATAAGAGGGAGGTATATCTTGAAAATTTATAATCTTTATCCTTGGTGATGGAAAAATCTTAAGTGGAATGATTGTAAAAGATTTACATAATGTTCTGGGTGTATGAAGTCTGCCCCTCAGCAATTAGGCGGCTGCTGGATTATGATAATAATCAAGCATATTGTGATAACAGAACATGGCCTAGCAGTGGGGCTTAGGGATTTGGGTTAAAGGCTGGAATTGTAATTTTTTAAATTAACAATTTTAATCATATGTTATTTATGGTAGTAACACATGGAGTCAGTTATTTCTGTGTCAAATAATATTGAAGATAATGTAAAACTATTACATTCATCAAATAACCTGAACTGGTGACAGCGGATGGCTGAAGTCCCCTTATGCACCTCGACCTCGGCGCGTTAAACTGAATTACAAATAGTCTTTCCAAATGCATCAACAATGCACATTATTTTAATATCAATAACTTTACATCTAATATCCATACCTTGTTTATGTATCTACATGACTTATGATACTAACCTTTTTCTCCATCTATTGAGATATCCAAGAAAACCAAGGGATTTTTTTTCTTGGTATTGGTCTTTGTTTTCGCTGTCATGTTCCCTAAATATATAATTCCTGTTCTGAATATCACGCGAAACACATAGATTCTGATTCAGTTGGCTCTCACAAGTCTCACATCATTCGTCTCTTCGGCAAGAATTGTATTCAGCACATTAGTTTTCAAATACAAACAAAATAAACAAGGAAACAATAATCTGACCTACCCCAAGGCCCAATATTACCAGTGAGTGCCCGGCCCGTGTCATGGGTCGTGGGTGAGCAATGGACTTGTCAAAGTTGTCAATTTTTAAAATTGTGTCAAAGTCAAATTTTTATAAAATTGACAATTGTCAAGTAATTTTCTTCAAAATTCAAAGTGTGACGAAGAAGGCAGTGGGCTGTAAAGCCAAAAAAAGATTATAGTCAAACTCAAGCAAGAAAGCTATAAATCTGCAACATGCAAGACAAAAATAGCTTAAAATTTTGGGAGATATATAGAGGATATTGAATATGTTTAAACTAATTTTAATCACACTCTATGATCACTTTATACATTGATATTTTAACGTCATTGTCATAAGTCATCATGTCATGTTAATTACTGTCAATCCATTGTCATGTCATTGCGACATTTGATAAAATTGCATCACCACGTCTGTAATTTATAGATTTATTGGCAGAAAATAGCTATGATTTTTAATTAAATAAACGTTTATTTTACCACGTAAGTACGCCAATGCTTAGTTTTATAATGTAGTGTATCAAAAATAAGTTCAGTCATTTTAGTTGTCGTACGATGTCGATACTTGAATAAGTGATACAAACAGGCTTTCATGGCTATAGATAAAGGCGATAGAGCGATCTTAATCATGCAGTGATAACTTTGTTTTCAGCAAGATGTCGTCGTCAGCTATATACATCTTGGACGTGAAGGGTAAAGTTTTGATATCGCGAAACTACCGCGGCGATGTCGACATGGGGGTGATAGACAAGTTCATGCCTCTTCTCATGGAGAAAGAGGAGGAAGGCATGTTAACGCCGCTGCTGCAGACCAGCGAGTGTACATTCGCGTACATCAAGACTAATAACCTTTATATAGTATCCACGACAAAGAAAAACGCCAACATTGCGCTTGTTTTTGTATTTCTATACAAAATTGTTGAAGTTATGACAGAATATTTCAAGGAACTTGAAGAAGAAAGTATACGTGACAACTTCGTCGTGATTTATGAGTTGATGGATGAGCTGTTAGACTTTGGCTACCCTCAGACCACTGACAGTAAAATCCTTCAGGAGTACATCACACAGGAGGGCCATAAACTTGAAATGCAGCCTCGAATCCCAATGGCCGTCACCAATGCAGTATCCTGGAGATCTGAAGGGATTAAGTATAGGAAAAATGAAGTATTTCTAGATGTTATTGAATCTGTCAACTTACTTGCTAATTCAAATGGCAATGTACTTAGGAGTGAGATAGTTGGAGCTATTAAAATGAGGGTGTATTTATCTGGTATGCCGGAACTGAGGCTCGGTCTGAATGACAAGGTGCTGTTTGAGAGCACTGGTAGGGGCAAATCAAAGTCTGTCGAACTGGAGGATGTGAAATTTCATCAGTGCGTCAGATTATCCAGATTTGAGAATGATAGAACTATTTCATTCATACCTCCGGATGGTGAGTTTGAGCTGATGTCCTACAGACTCAACACACATGTGAAGCCTCTGATTTGGATCGAGTCTGTTATTGAGCGCCATGCTCATTCCAGGGTGGAATACATGATCAAAGCTAAGTCTCAGTTCAAGAGACGTTCAACCGCAAACAATGTTGAGATAATAATTCCTGTGCCTGCCGATGCTGATTCTCCAAAGTTCAAAACTACTATTGGCAGTGTTAAGTACACCCCAGAGCAAAATGCTATAACTTGGTCTATTAAGTCTTTCCCTGGTGGCAAGGAGTATTTAATGAGGGCACATTTTGGGCTGCCATCAGTTGAGTGTGAAGATGTTGATGGAAAACCTCCTATCCAAGTCAAATTTGAAATTCCTTATTTCACTACATCAGGAATCCAAGTGAGGTACCTGAAAATTATTGAGAAGAGTGGCTATCAGGCACTACCTTGGGTGAGGTACATCACACAGAATGGAGACTATCAATTAAGAACCAATTGAGCAATCAATGTCTTGTTTTGTTACATTCCTCTATTTATAAGTGGCACTTTATCTATAATATACATTCATTGTTTTCACAATTATAACTTGAGTTTTCCATTAGATATTATCCTGTAAGCATATAATATTACATGACTAATAAATATTCAGTAAATATAATTTGTGTTGATTCCTTTTTCCCTGAATTTATTTTAGTTTGTTATGTTACTGTACCTGTCATGTAACAACAACAAGGATAGCAATGAGCCTGCAGTGTCCTGTGTCGCCATCCTCTGAAGCCCAAAGATATTTGTGATAAAGCTTGATTATGACTGTAGGAGGGACAAGTAGCCCAAGCTTCTATAAATCCAAAAAAGGGGGTGGAGAAAGACCATTCCAGTACGCATTCGTGGAGGGGTTAGTGGCCAAATGTCGAAATCGGAAGATTTCACGTCGCTCGAAACTAGACCTCATACTTATACATCTACTGTAATTTTTAGGGTACCTTTTAATAAGGAAGTAAGGGAACATTTTATGGAATGACACCGTTGTCTGTTAAAATCAACACCCCTTTTCCCAGGAACGCGTGGAGGTATCAAGTTGAAATTAATATCGAACCCTCAGTTTGTAAGCCCTTGGAGCTGTGAAAAAATCAAGGTTCATACATAAAAAAACAAGTTTGTACGGAACCCTCGATGCAATGCGCATCTCACTCACTTTTTGGCTGGTTTTTCGGAAGAACCAGTCCATAAACAATAATTTATACATCTTAAATCTAATTATTGTTCAGCACGTTTCAAAACGTAACAACAACGTCACTGTCATTGTCAATGATATGTATGATGACAGAAATATTGAAATGAAGAAAATCAAAAATGTAAATAAACAAACTGCAGGGCAGTAATTTGAACAAAAATGTTAAATATGAAAGAAAAGTGTTTAATTGCAAACGTTAATCGATATTATAATATTTACCGTAGTTACTGTGATATTTTACCCAGTAGTGAAATTAAAATAATAAGATATAATAAAAATAACGAACAAGATAACCTTAAAAATGATAAAAAGAACGAAACTAAAAAAGTACAATATTCCAAAGAATTTAGAGTGAATGAGGTCAATATACAGATGATTTCTAAAAACATTTATGATCAGTTATTTAAAAAACCTACGAATTCTGTTGACCCAAATGTTGTTGAGAGGTAAGTTTATTTTATTTTTACTTCACAATTATTAAATGGTCAATAAAAACAATTTAAATTAATCTTTTGGTTTTCCGCCACTATTTTTCTACCTTCTTATACAAAGTATTAATGATATAATGATACAAAAAGCTTTATTATTAAATTTTTATGATGAAAAATTCCAGTTGCCAAGAAAACTTGTTAAAACATGGCATAGACTACAAGAACTTTAGTTACTTACCTGATGTGGAGTTAAAGTTACCTGAACTGAAGGGAGAAGACATCGTGGAGCATTTCTATAACATCGGAGAGCAGCAATGTGCTCCGTACAGGCAGTTACTGCAATTATTATCTACCAGTAAACTGCCTCCATTACCCCAAGTATATATTATTGAGTACTTTTCAGTAATCTATCACTGAGTTTGTGAGATGTTGAAACGTATATACAGAAATGCTTACTATTAGCCAAAAGCCTATATTTTCATGTTTCCTGAAATATTTAACCTTATCCATCATTTAGAAATGGTCCAAGGAACCTGGTTGGAGTAAATACGGAGATGGTCCGCCTCAGCGGGTAGCATGTCCACCAGACGATGCCTTGATCTTTGATGTGGAGGTGCTGATGTCGGCAGGGAAAAGACCCACGCTTGCCTGTGCTGTGTCACCCAATGCTTGGTCAGTTAATACTGGTTATTAAACGCCAGTGCATACATAACATACAAAACATCGTTTCATAGAAAATGTATACAATAGTGCATATGCAGCGGAATCCCCTATGGAACGTGGCACATACGGGAAAAAACCTATTACGTATGCATTGGGCTTTACTTATGGTGACAGAAAGTGGTATAGTGCATTTCACAAAGAGTTGCCCTCCCTACTATACTATTATCATGACAGCAAAGGGAAATCTTATATGAAATGCACTCTAGTAAAGAATTGTAAAATGTGTATTTAAGTTTCTATGTAATTTTAGTAATATGACTTTGAAAATCGTGCAAAAGTGTTTGTATTTATATCATTTGCACTGTAGTGATATGCTTTTCGTTGCTGGCAATATATTCAGACTCTGGAAATGATGGACTCGAGTGGATATTGTTGTGAAAAAGGTATTGTTAATAATAATTAATTGTTTCAAATACTCTTAGGTATGGTTGGATAAGCTCGCCACTCGCGAACTACGACCCCCACGAAACATTTGACGATGTGAGGTATGAAGACCTGATACCTTTAGAGACCGATGGAACAAAACCTTGTGGAGATATCAACCGGCCCAGAATAGTTGTTGGCCACAATGTATCGTATGACAGAGCTAAGATTAAAGAGCAATACTGGTTAAAAAAAACAGGTATATATTAAATGTACAGTCTGTTTATTAGATGTCTTATTTGGCAAAACATCTTGGCCCTACTTTTTACACAAATATTAAATTAAATTAGTTTAAAACAATTTATTAATTTTATAGTAAGCAGAAACTACTATTGGCATTAAATAATTACTTATCTGTTTCTAAATTGTTTTAATTTTGTGACAGCCTTATTTTTCAATTACCACTTACAATAAAAAATCACTGTGACATTGTTTACCAAAAAAGACTCATCTAAAAAAATGGAATGACATGAAATTTCTGCCTCACTGGGAATTTAACCCACGAGCCTTTGGTACCTTCGGCATAGTAACCTCAATAACATTGTCATTGCAGGAGTTCGGTTCATGGACACAATGTCGATGCACACGTGTGTGAGCGGCATCACCAGCTACCAGCGGACAGTGCTCAAGGCCAAGAACAAGGAGCCAGACCCCTCCGATGACGACTGGATTGAGATCAGCTCGCTTAATAGTTTGAGTGAGGCATGGACATTTATCATAATCAAAATTATTGCCTAAAAATTACTGACTTTTTTATGGAAATGGGAAATAGGGCGTTTAGTATGCGGATCCATCGCTTCGCAGTGCATATGGTATTATACTTAAATGGTGCATAGAAGATCACTGATCATCAGTTGACCCATCTGCCTGCTCTATACATAAAAAACTACTTTTGTTAATTCTTTCAGTTTCATAGAAACTGGATGCTACAGCGCTTATGAAAATTGTATTTTAAACAGAAAATATTCGCAGGTCCACAATCTTTACTGCGGCCGGCAAATAGACAAAGAAACTCGTGATATATTTGTCGAAGGTACAATGGACGATGTCCACGAGAATTTCCAGAAACTAATGAGCTACTGCGCGGGTGACGTCATAGCTACTCACAACGTTCTCCAAGAGCTGTTGCCGATGTTTCTGGAACGATTTCCCCACCCTGTCACGCTGGCTGGGATGTTGGAGCTAGGTAAGTCCGGCTCGAAGGACCAAAATTTATTGTATGTATATTTGAGTATTTGCAGAATTATTAAATATTTCAGGCACTGCTTACTTGCCAGTAAACTCAAACTGGCTCCAATACATAGACTCAGCAGAAACCGTATTCGAGGACTGCAAGCTCGAATCACGGCAAATCTTGTCGCAGAAAGCCGACGAGGCTTGTCATTTGATGGAGAACGAAGCTTACAAACAAGACCTTTGGATGTGGGATCAAGACTGGTCGGCACAAACCTTGAAGTTAAAGAAAATCGTTGAAAGAAAAAAGAAAAAGAATGTTGAAGAAGCAACGGAAATTGAAAATGATCAAAATGAATGTATAGAAGTCTCAATAAAAAAGGAAGATAAAGTTCACGAATGTCTAAGCGAAGAATACATTGAGTCTTTGGAGGAAACAAATTTCAATGTACAAAGCAAACATATCAAAGAACTGGACGCCAAGTTCAAAAAACTATACGATTTGGGTGCGTTGTTGCCAGTCAAGAGACCGTATTTAGCCGGATATCCGGCTTGGTACAGGAAATTGTGTACTAAGCCGGGCAAAGATCCGGATTGGACACCCGGTGCCAATAATATTACTACTAGTATGCAGGTTTGTAATACTTACCCCTAGGCTAGGTGATCATGACTGAAGAGCGGCCGTACTCCGATCATTCTTGTTTTAAAACTTCAATAGCGTCATTTACTCGTACATCCGCCGTTAAGCCGTAAGGCCTCATTGTAAAAATATGTTTGGAAAATGAAAATACCAATTTTCAAGAATTATTGCATTGATAAAATGTTTCTTGCACATCAAAAAACTGTAAGGCACATGTAATCTAATTAAAAAAATACTTTGCAAATTTCTATTGATTTTTAGATTACACCAAAACTCCTCCGCTTATCCTGGGAAGGTTATCCCCTCCACTACATCCAGTCGGAGGGCTGGGGGTTTCTTGTGCCGTTCAGCAGGACCAGGGAGGCCTCGGATGAACCTCCTGTCCCCTTGGAGGGCTTGTTAGAGGCCTGCCCCATGTTCATGAGCAGCAAAGAGGTTGATACGGAGTTATATGTGCTACCAAAGACTGTTGAGGTATAATATACTAAGTAGACTTATATTTCCGTAGAATTTTAATGTCCTTTATTTTTTACTTTAAAAAAGTTCATGCTTACACGACAACTATTACAACCGAAACTGTTGGGAAGTGTGGATGTGGTTCAAGGGCCTACCCCTTGGAAAGATTTAAAGGTGTAAAATAGGGGATCAAAACTTGTAATATAATGCCCTCAAGACTTAACTTGTTTCACACAATCCATTCTTCTGCATCCTGGTTACAGGAAGACCTGGGTCGCAAAGCGTATTACGCCCGTAAGAGCCGAGAGGAGAAAGCAGCCGCCAACCAGTACCATGGGCTGGGGGTGTGGTGTGGGGTACAGGTGCAAGGTATTGACTCGATAAGTATTTTAGGGTTTATGGGATAATAACCATAGATATTATTTCCTATAGATTCAGCCACGGCGTGGCCGCACATGAGACACAGAGAATTTACGTTTCTTTGAGGTTATTTTAAAAGAAATGTATAAAATAAAAACTAAATAAAAAAAACTGTATATAAATAAATAAATACTTAAACTTATATACTTGAACTTACAACGATTTTCTGCTTAAAAAACAAACTGAAACTTTTAATCTCTAAATAGCTAACTCACTCTTCATTGTTTGTCACAACTCATGGAGAGTTGTGACAAACAATATATATTGTATATGTATAATGTAATCGGCCACGGTGACAAAAAATAATATTTTTGTTTCTGTCTTTCACGTAAATTTTGTATCTGGCAATCTCGCTCGGTCAAATGTATGGGAGAATCTACTGGTTCTAAATCTATGATAATATCTCTGCACACTCATAGCCCCACACTAGAATTATAGTAGTCTCACTAGACATCAGCTACCTAGCTATCAGCTTGGCTAGATATCCGATTTAGTAAATCAAGCGTGAAATATTAGTCTCTACATATTGCCCCTTGTTTTGTATTCCTTGCTTGTGCTCTTTATGTATAATATTTTATGGTATACAAACAATAAAATGTTAGATTGCTTGCACGTTAAATATACAAAAAAATAGACACATACACGCTTAAACTTTATGGTAATAATGTCGATAAAAAAGCGGCCAAGTGCGAGTCGGACTCGCCCGTGAAGGGTTCCGTAGCAGCAAGTAACATAATATAAAAGTTCTTGTACTTCATTGTAACTTTGATCGATGTTTTTTGCGGTTTACGATTTATGACGTATTAAAAAAAAAACTACTAACTAGATCTTGTTCAAATCAATTTTCGTTGGAAGTTTGCACGGTAATGTACATCATATATTTTTTTTTAGTTTTCTCTTATTTTAGAAGTTACAGGGAGGGGGACACACATTTTACCATTTTGGAAGTGTCTCTCGCGCAAACTATTCAATTTAGAAAAAAATGATATTATAAACCTCAATATCATTTTTGAAGACCTATCCATAGATACCCCACACCTATTGATGTTGGGTTTGATGAAAAAATTTTTTTTGAGTTTCAGTTCTATGTATGGAACCCCCAAAAATTATTGTTTTTCTTCAATTTTTGTGTGAAAATCTTAACGCGGTTTACAGTATACATCTACTGACCAAGTTTCAACAGTATAGTTCTTATAGTTTCGGAGAAAAGTGGCTGTGACATACGGACGGACAGACAGACCGACAGACATGACGAATTTATAAGGGTTCCGTTTTTTGCCATTTGGCTACGGAACCCTAAAAATGACAATAATTTCGTGTCATTCGGCCATTACCAGGTTGCTGCCACTTCCTCCGTCTGCCGCACAAGGACGGGCCCAAGTACAAGGTGGGCAACCCACTCGCCAAGGACTTCCTCAACATGTTCAGCCAGAACGTGCTCTCGGCGCAGGGGAACGACGCTGAGAAGGTAAGGCTTGATACACACACACTAACCGGTTTTGATCCGCTTTGGGAATCTCTTCGTTCCTCCATTAAACGACACGATGCACGGCGGGTTACATCCTTTTGTCGTGAATATCCCGCCGGTACAGACGACGCGGTTTGCCGCGTCATTCGTTATGCGCCGCGAAGGATTGGGAAAGCTTGCCTGCGTTCGTGTTCCCGCCCGTCTATGACGTGATTAGTGACTATGTCTTCAAAAAATAGTGAATAGGCTTTTAATAACTTAATAGTGAGCTCGCCATCTTACACACATCTCCACTTATCATCAGATGGGATTGTGGTCAAGCATTCTTATTTGAGGAAAAAAAAATTAAATCAAACTTAACAATTTACTCAGCCGCCCACGTCATATTCCGGCTGTGGGCTTAGGAGCCAGTTCTCTCTCTCTCTCCTTTTGCCTATGCCTTTGGTGTTACTGATGTACTGGTTTATAAATCTATGGTGTTTCCAGGTGCTATCGTTCGGGCGCATGATGTCGTACTGGCGCAACAACCGCGAGCGCGTCATGGGGCAGCAGGTGGTGTGGCTGCCGGAGGGGGGCTATGGGAGGGGTGCGAGAGGGGGGCGGTGCGGCGCCATCTTGCCGCAGGTCGTGGTGTGCGGCACGCTTACTAGACGGTATGTGTCTTCATCGTTGTCACATAGTATTAAATATGTACTATAAAATAGTCACGGTGTTTGTGGTCGCACTCCTCCAAAACGGCTCGACCAAATTTTATGATTTTTTTTGTTTATTTGGTAGATATAGATAACAATAGGTCGTAAAGTATATATCATACCGCTAGATGATTAGGGTGACACAATTCAGAATTTTTTTGGCAGAACAGCGTTTGCCGAATCAGCTAGTAATATTATAAATATGAAAGTTTTTTTAGCATGTTTGTTATTCTTTCACGGAAAAACTACTGAACGGATATTCATGAAATTTAGTACACAGATAGACCATGATCTGAAATAGGACATAGGTACTTATTATCCTGCAAAATGCGGGTAAAGTGCTAGTATTATTGCTTGGTACAGCACGTTTATAAAACTACTTTACCATGGAACAAAAACGAAATCGAATATTTTTGTCGTACGTTGTCAGTGCGAGCGAGCCGACTTGGATGACGGCGAGCAACGCACAAGCAGAGCGCATCGGCTCGGAGCTGCGCGCCATGGTGCAGGCGCCGCCGGGACACAAGTTTGTAGGGGCCGACGTCGACTCGCAGGTTTGTGTAACTTTAACACATATTTAGACTGCGAGTAACACAGTTTCCTTCGCTGTCATACTAGTAGTACTGGAATCTTTCTACGTGCATAAGCTCTTTGTCAGCATGCATACATGCAGCCCACTGAAAATGAGAGTAAGGATAAAGATAAGGATAAGTTAAAAAATAATAAAAAAAAACCCGAACGTTTGAGATGATCTTGACCTAGTTATTACCTTAAACACTAGAACTACACTAAGAACCATCTCAATCAGGTCTGCTTTATAACAAAAAAACCGCATCATAATCGGTCCATTCGTATAGAAGCTACGATGCCACAGATGACACAGATACTTCAAACTTATAACACCCCTCTTTTTGCGGGTTTAATAAAATAACCATCAATGACTTCGATCTGTGAGCGTTGACAATAACCCTTCCCACACCAGGAGCTATGGATAGCGGCCCTGCTAGGCGATAGTTCGCTGGGCGTGTGCGGCGGGACCCCGTTCGGCTGGGCGGTGCTGGCCGGCGACAAGAGCCGCCACACCGACCTGCACTCGCTGACGGCGCGCGCCGCTAACGTCAACCGGGATCATGCTAAGGTCATCAACTACGCGAGGATATATGGTGAGGGCTTGCCTGTGTGAGTGTTGTGTGTGGGGCGGGACCCCGTTCGAATGGGCGGTGCTGGTTTGCATTCATTGATGTCCATGGACGACGGTAATCACTTACAATTAGATGGCTCATCTGCTCAATTATCGATTATTTACATAAATAATAATTTCATATGATATTGTTACAAAAATTATCTCTGGTCTTGAAATAATTTGTTAATCTATGATGGCGCTTTGTCAATAGGAAACAGTTTTGGGTATGTAGAGGGAAATATTGTTGGTAATGATCATGTATGCTCACTGAAGTCTTGGGTAGGTCAAGTTTACATCAAAATAATCTCCAAACAGACCCGTCACTATGAAAATTATCATGAATTTGACGTGAGTTGGATATACCTCAAATACCGTGGAGAAAGTTCTAGGCCTCCTCGAAGGCCCTTGCTATGTACTGGATTACAAATAGAGGTGAACAATAAATCAAATAATTTTATGATTGCAGGTGCTGGTCAGAACTTCGCAGAGCGATTATTAAAACAGTTTAATCCAACGATGACGATCTCGGAGGCGAAGAGCAAAGCGGCCAAAATGTTTGCTACCACCAAAGGAAGACGGGTGTACAGGCTTAAAAAGAAATATATGGAGGGTTTTATGGACGAAGACTTGGATGATAAGGTTAGAATTTAAACTTAAAAAAAAAATACTTTCATACTGGAATATTTTACTATTACTCTGCCTTCATAGCTCTGAGGAACTCATGATTCATAGTTTCATACGTTAATAATCAGTAACCGTATCCGAAATTGACTTTTTATTATTTTTTCAACTTTACCACTAAAATCCCGTAGATCTGAAAATTAAGGCAATTTTTTTTGTGTAAATGTGAAAAAAAATCACCTATCATTTGATGTAGGTAGTGGAGATGACGTCATACCAAGCGGCCCGGCTGGCCAAGATGAGCGGCAAGCAGTTGGAGGACATGTTCGAGCGGCCGCAATGGGTCGGCGGCACCGAGTCGCTCATGTTCAATAAGTTGGAGGAGATTGCGGGTAGGTGTCGAACTAATGTTGTTAAAGACATAGAGTAATCGCATACTAGAAAAGAATAAGCTGCTTGATATACTATTGCCGCTGAGTTTAATTTAGTATTCCAATTAGTTCTGCTTGATTGCTTAGTGGCGTGTCTTGCCCTGGATGGCCCTGTAGCAAAATTTGCTGAGGGGCCCCCGCTTCGAGGGGGTGCAAATCAAAATTATTTATTTATTTATTTATTTATTTATTTTGGATTACCAACATAAGATACAGCGTTAACATTTCTGAAACATTCTTTTTTCTTATAACAACTATCAAACTGTTCCTACTATAACAGGTAATCACAGCATGCTTTGTGAATAGCGTTGTGATAATTAATTCATAAAGATATTAATGGACATAAATATTTTTAAAACTACCGACATTTGTCACGGAGAAGAAATGTTCCTACATTTTACGAATGTTTGCTTACGGGGCCCTTTTAGTTGGGGGCTCCACATCATTGACCCCACATTACTTCCCGCAGACTCGGAAGCGCCCTCAACGGCCTTCCTCTCGGGGCGGCTGTCCCGCGCGCTAGAGCAGGCGCGCGGGCGCTGGGCGGGCACGCGACTCAACTGGGCGGTGCAGAGCGCGGCCGCTGACTTCCTGCACCTCATGCTTGTCAGCATGGCCCAGCTTGCCCCGACGGCTAGGTACTGCGGATAAACACTACACATTCATAACCCCGCACTAGGATTCCCTGTCGCGGGTGGCATGGACACCACAAATAACACATTACAAACACCCATGATCCGAGAACAAATATTTATCTGTCACATAAATATCTGCCGCAGCAGGGAATCGAACCCGGGACCCCTCGCTTCGCAGGCAGTCACTAGCAACTACATCAGGATTGCCAAATTTATTAGAATTTTGTATTACTGCGCTCGTCAAGATGTGGTTGTTGTATAATATTTGGTGTATTGGATTTTGGATATTGAGAAAAAAATTATGTTACTGTGAAATGAAAATTTACCCTGTTCTGTATGTGTATGTAACGGGCAAAACGTGCACAAAGCCACCAAAGTCTCATAATAATAGAAAACGGGCAAGTGCTTGTCAGGACACGCGCAATGTAGGGTTCCACAGTAGTAAGTTTATCGACTATTACTCATTAATTACTTACGCTAAAATAGCCGTGATAGTTTCCTTGTAAATTCATCGTAATAACCTATTTATGAGAATTTTTTCACTTGTCCAATTCCAACATTTCAAAAATGGTCTTAAAAGACCCATACTATTTTAAAAGACCTTTCCAACGATACCCCATACTATAGGGTTCGCGACGAATAAAGATTTCATAGTCACGTTACCTGTAGGGGAGGTACCCTGAAAAAAAATGTTTTTCAATATTTTATTCTCCAATTCTGGAGTTTTAATTGACATCCATGCTAAATTACAGCCTTCTAGCACCAAGGGTCTCGGCTAGGGATTGCAATCCGGAAAACCGGATCCGGTAATCCGGCCGGATCCGGCGTTTTTTACGCATACCGGATCCGGTCGAATTTACCGGATCCGGCGACCGGATCCGGTCACGCAAATTTTTGACAAAATAACCATCCTGTTGCTAGTGCAGATGCTGTAAATGCCTGGAATAGATGTTGTAATTAATCTAGCATGGCATTCCGGTATTCCTAACGTTCAATAACGATGTTATGTACAACACAAATTACTGAATGGATAAATTGTAAGTTATAAATGTGTGAAATTATGTTCTCGTTAATATTACTTCTTGTTTATAATTTGTAATATTTGCCCTAAATGGATGTAGCTGTAAGCTGTAGATGTATTTCAATTGATGCGCGATAACACTACAACAGAAAAACGCCCTTAAATATATTATTATGAAGAAGTGTAGTAGTATACATGTACATACACTTGTTATTGGCTCCCTTCTTAAAGAAAATAAAGAGAAACAAATACAGCAATTTTTTAGAAGATAAGTTGTATTGACATTTGTGTAGAAAACAGATACAAAATAAGACATGAATCGCTATACTCCTCAAAAACGCGGAGTAATCTTAATAATCTCTCGTTTTTCGTCATTTGCACTAGCCGGCAAGATCGCCCGTTTTAACCGCTTTAGACTTATTTTGGGTTCTTGGTGGGATTTCTTGAAGTCACGAGCTTATTTCAACAAGCCTCAGATTCTTGAAGCCCTCAAAGAGAATATCCGTCATAAATGCGGAAACCTTTCGCCAAAAGTTCTGGCGAGAGTGATGGAAAATCCCATAAATCGGGACCAGACAGACCCGATTCTAGCGGCAGTCACTTGGCTGATATCATTTTTCTACTTAATGAAAACAAATATTTAGACATGAAATAAACACAACCCAATAGCATAACTAAAGTTTTTCATTTATTAAAAAAAATACAGTCAAAGAACATCGGGTGGCAACTTTTGCGCCACCCTATATGATAATCTAGCTGAACCGTAGGCACTTCGCTGGGCGTCAAACATTTTTACTTCTGATGAAGTAAGAAAAAACATAACATCCAGCTCAAATTGTCCTAAATAAGGAAGTACTAGAACTAGGAAATTCTACAACATTTCTCGGCATTACCATAGACTCTCGACTACAATGGGGTCCTCATATTGAAGCCTTGTCAGGGAGGCTCAGTTCCGCTGCTTATGCTGTTAAGAAAGTAAGGCTCTTAACTGATGTAGAAACAGCAAGATTAGTTTATTACAGCTACTTTCACAGTATAATGTCCTACGGTCTGTTGTTGTGGGGCTCAGCTGCAGATATTGAGTCAATCTTTGTATTACAGAAAAGAGCAGTTCGCGCTATTTACAACCTCAGGCCTAGGGACTCTCTTAGAGAATTGTTTAAAGAAATAAATATACTAACTGTTATTTCACAATACATTTTGGACAATATTATGTATGTTAAAAAATACTTCGATACTTTTCTTAAAAAGAGTGATGTTCACAATATTAACACAAGAAATAAGGCTAGACTGATTGTGCCTAGTTTTAGACTCAGCAAAACTGGTGGCTCGTTCATGGGTAGATGTGTAAAAATCTATAATAAAATCCCGTTAGAATTAACAGAAATGCCATACTGTAAATTAAAAACTCATGTAAAAGGTATTCTCATGAAGAAAGCATATTACAAAGTTGATGAGTATTTAAATGACAAGACTGCTTGGACATGAGATTTTTTTTTATATTAAATATTGCAATAAGTAGAATTAAGTGCTGTCTGTAACTGTGAGTAGGAAAAAAATTATCGCGGGAGTTTCTTGCCGCTTCTTCTCCCGGGACCACTCACGGTAGGGATTTGTTGAAGCGATGGCGTTAAGTGACTTTCGAAAAGTGTTTGTAACAAACCTACTTCGAATAAAATTCATTTCATTTCATTTCAAATTCATTTCATTTCATATTATTAATCACAGTAAAATATAGCCTATCTCACTAAGGAATAATGTATCTTTTTATTGGTGTAAAATTTTTTGAAATTACTCCAATAGTTTTTGAGTATATCCATTATAAAAAAATTAATAAAATATCAAAATTTTCCTCTTAATAATATTAAGATGATTATCATTAGGGCTTTATTACGGCTCGCATTTGCGTTCCTTCATAATACAAAAAAAATGTTACTTCAAAAAAAGTCTATATTGGAACGAGAAGGAAAAATTCTGATCACGTGATCAATCCGGTCGGATCCGGCCGGATTGGTGAAAATCCGGTAAAATCCGGCCGGATTGAAAATGACACCGGATTGCAATCCCTAGTCTCGGCGCTTTGCTTCAGACAGACAGACAGACGGACGGACAGACAGACAGATGGACGGATGGACATGACGAAACTATAAGGGTTTCGATTTTACTTTGGAACCCTAAAAAGGGTATGGATATATATAAGGGAAGGGAAATATGTTTGTCCCTGCTGATCTCAGAAATGGCTGAGCCGACTTGATTCAAATTAGGTTTATAATAAAACCTTTACATAACACTATACATATATTTTGATTAAATAGGACTCCATTATTTTCAGGTTTTGCCTAAGCTTTCATGATGAAGTAAGATACCTGGTGCCTGAAGAAGACCAGTACGAGACCGCTCTAGCATTACAGATTACAAATTTGTTTACCAGAGCATTCTGTTCTCAGAGGTGAGCAAAGTTCTACGTTTTATTGTTAATTTAATAAATTTTACAAAAAATAATCTTTTCTATTAAATAGGTAAAGTCTCAAGTTGCCATATAGGTCATTATTTTATTTTGATAACTGGTTTGATTTTTTTAACATAATGTGATTGATTTGCCACCTGAAAAGAATAAAGATTTTAAATATATAATAGATATATAATAATGTGAAAAACTATGTCAAAATTATAAATTAACTGATATTATAAACTTCCAGGGTAGGTATCAATGATCTTCCCATGTCAGTAGCATTTTTCACCTCGGTGGAAGTGGACTATGTGCTGCGTAAGGAAGCCAATCACCCCTGCACAACACCGTCAAACCCACAAGGTTTGGAGCTGGGCTATGGCATCCCGCCCGGGCAAGGTCTCGCCCTTGCTGATATATTGGCATTGTTGAAGAACAAACAGACATGTACAAAGCAAATAAATGATTAAATCAATGATAATGAATTATTTGCTGTGTTTTGTTTTATTACTTTCCAACTTGTAAATAATACTTGGTTTCTATGCACCCAGTAGTATTTATCAATATCAATACTGACAGTATCAGTATACTACAATATTGATTTAAAATTTGATTGATGATTGATCAAAGCAAATGGATATTATTATTACATCACTTGTTAGTCATGGTGTTGCTAGTAATTAATAATAACATCAATCAACTTCAATGTTTTGGATATAAAACTACTTTAACTCTACTTAGAATAAGAGGTTATTGAACTCTTAATTTTTTGAGTAGCTCCTATTATAACACTTGTCTGCCTAAAATAGCGAAGATTCCATGAGAATTCCTTGCTTTGGTTTCCTTCACTGTCACCAATCAATCTTCAACTGTCGCAAGCCAAGTAAGTAAGCAAGTGGGAGTATAGCGTTCTGTGATCGCAAGCAACTCTAAGTATACTAGATAAACATTAAAAACCTTTATATATAATAGGGAACATATTATACCGTCAGAATGTACCTATTAAATTGTTAGGTCAAGTATTTCTTCTGGTGCATTTTTCATAACCGAAATGACAGAGTACATAATCATACGTTAACGTTTTAAGTTGACCGAAATTAATTCTCGCACCGCTTTCTTTTCAAATCAAATAAAATAATCTCTCAAGTCGTGTCAAACAGCCAACTTGGATATTATTTTTCTAACCTTGCAAACAGCTGATGTTGTTTGATTGATGTCAAATTGACATTTTGGTTCATCAAAGCATAGATAAATAAAAGTATTTAACGTCAAAGTCACTTTTCCATTCCTTTTTATTATAAGTGATAGAACGTTTTTATTCTTCTATTTAATAATAATTTCGTTTATAAATTCATAACCATTATTATAAACACTCAAAAAGAATGTAATATAAAAAATATAAAACACATAATTATTTAATGTTCCATACGATACGTGTATCCGAATATGCAAATTGTCAAATTGGTAGGGTAAATTTAAAAAATAAAATGTCAGTTGCAAAGAAATGTCCGCTTGTGGCGGTCGGATGTGAATCGCTGTTTGAATTTTACGATTTTTATTTATTTTGTTACGATCATAAATATTTAATCGAGTGATATCGTTTACAACCGTGTCGATATATTTATTTATTACACGTGTACAGTGTTTTACGGTGGCAGCGTTCGTTTCGAACAGGTGATGCCGACAATAGGCTCACCCCGAATGGATCGATATCGGTGACTTTGAGTTTGGTTTTTATTTACGTCACCGACGGGGTGGTAGAACATGGAGAAGTCAGCACGACCACGGACGGCTCTTAATGAGTGTGTCAAAGTGGTGGTGCGATGTCGGCCGCTCTCGGACAGGGAGAAAAACGAGGGCTACGAGGAGGTGAGACGTGGTCGTTTTGTTGATATCAGGCTGCGCAGACCTGGTGCGTCGGTCTTATCGGGCGCCTGGATGTCTCTCAGACCAGGTTTAGAGCTTCATTTTATGTTATTTTAGTCTATAACATGATGTTAGTGTTGCTGAGTGCGTTGTCGTCGTTACGAGTTCGCAAAGTTGTACGTATTTAATTTCGCGCCTCGGCCTGTTAAATTATTTTCACCGGTGATTAAGAGGAGTTGAATAATTTTGTTTGTACTTAGTAATCACCTGTAATGGATTGGGCAGGGATACGCTGATGTGATTCATCCGCGTAGGTCGCTGCGCGTTCCTGCGTACGCCTAGCAACCTGCCAAACAATTGGCACTCGCGATGCACAATGGTTCGCATCATAAATTATTATCAATACACAATGGACTGATTAAGGTAATCAGCCGGGGCTACCTGCGTACGAGACTACGAGTGCTCCTGCTGTTAGGACCGTGACACACTTTTTTATCCTTGGCCTACAGTTTTGAGCTTTTGCAAAAATAAGAAACTAAAAAAACTAGAATGTTTCACAGAGCATAAAATATATAATTATTGATAGATACAATATATACTCAGAAAATGTATAGGAGAATCTGTGGTTAACATATTAACCACTATAATAAGCTATAAGCATTATAAAGATGTGTCCCTTATTAATCTTATTATGTTTCAGTATTTTATGTAACTAGTCCACTACACAGTAGTAAGAGTACATTGTACTTGGATCTTGTTACCATGAGTCAGAGGCAGTGAGATAGTGTTTACAATACAATCTGCCTAGATATGATAACAAATGCACTTCTAACTGCAAACTTATGAAAACCGAATTATATTATGTAAACTAATATCCTAATCTTTGCAATTTGCCAGGGAGCTAAAACATTTAAATTGTCTAACCAATGTATAAATTTATGCACATGCAATGTTATTTGAGTACCTACTTGAAACCTTGAAGATTGCATCCATTAGTTTCATAAATAGATACATAAAAACAAATGTAAGACAAAAAAAAACAAACAATTATGTAACATTTTAGGGATACAAGTTAAATTGTGTAACAGATATTAATATCTGTTCTCAATTGTAGGACAACATGAAAACAATTTAAAGTTTAAAGGTGTTTTATAAGACTAAGTAGCAGTTGTTATAATATTTTTATCTTCTGCTAGAAAATAATGAAATGTTTTACATCATTATCTATGTAACAAGTAAGGAAATGGTTAAAAATAGTTTAATGACTCACAAGATCGATCAATAAACAATAAATCTACACCAAATAAAAAATCCTATGTACCTATATAGTATTGCAGTACATACCCTACAAAGAAGTCATTAATTCTCGATAATATATGCTATCATTTCTATCCATATTCTGTTGATCAAAAAGTGCCTTATTTACTATTCATTTTTACAGCTGCTATATCTTACTGTGAAACAAATAGATTAAGACCATAATATTTTCGTTATCATTTATCACTTCCGCATCTGCGTCGTGCGCAATTTTTTGTTATTATCTATGAATTTTGCTTGTTATTAACGATTATAGGCACAGTAATTACATAGTAGCAGGTAACTTGATTGAAAGCTAATAATTTGCAATTGTTGCTTCAAAGGAATAATTGATTTGCGAAGTTTTTTTGCAGTTCCTGGTTGTGATTAGTCATAATTATTAAAAGGTTAAAGTTTTTAAGAAGGCACCTAAAACATTTGAATAATAGTTATCTATTATTTCAATTCACTGTTCAAACCTGTTAGGTATTTCAGTACATCAACTAAAACCTAATTTATTTTAGTACATAATTGTTCCCCAATTTTTTTTCGAATTGAAATATCTCCGAGTATGGAACCATAAGACCCTAACCCAAGAAAACGTAATATATACGTATAATCCGCGACGGCTGTGCTCTCGCGGGTTGAGTAATTTGACCCGTCGTAAGTGGGTGAAGTGGATGGTGGTGGAGCGGTGTTGCCAATGCTACGGCAATTACCGTGTTCTACGGCTTTCAGGCCCAATAAAATCACAAAATCTACGGCCTACGGCTGCCCTACGCCCTATGACCGTAGCCAATTCTACGGCTTCTCGCAAATTGGCAGCTGTGGACACGGCCCACAGTTGATCATATTCCATGTAAACACGGCTTTTTTATCTAATGTACACGGCTGCCTAAAAATTTGCATTGCCAACACTGTGGTGGAGTGACGGTAATGGTAATGCATACGAATCCCATATTTAGCAGAGATCATCTGGCGGCGCGCGCCGGTTGGCTCGGGCCATTGCATGCGCGTTCGCAAGTGTTTACCATGACTGTTAGGCTCGTGGAAGTGATAGGACGTACGCAAGGTTAAAATCTTTCATAATTTCTTATTTTGTAAAAACAGTTACATTTATGACATTTAAGTGATGCTTTGATAAATTAAAAAGTATACGTAAGTCCGGAAAGTTTAACGCGCCCGCCTTGTTTTCTTTATCTATACTAATATATAAAGAGGAAAGATTTGATTTTTTGTTTGCATTGAATAGGCTCCGAAACTACTGAACCGATTTGAAAAATTCTTTCACTGTTGGGAAGCTACACTATCCCTGAGTAACATAGGCTATATTATATTTTCAAAAAAATTAGGGATCCTGAATAAAACTAAAATAATGTAACCCAAGGTGTAAAAAAATAAGAAAACCGAAGCAAAGCGAGGGCGGTTACTCTTGATAAATATGACAATAAATCAATGGTTGCACCATCTGCTGATTCGATCACGAGTTTGAATGGGATTCATTTATCCAATGCTTCTCTTTATTATTTAACGATCTATGTACAAATGGGGAACATCCGTTTGGGGGACATTACAGAAAGATTATTTCGAACAATCGTGAAAACTTCTGCATGTGTAAATTGATTTGTCTATAAAACTGGTCAGATATATTTTTAATGACGATTTGATCTTTGGAAAAATATAAGAGGTGTGTGAACTTCGTAATTTAAATGAGAAAGGTTCAGTATCTCAGAAAACGAGAGGAAAAGCTATTAATAAATATACATATGTTGTACCACCACTACAAGATATCCCTTTTAACGGTGGCGTACGTGTACGTGTACGAAACTTATCAGTTTTCAGTTTAGTTCCATTGTAATGGAAATTGATTCCGCATTCCAGAAAGCTGCACCTGTTCCTGACCTAAACTATGAAATGATTATTTATCAGATAATTTATGATTCCTTTAATTCTCATCGACATTTGCTGCAGATTTAATAGACAGCTAAGCATTACGTTCATAGCAAAACCACCTAAGTATCACCTAAGCATGTGCACGTATTAATTAGCTGCCTGTGGTTTGCCCTTTTGGGGCTATTTATTGGATAGCAATTAATCGGGTTGACATAAACTAGATTGGTCTATCAATCAAGGTAATTCAGTTACGTGGTAAGGTGCACCTAAGCACCACCTTTTTATAAGTTTTTTCACGAATAGCTAAATGGAGCTGCAACCTTGCAGGGTTCTTAGTTTTTGCCGGTGAAACTCCGCCTGTGTTCTTTTGATTCAACGCTGCTAAGACGATATGAGAATACTTTTCGACAAACTTCTAGATTATTCATTTTTGTTATTCGGATTGGATTACATTATTCGAGTTTTATAAAGGATCCCTAATTTTTTTTTTGAAAATATATTATATGTCTACTCTAGCCTATGTTACTCGGGGATAGTGTAGCTTCCCAACAGTGAAATAATTTTTGAAATCGGTTCAGTAGTTTCGAAGCCTATTCAATGCAAAAAAAAAATCAAATCTTTCCTCTTTATATATTATATTTATAATTATCAATTTTTGACTTTTGTTCCTTCGGATCGTGGTGTCCAACGCAGAATTGACTAAGTGCAGACTAAACTGCATTGGCGAGAAGACTGCTAAATGAAATGTCCTTACAATAACTTTCAACCATTAAAAATCAATAGCTTTCCGTATTAAGATAAATGTATTAGTTTTGGCGAGACGAAGGGTCCTCGGTCGCAGACGAGATGAACGTCAAGCTAAATAAATATTAGGGCGACGAACTCCATTGGGTTCACTCCGACCCTAACAGAGTTTACGGTATGATGTCCCCGGTTCGTTGACAAGACTACAATTGGACAAGCGGTCGTGTTGTGTAACTGATGGACTCACAGATCCACAATCTGTGTGCCTATGATTGTTATAGTCACAACAACAGTTTATAAATGTTTGTTAATCCGTTTTGGTGCTTATTTTTCCGCCTGCCTTGTCATGATTGTCGTAGACGTCGTAGTTTATACTGGTAGTGGTTGTTAATGGTAGACCTTACACCACAAAGACTAAAGTACAAGTAGGTACTTGATGAGCTGAGAGGATTTTAATTATGTTTTTATTCATATAAGTAGATAGTAGATAGGTACTTGTTATTCCAAAGTTCCTATGGAAAAGGCAAATTTCAAATGTTTTAAATTGTCTTATAATTTGGCACAGTTTCTACTTTCGTTGCTATGGTGACAGTTGCTAGGGTAGTTTTAAGCCCCAGGGAAGCGGGGCCGGGCTTAACTAGTACATCAATAAAACAACTAGTATACCAAAACCATTTAAACGCGAGCTCGGTTTCCGCGTATTGAAGTTTGAATTTTAATTTTCCATTTTTACTGTGAGCTTTCGCCATGAAAAGAAATGTAGACCATGCATTTCAGGTTGAAGAGCTGAGTTTCATATTTTTTCACAATAAAACTTGCAATGTAAAGTATGTTAAGTCGGTATAAAAAGCTAATTTTGGGCAACGTACGTAATGATTTGTCTAATTAAACATAATGTTCGCCTGCTTCGTTGAATAAGGCAATCAGGTTAAAGCCATTTGGGTATAGAATATAGAGCTCATAGTATTAGGATTCCTTCAGTTGCAGGCAGTAAACAAGTAGAATTGTGACACCACAAAGGACTGAGATCCGAGAGCAAACACCTTTGCGACGTAAAGATGTCTGTCTACGCCGAGAATGCAATCCGGGACTCTTCGCTCGGCAGTCACCATCGCGGTAACACAATCCTTGAGAGTATAGTTTAGTGTATTGCACCGTTTGATAATCATAGTCCCCTCGGCATAGAATTAAATAGTAGGACTAGGGTATACAGGCGCACCCTAGTTCACGTAAACGCCCTTCATTTACTGCGCCGTAGGAACAATTCTGAAGTTCCTGAAACATTCATAACTTGCCTTGCTTGATTGTCTAGGCATCGGTTTCGCGCATAGCTAGATAGCAGTCGTTATGCCATTTTGACAAAGACAATAATAAAGACATTTTGATGGAAATAGGAATTCGGTCCCTGCCTCTCTAATTCCAACAACTGCATTGGAAATAGCGTGGTGATAATCTACGGGTGAAGTGCACTTCTGTTGTCGTCAATTATGAGGAGCAGTCTATATCTTAGAGTGGACTGCTAATGGGTTGAAGACAAAAAATTACGTTTAAATTCACCCTGGGTCATGGGATAGTAACTACAATACAGTATTATACAATGTTTCATTTTAATTATTATACCCCAATGCTCAAGGTGTCTAGACTCATGGGTCGCCGCTCCTCGTTTACTCCTAGTTACTAGAAAATGAGACGTTTTGTCTGTGTATTTAGAAACTCGGGAGCCTTGTATCCATAGTGACGCTGTCCGAGTGACTCCTGTAGCAAGAGTTTCAGATTCGATTTCCGATCGTAGTTGAAAACATGGCGTGATATCCTGCACACGCAAAGTCTGCCAATTCGATCATAGCCAGCGTGCTTGATAGGCCCTTGGTTATTTACTAGGATTATCGTATGGGTCAATATCAGTTCGAAATATAATCAAAGAGATGCAACAGGATTGAGGTGACGTGAGAAGAGAGATTCGAAGTCTTTGATTGAAGATTTTTAGCCAGTTTTTTATTTCATCCTTTTTCTTCTCTTTTTCTTGACCATCAACGCATCGGTGAGGTAGTGTCACTGATGTCAACGGGCGACGATATCCACTGACCATTAGGTGGATCGTCAGCTCGCTTGCCATCTATTGCCATAAAATAGATTACTGTCGTTAAATTCGTAAATAAAATAATAGTAAGGAACTAGACGTATATCGTTTACTTTCACGTAAGTATACGTAAAAACCGTCGTGCGTGTCGACGGCGAACGCACACGGCCGCGCGTCGGACAGAGGCTGCAATTAAAAACGATGTTATCAAAACAAACAGACGCGTACTTTCCTACGTTTAGAGTTTGTTTTGATTCTCGTTCAACGATTATACAAACACGGGCGAAATGGACGTTGATAAAACCAATCGAATCTTACATTTTTCTTTCAATTTGGTATTCAAGTCCTTAAATGCAGGGGCTTATTTTCTTCCTCTTTTAAAGTCTGCTAGTATTTTAGTGTGTCCGTATTGTTTTAATTCAACTGGCCAAGGCGATTCAGCTACATGAAGTCTAACATTTGCAGACTTCTTTATGACGAACGTTCTACTTAAGAGAGCATTTTGCAATTTTTGGCCAACCGCACCCTAACGCAACCTATCGCGCAAAACGGGTTGTGACTTGTAATCAAGATGCCATGAGTTTAAGACATAAATAAATGAATTGCGTGTAAGTCTGCATAAACACGAACGGCTTTATAATCAACTGCAAAAATCGGATTTTAAAACCATTAATGATGATCCATGGCTCCGGATATGGTATGCACATCGTATGTGTTATGACCAAATTAATATGCTAATCAATTGTCTTGCATACTTAGCATGTAAATAATGTGTCGAGAAAACGGCGCCATGAAGAATTAACATTGAAATAAAGCTCTTGTAGTCTCGGATATTATCTTCCGTAATTAATAATTGATAATGAAGATATTATATTATATAGACGACCCGTGTGGCGTAATGGTTACCATGCCGGATCGACGCACCAAGGGTCCTGGGTTCGATTCCCAGCGAGGTGGTTTGAATGATGAGTTTGAACTTCTGTTCTTGGTCTGGCTGTGAATGTCCTTGTCTAGTGTGTTGTCCATGGCACTCACGACACAGGGAATCCTAGTGTGGGGCTTATGAGTGTGAAGCGTTATTTATTTATTTATTTATTTATTTATTTATTTATTTATTTATTTATTTATTTATTATTTATATTAGTATACCATCGAGACGAGGTGATCTGGGTCTCGATAGAAATAAACTGGGGCTAGTAGTAGTAGTAAGAAATGATGTGCTTCGTAGTGTACATTGCAGGTTGATAACAATTTTACGAGTGTTAAGGTACAAATGTGCGAGCAGTTGATGTTAAGCTGTATAACACTCTTTTTGATTTCTAACCAATTTCAAATCGATAGTCATGTTTGAATGTAATTAAGTGCGTAATGGGTTATCCATCTTATAATAAAAGCCCTTTTCAAGCATTTCTAAGATGACGATGACCAATTACGCTGACTTATAAGGGATCTTGTTTTTATTTAGAACAATTAACTGTTTAAGGAAAGTTGAAACAATGTAGAGCCCTTTCGAGTACCGAGTGTCTTGAGATTGCGTTTCAAGGCGAAACATATATTTTATTACGCACGTCGTATGCTTCGATCGATTCACTACTGACCTATTTTTAGCGGAATCGGTATATTTAGCAAGATTTGGAAATAGCTGCTGTCTAAGCACTCTTAGTTGCTTCGCAGAAATCGTAAATAGGATTGAAGTCCAATTTAAACGTAACGTTCATTCTTGTATGCTGTTGGTTGTAAGGAGTCACTAGCGAAGGATTTTTAGCACATGTTAATTGAAAGTTTCATCCAACTTTGTTCCAATTAGAAAGAAATTGTCTAGGAATTTATTGATGTTTTCTGTGACACTTTTTAGAAGAAAAAATTTTAAGAAAAAAATAACCCACTTCAAAATAATTCAAAAGGAACTCGTCAGATCTAGCTCAAATTTAAGTGGGACCACATGACAAGCACCAGCTTTCGATTAAAAAATAATCATCAAAATCGGTTCACCCAGTCGAAAGTTACAAACAAACAAAAAAAAAACAGTTGAATTGAATCCCGCCTCCTTTTTTGAAGTCTGTTAAAAATGACGTCCATAAGTATATCAGTGATGATTAAATGATTTTAACTTGTGATAGTTGTGACTTCTGGCAGGTAAACTGGGTGATCATTATATTCAAGAAAAAGATCGGGAGAACCTCATAAAAACTACGATATCTGATATCTAAAAGATGGAATGGGTTTCAAAGGGCAACTGGTAAAGAAGTCACAAAAGGGAATTCTCTAGAGCAAAGCGCTCAGCCACTAGAATCTTTTGTTCTCGCGGTGAAAAGTCGGTTGAAGCTGCAGATAGTTCAGCGGTGGCGCCACCTACTACAATTACTTGAAACAACTTTGTGCTCTTTGATGTTTTATTGTTTTGTTCTGTGTAACGCCGGCTTTGGAATAAGTTTTGAAGTGAAAACTTCTTTAGCATCGTTGTGATTTGAAAGTCGATGAAACGAAAAAGCTACAGTAAAAAGAGACAGACACATAAAGTCATAAGATTTAACATGGGAGAAAATGAGATAGGAAGCATTATACAGTGTTTCTTATGTTCGTGGTTCTCTTTGTGTTACTTTAAAAAGTGCTAAGTTGTATTCATAGATGGCGCGAGGAACAAGATAGAAGATTCGTTTTATTGCTGGATAGATGGCGCTAGCAAGCGATAGCGATAGCGCATTTTACTCTTCATATTATGTTAAGAGATGGTGTTAGTTACCACTGTTTTCTTTGCATCACTATGATCATCACTAAAACGTACAATTATTGTTTTGTTCTGTGTAACGCCCGCTTTGAAATAAATAGAAGTTATCTATAATCTAGTTTAAATGCTATTTAGGTTGTTATTCCGAGAGATATTCTTATAATTTAAGATATATTTTATAGCAAGACAAGATATAGTAAAATTTTAATCTATTGTATAGTGTATTAAAATGTTTGCTTAAAATTATTAGATAACCTTTAAAAACAGTTTTTAAAGTAAACTGCTTATGAGAAAAACTTTCTTAATATTGGTACTTACCCAAATAAGTTTTTGCCAATCGCAAAAGGAATATATTTTTAAAGTAATATCAAAACTTTGTAAGTTAGCAGATGTATAGAGAACATAATGAAAAACGAATGGTTGCAAAGAAAACATCAACGAAGCTTTTTTGCTTTTGTCGTGTTGTCTCTATCAACTAAAAGGCATGTTTTGTGGACTGGCAGGAGTTTCCACATCAAGGGAGGAAACTCAAAACCGCTGAAGCCTTTATGCCGTCAGCGTTATACACTTACAAAGTCGTGTCAGTACTCAGTACTCAGATCAATGAATAAAGAGATAAGGCATCCCGAACAAAAAAGTGAGGAAAGTTTTCACGTAAGCATGTGTGCGTAAGTGATCATGTGTGCGTAAATAAAATGTTGCCAAATTTGCCAAGTCAATTAAATCTCCCTAGATGAATTCGCGTTTTTGTTTTACTCATAGTTTGTTGGTTTTTTAAAAAGTATATGGAAATGCGTGCAAAACCTTGAATTTTTTTCCTAAATGGCAGGAAACAGGACATGTTTCGCTTACTTCGTTTGTGTTTCAATTTTGGGGTTAAAAACTTCTTCAGAATATGGAGAATATGGATATATTAAAATATTTACTGCAATAAAAGATGTACTCGGTTTTGGGTTGCAGAAATAATTATTTATTTATTTATTTATTTATTTATTTATTTATTTAGGTCACCAACATTCCATACACCATAATATATTAAGTTAACAATACATTAAAGTACAATGGTAAGTGTTGGAATAATTATAGGCAACGACAGCATGGTATAAGACATCATCGTCATTACAAAAACAAATACTTACATTAGGTAATTAAAGGACGAGTTATCTATTTATAATATTAACTAATACAGAAAATAAATTATTCTATTAACATATATATAATCGATCATTTCACTAGGTGAAGCTTGTAACTATGTCCTGTAATAATTCATTATTAATTAAAAAAAGCTGAACATGTGATATAAAACCAAGTATAGGTAATTATTACTATCTTGAGCTTACTAGAGCTTCTATGGAAGAAATAGTCGGTATTGCAACGGGTTTGCTATCTAAAGCCTCATTTGGCTGAACTGGTACATCCTACAATACAATGTCATTTTGTGGTAAAAATACTAATAAAATGTAAATGTAATCCAGCACTCTCTAGTACTTACACGGAATACGGCAGATATACTGGGCAATTCGGCGCTGCTTAATGACAATGATAAGTTCTACAACAATTTATGCTATACTAGTTATGAATAAATTACATAGTTCAGTCATTTGTTAGTTTTACCTGGAAAGGTTTTCCGGGAGTGTTGAAAGTTAGTATCTTTACAGATTTTAATATTATGCTCTTTCCAAGATAACAATTTTAAATTTTTTACATTACCGACGTTTGCCTTATGTGATTTAGACGGTTTAGTGGTATGTGATATATCAAGGATAGAATTTCAAAATTCAATAAAAACGAAACTACGCGTCTCCGGCACGAAAAAATTTGTGAGGAGGGTTCCCTGCATCCCCCCGCACCCCTCCATCACACCCCCCACTCCAAATTCAGGTAGCTAACTATTAAAGTTTATCCGAGAAGTGACTTTTACAGAGTGCTACCTGAATTTTACTTGATGTTGTGTTGGGCTTACCCAGGGGTCTGTTTATAGTATCCTGATGTAATTTTTGAGCGCGGAGACACGCCGAAATAATATATTACATCCCTTTTTTAAAATCACATAGAAACATTATGCAATCTAAATTTTACTAACAAAAAATAACCGACTTTAAAGTTACTCAAAAACTACTTCACAAAATTACAATTAGTATTTTTGTTTTATTTTTACAATGCGACTAATTGTACTGATTGTATTTATAGAACTTTAAATCTGGAATATTGCAATTAATTTAAGACTAACTACCTAGAGGCAAGGTGTGATATTTAATATTAATTTATCAATTTATTGTGTTACCGCAGGCTCCCCATAAAGGGAGGATTACAAAACACGCATTTCTATTATTATGGGCGAGATTAACAATATTTTTGATAA
Source organism: Thymelicus acteon (assembly GCA_951805285.1). Classification (NCBI taxonomy): domain Eukaryota; kingdom Metazoa; phylum Arthropoda; class Insecta; order Lepidoptera; family Hesperiidae; genus Thymelicus; species Thymelicus acteon. The sequence continues at coordinate 12,829,570 of OX638234.1, forward strand.
AATAAAACTACAAAATACGGCAAGCCGCCATGTTATCTTGAACGCCAATCAGTCCCAATCAGCGCAAATTACGCCACGCTTCTTTAAACAAACGAATATGACCATACTGATAATGACGTCTTGTCTATTATTTTCCTGAGACGTGACTCACAAGCGACGCCATGACACTTTGAAGCGTTTTGGTGCGAATTATCAACTTATAAATTGAAATGTATTTATTTTATACTAAACCTTATTTCTTAATAAAATAGAACAGTATTTCAAAATCTGTCATCATGCCCATTGTTTTTCAAATTTTTTGAAATTACGTACGTCGCGGAGGATTGAGTGTGATATCATAGCATTAGGGTCGAATTGCTAACAAATTCCTTCCTTTTCTTACATTACCGACGTTTACCTTTCGTGATTTAGACGGTTGAGTGGTATCAAAGATAGAATTTCAAAATGCAATAAAAACGAAACTACGCGTCTCCGGCACGAAAAAATTTGTGGGGGGGTTTCCTGCATCCCCCCGTACCCCTCCATCACACCCCCCACTCAAAATTAAGGTAGCTAACTGTTAAAAATTACCTAATCAGATTTGTACACTTATTCACGGCGGGTCAGGTTATGTTCGCTTCGATCAACCGTTGCGATTTTTGGTGTTTTTACTTTTTTCGTTCATTCTTACTTGTTTCTACTCACACAAAAACGGATTTTAATAGAAGAGTTTGTTAAGGTTTGTAGTCGGTGACTGCTTGTCGTGGTTCGGCAAGTGCCAAAGTTACTCTATCGCAAGTATGCCTTATAGGTTAGAAAAAATAACGGAGGGGGGGGGGGGTCCTAAATATCGTGACGTCACATTTCAAAATCGAATAATTGGTATGTATAGGTAAATATAAAAAAAAACAATTATTGGAAATAAAACTTATTTCGGAACTGATGTTTTGATTTTATAATTTCTAGGTGTAAAATTTCATAATACATAATATGTGGCGTCACTCTTCTCATAACAAGTCATTTTTCGGAAACCTACATATAATAACGACAAAAAACAAATATTATATTAATATTATTTATTCAAAAAATAATTTATTGTAACATAAACATGTTTTAAAATTTCTCATTTAAAATTTTTCATTTAAAATTTCATATAAAACAAAACAAATTTTACTTAATAATACTTGACATATTTGCCCCACTTATACTTGCAATTATTTCCCTACATTTCAGGCAGTTCGAAATAGGAATATACTGGCAACACTGATCTGTTACGTCAACTGACAGTTTTGTCAATTATAACCTTATAATGTGTTCGATAAGTGTTTAAAAATATAGTTAAAAGTGCATTTACAAGTGAAATGTTATTCCTCCGGACTTTTTATTTGATGTTGAATTGTTTTTGCATGACTTCACTACACAGGATGGCATTTTTTCGTGTAAGTTATAGCACGACGTTCCAGAACTTACTGGCAGAAATCGGCATGGTTTTTGACGTATGGATGGGCGTGGTTCCTTGTAAATACAAGGATGACGTAAATCGGCATGGTACTTTTCTTCCTCACTCGAATATAAGGCGGTGACTTATCTTTTTATTCATTGATCTGAGACTCAGTAGCGTATTGCGCTTTTAACCTAAAACTTCGTGGCAAATTTTGTGGCAAAATTTTAAGGCCCGTAATTCGTTATGCACACATTAATTATTTATGCACACGGAAATATTATAAGGAACTAGCTGTTACCCGCAGCTTCGCATGCGGAAATTATGCTTAACATATTTGTACCCCTTGCAGAACAAAATTTAAAAACAGGTTAATTTATATTGAAGTACTAATATTTAGGAATTTATATACGGAAACCTACGATACAATCACAAATCATTCCTCCGAGAACGGATTATGAAAAATAAACAACATTGACATTAATTAGTTTTTCTTTTTCAGGAAAAAATTTGAAAAACTCGAAAAAATGTATTCCATGAATTTAATGAGGAACGTTTGTTGCAAATTTAAAGCAAATAGGGCTTACTATCCGGATATTCGGATATCCGAATTATCCGGATATCCGCCGAATTTAATATCCGTATATTGGGCTTGTTACTATCCGGATAATCCGGATAATAATTAATTTTATTATTTTATACGTTTCTTCAATTGAAATATGTAAAAAGCACCGAGATATAACATTTTAAACTGTATTACTGTAGAATAGATACAATATTCGCATAAAATACGACTTAATGTCAAATAAGAAAGGCCAACCCGATATTTCTTCACAATAAATGCAAGTGTACAAGCCATGTCCCAAAAATGTTCGCAATTTCAATAATAGTAACACATAAAAGACGACGTAATCAATACATAATATGTAGGTAGGTAATAAAGGCAACGTCTGGTCTGGATGGTTGAGCACTCGCTCACAGTACTCCTTCGAGGAGAAACCTGGTTCTGGCGAATCAACATGCCGTGCCAAACTTACTATAAAGCACAGCACTGCTCAAAAACTGAGCAGAAGACGAGCAGTTGTATAGCAATTGACTATAGAAATCGAACAGCGTTGGGAACTGCTGGAGGGAGAAATAAAAGGCAAAGCCACTATCACTTTATAATTGATACTTTACTTCTGTGTCGCATCCTTATTAATGAGGGTCGTGCCCTTGATGAAGGTCCTTCACTGCTCTTATCAACTCCCTTCACTTATCCTGGTGACCAACTTTCTCAGGACGATTGCATTGCAACAGTAAACCAAAACACACAAGGATTTCCTGATAATATTTTCGTAATCTTGACAGACCGTGGTATGCAACGCTTCCTGATCGAACTAACATCTCAAAAGCATCTATTTTCTTTCACTCTTTTGCTCTATGCGCCCATGATTCCCTGGCATATAAAATATCGAGAAAACGAATGTCTTGAGCTGGTCTTGGTGACATTAGAGATCTTTAGATCTTGCCATATTTCATAAATATGCTTATAGCATTTTTAGCCATGTTTTTTGCTTTTGACTCGATTTCCTTCCCACATCCTCTTTGATTGGATATTAAGTACCCCTTCGAGGTATACAAACTCGTTGACGAATTCAACGTACGCAAGTTCTCTACTCCTAGAGAGTTGATCAGTTCTGTCGATAAGCATTATTTCGGTTTTCTTTTTGTCGAGAGTGAGTCCGATAAGTTCACTTCTAGTTTATCTTAAGTGCTGATGGGCTCAGGCTCTTGATCGCAATGGGGAAGCTTTGGCAGTCAACCTAGATATCGCTAAGGCATGAAGACCGGGTCTGGCACAGGGGCCTTCTCACGAAGTTACCATCTCTGAGAAGTTATGCAGTTGGGTAGCCAGTTTTCTATCTGAGCGACACATCAAGGTAATTTTAGACGGTTGTTGCTCAGATAATTATGAAACCTATAAATACCGGCGTTCCCAAAGGACTGTGAAGACACAAGTTTGCGCGTTTACCGCTAAGAAAACCCCATTTGTCATAACGCCTCAATTCCCGTTTTGGGACTCTGGGAGTTGACGTCTCGAGTGATGTGCATTATCGACGTCATTCAGAAGGTAAGCCAAGCTAATCTCCCAAGAAGCTTTCTGTCCTGAACCGGGCTAAGCAGTACTTCACTGCGAGGCACCTACACAAGCTCAGATCAGGCCTCACATGTAATACTGTTCCCATCTCTGGGCAAGGGCACTACAATACCAGCTTAACCCATTCGATGCTATACAGAATCGCGCGGTCCGAGTTGTCAACGAACCACGAGTCACTCACAGGTTAAAACACCCGAGTTTCAGAAGAAATATCGGTTCTCTCTGGGTATTCTACCGACTTTACAATGGTGAGTGCTCCGAGGAATAGTTTGACTTGATGCCTACTTCACCTTTTCATTATTGCACCACTCGCCGAAGTTTCATCCACACTGATTGGACTCGTGGAGAACCTCTATGGTCCGATTCTCACGATCTTATTTGCCATGCACGTGCAAACTGTGGAATGAGCTTCCTTCTGAGGTATTCACGGAGCGCTATGACATGGGGTTTATTTATTTATTTAAAAAACTTTTGAACCTTACAACTATGTAAAAGGTACAAAGGCGGACTTAATGCTAAAAGCATTCTCTGTCATTCAACCTTCGGAAAGTAAGAGAAACATCGGGGTTCTTCAAAAAAGATGTAAAAAGAGTTCTCCTTCAGGGCCCGGAAACATTGGCGATTCCTCTGGTATTGCTCATGTCCATAGGCGACGGTGACCATTTACAAAACAGAGTAAAAAAACAGTGATGCTAGCAACAAGATCAGAAATATTGGTATGCGTTAGGTTTTAGATAAAGACAGTACCAGCTCGATGTGGTGGAAAAGTATCAAGTACCCTTAGGTTACTTCATAATTACCAAATGCAATATCAGGGTGAAACTCATTAAGCTTAACAGCGCGCTGATACATCTACCGAAGTTTTGAATTTAATTCTGAATAAGTATTTGTATTAAAAATATTGATTTAATCTATAAATTATTTGAATTTAGCCTTCTAAAAGTGTTATCCGGATATCCGGATAATATCCGGATAGTATTCAGGAATTATCCGAATTATCCGGATACTAAAATTAACGGATAATTGCATGCCCTAAAAGCAAATCATTGATATTTTTAAAATATTCCATACTAAGTTTCATCTTGTTTCCGGGGAAAACAATAAATTTTATCGGGACAAAAAGTTTTTAAAAACGTGATCCAATGTATAAGGAACAACTTAACTAATTTCCGTCGAAATCAGTTCAAGGGTTTTCATGTGATGCCCGGACAGACAAACAGATAGACAGACAGACAATAATTTTAAAAACAAATTTTTTGAGTGCCCCTAACCGAAATTTTGAAAAAATATTTAATGTACAGAAAAACTGGCTCTTGAGTTTTATTAAAAAAAATCAAAAAGGTTCCGTTATTTCCATCCATCCAGGAGTTACATATCTTGCCTCCAAGTAACACCACCAGATCCTAAATGGATCAATGATGAACTGGTTTTACGATGTCAACATGAACAGTATAAATATCTTTCCACCCGGACACTTACACTCACTCTCCCGCTCCCATTCCCTCTCCCACTTAAACCCCCTCCCTCCCTCCCTCTCACACTCTCTCTCTCTCTCCTTCTCTGTTTCCTTATCTCTCTCTCTCTCTCTCCTTCACTTTCTCTCTCCTTCTCTCTTTCCCGCTCTCTGTCCCTCTCCTTTGCCCGCTCACGGTCCCTCTCCCGCTTCCTGTCCCTCACCCTCTCCCTCTCTCGCTCCCAGTTCCTCTCTCGCACTCGGTCCCTCTCCCGCTTTCTGTTCCGCTCCCTCTCCCTCTCCCGCATCCTGTCCCTCTTCCTCTATAAAATACATTCAATGACTTCCAACCCCTATTTTTGGGGGATGAATTTGAACAAAACTATGATACAGTTATTTTTTGTGTCTAACTATAAGCTTAAATACAAATTATCACCCTTCTTACTTCAAAACTGACGAAGTTGCCATACTACCTAATTGCACAACCTTATTCAACCTTTTAGGGGTTGATTTTCCAAAAAAACACATAACCTTTAAATTTTGTTTCTAATCTTGAACTAATAATATAAATTTTCATGCTTTTAACTTCAAAAATGACGAAATTGCGTATTAAAGTCCATCTAAGAAATTAACCCTTTAAGGGATGATTTTCCAAAAAAATGTGTTGAAGTTAACTTTTGTTTATTACTATAAACATACATAAAAATTTCCTATTTATAACTCTAAAACTGACAAAGCTGATTTATATGTAAAAGACTTCCAACCCCTATTTTTAGGGGATGAATTTCGAGAAAACAGTGATACAGTTATTTTTTGTGTCCTACTATAAACTTATATACAAATTTTCACCCTTCTTACTTTAAAACTGACGAAGTTGCCATACTACTTGCACAACCTTATTCAACCCTTTAGGGGTTGATTTTCCAAAAAAACACATAACCCTTAAATTTTGTTTCTAATTTTGGACTAATATATAAATTTTCATGTTTTTAACTTCAAAAATGACGAAGTTGCGTAATCAGTTAAATTGAAGAAATTAACCCTTTAAGGGATGATTTTCCAAAAAAATGTGTTGAAGTTAACTTTTGTTTATTACTATAAACATACATAAAAAAAATCATACTTATAACTCTAAAACTGACGAAGCTGATTTATATATAAAAGACTTCCAACCCCTATTTTTAGGGGATGAATTTCCAGAAAACAGTGATACAGTTATTTTTTGTGTCTAACTATAAGCTTATATATAAATTTTCACCCTTCTAACTTCAAAACTGACGAAGTTCCCATACAAACTTGAACAACCTTATTCGACCCTTTAGGGGTTGATTGTCCAAAAAAACCCATAACCCTTAAATTTTGTTTCTAATTTTAAACTAATATATAAATTTTCATGTTTTTAACTTCAAAAATGACAAAGTTGCGTACTAAGTTAAATTGAAGAAATTAACCCTTTAAGGGATGATTTTCCAAAAAAATGTGTTAAAGTTAACTTTTGTTTATTACTATAAACTAACATAAAAAATTTCATATTTATAACTCTAAAACTGACGAAGTTGGTTTGTATGAAAGTGACTTCTAACCCTTATTTGTACCCCTTAGGGGATGAATTTTCAAAAATCCGTTCTTAGTGGACGTCTCCTTAGCAGGAACTATCTACCTACCAAATTTCATCTTAATCGGTTCGGCAGTTTCTGAGATTTTTTGTTTAATCAGCGGTGTGTCGCTTTTCAATTTTATATATATAGATAGGAAAGAAACATTATTTATTTATGTGTGAACTAGCAAATGTGGAATACAGAATTTGAAATAAGAACCCTGTCGAAGGTGCATTATACATATAATTGTGGCTACTTAAAAAATAGCGGCCCAACTCTAGAGTAATTTTGGGTGCTTTTGTAAAATTCTTTACCCTATTAGCACACCGTACACAAAAGTATTTTTTTTGACGCCGCTACTCAGACTTCCTGCGGTTTTCTTAATAAGGTCATTGTTCCCTGCTATGTAATTACCTAATTAGTTAAAGCAAATAAAACAATCATGTTTAAGTTGTATGTACTTCAATTATACGTATAACGTACGTATACGTGTATGTATTGTATTTGTGTGTAAAGCTGCTAAACTGAAATGATTGAGACGTTAATGCGATAGTGTTTTAGTACAGTAATAATATTTCAATGTACAGGTAGGTATTGTTCAAGTAACGTTTTACACATTAGAAGTTGATTGATGAAGAATTTACAAAACTTACTCGAAGTATCATTCTGTTGGCCAAGGAACTTAAAGGTTTACTACTCAAGTGTCACGGTCATGTTTTATATTATGTTAGGTCTAAGTTAGGTTTGATACACTGTCGAGAAGATGTGTAGTGGTTCTAAAGTCCTCAGTATACCAATTCTCACGCCCTGCGTGTCCAGGTGAAGAAGAAACGAACGGAACAGACATGGTACGAGCGGCTGTCGAGCAAGAAGCAGGACAGCAATAAGTTTGACGTCCCTCTCCAGGTGTGAACACTCACGAGGTGCCACTAACCGGATGAGGGGTGCAACGGCCTTAATTAGTTTAATGTTATCTAGGACACGTAGCAGGCGTAACAATCTGGTGGTGGTGATAGCTTGTAAATTACTGCTGTGTCCCTTAAAATCATCCTAATTAATTTTGATTAACTTATCATGTAATTTTACATATATTGTAGTCTGCTAAAGACATTTACCTATATGAGTATTTAAACGAGCTTATAAATTCAGGTGTCTTGTTTTTAAGACTGAAATGGCGAAAACAAGCACTTCAGGGTTAAGAAGCTCTTTTGCTTTATCGTTCGCTGGATCCTGCAAAGCTAAATGCAGTTAAATTATGTGTTGCAAATTACGCGTAATAAGTCCTAGGCGATAACTGAGACGGTGAGCACGTAGCTTGAGTACATGCTTGTTCACGGCTCACAGAGTATCGATCGTGACGAGGGGACGAGGGCCCTGCCACTGGTGTTAGCTCCCACAACTATAAGAACGAGACAGTTAGCTTCTTACAATACAGTGATCGCAATATTCAATGTCGTCTAAAGTTGACTTGGCAACAGGTCTCCAAAAAAGAAAAAAGTTGAAGGCTAAATTTAAATTTTGCTGAAAATACATGAGTTTCTTTTGCCCGACATTTAGGATCGGACGACCAAATTAAATGCAGACATGAATCATTAAATTTTATATACAATAAGTTTTGAAGTTCTTTGCAGAGTAAATTGGTTTGGTAATATATTTCACATGTATTTTAAGTATTATGTTAATGCGTCATTTGGTGAAATCAGATTCTGCGAATTAATGGTTGGTGGTGTTTTAAAGTACAACGTCACGTCAAATGCTCTATTGTTTTCCCGTACTAGCACCACAGGAAGCTGGTGGTTTCATTTCGCACTAGTCCACATCATTGCACTGCTCAGTAATTTGCTTTAATTCGAAATCATCTGAATAAATAATCGCAACCGCGGGAAGGTTGCCAATACTTCAAGCGTCGAGTGATGAGCTGGGAAATAATAGACTTTAACACAGCATCAGAATGCGTCGACGGATGATCAAGGACAAATATTTTGGACTCAGTTTTGTTACACAACAAATTGCGGAAATGTGGAAAGTTAGAATTTTGTTCGGAAGTTTCGTTGTATGACGAAATTTACGAATTCTGATATTAGAATGAAATGCTGTAAACAAAAACTAAAGTGCTGTAACGCGATTTTACTCTGAAATTAAATATTTTTTGATCCTATTAACGTGTTCCGTTAAAAGTTTTCTGGGAACCAAAGTGGCGCATATATTTCTCCTCAGGCTTAATTTTTTTTTTCTCTCATTAAAAGGCACAGCAGAGGGTCGCAACGGGCTACTGATTCGGATTCCGCTAAGTCACGATCATGTTTTTGTATTATTCGGTTGTGGACCAACATGGATAGCAGCCAGTTTTTTATTCAGCCTTAACAATAACATTGGAATTTTAATAGAATTACTTAAAAAGTATATCGTGCTTATCTTAGATATTAATCATGATGATTGGTGAATTGAAATGGTATTGGTATTCTAATAAAATGGTATTCACTAACACAGGGTTAGGTAATTTTAGTTAATAGTATTTAAATTGACCTTACAAGATCATATTTGTTACTAATAAGTTTAAGTGTTACTGTAGCTCTTATTGTTTGACCGTTAACATTGTGTAGTAGGTATGTTTTGTTATAAGCTTAGAAATAACCAAATATTCTATTGCCATATAAGATTTTCAGAGAAGGCCTCCAGATACAAACAGATTTTTGGCGGAACATTTCTGTTTGTGTTATTATTATATTCGTGCAGGCTTGTAATTGATTTATTATGTCATCTAGTGTTTATTTCGAAAATAAACTAAAATCTAATTATGCACGTTGTCATTACCATAATTACTTTTAAAAATAATAGTTCTATGAAAATTTTTGGAGATTTTTTATTTTTAGTGGTCAAAAACTTAATGTATCTGTCTCTACCAAACGTGATTCTCGTCTGATACTAAATTTAATAGCTTAGAGCTAGGTACAAACGTGATAGCGTTTCAATTCAATGCTACGAGTATAGATTGATGGTTGGTACAGTTCAATAACACATGCCATGCGATATCCAGGTGGTGAAGGTATGGCCGGAGCGTGGTGCCGTGCAGGTGTACAACCCCAAGGGCCAGGACAAGCTTTTCACCTACGATGCTGCCTATGACTGCACCGCGGACACCCAGACCATGTACGATGAGATGGTGAGTATCGATTGACAGTATTTCATTTGTCATTTTGTGTTTTTGTGTTTTTTTGTGATGGACCTATCCATGTAACCTACCAGAATTGTTAAACAATATTTTAATCCAAGCGATTTGAGAAAAAATCCAGGAACAGTAACATTCCATGTATCCTTAATTGCTTATTCCTATCGCGTTAATCTTCTCTTCTTCTTTCTTCTTGACTTTCTTTGACCTCTCCTGTCTTCCCTATTTTATTATTGTCAGTATTTTTACTACTTGTATTAGACAAAATTTTGGTGTTTAAATGAATGTAGTTGTGTGTGTGTTGTAGTTCAGCTGCTATTTCAATATGAACATCGAAGGAAGCTGCTTAGTTATTCTTTATCAGATAGTCGTCTGTATTTGTAATTCAAAGTATAATCTGTTTATTCATGTACATAGTCATCGCATGTCCGCCGCCGGCCGCCGGCGCCGTGCGTCGAGTGTCTGCTATGAATGAGGCTGTGACTAAGAGCACTTTAGTTTTATTACAAAATTCAACGTTACTTATTTAAATTGCCCTTCAGGTCACATTTAGTTGTTTTAGCTCTAGTTATTTATTATCATCTGATTTCAAGTTCAAAAATGCATTTTTCAGCAGGCGATAAACCAAACATAACTTAGATGTAGTAGTAAGTAGCTGTGTAAATTTATAATTTCGAATATATTCTGCAGTAGGTATGGGAAACTAGATCAGATTTCATAGATTTTTGTATGTACTGCTGTTAGTAAATTTGAGATTATACCTACCTAATTGTGTTATCTTAACCGTAATCTACGTTACATAGTTTAATATGGTAGGGACTCCTTTCAGTCTGAAAGGAAATGGAAAAGGAAACGGTCCACTTCGTTGACCTAGTTCACATTTTGGCACACTTCACAAAACTTGAGACACTACCCACTAACGAATAAGTTTCCTGGCGACGTTTTCTTCGCCTCAGTAAATTTTACTTACGATTTTAATTCGCAAAATTCTAACTATTCTTCAAAACAATATGCAGTTTATATCAGCTACCAATTTGTGTTAGAAAGATGACCTAACCGTGCGGATTCTTAGCGAAATTTCCACGTAAAGGCAGTTCAATTCGATCCGCATGTATCGAAGTGAATAGATAGATTTTTTGCAAGCACTCTTCTGAAAGATATAACCTGAATTCTAACGGTATAGCAACAGTGGAATGTTAAAATTTACCAAAATAAACTCCATTTAACAGCAGAGACATCCGTCACATCATTTTAAGATGTTTGAGAAATTACCAAATAAGTTTCATAGAAATTAGATATAAGCTATATTCCAAGTTTTAAACATCGCAAAGTCATCAAAATATCTGCAATGTAATTTAATTTAAGTTGTGCCTGTTGCACCAGATATAATATGACACATACTTTTGCCATTCCCGTCATCACCCTGCCAAAAATATTCCGTAGAGTCACAGCGCGCTCTCATATACGTCATTACGAGTAGCCAAGTCTGTTATGCTACGAATCACAGTTATTTTCAGCATTTAGGGATCACAATCACGACACATCCATGGTTTACTTTACAAAGAAAGATTTATTTAATATCTAATCTTTATATCAATAAATACTTGTATGTATTCAAATATCGTCAAGACACTTCGACTAAAATATAGCTATTGAAACAGTGAAAGCGAAGCCAAATGAGTTCATTTAACAGGTCACCTTAAAACTTAGAATATTTTCAATTTGGAACAAATTTTAACTGGTGCCATATAATGTTACGGAATTAGGGTAACTGAAAGTTAAGCTTTTCTACAGTGGCAAACATTATTCAGATTGATACTATTTATATTAGGATGGAAAATCAGCAGTCGGTGTTTTGGGCAAGCAAACTTTTAAAAAGTTGTTTTAATTTATTACATTTCACATTATATTATATGATATGATGAAAACAACTAGAAATAAACCGGGATAGGCTATGGCCTATCCCATTGCTCCGTTCACACATACCTTAGAAGTGTGGAAGCTCTCGGGTCTTTTCGTCTGGTAATCCTCATGTTTCCCTCTTTCTTTAAAGAAGAACTAAGACCACTACTAAACTTTTGATACGTTCCAATTTGAGCTGGAAACTAGTAATATGTCGATACCACGGTCATTGATAAACATCTCATCGTGATAAATATTATTATCCAATATTCATATTATTACATCAAGTGACGTCAGTAGGAGCGAGTCACTTGGCACACGACCATTCCATAAATTAGTGCCCTCGTTCCATGATATACAATCTTTATATTTTACTATCACAGATTTAAGTATAACTTCAGCTTTATTCCCACTACCAATTGCTAACCCATATATCTTCTCCTTTGTTCGTATTGTAGGTTTTTAGTGGTAATTTACTCTTTATTTCACTGCATAAATTTGGGGTTCCGTAAATCTGTAATACTATCACGTCAAAATTTAAATCGACATATGATAAAATAGGTTTTTGTGATAGAATGACACAATATAAACCCTAAGTAAATTAATTCTGATACGAGGTAATTAATTAATTTTAAGGTACCCAAAGTTAATAAGATAAGATTTTTTTTGGAGTAAAGATATATTTGGTTTCCAACACCATCGTGTCTTACGTATTGTTTTGGTTTCGTGCTTAGTGCAGGATTCCTAAGGATTATTTTTCTCTGTGTTATTGTTGAACATTCTTAGACAAGCTTACTTTCAATGACGTGCTATGGTAACCACATGCCATTAAGCTGTTAGTTCAATATGACGGACTACGATTAGATTGTGTTTATAGCAGGCTCACATATCACTGTCTGGTTGTTTGATGAGACTTAATTTTTCCTTTAGTCAATCAGTGATACTCGAAAAAACCACACGTTACAATTTTTTGCTCGTAATCTACAGACACTTATAAATACATTAAGATCTAAGACTAATAACGAAACTCATATGGGCAATTAACTTGACGTCATGCAGTACTTGATATGAATTAATAATATGTATCGTTAGACGTCGTAAATGTCGTAACGCATATAACGTAACCAGTTTTTACAAATTATTTTTTCGTATTATAATCCTTTCATTTATCTACCACTCTTTGGAGCACCACTGCAGGATACACTTACATCCCCAAAAACTGGGGTCGTGGTAACCAACTTGGCTTGTTAATTCTCCTTCCGCCTTCGTACACGACTCCCTCATCGTCTTCATCATAATTATGCTGTATGCTCTTTTAAACACAGCAACATAATGATTAATCCAAGTTTTATTTTTAAACGGTTTTATTTAGCTTGCCCTGTTTGGGTCAAATCGTGCAAGCCTAATTAGACCTATTTTTCCTTAGGAGTTGAAATTTTAGTCATTGCTTTAGTTCTGATGACAATGCATTTTTGTGATAAGCTTTACCTGATACTATACCCAGGTTTGGCTCCAACCAAGGGAACTCCTTAATAACATTAACAGCACAGTCCCAATTTTTTTCTTCAGTATCTACATTGACAATATAAATCCGTGTATTTAGTTTTTTAAACTATTACTTGTTTATGTAGAAAAGAAAAGTTTTACAACCGTAGCAAGTAAAATAACAGTTTATGTAAATAAGATTAACTGAGATGAAAATAACAATGTCAAGTCGACCGTTTGTTTGGTCACTGGCTCATCTCTAAGTATGAGTGAGAAATGGCAAATCCGTCATCACTCCTACACTATTTTCCAAGTGCACTTTTATGGCTTTGTGTAAGGAATGACCTTCACATTATTTATTAAAATTCGATAACGACTTTTTATTGTTATTGACAAAACTGCTGCCCACATCTGCAGTGTTGTTAAAAACTCTTTCAATGTCAGGCCTTGGCGCATTCGAAGGTTCTCCTCACCTGACTCACCTGAGTCAACGTCTGTGGGCGGGTACGTGACCTCGACCACCTCCGAGGCGATGCCTTCCTAATTAATGGCGTGTTCAATTTTATTTGGATCAATCAGTACGTGACACAGCTGCTGTTATATCATTTTAGTTGACTTATTTGGTCCTTCGCTAAGTTGTTTTATTACTGTCCTAAAATGATTTGTGAACGCCTCGTGCTGATGAATGGTCTCATTTGATTGATTGATGTTAAAGAAGACGAATATAGTCTACTCTGTTAGTGGGTTATTTATTATGATTACTAAATAGATTACTTATATTCAAGTTACATATCATTAACCAAATCATTTTAAGCATAATATGTTATAAAACGTCATTACATATTTAATGATAATGTTTAATATTATAAATCATAATGCTCCTTAAAAGCTGTTATTACTCTGATTTCCCTTTTGTAAAATATTTAATCCTTTCAAAAATATCGTTTTCACTGGGGTTACTCATTCTTATTACATTTTTAGGGTTACGAACGAAAAAATGAAAAACGGAACCCTTAGGGACTATCCATAAATTACGTCACATATGGGGGGGGGGGGTTGATGTAGTGGGACATTGTGTGACAAGGGGTGGGAGGGGGTTCTTTTCATGACGTCACATTTCAAAATCGAATAATTGGTATGTATAGGTAAATATTAAAAAACAATTAATAATAATGTAAACTTTTATAATATGTGACGTCGCATTAGGGGGGAGGTCTCGCAAATGTAACCAGCTGTGACAAGGATGGGGGTAGGGGTCAAAAAGTCATATAATCAGTGTGACGTAATTTATGGATGGCCCCTTATAGGATCACTTGTGTGCCTGGGCGACCGCCATTCACAGCTTTTTTTGTGACTCAAAGACGAAGGTATAAAAAACCAAATGAATTTTGAAAAAAAATATTAACGAAATCAAAATTTAAAAAAAAACTGTTTTGCGAACCGTATACTGTGGTATATCAAATGAAAGGGCTTATTGTAAGGATCTCTAATATATTTTTAGTTCTACAATGATAGTTTTAATATTATGAATGAAAGAAAGAAAATTGAAGACGAACATTGACCATTCTCCCCCTCATCTCTATAACTACCGAGACTAGAATTTTGACAAAAATACATAAAATAGTTATTTACTTATTATATTACAGGAAAACTTACAAGAAGTCTTAAAAAATAGGGCAAAAATTATTAAAATGGAAAAATAACTGTGAATACATAATCAACGAACGGAACCCTCTCCAAGCGAGTTTAACTCGCACTTGTCAAGTTTATTTAATGTGGAGGACCCATGTCATTATGATGTCTGATATCGAGACAATTTTAATGTGACTCAAATACAATAAAAGCAAAGCCTCTTGTAAATCTTAACTTTTGGTCATGTTCAAAGTTCTCAGTTTTTAAAGAAGCTATTTTTGTTTTGCTTATATCATACAATATTCAATAAATGTATCAATTACGTCCGAGCACAGAACATGTATTCATCATGATTTTCTGAAGATGATTAGTTCAAAATTTATTCATTTCATTAAATACACCATTCAATAACAATCGAACCTCGAAATATCGTCTGTTAGATAAAATATAATCAATGAGATAAAAATAAATAATCAGCGGCAATGACATAAAAACCTTTATTATGGACGTGTAGACTGACCTTCCTCAGGGAGTATCGTTAGCGATAGAGTATGTTTTGCGCTAGGACTTACAGCCATATTTGGGCCGAAGCATCATCGTTCATCATCTTTTTGATGGAAATAGTCAGAACTTCTTCAATTGTATTTAAATGTTGATGCAGGATATTCTTAAACCTTATTATAAGTAGGTACTATTAATTATTCTGTGCTTAAACCCTGAAATTTTGAAAAAGCATCATAGTGACATACCGTATTACCTCTTTAGTTGGGTTTCTGTTTAAATTCAGCATACTTTCATCAATCAATAGTGCTTTTGTGACGTCATCCTGACTTTAATGACCTCTTTCAAGCGCAGTCAGTCGTTCAATAATGGTACATTTGCTAATGCGCCCAGAGCAAAATTATTTTTTCAAAGTAAAAATAAAAACAGTCCATTATCATTACAGTGTTGTATCTCCAGAGTTCCAGACATTATTGTCGGGTGTACATTCGCTATTCATTTAGTGAGTAGTAAGGCAGTGACAGGTCATTCTTAGGAAAAAATTAAGGCAATTAATTTTTCAAAGTCAAATTATATTTTACGCATTATACTGAAGACATTATGTTTCCCCTTGGACAATTACACAAATGATTACGCACAAGAAACAGAATGCCAGAATTTTTTAACAAAATCATCTGCAGTAGTTAAAATGTGGTTATCGATATTTGGTCCATTCTCTCTTTTGTCACCTTATGCAAATTACTTTCGTTAAACGTTCATTATCACCATAAGGTTACATAAATAAACAATGTTTCAAAGTATCACATAATTATAGTAACTTTGTAATTGTTAATGAATCATTCGCGTAATTCAGCAGCTGTATATACTTGGGGTAGACTTGAGGAAAAATTATACTCCGTTCGTATTGCCTTTTGTTCGCAGAACAAACTTCATGGTTGTAAAGTGCGATAAGCACGTTTGTTACAATGTATTTTGTATGTATTGCTGTTTTTTCCTTTTCACATTCGCTATGCACGTATTTTAGTTTGCTTTTAGCTTTTAGTACCTTCCTGATGTTATTTATATAAACTTTTACAGACTCATTCCATTTTTATAAACAAAGAAACTCATCACGCAATAGATATTGCTTCTGCTATGTTTGTTTCTTCACTATTTCCATTTTAATCATTACTTGTTCTGTCGAAGAAAGTATTATCATGTGTTACTATGAAACTCAAATAATATAGATTTTCCTTATACTAATTAATATCTCCTTATTATCGTCCAACATTTTTCTTATCCAATACAGTTGATAGTCGCCCACCCTGCCGTGTGAGATGTTCCTGGTTCCACGTCCAATCGAGGCAGACATTATGTTGTAGATAAATGTTTAGTACACGAGTGGTGCATAATTTGTGTCCACTGTCCACATAATCTTATTCATGATCCCCGCAACACATGAATCCGAGTATTCCGCGTGCGAGGATATGAGTATGTGAGCATTTATTTACATATTTACGTGTTCCGCAACTACATTTCAACTGAATTGTAAAACTGTGTATTCATAGCACTTGGTCGCGTGCAGCCGTTTGTTTGGCTTCCAGTGAGTCAAGGCTGCGCGCGCGCAACAAAGCTCAGTGACGTAATTTTACACTATCATCAATTTTCACTCGCGAATTATGTACGATCCGTTTGCTATTTATTGTGTTGTGGATTCGAACTGGATCGTGATTTACAACCGTAATAAATTACTGTTTTGAAATATAATGCTACCGCGGTATTCGACAGCTAAATAAAATAAATGATTATGGCATACTAACCAGTGTAGTTACGTTGAATTATTTATCGTAGATGCAACAAGGTGAAACATACCAAATTATTGGCTTCATTTAGGATTGATTTGATTAATTGAAATAAAAAATGTCTTACACATAATTACGTATTTATTTTATAATACAATACAAAAATATTTTATTGCACATAAATTTAAGAAAATACAAGTAAATTAAAAATATATAATGTACAGAGTAGACAATAGACAATTTTACCGTGTCATCATCGTTTAAATTTCGCCTTTCACTTGATTGTAACCTAAAGGGAAATCAAACAATCTGTATTTTACATTAAATGTAACAAAATATAAACTCGATATTTAACGGTTTTGGGCAATCGATGAACATAAAAGTCGGAAGCTATTCAAAATATTCGCAGAAAAAGTTTTGGTTACCCATTTCTTTTTTCTATTGTCACTGGCCATTTGTGCTTGTTAGTTTTTAGACAACATTCTTACTGTGTTTCTCAAAACTTTATCGAAGTTTATTTGGCAAAACTACTGTGGAACCGCATATTTATGCTGTATTTGTACTTTAGTTATTCCCAAAGTATTAGTGTATGTATGTAAGTATTACATACATTAGTGTATGTAAGTATTACCAATGAGGTGAGGTGAATGACAATTTGATCAAAATTAATATGCAAATAAAATACTAAAAGAGACGTCTTATTAATTATTGTCTTTTATTATGGATGTAATAACATCGTCAAAGGTTTTTTTTTAAAGTTAATAAACTTTAATTTAGCATTTTTATAAATGTTTGAAGTTATCTTCTACTCTGTCATCTACGATGTTTTACCGGACTGGTTTGCAGCTTTTCGCTTTGATCTCATAAATATTGTATCACGAGGATTGAGGACACTGTTCCCGAGTTTTCATTCTCTTGCAAAGTCGGTTATAGGTCGTTCCAGTTCATTTCCAAAGAGAAAAAGTCTTTCACATATTCTTAGGCGCACCCTGCTCCCAGGATGTTCTATAAACTGTATAACTATGTTTGGAAGATGTTGTAAGGTTTTGCGCAAGTGTGTTGAGTAATATAATATTCCTTCAGAACTTTGGCATGTTCCACATTCTAGATCGAAGCTTGTGCTTGCTCGGTGTTGAACTGAAGTGTGCCGTAGATCGTTAATATGTCTACTGCATCATTGCGCGTTGGTTCACGTTAGCAAGGTTTAAATGTTCACTAAATAAGTTTTAGTGTCGGGTTGAATAAGGAGAAGTCATTTTATTTGGGATAATTTTTGTGTTTCGCCTTTCTTTTGTTAAAAGTGTCCTAAAAACAATCTACTTTAGAAGCCTATAGTCAAAGATTCCCGAGCTCCATTCTACACTATGGTATGTGTAGTATGTATGAGAATCATTATTCTCAAATTTTAATTCTTTGTAATGTCTTAAATTTGTGTCTTCATGGAGATGAATGTGGGTGAAAAACGAGAGTATGTATGAAAATTCCTCTCTGCAATTGGTAATACAAGCACCAATTAGCAATAGGTGTTCTTCTTTTGTCACCTTAAGATTTACGACAGTAGAAAGTTACCGAATTTCCAACTCTAATTCAAACTTTTTCCATTCAGGTCCGACCGTTGGTGGCATCAGTTCTCGATGGATTCAACGGCTGCGTATTCGCGTACGGCCAGACCGGGACCGGCAAGACACACACCATGGAAGGGACCCCTGACCACGAAGGGATTATTCCTCGCGCCTTCCGCCACATCTGGGCACACATCGAAAATAACGCGTCGCCAGATGTCACTCACCTCGTCTCCTGTTCCTACGTAGAGCTGTACCTGGAGGACGTCCGGGATCTACTGTCAAAAGAATGCAAGAAACTTACTATCAGAGGGCAGGTGAGTTATAGAACTAAGTAGTAATAGTAGTAGTAGTTTAAATAGATAATACAGACTTACTTCTTACAAGAAGCCAGAAGGATACCAAGTGAAACTGAGCAAATAAGATCGATAGGTATGATAATTAAAGATTTATCTATTGCCGAAGTTCCAAGTTAGGATGCTTTGTAGATAGAAAATATACTTAATTCTGTTTTTTTTTTAATTTCTGCCTCAACATCAACCCTGCCACTAGATTGAAATAAAATAATTTCCATTTTAATTTTCTGTTATTCACGCGTATTTTCTGCATCAGATATTCTGGTCCAACATAAATAACATAACCTAACATTGGAATTCACATCAAAGCATTCCAAATAAGAATAAATAGTCCACTGCCCAGTAGACCTCACCTTCGCGTGGACACGACAAGTCAAACATTACAAGTCGTTATTAGTAAAAGGCGAAAAGGTACGAATAATGTGCGAGATAACCGCCTGTTTCCGCGTCGTCTGTCAACACTGACGTAAGCGCCCTCGGCTTTTGTGTTTGCTCAAAAGCTGTGCAAATTGCGTTGCGCACTGTGACATAACGCATAACACACTTAGAGGACGCGACAAAGGCTTTGGTCAACAAAGCGTGTTAAAAGACCTGTTAGCTATCAGCGAGGTGACCGCTGTTCGCGAGCACTAAATAATATATAATACAAATTAAAACGCTCATAATATATTAGTATACGGTATACCCTGTTAGGCCTATGTCGTTGATGGCGTAGATGGCGTTGATGACGTAAATAACCCATGGACATCAGCACTAAAGGCTTCACCAATGCACCCAAATTCCTCCAAAATGACTTATAAATTACAGCGGTAGCAATTTACCACCAGACCTTGACATAACGAATAACAAGGCTTCCATTTCTGCTATTTACTGCAGAATTATAAAATGCATCTCTCGCTCATTCAGAGACAGCTCAGGAATGGAAAGTAACTGAAGTTTAAACAAACAAAACCTTGGAAAGTGGTTTTGTCTTCGAAAGAAAGTAAAACAAGTGAGCGTCGTTGCCAATCAGCTAATGGGTGTTTATTGACCTTTCAATGACCCGCTGTCATCGCTAAACGGTAATTAACGTTTGTTTCTAAAAAAATAAAGTTTAAATCTGAATCAACCTAGAGACACAGAAAGATGTATCTATCCATCTATTTTAGTCGAAATCTTGGAGGACGTACCTACTTTTTAGATCCCGTATCCAGAAGGGATTTTGAAGTTTATTTGGGACTGCGTGAATTTAGAACCAAGGGCTGTTATAGGTACTGTAATTCAACTAGTATTGCATAGTTTTTTAGTTCTAAAGTAAGTTTTCGTGACTTATTTTAAACCGACTTAAAAATTAAAATTTAGGATGTTTATTATTAGGCTCGTATATTTTGGAGTTAGGGAGTTGTAAATATTATTTACACTTTTGTATTGAATTGCACGCGTCACACGCGCAAGCGTGGTGTGGCTGTGTTTTACTCTCAATTATGCCGTTCTATGTCGATTTTGTAAGATAAAAGTGTTCTTACATCATATGTTAGACACTAAATCAATAAAAAGGGATGTATCCGGAAATAGACATATTTTAAATCTACAAGATTCGAAAGAGAAGGTCTTACAAGATTTCTGTTCGTAGCATCTACTACTGTCTAGTTTGTACTGTTTGTAGCGTCAGAACTCAGAAGTTGTAAGGTTTTCTAAAACTAAGAATTTACTGAATATAACAGCAACGTTCTATCGATCGATCGATGTTTTTGCTACTTAAGGATATTAATAAAGGATGAATTATGCTAGATCGAGTCGGGCACGAGCCGCGCCCTCTGCAGCTTAGCAGGGGGGCCCGGTCTAGCATAATTCATCCTTTATTTTGTATCTGTATTTTGTATTTGTATCTGGCAGCTCATGATGCTCTTTGGTAATCAATGGACAAGGCATCAGATAGGCCTAACCCTTCGCAGCAAGCAATGTCAGCAAGGTCATTGCCAACCAATGTTAATGTAAATATTCTAACATTCATAATTATTTTCGCAGCATTTCATAATCGATCATAATGCTGATGTTGTAATAGCCGAATTACATTTAGGTTTAAAGATATTGATATAATAGTTTCAATTATATCTACGTCTACCCTTGTCTAATCGCGCACTTAATGTGTGGATAACGGCCTGATATCGCTGTAAAATGTGATATCGATTGAAAGGTTCGGGCTTCTTAAAACGCGATCGATACGAAACGCGTAGTTTCATTCACTTAGGAATAATATGCTATTTCATCTCTTTGTAGTTGATAAATTGACTATCAGGTGGTAAGTATGGTGACCGGCACGTGGACACCACGCTTATTACTGGCTCCCGAACACTAACCGAAACACAACATTTCTATGAGGGCGGTAGCTAGCTGAGCAAGTAAAGGACATAACTGACATAACTGTACCATACACGATTACTGTAAAGGAGTAAGCTGGGTGATAGGTACAGATCGTAATTCAATCCTAAACAAGAAACATTATAGTTCAGTCAACATATAAACTCGCATGTAGCTGAATTCGCATTCGCATTTCATTTCTAATGGTTTTCTCAACATTAGCAACAATTTTCAGCTCTATATATTTTAAGATGGACCGGACTGGTGTTATTCTCCCTCCTTATTAGTATAAATTAAGATCGCTTTCCAATTTGAGGCATCTGGATTCAAAAATTGCGTCACAAGCATCAGTTTTGTAATTTACGTTTGTAATGTAATTAATTTTATTTATCAGTTGTTGTTTTATCTTCATGTTGTAGATAAATGTCTATTCCACTCAAACATCATGTAGACATTTATGTTAAAAAAAGGATGATGAAACGCATGTAAAATATTCAAAATATAATAATCTGAATTTTACCAAGAAAAAATTCATCTAGCTCAAATTTATGTGGGACCATATGACAAGCACCAGCTTTCGATTAAAAAAAGAATCATCAAAATCGGTTCACCCAGTCGAAAGTTCTGAGGTAACAAACATAAAAAAGATACAGTCGAATTGAATACATCATTTTTTAAAATCGGTTAAAAAATAAGTTAAAACATAATTTACATAACGCCCATTAATGGATCGTAGGGCAGACGCCGCCGCGCTGGTGACGCATCTTACTTCACGTTCGGACATTAATTTTTATGGATCAATTTAAGATTAGGTCGTAAACATTTTACTGTCTAACAATGCCTGTTTTTAAAACCGAATTGTTTTAATTTCCCAGTTGTGATTATGCTCTTCAGTTGGCTCACTTCCAGAACTATTGCGTATCTCATAGCATAGAAAATTTGAATCATGGTCCATTAAGTAAAACTGTGACTTCAGAAAATTATATTACTCCGTTTGATAGACATTGTTGCCCTATTTTTTGTGTAAATAGAATTAAATGAATAAAAGAATTAACATCTAGAAAGAAAATTAGGGAACAAAATTAGGATTCAGGTCGTAAACAGTTTCTCCTCCAGCAATGCCACATTTTTTCGCAGTTGAAGCGATTGTGCTCCTTCTTTGGCTCAGTTCCAAAGTTATTACTTATGGCATCATAACAATCTTGGACCTCGCGACTCGCGGTCCATTTACAAACAATGTAAGTACCTTGCCCATTCATAAAGTCAACTTATCCTGCTTACGATGTTTGAGATTTTTATCAAAGTATTTAAACATAGTCTCACTGTTAAAATGTTGTAACGTCACCTTAATTTGGCATTGTTACCTCTAATGGCGAAGTTTATGGTAATTTCACTAATGTTGCATTATATGTTAATATGCCTTTTTAGGGTTCCGAAGTTAAATCTGAACCCTTATAGTTTCGTCATGTCTGTCCGTCCGTCTGTTCGTCTGTCCGAAGCAAAGCGCCAAGACCCTAAGTGCTAGAAAGCTGTATTTTGGCAAACTCCAGAATTGTAGAAAATATTGAAAAACATTGTTTTCTCTGGGTACCTCTCCTACAGGTAGTGAAGATGAATTTTTCATTAATTGAATCGTATCGTTGAAAAGGTCTTCCAAAAATATTATGGGTTTTCTAAGACCATTGTTGGAATTAGGAGTCCGTTTGAGAAGGAGGAATATTTGGCTTTCAAGTGCTAATTTTGGTTAGAGTCAAATGTGGCTGGCTAAACCGTTGGAGTTGCACAAGTGAAAAAATTCTCAAAAATAGGTTATATGATCAGTTTACAAGGAAAACTATCACTGCTATGTTAACTTACTACTTCGGAACTCTACATTGCGCGTGGCCTGACACGCACTTACCCGGTTTTTTTTGTTTGACGTAGACATATAAAGTTTATATGATCTGGCATAAGGAGAATTTTTGTTGTGTTGTAAATTTCGGAAATAAAATATTTTTTAACTTTAAGGATCATCCATAATTTCACACGTCTAAATACATGCCCTACGTGTCAAAAGGTATTTGTTTTACACATGCATAACATTTAGCAACAGTAATTGTCTCAATTGTTTTCTTAAAATAAAAGGAAATACAACCCGTACAACACAAAGACATGTCATTTATACAACATCTCAATTCCGATGGGCTCAAACTCTTATGTGACAAAGAGAAATTCCGTATGCCATTTAAAAAGAACAGCCGTCAGCAATCAAACCCTTCACATCTCGCATCACCTTGCAATTATCTCGTCGTAAACGACGCGTGTGGGGAAAGCGTCGTTTGGCTAAAATTAATTAGTCCGGTTGCACTTCGGTGCAGTGAGTGCTGACTGCTGAATACATAACGCGCCAATTGCCGTCACTCAACACAACGTGTTAATGAACTTCTCAGGATTAGTTTGGATATAATCAAGAGCTTTTACATCCTGGTCAAGTTCAGGGCGGCATTGTCTACACAATACAATATTGCCTTAAACTCTTTCTAAATAAAATGGATACAGTTTTGTGCTGTAATCTGTATTTATGTATAAAAAGAGATGATTCATTAAAGTCCAGCCAACCCTTGCAGTTAAAAACTGAAATTTCGTAGTCAAGTTCCCTTATAGTTGTGTACATAAGTCCAAACTAAGCTAAGGCCGGAATATTTGATATTCACCTGGGATAGGAAATAAACAGCACTTATATTTTTCCTAAGCCACGCAACCGTAGTATCGGGCAGTTGCTAGTAGACAATATCTGACACAGCTACTGGAATATAACATACAAAACAACCATAGTGGTGCTTGGAGGGTCATAATGACTAACCGTGAAAATTACCTATGTCAGTTTATAGGATCCCGTCTATACTATATTCGAGCATGGGACGGGTGTTTCTTAATGTATTGGTTTCTCGTAATGTGCAACAAGAAAAACACCGAATGTTAATATTTAAAGGTAGAGATTTAACCATAAATAATTTGGAATCGCACTTCCAGTAGTCCAACAATTTTACGCTCGCCGGGCAATGATTGCGCAATCTGGCATAATTGGTTGTTTCGGTAACAAGGCCTCATCCAGTATAAATGGTTTAATGTCGATGCGTCATTTTGGTATCCAAGAGCAAGGTCGACAAATGGATGTTAAATTACTGGATTAGAGGAGATTTGTCGACCATGACGGCGTGCCTCAGGGCTTTGTATCCAGTTGTCATATTACACGTCATGTTCTTATTATCCTGCATCCACTTATCATACGAAGCCATTCGCTGGCTAGCCTTACGGCTTCAGTAAGGCTTCATTCCTAACCTTTTCTTACCCTACAATGCCCTAGATGCGGTATTCATATTAGTAGAAAACATGTTAAATCAACATCGGTAATAATTAGCACAGCGTTACAGCAGTGATATTGATTCACTTCAATTCACTAGCAATTTTATACGTCCTTATTGTTTGTTATCATCACACAACCTCCTCCGTCATAGATCTCCTCTTAAAATGTGAGGTGGAAGGGATATAGCTACCACGCATGCCAACTGAACATTGTCAGAACAGATATCTCACACCTTAGAGAACACCACAGAAGTGTATACCATTACCTGAAATACAGTTTCCTCACGACATTTCACTTACAATTTTGCAAGTGACCGTAGTATTTAGAATTCAAACTCATATCCAGTATGGATTCTCCCCATCTCCCCATTTAGGCTGAGTAACTTTAAAAGATTGCCCTAATGGAAAAAATGTCGAAACCTGAATTTAAATTCTGCATCAAACTTTTAAACATTTTCAAAGTTGGCGTATGGAAATTGAAAAAAATATTTTTCACTTGCATCGGGAACCAACACAACCAACACAAACCAACGTACCTGAATTTGTCATCATTTTGTAAAGAATGTAATATTAAAAGTTTGTAAATCATGTAAAGAATGTGAAGTCTATCAATCCGAACTCGGTCAACGTCATGAACTACGATCTTGGATTATATCAAGCGTAATAACAGGATACTTACGGGTTGTGATAAACAGAAGTATATTAATTAAATCAACTTGAACCTTGTTAGTTACGCAAGGAAATATTTAAAACTCTCGGATTCCTTTTAAATTGATTATACAATAATTACGCTCGGATGCTAATTACGATTTGCTGCGAAAAAATATTTTGCAGTTTAACGAGTAAAAGTTATGTAGGTCGTTGCACAACATTTTGTTTTTGAATGCAATTTGAGGTTTGCAGATGGCTAACGAATTGTTGCGATCACGGCCTCTGATTTATCCGAATGCGTGCACTCGAGTGATTTAGGTTAGGAGATTACAACAGAAACAATTTCGTGGCTTAAACGTTAACTTAATGCTCATTACTTACATTCGTTCGTATTATTCGGATCGTTTGAATGGAATAGAAGCGTATTAAAAAGCAGTTTTATTGTGAAATGTAAATATACTTTATTCGCGTAAACGAAATACTAAATAATGATGTCGTGTCATCAGGGAAGAAAACAGAATAATAGTAACTCCTCAGATTATGTGTATATTTACCATGAATTGTTTTTATATAAACAGAGGAAAAAATATTTTTAAACCCTTTTATTTAGTTTGACCTGGCTTTGTTTCGAATACTGATAAGCTCGTCAAATCTTTAAACAGAAACTATGAACTCATAACATTGTCTTAAGATAATAATATACTGCTCACAGCGTTTGCCCTTTTCTTACTATAATTATCACTAGGTTTAATAGAGTCAATATCAATTACAAGTTCATCTATATTTTAGGTCAGTCGTAGAGGAGTCGGTTGCCACCCTTAAAGTTAAACTTGATGAACTGAAAAGCGTGCCGTTGCGTGCCGACTCGCGACTCATATCAAACCCATCAGCTGCTAAATTGTGATAGCAAAGCATACAGTTGTAACAGGGAACTGCCCCTTTGATATCTATTTCAGAATTGAAAGTACTTTTTTCTGCCGGAATATTTTGAATGGATGCTCCTCTGATATATTGGTCATGAGGAGTTTCATCTAGCTCAGTTCTGAACATAAACAATTCGCATTCGAAAATTACAGTAATTTGGATTTGTATGGAAAAATGCTTTAGCTTTAAGATCGTAATTGTAACCGCTACGATCAACCATTCGGTCAATCTCTACAGTTTTATTTATCGGTGTCAAAGATATACCAATACCAATCTGGTATCGGATACCTTTAAACCAACCTCTAACATTTCCGCACCCAGGAACTAAACGGCTTCTACATTCCGGAGATGACGTCGGTGGTGTGCAAATCGGCGGCGGAGATGGTTCGGGCGATGCGGGCCGGAAACCGGAACCGGGCGGCGGGCCGGACCGACATGAACGAGCACTCGTCCCGGAGCCACGCGGTCTTCCTCGTCACGATCGAGACCGCGCACAGGGACACTAATAGGATTAGGTGAGTGTTGACAATGTGACAACTGAGTTTCAGGATGAAGAGTAACGTAAACTAACCAAGCCACAGGATTAAGTGAGTCTGACAAAGTGACAATTCGCATTAAAGGACTTTGAATTTGACTTTGAAATTTTCAAAGGACGGTATCTGGACAGACAGATATTTCTGTTAGAAAGTTGTCTAAAAAACGCGTTAGCTTATAAGAAGCGTGGTCTATCAGTTTCAATGACTGTGGTTAAAGATTACGAATTCTCATCTGGTATCAGATACCTTTAACATTAACTAACAGTCGGACGTCAGTTGGCAACTGACTTTCAGAAAGAAGAGTAACTAACCTAACCTTGATAGTGATATGATGAAACACGATCAGTTTGTTTTTACAAATGTATTCCGATTGTCTAGTGTGGACTGCGTTTAATTCTCCATTAACAGTTTTAGGCAAAAATAGACTTCACAACTTTTTCAATAAGCAGAAAATCATGATCCACCGTTGTCATAGTGCTTATTTAATCAGAAAGCCGCTTAATATTTTTCCTACCGTCTCTTTTAGTTTCCTAATAGAAAATTAGTGAATTTCACATTTTATAATATGTACTAATTTCAAAAACTTTGCAAATCATCCCTCCAACGAACCATCCAAACGAACCTCTGAACTGCGTTCTTCTGAAAATTGCTGAAAGTTTGGCGGGGCTGTGTAGAACTTAAGTAATTATATTAAAAACTTATGTAAGTACGTGTCTCGTCTATTATTAGGTCTGACTTCGGCGTCAATGCCATCAGTAGAAACAACACGAGTAATGCAATACGAAGAATTTTTGTGAGCTTCTACGTAAACACGCGACACCTAAGGTCACTATTTTATAGGCTAGCGAAATTCGAACCGAAGTGAGCACCTGATCCTCCGCAACCCGCGAATAAACCGCTAAATTGTGGTTAACAATGCTTGACTGCTAAAATGGCACGCGTTTTTGACCTTTGTAACGAATACCTGCGTCCGTGGACGGGCGACATAATAATTAGAACAGCCCCGCGCTTTGTAACATATGTTGGTCTTTAAAGCCACTTTTATTATTGTGTTGTTCATTAATGTGTTGTATTAATCGTATTATTGTTATTAGTTGACTTTGCTCAGACTTTTGAACTTAATATGTATTATATATTAATATGTATTAAATAAAGCATAATTTAGAATTTTTAATGTGTATGGGCAAATTATAAATTATTTAGCCTTAATTTGTACGTTGATGAAAATAATCATACTTGTTAGCGATCAATTTGACCCTCAATCTTGTAATTCAAGCTACAAAAAAGTAAGAGAGTCATGCTTCCACGGTTTATCAAATGTTTGTTTAGAATACATACCTTTCATCTCACATTTCATTTAAAATATTCCATAGTTTCTCTTTTCTTCGTTAATTGCCTGTGTTCTGTCACAGCATCGTGATTTAATTAGAAGTCTTGTTCGTGTTTCATCTGTGAGCTCAAAAGCTTTAGTATTTTCCCCTGTGAACATGTTTAATTCACACCCTAAATATGGTGGATTGAATGGAAAAATGTTGACAAACCCCTCAAGGCTAAATAGCATCCAACATTTCCTTTTTCCTTTCTTTCCCCTACAATTATTTTTGTATTTCATGGTTTGAAGATGAAAACTGCTAGAAGGGTTCGCAATGTTCGCATATTCAGTAGATCAATCTGAATCATGTTTTCGTGAAGAACGAATCTGTGTGCAAGTTTTTGAGTATTTAATTTTCGCAGTAATATTTCTGTATGACACAAATATATCTAGAACATTAGATTAGATTTTTTCCAACTTTCTTATTTTTCAGTTTGTTTAGTTAAAAAAATCTACAACGGAAGAATTTAACCATGTACGATGTTATTTGTAATGTGTATCCGACTTGTACTTAATTCCCAATTACCAGGCCACTAATTAACATGTCGGATGGTGTCAGAACTACCCGAATTGAATTACTCACCACCGCTGGATCGTTGCCCCTTTGCGTCCATTGTAAACTACAATTACATTTCTTTGTCGTGTTTTCAGGATTCAATCATTGAATTTTTAAAGTTACTGTTCATTCTGTACCTACTACTAGCGTCCTTTCTAGTTTGCTAATTGATTTCCCGAAGCCACTGTAATTCAATATTCATCGTCTACAGAATTTTTATCTAATATTTTTTGTCTAAATTGCTTAAATTTTTCGATCGAAGCATTGCATTGTTGAGAATCAGAACTCTTTTGTTTCTGATATTCTATGCTCATCTGATATTCTTATAATACATATATGTTATACCACGTATCATTCCCTGTGGTTGTCCACGTTTAATATCCAATTACCCCTGCACTACGTTCCAGCCAGGCAAGCCGAATTGCGTTATTCACCGTTCATTGGATCGTTGCCCCTTGCGCCTTTGTCATCATACGTTCAACTCATTGTTTCCACCAACGCTAACATGGATTACAATAAAACGGCACTTAATTATGCATGCATAATATTATGTTATGATTTGCGATTTTAGATTAAGTTTCAAAATTCGTTAAGCTGCGCTTAAAACACTAGCCCGTATTGTATCAATCTTAAAAATATTATTTTAGAAATAATGAAGTTTTTTATTTTGCACATTTTATTATTATACGGATACTCACGACATATATTTTGTACTCCAATATTTAGACCCAGTTTCGTGGATCTGTTTAGCCGTGACCACGATCAAATCGTAAGTATAGTTAAAACTAAAATGTTTGATATTATTATCAAATTGCCCAGTATTTTCACCTACTGTTCAAGATACCATAGCACAAGTATTTGGATAATAGCAGTCGTTAGAAAAAATCTGAAGTGAAGAAAAAATTAAGACAACAATTACAAAAGTATTCTGAATCATTGCATTAGCCTGAAACCTTCAAGTACTATTATTTCTTCTATGCTGTAACTCAGTTAAATTGCATCGATTTCCACAGACGCAATACATTTTCGAAACATAATTATGTACTCATAACTATAATGCGTTTCAAAAGCCAGTCTGCGGTTAGATTACGTCTTCAGCGGTTGCTTCCAAGGGCGTTCCTCTCGCAGCAAATTGAATCAAATGGTACGTTCGCCGCAATGTCACATTATAAGCCTTACATTGTCATACCAACTTATCAGATTATCGTTGGGGATGCAGACCTTGTTGTTTTGTCTACACCAGGCTTCCATGTTCCAAAGGAGTATTTTTCGACAGCGAGAGAAAAAAAGAATTACCTTGTTCCTAACACTGCTAATCAATTAGGAAAGATCCGCTGGTGGTTGGGTCCCTGGAGGGATTATATTGGTAATATTGATTTTAATTGTTAATTAATACCATTATTACTATTATTATTTCTCAATGGGGTTCGCCAGGATAGCTACCACCCTTGAGCATGAGTCAGCCGCCAAACGAATCGTCGTATTCCAGCTGGGGGCTTAAGAGCCAGTTCTTTCTTTCTTTTTCTTCTCTTTTTCTTGGCCGGCAACGCATCAGTGATGCCTTTGGTGTCGCTGATGTCCATGGGCGACGATAGCCACTTACCATCAAGGAGATTGTCAGCTCGTTTGCCGGCTGTTTCCATAAAAAAATAGGGAAAGAAGAAAGCCTTAAATCTGGAATGTCTATTTATTTAATCTCACTTAAAAATATTTGAGCGGCTAAAAGAGCACATGTAGCAACAGAGGACGTTTAACGATCGAGAGACAGGTATGGTAGTCTATATGTATAATCGGGTACTATAATCTGGTGAAATGCATTATTATCTTTTTCGCTAACTATTTGGTTTCTATTACAAAAGGATAAGCGTCTTCCAAAATACATATATTCCTAATTTCAAATTTTCAAAACAATAATACATTTATAGCCGAAATTTCGATCTTAATTGTTTCCGAAATCTTTACGAATGTTTGATTTTTTTTTCCATAAATGTATTAATACCTGTTTGTCAAACCTTGTTCTATATTTAGAAGCTGTGCAATTTCAGGATTAACATCTGCACGCGTCATGCGGAGAACAATGAAGTCATCTGATGCTAAAGTTGAAGGTCTGCAAATTAGGGCACTTGTCTTGCTAATGTATAGCAGTCTAGGTAGGCGTGACTCGCCGCTCTGGCGTATCCCGCGGGACACGCGCAGTGTGCCCGCGACCTTTCTACTGATACAATGTTTGTGAGTCCACTGTTTTAGTGTTTCTGTTATTTACAATTCTTATGTTGTTATGGATTCCTGGTACAATTATAACGGAGAGGCTTTAAGGTATTTAGTAGTTTTAGGTGTGTTTTGATTAGAGATTACTTTTAAATCGGTTTATGAGTCATACGTGTTATGGTTCAGTCTTTTTGGAGTTACTGAGTGTATTGCACTGAGTGTATTGGATTGAATTTTCCATAAAAATAAAACATACACAGTGTCAACTTTATTTGATCAATGCTTTAAAGTTTAAAGGTACCTAAGTTTGATTAAGTGAATTAATAAAGTTGATGAGTCATAAGTTTTCCTGTAAAATGCATTAGAATTATTTATTGTTATTTGATTAGTTTTGGTATATAGTCACTAAAATGTACATAAGTGGTATAACACCAACAATATTTTTATCACAATAAAAAAGGAACAAAAGTGAACTTAATATTTTTGGAATAAGATGCAAGTGGTGTTGTTGTTGTCATTGTTACAATGTATACAAGTAGATTCTATTAGGTTTATGTAGGTCTTAAAAAAGTTAATACATGACAATCGGTAATAGTTTCGTGAATTTTTAAATCACCCTGATGACTAATGACACCCTGATGACTAATAATTACTGATGACCCCCACACAACATCCTAGGGAGGAAGGACTGTCTGAAAACCAGCGCTACACCAGCCAGCTCCCATTGCCATATTATTATTATTATTAATTAACGTTCGTGTGTAGTTACGGTGGGTGTGTGTAGAGTACGTCGCGTGAAATGCATCGATCTTTTGTGGTTCGCGATATACAGTTAAATTATAAACTTCTTTTAATACATAATTAACTTAACGACAGTTTTCTTAAGAAGAGTGACATCCACAATATTAATACGAGGAACAAGGCTAAACTGATTGTACCAAATTTTAGACTATGTAAAACTGGTGGCTCGTTCATGGGTACATGTGTAAAGATTTATAATAAAATTCCATCGACATTTACAGAAATGCCTTACCTTAAATTTAAAACTCATATTAAAAGCATTCTTATGAGGAAAGGATATTACAAATTAGATGATTATTTTAAAGACAAGACTGCTTGGACATGAGTTTTATAAATATAGATTGTAGTAGATGATAAGTGCTATCTGTAACTGTGAGCAGGAAAAAAACAAACCCGGAAGTTTCTTGCTGCTTCTTCTCCCGGGCCCTCTCACAGTAGGGCTTTGTCTGAAGCATTGGCATAACTTGCATGACTTTCAAAAAGTGTTTGTAAACCAAACCAATTTTGAATAAAAACATTTGATTTGATTTGATTTGATTTAATTGTTGATGTATGCATGCCCAAATTATTTTACTAAGGGAAGAGTTATACGTTAAAGTTTTCTCTAAGTCTTATCGAAGGCCATCGAACGGCCCAAGATACAGCGACATGAGTTGGATAATCACTAATCCGATCTGCCTAGTAATACGTGGTCGGGTAGGCTCTAGCCTTAAGCTCTAGGATTAGCCTTTGGGGTAGCCTTCTCAGTGGTGTCCCGTCGTGCCGAGGCCTGCTAATTGTTGAACCCCTGAAACTGACCATAACAGTTGGGGCAGCCAACAACCTACCTGTGACAAAAATTGTCAAACGTCTCGTGGTGTACCCAACTGGAAAACGAACGAGGTTGTAGCGCCAGATCTCTCCTGTTTCAGGTCGTTGGGATGTATATAATCCAGTTTAATCCTGACAATACCCCTTACACGTGGTAAAGCCTGGCGATCTACGAACCTCTTTTAAATATAGTCCTTAAAATAGTTTTTGAGTTTCAGTCTCATTGTCGGATAGCTAGTGATATTGCAGGATTCCGGGATTGCATCATAGACTTGATGTTATTGATGTCCATGGGCGACAAAGATCGGATCAGACCTATCATCAGGTGGCTTATAAGTTATTTTTTATATCGATAGTCATTGTACGGGTAGGAACATTGCAGACAGGCAGAAGCACGGATTGGAACAAAGAGAGAGAGAGACAGAAAAACAGGCTAATGATCAGTTTCGTTTTACTACAGCTACACAAGGGAGAGGGGAGATGTCTAGACAATAATGCGGTAGGTGTTGGATAAGACCCGTTCCTAGGTCTTAAAGCGTTCGGGAAAGATCATTGGTTTATAGCTTCTTTTTATTTTTATCAGGTGTCGGTGAGAATAAATAAATTGTATTATAGTTTGCGGTGTTATGACACGTGCTCGCTTGCTATGTGCCGTATACAATATACATACGAGTATACTACTACTAACTACGATTTGTAAATAGAACTTACTTACTAACTTAATACACTTACGGTTACTTAAATCGCTCCTTAGTAAAGAATCACCATACAAATTCTGTACTAAAGAGCGATTTAAGTAACCGTTAGTGACTCTGAGTTGGGGCGTTAGTTACTTACTATAATAATTCTATTTACGGTTCTGTTGCAATAAAAAAATATTCATATATACCGCTGTAGGAATCTCGGGCAGCGGGTGTTAGTCATCGCGAATCTTACGTCGTTTTAGTTTCACCTTTCGTCAAATGGACAGTTTAATTTTAACAAAGTAAGAGTCTTTGGTACTTGCATCTTGTAATTGTTTATCTGAAGTATCAATGTCAGTGTGTCAGCTGGGGTCATGTCGTACGCATACGCACGCGGTGCGGGCGCGTGTTGTCACCGTGTCACCGTTGGAAAGTCCATTTTCCGTCCGAAGGGCGCCGGGCGGCGCGCGTACCGTGAAGGCGACGTTTTTCAGCTCTTGCGCTAACCTTGGTGTCGACGGCGAAAGCGTGCTCGACTCTCGATTTCGATGTGAATTATATTTGACATGTGTTTCTACTTGCGTACAGAGCTGTCATCTCCAGGCATTACTGTTACAATCTGGGGGGAAATTCGAAATTGTAAGTTTTGTAGTTTGAACGTGCATCATTAAGAAGTCCTATGATTGAAAAATTGGATCTTTAAAAAGATACCAAACCCCAGATTCCTACTTACATAACTACAACGTACAAAGATTTTCCCTTCACGCATTTAGATGAGAAAAAAATCCCGTTAGCCAATATTGTAGAAAATTCGTCCATATTATTATACTTAGATGAATAAAGTCAGTATTTCAGAATGGAGCTAATCATTCCTTCGTTTTTGCGTACTATTGCAATACAGCATGTACTGTTTAGTGACGGTGATTCACTGTTCACTAAAAAACTATTCAAAGGTTGATTGTTGTATCAAAGTTCTAGAATATTGTGGTGTAAAATAGATTGTTGTCGGTCTATCGAACGCTCTGTCATAATATTTTAATATGTTGGTATTGAAAGATTGATAAATCAGTCTTAACATGGTGACCGTGTCATTCGCATGCGCCTCCCCTACACAAATAACTTTACACGCTCTAGATTACTTTGATAATACTTTATACTCTAACTAGCTAACCCGGCGAACTTCGTATCGCCTAACAAACTATTTTTTTTCTAAAACAAAAGTAGCCTAAGTTACTCCTTGTTACATCAGCTATCTGCCATCCAGTGAAAGTCTCGTCTAAATCGGTCCAGCCATTTCAGAGATTAGCCGGAACAAACAGACAGACACACAAAAATTGTGAAAAATGTTGTTTTGGTATATGTACCGTGTATACATCCAAATGTACTTGGTAAAAAGCGGTTATTTTAATATTACAAACAGATACTCCAATTTTATTTATTTGTATTATTAGAGAAGATTCTAGCTAGACTACATCTGCTACATCTAAATATCCCATGGTTTTAAGTCGGACGTCAGTTGCCTCAAGAGGAGATGTATGTCCTGTTATTATAGTTAACGCTTGCTGAGACGTTTCATTTAAGTTTTGGTCTAACTAAGTACGATACTTAAGCTTGCTTACTAAATACTTAAGTTTGACGACCCGTGTAGCGCAATGGTTACCATACCGGATCGCCGCACTGAGGGTCCTGAGTTCTGTTCCCAGCGAGGCGGAAATTTGAATGATGAGTTTGAATTTCTTTCTCGGTCTGGGTGTGAATGTCCTTGTCTAGTGTGTTGTTCATGGCATCCACGACACAGGGAATCCTAGTGTGGGGCTATGAGTATGAAGCGTTATTTCATTTCATTAAGCTTGTTATCGCATATACTACTGCATGATGTTACCTACATCATATCAATTATCAATATTTTTATCTTGATTATAGAATTGTAACACAAACCACCAAATGAATTAGGACGCTGCTAAACAGCACGATTTTGGTTGATGTTAATTTCTTTCACAAGCAGTCGCTTCGATTTCCTGGCTGGCTGGTGGCTGGTCGTTCATGAGTTCGCACGTTTGCTTTCCGTATTGAACATTGAAATACGTAACCAGATATAAAATTTTTTTTTGTTTTTAACCGACTTCAAAAAAAGGAGGAGGTTCTCAATTCGACTGTATTTTTTTTATGTTTGTTACCTCAGAACTTTGGACTGGGCGAACCGATTTGATGATTGTTTTTTTAATCGAAAGCTGGTGGCTGTCATGTGGTCCCACATAAATTTGAACGAGATCTGAAAAGTAGTTTTTGAGACTTTGAAGTCGGTTATTTTTTGTTAGTAAAATTTAGATTATCCTTACAGGATAAGATAACTGTTACATTTCTACACCTTTTAAAGTAAAAATCAGTTGTATCGTCATACTTTTTCAATTCAATGTTTGTCGACTTCTTGATTCTGGGTTTCATATGTTTATTGTTAGATTATCTTAAAAGTCGGTATTTAATCTAAAGGGGCCATCCATAAATTACGTCACACTAATTTCATGACTTTTTGACCCCTCCCCCTTCCTTATCACAGCTCGTCACATTTGTGAGAGACCTCCTCCCCCCTAATGTGACGTTACATATTATGAAATTTTACACCTAGAAATTATTAAATTAAAACAGCAGTTCCGAAATAAGTTTTATTTCCATTAATTGTTTTCTAATATTTACCTACACATACCAATTATTCGATTTTGAAATGTGACGTCACGAAATTTAGGATCCCCTCCCACCCCTTGTCACACTACATCGACCCCCCCCCCCCCTAACGTGTGACGTAATTTATGGATGGCCCCAAAGGAATATAAAACACTAAACATACCTATGCCTCAAGTTATTGCCCCGGCTTGGGGTGTTCTAGACTTACCCCGTTTGTCTGAAAGTTTCCCTACGGACGACACCCTAACTTTATAAAATACCTACGTCTGACAGCAAACACTGAGCGAGGGTTGGTGCCGTAAGATTGTTTCATTAAAGTCTTTGCTGACTGCAGACAATTAGTATTACGAACTAGCGTTGGTAAAGTTTAAACGGAAGGCAGTCTCGACGTTAAACTGTAGGAATAGCTTTTACTTTGTTTTCAGTTGTAAGATTCTTATTTTAGTCTGTAGTACGTTAAATTTGTGGTGGATGTGGTGATGAGTTTTTTTAGTTGTCTGGCTCGCTACCACCCTCCTGGAATTAGCCTTGAAATGTTTTTGTGTTTTTCATCAACTACTTTGCAATGATAACCTTACCTTACTTGTTAACAAAGTAGTCACACGATTCACATTTCATACTAATGTGCTTTAAATGAAAGTTCAGTACCTACATGATTTCAAAACCTTACGTCATCTATCTATCATCTATTTAGACTATTATAGCGAAAAGTCTAAGCCGGTAGTTACTAGCGGCAAAATTGTATGAGATCCTGTATCTTAAAGGATCTCTTTCACTCAAAGCCCCTTAACATGGCTTATATGAGACAGACGGAAAATCTAAGAAACTGTATATTTCTTTTGTTTTTAGGTTTAATTTTATTCCAGTTCACTTAAAACCAAGTGATCCCTTTCATTTTTGGCATGTGCGATGGAAAAACATTGGCATTCCGCCATGCTGCTCTTGAACCTTGACCGGAAGAGCTTCTCATTTTATGAATAAGATGGAGCAAACCATATTTTGTATAATAACAGTCGTGAGCAGTTTCAAGCCAAATGTTTAAGAGAAAATTGAAATATTTGACCTTCTTCAGTGCTCTTAACTTAGTTTCTTAAAAGTTTAGACGACCTTTACGAACTTTAGACGACCCTGTAGCCTAGTTGGTAGCGATCCTGCCTGCGAAGCGAGGGGTCCCGGGTTCGATTCCCGGCCGGGGCAGATATTTATGTGACAGATAAATATTTGTACTCGGGTCATGGGTGTGATTGTAATGTGTTATATGTGTCGTCCATGCCACCCGCGACACAGGTAATAACCTACTGCGGGGGTATGAGTGTGTTAGCGTTTATTTATTTATTTATATTTTCCCCTTGCGGCATACGTTTCTGAACTAGTAATAGCACAGAAGAAATAACAGTATTTATAATAAGTAATAATAGGTCTTATTCTTAGGTTTATTGGCACATCTTAACTTACCAGACACAAACACTTAATAGTTTAGTTTACAGATGTGAACGAGTCAGCATGCTTGATTGAATCTGAGCTTAGACAATAGATTACGTGTTTGTTTACGAATTCAAATCTGCAATCCTGATCTTTATGTAGGTGCTTCAGTAAGAAATTATGTAGTCAGAGAATAAAGACCTATGTATATGCCAATGACGCTTTTGGAGTTTTAAGCATTTTCAATAATACATGATTTTATACTTAATTTACTAAAATGATAGGTGAATTAAGTCTACTTATATCAATTCACCTGCGGCCAGTAGATTTAAATCACCTAGGTGCATAGGTGAATAAAGTACACTAAAAGTAGACTTAAGACACCTGGGTGAATTAACTCAGGTGAATAAAGTCGACGTCACCATTTTGTATAATACGGGTACTCACGATATATATTCCACCGCTGTCTAGCCGTGACCACGATCCATGCAAACGGGTCCAAATATCGGCGTATAAAATATATATCGTGAGTACCCGTATTATACTAAAAAAAATTCAATAATGTAAATTAGTGAGTAGAGTGGTAGAAAAGTACGATTCGCTTGAAACCAGTTTCATCACACTGTTAGTTGTAATTGAAATAAATAAAATTGGCTTTCGATTGACCTTTATCGTCTCCTCATCAAAACAAGACTGCTCCGCCCCTGGGCTTTGAAGACTGTGACAATTCCGCTGGCCAACTGAAAAATTGCTAGATTTTCCACACCTTTAAGAACATAGTGGAACTCTCAGGTACTCCTGAGGTGTTAGTATCACCGATGCAAATTATACTTAATTTTTAACACAAACATTATTTGAAAATCGAGGTACGTACAGAATGTAAAGTAAACTCTAGTCACCCAGATAACCTTTACACTACCAGGCTGCCATAAGGCTCTTGAGGTGCATACGATAATTTCTTTTTCTGGAAGAATGCGATGCTAATTCCTTTGAGCTAGTCACCGAATCGATTCATTCACAAAAGCGTTGGCGAGCGTTGTGCTGACTTGTGCTATAGTCAGCCAGCCCGTCGCCTTACGCCCACTGACTGACATAATACATATCTGATGTATTTGTGACTGATTTTATAGCTTCGTTTCCTTATAACGCAATATTTTTAACAGACTTCAAAAAAGGAGGAGGTATTTAATTCGACTGTATTTTTTTATGTTTGTTACCTCAGAACTTTCGACTGGGTGAACGATTTTGATGATTCTTTTTTTAATCGAAAGCTGGTGCTTGTCATGTGGTCCCACTTAAATTTGAGCGAGATCTGACTAGTAGC
This sequence comes from Thymelicus acteon, assembly GCA_951805285.1. Taxonomy (NCBI): domain Eukaryota; kingdom Metazoa; phylum Arthropoda; class Insecta; order Lepidoptera; family Hesperiidae; genus Thymelicus; species Thymelicus acteon. The sequence continues at coordinate 12,868,223 of OX638234.1, forward strand.
TTTTGAGTTATCCCTAATTTTGAAGTCGGTTATTTTCAATAATAATTACATTCCCTTCAACTCAATTCTGCTCATCATACGCTGCTGTATTGATTAAGGTGAAGTAAGTCGCAAATTAGACTATTTGACTCTACGTGAAAACCATTATAGACATTGAAAACCAGCTACACATCATTAAGAATATATATTTAATGAAAGATAATGATATATTTTAGTGAAGCATCGGCTCTGAAACACGATTGACTAAACTTGACTCGATAGAAAAAAATCTCAAAGTTTCTTAAAATATTACAATTTTCAGTGTGCTCACCGGGGGGAAAATCAATGGCATTCGGTCATTGTTAAAGATATTTTAACGATATTTTTTTTACACTTTCTCAATGAAATGTGTAAGTGAACTTTCGGATAACATTTTTGTAAAAAGAAATATTTAATTTTATTAAATTAAGTGAGCATGTAAAAGCAGTCATTCAGTTGCGCGCGAGCCAGACGTATCGCTGGGTCCGCGCCTCCCGCTTCGCCGCAGTCGGCCGTAGCGCCTTGTGGAGAGCAGACCTGTACGACTTTTTCTCAACCTTCGCGCGCCTTTTCTAGGGATGTTCGTTCCAGGTGCCTTGTATCGATACTCTGGATCGATATGGATCCTATCGCAGTGTATCGATCCAAGTGATTTGATACGATAATCTGGATCGATCCAGTATCGAATGATTTTTTTTACACGCTTTATATTAGCTTCACCTGTATGTTTGTTTGTTTGTTGGTTTGTTTGTTTGTAACTTCTCTTTGGACTTGATTTTGACCCACTTCAAACGGTCAGATTTCTTTCAAACTTCGTGAACTTATTTAGGACCGATGACAATTCAATATTTAAAGAAAAAAAGAATGAAAGAAAGAAAGAAACCTAATTACACGCTTTATATTAGCTTTAAATGGTCAGATTTCTTTCAAACTACGTAGACTTATCGAGGATCGATGACAATTCAATATTTTAAGAAATAAAGAATAAAGAAAGAAAGAAAAAAAACAACCTAAATTTCATTTAAAAAAATCAAACTAAAAATGAAAAAATAATAGTTAAAAAAAAACTAACAAACACGCTTTTATAGATCATCCAACTAAAAAAAAATTAGAAAATAAATTTGAATTAAGAATCGTGTAATTGTAATAAAAGCGTGGGGTGCATGGTGTCAATGAGTAGAAGGGATAATATCTTTAAAAACACCGCACGCTTTTTTTACAATCACACAATTCTTAATTCAAATTTATTTTTTATTTTTTTTTAGTTAGATTTTCTAAAAAGGCGTGTTTTTAGTTTTTTTTTTAACAATTATTTTTAATGGGAATTGCCGGCAAACGAGCTGACGATCCACCTGATGATAAGTAGCTATCGTCGCCCATGAATATCAGCAACACCAAAGGCATCACTGATGCGTTGCCAGCTAAGAAAGAGAAGAAAAAGAAAGCAATTTTAAATAGGAATGTTTGATCCGGGTGTTTTATGTATCGATACTCCGGATCGTCATGAATATCCCAATATAACTCCGGAAAGGGAAGATCTAGACCCTGCGTGTTTTGGCTCCCCTGAACCAGCCCGTCGAGGTGTTTTCACCAAGGAGCCGCCACCCCTAACATCCCCATAACCTCCCCCCCCCCCCTACCCCCAACCAACTTAGTGGTGACACCGAGCCCACACTCCCCGCCGCCACAAAAAATTAAACTCCACCAATCTTACCCTCACGAAACCCCCCCCCCTCCCCCCGAAATTTTAACCTCACCCCGCGGGCTATATCTCTTGAACCGGAAGAGATAGGATACCCGAGTTTGGGTTCAAACGACTCGTAAGGAGATTTACCATCTTTTGGCTCCGACGGAATTAAATCTCCTCCTGGTAAATTCCTCACTCCCCCGGAAACCAACTTTTGACCCAGGCGAGATAGGATACCCGAGTTTGGGCTCAAAGTACTCGGAAAGAGATTCTTTACCATCTCCATCTGACAGAATCTCGCTATCCTATCACGCACACATCAAAATCACAGAACGAATCGAGGTTTACTCCGGCCAAGATACGCCGCAATTACAGGACCATCACAGTACTTTTAAGTTAATATCGTTATATAAACTATCGACATGCTTAATTCATTGGGTTTCTAAATAAAGATATATCATTCAGCCAATATTATGGTCAATCGTTTTAGATTAAATTTTATAATAGATTAAATTTTATAATAGATTAAATTTTATTCAAAATATTGCATATTTAAATATTGAAAAGTCACTTAAGTTTTTTTAAAAAAACAATGTGGTATGCAGTAGGAATATCATATTATAAATAATAAAATCTCACTTTGTAACACTATATTTGAATTAGAACTCTTGTGTCTTTTAAACTAAATAATCAAATAAATTCATATCATGCAAAGCTACATTTGCCTATCCTTAAATTTTAATGAACGCAGGAATAGTAAATTGGTAAAACGCTCAGGATCCAATCGATAACGACTTTCGCAGTGCTATTTGCTCGTTAGCAACTAATATATATAATATACTATATACGGGTGATTCTACAAAAATTGGGTAACTCGATGTCATCAGCCAATATATACAAAGTCTTATTATATTTTATTGAGATTACAATTTATTTTAAAGCAATGAAAAGTACTTTATTTGGTCACCCAATTTCAACTCTTAATTTTAAATACAAGTTAATAAAAAAACACAATTAATGCTTAAAACGTCAGTCCTTTGGCATGTCACAATCCCGAAAACCAAGGATCGAGTGAATATCTATCAAATATTATCATTGATTTAAGAAAACTTACTAATTTACAACAATCTGTGATGTACATAGTAATATATACTGGAACTTTCATAATGCAATGTTCTCCACTTTATTTAAAAAAAAATAAGGAACTTTGTCATTAGTTTTATTCGTCAGTCCGTTGTGTGTTGTTTAAAATTGAAATTCGCGCAAAATATCACCAACTCAACGTCAAATCCCTGTTTGAATTTTAATGTTGATTATGAAGTTACTTGCGCACCGCACAATTTGACGGCCGCCGTAACTGTACCAGTGCTTGGGTTGTGTTTGTCGTCTATACACGTGCTAAGCCAGTCAACATTTCAGTCCTGTGGTGAGTCATTATTTTCTTGTTAATCTGAGGTTTATTTTCATTTATACATAGTTAACTACGATTTGTTAAAATGTAGTTTGTTGATATTTGAAATTACCAAAAAAAACAATAGGTATGATTATAGCCTCAAATTATGTCTTTTTCGTCAGTCCGTTGGCGTCAGTCCTTTGTCAGGTATCGCGCCAAAGAACTGACGTGTTTCCATGGTACTGATGTTTTTGTTTTAAAGTACTTTTATCTTAATTGCTACCGTGTGTATTTATATTTCAGTTTAAAACATCATGCGGCACGTTAAAAGCAATTTGACTAGGGAGAAACATTAAAAAATGAGTGAAGCTAAAAAGGCTTGCTTGGCCAGAATTAAAAGCGACCCCATTAAATTAGCGGAATTCAATGAAAAAGTAATAAAATCTGTTGAAAAAACGCCAAAGACCAGAATTGAAGACATGAGTGAAGATAGAACTAAAAAGAAAGAATTAGTGAAGAAGTCCCTTTTTGGGGAAGTTATTAAAACACAATTGGAAGAAAACTACATTAAACTCATGAAGAAAGAAAAAAATTTAAACAAGTTATATCTGGCAATGTAGTAGACAAATACAAACTTTTAAGATTAATATTGTTAGATTTTTGTTTCTATTGTTTGTTGATTCATCCATCCATCCATCTATCAGCCTTTGTAGGTCCACTGCTGAACATAGGCCTCTCCTAACTTGCGCCACTCTGACCGGTTCTGAGCCTTCTGAATCCAGCGGATGCCCGCTGTCTTCTTCAGGTCGTCAGTCCACCTGATCGAGGGCGTGCTATGCTCCTTTTTCCGAGACGTGGGCGCCATTCGAGGACCTTTCTTCCCCAACGGTTATCGGTCCTTCAAACTATATGGCCAGCCCATTGCCACATAAGCCGGCTAATTCTTTGAGCTATGTCGATTACCTTTGTTCGTCTACGGTAGAGTAATACCGAGCATAGCCCTCTCCATAGCCCGCTGCGCTACTCTGAGCTTGTGGATTAGGCCAATAATGAAGCACCACGTCTCGGATCGGGCGCTGTTCAAGTCCCTGAGTATTGTACCAAGTTCTTCCAGGGAATCCGCCAGGCAGCGGCGTAGCTAGCCCTAAGGAGGCCCCATATCAATATTTGTTGCGGAGCCCCCCTGAACGTCAGCTGTCAAATATAAAAGTAGTGCCAACTGTCAGTAGCAGTTGCAGGCCGCTGGCGAGCATTTTTTTGTTGTTAGTGGGGGCCCCTATACGCTGGAGGCCCCGTATAATTGATACGGATGATACGGCGGTAGCTACGCCCCTGCCGCCAGGATAGCTATATCATCGGCATATCGCAGATGTGTGATGTATTCGTTTGTTGATTACTTAGAAATATTAAGTAAAACTAAGTCAAAGTAGTAAAAGTTAAGTGAATGACGTTACGTTAAATGTCAAAAGGCTGTTTTGAAAACTGAGATAGTATTTTCTCCCAGTATTACATATTAATAATTATTTTTAATAGTTACTAAGTGATTTTAATACTTAAAAGACATGTGCCATTATTAAATCCTAAGAGATTTGTACAAATTTTTATTAAATTTTATTAAAATTCTTACAAAATTGTGTATTTTATCAGTACTATGTTAGCCTCGTCAGTCCCATGGCAGTAAAATTCTGAAAATTTTAAATATCTCACAATCTACTTAAAAAAGTGACTGGCCCGATTTGGAACAGTATATTCATTAGATTAGCCATCATATACACCCAAATTTGTACAACTTTGATTAAATAAGTATAGTAAACAAAATATCCTCAAAAGTTACCCAACTTTTGTATAATCACCCATACTATACTATATACTACTATATTCGTATGCGCATCATTAAAAGTACCCTAAGAAAGGTACTCGATACTTTTATGAGTCGGTGGTCCACAACTGTAACGGAAGTTTTCATTCTAAGTATGATACTTTTTTTCGATACTACTCATGAGTACAGTATCGATACTTTCTATTCGATACGTGTCCCTAGCCAGACGAGCGCGCGGGGATCAGGTCCCCGCGCGCCGGCTGCCCGTACGCGTCTCCTTCACCCCCTCAAAACGTCTGTGAAGTCGATACCACGTCGCCTTAAGGACAAGGTTGCGCTCGGGAACATCGCACATGTGCATATTGTGCATTCATATCAAATCCCTGATTTGAGCTTTCAGCTTCCAATAAATCTATCTATTATTAACATTATGATTATGAAAATCTAATTTTTAATGTATATTGTTTCTAGGTGAATAAAAATACTTAAGAGCGGGACCTATTAACTCCAAAAATTCCAAAAGCACTACTATTACCTAAGTACTACACAGCAACAGCCCACTACGATTAACAAAGTAACTATTTAGTAATAGTACATTGCCAATGGTGTTGCTATGTCCATATAAAGTCATCAGCGTATGTGTACATAGAATATTAGCATTAGGAAGAAAAATGTGCAAATTCATTCTCAAAGTTGAGTAGGCGCCTGTTAGTCGGTAGAGTCGCGATCCCGCCCACAGATTAAGTGATACTCATTTATCTGATAAGTACTAGTAACCACCATCGCTTTGCTTCGGTTTTCGTATAGAATCTGCAATTTTTTAAATAAAATATGCCTATATTACGCAGAAAGAAAAGAGCTTTCTAATAGTGGAAATTTTTTTGAAATCGGTTCAGTAGTTTTTGAGTTTATCCATTACAAAAAAAGTCAAATCTTTCCTCTTTATAATATTAGTATAGATTAAGGTTTACAGTCAAGAATAAAATACATTTCGATAATTAGAGTTAATTTTGCAACCGACAATCTTTTTATGTTACCTCATGTAAATATTTACGTTACCTTGCAAATCTTGCAAGCTTCCTTTTTCCTCTTTAAAATCATTTTATTATAACATAACTACGTATTGTTTGCGTCTCCTTGTATAGAATACCAGCGAAGTGCACTTTACATGCATTTATCGATTTTACGACAATATGAGATCACTGTTTACTGTTGTTTTTTTAACTTACGTCATTCATGTTTTTGCTGTTATATGCTTCACAGTGGATACGTTGAATATAAAGTAATAATATTTATTTTGGACACAATTTCAGTATAACATTTGGTAAAGTTTTAAGTGGTATGTGGTAGATCCGTCCGTGATAAAATAACAGAATAGGTAGTATATGAATACAATTGTACAAGCTATATGAATATTATGAATGCAATTGGATTGTCGTTATTATATCGACGCGAGGAGAACTATAATAATTTTATTAAAAGTGAAGAAAATTTCTTATTTATATTATTACATACTTAGAATAAAATCGTATAGCATTTATTTTTATTAATCACACAAAAAGTCGTGGAAAAATTAAGACTTAAGAGTATTTTGTCATTGTTGTCATAAGCAGAGCAAAAAATAATGTGTCAATAAAATTATATCGTTTGACATACATACATAATTACATACGTAATAAGAATTATTCTTGATTACACATAGATTAAGAAGTACTTAAACTAGAAGAATAGCGTCATTTAAGGTCTCACATGATTACCTATACATTACTTTTGTCTGATTCTTAATTCTTTAGCCAATCCGATATAATCTTCTTAATCTTATATTATCTTATATATTAACTATAGTGGCAGCTTCAGACTTCCTTTCGTTACGCAAGTCAGCAAAACAACAAATTTTCCTCACGCTGTATTGAACACGCTTTATTGATTTAAAGATAATCAAACATTGATCTTACGTTGAAACCGTATGTAAAGAAGGATAAACAAATATTGTGCGAAGTAAATCAAACAGTGATTTTGCTCAATCAAATAGTAGTTGTTTTATGAGATGTTCCAATAGCTTTAGGGCTTGTTTCACAATCTTCAAGTAAGTTCGAAGTAAGCTATTCGTTGGTTAAGTTGACATTTCGTGTATGTAAAATGACACTTTAACGTCACTTTAACCGGCGAATAGCTTATTCAGGACTCTACTTGATGATTGTGAAACAAGCCCTTAATGTAATATTGCAATGTAAGGTCTAATTCAAGTAAATTTTTTATTCTTAAAATCTTTGGATTTTATTTTTGTATTTTCTCATTTGATTTGTGTACGATTTACTACCTTTTTCAAATTCCATAATTTTTTTCCTCCGCCATATAGAAGAGGTACCTATACACATGTCACTGAAGCTACCAATGCTACGTCACGCTACGTATTGGTAGATACATCCATTGCTTTATGATTGTTGTTTCTGTTTACTTTACTTCTCCTGAATAATGTTCCAACAATAAAGAGTTTAGTTTAACCTCAGATGAAGGAATCCTTCATCTGAAAGTTTAACATAATATATATTATAGTAAAATATGTATGTAAAGCAGAAAGGGTATTCTATGGTATTGATTATTCAATAATATTCCTTTTACTTTGCTCCATGATATGAAAGATATATTTCCAGTTCTAACGTGCACATAAATAACAATCTCTACTACTCCGTGATCACTATTCGTATCCAATAGAATGTCCTACGTACGTTCCAAGTACACTGACGTTCCATATTCTAAATAATATTTAGTTTTTCTTCATGACTCTTCTTGTATGACAGCATCTGCATCGGCCGATCGTTGTAGAACCAAAGAGGTCGCTCGCCGACATACGTATTTAATGATAATTATTAATTACCGTGTGTCGTGTATGTAGCACAGTTGTACGCGAGTGTACTAGAATGCGGTAATTGGTTGTGCGTCTTGGAAAATATTTTGTTTGATCTGTATTTGGTGTTGAGTATGATATAATGGTTTGTGCGTATACTTGACTCTTGGCTACTTGATACTAAACGCTGAATTTATTACGTTACGGTACGCTACACACTAAGATGCGTTAAGTCGTATGGACATGTACATTGTACAGTCCTATCTATAATAATATCAATGTCATGAAGGATAATCAACTCTTTAACAAGGTTTACTTGTAAATAAGTAAATAGATAACAATGATTAATAATAAAATCTCATGAGCTTTTCCATCTGAGTTGAGGTGCCTGCATGATTCGAACTCCTACACGAATACGAACCAAATACCGAGAAACCCCACATACAAACAACAAGGCCATAAATGTTTTATGACGAACCACCCAGAGTTTAATACCAATAGTAGTATGGATAGAAACTGGCCATCGTTGCCCATAGACCACACATCTCGACCGAATAAAAAAAACATTTCATAGTCGATTACAACTTATGGACCACACTTTTAGCCGTATTGGGGCGGCTTAGAATACTAACCCCAATCCTACGCCGGATGGGTGTCGTAAAAGGCGACTAAATCCGGCCCGCTGGTGGTAGGGCCCCTCGAGGGATTATATTGGTAATATTGATTTTAATTCTTAATTAATACCATTATTACTATTATTATTTCTCCATGGGGCTCGCCTGGACAGCTACCACCCTCGAGCATAAGTCAGCCGCCAAACGACTCGTCGTGTTCCGGCTGGGGGCTTGAGAGCCTCAGTGATGCCTTTGGTGTTGCTGATGTCCATGGGCGACGATAGCCACTTAACATCAGGTGGATCGTCAGCTCGTTTGCCAGCTATTTCCATAAAAAAAACACATCTCGACCGAATAAAAATAAACATTTCATAGTCGATTACAACTTTTAATCAACTAATTTATTGGTTGGAAACAAAAAATAAGTAGTCCCAACACTTCCAACGTAATATAACGATTAACGATTACGGTCACTGAACAAGAGTTTCAGTTACATATATAACATGACGTGATCCGACAAAAATTAACTAAGGGTCACTACGTGAGGCCACCGACACCGTTAGTACCTATAAAAGAAGCCTTACCACCATTACACTGATACATATAACGCCGACCATTATGAGGAGGTCTAGAGCATTATACTGTTTCGGTGCGGATTTTGAGAAGAATAGTGAATTGTAAATCATCAGTCTATACTCTATACAAATAAATAAAATTGGAGTGTCTGTTTGTAATATTAAAATAACCGCTTTTTACTAAGTGCATTTGGATGTATACACGGTACATATACCAAAACAACATTTTTTAAAAATTTTGTCTGTCTGTCTGTTTGTTCCGGCTAATCTCTGAAATGGCTGGACCGATTTTGACGGGACTTTCACTGGCAAATAGCTGATGTAACAAGGAGTAACTTAGGCTACTCTTATTTTAGAAAAAACAATTGATTGTTAGGTGATATGAAGTTCGCCGGATCAGCTAGTAAAAAGAAAACAAATAGGGCAATATGCAAATGATTACCTGCAAGTGTTTACGTATTCGTTCGAAGGTTTTGTATAGACTATAGACCTTGTCAGTCCTTTAGTAGCTATCGTTTGATTATTTGCATAAGCATTAGATCAATACCTGCTAACTGCAATTCATTGATATCTATTAACGATATTGACAGTCATAAATCACGGGAGAGATAATCGTTGATTTTATTATCATTACCTTATATGCATTCATTAAAATGGCTCGTGTAGAATTATTACACTAATATAACTTATTACTAGTACCTAACTGCCCCCGCTTCGCTTCGAGAAAAAGTTATTTAGTACCTGCACTCAAAAAATGTTACATGTTTAGTTCTATTTTTAAACCGGCGGAAATAAAACATTTTTCCGCAGGTTGTAGGGCTCCTGTATTTACTGGTTTTAATTGTTAATTAATAATGTAATTACTATTATTATTTCTCCATGGGGAGCTTGAGAGCCTGTTATTTCTTTCTTTTTCTTCTATCTTTCTTGGCCGACAACACATCAGTGATGCCTTTGGTCTTGCTGATGTTCATGGGCGACGATAGCCGCACACACACTCAAAAAAACCATCAGGTGGATCGTAGCCATAAAAAAAAAAAATGTTGACAACACTAAATGATTCCCCAAGCTTATGTTAACATTAGTGAAAACTGCATTGAAATCGGATAAGCTGATTCTGACATAAGCTATAACAAACATCATCTGGCCTCTAGGAAAATAAAAATATATCAATTATTGAACTTTAAATAAAACATTTAATGTCAGAATAAAGATATGATAAATTTAACTTGAGAATTACCATGACATTGAAAGTTTAAAACATTCGTAGCATTGTGAGTGAAAACTTCGAACTCTAGCCATAGTGAATAGTGGGGAGTTTCTAATTAAAACTATGCCTTTCAGCGAACTCGTGGAAACTTTCAGGGTCAAGTTAGTTCAGGCTTTCAGATGTAGACGATAAGTCTGACCTCCAGAATATTAAACAGTTCGGATTACTTTACATATTTTCGTGATCAATATAATTATGAGGGGAAGGTATACTTTTCCTTGGGCTGGCTCCTGGCCTTCCTACTACTATTACGTGCAAAGTATTTTATCAAACACCTTACTTTTCATTTCTTAATTAATCTGAAAATGTTAAGTACATAATAGACAAAGGATGTCTCTGGCCTGTGTGTACAGTCAGCAAAAGAATTAGGTATGCAGGGCATGATTTTAAAACCTGTAATTATTGATATTACATCGTTTGTGTTGATTAATGATAAATCATACCTTACTTATACAGGTGTCATTTAACATTGATCTTCTTCTTTGCCTTCGCCTTGTCCCATCACTTGGGGTCGGCTCTCCTCGTTTTATTGCGCCAGAACGTTCTGTTCTGGGTTGTCGAAGGTGTTAATTGGGCTTTCTCCAGGTCCTTGGACACGGTGGACCACCATGTGGCTAGGGGTCGTCCTCTTCCTTTGCGCGCATCTGGAAGCGCTAGGGCCTTGCGCACGGCGTGGTCATCGTTCCGCCTCATCACATGTCCATACCATCTCATACGGCTTTCAATGATCTTTTCTGCGATGGGCGCGACCTTAAAACTTCCTCTGATGTACTCGTTCCTTACTTTATCGAGTCTGGTTACTCCCCCGGCCCATCGCAGCATCTTCATCTCATTGACATGCAGATGTTGTTCGTGTACCTTATTGGCGGCCCAGCATTCAGCAGAGTATGTCATCGCGGGTCTAACTGCGGTTTTGTACACTTTTCCCTTCACACGTACTGGCATTCGCGGGTCGCACAGCACACCGGTGAGGGCCCTCCAGCGCTGCCAGCCCACTTGTATTCTGTGCGTCACGTCAGCATCAATTCGGGCATCAGCGGACATAATAGAGCCAAGATACTTAAAACGGTCGACTTTGGGCAGCGGTTTGCCACTGAGGCAGATTTGGTTGGAATGGGTGGAGCCACTGAATTTGCATTCCAAGTATTCCGTCTTCTCCCGACTGATCCTGAGGCCATTGTCTTCTAATGCAACTCTCCACTGCTCCAAGGTACTTTCGAGTCTTTTAGGGCAAGTATCTATAAGCGCTATATCATCTGCATATAGTAGGCACCATGGCAACGGAGACTGGATGTTTAATGTGAGTTGATTCATAACAATATTAAACAGAAGTGGGCTCAGAGCTGACCCTTGGTGCACACCAACCTTGACTTCAAACTCTTCGCTCAGACCAGCGGAGGATCGCACTTTTGTTTTTACACTGTCGTATGTATCGGCCACAAGTGATATGTATTTTTCGGGCACGCCTTGTTGTCTTAGTGAATACCATACGAGTTTCCGAGGGACTCTGTCGAAGGCCTTTTCTAAGTCGATGAACACAAGATGTAAGTCTTCGCGGTTTGCGCGGTGTTTTTCCATCACAATGCGTACTGTTTGGATGGCATCGGTAGTTGATTTCGACGCAATGAAACCAAACTGATTTTCTGTTATCGCAATGTGTTCGAGTAACCGTCCGCTCAGAACTCTTTCCCATATCTTAAGGGTATGTGAAGTAAGTTTGATGCCTCGGTAATTTTGGCAGAGACTGATATTTCCCTTGTTTTTATTCATTTTTTGTTTTCATTTAACATTGATAACAACAGAAATAATCTGTAATATTAATAATTACAGAAGTTTTTAGAATCATGCCCTAATACCTTATTCTTTTGCCGACTGTACTCTGGTTTGCATTGCATCCCATCCATTGCGAGAAGATTCGGGATACCCGAAGTCATGTGAATAACAATGGGTTTTGATGACTTTATCATGTTGATCCTGCGAAAGTTTTACAAGACAGGGTAGGAAAACAAGGTATGAAACCGTAGCGAAAAAAAAACACGGGTCATTCAGTCACTCACGAGTTTAACAGTTGGCTTGGCCATAAACTGTGTTACTTATAACTCGACGTGCCTTATCAGTTAACACCGCTACCGTTGACAATTAAGTGTTACTTGCCAATGTGTTTGGCACACACTACTATGTACAAATACACACACTTGTACACAAATCCAAACACCATTGTTGCACTATATTTTATACCATTAGATTGTTGCGACACTTGGCTTCAACCCATTAATGGCCCACTACTGGGCATGTGTCTCTCCTCTTGAAGACCACGCTGCTCGGAAAGGCTGAGTGTCGGAAGTTTTCAAACCGCCCGAGGGCCTCCGACATGGCTTAACGATTGTTATCTAATGATAACAACCGGGACCGACGGCTTTACGTGCCCTCCGAAGCACGGAAACGCTCAAGAAATTTTTGCCACTAGCGGTCACCCATCCAACTACCGACCGCGCCCGCTGTTGCTAACTTTGTCGATCACATAGGAATATAGGATCGACGCAAGCCGCCGCGGCGCCGCTGGGCTATGAGCGCACTTGCGACACTTGCGACCTACAATATAAAAAGTCAAGTCAATCCTATTAGTATTGTAGAGCGGGCTTGTGTTTAAGAGGAGGCCGTGATGGGAATTTATGCTGAAAGTGGGCGTGGCCACTATCTTTTGTCCTCGATGTTCTTCTTTCCGTCATGTCACTCACTTCACAAGCACAGCACAGAAAAACTACGGAGTAGTACTTATTCATTAATTTTTATTGCATCTAAAAATTATAAAACAATTACTTTTTAACAAAAAATTTAACCAACGAAAAAAAATTGAAAATGAAAAATAAAATAAATCATTTAGTATTATAATTTAAGATCCTAAATTATTAACAGTATATAAATAATTATGAGGCAGTGCCAAACAGATGATAAAACAAACAATTGCGGATCAAGGATAGTACAGTAATGTAATGACTTCTTGTATAAAATTTGTCAGACAACTATACCTACTGAGCCTGCACTCGGAAGCGAATAACATAAGCGCCAAATTATTTTTTTATTTGGTTTTTGAAACTACTTTATGGATTTTCACAAAAATATATGTGAATTTACAATATTTACATCATATTATAATAAATTTTAATTTCAAATGTCAACACATCAGTGATGCCTTTGGTGTTGCTGATGTCCATGGGCAACGATAGTTACTATCAGGTGGATTGTCAGCTCGTTTGCCGGCTATTTCCATAAAATAAAAAAAATCGTCATTTAAATTCTTTCATTGAATAGTAGCATTTGTCAGTTAACCATTTAAGTAACTCTATTTTAAATTTAGTGAAAGTCAAGATTTTTATGTTTTCAAGGATTTTATTATATATCGTTTTCGAAGTCTAATTTTTTGAACGTATCGCTGATCGAGAAGAAGGTACCATGGTACACATAGTCGATTAGGGTATCTGGTTACAAAATAACAATTATTTTTCTTTTCCTGAAAAAGGTGCATAGGTATTTGTTCTAAAAAAAATACAAATCTCATATATGTATATGTTACCGGCAAAACCCGATTTCAGGTTAAACTAGTTTGGCCTAGGCCATAAATAATATATACCTACCTGTCAATGACAATAATTTTAGCTTCCTATAGAGAGGCTTGCAGCTAGTGTCTGGGGTAACATTACAAATAGCGCGTATACATCGTTTTTGAGTAATGAAGACTTTATTGCATTCTGTAGAGTTTCCCCATAAAAACTATACCATACCTTAAATTAGAGGCAACATAGCCGTGGTAGGCTTTTAAGGTTGTTGACATATTATTACTTATTTTTGGTAGAACGAAACAAGAAATTTTTGTACAAAGTAAATCATTTTTAACAATGTAATTTTTATTATAGCCTTTTATTCAGATCCACTTAAAGTGCGAATTTCAATTTAGTCCAGTAACTGACTCTTGCTGATCCTTTGTAGATCCGTTTGCCAATCAGCAAAGGCCTCCTCCAACCTTTTCCATTCATGTCTATCTTGCGCCACTCTACTCCAAGTCACTCCTGCCACTTTTCTGACGTCATCGTCCCACCTTTTCTGCGGTCTTCCTCTTTTTCTTTTTCCTTCTCTAGGGTACCACTTTGACACAGTTTTACTCCATTTGTCTTTTCCTCTTATCATATGTCCTGCCCATCGCCACTTGAGCTTTTTGATCTTGAGTGTTATGTCTAGTACCTTGGTCTTGTTTCTGATTGTACAGCTTTTCATTTTGTCTGCTTTCTTCACATTTATCATACTCCTTTCCATTGCATGCTGGCAGGTTGTAAGTTTGCTTATAACATCATGTGTTAGTGCCCTTATTTGGCAGCCATACGTAAGGACAGGTAGTATGCAGGTGTTAAATAGTTTGCTTTTAATTTTTATATTAAGTTTTTTATTTTTCATAACCTCTTTGAGGGCCCAATATCTCTTCCAGCCGTTGGTTATTCTTCTATCTACTTCTTTGCGAACTGGATCATTTTGTGTCATTAGCTGTCCCAGATAGACATATTCCTCTATATATTCAATTTGGATGTTTCCTAGATTTATAGGGTGTTCTTCACCATTCGTCATCACTCTTGTTTTGTCTGGGTTCATTTTTAATCCTACCTTCGCACTTTCCGCAGCTAGATCGTTTATCATTCTGCTTATATCTTCTGATGTTTTAGCAAATAGCACAATGTCATCTGCGAATCTTAAATGCGTTAGTGAGCTACCATCCACATTTATACCATAATTTTGCCAGTTTAGACCTCTGAAGATTGATTCTAATACCGCCGAGAACATTTTTGGAGAGATGGGATCTCCTTGCCTAACGCATTTACCTATTTTAAATGGTTCGCCTTTCTTTTCTAATTGAATTCTCGCCGTGCTGTTACTATATACATTTTTTATCAAGCGAATGTATTTATGTTCAATTCCTTGTTCTAATAATGCCTCCCATATCTTTCCATGAAATATCGAGTCAAAAGCTTTACTGTAGTCTATGAATGCAATATAATATGTGAGTTGGTATTCGTTGTATTTCTCCAACACTTGGCGTACTACGTGAATGTGGTCAATCACTGAATAATCTTTGCGGAAGCCTGCCTGCTCAATGGGTTGGTGATCATCTAGTGTTCTTTCGATCCGGTTTAATATGATCTTAGCAAATATCTTGTATATGTTGGACATGAGGCTAATAGGCCGGTAGTTACCAATATCATATTTATCTCCCTTCTTATACAGCATGATGATGTTAGATTCTGTCCATTGCTGTGGTATAATTTCTGTGTTTACGACATCATTAAAAATGACTGTGAGGGCAGGGGTGATCACTTCTTTGGTTTGTTTTAGGATATCATTATTTATACCGTCTAGTCCTGGTGCTTTATCTGTTCCTTGAGTATCTATAGCTTTCTCTATTTCATGAGCAAGTATGCTAGGAATATCTGAGATCGCCGTTAGATCGACTTCATTTTGTGTTGCATTGCATTCGTATAGGTTTTTGTAATAAGATGTGGCAATTTCTAATATGTCCATTCTGTGGTGTTTCCATTTTCCGCTATTGTTTTTCATTTTAGTGATACAATCCTTTGTATTTGTTAATTCTTTATATGCTTTCTTGATATGCTTTATTGATTGAGTCAAATGTGCAGCTTGAATTACATGTTCTTGTGACTAAGATTTTAGGCTTTTCTACACAGAACTTGGCACCCATTTAGATCTCAATTTTTTTTTTAGTTCTCACTTTATTCATTAATTAAACTCGCATAGTGTTAAGTAATGTATCAATTTGTTTTAAAATAGGCAATAGGTAAAAGACAATTGAATAGAAAACAGATCATTTTATGTATATAAATTATATAAAGGTTGAATTTTCAAAGTGTACGTGGATGGCCAACTCTGAAAGTATGAGGAATATCGAACAATGCTGAAAGGAGTCTCGGGGCCGATTTTGATGAAAACTAAAACTGTATCATTACATCAAAGAAATATCTGTAATAATTTCAAAATTATCATATTTTTTTAATATTCATTACATTATTAATTTAACGGAACGTAGTTAAAAAGCGAAACCTATTTAAAAAGGTCAGACCAATACAGTACATGATAAAATAACTTGATTCAAATTAACTCCTTGGACACTGATGATATCCATCATAATTCGATATAAAAGGCGACACGAAGTGAATTCAGTCGAAGAATAAATCTGTGCATACGTGAAAATAGTAAGTAGGAACTTGACAGAAATAAAACTCATTTTTTGCTTGGTCTTACTTTATGTAGGATACTATCTCATCAAAAACATAAATGTGAAATGAGAGCCAAGTTCAATAAAAAAAAAGAATTGACATCTAAATGGGTGCCAAGTTCTGTGTAGAAAATCCTAAAATTTTAGTCACAACAACATGTAATTCAAGCTCTACATTTAACTTGGCTAGTTTCTACTAATACTATATATACGTATATTTATAATCTGAGTGTGGGTGTATGTTTTAAATCTTCATAAATAATGTATTGACTTCCCTTTAAGGGAGGATTTTCAAAAAAAATGGGTCAAAGTTAACTTTTGTTCATAACGATAAACTTACATAAAAAAATGTATTTATTACTCTAAAACTGACGGAGTTGGTTTGTATGAAAGGGACTTCCAACCCCTATTTTTACCCCTTAGGAGATGAATTTCGAAAAATCCGTTCTTAGCTGACGTCTTCCCGGCAATCTCCTTGAAAAATTTCATTTTATTCATTATGTAAGAAACTACCGAACCGAATAAAAAGCGGCGAGTCTCCTTTTGCTTTTATATATATAGATGTATTACGCAACTGAACAGTAATTTAATTATTCATTCTCTTACATAACATCAAACATTTTTATTTAAGTACAAATAATAAAATATAAATAATAAAACAAAACTACTCCATTTCTCTGTGCTGTTTAGTTTTCTCCATTTAACGTTTTGACAATCATAAGCAAAAGTCAAAAACTTTATACGTTACTTCAAATTCTTTAAAAAAACGCGTGTAAAAAATAGCGCAGAGAGACATACGTCCGACGTCGATGAAGACCGCAGTCGACTGAACGCACATCATAAAGACAGTGTGGGAATGAGTTCTTGTATGAAAATTGTGAGACAGCTATACTGAGCGTGCGCTCGAAACTGACCGACATAAGCGCCAAACAACGTTTTTATTTGGTTTTTAAAAACTACTTCATGTTTTTTCACAAAAAAACACATGGATTTAGATGTGATAATGTACTATGTTTTAAAAAGAATTCCATGCACAAATTTCTTTAAATATCGCGGTGGCAAGCTATAATGTAAATAATTAGAGCCAACTTCATGATTTTTTTGTATCGAGAAAATTTCACGTTATCGTGTTTTCATTTTCGAGCAGATTTAAAGTACATAGTCAAGAAACATATACCTAAGTATTACGGTAATAGCGTATACACTTTACGAAATATATCCAAAAGAAAATCAACCAAACGGGCGCGGCAGCGCCTTAACTGTAGCTAGCTATTTGGTGATTTTGGTGATTTGTGTAAAAAATTTAAAACTAGGTTAATATGATTTTGATGACCTAGTACCTCATATTAATAAAAACCTGATGTTCACTGTAACTTGGAAAAGTATGTGTTTCTCGATTACCCCGACGATTAAGTTTAGGTCGATTCTAGGCACGACAGGTTCTAGTTTATGTCTGCTTTTCTTATCTTTGATTAACGATAGAACTCGGCCGCTCTTGGCTAATCTAAATCAATTTCATAGTTTGAAATATGTTTTTGTCTTTGTTTATTTAAACGCAACGAAACGATATTTTAAATCTTTGTAAGAGTCGTGTATCTTAAGTACGGGCCGGGAATTTCAGTTTAACAATATTCATTTATTATTATTATTACTGGTATATTTTTAAATATAGATTAAACTTGATACCGTTGCATGCGAAAGCAAAGTTGGCTAAGGAACAATGCCACGATCAAATTTCTTATGACATATGGTCACCGAACTAAAATAGATGCATAAAATTCCTTCCAATCAACAAAAAATAACTGAAAAACCTTTAAAGTATTAAGCGTTATATATGAGACTGGGTTGAAATCCTAAATGTTTTGGAAATTATTTATCACTATGTAATGTGTCTTTGGCCATGCGGCATATGGGCATGGCCCATGCCATACGCAACACAGGGAATACATGTGATGTATTATTATTGTAGCATTAGATTCATATGACGCAAAATCATTCACACATTCATTTATTCACATCTCGAGTAGGTACTCAACCCATTAGGTGTTCTACGCGATGTTCAGTCTCGTTCACCGATACCTAAGTCCGTCAGATAAGCTGCGGCGGGTGGTGTTAGGTAACTTACTGATGATGACAACAATTCCGCGATTGGGCGCGATCGTCTTAGTAGCGCTTGAGACCATTGTTGGTATTCTTTTGAATTATTTTTTGAACTTTTTTTTATTTTTTTTGTGCCTACCTTCTAACCAAGACCTGTGCCCGCCACTGCTTGTAACATCAGCTATCTGCCAGTGAAAGTCCCGTCAAAATCGGTCCAGCCATTTCAGAAATTAGGCGGAACAAACAAACAGACAGACAAAAATTGTAAAAAATGTTGTTTCGGTATATGTACCGTGTATACATCCAAATGCACTTATTAAAAAGCTGTTATTTTAATATTACAAACAAACACTCCAATTTTATTTATTTGTATAGATAACTTGCATATCTGAAACATCTAGTAATTATCAAAGTTGTTTACCTTCAACACTGAAGGCAGCGTGATGGAATATGCCTGTGGGATCGCTATGAGTTGTGATGAAACTCATGAAACCGACAAAGTGAATCGGAAAAATAAAGCACGCTTCGTTTTGGATCATTGAATCAACGCGAGCCGTGGAAAGTGAACTGAATCAGCGGACTGAATAGAAAGACATAATGATAATGAATGAGCGTTGAATCAAACGATTTATGAATGTGAAAGAAAATGATGCACCCGGAAACAAACACAATGACTGAAAACAAAGTGCAGTCGGCTGCCGTAAGAAAATCATGGAAAGTTATATGATGTGTTTATATTACTTTAATTAAAAACCTTTTATAATAATGCATAATTTTAATTAAAAAAAAACATTTTACTGCATTTATTTTATTGCAACTCATAAATACTTACGCCTTTTATGATGATACTTAATACAAATATAATCTGTTCTTTTCGGTTCCGCAAGTACGCAGACAGTAAACAATTCATACTTTTTACTTTCAGCAAAGTACTAATGTACAACAGGCGCATTGATATAATTCGCGACTCGGTCGTTCTGCTCTGAATGTCGCGTGTTTCGTTTCGCGTACTGTGTTCGCACTGTACCAGACTGGCCAGTGTTTTGTCGCTAATTGGACTAGCTGCAAGTCTACGAATGTTAAGTTAAACAGTTTATTAAATAGTAAGAATGTGTTGGGATTTTGTCGTGAAAACGCAGTGAAAATGACACGCGATCCTGGAGTCAACTGACCGGTCCGTTGACACCAAGTAGGTTCATCAACTAGGAACTTCCACGTAAGGAATGGAAACACAAAATCTTATGCCGAATCAACACACGTCACACGTTTGTAACATATTTGTTTAAATATTTCTTGAAATAAATAATAATAGTAGTTTTTGCCACATTTAATATTATGCCATATAATATGATTTAATAATAATATTATCTTAATCCTTATTTATTCTGCGATTCTGTAGCATAATTCGTCACTACGACTACTAAAAACAAAAACTTCGGATGTTATATTCCAGCCAGATCATATTATATTTATGTGACATTTCCATAGAATAACTTTGTATATACGGGAATATTATATACGAGTATGGTCATTTCTGTGTCCACGCTACCCGGAAAGTATGGGCATGTGAGCAGTTAGCGTTACGATTTCGTTACGTTTCCGATTGATCTGTAGGAATATCTGAACTACTTCGCTTCTAATAATGTTTGTTAATATTATAAGTAGAGCAATTAGACTTATAATATTAATAAACAGTATTAGAAGCGAAGTATTTCAGATATTCCTATTCCAGACATTACCTTAGTATGATTTATACTTATTATATTACGCGGTACTCAATTAAGTTTTCCTCACATTAGGAAATGACTTTAAAGATTAGTCACCAATATCTCGAGGTCGACAAGTGTTCAAGCGCAAGATCCTTATCAAGGAAGACCTCTTTTCTAAAATGCATGACTGCATAAAATGATTTACATAAAAATATCCTCGTTTGCCTTGACAAGATGCGCATGGCTTTAGCAGCTGCGTTGTTTAGGTATGGTACTAAGATGTGCATACCACATCCATACCATTTGATGACCCATACTATGCCGGATCGCCGTGGCCCCGAGCCAAGGGTGCTGGGTTCGATTCCCAGTGAAGAGGAAATTTGAACGTTGAGTTTTAATTTCTGTTCTCGGCCTGGGTGTGTGTGTCTTTGTGTGTTGTCCATGGCACCCACGACACAGGGAATCCTTGTATGGGTCTAAGAGTGTGTAGCGTTATATTATTTTATATCACAATAATTCTTAGCCATTCATTCACCAGGAGTAAATGACTTCTGACTTGACACCAATACGATTCGAAGCTGGATCGTGACTTGGCGCCGTTTTCGAGCTATTGGTGGCTGAGTGTGTGAGGACTCTTGACATCTAAACGCCCTGCAAACTAGTTCTCTTGTAAAGCATCCGTAGTCGCGACTAGCTTTCGAAGCAGCGAGACGTTCGGTGTTGCGGGCCTCGATTTTTAGTGCTGAAGTGTATTGTTTCAGAAACCGAAGTGTTTATCGATAGTAACTGCCGTGCAAAAATGATTCGTAGCGCATGATTTTGAATTTCCTTAATCACGGATTATACTCACGATATGAACGAGTAGGTTTATTGTGCTGCGCTAAAAATAACTGATCAATTTTTCCGAAATTTTTACACCCGGTTTTGGAATGGAAACTGATAGATCTATTATAGTGTTATTGATGTCCATTGGCGACAATGACCATTTGACCATTTACCGTCAGGTGATTCGTTGCTCGGTGTCAACTCTATTCCTGCCGTGCTTTTGTGTCTTGTACTGCTGATAGGGTTGCCAGATGGCAAGAATGAAGTAGCGGGACAAAACATCAAAAAGTCGGGATTTGTCGGGACAATTTTTTTTCTAAATAGTAGGCAAACGAGCTGACGACGAAAAAACACGGCTAGGGCGCGTACGGCGACCGCGGGCGCCGCGGCAGCAAACGCGTTCTGTTGAATCGAGAGAATTGTCAGGACATTTTGTATTTTGTCGGGACTCTGGACATCATGTGATATGTCGAGACAATCCAAACGAATCCCGACCATCTGGCAACCCTAGCTGCTGAACAACCGATGAGGCTATTATCAAGTCTCTCGTTGAAGGACCACCCAGAATACATACTCCTAAAACGGTGCATGTTACCGCTTGCCATAGATTACCGCTTGCCTTTAAATTATTATCCTCTGGTTGGTCACAGTACAAGTAATCAAATCAGAATTACCTTTAGTGAAAATGACATTTAATTATGGTGAACTGATAGACTGACCCATCCTCTCGTACTCATTGAACAAGGGGAGATAAATATCGTATGTGTGAAACGGAATGAATAAGTGGTACGCACCATTTTATTGCAACGTCCGGATGCTAATAAAGAGCTTGTTGGAAATAGTGCAGCAATTTGACTTGATTGAATTGAGTGTTTAAGGGGATTGGCTCGCTCAAATCTCAAAAATACTGTATGTTTGAAGAAGATTGCAGATGAATCCTTTTGTGCGATTTCCATATAAAAAATATATGGTATACTGAAGGTCATCACAATGATATTCTATTATTTAAAATTTTAATAACCTCTCCCAAATATTGGGAAAAAAAATTGTTAAATAGGTCCTTCTTCAACCTAACTTGTAAATGTTCTCTGTAACGGTTAAATAGTTCGGCATGAATATTGTACTAAAAAATATGTAATGACGTGTTTCACAATTTGTATGGTTTTTTTTTTCTTAATTATTTTAATATTTTGAAAAAATGAATAAAAACCCAAAACTTCACCAGTACCCCGCTGGAGCGCCCCCGCTAAGCCCTGCGTCGCGTGCTCGGGACTCTCGGAACGCGATACATCAGTGTCTCGATGACTCTTGTGACGGGTGGATTGTACGCGCGCTATTTTTTCCAAATAAAAACTAAAACCTCACGTTTTGAAAATTTTTTGAATGAAGTCATATTGTAAATAGTACAAATATAAATATTTCGTAAAAGAACAATAAAAATTAAGTTTGTAAATATATGTAAAGTAGATTATAATTTCGTTTAGTTTATTGACCCTATCATAGAGTAAGACTGACTGTGGCTAATATAATGAATAAATGTAAGTGAAATGTGACCGAGCTCTCCAAAACTATTGGTAAGTACCTACTATTGAGTACATTATTTCTACTGTGTTTATTTTTTTAACGTTTTAGCTATCTTGAGAATTTCGTTTGACGGCGCCGCGGCAGATGGAGACCTAATATGATGATGGACTCCGAAGGTGGGTATTAGCATCTCATTGACGGCACTACGTATAACCATCGTGTTTGGATTCATTTGAATTTTTGAAAGGTCTCATGGAGACCTTGGTGACTAATGATGTCACCTACCTGATGGTGGACTCCGAAGGTGGGTAAAGGATCTCAGTGACGGCACTACGTAGAACCATCGTGTTTGGACTCATTTGAAAGCTCTCATTAAGACCTTGGTGACTGATGATTTCACCTACCTGATGGTGGACTCCGAAGGTGGGTAAAGGATCTCAGTGACGGCACTACGTAGAACCATCGTGTTTGGATTCATTTGAAAGGTCTCATGGAGACCTTGGTGACTAATGATGTCACCTACCTGATGGTGGACTCCGAAGGTGGGTAAAGGATCTCAGGGACGGCATTACGTAGAACCATCGTGTTTGGACTCATTTGAAAAGGCTTTTGGAGACCTTGGTGACTGATGATGTCACCTACCTGATGGTGGACTCCGAAGGTGGGTAAAGGATCTCAGTGACGTCACTACGTAGAACCATCGTGCTTAGACTCATTTGAAAGGTCTCATGGAGACCTAGGTGACTGATGATTTCACCTACCTGATGGTGGACTCCGAAGGTGGGTAAAGGATCTCAGTGACGGCACTACGTAGAACTATCGTGCTTGGACTCATTTGAAAGGTCTCATTGAGACCTTGGTGACTGATGATGTCACCTACCTGATGGTGGACTCCGAAGGTGGGTAAAGGATCTCAATGATGGCACTGCGTAGAACCATCGTGTTTGGACTCATTTGAATTTTTGTGTATGGCTTATTACTGACTGTAGCAGCAAAAACATTACATTCGCTCACTTAAGTTATTATGTTTCAGGCAGTTCAGGAACCAGCAAAACTCAGAATTACAAAATCAGGAACTTCAGCCGTTAACAGAAACATACGATCTGTCTGGGATGGAAGTTGATGAGGGAGCAGAGCAAATTTTGCTGGTAACTTATTCTGTTTGCTTACACTATGGTATTTGTTAGATACTAGATAGTTTCCCTAGCTAATTTAATTTGACACTGCATTGTTTGTTTGTTTTAGGTTGAACAAGATGAAGAAGATTTACAAGATTTGATTATTGAAGAAGAATCACAAGCAGAAACAAAAAATATATCTGGAAGACGAGTTATAGATCTAACTTACTTTTTTCCAAAGTACAAGAAATAGGCGGCCATGGTGCTTTAAAAGTTTGAATTGCATGTCCCTGTGACTAAAATTTTAGTCTTTTTTACATAGAACTTGGAACCCATTTAGATCTCAATCGTTTTTTTAACTTGGCTTTCATTTTACATTTATGTTTTTGATAAGATATCATTACTTTTTGTCTAGAAATTATTAGTGTTTATAGATAATGAATATTGGGTATATTATTATTTGTAAAATTACTCTACACAGTGGAACCGCTAATTCACTTGTTTCACTAATTATCAATAACTTTCAGTTTTTAGATTTTTTCCTTTAGATACGCCTGATAGTCTACCTTGATGCAAAATATCTAGTTTCTAGGCCATCTGGAAGTAGGTTATGTTTTTAATCCTATGTCAGTGACTCAGTCACCAAAATGCGGATTTTTAAACGTTAATGTATCAAAAACAGTTTTAGCCACATCTATAAAATTTTAAATTTTAAATAAGCTAAGGGGTTTTAATAAATGTGCCAAATTTCATGTATTTAGGTGAAATAGGTCTCGAATTATGAACGGGTCAAAAGTAACTCGAAATGATTCGTATAATATTACACATTATAATAAAATTATAAAAATTTGCTAGTTTCTGATTTATTCCTTGGTATTTGTATTTGTATACTCAACTACCTATCTGGAAGCCAAATTTTAACTTTCTAGGTCATCTGGAACTAGTTTAGAGTTTTGATCTATAGGTCATTCAGTGATAAAAATGACGATTTTTGGACGTTATCTTAATAGCCGTTTGAGGTGTGTTTATGAAATCTGGAGCAAATATGTATTTCGCAAGTCTCAAGCAATGAGCAATTTTACAGACTTATGTCGAATACTTTTTGAGTTATGAGGGGGTCAAAAGTGGCTCCAAATCGTTCGTGTAATTTTACACGCGGTACTGATCGCCAGTTCTGTTAGCTTGAACTTGGCTGGACACGCTACCGCGCGTACTTGCTAGATATAATGGTGATATTTGAAAATTTAAACTCTACAGATTTCTTGATGCCCCCATAACCTTAATTCCTATTTTTTTATATTTTTTTATATATTTTTTTATTTTTATTAAAATACACTGATCTCCTTCGGCAGGACCAAAGACCTTGATTACTCCTTATTTCCTATAGAATTAATTAATTATTGTAATTTAGAAACAATCACAAAGGGCCATCCATAAATTACGTCACACGTTAGGGGGGAGGGGGTTTCGATGTAGCGTGACATTGTGTGACAAGGGTGGGAGGGGATCCATTTTGTGACGTCACATTCCAAAATCGAATATTTGGTATATGTATATATACCAAATAATTAAGTTCCAAAATACATATACATATGTATATATGTATGTATGTGATGGTTTTAACGAATTCTTTGCTAATGTTGGTTCCATACTTGCAGAACAGATCCCTAAAAAACATCACCCACCTAGTGCATCTGAGGTGTGTGATTCTGGAACTCGGTCTTCTACACTCAACACACTCAAACCCGCAACAAAAGATGAAATTCTCAAAATAATACATAAACTCAAATCTAACACTAGCTCGGGTCTGGACGGTATTAATACAAAGTCATTAAAATGTGTCGCAAGCCTTATCATTGACGAGCTTACATGTTGCATCAACAAATGCCTTGAAACGGGAACATTTCCAGATAGCCTTAAAGTCGCTAAAGTTACGCCCATTTACAAATCTGGAGCTAAATCGGAACCGAGCAATTACCGTCCCATATCCGTGCTCCCGGTCCTATCAAAAGTATTCGAAAAAGTTCTTTACAACCGGCTTGAAGACTACTTAAATAGACTAGACTACATATACTCTAAACAATATGGCTTCAGATCGAAATCTAATACTCTGTCAGCTACTATAGATCTCGTTACGAACATTAAGCTAAGAATCGATAAAAAACAAATAGCTTTAGCTATCTTCATCGATCTCAGAAAAGCTTTTGATACCGTAAGTCACGAAATACTTTTGAATAAATTAAGTGCTATTGGTTTGGAGGGAACCGCTTACAAAATTTTCAAATCATATCTTTGTAATAGATATCAAGTAGTAAAGATTGGTAATTCTGAGAGTGCTCCGAAAATAATAACTTATGGCGTGCCACAAGGTTCAATTTTGGGTCCTCTTCTCTTTTTGCTTTATATAAATAGTGTACATCAAATTGGACTTAAAGGTGATGTTACACTATACGCCGATGACACATGCTTACTCTACTTTGGTCATTCTATTGGCACTATTATTAACGATGCCCAGGGCGATCTGGACCTATTAAATATATGGTTTCAAAAAAATATCCTTACAATTAATACAACAAAAACTAACTATATTATATTTACATCAAAAAATAAAAAGATTGAAAATTATTCTCCATTAAAAATAAATAACCAAATAATTCAAAGAATTGATCACGAAAAGTATTTAGGACTTATATTAGATAGCAAATTGACCTGGCTTCCACATATTCAGAAAGTGAGGCGTAAATTAATATCACTAACCGGAGCGCTACGAGGTATAGTTCGCTGCCTACCTTTGCAAGTACGATACTTAATATATAACTCATTGGTAAAACCTCATATCGATTACCTAATAGAAGTCTGAATGAAGTCTGAAAAACAAATCTAAATTTACTACAAATTGCACAAAACAAATTACTAAAAACATTGTTTAATTATGATTATCGTATGCCAACCAAAACACTTTATAATAATACAAAATTAATGAATATTTCCCAAACATATTCTTACTATAATTGCATACTAATACGAAAAATATTGAATAAACATATACACGCTAACATTACACTACAAAAGAAAATAAATAAAACTCATAAAATGAAATTAAGAAGGGACAATGACCTACAGTTGTATGTTCCCCGAACCAATCAGGCTAAGCGAAGTATTATGTATGACGGATGCAAAATCTATAATCAGCTACCGAAAGACCTAAAAGAAGCAAAATCAATGTTAACTTTTAAAAAAAGATTAAAAATTTTCATTATGAAATCCCAAACACCACCTTAGCATGAGACAATTCCAGACATTCATAACTCTATGTTACCTGACTGAGCGCGAGTATGGAACAAACGTACGTTTATTAAAATACCCTCAATAGTTTTTATATTTTATGTTTACGAGTTTGGATTGTTAACGCAACTCTGTGCAATGTACTCAATGTTATTTTCTATAATATTGTTCATTCTCATGTAAGTGAATTGTATTCTTTATGAGAATAAAGTTATCTCAAACCTCAACTTAATTCATAATATGTGACGTCACACTAGGGGCGGAGGTCTCACAAATGTGACCAGCTGGGACAAAGAGAGGGGGAGGGGTCAGAAAGTCATGAAATTAGTGTGACGTAATTTATGGACGGCCCTCAATGGCAACATTAAAACAAGGTCATCAACTAGGTCATCCTAAGTACTTCCGTTACTGAGAACCTATAAGCACTTACCTGGTCATCATCAGACCTTCAGAATGTTGCATGTAGTAGCACCCGTGCTCAATTAGATAAATGTTGAAAGTTAGGTCATCCTAAGTACTTCCGTTACTGAGAACCTATAAGCACTTACCTGGTCATCATCAGACCTTCAGAATGTTTCATGTAGTAGCACCCGTGTTCAATTAGATAAATGTTGAAAGCTAGGTCATCCTAAGTACTTCCGTTACTGAGAACCTATAAGCACTTACCTGGTCATCATCAGACCTTCAGAATGTTTCATGTAGTAGCACCCGTGCTCAATTAGATAAATGTTGAAAGCTAGGTCATCCTAAGTACTTCCGTTACTGAGAACCTATAAGCACTTACCTGGTCATCATCAGACCTTCAGAATGTTTCATGTAGTAGCACCCGTGCTCAATTAGATAAATGTTGAAAGCTAGGTCATCCTAAGTACTTCCGTTACTGAGAACCTATAAGCACTTACCTGGTCATCATCAGACCTTCAGAATGTTTCATGTAGTAGCACCCGTGCTCAATTAGATAAATGTTGAAAGCTAGGTCATCCTAAGTACTTCCGTTACTGAGAACCTATAAGCACTTACCTGGTCATCATCAGACCTTTAGAATGTTTCATGTAGTAGCACCCGTGCTCAATTAGTTAAATGTTGAAAGCTAGGTCATCCTAAGTACTTCCGTTACTGAGAACCTATAAGCACTTACCTGGTCATCATCAGACCTTCAGAATGTTTCATGTAGTAGCACCCATGCTCAATTAGATAAATGTTGAAAGCTAGGTCATCCTAACTATTCCCGTTACTGAAAACTGATCAGTACTTACCTGGTCATCATCAGACTTCAGAATGTATCATTTAGTAGAATGAAAGCTACATAATATATCAGCAGGCATAATGCATAGTGTAGTTCAAAATAAATAAATTATTATCATGTAGGCAGGTACTCGTACAAGACTACAAAAACTATAGGAACAAAATGTATTCGAAGATCTCTCAGAGAGCGAATATAAATGGGCAAAAACGATGAAAACTCTGTGCCACATGTTTTCTTGCTTTATCTTCAGTTCGTTTTATTGTAGTATAGTCGTTGGTCGGTAGATGGCGCTTAGTTAAAAAATACTAGTAGAGGGACCAAATCTCCAAGGTCATCGGGCAAGGCAATCCCCTTAACGCGTATAGTTGTTTCCGGTGCGTAACTTACTACCAACTGTTAATGTACTACGTAATACTGAAATAGATCGTATTATATCATACTAAGGGATTTTCACAAAAGCGAAGGTGTGTTGTAAACAAGCAGGCAATCAAATATCGTTATTTTCTCATGTTCTCTCCATCTGGAGAAGTGTTTGGTTGTCTATCCAGCTAGAGTAGAGAAGCTCTTCTACGCTTTTGTGGAAACCGGCCCGAATACGTTGATCTCTGCAGAAGGTCCAGGGTTAACAATTATGCATGAACCCGCAGACCTGAGAGTTCTCTTGTCCAGCGTAGTAAACTATGGGTTAGGAATAGTTGTACTCAGTTTTTTACAATTCTGTGCTTTGCCTAATATATAAAAATTTCGTGTCACGTTGTTTGTAGTCGCACTCCGAAACGCCTCGACCGATTTTTATAAATTTATTTTATGTATATTTAGTACATATGAGAATAGGTCGTAAAGTATATTTCATACTGCTAGGTGATAGGGTGTCTAATGGAGGCCATACACGACCAAGTGTACTTGATCAAGCGTCAAGCGGACTTGACGCGGCATCCAGTATACTTGAACGTGTATGGTCACGATATAGGTATCTAGCCATGTATCTATCTCATGCATCGATCTATAATTATTGATCGAAGATCTCATGCACACTGAATGGCGCGTCAAGTTAAACTGCAAATTTTACAAGGCAAACTGCAGACTTGATCAAGTACACTTGACCGTGTATGGCCTCCCTAATAGTCCAGAGAATTTTTGGCAGAACAGCGTTTGACAGAATATCTTCAGTTGACGTTGAAGTTGATGTTCTTCGCCTTTGAGGTTATTAATAACCGTGCACAAAGTGTATGCATTCCTACCAATATGATGTTTTTTTAAAAACAATGATGAAATCAATCGTATTTTATAAATGATGTATGTAGCAGCTGTACATGAATTTATTGCGTGAAGTAAAATATTCGGAGCGGAACATTACAATGATACACAATAAAATTTATTTCGGTAATTGCAAGGTTATTTTAAACACTAAAATAGTAGGTACCTGTTAAGAATATAAGAATAGTAGTGCTACCACTACACGGTACACCTTCATTCTAAACTTGGCTTAAACTACTCTTTGCAAAATTTCAACTTCACTGTATTTTTTTTTTAAGTTTTTTACCTCAGAACTTTTGAATGGGTGAACCGATTTTGATGATTCTTTTTTAATCGAAAGCTGGTGCTTGTTATGTGGTCCCACTTAAATTTGAGCTAGATCTGACGAGTAGTTTTTGAGTTATTTTGAACTCTGTTATTTTTTTCTTGGTAAAATTCTACTTTAGTAAGATTACACTATGAAAGCGTATATTTCCTTAACTTTTTGCTTGTTTCCAAGTGCTTCTAGACTTCTAACCTAATCTATGTCCTCAGGGTAGGCAAACTAAACCTGGTGGATCTAGCAGGCAGCGAGCGCCAGCGCAAGACTGGCGCGTCTGCGGAGCGGCTCCGGGAGGCGGCGCGCATCAACCAGGCGCTGTCCTCGCTGGGGAACGTCATCTCCGCTCTCGCCGAAAACAGCCCGCATGTGCCCTACAGGTGACATATCTTTTTTCTTTGTTTTTTTTTCTGTTCTTTTTCTTAGCCGGCAATGCATCAGTAATGCCTTTGGTGTTGCTGATGTCCATCTCCGCTCTCGCCGAAAACAGCCCGCATGTGCCCTACAGGTGACATATCTTTTTTCTTTGTTTTTTTTCTGTTCTTTTTCTTAGCCGGCAATGCATCAGTAATGCCTTTGGTGTTGCTGATGTCCATGGGTGACGATAGCCAGCCACTTACCATCAGGTGTATAGTCAGTTCGTTTGCCGGCTAAAAGAAATTATTTGATAAGCATATAGGACCAAAGATCAATAGACCGTAGTGTAGCCAGCCTTGGCTACAGTCAATACAAATCCAAAATCAACACCAGTTACATAGAATCTAGTATCAGTTTATGTAACGTGTAACGTTCTCTCAGAGACTCGAAGCTGACGCGCATCCTTCAGGACTCCCTCGGCGGCAACAGCAAGACCATCATGATCGCCAACATCGGCCCCGCCTCCTTCAACTACGACGAGACTATCACGACGCTGCGATACGCGCACAGGGCTAAAGGTGAGATGTTTTGTATGAACTGATATAGTTCTGTTACCTGGAAAGGTGAGATGTTTTGGACTCTGAAGCCGTAACCCGTAAGGTTATGATTTCTGTGTCGTATCTACGTATGTATGTGTGTTCACTGTTCCCGCTCAACCTATAAACTAACACATATACGTACTATTGGTCATTCTCTAGTTATAAACTAACGCCCCAACTCAGAGTCACTAACGGTTATTTAAATCGCTCCTTAGTACAGAATTTGTATGGTGATTATTTACTAAGGAGCGATTAAAGTAACCGTTAGTGACTCTGAGTTGGGGCGTATGTGATTTAATTCTATACTATACTATTATATTAAAACTACTGTATTAAATTAAATATGACCGACTCAAGAGGACCTGCAATCTGGATAAAAAAATGTGCTATGTTGCTAAATGCAAGGGCTTAGTTAGCAATTTTCAAATATTAAGATGTGTCAAAGTTTTATATAGTCGAATATTAGTTTTGAAACTTTTCCCAATCAATATTATTTCCTTACAGCAATCAAGAACAAGCCCGTGCGCAACGAAGACCCGAAAGACGCGAAGCTCCGCGAGTACCAGGCGGAGATCGAGCGGCTGCGCGCGCTCATCGAGCAGCGGAAACACCGGCGCGTGGTGCGCCCGCGGCCCAAGTCGCAGACCGCGCCGCAAGGTATGTGCGAACAGGATAATAGATGGCGTTGTATTGGTATTTGTTTCGCAAGGTATGTTGTGCGGGGACGATAATAGATGACGCTGTATTGATATTTATTTCTGATGACCCGCGTGACGTTACTGGTGTGACGTAATGGTTACCATGCGCGCCGTACCTATGGTACCAAGGGTCCTAGGTTCGATTCCCAGCGAGGCGGAAATTTGAATAAATGTGTTGTCTTTTTGTGTTGTCCATGGTACCCACGACACATGTGTGGGGCTATGAGTGTGTAGCATTTATTAGCATTTATTATTCTTGGTCAGCAATGTATGGATGTTATCATCCATGTGTGAACATCGTCGGATTGATTGTAATATGCATCTAATTGTAATCCTTTTATTTTACATTTTTCAAAATCGAAAAAGTGTCATTGTCTTCACATAACGCATCAAAATCCCAAAAATACAAATCAGCCGTCCCCCAAACCTCAGTAAATTTCATCTCAAAGTAATTCCTATTGTTTCCTTTCATTTTAAAACCCACTTTGCTTAATTTTAAAATACACTTTCTTAACCATGCTTTAACAGATTTACAGAACAATCCATTACAAAATGTACTTTAAAATGGCGGGTAGTCGCAGTACAACATGTTTCCCGACGCTCCTATGGTTGATGGCAGGCGGCCAGAGCTCGTTATTTATGGGTCTGTGCACGCTGCTGCAGCCTCAGTATAGCCACTTTGGGCAGTTTGCTTCCACTAGGACGATTGTATACTCGTCCTTAAAGGATACGCGCGTTAGATATCGAAAGAAGTCTATTTTCCGATTTTTTCAAGACCTGTGCAATTAAAATGATAGGAATATAACATTTAGTGGTGTTTAATTAGTCTCTTTAATATTACCTATTAGAATTGTAATTTTCTAGGACTAGTATATTAAGTTACCTGTGTTAACTCTGTGTTGGTAATCTTCTTTGGTGTGATAAAATTGTACAAACTTTTGTGTGGAAATTTACTAAAAACTAACAATTACTATTCACAGTGTTATGGCAAACAATATAAAATAATAAATGAACCAAAACTCATGTATTGTTCAAGCACAACTGAAGGTACTTTCGGTACAGTTATCAATGCATTAACTTTTGCAGGTCGAATAAACTCTGAATGTATGATTTAAAGTCGAGCGTGATACTACTTTGTCGTATCGCTCTGTCAGAGCGGTCGTGGTCGTCACGTAGTATCATTATTGTGGGCGAATGTTATGCGCCTCACGAGCAATCGCCACTTGTCTCGGTTGGTAGTAAGTCTTGTATACTCATGTAAATAACCGCCAACTGCCAACTTAACGTGGTCGGTCCATCGTATAGGCGACCTTCCGCGTGGCCTATGGCCGCGTGGAGCGTGACACATTCGAGTTAAAACATAATTAATTACTGACTTGACTGAATCAAGTTATTGTGACCATATTAACATCATTTGCTTAAGTAATAGAGAACGTCATTAGGATATCTACATACCTGAGAGAGATTCTCTATAATTTCGAAATGTTCTCAAAGACGTGCCTTTCAACTAGAATTAATTAAATAATCCTCACCTGAATACTGTAAAATTAAATTACGAGATCAAATTAGTATGTAAGACTTTTCAAAATTGCACATTTATTGATAATGAAACATATTTAAAAAACGATAGGCAGTTTAAAAAATTTTTATGCACAAAATTAAACCACCTTATAGACACCATAGACTATGATTATTTTTTTATTCACAATAGACAAAACTTATACAAAACTACGTATGGAGTTAGGAATACGAGTGGCTTAAATAAATCTAATTCTATGAAGCCGAAAAAGGGTACGATAGAATATTATTTTAAAAGAAAAGAATACAATATATCTCATGTGTCAAATCTCGAATCTCAAAAAACGAATGAAATTCCAAAAAAGGGAACTATTCCGTTTTACTTCCCCAAGGTTAAAAAATCATATCCAAATCCTACTAGTACTCCTTCAAACCAACTAAATAGACAGTTTTTTCTTTCGCAAAAAAAAGACTAATTACTTTAGGGTTCTACACCAAAACATTGCTAGTGTAACATCAAAAATAGACTTATTAAACATAACGATCGCGGAGCTACACAACGAAGGTAAACAACCCGATGCCATATGTTTAACAGAAACATTTCTCCAAAGAGACTTCGAAAATACTATTAATATCTATAACTATAGTATGGTATCTAATTTCTCGAGAAATACAAAACGAGGAGGGGTGTGCATATTGCTTAAAAAAGGTATTTCTTGTAATAGAATCCAAATCTTAGACCAATTCGCAATACCTTATATATTCGAATGCTGTGGTGTTGAGATTATAGAGTGTAATTTACTACTTATTTGCATTTACAGAACACCCAAATCTGACGCAACTATTTTTCTTGACAAGCTGGACGGACTTTTACATAATTTAACATTGAAATATAAAATGAAAATAATAATAGCTGGTGACACTAACATTAACACATTGAAAACAAACAATATAACACGTTATTTTTCTGACATAGTGAAAAGTTATAACTTAATCATGCACGTTACTACACCAACCAGACGTCAATCATGCATCGACCATATAATTAGTAACATAAAAGACAGTTCCATTAGCATACTTCCACTAGGTTTATCTGACCATGAAACTGGCCAAATGCTACAGTTTAGTATCTCATTTGAAAAATCTCCAACAAAAACCGTAAATATATACAAAAGAGATTTCAGCAGACATAATATAAAATTATTTAAAGAACATATTAAAAGCTTGTCGTTTTCCGAAATGTATGAGAAAAGTAATCTTAATGATGCATTTACAATATTTCACGAACTTGTTTGTCTATTATTTAAACTTTGTTTTCCCAAAATTAAAATTAAACGGAAAAATTCTTACCAAAAACCAAAATGGATAAGCAAAGGTATCAAACTAAGTTGCAAATCAAAACGTCAATTAAAAATTAAATTTTACAAAAATAAATCAAATAGAAATAAAATTAAGTATTTACAGTATGCACAAATTTTAAAAAAATGTATACAAAATGCAAAATTTAACTGTAACAAAAAATACATGTCTAATAACAAGAATATTTGCAAATCATCTTGGAATATTATAAAAGAAGAGACATCTCAAGTACCGTACAATAATATTAGTTTCTTACAACACAACAATACTAAGGTGGAAGATCCCATAGAGATAGCAACATTATTTAATGACTACCTTATTAATCTGACCAAAATACAAAATAATTCTAACCAAAAAACTAATCAACTCAATTTTCTACAAGTTACAAACTGCTCGTTAAGAGAATCTCTGTTTCTCAAACCTTGCTCGGAGTGTGAAATAAAAACTTTAATAAAATCACTAAAGAATTCAAATGCAGTTGGATACGATGAAATCTCAACTAGAGTTATTAAAGAGTGTGCACATGAACTTGCACCTCTAATATCGTATCTCATTAATCTTTCTTTTGAAGAGGGTACTTACCCTGAGCTATTAAAAAAATCCGTTGTAAAACCGGTACATAAAAAAGGTGACAAATTTACAATGGATAATTATAGACCAATAACCCTTATCCCAGTATTATCAAAAATATTTGAAAAATGTATGTATACTAGATTAAGTGATTTTTGGACAAAATTTGATGTGATTAGTGCAAATCAACACGGTTTTCAAAAGAATAAATCTACGACATCAGCTGCATTCTCACTGACCAATGAAATCATAAAAAATCTTGACATGAAAAATAATGTAGTGGTGTTATTCCTTGACCTATCAAAGGCGTTTGATTTTGTTTCCCATAAAATATTAATAAATAAATTAGAAAAATCTGGAATTAGAGGTCCAGCTCTAAATTGGATAATTTCCTACCTAACCAATAGAACACAATGTGTAGAAGTTACTAGAGCGAACTATCAAAATGACCTTATCCAATACAGGTCAACATATAAATGCATGGAAACAGGTGTACCACAAGGCAGTGTACTTGGGCCACTCCTCTTTCTACTTTACATAAATGACCTGTCAAATTTAACACCCCACCATAGTATACTTTTTGCGGATGACTTTTCTATAATAGTGACTGCTAACAAGCATACGGACATTGAAATATTTGAATCGGACATTAACAGAACTATTGACATAATAATTAATTATTTAGGAAATAATAATTTGAAAATTAACTTATTAAAAACAAATTATATACACTTTAAGACCAAAAACAAAAAAGATATAGATTTAAACATCAAGTTTGAACAACAAAGAATAGTAAAAATAGAGAGCACCAGCTTTCTAGGTATTAATATTGACTCGAATTTCAGCTGGGAGAATCATATTATTAGGGTATGCAATAAAATAAATAAATTCAGATATGTCCTGCATCGCCTCCGCAAAACTGCTTCTAGAGAAATAGCATTAATGGCATATCATGGATATGTTGCGTCAAACTTGAAATATGGTATACTGATATGGGGAGCCTCCACTCATATAAATAGAGCTTTTCGGGCTCAAAAAAAATGTGTCAGAGCTTTGGAAGGTCGGCCGCCACATGAATCTTGCAAACCCCTATTCAGCAAACTAAAAATACTAACATTAACAGGTATTTATATTCTCGAAGCGTGCTCCTTTGTAATTAAACATAAACACAATTTTTTAACTGCTAGTCAATTCTACTCACGAAATACCAGAGATCCCCATCGACTGGTATTAGGTAAACCACCACGTACCTCACTCCTCCAGCGTAATGCGTACGGAATGTGCATAAAAATATTTAATAAACTGCCAACAAGTGCGAAAACAATGCCTGAAAGGCTGCTTAAAATTAAATTAAAGCACTTTCTATTAAAATCTGCATTTTATGACATTAATGAATTCTTAAATTGTAATAATATAACATTGTAAATTAATTAATATAATAGAATAATTAGTAAAATTCAATTATCTTGACATGTATAAATAATTATATATTATAAATAAATTAATATATAGACTAATGTAAAAATGTAATATTGACAGATATAATATAATAATATAAACATAAACTATTATTACAATGAAATTCGCATGCCTTATATGGTGGAATGTGGAGGACAGAATATAATTAATTTTTAAACATTGTTATGTACCCACTTTCAAGCGAATAAATGAATTTGAATTTGAATTTGAATTTGAATTAAATTACTCTGTTGAACTGCCACCCTAAACTCTTGAGTCTGAGAGGAAACCTAACTTGAACAATGGGGCTGTTATGATTTAATATTCAATATCAACTCATTCCCAAAAACATCTTCCCAGTTCACAACCAACCTATCAAACAAATCTCTAACTTCCAGTCCCAGTAGAAGAAGAGGAGCCGGTAGACCTGGAGACTGAGCACATCAATACCTCCTCCTCCATCGAGCAAGAGCGTTGCAAGACTGAGGAGCTAGAGCAACAGATCTCCGCTCTCGAAGCGAGACTAGTGCAGGGCGGCGGTGGACGGGACCTGCTGAACAGCCTCAACGCGAGCCAGAGAGTGCTGCAGCAGCGGCAGGAGGAGATCGCCGCGAGGAAGAAGAGAGAAGTGGAGATGCAGCAACGCATCGACCTCGAAGAGGAGACCACGGCCAGCGTCACCAGTACATTTGCTACGCTACAGCAGGAGGTGGATCACAAGACTCAAAGGTAACCATGTCTTTATTTATAAGGAAATCTTTATAAAGAAAGTGTAACAATTATACTTTCTTTTCTTATACCAGGTTCTCATTTTTCACGAAAACTGAAGAAAAAATTTCACCACCAAAATTGAAAAAAAATACACGTTTCTGATATTCATCCTTGTGTATATTCGTTTGTAACACTAATGTATGTATTTCCATTCAAAATTTCTCATGGTAATCAGACAATATTCAGTACTTTGATGGCTAAGTTTGAACTGTTTTTCTCGCTTAGAATCTTAGATAGATCACTTCAACTTGCACGATACGGTTGATATTTCCATGTAAACTTCCATAACTGTTTCATGATGAGCAGACTAGTATTTGTAATAAAATCCTACTCGCCAAAAAAGTAGCGTAAAAGACGTTAAGTAACCTTTCAATTTGACACTTACTCCCACACAATACAATCATAATTCCAGACTAAAGAAATGCCTATCAAAGTACGCGTGTCTCCGCGAAGAGATGGTGGAGCAACGCGAGGCGCACGACGCGGAGCGCCGCGAGCAGGAGGCGCTGCAGGCCGCGCTCATCGCCGAGCTGCGGCGCCGGCTGCTGCTGGCCGACAGCTTCGTGCCCGCCGCCGGCCGGCCCGTCGTGCTGCGGCTGCGGTACAACGACGACGCCGACTGCTGGCAGATGCCGGAGCACAGGTGGTTATATACTCACCCGCACATGCACATACACGTACGCGTATGCTCGGACGTACGCACGCAAACATGTACATGTTTGCATGTACTCCTGCTGGTACGACTGCTGGCAGATGCCGGAGCACAGTGTAGGCTCGTACACCATAACACAAACCATAACATTCATCACAAAATAAATTATCACTAAAATCACAGACTTCAACAGAGAAATAACTTTTGCCTCGGCTTTGCATGCGACCGTTCAGGTCGACTGTCGAATGGAGAATGTGTCGATTATTCGGTTCTATGCTCTAACGTCGACATAAATGCTCACCAGCGCCACCAAGTGGCGACTGATGATAGTAGTATATTTTAGTAAATACCATACTTATATTCAACAATTACTTATATACAATAGTAAAACTTACATACAATAGTATTACTTATATACAATAGTATTACTTATATACAATAGTAAAAAATAATAATCCCAAGGGTACCTTACACTGTAATAATAGAAAGCACGCTAACAACAGGTTATTATATACTCACGCATACACGTACACGATGTATGCCCCGTATGCTCGCAAACACGCGTGCTCGCTCGGACGCCCGCAAGGTATAACGACGATGCGAAGCTGGGAAGTATCGGAACACGGATTGTTATATACACACGCACATACGTGCAAGCGTGTACGTACGCACGCAGACATACACATGTATGTTCAAACGCATCTCTAACGTGCTTGTATACTTCTGTTACCCATCTAGAGTTTTATTTATTAAAAATAAAAAATATATCTAAAATCCTATATAACGTTCCAGCGGCGCGGAGCCCCTCACCGAGCGTCCGATAGCGTGCGGGGGGCGGAGGCCCACGTGCTCGCTGGCGCTGTCGTCCCGCGAGCCGCGCCGCCGCGCAGACAACCTGCTGGAGCTGCGCCCCCTGCCGCTGCCGCCCACCGCGCGCCGGTACACCCCCCCGCCCCCGCCGCCGCAGACACAGACACAGCTGCACGTGCAGACACACTCCGCTGTTAGACAACCGGTGAGTTAATTACCGACCACTTGTGTCGCGCAATGGTGGTATGGTATGGTAATACCAGGCCGCCGTACCAGGGGTCCTGGGTTCGATTCTAGTGAGGCGGAAGTTTGAGAGATGGGTTTGGGTTTGAGTTACTGTTGTTGGTTTCGATGTGTGTATTCCTGTCTTTGTGTGTTGTCCATGGCACCCACGACACAGGGAATCCTAGTGTAGGGATATGAGTGTAGCGTTATTTATTTAATTATTGAACGTCACCGCTACACACTTAAAAGTATCATAGTCTCTCAAATTATGCTGTCCTGATCATCAAGGCCTTAAGATCAAACTGGTAAAGGACAATGTCCACTTTGTATGGACATTTGGCTATCAGTGAATACCACATTTCAACATAAATATTATATAGGCTTAATACCTTTACTCAATTTAAAAACGAAAATAATAATTGTTTTGTAACCAGATGTTTATTATAGTGATTATTTGAATAAATATTTTGTAGGTATTTTAAAGAAAACGCCCAATTTCCTTGACATTTTTTTATTAATCTGACTCGTATGTTATTAATATATTGTCCAAGAACGGGGCTGGTGCATT
Organism: Thymelicus acteon; assembly: GCA_951805285.1. Taxonomy (NCBI): domain Eukaryota; kingdom Metazoa; phylum Arthropoda; class Insecta; order Lepidoptera; family Hesperiidae; genus Thymelicus; species Thymelicus acteon. The sequence goes on from OX638234.1 coordinate 12,907,692, forward strand.
TATATCATCTCTGTACCTTGCCCAGCTCAGAAACCAAAAAAACAATCATTACATGAGCAACCATACAAACCAAGGGTCAACCATAGTTATACATACAATAGTGCCAAGGTCAACGTGGGAAGCAGAGTCTAAATCCATTTTCGTAAGCCAAAGGTAATAATAATATTAATGATAATATTATTAGTAATAATAATATTAATGATGAAAAACACAGACGAAACACGATGCGAAAAACAAAGCGAATGTGACTTGAAAGTTGAACGTAGATTACTATGCACTATGATCCAACGAATAACGACTGACAGTTGAGATTACTATGTCCAACGATTGACAGTTGGGGATGCAAACAATGCATCGATTCGAGCGTGTTTGCAAAACATCGATATAATATTGTTCACTATCGTGAATTATTATAAAAGCAACGTACATAAAATAATATGTTATTCTAGTAAAAATAATACCTTATTTATAGTTTATTGCTTTTTATACGTGTATCTTACCAAACTTAACTTTTTGTCGTGAGAATTAAAACTTCGAAATAACATCGATATATCGTTTTATTATCGTTATCGGAATAATGTTGCAATTCTACTGACGTGAGTACTCTGTGTATGTGACAACAGGAAGTGTTTATCAGTAGAATGTTATATTAAATATATTATTTTAAAAAAGTAAATTGATACAAAAATAATTCGCGTGTATAAGTTAAAAAACAAAATATATTTTTTCGTGTAATTATTTATTTTTGAGCATCCTGTCCACGAATAGCCGAAAATGGACATTGCCCTTTTTGATATTTTAAAAATAACCCTGTATAAAAGGGACAGTATACCTCAGAACCTTTTTGAAGTGACTGACCTGATTGTTTCCAGGCGACCGAAGTCCCCAGTAAGAAGGAGCCCTCGTTGGAGCCACGACGCGCGCGGCCCGCCACCGCGCACACGCGCCTCGCCGCCGCCACGCGGTAGGCGCTTCGCCCCCCTGCCGCCACACCGCCGATATACCACATATACTATACAGTACACTGACTAATGTCCCTGATACATCTGCGTTAATGTTAATGTTAAATTAACACGTTAGGCTAGAGTTGTGGCCAACAGAAATTAGAGTGAACTTTAGCACTTAAATCCTTCGATGTGTCGAAAATTCCACTCAAGATATAGTTTAATGTCTAACGGCATTAACAATGCCACGCCTCTTTTAACTCGACGATTACCGGGAACGTGAATTCACGTTCGAACTCAAAAGTACCGCCGCCGCCGCGATTCTCAGGTATAATGCGCTAGACTTTTGGCCACACCCTATTTGGCCACCAGATAATGTATTTGCCTGCATAAGCCGCAGATGTAGCAGTGACATAAGAATAATGTGTGATTCACGTAGCCAGCATGATGCCGATTGATTGTTTTAAGGTCAATAGACAAGGTTTTAATGATTACTATATGAGCAGATTCGTTGATATAAGAAGGTCAATAATTAGTTCATTTATAATCATGTTTGTCAGTTTCTTCAAGTAAATAATGGCAAAATGGCAAGATGGCGTCGTGACAATCCTATTATTATTTAGAAAGTACGTTTTACAGATATCGTTAATTGAATTTTATACTATCTATTTCTTGCCAAATGTTATGTAAAAATAAGGCATTTTAGATAATATTTTGGATATCCAGTTCAATTAATGGTATGTGGTAATCCCCTTGTATCCCTTATTGACAGTGTGTTTAAAATCATTTTTATTTCTAACTTTGGCTATATCATCCATTGAAAGAACTATCAAGGAATCAAAACTAGGTATACTTGAAATTAGGATAAATGTCCAATTAATGTATCTTCTCAAAATGTCCAATATTTTACAAGTTAGTTCGTACTTAATATAAGTATTTAATGTATCAGTAAAATATTAATGAACATTTTCTTCATGTGAAATTCTGATTCGAGAATAGTCCGCAATTTGTACGAAATAAAAATTATTTTAACGATATTCTGGGAAAAAAGCTGATTTGAAAGCGTACAAATTCATTGGTGGCTTTGTAAAGAGATAAATAATAATTATAGGCTAAACGCCTGGAAATATTACTTAGACATAAACACGAAGGTTTTGTAAAAATACGCATTGTACATACGCTAAGTTAATGACAAGTTGTTACCTAATCTATAGCTATATCTTAATTAATATTAATTGAGTGCTGTGTGAATTTGTACGTTTTGAATATCGCAGTATTGTAGTACAAGGGGAGTTTGTTAAATATCTAACTGTAAAACGTTTTCCGATCGGATACGATATCGTTAACGGACGGGAATTAATTCGGGGTTATTTAAAAATGTAATGCAAAATGATATCCAATATCAGATTTTTTTTTTCAAAAATATTTCAAACAAAGTTCCAAAATCTGATAGTCTTCTGCATCTTCAGAGTTTATCCAATACTATGAAAGAATTGGTAAAATTACGCTAATTTTAGAGGTATATAAAGAGTAATCAGAAGACATTGGAGCCCTCGTCTAATAACAATATTGTATCCACGGACCTGAAAAAAAGACGAACGTAACCTCGTCTAATCGAGAGTGAAGCATAGCAATGGCCGCCCGCTTACCATGTGTGCGTAATTTTTGATTCGCGATTGAAGCAGTATGGTGTCATGTCAACTTGTTGGGATTACGTCCGTCTTTTTTTAGGTCCGTGATTGTATCAGATAATGTCGATAACATTAAAGTGGTAATTGTAAGGTATATTCGGTGGTGTCGGCGGTAGCTGCATCAGTTACCCACCAGAGTTACGAACCTTGCCTACTCGTAGTTGTAATATAATGGCGACACCCGCCGCTCTGTAGAAATGTTTCAAATTTATTCGATTTACACGAGAGCGGTGTATATGTACTGTGTATATGTATTTTTATACGATTTGACCACCGGTTTCTGTAATATGAACACTAGATACTCAAAGGGCAATGAACCTAACTGGCATACCTACAAGTCCGCCATTTTGAAAAAACCTCGATTCGGCGGCCAGTGATGAAACACGTGTCAATCGATAGACTAAATGATTATGATCAAAAAGTATTTAGTGATGAAATGTCGTAAGTGATATACTTTCTGAGATATTTGAGTTCAAAACCGAAGGAAAATAAAGTAAAAAAACTTCATTTCAACGAACATTGATAAAACATATGTTAATCGATAGGCTTAATGATTACGATTAAAAAGTATTCAGCGATGAAATGTTGTAAGTGATATAATTTGTGAGATATTTGAGTTCAAAACCGTAGAAATATAAAGCAAAAAAACTTCGCCACGGCGGACATTGATGAAACATATGTCAATCGATAGGCTAAATGATTACGATTAAAAAGTATTCAGTGATGAAATGTTGTAAGTGATATACTTCCTGAGATATTTGAGTTCAAAACCGTACAAAAATAATGCATTAAAAATGATCATTTACTTATTTTGAATTTATTGGGTCAATAATGAAAAATAAGTATATTATGCCATATGTGTATGTGCTGCATAGGTACTTGATTTATTAATAACGGGTAGGTTTGAATTTAAAAAAGAAGCAAAGCAAAAGCAAACTACTAGGTTGGTTTATAAATAATTTATTTGCCACCAGCGGCTACAGCTTTGGCAATTACTCTAAACCAAAAGTTAAAATTCATTATTGGCTTAGTTTTCTATATCTGACAATCACTGAATCTAAAAATTCCGCTGGTGATAAAGGCAATGTTTCCTGATGTCGAGCCCATGCCAAGAACCATATAACACACATTATATGGGAACAACAGGACAAGTTTCTTTTTCCCACTATGCATGAGCAGTACCATCCCGCGATTTTATCTCTACCCTTAAGTTGTTTGTTTGACGAATTTGTTTAATTTTTATAATACATAACGTAACTGAGGTAAAGGAAAAAAGTGAACGGTACACTTCAATTGCTGTATCGCCATAAAAACTTAACCATAAATACGCCATAAACACTGGTTATCCTTCACCTTGATTATGCTATGTGTTGTACAGATTTGTCAGAGGAACTTCTGAATATATTGGAGCGCCTTCTTAATAACTGTATTAGATATATCTTCGGCTTACGTAAGTATGACCACATTTCCCAGTTCCATTCCTAACTTAAATGGCTACCCATTCGATACAGGCGAAACTTCAGAATTCTCTCGACATTTTAAGCTATTTTAAATAATGTGTCTTCTCCTGTTTATTTAAAGGAAACCCATAGCACTGCTTATTTCGGGAATTCCTTCACAATACAGTTCATACTGTTCTGGAACTCCTTGCTTGTAGATATCAAAAAATCATAGACTACCAAAAGCTCTTTTAAAAAGTCCGGCAGCACTACCTGAAGCAATTAGAATGTTGTCGCCCATTTATTTACTTATTTATTTAGTCATTTATTTATTTATTTAGTTAATATATAATATAATATGTTTAATAAAAAAAATTAACTATAAATGTTTTATTTTCATACGGGTTTGAACTCAAATATCTCAGAAATCATATCACTTACGATATTTTATCACTGATTACTTTTTGATCGTAATCACTTAGTCTATCGATTAACACTTGTTGTATCAATATCCGCCGAAACAAAGTTTTTACTTTATTTTTCTATGGTTTTGAACTCAAATATCTCAGAAAGTATACCACTTACGACATTTCATCACTGAATACTTTTTGATCATAATCATGTAGTCTATCGATTGACACATGTTTCATCACTGGCCGCCGAATCGAGGTTTTTTCAAAATGGCGGACATGTAGGTATGCCAGGCTCCATACAAAAATGTTGGAAGCCCTTTCTAATTGATGGTTTTATCACCTTGTAAGAACTTACGCCCCAACTCAAAGACACTAACGATTACTTAAATCGTAATACAAATTCTGTACTAAGGAGCGATTTAAGTAACCGTTACTGACTTTTGAGTTAGAGCGTTAATGGTCTATGGATTAGGACGTCGGAAAAAAGCCGAAAATATTCTAACATTGTGATATGTTTTGTAATATAAAACTATGTTGTTTTTAAAATGAAACCTCAATGAAGCGTTATTCCAAGAAATCGATTAGGAATTTCTCCGTCTGACGTATCCATTATCCGTGAGAAAGAGTTTCTTACATCGTGGTATTATTGTCCGTTATTTCATTGACACCACCAACAACCGAACAACTAAAGCTCGATGCATACGTAACGTGGACGGGACGGGACGCGAAGTTTTGGAAACATCGTTTCATAGAAAATGTAAACGATAGCGCATACGCCACGATGGCATGGGACGGGAACGGGGCACGCACGTATATTTATGCCCCGTCAGCGTCCCGTCCCCGTCCCGCCCCGTCCACGTTACATATGCATTGACCTTAAGTTTTATACTTAATTTTACTCTATATTATTGCCAACCCTTTTCTTACTTTTATATAAAACTATACATACGATATGAGCCCCAAAAGAACGCAAAGCAAACATTGTAGCCACGATAGTATTTCCGTGTGTTCATATTACAGAAGTGGTCGGTCCCCGATGTACCGAGTGCGAACGCTTCCAACGCTTCGTTAGTGCACTGCCGGTGGCTGCTGACCGACGACAGACAATTCAATTATGTAAAGATCGATCCATCGATCGATATATCGATATATCGCTATCGCTTGTTCAGGTCTCAGTTGTGACGGCTGACCGAAGCGACGCTTATTGGCTACGGATTGGGTAGCCGCTGTATCTTGGCGCGTCTGAACATAGGCTTTGCGAACTTTAGCGCGTGTAAGACAGAGATGGCAACACGAACATGCATGTATGACTGAGACACAATACACCGCGTATTGAGTATTGGCGAATTATGTTACTGCGCAGCCTTCTGCGCGAAGTTCAGACGCGCCAAGATACAGCGGCCGAACTGTACTAAACCATGACAAATCGATTTTTATATGTAACGTTTTACGTACGGCTCGGAACTGTAAATAGCTCTAAAGTGTAATATATTATATTAACTAGGTGGTAGATCGTCACAAATTCCAGTCTGTCGCCGCCAGCGGACGGCAATGTTGATCTCAGTTGAACTAATTCCCAGTATTTACAACGGCAAAGATGCTTTTATATTATATTTATTTTATTATCCTTCGGGTACCGTATAGGCGTGTCGCGGGCGATATTTTATTGATTGATAAGTAAATTGTGTCCTCGTGTAGGCTGCATTTTATAACGTTTTATAAATGGAACGTTTTTAATACGCCATCGCATGACCGAAAAATTAAATTAAAAATAAAGTCCGTTTGAAGCATTTGTATGTGGAATGCGGCCGGGCGCAGTTTGCAACGTTTTGTATCCGAATTTTTGGTTCGTTTGTTTAGTCAATGTAGGTTGTCGTTTGTTTTATGGTTTTATACGAGTATATTTTACCATTGTTGTTTTTAGTAAATTTTATTTTGGCTTCGATCCCTCTGTTCGTATTGAAGCAAGTGATATTAGATAGTTCGTTATAGATATAGTGGTGGTGATCAGAAGGATGTTCAAATGCGTTACCAAAGATGGAAACTGTCCATTCCATAAATTGTCCGTTCGATGTGTGTGCTCATGTTCCTGTTCGTGTAAATTTCGCTATTGGTATTGTTATATCATTTCCAGACACGGTTTCTAGTCAATGATTCTTGTATACAATACAAATATGTAAATAATTATTATATGATAGGTATTTAAAAAGTATATAGGCATAGAGTAGGTAGTGGCTAACGTTCGCACAATACTTTTTGAATACCGAACACTGGTCGCGACAAAGTAAAAGTAAAATTTACACTTTACATTCAATCATGTCTGCCAGCGAGTTATGTGTTATTATTATAGCTTTATTTAAACCATTACGAGTATTAAATGTTTATGGGGTCGAGTAATTTATTTATATTGTACGAATCGGCTAAATAAATTTGTAAAGATGAAAGGGAATCATGTGATATGTATTTGGAAACCGCTAGTCAGCTGTGCCGCATACACGCTTATACTCACTAATAAAATGTTTTTAATTTTATGCTGTTTTCTTTTCTCGTGCTTGCCCCTCCCTATTTTTTCCCACCGCTGGTATATTAAATTATGATTAAGTAATTCTGCTCAAAAAAATCAATCGTGATATCGGATTAATTGCCTTACAAACAAACACCCGATAAAACAGCCTCGTTGTGTCCTCTGACGTCATGATCACGCTATTTTAGTGTGATTGAAGCTTTATGTCCATTATGTAAAGGTGCGGTTACACGAGCTTTGCTGAATTGCCGGCAATATTGCACACACAGCCACATTAAGCAATTTCTATATTGCCCTATATTGCTCCATTGTGGCTCCAGTTATCCAGTATGAATTGGGCGATATAACTATTGGACTATATAACTAAATAAACTAGGCCATTATGTTCTACACGAGCAATTCAGTGGAGCAACAACTGGCGACGGACGAAGTTCTTGCGGCGGCAACTTGCAATGCGCCATATGCCAATGCATACGTAACGGGTTTTTTCCCGTATGGGACGGGAAAGCATTGTCAACCACGTCCCGTACGGGATTCCGCTGCGTATGTGCTATGGTACCTACACATTTTCTATGAAACGATGTTTGCAAAACTTAACGTCCTGTCCCGTACGGGAAAAAACCCGTTACGTATGCATTAAGAGTCAGAAAAAAAAATGGATCTCATCAAGCCAATGACGCTTTATAAAGTCTAAAAGTCCCAAAAATATTTATCTCAAAACCTAAAGCGGAGCGATAACCGTACAGTTAATAGAGTATTATTTTTAGGTCTATTAATAGATTTATGTTAATATAAAGTCGAGTGAGAACAGTAAAAAACCCCATTCAAATTGTAACGACTATTCACTACTTACGCGCCAAACTAGAACTGGAACTACTTATTAAACTTAATTAACATATGAAAGTAATTTATTGTTCTAAATCTATTCAATTAAATTTATAGAATATTTTTTTAAGTAATATTTTCTGAACAAAGAAAAAAATGATTTTTTATACATCTACTAGTTTTAGAACGATCGTTATACCCCATTTACACGCGCGCGCGAGCCACGAGACAATCCGCGAGACGCGCGCGTGCGCGCGCGTGTGAACAGGGCGCTCGCGGACCAGACAGCGGCGCGTCTCGTGGCTCGCGGGCTCGCGGCGGGAGCGGTTTGTTAGGCGCGGCCAAAGGGGCTCGCGCGAGCGCTCGCGTGGTGTTCACACGCGCGTAGGGGGCGTGGCTTACGGACGCGCCACGAGACGATCCGCTACACGCGCGTGTAAATGAGCGGTTACAGTTTGAAAACCAGTAGAGATGTATGTGTCTATTATCCGCTGTCATCTATGTATATTCGATTATGATATCGATTATCGATATATAAACTTTAAAATCGATGTAGGTTTATGATGTATATTTATTAAAGTCTGTTGTTTTGACTAGTACATTTGAATAAAAATATTTATGAAAAACAATTTATTCTCTTCATATTCAATTTATTCTTCATGTGTATTTACAAAGGGATCCTGGGAAAATTATAAGAAAAATGCAGAAATGATAATATCTGAGTCTACCTGTATAAAATATCATTAAAAATGAATTTTAAAATAACGAACAATACCAATATCGCCAGAAAATTTATTCAGTTTTATTTGATTAATTCGTTGCTATCTTTTCTAATTATCTTGTATCTTGTGATATTTAAATAAGAAATATATATTTTATTATAAAGTTAATTATTAACATAATAGTAAAATACGATAAAAAGTATAAATTATTAGGTACAGCGTTATCGAATGTTTTATTCTGTATTTCGTATTGTAAAGTTAATTGTCTCTATTAATCTAGTAAATTATGTAATTTAATGAAATAGCTATAAATCGAAAATAAGAATAAAAAAATAATAAATGTTAGATGATCATCGATTTCAAAGTGACATAGCAATACTACATAAATTATTATATGGAACATCACTATACACATAACGGTCGTACGATTTCAAATCTCATGGGGCTTTGTTTCGGTTACAAAATGTGGGAATTTACAAGAATTGGATAAAATACCATCGAGAATGTCGGAAAAGTTAAAGGATTATCAAGTGCTTGACGTGCTCTGCGGCGGTACGTTCTACAAAGTGAAGCACAAGGTCACCAACAACATTTTCGCGTGGAAGGCGTATAATTGTTCCGCGTACTCCGACGAACAAATACAAAACGTCGATAATGAAGTGAAAACAATAAGCAAAGTGTTATCTGGCAACCTCCTGCGGTACTACGACACGATTTTACATGGACCGTCCAAGACTCTGTACTTTGTCCTCGAATACAACTGTTGGCAGAGCGTCCAGGAACTGATCGGCGAGTGCAAGGCCACGGATAAGTATTTCAGCGAGAGTTTCATCTGGTACCTGCTGCTGGAGCTCGCCAGGGCGTGCAAAATCGTTGAGAGGTTAAATTTCGTTGCGCTACAGAAATGCATATCGGCCGATTCCATTTTTGTGGGCGAGAATGGCGACGTACGCATCAACTGTTTCGAGCTGCATTCGGTGATGACGAAGGCCCCGGACCTCATCCAGCAGGTCGGAGAAGTGTTAAGGACACTATGCTATCTAAGTGGCAGCTCTAATCAGAAGATAAAGGAGTTCTACTACAGCGATGATCTGAGAGACGTGGTTAGCTTCCTGACGGACGATAGGAATACTAACCTGCGTCCAGACGTAGTGCTGTACCATCCGACGGTGCTCACCAACTCGGACTCACTGGCGAGACCCAAACATTTAGCTGAAATACTCGTACAAACCCAATATTCACATACACATTCAGAAGTCAACAAGTGTGATTCAGAAAAAGCAGGAGAGCTCTGTAAAATCATTGAACCTCTTCCAAGATCACGTTTGAACATTGTGGAAAGCCCCATCTACTGCAATGTTAGTCCGAAGAAAAGATTCAGCAAGGACATTGAGGAGGCAACTTCACCTCAAGGCTCTCTGTCTCCTACACTAGCAGCTTTGGCACTGGAGCTTCCTGGATATGTTCCCAGAAGTCGGAAACCTTATAGTGAAGCAATGGAAGCTTACAATGGTCCCCAGAGAGTTTCCGAGGAGACATTTAGCCAACAATGGATGTCTCGGCTAGCTGCACTGAGGCAAAGGGAGGAGTGTCTCAACAAGAGGGAGAGAGAGCTTATAGCTAAAGAAATAGTTAACAGTCCATCAACAAAGATGATTCCGTTGGCTGGTTCAAGTGAGTGTGTTAGCAATGGCATAACATTGCCTCCAGTGGTTAGTAAAGTTGAGGAGAAGCCCCAATGGGTGTCGCGGCGCCGCCGGCGTCGGAGCTCCGTGCGCTTACGTAGTCGCCGAAAAAGCTATGCTTATGAAGACCTGGACAGCTCCCTCTCAGCAGATGCAGGCGATGGAAGTATAATCGTAACAGCTGCTAAGATCACAAAGGACAACATGCCTCGCAGAAACATTTTTCCAGACATGTCATCCAAGAAAGTTCACTTTACATCCAGCAATCCCTTTGTTGAAAGTGATGAGAGTGTTACCCTGACGTTTTATGACCTGGAGAGTGAGAGTAGCCAGGAAAATCACTACCGGAAGACAGATGGAAAGGAATTAAAGGATATTACTAAGTTCAAGTACCTGGATGTTGAGAAAGTGTCATCTGAGAAGAGAGCAGCTAAGCAATGGGGTCACTCACCATCCAAGCAGGCAAAGATTGTGGGGCAGATATTCGCTGATATCACCAATCATGGTGGGTTGCTAAGAAAGACTCCATCGAAGACGAGCCTTACATCTAAGGGCTCTAACACATCAAAATGTTCAACTATGTCAACAAGAAATCAGTGGAACTTCGAAGCCAGTGATAATGTGACTGAAGACAGTGTCTCTGATAGAACCAGGGCTAGTTTCAGGCAGTCCCTCGCCCACACCCCTGCAGCCCCTCCAGAGCTAAAGAAGACAAAGTCCAGAAGATCTTTGCTACCATTCAAAACACCTTTTAAACTGAGGTCAGCTTCTACTAAAGTCTAAGAGGTATGTGAATTTGAATTGAGATTGTTGTCATGAATGTCTTTCTACTTATTGTTGGTGTAAAATTGATCTCTAATAATATCAGAAATTATTGGTCTACTTAATTATGTAATAGTAACTTAGATATACAAATAAGGACTCGATGTCCAAGTGTCATAGTAGTGAATATATTCCTCATAGTTTATTATGCTTTGGTTGTGGTACATAGTTCTTATAGTTTTTATTTTATAAGATAAGCTTCCTTATATTTGCAGTTCCTACAACTTGGAACATGAATAATTTGAATTTTGTGATTTTATTTGTATTTTTGTATATAAGAGAAATACGGACAACAACCCACCCTAAACCTAGAATAGAAAAATTGTTATATTATATATATAACATTTTATTATATTATATTTTGTGATTTAAATATTTAAACATGAATTGTATAATGTTATGTCGTAATTGTGATTTGATAACAGGTTGCTATTTTTATTTTTCTGCACTCCTATTTCGTCACCTAAATAGAATTTATAAGCAATTATTTAGTTAAGTGTCCAGTCTTCCACACAAATCATAAAGATGTTAATTTTTAATGCAATGTATTTCTATGTGTAAACAAATAGCAATTTTTTTTCTAATGAAATATAAAAATGCCATAATTTTTGTAACAATACTTAGATGTAGTTTAGTTGTTTAGAGCTATAAAGTAATTTTTGAGGCATTTAATTGGGCAAATAAAATAAATATTTTTTTCAAAACAGTTTATTTTTGTATCCTTACTTAATATAACACAGAATTATAAGAAACCTTAATTCATATTAAGTCTCACTTTTTCTTATTGAGAGCTTTGTCTGCTCCGTCCACATACTTCTTGGGCAATCCATACTTTTCTATCAGCAACTTGGCCACAAAGTGTGTCTGAAATGATGAAATGTAGATTAAATTATCTTGCTGATGATGAAGGACTATCAGTCATAAAGCAAGAATTAAAAATACATGTACATATTGTTTTTTTTTTTTTTTCAAAAGGACAACTGCAGCTGGATTTACTGGCCTTTACAAATTCACGCTATAAAATATAAATAATAATGGGGCCACCCATTACATTGTTATTTTTTTAACAAAGAAATTATTTGACGTTTATATTTATTTACATCGGTGACTGTTTTCATTGTTTTAATTGCATTAATTAACAGATTTTTTTTTGTTACTTAATGGTTGCTAAAAAGAACATTAAGCAAATGAAAATGTCAGTCTTTTTGAGATATGTAAAATAAAATCAATGCACAGCCAAACATAAGAAAATAAATATAATGGGATCTGTTCTTTAATAAATACATGAAATACACAATAGTATCTTCTACAGAGACTTTAATGAGTGAGTTAGTTTTAGACAATATTTAAAATAAGATTGGCATAAAGTAACTTGACAAAAATATGTTTTTTTGGTCACAGTAGCGTGCTGAATGGCACAACAGGACATTGTGTCACAGACGTGTATAGTCATGTCATGCCACTTGCGTGTGGCAAATGTCCATAGGAATGGACTATTCCATACACACAGTTTTCTTTCACAAGTCTTATTCAGTAAATAAACTCTGTATTTTTATCTTTATTTGTAATTTAAAAATAAGCCAAACACAAAATGAAAATAATCTAAAGATAAATAATTATCTAATGCCAAAATTATTTTGTTTATCGTTGATAATTTTTTTTAACTAAATGAAATTATTTTTTCTAAAAATTAGTCCTAAGTTTTTTACCAAATAAGTCTTGTCTGAAAAAACTGACTATAGTGGCGCCACGCAGATACCTTGTCAGATCACATGTCATGTTGCCTAGTACATATACCTACCTGGTCTCCTTGCAGCATGAGCTGGTCACTCTTGGCGGCGGCGGTGCGCGTCACGCCGCACGAGGCCGCCACTCCCCGCTGGCACACCTGTGCTAGCGCGGCCAGATTCAACCCGTAGGCCTCCAAGTTTGATACTAGCGTTACCTGGGAAAATTAGTATAGTGTTGCTATTGACTCAATCTTTAATTCACTTTAATAGGGAGATAGTTACGTTAAGTTATAGTTTAATCTTGTGTGTGAAATTTTTATATGACGAACCTGTAACTTTCTTTTGAAGTTATACTTCTTATGAGACTTCCAACAAGGTTGCGTTAGACGTTTGCGCTGCACTGTTGCGTTAACTGCTGGATAGATGGCGCTAGCTGCTCAATGTACTCTTCATATTATGTTAAGAGATGGCGTTAGTTACCACTGTTTTATTTTTATTTAGTACAAAAATAGTTTTCTTTTTCTTGTCTCTTTCTTGGCCGGCGCACCAGTGATACCCTTGGTGTTGCTGATGTCCATGGACGACGCTATCGTCCACTGTGGCTATCCACTTACAATTAGGTGGATCGTCAGCTCGTTTGCTGGCTAAGATGGCAAGAAAGCCATTTACTATTTCTAAATCAATTCAAATAAGGCTGATACTTGTTTTGTTCAATTTCAATGACAGATACACATTTTCTAAAGGCAGAGTTAAAGTAAAGTAACTTAAGTGCGGTACCTCACCGGGACGCCAAGGCGACGTCGCCAGCCACGTATCCAAACAGTTTATATTGAAATGTATGGCGGCTATCTCAATGGCGACGGTGTGGCAACGTAGCCAATTTGGAAGCACAGTCACAATTCAATATAAACCGTTTGGATACGTGGCTCGCGACGTCACCTTGGCGTCCCGGTGAGGTATTAGTGTACTACACAGTAATAGAGGTGAGGCAACCAAGTATATTCCCGACCTTCTTGTTCCCGCTCCGCGTGGCCACTTGCATCTTGACGGGCTCGAGCCGCGCCTTCGTGAGCTTCACGCTGCCGTCCGCGAACCGCATCTCGGTGCTCGGCGTGCAGCGGCCCAGGATGGACGTCATTAGCTCCTCCCATTTTATGTGCTCCTGGTACATGCGTAGTAATATGTCTATTATATTGTTTTTTGTAACCACCCAAAAAGCGGAGTGTTATAACTGTCAGTCTGTGGCATCGAAGCTCCTTAACGAATGGATCTTATTATGATGCGGTTTTTTGTTTGAAAGCTAACATGATCAAGATGGTTCTTAGCTATGTTTAGTGGTAATAAACTGAGAGGTTTTTTAAATTGAAAAAAAATACAGTTATATATTTTATTCATCTTGTTTAACAATTAACATCAACATAACATATGCATGTAGATATCGCCACCAGAGGGAGTCACCGATGTATTACCGACCAATAATTATATAAATTCGTTTACAAAAATTCTACATTCTGCTCCACTTTGGAGCTAATTGGCAGTTACAGTCCAAAATGTTAATATAATTCACGCCTACAAAGCTGCTATTTTTTTAATGACCATCTCAAAGCCAGTACCTGTTCGCTCCTGCCGGCCGCCTTGGCCAACGTGGCGTCCAGGACCACGGCGCCGCGCGCCTGCGTCGAGTTGAGCCCTCTGCTCTTCACGTACTCTGTGAGCGTGGCGCGGATCTCCGCCGCCGAGAGCGCTGTGCCTTTCCTGTGTGGATTGAAGCAGTTTCATATTACACCTTTACTAAAGGATATCGCTGCAGGAGTTCACAAGGGGTTGTTCACCTTGTGGCCAATCAACAGACATTAGACGTCACTCTTTGTTTAAGTTAAAAGATCCTGATATTCCTAACCTCATTACAGTGCCACCAACTTATCTGTGAATTGACGGAGGGCGCTGTCGGACGCATTGGACCAATCATTGGACGCAATTCGAAACGTAGTAAATGTCAATGAATGAACACAAAGAACTCATGAATGGCGCGGCATTAGTTCCAATTTTCGCCTTTTCACAGATAACTTGGTGGCACTGTAGTCATCTTATTCCAGATTACTCAAGCATTAATTTATGTTCTGGCCAGTTCGGGCAAGTCATTTCTCCTCCTAGGTCTGTTTGTTGTGTGCGTACTGCGTACGAGTATGAATGTGTACATAGATGCTTGTATGTTCGTATATGTGCGTTAGTGTGGATATGTGCATCCGTACGTGTACCAACACGTATGTTAGGTACCATGGGTGTTGAATTGCAATTATTTGGTTGGTATAATAAGAGGCCGAAGATGATGAGCACTTTTAATCTCTTTCAACTTTTCACAATGGACAGGTTACATTTTTGTCTCGACTCAATGGCAGACATTAGCGGAGAACACAGTACTTAATGCGAATGTGTACTACTACAGATTAAAATCTCAACAATGGGTACGTGCGTGCGCGTGTCTATGTTTTGCGTGCACGCACATGCGTGTACACGCATTTACATGTAAGTAAAACAAACACACATCAGTCATCACTAACCTGAGCGGCATGAACAGCCCAGCGACGTTAGCAGTGATGCAGTACATCTCCCGCACCTGCGGCGGTACGTACTCCTCTGCCTCCGTCGCGGTCGCGGTGGGGGTGGTACTGGTGGTGGTGGTGGTGGCGACGCGGTGCGCCCGCACCAGCGGATGGAGGTGGTGGGCGGCGACCAACGCGTCCACTCCCTTCTCTAGCTCGCGGACCTCTACCAGGCCTTCCTTGAACAACAGCGCTCGTCAATCTCCAGCTCGGTAACTTTTGTATGAACAATACTCTTTATTGTACACTAAAAGTAAACATGGCAAAAAAATTTAAATTGTGTGGTTTTATTAAACCACGATGCAAGTTAAACTTTTTTTCGGTTTGTTGGCATTTAACTATTTTTTTTTTAATTATTCGATTTAGGGTATTAAAATTGCGTTTTGAATCTTAACTTAATTATTGAAAAATGGGAATGATAATGGGAAATCAATAGTAGACAAAATATTCAATAATTTTAATTTCAATTTGCGTATTATAGTATGGAATACATAATTAATACAATCATTTAGATGATAGACGTATATTAAAAACTAAAGGCAATTTTTATTTAAATCATTGAATCTCCATTATTATTCTTACTCTAGGGCCGGCTGTAATGCGACATGCGATAGATGGACGAAAAATTTTGGGGCGATAGAATAAAAGTTTCACTTTAACAGAAACGTAGGAAATACAAAAGGCGCCTTATCTTATATAGTTAAATATATGAGACAGGGAGAAAAAGGTAAGGTGTATTGAATTTAGGAGTATATAAAAAAAATGAGTGAAAACTTCTATGCGATAAGTTCTCACGTCGTGATAAGTCGCCGTCGCCCGTAGAAATTAGGAACACCTGAGGCGGTACCAATACGTTGCCGTAAATAGAAGGAAAGAAGGAAATAATGCAAAGTGTAATTGTCTATGGCATATGTACATGTATTATTGTAAATTTTAAAATTATTTGTAATAAAACTGCCTGCCTACAATATCACTCAGGAACATAATCAAATAAAATAAAATACCAGGTGGCTAATACACTAGGGGCCATCCATAAATTACGTCACACTAATTTCACGACTTTTTGACCTCTCCCCCTGTCACAGCTGGTTACATTTGTGAGACCTTCCCCCCCTAATGTGACGTCACATATGAAATTTTACACCTAGAAATTATTAAATAAAACAGCAGTTCTGAAATAAGTTTTATTTCCATTGATTGTTTTTTAATATTTACCTATACTTAAAAAAAAAATATTCGATTTTGAAATGTGACGTCACGAAATTTAGGACCCCTCCCACCCCTTGTCACACAATGTCACATTACATGGATCCCCTCCCTTCTCCCCTAAAGTGTGACACAATTTATTAATGGCTCCTAATAGTAAATGACGACTTTCAACTTGTGTAGTATTTATTGGTTGTACAATGTGACTTACACTTCTACGGATTTTAGTGCATGGTTGAAAAAAACATAATTATTTGTTTACCCTTTGCATGGCTTCGAGAAACTTGCCCATTTTCTTGTGTGTGGACTTCTTGACGTCCAGCGTGCGGCCGGGCGGACACAGCGGGAACAAATGGTTTCTGCGGAAAGACAATTAAACCGTTTACTAAATAAAATGTGAGAATTTTTATGTCATGATTATTGAATTAGCGGATACGGATAGAGATACGGAACTTTATTTCTTGACGATATCCGCGGATACGATACTGATCTCCGGCACATCGCTAATAATGATGATAACAAACGAGCTGTACAGTGCCACCATTCTCTGCATATTAGTGAAAATATGTACGAACTTCTTCAAATTTCTTTGCAACATGGCTTTTTAATTTTACCTAAGTTTTACTTCAACTTTCTTATTGTATAGGTAGGTACTCAAACAGCCGTGACGGAAAAACGTTACGAGAAAACGTTGCAAATTTTCTAACCCCATTTCCACTATGTTGATCAGTAGATGTAGAAATTGTAGAAATTTCGCTTTAAATAAGGGTTCAAAGTAACAATGAAATTAAAAGTTAGCTGGGTTGACCATATGTGATATAATGATAGTTAAATTTAGTATAAACTAGCTGACCCGGCGAACTTCGTATCGCCCAAAAAAACATTTTTTTTTTCTAAAATAAAATTAGCCTAAATTACTCCTTGTTACATCAGCTATCTGCCAGTGAAAGTCCCGTCAAAATCGGTCTAGCCATTTCAGAGGTTAGCCGGAACAAACAGACAGACAGACAGACAAAAATTGTAAAAAATTTGGTATATGTACCGTGTATACATCCAAATGCACTTAGTAAAAAGCGATTATTTTAATATTACAAACATACACTCCAATTTTATTTATTTGTATAGATCAGTGGTATGCATACTTATAGAGCAGGTTAGTCTTGAGTGGCAATTGGAGATTCTTGCCCTCCAGCTTGAGGAAGGACAGCAGACACCACCGCAGGAGGCCGTCCATGTCTTCCGGGATCGGGTCTTCTTCTAGTTCAGAGTTTACTGGAAATATTTAACAAGTGAAATTTTGAAAGTGAATGTGCTGGGTAGGTGTGCTAGACGCTATCATTGTCTTGGTTGAAGCAGACATTTCAATCATAATAATAACAGTGCTAAGCAGTAAATAATATAAAAGTAGTAATAGTAAATAATAAAAGTGCAAAATTAGTAGTCTAAATGTTTAAGTTTCAAATATCAAGCATATTTGAAACTTAAACATTTAGACTACTAATTTTGCACTTTTATTATTTACTATTACCTCTATTATTTACTTCGCAATATAATTTTTTACTAAAATTTCTTCAATAATATTCTCGAAACATTGTTCTCCAAAATGAGGAATATGAGGTTATGCTAAAGTTAATTTAGCAGTTGAAAAATACAAGCCAGTGCATAATATTATTACTTACCAGAACCAATAGTGTCATTCAAGTCTGGTTCTTTAAGTTCCTTAATTTCCTCCTTCTCCTGTTCATCTTGAATGACCTTGGGCTCATTCATTGCAACCGGGGTGACTGGCGCCGGCTTGCCCAGGCTGGGCCATTCTTCTTTCACTGTCTGGATACTCAACTGCAATGATAAATAAGGTTTTGCTATAAAACCCATTGTTTAGCTACTCAAACTTGATTGAAATATTTAGCCATACCTCTAGAACCTACCGTCTGAATAGACAGTCAATTAGTAACAATTACCAGTCAGTAACCATGTGTAACTTTGATAACTAACATAACTTTTATTTGGTATATCAGCTGTTCAGCACATGTCATATTACTCAGCTGTCAAGCACAAATTGTGCCAATATACTTTTTTCTAATATAAGATATTGCACATAGGTCCTAAGCTATTTAACTGATTACCTGTCCTATATCAGCAGTAATATTATCAGTGACATCAGTAGGGGGACCCAGCTTTGGCCTCTCGATCTTAGCAAACTTAGGGTCTTTACAAAGCAGGTCTCCAAACACCTGATAGGTCTCCAGGCAGACACCCCTGCAAGCAAGGTACACAGACAATAACACCAAGAAATCGCCAATAGTAGAACTTTTTTCAAAGCTTGTTAAAAACGGCCACTCTTCATTGTTGCATCTGTTAATTAACATAGTAACTATGCCAAATTGTAACTTCATCCAAAATACATCATTTTAAAAGTAAAATGTGTTCATCTAAAATGCTTTAGACCTCCCATTCCTGTTGATTTTGGAATCAGCTTCCATTTTTTTTTTATTAATATATATAAGCTTGTCTATATTGACACTACAGCTTGTCTATAGATATATGATAAAAAGAAAATATTGTTTGTGGCAGTGTTCCCAAATGGCAGAAAGTTGAGGTGAATTCGCTTATTTTTCACTAACTGAAATTATAATACTAAGAACTCAATTGGTACTAGAAGATAGTTTAGAGAATTATAAAAGTAGCATAAACAGAGGATAACCTCACATACACTAAATAATAAATTGTTATCCACTTTGTTTATATCTTACACCACAGATAAACAATACACAACATAAATAACAAATATATCTTACATGGAAGAGTACAAAATATCAGCAGAAGACATGACAGCTCGACCAACCATCCCGGCAGCTGCATTATCAGTTGTGCAGGCAGCGATGATACTGTGACGAGAGAACTGTGGGCAGCTGTTGCCACCTGTCACCACACCAGGCGCATATAGGGGAGCTCCTCCTTGTACCTGAAGTAATACCAATCAGTGTTGATTAATTAACCCTACGCATATAGTTGCATACTAAAATTCCCCATGTTGTGGGTATCTTGGACAACACACAAAGATTGAAGTAAGAACACACAGAGATTTAAGAACTTGATCTTCTACAAAATTATAGAGAATCTCTCCTGCCTGGTCATAATAAAATATGTAATTAAATATTACTGGTGAATGCACAAATAAATATGCACAATACTTTTAGAAAGTGTTTATGTAAATCACTTGAATCACATTGATCTGGATAAGAAAAAAATATTTTATTTTTTTACCAACTTTAAAAAAGGAGGAGGTGTTCAATTCGACCAATTTTTATGTTTGTTACCTCAGAACTTTCGACTGGGTGAACCAATTTTGATGATTCTTTATTTAATCGAAAGCTGGTGCTTGTCATGTGGTTCCAGTTAAATTTGAGCTAGACCGTCAGGTCAGGAGTACTTTTTGAGTTATTCTGAAGTTGGTTACTTTTTTTGCTAAAATTCAGATTATATAATTTATTTATGTTAACACTCAATTTCTTATTAGACATGTAATGTACTGGATTATTAAGTACTTGGAATTTAATACATCACAAAGGAATATACAGGAATATACTTTTACCTTTGGTAGTACAGGTGAATGAATAACAACCGTAGGCACCAAGTCAGGCACTTTCCACAGCGCACAGACGGTCGGCACCAGCGTCTCCGACAACTCTATCATCACAGGCACTCCATCCACTACGTACACCCCTACAGTCTCTCCTGAATGAACCACCAACCTCATACAACTACTGTTCGACTTCACTGGCACCAAATCCTTTATATTTTGATCTGTAGCCCCCGGAAATTCACTTTGAATCCTTTGGGCCAGGTATTTCCTGTAAATAAATAAAAAAGAATAAATATACTCACTGTAATCTTTGATTTTTACAGACAAAATTCTAAAAGGTGAAGGTAAACTTACTTCTCTGAATTTTTTAGTGTATTATTAGATTTGAGTTTGTATGGTTTAGCAAACATTTTGTATGATATTTAATATCCTTTTGCGGACTAGACTGAAACAAAATAATTTTAATTTCAAACAGCAGATTTTTCCATTATTTGCTTTCACAAGCGCGGTGTTTTTGACAATTTTGATTTTTGATCTTTCATTTCATTATTTTTCGCTTTGACATTTTGCTGGCTGCCAAGTGCCAACTATCACTCGAAGACGTCATATTTTGACGTTTGACATACATACATGCGTTCCATTCCATTCCCATGTCAATATTGTAGGAAACGTTTTAAATAAAATGGATCTGTGGACAGTGGGTACCCGCGGAAATTTATTTATAAAGTTTACTCAAGTGACAAGTAGTTACGTAGATAAGTAAATTTTAACTAAATTTTAAGTGAATAATTTTAGTGCGTCCAAACTTAATAATTTACTACTTAAAGCACTTTAGTTCATGTAATTCTTAACGATCTACATAACTACAAGCATTTTACTAAATTTTAACTAAAAAGCTATGCTAAAAAGTGTCTGTCCAAACGTGTTAAGTGATAAGCCCCGCCCACCTACTTTACAGAAAATAGAAAAAATTCTAAATTGTTTACTTGCGTACTAAATTTTAACTACTAAATTGTCCGTTACACATATTAATTTACTTAAAAATTTGTTAACTACATAACTACGTGTAAATCGAACATAAGTACAAAAACAAATTAAATATAATTTATGCAATGTTGATAGAATGATGATGTTTTTGAAAAGCCTGAGAAGGATAGTTTGGATTGAATAGCACACAGTAGAGAACATAATGAACCATAGATTTTAATGTTCTTCGATAAAAACGATTTTAGTTAATAATATTAAATAAAAATAATACAGCGGGTGGCTAGTTACTCAAAATAAATAACGAAGATTTTTATTTATTGGCCTATAATGTTATTAAAGTTACCACTCATGTCTCTGCATCTCCGGACCGTTGGCAACGATAATCATATCGCAATAGTTTTCGTTGGCTATACATGATTACCGACCTTATACTCGTATTACGTCCTACTCACGTCAAAATTGCTGGCTGAGGGTAGTTTCTGCATGAAGAGAGTATTTGTTTGTGTGAAGCACGGACGTTCTTTTTTTACGTCCGTGGTCTGAAGTTGATTATTTTAACATTTTCAACAAATAATTTCATATTTACTTGCCGCTTTTAAGTTATTTTTCTAATCTTCCAGATACTTGGTTAATATAGATAATTTTTCAGTTGGAATTGGATGGTAACGATGTCAGGTGAATTGCTCAGGTCACGCCATGAGGGTCCGCAAGCGGCAGGCGGTGCAAGGCAATCGAGGCCATTCTAAATTAACCTTTTTTTATAGGGTTGTCGCGTTTTAAATATATATGTTATTTTATAGACATCTGTGGTTTTTTTAAAGTTTTTTTTGGATCACTTCACGCCCTTATTACCTAGTACCTACTCAACATGCTTCACTAGATAAGTTGCAAAGTATTGGGCCTCGTATTCTTATCCCATTTACCGTTAGAGGTTCAGAGGTCCTAGTAAGTCATAAGTCTCATTTGTTGTTCTTCTAATTACCTAGTCAAATTTTGACTGAAGTTTTCCAATAAGGCCTGAATTTCTCTATCTCTGTTTTGCAAATAATCAGTTAGCACACTGATCTATTTCAAATAGTTTTGGTATAACTTACGCTTACTTATTTACGCTTGTTGTATTAAAAAAAAAAGTTATAAACGTTCAGAGATTCAGAGTTCCATCCTTAATCCAAGAATTGTCAACTGTCTGTAAAACATGCAGGCAAGTAGAAGTTTAATACGAGTTAGCGTGTGTGCTCATCGTTATAATAGCAACCATATTCGTGATTGTGCTGAAATTCTAAAACTCCTGCGTCATGTCACGCAGTAGGGATGAAATACAAAGAAACTCAGGAATTCATTAGGTTGATTGCATTTCCTCACTGAAATTGATGGATGGAGACGATCTAGTCAATGCCGCATTTTGTAACCAGTTCCGCTGAACATAGAGAAATATTGTTTTGAAAATTGTTGACGAGGGTCTTTATCACCTCCTTCCCTATGTAAAATTGAGAAATGGGAAATGGTAGTAGGATGGAATGGTAGATCTATACCAAAATCTATATACAGGTCCTTAGTAAGTAAGATCTGAGTGCAATGGGTACCTAACTCTTGACGTTCTAAATTCTCAACTTCAATCTTGCGGTGACCCCAATTCACGTAACTGGGTCGCAGTATTGGTATTATAAAATGCGAATCGTGAGTACCCCTTTTATTTTACTAAATTATCACCTTGCACTAGATATAAAATGAAGAAGAGAAATACCTACTCGACAAACAAAAACATCTGCCCTGTAGCCTAGTTGTTAGCGACCCTGCCTGCGAAGCGAAAGGTCCTGGGTTCGATCCCGGCCGCGACTGATATTTATGTAACAGATAAATAGTTGTACTCGGGTCGTGGGTGTTACTGTGATGTGTTATATATTTCGTCCATGCCACCCGCGACACAGGTAAAAACCTTCTGCGGGGATATGAGTGTGTTAGCGTTTATCATCTGCTTTTTCGCCATTTACGAGAACAAACTCAGAAGTCCCGGAAGTCTTGCTAGTATAACATGATGTGATCATTTTATACATATAACACGTTATAAGAATACTGCGCAATTAAAAATAATAAATCAGATGAGGTAAATAAGCCCACTCCACCCCCGCTAAATGCATCAGGATATGCAATTAATGTCCTTGTTTCATTTTAATTAAAATATTACACCTGCTCATACGTCAGTATTTACGCCTACGAGGAGATACTGCGTTGTGATTTATGCGATTTATGGCCAGTTTATACCTACTCATCATCCTGGAAAATCAAGCTAAAAGCAAGCAGCATTAAATTTCCTTGAGTAGCTATTTTACAGCGCTTAAATGTTATATTTCTTTGTCGTCAGGAATACTTACTTCAGTAAGGCTATTCTGTTTTGTAACTCGACGGCGGAATCCGCGATGAGTGTCAAACTTCAAACGACTAAAGATAGGATTTTGACACTTATCGCGGAATCCGCTGTCGAGTTACAAAACAGAATAGCCTTGCAGGTTAGTAAGATTGTTCTGAAATGTGATTACAAGGATGCAAGGAAACAAGGACATAAACTCCACGCTTCACACCCTGGGTAAAAATAATATTCCTTAAACTATCGAATCAAAATCCAAATTTCGTAGGAAGGTTTTATTTCTATGCTAAAGTTTTAACGAGCTTCCATTATTTAAACTCGCTGATTCATTTTCAAATGAGAGAAATAAGAGAATATTGCCGCTAGCTGGGCAAACTAAATATCTACTGGATGCCACGGCTGGATGCAAAGAAAAATGAATACCTAAACTTTAGACTTTTTACTTTAACTTCGACGATCGGCTAACAGTTTTTAATGGCTATAGATCAATGAAATGAATCTATGTGAACAAAATAGGTAGATAATGTTATTATGGTTAAAAAGCGACATATACCTGCCTACAAATAGGTATACCATTTGATTCTGCATACACCTAACAACAGAAAGGTATTTATAACGAGAAAATTCAACACGAAATATTTAGACATCTATTTTGAAAGAACACCCTACAGTGTAACTTGACTACATAGTAAAGAATATCTCAGCTGCATCTAAATTGCTGTCCGTCGGATATAAGATACCATAAGACATTAATTCGTTGATCCTTTAGCCCAGGAAAGCGTACTTAATTATATTTAAGTACTTAGCTGCCTATGTACACAGTCTCCAGATATAGAAAAGAAACGCTATGAAAGATATGAAAACGCGCGCCAGGCGTTGAGTTTAAAGAAAGCCCGGAATCTTATCTAAGTATTCAAAAGAAAGAAAAGAAAAGAAGTTGCCTATTCAGTGAATTTAAAAGCGACGATCTGGGTTGAGGTTGGTATTTTTCAACAGTCAACATATTTTTCGCCGCTCACAGCTTTTTATACTGAAGACCCTATATTTTTCCATTTTCATTCGCAATGTTTCTGTATCCTCATCATCCTGTTGCAGTATATCATCCTACTGGATGACTGTAGATCAGAATTACACTTTGTGACAGCTTCGACCTTCTATTGTTTAGGAACATTATATTATTCTGTAGTCTTTTGTGCACTGTCATTATTCAAGGAAGACTGTAACTTCGGCCCATATGTATCTTTAACAAAGATCCAATCTTCACTCTAGAAATCCGCAATGAACCAGCGTGAACCAATGCAGAACCCTTCATCTGGCAGAGTATTGTTGAATTTAATCTATCTGGGATGTAACAAATTGATATCCACTATCATTAGGATAGATACACATATCTTCTTGCCTCAGATTTTCTGAGCATCAGTAATTCAAGTTCGGATATGATTGAACAAGCATCAAAAAGTCTTGGTCTACAAATGGTGTACATAATATTATATACCTAGGATTAAATGCAGTTTTGTTCAGGTCAAGAGGCTGAGTGATGCTTGAGGCGGTTCGGTCAGGTCGTATTGAATCGAAATGGAGCGCTGAACGAGGTCATGTCTGCACTGCGGGCCCTCGAATGCGCTGGTCATTCAGCAAGGTATGGCCTGAACCTTAGCCAACCGTTTGTAGGTTACGTTAGCTAGTGAATACTGCTTAGTAGCAGTTCTATAGCACCTGGTGCTATAGATTTGAAACATACATCCAAATGATGCTTTGAAATAAATCATTCCGAATTTTCGGAAACATTCCAATTAGTTATTTGAATTGGCAGTACAAGAGCCAGACGCCTCTGTAGCAGTTTAACTAATACTTCTAAAACTGAATTGCTATTAAGTATCTGCAGGCAGTGATAACTCTGTTAAAATTGCAGTATACGCGATTTTGCAGTGCAATTTGACATTGTCGTATGACTCGTATGCTCTAAACGAGTTGGCTTCAGTTAAGCTTTATCCGGGCCATTTGTCGCAAATAATGGTCTGGTTTAAACCATAAAGATTCCGAGTACAGTGTATGCTATATACATATGTATATAATGTATAATCCTATTTCAATATTTTTGTTTATATATATTATACATATATACATATATATGGGCCCTACTACCAGCGTGCCGGATTTAGTCGCCTCTTTAATTTAAGGATTTAACACATTTGTTATTAATGGTATCTTTGCTATTCAAGGATATACACTACAGTGATCATCGCATTGATGATTCCTGCATTGGCGTCACTTAAGTGTCAGTAAATAAAGAAGCAGGCACTGTGAGTTATCTGGCTCTTCGAAACCGCAACCGTACAAAGTACCCAGGTCCCATGAGTCTCGTCCTTTGATCAGCTTTATCAGCATGGACTCTATGACAAATGGAAACAAAACCTTTTACAATTAGCTGTATTGAGGCGGCTTAGAATAATAACCCCAATTACACGCCGGATGGGTGTCGTAAGAGGCGACTAAATCCGGCACGCTGGTAGTAGGGCCCCTCGAGGGATTATACTGATAATATTGATTATAATTGTTAATTAATACCATATTTCTTATTATTATTTCTAGATGGGGTTCGCCTGGATAGCTACCACCCTTGAGCATGAGTCAGCCGCCAAACGACTCGTCGTGTTCCGGCTGGGGGTTTGAAAGCCAGTTCTTCTTTTTTTTTCTTCTCTGTTTCTTGGCTGGCAACGCATAAGCGATGCCTTTGGTGTTGCTGATGTCCATGGGCGACGATAGCACTTACCATCAGGTGGATCATCAGCTCGATTGACGGTTACTTCCATAAAAAATGTAATTTATTTGGTTTATAATATTAATGTAGTTCTAATGATAATAATAATAATAGTGTTACTTTAGCTACCTCTGATATTGTATAAGCCTTATATTAAGGCCGGTGTATTTAAAAATATGTCTGTATAAAAAATTAAAATGTAAACTCTGTTATTGCTTAAAATACTAATCGCACTTATAAATTGTCATATTGTTTGTTTATTAACACTTGTTTATTGGAAATAAAATATTTTTCTTTAGATGACTCTTCTCCTTGTCGGATATTCATATAAAAAGTGTTACAATTCATTCAATTTCCGACTTGAATATTCTGTGGGAAAACTAATCAATTAGGCACGGACCTAACGAGCGACACATATCACGAGCTCATAGCAGGAACCGGAAAGGCAGGTCTGGTTTCCGCCCTGTTATTTAGTAGAAAGCCATTACTTAGGCCGACGGTGGTAGAATAAAAACGAAAAGGGTGTGTATGGGAAGTAAATGTGCGGTGGTTAAATTAAATGTAATCCTACACAGTTTATAAGGGGCCATCCATAAATTACGTCACACTAATTTCATCACTTTTTGACCCCTCCTTGTCACAGCTGGTCACATTTGTGAGACCTCCACCCCCCCAGTGTGACGTCACTTATTATTAAATTTTACACCTAGAAATTATCAATTAATTTTTATCTATATTTTTTAATATATTTTTTAATATTTATCTATACATACCAATTATTCGATTTTGAAATATGACGTCACGAAATTTAGGATCCCCTCCCACCCCTTGTCACACAATGTCACACTACATCGAACCCCCCCCCCTCCCCCTAACGTGTAACGTAATTTATGGATGGCCCTTAAT
Organism: Thymelicus acteon; assembly: GCA_951805285.1. NCBI lineage: Eukaryota > Metazoa > Arthropoda > Insecta > Lepidoptera > Hesperiidae > Thymelicus > Thymelicus acteon. The sequence continues at coordinate 12,934,901 of OX638234.1, forward strand.
ACGAATTACGATACTGCAGTACGCAATAGTTCAATGACTGCAGTAGAGTTTTTGAACTAAACCCGTTGTTTTCCATTATGTTTGTATTTTTGTTTCCTGTACCTATTATGCAATAACTGAATAACCTACATGGGCTACATGAATCTACCCTACTTATCAGAGTTATCAGCTAGGTAGGTACTTTCAAAGAAATCCGATTTTTGGCAATTTAATATAATATGAAGCTTTCAAGTTTTCTTTGTTTATGTGTTCTTTATTCGTCTTTCATTGTATATGGCGAAAGGTCAATACATGAAATCAGAATCCATAAGTAGGCATTTTATTAACTCATAAATGAAGCGAAAAATTCAGTTGTTAATTGTTAACATTCAACGAAAATGTTTCAACGAAAATGTTGTGGTAGATACATTGGTCAATGTAAGAGCACGTAAGGGCGAGCACTCACTAGAGACTTTAGTTGGCCAACGGCAACGGTTAGTTTCGTGGGTAATTTAGATTTATCGGCCGATTTTTCGTTTTGTTCCCATTGGACAGTTACTGTTGATCCTTGACCCCGGCGGCCTTTGCCGCTGCACACGAAGGACGCGACCAGGGGCGTAGCTACCGCCGTATCAACCGTATCAATTATACGGGGCCCCCAGCGTATAGGGGCCCCCACTAACACTCCCAAAAAAAAAGCTCACCAGCGGCCTACGACCGGTACAGTTGGCTATCTACATTGAGGGGGCCCCACAACAAAAATTGATATGGGGCCTCCATAGGACTAGCTACGCCACTGGACGCGACAAAGAAGTTCGCAAGTGCGTACTAGATGATTAAAGAATGACATAATATCGAGGCCATCTTTAGTCGTTTGACGTTCGAGTTCGAGACTCACTCCACTTCGCAAGAGCGTACTAGATGATTAGAGAATGACATAAAGATCTGGAACTCAAACTTCAATTTTGAAACTCATCGCGGATTCCGCTGTCGAGTTAGAAAAACTACTAACCAAAGTGACCAACTATAACTCTGTAGCGCACGCTCGTCTTATTGAAGTGTCATTTATTCTCAAAATTGTAAAATAATTTAAATATCTAGTCAAGCGGGGTGTTTGTCGTCTGGTCACGGACTCGGACATCCGGCGCGCCCGGGCGCCGCGCCCCCCGCCGCCCTCCGCTGCCCCGTCACCGTGTGCGGTAACACCACACGCCACACCTGTTGCCATCCTCTTCACCCCACCACCTGTTTACATCGCCAGGTCGCCACACGTGTTACACAACCTTTATTTACATCGCGTCCACTTTATTATGGTCCCCAGCAATCTTGGTCTTTATTTTGCCTGAAGTATCGGTGTGTAGGAAAATAGACAGTGGTGTATTTATATTGGTGTATAGAGATAAAATTTAATTTTCCTAACGTCCTAACACGAGGAGATAGACAATACGATCTGTAGTACGTACCTACATACGTAATTATTTCTAGGCTACAAACGAGCTAACGCCAACCTCACAAAAGGCATCGCCTATGCATCGCCAGATTTGCCAGTCATGAAAGAAGTGAAACACATCTTTAAATTCTTTTTTTTTTTTAAAAAAACCTTTTTCACTTCTTTACTGTACGTTTCTGAGTGTACGTTATATAGGACTGCTTTTATCAAGAACCGGTAATAAAAGTTCTTACAAAGAGAGCAAAGGATAGTGTTGTGCTCTTATAATGGATTACATTCCACCTGTTTTTTCATTTTTTGTTCCTTGTCAAAACATGTGCCCATGGGAAACGGAAGCAGGTTTGCGTTGTGTGTGACCTACTTTATTTGTTTGTTCATGTGAAATTTCGTTTCTGCAGATAGAATTTATACTTTCTATACAATTTGTTTACGTTGATTTTACTGTTGAATAAGAACCATGCTTTCCTTACTGTACAATATGTTGATTTTATTCTACTCTAGATTTTATACACAAACGTACGGACAGCCCACAAACAGCCACCTGAGTCCTGATAATAAGTGGTTACTGTCGCCCATGCAAAGCAAAAAAAAAAGCAAAGCAACAACCCATAATTGTCCCACTGCTGGGCTCGGGGTATCCTCTCATAATGTGAGGGTTATAACTTATAGCTCATACGCTACGCTGGTCAAGTGCGGATTGGTTGGTAGACTTCACACATTTTTGAGAACTTTATGGAGAACTCTCCGGTGTGCAGGTTTCCTCCAATGATGTTTTTTACATTAAAATATCATTGGTTTCCTCACGATGTTTTGCTTCACTGAAGCAAGTGATATTTAACTTCTAATAGGTACGCACATGATATTTGAAAATTAGAGGTACGTGTCAGGATTTGAACCTGGGCCCCTGTATCGCCCATGTCGATACCTCTGGGCTCAAAGGGCGTAAAGCACATTTTGGGCCATATGGAGTTAATAATACCATCGTATTCAGTTTTTCATTCTCTATCGATTGGTATATACGAAGTTGCCAAATTCGCACAAAAATGTTCTTTACGCCCCGTCTATTTTGGTCTGCTAAACCAGAATGAAACAGGAAACTGGGCTGTAAATTACATTACTGCGCAAGTTAAAAATGTCCTAGGTTGTATAGGAATTCAATTATGAGTATTAGGGCGTATAACACATTAAATCTCAAAATAATTATAAATATTACCTGAAGTTTAGGGTGTAAAGCACATTATTCTATTATTCCCATATTATTCCAGACTCAAAAGGCGTAAAGCTAATTTTGGGGTTCATGGAGTTTATAATAATTTTATTCAGTTTTTCATTTTTTATCGACTAGTAAGTATAACTACACAAAGTTTCAAAATTCGAAGAAAAATGATGTTTACATTCCATGTATTTTGGACCGCTAAACCAAAATAAAACAGAAAATCGGGCTATATGACATTCCTGCGCAAGTCAAAAACCTCGTAGGTTAATAATTGTTATACATAATTTTAAGACATAATAATGTAACACATTAATTCTCAAAATGTTATTGTCCCTTACAATCATTCAACATAATCAGCAACTGGACACACATAATATGCCCGTTGACTCTGTCCACGCCACGATTGAAAGAGAAGTGCAAAAATTAATTGTATGGAGTCCATCGCGATAGCCGACATACTTTGAGACCATTCGGAAAAAAACCTAAGCCATACAAAGTCATTGTTATGGACTACACCGATTTTTAACAGACTTCAAAAAAAGGAGGAGGTTCTCAATTCGACTGTATTTTTTTTATGTGTGTTACCTCAGAACTTTCGACTGGGCGAACCGATTTTGATGATTCTTTTTTTAATCGGAAGCTGGTGGCTGTCATGTAATCCCACATAAATTTTATTGAGATCTGACAATGGCATCCATGAGAAAACCATATAAGTCTTAAATTTGTATTAAGAATGTGCGCAACAAATGGATGAATAACTCAATATCACGCCAACCGATTTCAATGATTCTTTTTTTAATCGAAAGCAGGTGCTTGTCGTGTAGTCCCACATAAATTTGAACGAGATCTGACAAGTAGTTTTTGAATAACTTTGAAGTCGGTTATTTTTTGTTAGTAAAATTTAGATTATCTGAATTTTTATCAATTAACTGCCAATACTTTCACACCAAGCACATTGAAAAATATAAAACTAAAACAGATTAGAATAGCTACATTTAAAAATAAATATGAAAACTAAATAAATGTCAAATATTCCATGGCAGAGGAAGCTGAAACTCAAAATATAACGTTAATGGAAAAGCCATTGGTCAAAGGAAAAGGCAAAGGCAAAGGAAAAAGTAAAGTAAAGAACAAGTCAAGCGGAAGCAAAAAACAGGAAGCGGAAGAAGTTAAGCCACTATATACAACTAAATTAAACATAAACAAAAAAAAAATACGTGGATTTGACACGTCTCTGTGACAACGGTACTATACCATGAAGAATATAGAAAGCTTCCATGGAGCTCTTATGTTTGTGAAACATTAAAATATGAAACTAATGAAGAAGATAAAGAAGATGAAAATAATACTGAAAAAGAAAATAATTCTAAAGATGAATAACCCAAAAATTGCTTAAAACTTTCTTGTTTGCCCTTTTATTACGTATAATAAAAACTATTAACAATAATACTTAAATTAATTAATTTTTAAAAAGCTTTTTGGTTATTCCCATAATATCCATTGGGATGGGGATTATGAGAATAATCCATCAGGATGGGATGGGGTACCCCCCACTCCGTTTAACCCTTTTTATTATGAAAGTTGTACAATTTTAAATGCAAACTTTGTGATTTACAACACAATTTATCATTGCTATTATCATTTACTACATAATATTATACAACTTTTTTACGCTAGGTTATCTTTACCGCCAAAGTTAATAAAGTTAGCTGTTTTTAAATGGGTGTAAAGGACATTTTGTAGTTTTTTTTAGGTGGTAAAGCAAAACTATTTTGGAAACTATTATATTTAGACTTCTTTTAATAATATTAACTTAAAATATAGGAAAGTGTAAGTATTTCTCTCATAGAATGTTTTTTTATAATCATTGAGACAAAAAAGTTATAGCTAATTTTGTTTTATTTTTTAGGTTTTTTGGCTCTCCTGAAAAGTAGCTGTTTTGTGCTATACGCCCTTTGAGCCCAGAGGTATCGATGTGTTGCCGGCCAAGAAAGTTGAGATAACACGGCTGCACTGCGGCACTACTGTCCAGTTTGAAATTTAATCTACTTTATACATCTACTGGTTCAGTCAGAACAGTTTACATTTTCCGAATAGAAATTTCGTTACGTTCGTACGAAATCAGATACAGAACATGATTTAAAAACTTATTTGATTACGAGTGAAATGCTTTATGCACTTTTGCAGGTAGGTAATTAAAGTACAGCTGAGTAAGCCGCTTCAAAAGAGCTTCACTGAATGGGATTTCATTCGTCTGCTGTTTTTGTCGTTGGTATCATTGCGGTACTGGAGTTACAGCCTAGTTATCATGAAGTTTGAGTAGGCCAGCAGAGAGCAACTTATCTCGACGGCTTCATTATCTATACTAATATATGTATAAAGAGGAAAGATTTGATTTTTTGTTTGCATTCAATAGTCTCAGAAACTAATGAACCGATTTGAAAAATTCTTTCACTGTTGGGAAGCTATACTATCCCCGAGTAACATAGGCTATATTATATTTTAAAAAATATTAGGGATCCTTAATAAAACTCCAATAATGTAACCCATGGTGTAAAAAAAATAAGAAAACCGAAGCAAAACGAGTTACGCGAGATACGAGCGGTTGCTCGTATATTATACATATAATATACTAATATATAAAGAGGAAAAATTTGATTTTTTGTTTGCATTGAATAGGCTCCGAAACTACTGAACCGATTTGAAAAATTCTTTCACTGTTGGGAAGCTACACTATCCCCGAGTAACATATAGGCTATATTATATTTTCAAAAATATTAGGGATCCTTAATGTAACCCATGGTGTAAAAAAATAAGAAAACCGAAGCAAAGCGAGTTAGCCTAAGAACTCACGGAGCGATTTTCTCCCGCGCCCGCCGCGGTAGCGGGCCCGCAGCTCCTGTAGAATACAGATATTATGTATGTAAAAACGAGCGGCATATTTCACGACGCGGTTTACGCCCGCGGCGGGCGCGGTTCACTCGCGGCGTCCGCTGCACCGGCGGGCAACTTCTAGAATCGCGCGGGTCGCGGTCAGCCGCAGCCTCGGCGGGTTGCTCCCGCACGCTCTGCGGTCGGTTGGCGGGCGACCGCGGTGGGCACCGGGGGGGGGGGGGGGGTAGAGATCGTAAATACCGCCCGTCTTGCGATATTCGCCCGCTAGGTTTGCGGGCGATAACCGCAACCGCGGCGCGGCGGCGACTTCGGTCTCGTGAGTTTAAAATTTCCGCCACCGCAGCGGGCGCGGGTGAAAATCGCTCCGTGAGTTCTTAGCCTTAGGTATGCGAGATACGAGCGGTTGCTCGTATATTATACATATAATATGTTCGTTATATAATATGATTTTTTTATATTATTTTTTTAGTATTGTTTTTTTTTAATATTCTTTTTTAATAACTTCTCACGCGCGTATTTTATTATTAAAAGCTTCCGTGTGCCTTAAGGAAATACAAAAAAAAAATTGCCGAATTGGTCGAGCCATTCTCGAGTTTTGCGCTCATTTTTATTTAAATAGAAGATAGATTAAGGATCGTCGTCACGGACCACGGTGACTCTCATATAGGTAGATATTATAAAATATTAATCGTGTGTACCTATGTATGTTTGTATGTACCTATGTATTTTAAATGTTCAGTGTCCGCGATGATATAGGTTTAAAATCGTAGGTACAGCTACTTTCATTAAATCGTACAAAATTATATTGTATAGAGAAGTCCATTGTCATTATACTTAGCATTCTGTAATTCTAGTCCAGTCCATTTGTGTTGCTGAAAATAACAAAATTATATTATTGCCCTATTGCAAGTCTTACACTGTGGTACACATTTAAGGCATACCTCTCTAGTGTAGACTGTAGATGCAGTGCAGCGAGTAAAATTATCTCTGTCTGGTGCAGATTAGCTGTTACCTAAATGTAAATAAATAAAATTGTTGTGGCTCGTCATAAAGATTACAAATATAAGGTTGGTACTCGGTGATTGGTCTTAACAAACATATCCTTAGGACATTCACACTATGTGGTTCGGTAATACCATTATGATATAAAATAATACCCTAGATATATGTTTGCAATATATTTTCCATATTTATGTTTATTTCTGCAGCTTGCTAATAATTAATTTTGATTTTTATAGTTAGTGTATTCTTTCTCTTGCCACTGTTACAAAGATTAAATAGGTATTACAAGAATTAATTAGAATCATAAGAACAAAAGTTTTCAATAAAACGTGTTTAAGTTTTTGTCGTTCACAAATTGTATGACCGTGACATGCATTCGATCAGCTAAATGGCTATAGCGCATCTCATCAAACTGAGAACAAAAACTTGCAATCTGTATGCACACAGCGATGCAGTATTAGCATGTCTCCGCCCAGGAGATGGCGAGAACAAAGGAGTCGCAAGATTTCATGGTAAAATAGGTATGTAATGGTTAGCTAATAAAGCCTGTCACGCTTCGCTGTGGCTCAAAATTCCTGTAGCAATGGTTGACATGGCAACGAAAGAATCAACTACCTACGTTAAATTGTAAGTCGACCCAAGCGCTAGAAATCTCCCCATTCGGCCATTGCGTGGGAATTTTGAAATAGGAAGTAGATGTAGGCGTAAAACTTAAAAATACTCTTTTCTTGCATTCGTTACTTGATATCTAAACAAATAAATAAAATTGGAGTGTCTGTTTGTAATATTAAAATAACCGCTTTTTACTAAGTGCAATTGGATGGATACACGGTACATATTATTATATCAAAACAACATTTTTTACAAGATTTTAAACTTGTAATTTTAAATTTTTTTACAATTTTTGTCTGTCTGTCTGTCTGTTTGTTCCGGCTAATCTCTGAAATGGCTGGACCGATTTTAACGGGACTTTCACTGGCAGATAGCTGATATAACGAGGAGTAACTTAGGCTACTTTTATTTTAGAAAAAATGTTTGTCTGTAAAGTCGGTTTACGGACGGTAGTTTAACGTGACAACGTCATGACAAAGCTCCGCTCCGCCCCGCGCCGCCCCGCCCCGCTCCGCTCTACTCAACTACGATCGCCTACGGCTTGCCTACGGCATCGGCTACGATACGCCGATCGTAGCCGATCGTGCCTCTCTCTCTCGCTTTTGCCGCTCTCTCCCTCGCGGAACGCGAAACTTTTTCGTGCATGCAGCCCGTGTTCATCGATTTATAAGACGTTATCACGTCAAAAAATAGGCGATACGAAGTTCGCCGGGTCAGCTCGTCTTGTATAAATAGGAAATCAAGTCAAGCCATTTACTTCTTTTCGAGTTTTGTGGACACAAAATAGTACGATTACCTATAGACGGTCTCAAAGCAAAACACCGATATTGTCCTGAGTACTTAGTAGAAAGTTTTTTAAACCTAGCATAATCTTATGATTTTACACGAGTTTACTGTCTGCCGACAGAAACTGAATACATCGACCATTTTCAACAAAAAACAATAAAGCTATGTTTTGGCCGCGTTTCCGCTCCCACGCGGTGCACGTTCGAACTGATGATGAACCATTTTGAACTTTATTATCTACCAGTAAGACGGAAATAACGACGTCCAGATTAAACAATACGGAGGCATACCTCACACCGTCACGTAACATGTGAGATTAGGTTACGATTTATTCGAAGTTCACAAGATTTTCACAAGTCTGCCGTATGTTATTAAACACCTAATTAGTGTCTCAGTTTTTAGGGTTCCGAAGTAAAATCGGAACCCTTATAGTTTCGTCATGTCCGTCCGTCTGTCCGAAGCAAAGCGCCGAGACCCAGTGCTAGAAAGCTGTATACCTATACACATTTATTAAAACTCCAGAATCGTAGAATTCTTAGAAACAAGATAGAGGAAAGTATACACCCCTGCCGAACACCAGCCTGAGTTTTCAAATTCCCACAATCCATACCGTCCTCGCGTACAGCTACTGTACCATCTTCGTAAAGCCGCTTAATGAGAGAAACTAGATGTCGTGGTAGACCAATAGTTAGAAGCACTTCCCACAGCTTCCACCACTTAACGGTGTCAAAAGCTTTACGAAAATCTACAAAGCAAATAAACAAGGGGTTATTGAACTCACGTGCCTTTTCTATGATTTGTCTCAGGTTAAGAATCTGTTCGCGTGTGAATCGTAGGATAAAATATTGAAAAACATTTTTTTCAGGGTACCTCCCGTACGTAACGTGAGGATGAAATTTTTATTCGTCGCTTACCCTATAGTGTATTGGTGTATATAGGTCTTTCAAAAATATTATGGGTCTTCTAAGACCATTTTTGGAATTTAGGTAGTATAAATATTAGGTATTTATGTTCCATACCGAAGTTTCGAAGTGCTAGTCCATTCTGTCCATTTTGTCGCGACGCGACACTCGCGACCGGCGACCAGTGTTGCCAATGCTACGGCAATTACCGTGTTCTACGGCTTTCAGGCCAAAAAATCACAAAATCTACGGTCTACGGCCCGAACCCTAGGGCCGTAGCAAATTCTACGGCTTTTCGCAAATTCTACGATCTTTCTGTTATTTATTATTTTTGCAGACATTTGAAAGAAAGAAAGAAAGAAAGAAAACGTTTATTTCTGTGCCATACTCTGTACACATACGAACATACATGGATCAACAAATATAATGCATATATAATTATAAAAAAAAAAAATAAACTTTACAAACCAACACAAAAAAAAAAAACAAAAACATAATTAACAAAAATTGACGACATTATTGGTCTGTAACGCTCGCATGTGTCCAGTAGGCCAGAAAATGGAACTCACTCAGCATAATGCCGTAGCGGTAGCTACGGCGCTGATTTTCAGCGAGTCCATTTTGTGATGCACGGACGTCAGTGTCTTTATTTACCAGTGCTAGAACAGGTTTAAAAAGTGATACAGTGGTGTGACGCATTCCATTGAAATAATAAGAAGCGACGAGGAGGGCAAAGAGGTGAGAGGGGTATGCGTTGTTGAGACCCGTTACGAAATATTTTTCATTGCATACTGACTGCGCCATGGCAGCAGCCATTACACACCCGTGCGCTTCCTGTGTTTTCTGTCTATTTACCATGGTACCAATTTTGCTTTTGTTTTGAAAAATATACTTAATCTGTAATAAAATTAAAGTATGTTTACTACAGTTACATAAATTGTATTCAGCCGCATACAAGAAACACTGGGATGACGCATAAGCCTATATATTGCTTATAGTCTGCAACGTATGAGGTTAGTGTTGTTAGCAGTTAAGTACCTACTAAATTTTATTTATTTATAGAATATGGTTAATATTATTATTGTATGTGTATCATATTATACGTAATTTCAAAAGTGAATTGTGTTGCATATATTAAGCATTGAATATTAAGAATTGTGTGAATTATATTTATTGTATATCTATTATAATTATTATAATAAAATAATATAATTATTGTAACTTTTATTGATTTATTTTCGTTTTCTTTGTAGCTTGTTTAGTAAGTTAGGTGGAGTTAATTTGTAGGCTCAGAAAGTGTTTTTTTAACTTGGTTTTAAACGAAATTATGGATTTCAGACTGATCACCGGCGGTGGCAAGTCGTTCCAGATCTTAGATGCGGCAAATTTGAAGCTTCCCTTAAAAGCATGGGTTTTGTGACGAGGAATGTACAATGTACCTCGTACCCTGGTTTTACTGGATTGTACATCGCGAGTCCACGTCAGCTTCTCGGCAAGATAAGGAGGTATTTGGCTATGTAGAACACCAAACAGGAGAGTAGCTAGATGTAGTTTCCTACGAGATTCCATTTTTAAAATGTTTGCATTATTTAAATAGGGAGTGACATGCGTGCGGGGGGGAATGGAGAAACGAATATTAAACCCTTAAAACAGTGTCACTAGGCTAATGAAGAGTGTTCCTTGTTTTGTGGACATGAAATTCACTGCTGATGACCTTTTTTTTTTTTTTTTTTAGTCCGAGCGGCTGCTTAGCATGGATAGCATAATATATTAGCAGCTGTGGACACGGCCCACAGTTGACCTTTTTCCATAGAAACACGGCTTTTTTATCTCATGTACACGGCCTTCCAAAAAATTTCATTGGCAACACTGCCGGCGACCGACCAGCGAACGACTCGCGTCATATCGCACGCAGCGACGGTGCAGTGCACTTGTGTAAAATTACGGCTGCGCGCGCTCCGCAATTTATCGTAAATATTCTCGCGTAAAGTTTAAACACTAATTAGTGAGTGAGAGTGTGTGACGTTTATCCACTGTACTGGAACTTCAGTTATGTGAATTCGTGTGCTGGACTTATTAATTTGCTGTAATTGGGTAAGTTTTGTTAATTTTTCATCGCCGGTACATAATATACTAACATTGTTGTTAAATTTTACGTCGGTATTCTTTTATTCGTGTGTAACTCCATAATATTTATTTGAATTATGAATGTCTAATAAGTAATCCCCAATTCTTTTGGTCTGATATGTACCTTTAAATTTAAAGTAACTATCAGCAGTCAGAAGCTTAGAATAAAGAATAAACGTCAGAAGTATCAGAACTACACCAGTGCTTAATTTTTTTCACTAAAAATATATTTACATTCCATAAAAAACAAAATTACATCTCTAATACCTACCCTACCATTAATCTAAAAGTTTGAAATTAATGTCATGGAAATTAAAAAAACGCCGGTAGATAAGTAAGTAGAGGTCTACTTCATTTTAAAATCACAGATCGAACCCAGGCCAGGGTCGAACTTCGATTCCACTGTGATATTACCTACTAACTGACCCGGCAGACGTTGTTCTGCAACATACTATTTTTTTCTAAAATAAAAGTAGGCTAAGTTACTCCTTGTTACATCAGCTATCTGCCAGTGAAAGTCCTGTCAAGATTGGTCTAGCCATTTCAGAGATTAGCCGAAACAAACAGACAGACAGACAGGCAGACAGACACACACAAAAATTGTAAAAAATGTTGTTTTGGTAAGTATATGTACCGTGTAAGTACATACTGTATACATCCAAATGCACTTAGTAAAAAGCAGATATTTTGATATTACAAACAGACACTCCAATTTTATTTATTTGTATAGATGTATGTGATGTATATATGTTAGGTAGGTGTGATGTTAATTAAATTTAAGTAATTATTTTTAAATTATCATTAGTTACTGGGTGGTGGTTACTGGTTAGTGTTCTATCATAATGCATAGGTACATTATGATTATATTCATTAAATTCATTCTCATAATGCAATAGCTTAATAGGTAAATAAACGCATCGCCCAAAACCAGGATTCCCCGGTGTCTTGGATGTCATAGACAACATAGTATTAGGCAACACACTAATACAAGAACATCATGATATTAATCGTAACAATGTTATATTTTTTAAGTAAGTTCAATGTAGGAACGAGAGGTTGTAGAATACCTTTATATACTAGCAGGCAATGAATTATAGATCGCTGCTAGCAGGTAAGTAAATATTAAAAATATATTTTTCCTAGAAACCTACCTAATTTACAACAGGCAAGAAGGCGAGCACCTTTCTACAAACAAAAAGAAACATTTAACTACCTACTCTTAAATTATGAGAAAAACAATACATAAGTACAAAGATTATTGCAAAGAATAAAAAAGTGCCTCATTCAAGTCTACCTTGCTTCATTTGAACTTGTTACAATAATAAAATTTTATAGAACGGTATTGAATTTCTCCCTCCATGACATGGCTCACGGAAAAAGGATCTAAAATGGTAAGTTACCATTAATCCTCTTACTGTGTGACTGAATAAAAGAAACTATAAGATAATAAAATAAAGGCTATAAACAAAAAAATAAAACATGACATGAAATGCCAGTCTATGTGCGCTGACTAGTTTTAGCCCTATTGGGGCGGCTATTGGAAATTCTAACCCCAATCCCACGCCGGATGGGTGTCGTAAGAGGCGACTAAATCCGGCCCGCTGGTGGTAGAGCCCCTCGAGGGATTATATTGATAATATTGATTGATTTTAATTACTAATTAATACCATTATTACTATTATTATTTCTCCATGGAGTTCGCCTGGATAGCTACCACCCTTGAGCATGAGTCAGCACGACTCGTTTTCCGGCTGGGGGCTTGAGATCCAGTTCTTACTTTCTTTTTATTATCTCCTTCTTATTACCCCCGTACTAAAGAAGTTTTCACTTCAAAAATCATTTGATTCCGGGTGGGGCTTGAGAGCCAGTCTTTTCTTTCTTTCTTTTTGGTTCCTCTCTTGTTGTTTGCCGGCAGCGCATCAATGACACCTTAGGTCTCGCTGATGTCCATCGACGACGAAAGCCACTTACCGGAGTTACCGGTACTTACCGGTGGAGCGTCGTCTCGTGCCGGCTATTAGGTATGTACCTAACATAAAAATAGATCTATCATTAACACAGACCACTTGTGGTCCATTAATACCATTAATTACGCTTAATTTTCGGCTATTTATTATTTTACTACGAACCTATCGTAGTAATATCTACCATATAAATTAGGAATGGCATATTTCACGTATCACTGGATATATCACTTGTTACAATATATTTCATTTGTCACGCCCGTGACATGCATTGAAACCGTCCGTTACATTTATCGCGAACGTGATTTCACCACAGTATGCCTTTTACTGTGACTTAACGCCGGCCACCGGCCAAGCAAGAAAGAGAGAAAGCAACATTTGTGACTTGAGCCGTGCGAGAGCGAGATCGACACAGTGCCATCAGCTAGAAGAGAGAATTTGTTTAAGTGAAATTGCATCTTATTCTCAACGTCATTAGACTTTCGTTTGTCTGATTTGTTTCAACTTGATTCGTTAATAATATCGTTACGTTACAAAAACTTCAAATGAAAATAAGTCTTATTTTAAACAGGGCAAGGTTTTGATTAAACTATGTGGGTACTTGATATTTATAACCACGTCGTGACTACGTGATACCGTGACTCGGTGTCACTGTCGTGAGATTTCACTTCACAGTTCTCTTGTAACGGACGGAATAAAATGCACCCACTGTGACAATAATCGTCACTAATGAAATATAACGGTCGTGATTTATCACGAGTGATATAACGGTGACAAAAATAAATCACGTCACGGACTTGATAGTGAAATAAAAGTAACGATATTTTCCATCACTAATATAAATTATGTGTTTGGGAACCGGCTGCGTAGACCGGCGCCTAACTGCACTTAACATGACGTTACGATAATCCCTTCCTTATCAATGGTCGACGACTCCTGATGACGTAAGCATTCACCGCATTCTCAAAAGATTATTTGACTTCACTTACACATTCACTTTTTAATTTGCATGTATAAAAATAAAATATTTTCGCTGTTAAACTTATTTTTACAAACAAAACAAAAACATGATTAAACAATGTGTTTCACTTTCACAAAACCATTCTTATTAAAATAATGACAATTCTCGGTTTGGGATGGTTATAAATAAATTTAAGCCCAATGCACACGTAACGGGGTTTTCCCGTACGGGACGGGACGTGAAGTTTCGGAAACATCGTTTCATAGAAAATGTATACGATAGTGCATACGCAGCGGAATCCCGTACGGAACGTAGCCCATACAGGTCCATCGTCGCCGACGATGTTTTTCCCGTCCCGTACGGAGAAAAGCCCGTTACGCATGCATGCATTGGGCTTTAATCAGGCCTTTACATTTCATCGTCAGTTTTCACACAATTCTGTGGGATTATACATACGTTATATGTGGTTCAACTCTTGTCTGTCCATCTCGAGTCCAAGCCAACCTCCCCGTAGTGCACCAAGCTAAACAAATGACGAGGCTTCAATGCCATAGCCATTACATGTTTTCTTTGAATTGAAAAAATCAAACCATCAGTGACGCCTTTGGTGTTATATGTCCACTGGCGACGGTAAACACATTTCTCATATCACATCAAATACTTAAATAAAATTCTCGTGTCACGCTTTTTTGAAGTTGAACTCCTCCAAAACGGCTCGACCGATTTTTGTGAATCTTTGCGTACATATCGGCTAGGGTGGAGAACCGGACAACATCTATTTTTCATCCCCCTACCACTAAAAAATTTTTGGCAGAACAACGTTTGCCCAGTCAGCTAGTTATTTACATAAAAAAATCGAAATGTTTACTCAAATTGGAAAAATAAATATTTTAATTAGCAAGAGCCAAAGGCCTAAACTCTTATCATTTTGCTATTAACTATTAAGATTCACCAATACATATACTCGTAATTTTCTCCCCTTATACTCAGCAAACACTACGTTAAGACCTTATAACGATTATGCCCAATTATTATTAATGTAACTTAGGTCGTGATCAATAATTTAGTCAAGTTCCCTTGAGAGATTCTGCGAGAATCGATTCCTGACCCCCAACCCTATTATCTGTGGGGTCAACCGACTAGACAATAGCGTTGCGGGTTAATAGGCATTTAATATTATTATAATCAGATTGACCCGCCATGCAACATCGATAAGCTATTCCGTATCAATAAATGTAAATCGATTACGGCGTGCGGCGAGCCCATTCGATGCTAATTTACTATCGTTTGCGTGATTCAATTTATATTTTGTATAATACATAACCTAAGAATTTATCGGTACTTATACTAGGTAGTTATATGTATACTTCATGTACAGTGTACTACCCTTCTTGACTCCTTTATATCTAAGTAAAGTTTTATGTAGGTAAAGTTTCTATTCGACGATAACGACCAGATAAGTTAGCAAAAATACTTTTTGAGTTCGCTACCGTCTCCTCTCTCATTCTTGGCGTACTAGGCTTCTAAAAAGCCATTTCTTACATAATTTATCTACTTCCTTCTTAGTTATATGCAGTTAGTACGAGATTCATACAATGTTTTATATGACCACAGACCATTGTGTTGTCACCAAGTCAAAAGTTTTGGGAAGTACATTTTATTATTTGTTTTAAACGTATTTTGTGAAAGATTATTTGTGAGGATGTCTAAATAGATTTTCATGAAATTTAGCACATAGGTAGATCATGAATCTGGAATAAGATATAGGGTACTTAAACTTATCATATTGGAAAACACGGGCAGCTTGGGCAACACGGCTCCAGACTTAATTTTACAAGTCGAATTATAGCAAGCTGCAAGAACAAAAATAATGTAATTATATTAATTATTATTATGGACAGCTTATAAATCTTTAACTGTAACGAGTGTTATTCATAAAGTTCATGTAATTATTTTTATGGAACTACATGTAGAAACTAATTAACTGGATAATTAGCGAAGTTAGCGCGGTCATTAACTTATTAAATCATTAGCGCGGTTTCATAATTGCTCTGGAATCATGTTGAATGCCACTTATTATTAAATAATTGACTTGTCCAGTTATTGATATTAGAAATTAGACAAAAGACATGTTGGAAAGCAGTTTTGAGTAGAAAAGTAGTTAGTGTAAGTAGATCTAAACCAACATATTATTTTCTGGCACTTATCGCTTCCTCGTAGTATTACAGGCTTGTCTCCAACAGGATTGATGGGACCAGTTTAAGATCGGTTAAGAGGATCGTTTGTAGGAAACGATACTGGACTCGAGCAATTGAGCAATGTGTAGTAGACTGTGTCGTGTCGCGATGTCGTGTGTAACCGTCTAGTAGCCGGTAAGGCGGTAAGCGACACCGATTGCGGTGACACAACCACGGCTTGGAGAAATGCGAAAGAGCTCTTTACATTCCTGTTGACCTAGTACTTATGGCTGAAGTCACTCAATAGTTATTTCTGATATAGACAGACTTCTTAAGAGATCAAGTCAAACTTAACCGCTCATTTACACGCGCGTGTCGCGGACCGTCTCGTGGCGCGTCCGTAAGCCACGCCCCCTACGCGCGTGTGAACACCACGCGAGCGCTCGCGCGAGCTCCTTTGGCGCGCGCCTATAAAACCGCTCCCGACGCGAGCCCTGCGAGCGCGAGACGCGCCGTGGTCTGGTCCGCGAGCGCCCTGTTCACACGCGCGCGTATGCGCGCGTCTTGCGGATTGTCTCGTGGCTCGCGCGCGCGTGTAAATGGGGTATTAGAGATCAGTTCAGAACTCTTTGTCAGACTGCTACCGGATGTAAGGAGCTTCATCCTTTCTTGAGTCCAAGTCAACCTTCCCCCTATGTGCACCCAGGTGAACGACGGGCAATGCAATGGCCCTCCTATTGGGCACTGGACTCTGTACCACCTAGTTTAATCCTGATGATGTTAGTGCAGTGCAAAAGCTACCTGGCCAGGTATCATTCTTTTTGCAACATAAGCGTGAAATGTTTTTAATAACCTATTATGTTGGCTACTCACCTAGTAAGCCGTTAGATGGCTCTCTTCTCATGAGTCATGAATTCATTATGAACAATAGGTGCACGCACTGCATAAGTTTGCTACTTTCTTACCACCAAATAATGCCGTCAAATGTCAAATGTTGTGTTTTCGTTGACTGGTTACTTTTAGAGTCCGACCGAAACTGGTTTTTCAGCCGAAACCGAAACCGAACCTTCGGCCTTAGGTCCAGTTTCGGCCGAAACCGAAACCGAAACCGAAACTTAGGGTGAGGCCAAACGAGCGTATTTTTGGTGCTGTGAGTCACGTGAAATGAGCTGGTTTCATACAAAAGATCTAATTCAATTCTTTGAAATTTGTATTTTACGCGATTTTACGATTTACGCTATTTTACGCGACGCACAGCTCAAAAAATACGCTCGTATGGCTACACCATTAGGGTATTTTTTGAGCTGCTCATTTGTGGACCCAACAGAAAAAAGTAGGTTAAAGGAGCCGAATTTTTTAGGTCAACCTTCAAGCTATCTGTCCCTAAGTTTGACCCACTACTTACGGGACACCCTGTATAGGTACTGAAATCTTACGTGTTTTTTTTCACATTTTTATTTGTAGGTACATTTTTATGTGTATTAACTGCCTTCAGTTCGGTAAACTTATCTTAACGTAAACGACAAAATTCGAAAAAATGTGGGTACCTATAGATGAACGCTGTTTTTAACCCCTGACGAAAAAAGAGGGGTGTTATAAGTTTGACGTGTCTGAGTATCTTTATGTCTGTCTGTGGCATCGTAGCTCCCAAACGGAGGAACCGATTTTGATCTAGTTATTTTTTGCATGAAGGTGACTTAATCGAGTGTGTAATTAGCTCTGGTTAGTGTATATCAAACTGTCGGGGGTTTTTTAAATTTTAATTTAAGATCATTTAAATAGATCATTTAAATCTTAGCCCCATTTTACTAAAATACGTCAGTGAAAACCGCATGCAAATTGATTTAGCCGATTTTGAAATTACCCTGAACAAACGCACATAAAATACAAAGAGACGAAAATTCTAAAAATAATTGCTATGGTCTCTTTTGCGTTGATTTTTGTGTACAGACATATCGATCAGTTACCGTTTCATTGTAATTGATGATTTGGGATTTAGACTTCGAAAATACTACTAGTGAATGCCCTCGCTTTGCTTCCGTAAACCTTTCTGTAAGCCCTCACTCAATAAATGTAAGTATGGGCGAAATTGACATAAAGTAATTTATTTATTTGTAAACCGTTTGAAATAAACCAACCACTAAATGTTAACCAAAGCTCACTACAATACGTATGTATTGTAAGTTATAAGGGAGTGAAAACCGCAGGTAAATCTGTTATGTCGTTCCTGAGAGTAGCCAGAACAAACGCACAGATAAATAGACGAAAACTACTTTTTTATATAATCTATTACGTCTAATTAATACCCCTAGTAAAAGTTTTACTTAAATATCTTCCAGGTACAGTTTCTATACCATGCTTGGATATGAGTTCCGTATCATTATCTATACAGCATTAGACACTATATTATATCCTTTTTTCTACCTGTTGCCGTTATTAATATCGAGCAAAAAACGACTAAAATCAAGCGCCAAAGCACCCTGTGCCCTGTCAGACACTCTTCAGATTAATGAACAAATATAATAAACATGTTAAATCAATGACTTCACTTGAAAAGTCAGCGCCCACGGGTTAGCCACGAACTTAACCGAACGACGCACGAAAATTCACGAACACAGAGTTTCGGTTTGGCCGAAAGTTTCGGCCAAATTTTTCCGAAACCGAAACCGAAACCGAAACTAGATTTTTTGGCCGAAACTGGCCGAAACCGAAACCGAAACCGAACCTTCGGTCGGTCTCTAGTTACTTTTAATTATATAATCTTTTTTTTCTTCGCATTCAGTTTCAGTGTTTGTCTAATCCGTTTTTCTTATGTAAGCATCTAATTAAATAGTATACTAATAATATTTGTATTAAGCTACGCATGAATAATTATAATAGGTGTAGGTGTTGAAATTAATACGTTTTTGATTGCCGTGACGAAATAGTATTAAGTTTTGTACGGCGTATAATTATTGGCCAGTCTTTAATTACAATTACGTAACCATTGTGTTTACATAGAAAGCGAGATTGTTACGGCTAATGACATTACATTCTTTTAAATCCGCGGCAAATAATTTATTAAGAATGCCGTATGAGTAATGAGTTACGAATACCAATGTTGATATCAATTAGATAATCGAATCGTGTTAAAATTATCATGTTGCTGGCTACGGCGTCAAAGCGGCCTCGCTTTTTGCAATCGCGCCGGGCTGAATACCATCTCCTTATGAGGCTGCTCGCCTGGTACCGGTGAGCAAAAACACGATAAAAACCAACATAGCTCCTTGCTTCATTAATTTATTCTAGACCCGTGAACCCGGAAATTGTCTCACAATTTGATTGAATCGTCGTCGATAAATGCAAGTGCAATCTATCACGATATAATTTCGCAAATTGACATGTAAGTTACAGGTCTTTGACCTGAGATAGTTTTTACTATGTAATCATTTTATTTTATTACAACTAAAACACCATTTTTTGTCGCACTTCGTGAATAATAAATATGTACCTATATTCAAGTATCTAATTTTAGCGCTATTCTTTCTGTGTTTAGCTGTTGAGATTCTTGAGCGAATAGCTTTTTAAGCACAACAATTTTCTTCTATTCATATATAGATTGTATTGCATAATTACAATCTACGCCGAAAGAGTATCTAGTATGTAGTATGAAATCTCAAAAAATAAATTAATGTATTAGGGTGAATAACAGTCGATCAACTTATTTATAACGAGTAACCGCCCTCGCTTGGCTCCGTTTTTCTAATTTTTTTACACCTTGGGTTATATTATTTGCAGGAGAGCAATTCCAGTACTTGGCTTCTTATCCTTGTAATAATGATAACAATGTTATCTTAATTTCAAGAAATTCTGAGTAACTTGTTGCAAAGGAACTAGCAAATCTACCCATTATTGTCTTCTTAGAAGCTCGTTAAGACAGATTTAGTTGAGACAGTAACATTGTTTCAAGTACCTAATACCTGTATTAATGAGTAACGCCCCAACTCAGAGTCACTAACGGTCACTTAAATCGCTCCTTAGTAAAGAATCACCATACGAATTCTGTACTAAGGAGCGATTTAAGTAATCGTTAGTGACTCTGAGTTAGGGCGTTAGATTTTTAACCTCCGACGCAAAAGGACGGGTGTTATTTTGACACGTCTGTGTGTCCGTCTGTGTGTCTGTCTGTGCCTAAAGTCCAAATGAATGGAAATTCCGGAATAGTGGAGTGTCGATTGTCTTACATGAGAACGGAGACTGCTGACAGCCAGAGAGTCTGAACAGAGCAGCACGGCAGCGATGCAACAGTTTTGGCAAATCCGTTGCACTCCGAAACGCACAACTCAACTTTTTCCTCGATTTTAATGTTTAAAATACGATTGCGCAAAATGTTTTGAATAATTTTCTATACGAAGGTCCATCAAGATATTCAAATGTTTCAAACGATGTTAACTAATTAAACACCTTAATAAGGCTCAGTAGACCGCGTCAATAAGAATATAATTATAGTGTTAATAGTCTAGGCACAGTTTAATTAACTAGCCTGACCTATGTCCAGTTCTTAAATAAAGTCATAGACGGGCGAATGGTCGTAGAACCATTTATGAACGATACATTATTCATGGGTTCGCGTCTGCTTTGAAATTGCTTATTGAACGTTAGAGGATTTTTTGTTTCGTACTATGAGCGCTGACATCGGATGCTTCTGGGTTGAATACGATGCCGTGGTGCATGAAGATAAATTCTAATAATTAAAAAAAGGTGCGTGTACTTTTGTACGCGCGTGAGAAGTTATACTTCTTTGACATAATTAAATAAATATTTAATTTAATAACGTGTATCAGTTTTAATTATCTTTTAAAACTATTTTTGTACTAAATATTTTTTTTTGTACTAGATGGCGTTGTTCATGAACCTGAATCACGCTGTTGAGACTCTGTGAGATTTGTGTAAGCAATAACATTAAATTTTAAAAGAGGTAAAGATACTAAGAAGCTAGGGCCATATATCCAGAGCTTTCATACCCCCTCCATGGTATCGCAAACGTTTAACGCAACCTTTTTGCAAGGCGCTTAAGAAGTATAACTTCAAAAATTGCCGGTACGCTTCCGTGATGCCTTTGGTGTTGCTGATGTCCATCGACGACGATAGCCACTTACACCATTAGGTGGCTCATCCGTCACCTCGTTAGCCGGTTATAAAATAGTACAAAAAAATTGTGACTTAGTTGTTAACTGTTACCTAGTTCCCTCGTCTGAAGCCAAGCCTGAGTGTAGTACCTATTACGTCATGCTATTCAAAAAATGCATTGTCATCAGAACTAAAGGAATATGTAAAACTTCATCTCCTTAAAGGAAGTAGGCTTGCAAGATTTGATCCAACAAAACGCAACATAAACAGGGTAAGCCAAGGGTAAGCTAAATAAAACCACACATATAGATGAATAAAACCGTTTAAACTTTAATAATATCCGTCCACGGACGTAAAAAAAGACGGACGTAATCCCAAGAACAAATTCAGTGAAGCATCCATAGGAATACCAACTCTGTATTCGTACAAGTACACACACCCACACATTGACACCATACGGCTACGACATTAACACCATCGCGAATCAAAAATTACAAATTTACGCACACATGATATTTAAGCGAGCTGTCAGCTGTCAGCTTCACTCTCGATTAGACAAGGTTACGTCCGTTCTTTTTTATGTCCGTGTATCCGTCCTATGAATTACAAAACTGCGTGTACAAACCCCGCACGTGGCGCGCGTCACCAGCGCTCGTACTATACGTCAATACAACCTCAAAAACACCGATTGGCAATTGATATGTTGATGTATTGAACTCATTATAATGGCTTACTCGTCGAACCTGTTCTAACTGAACTTGTACTGGTACGATCAATGGCTGTTTGCGTACCATTAATACCTAATAAGCGAGGTAATAAAATTGTCTGCAGTAAATCCATTGGCCTATTTAGAGGTTAGAAATAAATGATGTTAACTGTACTTTAACTTTAGGATTAGTGTTGAGGTAGCGGTTGTGTAGCTTAGTTTTTACAAAAATTTATTACTCACATCTCTATAAAAATATTTTATCTGTGTAGGAATTGAGATGAATTGGATTCCTGTGGTTTTATTGGTGACGCAACTGCTCCTCTCACAAAATATCCGGCGAAACGCATCTCATCATGCTAACTGATGGTTATTTATCTATTTGTCTCGTCATTATAGCGTTTTGCCGTCATTGCCACTTTAGCTATCTTTTCCTGTCACAATTAGCCCCGGTCTCCCTACATAAGTAACACGTAATTTTTTTCAAGAAATTCAACTCAAACTAGGTACTACTCGTAGTTATGTTTGTAATTTGGCTTGAAAGTTACTATTTAATTGGATGAAGTGGTCACCGTCTGAGCTGTTGCGACTGTCCGAGTGGTATATGTATGGGTGGCGTTCAAGGGAATCACATTATGCTTATGCATGTCGCAAGTTTGTAACCAGCGACCAATAGTCAGCTGTAGTGCTTCAGAGTAATGAGGCCTGTGATTGTAGCCACACTTGTAAAATAAAAATTAAGCTTTGGATTTATCATACCTGAAAACTGAGGCAGGCGTCATAGAAATCTGATACAGGAATTGAGTTATAAGTATACATAGAGAAGACATCTCAAACAAAATGTGTGTCCCCGCCGGGAGGTTCTATTTTCAAAATTGAGCCCCTGTTCTCCTTTCAAAATCGAACGAATCCATTGGACATTGTAGCCGCACGGTGCCAATTCATTGGAACATACATTGTGTTCGCGGTGTCTGTTCTATACGCTAGTAATAATACTTCAATGGATACAGGCGTAGAATTAGACATTATGTTTTATTGCACAGTAGATTAATGAAAATACTCAATGCGAGACGAAAATGTCATGTAACTTGTATTTGTAGGTAAACATGACAAATCTCCACGATCGAGAATCGAACTTGGGACCTCTTGCTTGAAGGACAGTGCACTTCCAAATGCACAATTTTATGAAGTGCTTCTTAAAGTAAATTGATGTTAGCATTATAATATTATAGTCCAATTAAGTAAGCAGTTCGTTAGCAGTCCAATGACCAAAACGATATGTATTTACAGTCGCGTGCAATGATACATATAATGTAAAAAAGAGGTAGATATGTCACTAGCGCGCTGACGATGAAGAGCGTAAGAACAGGCAATTGATCGTTCTGCTCGTAGTCGCTTTCTCAATACAAGACGATACGCACGCTTTTGTTGTTGTCAGAAGTGCTTGACATTTGACATACAGCGTTAAAAAAAACAAAAAAAAAAAAACAAAAGAAACGTGTGTGTGTTGTAGCTCTTTTCGGAACAGGAAGGCTATTCTGTTTTGTAACTTGACAGCGGAGTTTCAAAATTAACGTTCGAGTTCTAGGATCACTTCACTTCGCAAGTGCGTACTAGATGATAAGATAATGACATGTCAATATGATGCAAGCTCACTTTTGTTTTGTAACTTGACAGCGGAATTCACGATTGTTTCTAAATTGAAGTTAGAATTCGAGAATCGAGACTCCCTTCACTTCGCAAGTGCGTACCAGATGATTAGAGAATCACATATCAAGATCTCGGACTCGAACTTCAATTTTGAAACTCATCGCGGATTCCGCTGTCAAGTTACAAAACAAAAGTGAACTTGCATCATATTCACATGTCATTATCTAATCAACCGTCCAGGACGGCTATTCTGTTTTGTAACTTGACAGCGGAGTTTCAAAATTGACTTTCGAGTTCTAGGATCACTTCACTTCGCAAGTGCGTACTAGATGATTAGATAATGACATGTCAATATGATGCAAGTTCACTTTTGTTTTGTAACTTGACAGCGGAATCCACGATGGGTTTCTAAATTGATGTTAGAGTTCGAGACTCCCTTCATTTCGCAAGTGCGTACCAGATGATTAGAGAATGATCTCGGACTCGAACTTCAATTTTGAAACTCATCGCGGGTTCCGCTGTCAAGTTACAAAACAGTATAGCCTTGCAGATTTTTTGGTTGATTTGTAAGGGCATAACGTATCTACATATATTTAAATATCATTGGTCGCGTGGCCATAAACGGACCGTCGGGAAATGTTATCACTTCAATGACATTTGGCTAATTAGTTCAATAAACACTTATCGCAACGTATTCCATTGAACCGTCTCCATTAATCTGTTGCTAATTATGACGTCACTGTCACTGCTGCTAGCGACGCGACCTACACCAACGTGTTAGCAAACACTTCTCTTAAGTGTTTGTTGCTTATATGGACATTACATTACATAGTCCACTTGGTAAGTGAATACTATTATAGTTCCGTAATTGGTATGAAGATCTCATAGTGTTCGTTGTAATCGACACATTTGCGTGGTTAGAAGTTTAGTCCTATGTTAAATGAACTCTTTCGTGCTTCAGAAGGCACATTGAGCCGTCGGTTGTGTTTGTTGTATTTATAGCAGCTTTGTCAAAACATGTTACACAATGGAGCATAAGAGTATCCGACATTTGATTTTACCATTAGCCGATACAAAACCTCGTAGGAAATAGATATTCGGTCTTGCATTTTGCAGGCTATCAGCACACTATCAGGGTAAAGCCCATTGGTAAATCACATCAAGCCAGGGTATGGAGGCAACTGGCAAACCCCTTAGCTTTACCATTTCCTCTTACAGAAATCACCAACATGCTAAATGGCACTTGTATGTACATATCTTCAAGGCGTAAAGTAATAATTTGAATATTAATTGGTAACTAATTATAATTAACTGTAAAGAAAATTAAAGAAATACTATAATTAGTTGTGCAACCATTAAAATTATTTAAATAGTTTCAAC
Source organism: Thymelicus acteon (assembly GCA_951805285.1). NCBI lineage: Eukaryota > Metazoa > Arthropoda > Insecta > Lepidoptera > Hesperiidae > Thymelicus > Thymelicus acteon. The sequence goes on from OX638234.1 coordinate 12,959,817, forward strand.
CTGTTCGTGAGTGTCATTACGTCACGCTGCAGGTCACTGACCCCGGAGTCGTGTGTGGTTTGTATTGTCCTAATGCGCCGCCCACCTTCCCTACAGCGAAGCCGCCCCCGTATCTTCTTGCCTCGTATTATGAGAACACATGTCATTGAGACATTGAGGTACCAGTAGTGACTTGGAATGGAAACTGCAAGTACTTATAGTTTAATACTAGCTGACCCGGCGAACTTCGTATCGCCTTACAAACAATTTTTTTTCTAAAATAAAAGTAGCCTAAGTTACTCCTTGTTACATCAGCTATCTGCCAGTGAAAGTCCCGTCAAAATCGGTTAAGCCATTATAGAGATTAGCCGGAACAAACAGACTGACAGACAAAAATAGTAAAAAATGTTGTTTTGGTATATGTATCTTGTATACATCCAAATGCACTTAGTAAAAAGCGGTTCTTTTAATATTACAAACAGACACTCCGATTTTATTTATTTGTATATGTATATTGTATTGAATAGATGTATAGATGTATAGATAATTCACAACATATTCAATACTCTCAGAACGATTATTTTTCTCTGTAACAAAGCTATTGCTTCACAAGTCACAAGCACAACACACAGCATAAGATTATTTCTTGATTTAGTTATGTTTAAAATATTTTTTATTGGATGTTTTATGTATTTTACTAGATATAAGTGCTCGTATATAGACTTCTGCAAGATTTCTAAAAATCCAATGTTTAGTTGAAAATAACTAAGTGCAGGGGTGAACTGACATAAACACGGTGTTTTTTTATCTCCTTGTCAATTTTTGGACCCTTGTAAAACCTGTGACCTGTGACATCATCTTATTTTTTATTTAAATTTTAAAGCATTAAAATGTATATTATTGTAATTATCGATGTAAATGTTGATATGAGATGTAACCACCTGTTCGCTTGGCCCATTCAGTTCTTACTTATATGGCACCTTGCCCTACCTGTTTAACATATTTTTTGTGGATAAATTGTTGAGTCAATATCTGTAATTTTCGGTATCAATGGAAATACTGGTTATGTTATTAGATGCTTTAGGAATTGCGTTCACAAAAAAATAATTGACTTATCGAGGTCTATACATAACACATAATATAATTATGCGACATGATCCTACCACATCCAAAAACGAAAGACGCGGAGACAAAAATATTGTGGAGAACCCAGCCGTTACTTGAATAATGATAATAGGCATAACCATAATTTATTTATTTATTTAATCTTTATTGAACCTCAAAAAGTGGTACAATTGGCGGACTTAATGCTAAATAGCATTCGCTAACAGTCAACCTTCAGGTACATAGAATAGTTAAAGTCATAATAAACATGATTTACACTGACAAATTGCAATAATTATAAAGATTTAACCTCTATTAAAATAATAATACCCATACCGCGAGCGGAAATAAGTAATTTCGTTATAATGTAGTGGTGATGACCAGCGGGTGGCAGCCCTGATGGTCGCGTGCGCGTGACCTTGCCTCGTGGGAAATCATACCATCACTGCCATCATTGTTGCTGTATGGACTTCGTTCGCGAAATTTATGTAACCCTGGTGTTTTCATTACCATAAGCTATGTAAATTTGATGCAAGTTTTATAGAGAAAAGGAAAATAGGTATGTATCAATCAATTAGGATAATCATAAAAAGAAAAATATTTAAAGTAGGAAGCATATTTTTTTATTGGTTTTGCGCAGTCTGTATGTAGTAAAATTATTAGTAAAATTGAAGTGATTACAGAGTAGACCTGGGTAGTAAAAGTTAAGCTGGACCGAAAGATTCGCCTATTACAATGCATAAAAGTACTATTCCTTTTTAATTGTTTTTTAATTTAATTTACTTATTGCTAAAAGCATTATGTGCCAATTAACCTTTGGGCATATATTATTCATGAGTTAAAATGATTACAATCATCTGAAATATAAAAAACATGATGAGGGCGTCACCAAGAAAGTAATTAACCATTTACTCTTAAATATTTTATTACCTGCAATCCGCGTCATCTCATCGTCGACTAACGAGTCGTGTCGTGTGTCACGTGTGGCCACGCGACGCTCATTCAAAAATACACGCATAAAAGTGTCTTAAATCAAACGAACTTCCTACCAAAAGCGTAAAGGCCAAAATATACTACCGGACGGCCCGACGCGCGTCGATCCCAAATCCCGCGTAGCCGGTAGTCGGTCCACCGTCCACGTCGGTTTGAGCGGCTCGCGCCGGAAACATACTGGTTCCGCACACTACTCGATTATAAACTGATGGATGACTGCCTATACGAGTATACAGTATACACGTAACAATGTTTACTTTACACTTTACAGCTTATATAGGGATGAATTCCCAAATGAAGTCCTATTTCATTTATTTTCACGACATGTCTGGGTGAATTTATCATTTTTGATTTGACTGTATTATGGTATTCGGGGTGGTCCAAAATCCAATCCTATTCCAGTGTAGACTAGACCAGGGTGTCGTAAAAGGCAACAGAAGTCAACTCCCGTTTATTTATTTATTTACTTATTTATTTATTTATTTATTTATTTATTTGTTTGTTTAAACTGCAAATATTTAGATAACGACAGCTGCTCAACCATCCTCCATTTCAAACCAATTTGCATCGAGAGACCATTAGATATTCTGCTATTTTTAAATATTACAAAAATATACTAGATGTTTTTCGTTGAAATACATGCATACACAACAAGTGAGGTACGTATCATTAAACTACAATTAAATCTCAAGTAGGTAATTGTTGACATGCGCATGACGTACTATTTTGTTTAGTCACATGACTGCGCGCGCACGCTTAGGCTAGATGATATTACAGCCGCACAGTTTACAGACTTTACAGCGATGAATTTCATACTTAATTGCTTTGAGACACAACATAAATACTCTTATAGGAAACTTGACACTTGGAATAGAAAACTTAACGACATTGTAGTATTTTTGTAATGTTGTTATTAAGTAGGCGAAACCGTGTTTAATTGCAAGTTTTTACTTCTTGTTTACCAATGAATCAATCTGGAGGGAAAGTTCCCCAAAACCTTCACCTTAAGGTTAATTATCAACAAATTCGAAGTCCCCGTTCGATCACCCTACCAACTTTTTATTCGGCTTGCTAGCTAAGTAGCACCTTCCTTTAAAATCGACCCTAAATTTTTGTTCCATTATATTTATTTATTTATTTAATCTTTATTGACCACAAAAACACGGTACAATTGGCGAGCTTAATGCTTAAATGCATTCTCTACCAGTTAACCACTAGGCCAAACAGATATGCACGAAGAGCGGTTATAGGTAGTTATAACGCGTATCGAATTGATGCTACTGTTGATTACCAAAGGTGACGGCAACCAATTACCAATTCCTGTGGACTCTCTCGAACTACTACTCGTGTCGGCTAGTTACATGAAAAAAATCTGGACATGAGTAGACGAAATCTCACCAGAAGATTAATGGACCATGGGAATGTTCAGAGAGGGGGTTTGAGCTCGCAATCGCTTCGTAATGTCTCTCCATCCGCCTGCGCACACCCACTCCTCGGAACACCCTATTGTCTCCAAATACAATGAAAAATCGAACAAAGGCTTCGTGCTGTTAAACTAGCCCTTACCACCCTGTAATAAGGTCTAATTAAACCATGCCTGACAGTACCAGTATCGTAGTTTTCGTGATGAGAACCGATTATTATGGCCAGTGTGTGATTGATACGAAATACTTACCTAATTCGATGTCTGCTTTCGTAACTTAATTCAATGTGTAACTGGTGTAACCATGCACTGTGCATTGTAACTATGTACATGTACTTGTAGAAAGATTTGCTTTCACTAATAAACTTCTAAGATTAATAATTATGGTCATTCTCATAGTTCTACTATGATATAAAAAGTTAGCCATATCATAGTACTACTATGACTACATAATTAATGACCGTTGAAATATATGAGCAAAACTAGCACACCCTATATTTTTTTCTGAAATAAAAGTAGCCTAAGTTACTCCTTGTTACATCAGCTATCTGCCAGTGAAACTCCTGTCAAAATAGGTCCAGCCATTTCAGAGATTAGCCGGAACAAACAGACAGACAGACAAAAATTGTAAAAAATGTAGTTTTGGTATATGTACCTTGTATACATCCAAATGCACTTAGTAAATGTGATGTTATTTATTAGTGAACTTCAAACTTAAGTTAAAATATTTGCATAACTGATCACAATAGAATAGAATAACGTTCTATTCTAACATTTTTTTGTATGTAGAAGTATCGAGTAAGTACACAGAGACCTAGTTACTGGTACAGATCCAATTGTCGCCCGGTCGTTCATTGTTGCACTGTTTACCCTGTTGCCGGAGTCGGAGGTCGCTCATTCAGCGATTTATTGCCACTGCCAATTGCAATAAAGTTTATTGCACATGCCCTATTTTATACTGCGCTCATCTCATCGCAGCATCGACTGCAGTCTGCACAGGACTGCAACTTTTCAAATCATGTAATGTTTTTATTTCTTGACCCGTATTTTTCTTTGTTTTTGTTTTGTTTTGTTTTAATGATTGTATGCACTTTCAGTGCATTCACGATATATTGTATGAATAAACAGCTTATCATCTTAACGCGACTGGCTTTTTAAAACTAATTTCTGTTTATCATTAATTTTATTTTTGTAAAGTAATTTCCATAAAAAACACTCCTAATATTGTTTAACAAATAAGTCTCGTCTGAAAAAATGGACATACATGTTCTTGAGTAAGTCTACTTATCTGTCATTTAGAGCCTTTGTACACGGCGCGTTTTTGAAGCGTATCCGACGAAAACGTGCGGAATCTGCGCGTTTTCCGCGCTGCAAATGACGAGGCGGATGAGGCGTTTCCTCGTACGATTACGCGTTTTCAGTGCCAAAAACGCGCGGACTACGTAAAAATACGCCGTGTGGAGAGGCTCTTCAATATCTCTGAAGAGTTTAGAGTAGAAAAGGAATTAAAAATGTTTAAGTTGACGAATTACGAGTATTGCGATCAAGATTTGATCAAAAAATCTCAAGTAGATACAACGAGTGAAACAACAATGTATCTTTCACCCAATAAGTACAGTTGCAACGTCCGAGAAATTGTTATGGGTTGGGTGAAGCCTCACTTCAATGCAAAAAGAGCCAATAAAAATTTACCGGTCCCTTATTGTCAACACGAATGTTGTTTTATTCAAGTCATTACGGTGCTATAAGACTGCAAGATGCTCTGAAGATACGGCCGGATAATAAATGAAAGCAACGAGGTGATACGATTATCGTTATTCTTGATTATATTTTTTTGTTTGGTACTTATTCTTGCTTTATTTTTTAGTTTAAAGATAAATATTTTAAATATGATTAACCTGCGATGTTGACTGTTGGGTCTGGAGCCGTGCTTATAATTATTCGATTAAGTGGACTATCAGTGGTCCTTTATATTGATGTGATCAGTGATGAGTACTTACACATCTATACATCTATACAAATAAATAAAATTGGAGTGTCTGTTTGTAATATTAAAATAACCGCTTTTTACTAAGTGCATTCGAATGTATACACGGTACATATACCAAAACAACATTTTTTACAATTTTTGTCTGTCTGTCTGTTTGTTCCGGCTAATCTCTGAAATGACTGGACCGATTTTGACGGGACTGTCACTGGCAAATAGCTGATGTAACAAGGAGTAACTTAGGCTACTTTTATTTTAGAAAAAAAAATTTGTTATGCGATACGAAGTTCGCCTGGTCAGCTAGTAAACAAATTAAAAGGGTAAGTTTAGTTCCTATTACAAAACGGACTTGGTGGAGTTCCAGTCCCATACAGTCCATACTTCTAACGATGACGATGAAGAAATTCGAGAATGTGACACGAGCTATTAATTTGGTGTCGTATCCGAATGTAAACTTCTTTTTAAGTTATAGGTAACTAACTTATAATATAATTCGTAAGCCCTCTGTTTTATATTATCATTCCATTGCAAACACTTTCTTCATAAACCAATAAATGGAACGATATAAACCATCAAGGAAAGTACGTATACGTGTGAGTTTAAACGTTCTGTTCAAACTGACAACCGGATCGCCTCGCACCATGTTTATTTCAGTACGATTGTTATTGGATGAAATATTAGAATGCGGTTATTCGCCAACTTTCCCCACGAGATTGTTTTACTTGCGTGTTTCTCCATATTGTCTAATAATTATTCGATATCCATTGCACATTTCCTGTTGGCGACAACATTATGATTGACATTTATAGCTTTCTCTCAGTAAACAGTTTTTCTTTTGATGTTCGCATCTTATGGATATATGAGATGATATGTATATGTATGTATACAAAGATAAAGATGTATGTTTCCACTTTAGTATCCAAATATTTTTTATGCCTATAAGCCACATTTTGGTAGTTTTGCGCCGGCCCAAGCATATCTATGAAGGGCTTTTTATAAGCGTATGTTACGAAGGACGTGGGAATTCATTTTGCTTCATAGCTATGAGGTTTACTAATAAAAAGGGTTCCTCATATGATTGCACCTTATGCTGCAAGATTACTGTTGAACGTTACAGATTATTTCTAAAGTTTTTTTTGTGGACGTCATTCACCCCACTGATAGCAACCATCAATCAAATAATTTATTAATGACCTCGCATGCAGCGCGCGCGCGCGCGCACACACACACACACACACACACACACACACACACACACACACACACACACACACACACACACACACACAAATACACACACACAACTAAGAATTCTAATTTACAATAAATAGATTAAGTTATAAATTACTATTTGTTATCATGTTCTTCAACTTCTCTTCTGTAATTTCATAACGAGTGGGTAAATCCTATTCTCCCACGACACAGTGAATCCTAGTGTGGGAGCTAGTTTACATACATGATTTTATATAAACAAAGTTTATAAAATAAATAAATAAATTTCAATTTTCAATTTTTAAATTTTCAATCAAATCAAACCCAATCAACATTTCAGTTACTTAGAACTATGCGAAGAATCTCCAAACATAGCGATTCTCGGCAAACTTTCGCCGCTAATTCAATCGAGATCGTTTTGTATTAATTAGGCTTTCTCAGTTGTCGGTTGTGCAACGCGGTGCATTGACCTTGACTCGATTGCCGGTGGACTGGCCTTTGCTTGGTAATGCCAAATTGTTTGCCGTAGAAGGTATAATGGATGGCAAATGTAAAACATATTCGTATCGATGATTTTTGATTAATATATCTGCGACTAGTTTGCCGAGGTCTAGATTCGAAGGTCATATTAAATAATTGTACAATTATATGTATATAAAATTTTAAATACAATTAGAGAAATAGGATAAATAACAGCAATTTCAATAAAATGTATGTTTGTCTTCAAATCAAACACCGTCTTCGAAGGCCTTCATCAACATGACAACTAGGGATTGCAATCCGGTGTCATTTTCAATCCGGCCGGATTTTACCGGATTTTCACCAATCCGGCCGGATCCGGCCGGATCCGACCGGATTGATCACGTGATCAGAATTTTTCCTTCTCGTTCCAATATACAGGGTGAGTTGGAAAGGTATAATGATACTTATGTATATTTACACATAAGATACATTGTAAATTTACAGCATATCATTTTGGGATTTTACGTATTTGTTTTGATTTTGTGAAAATAAATAAATTTAATGAAAGTATCAAATAAATAATGCCACGCATACGCTAGTAGTAAAAGTTCATTGGCCGCGCGCGTAGTAGGTATCAGCTGTGCCTCAGCACCACGTCGCCGCGCCGCACCGCCCCGAGCCGCGCGACCCGCGTCGACCAACTTTTCCTTCATACTTTTATCGGCTTAGGACGATAAAAAAAACCATGAAATATCAGAAAATTGAACAACAACATACCTAGTAAATTATTATTTTAAAGTGAAACATAATAATTTATTAGGTTGGTACCTACTTAATTAACTTAAAGAAAGTAATTAATATGGTATTCTTGGCGTTATTTAAAAAGTTGGAATCACGATATTTACGTTTGATTATTTACATAAACTATGAACTAAACTTACCCACTAAGTGTATTTTAATAATTGTTCTAAGTGTCCACCTCCGTTTTGGATGCACAGTTCAGCCCGGCGCGGGCGCAAATTGTCTTTTAAGTTTTCTTAACACTAACCTATTCGATTTAACGACCATAAAAGCACTTATAATTTACATACATACATACATACTTATAATTTAGATACCACCTCCCAGTTAGTCTGCCCTCGATGAAGTAGGATCCGATAGCACAGTCATTTATGTAGGAACTGTTCGTTTGAGAATGGTAAAGGATCGTTCCTCCTTGTTCTTGGCGTGATTATTTTCACTCGTTTAACAAATAAATCGCAACACCAATAATTATTAAAATCGCAAACACTGCTGCGCTCACGGCGGAACAACTGTTTGTGTACTGTGTATGTGTACCTACCTACATTGCTTTCGCACGGCAACGCGGCAGACGCGGGGCGGGGGGGGGGGGAGGCCGAAGCGAGCGGCGCGGCGGTTTTTGGCCTTTGTCGGTACGTTATTTACGACGGCGGCACGGGCGCCCGAGCGGTTTCATAGAACGGCGAAAAAGCATTGCGAAACGTTCATTTATCGCATAGGGCACGAAAGGCGTAAGCAAGGCTAGTAGTTCAATGACCACGCGCGTTCTATCAGCTGTGCCCCGCCCCGCGCGCGTCGCATCCCGCAGCGCGCTACGCTATCCCGTAACTTTTCATTCATATTTTTATCGCTTAGGACGATTAAAATGAAATAAAATATCAGAATGTGCAATTGCACAATGACCTGCAAAATTATTATTTTAAAGTGAAACATGACATGATAAGGTAGGTAAGTAACTTAATGTAGGTAGCTTATGTAATGTAGGTAACTTATGTAATTTTGGCTAAGTAGGTAGGTAGCTTATGTAATGTAGGTAACTTAATGTAGGTAGTTAAGTAACTTAAGGTAGGTAAGTAACTTAATAGCGGGGCCCGGATAGCTGTCGAGTCCACCATGAAGTATCTGGGATTGGTGCTCGACAGCCGATGGGAATTTGGGCCCCACTTCAGGCGACTGGCGCACAAGCTGATGGGCGCAGCGGGCGCGCTTTCAACATTGCTTCCCAACTTGGGGGGCCCGAGTGCCTCCTGTAGGCAGTTGTACGTGGGAATCGTGCGGTCCATGGCCCTGTATGGGGCCCCTGTGTGGGCGACGGACATGACGGCCAGCACTCTCGCCGTTCTACGCAAACCGCAGAGGGCGATGGCCGTCAGAGTCGTCCGCGGGTATCGCACGATTTCCTACGAGGCGGCTTGCGTCCTGGCCGGATCCCCGCCCTGGGACCTAGAGGCGAAAGTACTCGCGTCATTATACCGATGGCGCGAGGAAGAGCGGGTACGGGGTTCGAGGCCGGTGCAACGGCAGATTGCGCTGCGCCGAGAGGAGCTCCGTCAGGTCTTGGTGGCGGAATGGCGGCAAAGCCTTCTGCGCCCTACCGCCGACCTCGCTACCATCGAGGCGATCCGGCCAGTACTCGACGACTGGCTCGGGAGAAGGCACGGCTTCCTGTCATCTAGGGTGACGCAGGTGCTGTCGGGCCACGGCTGCTTCGGCAAATACCTGTGCCGCATAGACAGGGAGCCGGACGCTCGGTGCCACCACTGCGTCCATTGCGGGGAGGACACGGCGCAACACACGCTCGCCGAGTGCGTAGCTTGGGAGGAGCAGCGCCGTGTCCTCACAAATGAAGTAGGAGGCGATCTGTCGCTGCCGGCCGTAGTGCGGAGGATGGTCGGTAGCGCAGAGTCGTGGGACGCGGTGGTGTCCTTCTGCGAGGACGTGATGTCGCAGAAGGAAACTGCGGAACGGGAGAGGGAGATCTCGACTCCCTTCCCCGGCCGCAGAAGGCGCACCGGGCGCAGAGGAAGGGCGGACAACGCCCTTTTCCGGCCCCCATGAATGGGTCCAGGGGCGAGGGACTTGGGGAAGTCCCCGCCCCCCTATTCAATGGACCCGAGTCGCAGGCGCGCGCGGGTGTCAGCGCGCGCCTCTGAGGCGATGCACGGGGTAGTTCAACACCTCACTACCCCGTGCAGGAGACGAGGCCCGGGCAGACCCGGCCAGCACCAGTGTGGGGCTGCGGAAGAATTTGGATTCCCGCGGCCCCGCGCGCACGTGCGAGGAGACACCGGGGTGGTTTTAGCCGGTAAGAGTCCGGCACGCCCCTCTGCCTTTCCCCAAGCGGAGGTAGTCCATGAGGATTTCCCCCCGTAAAAAAAAAGGTAAGTAACTTAAAACTTAATAATACTTAATCTTGGCGTAGGTATTTAAAAAGTTGGAATTACGATATTAACAACAATTGGCTATTTACATTAAACTATGAATTAAACTTACCCAATTAATTATTCAAAGTTTCCACCTCCGTTTAATTAATCGGTACATTAATAGGTATTGTTCATTTGAGAACGGTAAACGACTGCTCTTTCTTCTTCTTGGCATGATTTAAAATCACTAGTTTATCTAAAAATTGTCAATGTAAACAATACGATTAATTAACCGACTTTTTGTTTAATTGCTTTCGGACGGCCAGACGCAAGGGAGCGTCTCACCCCGCTCCCCGGAAGGCCCCGGAAGGCCCGGCCGGGCGAACGCCGGCGCATACGTACGTAGTAAGTAAGGACGGCGCGGGGCGGCGGCGCGGTGTCATAAAACGATAAAACCGAGCTTCGGGAATAGCGGCGAATACAAAGCATTGCGAAATTCATTCATGTATCGTATAGCGCGCGCGACTAAAATGATACTTTTAACTATTATTTAAAATATTAATTTTATTATGTTTTTTTTTCTTTTTGTAAAACATCTTAATATTAATTCAAAGTAATTAATAAGGTAGTCTGTGTCACATAACGTGATAAGGTTCGTATTTTTTTTTACGATTTAGATTCGTAAAATTTTATGCTAGTTCATCTCAGTTGCCTCTTCGGAAACTATGGTTTTTTTTTCGAGACACCTTTTGGAATCATCCTGTATACTGTTTTTGAGGTAATATTTTTTTTGGATTATAAATGAACGCAAATGCGAGCCGTAATAAAGCCGTAGCACCTAATGATAATTATTTTAACATTATTAAGAGGAAAATTTTGATATTATATTTATTTTTATAATGGATATACTCAAAAACTATTGGAGTAATTTCGAAAAATTTTACACCAATAAAAAGATACATTATTCCTTAGTGAGATAGGCTATATTTTACTGTGATTAATAATGTTTTTTTCTTACTTCATCAGAAGTAAAAATGTTTGACGCCCAGCGAAGTGGCTACGGTTCAGCTAGATTATCATATAGGGTGGCGCAAAAGTTGCCACCCGATGTTCTTTGACTGTATTTTGTTTAATAAATGAAAAACTTTAGTTATGCTATTGGATTGTGTTTATTTCATGTCTAAATATTTGTTTTCATTAAGTAGAAAAATGATATCAGCCAAGTGGCTGCCACTAGAATCGGTCCTGTATGGTCCCGATTTATGGCATTTTCCATCACTCCCTCCAGAACTTTTGGCAAAAGGTTTCCGCATTTATGACGGATATTCTCTTTGAGGGCTTCAAGAATCTGAGGCTTGTTGACATAAGCTCGTGACTTCAAGAAACCCCACCAAGAACCCAAAATAAGTCTAAAGCGGTTAAAACGGGCGATCTTGCCGGCTATTGCAAATGACAAAAAACGGGAGATTATTATGATTACTCCGCGATTTTGAGGTGTATAGCGATTTATGTTTTATTGACGTGTATTTTGTATCTGTTTTCTATACAAATATCACAGCAAAACTGATATTTACCGCCATTTGAAAAAAATATAGCATCTTCCGATAGGGTAATGATGACTCTTGCGCCACCCTATATTATACCTGCATCTGGATGTAAACAGTCCAAAAACTGTAATTTTAGTTAGAAGTAAAACAGATTGTCAGTGCAACTTATCTTCTAAAAAATACGTATATATCAATTGCTGTATTTGTTTCTCTTTATTTTCTTTAAGAAGGGAGCCAATAACAAGTGAGCATGTATACTACTACACTTCTTCACAATAATATTTTTAAGGACGTTTTTCTGTTGTAGTGTTACCGCGCATCAATTAAAATACATCTACAGCTTACAGCTATATCCATTTAGGGCAAATATTACAAATTATAAACAAGAAGTATTATTAACGAGAACATAATTTCACACTTAACTTACAATTTATCCATTCCGTACTTTGTGTTGTATATGTTACCGGCAAAACCCGATTTCAGGTTAAACTAGTTTGGCCTAGGCCAAACTAGTTTGGCGCGACACGATTAGGCAAAACTAGTTTCTCGTCAATAAGTATGGCTTATGTTTAACTTACCACCAAATAAATCATTGTTAACCCAAAAGTAGTAAATGATCACCAAAATTAAAACAGCATTTTAATGTAAAATTATAACCAAAGATGGTAATTCATTTTTTGATTCACAAACAGGCTTCCGAACGTCTCCGGTGCTGCGGGAAGTGCAGCCCTTCCGCCCTTGCGTAACAAACTGCAGGCACTCCATGCTCGCCTACGCAGCTTGCCTGCAGTTGGTTACAGCGGGCGGGCGCTGCTCTCCCTCCGCGCCTCCGGGGTTTACATTCACTCTAGGGGTAGACTAGTACCACGTGGGGTCGGGGTTGACTAAGTCGGTTTTGTAACCATTTCGACCTACATCTGGAAATTAAAAGAATCCAAAACATACGCGAGCAGTTAATTTGGTGATCATTTACTACATTTGGTGTTCGAATACAATTTGAAGTGCAGTCGTGACTAAAATAGCTGTAATTTAAGAGCTTTAAAGCACAAAGATTTGTTGAATAAATATAAATCCGTAACAATTCGGTTCTAATCAGTTTTAGACTGATGAGAAACTAGTTTTGCCTAATCGTGTCGCGCCAAACTAGTCTGGCCTAGGCCAAACTAGTTTAACCTGAAATCGGGTTTTGCCGGTAACGTATATAACATCCTTATTGAACGTTAGGAATACCGGAATGCCATGCTAGATTAATTACAACATCTATACCAGACATTTACAGCATCTACACTAGCAACAGGATGTTTATTTTGTCAAAAATTTGCGTGACCGGATCCGGTCACCGGATCCGGTAAATTCAACCGGATCCGGTATGAATAAAAAACGCCGGATCCGGCCGGATTACCGGATCCGGTTTTCCGGATTGCAATCCCTAATGACAACGCTTTATTTCCAGATGAAATACAGATTTTACTAAAATCAACCGTAAGAAATCGTCTTCGTATTATCGCACACAACACACTTCGTGTTCCGCACAACGTATCGTCCACAACTCCGTCATTCTTCCTTCCATTCCATTCGTCTTGGCAAACCGTCATTCAGGCCTAGTTCTACATTCACACTCACTCATTACGTTCTCTTCCACGCACCTTACATTCTTTACATTTAGTTTTAACTTAAAATTATCAATTCCACATGTATTTTGTAGATCAATCACATGGCGCAATGGTTACCATGCCGGACCGCGCCGCCGCGCCGTTCAAAGGGTCTTGGGTTTGATTCCCAGTGAGCCGGATATTTGAATAGCACTCACGACGTATACAAACATATAGATATGTGTTTGCAAATAAAACATAGGTTTGAACTAGAATAGGCTATGAACGAATGTTTTTCACCATTCAGTTTGAACTAAAAAAAATTCTTCTAAGGTTCGTCTGTATCACTCGTATAAGAGTGAAAATGTTAGAGTCCGACCGAAACTGGTTTTTCAGCCGAAACCGAAACCGAAACCGAACCTTCGGCCTTAGGTCCAGTTTCGGCCGAAACCGAAACCGAAACCGAAACTTAGGGTGAGGCCAAACGAGCGTATTTTTGGTGCTGTGAGTCACGTGAAATGAGCTGGTTTCATACAAAAGATCTAATTCAATTCTTTGAAATTTGTATTTTACGCGATTTTACGATTTACGCTATTTTATGCGACGCACAGCTCAAAAAATACGCTCGTATAGCTACACCATTAGGGTATTTTTTGAGCTGCTCATTTGTGGACCCAACAGAAAAAAGTAGGTTAAAGGAGCCGAATTTTTTAGGTCAACCTTCAAGCTATCTGTCCCCTAACGTTGACCCACTACTTACGGGACACCCTGTATAGGTACTGAAATCTTGCGTGTTTTTTTTTCACATTTTTATTTGTAGGTACATTTTTATGTGTATTAACTGCCTTCAGTTCGGTAAACTTATCTTAACGTAAACGACAAAATTCGAAAAAATGTGGGTACCTATGGATGAACGCTGTTTTTAACCCCTGACGAAAAAAGAGGGGTGTTATAAGTTTGACGTGTCTGTGTATCTTTATGTCTGTCTGTGGCATCGTAGCTCCCAAACGGAGGAACCGATTTTGATCTAGTTATTTTTTGCATGAAGGTGACTTAATCGAGTGTGTAATTAGCTCTGTTTAGTGTATATCAAACTGTCGGGGGTTTTTTAAATTTTAATTTAAGATCATTTAAATAGATCATTTAAATTTTAGCCCCATTTTACTAAAATACGTCAGTGAAAACCGCATGCAAATTGATTTAGCCGATTTTGAAATTACCCTGAACAAACGCACATAAAATACAAACAAACGAAAATTCTAAAAATAATTGCTATGGACTCTTTTGCGTTGACTTTTGTGTACAGACATATCGATCAGTTACCGTTTCATTGTAATGGATGATTTGGGATTTAGACTTTGAAAATACTACTAGTGAATGCCCTCGCTTTGCTTCCGTAAACCTTTCTGTAAGCCCTCACTCAATAAATGTAAGTATGGGCGAAATTGACATAAAGTAATTTATTTATTTGTAAACCGTTTGAAATAAACCAACCACTAAATGTTAACCAAAGCTCACTACAATACGTATGTATTGTAAGTTATAAGGGAGTGAAAACCGCAGGTAAATCTGTCGTTCCTGAGAGTAGCCAGAACAAACGCACAGATAAATAGACGAAAACTACTTTTTATATAATCTATTACGATTTACGTCCAATTAATACCCCTAGTAAAAGTTTTACTTAAATATCTTCCAGGTACAGTTTCTATACCATGCTTGGATATGAGTTCCGTATCATTATCTATACAGCATTAGACACTATATTATATCCTTTTTTCTACCTGTTGCCGTTATTAATATCGAGCAAAAAACGACTAAAATCAAGCGCCAAAGCACCCTGTGCCCTGTCAGACGCTCTTCAGATTAATGAACAAATTAAACATGTTAAATCAATGACTTCACTTGAAAAGTCAGCGCCCACGGGTTAGCCACGAACTTAACCGAACGATGCACGAAAATTCACGAACACAGAGTTTCGGTTTGGCCGAAAGTTTCGGCCAAATTTTTCCGAAACCGAAACCGAAACCGAAACTAGATTTTTTGGCCGAAACTGGCCGAAACCGAAACCGAAACCGAACCTTCGGTCGGTCTCTAGAAAATGTGTTTCATGGCACCATTTCATTTAAATTTACCTTTAGCCAGTCATGTTCAAATGGAACCCCCTCAAGCGCTCTTTTGTGACGTGACCCGGTGAACTGTTCTCTCTGGGATACGTTTCATTCAACACTTGAATATTATTAATAGCTTTTTAGCACCGAAGATCATTGGTAATGAGATAACATGACGTTGGGCCAGAGTCAGAACAGAACTTAGAACGATTAACATTTACTTTTCCATTGCATGGCCAAATTCATTGCGAATACAAGTTTTACTATCAATTTATTGTTAGTTGTTTAATTTATGGGTAGTATCCCTTATTTAAGAAAGGAAGTTAGGTACTTGTCTTACTGAAGGGGGAAAAGTAGATATGAGTGAATTAAAAAATTTGTCAGATTTACTTGAATCTCGGAAATTAGCTACTGAATTACCAAATCCTCAAATTCACAAAATACGTATTAGTTGTATAATTTTGAAACGTAATGCTATGAATATCTCTAGACAAATTCGCAGGCATAGCTATTGTCAAAGTCAAACAAATCGTGCTCTATGTTTTCCTACTATGTCACATCACAACTCTCAGTAGTTCACTGTTATCCTTTGTTGTGTCTGGGTCTAAGGGAAACGACCTTAAAAGTTGGTGTCGTTATGAAACGTGCCTAAAACGGCCTCCGTTGGGTGCAAGCCAAAAAGCTGAAAAGCTAAGCCTTGAGTGTCAGGCACTCGCGGCTTAGAGTCACGTGACCTACTAAACTCTACTCAAGGCTGCATATGCGCTTTTCTTATGCAACGAGCTTTTGAGAGCATGCATTGTAAGGTAGATTGGCTCTAGAGTTATTTTTCTTAGTGATGCAGGTCAATTATAGCTTCTGTTTGTATTGCTGAAGGCAGTTTATTATGAAAGTATTGTGAGCAGACGTCTCATTTTGAGAGGAGCAAATTGCTATTTTCAGTCCAAGATTTTTTTTTGTAGTTAGTAATGTTAGTTAACTGTAATGAGATTTTGAGTTAGATTTCCAGTTAGACCAGATATTATAGGACGTTTTTTCTTTAAAAATGGGATTAAAAATGGGAAAGGAATACTCCTTTATAACAAACTTTATTCCCCTTCCACCTGCTCCAATCTATACAAATAAATAAAATTGGAGTGTCTGTTTGTAATATTGAAATAACCGCTTTCTACTAAGTGCATTTGGATGTATACACGTTACATATACCAAAACAACATTTTTTACAATTTTTGTCTGTCTGTCTGTTTGTTCCGGCTAATCTCTGAAATGGCTGTACCGATTTTGACGGGATTTTCACTGGCAGATAGCTGATGTAACGAGGGGTAACTTAGGCTACTTTTATTTTAGAAAAAAAAATAGTTTGTTAGGCGACACTAAGTTCGCCGGGTCAGCTATCAAATAATTCTAACAAGAAAGGGTGCATTTGTATGTATTTACGTAGGTTTGCATACGCGTGTCCGTGCATTATGTGCATGTAGTAGCGCAAGCGCATACGTGCGTGTTACTAAGATATCATGGTACCACTTGCGAGCCATAAAAGAATCTAATGAAGAATGAAGTAATCGCTGTCAGTCTGTTACACGGGCAGCAGTGAATGTGTAGATATGTACAATGTACATTCCTTGGCTCTGCGCTGTACTTAGTCCACAAATGCCATAGTGTAGTGTTAGTATACCGGTCGAGTCGGTAAAAAGGCTCGGACCGGTTGAAACAGGGCTTGCATCTATAATCTTATTTATTTATTTAATCTTTATTGTATATACAAATGTATTAGAACAAAAGGCGGTCTTAATTCTAAAAGCATTCTCTTCTTTATCATCTTCTTCATAATCTTCTGTATATTTTAAAACTAGGAAACACTCTCGCTTTGCTTCGGTTTTCGTAATTCAATAATTATTTTTATTTTTAAATATAGCCCATGTTGGCCATGTTATTCAGAAACAATAGAGCATCCTATTGGTGAGAGAATTTTTAAGTCTGTCCAGTAGTTTCAAAAATCAATTCATTTCTCTTTATAATATTAGTTTAGATTTTAAAATAGGCGAAAACGCCACTGCTAAGTTAGAAATCTAGTAATGATCCGAGTCCTGTGAGTAAAGACATTACAAGTCTGTCCAACACTGTAGTGGGATAAGACTGGTAGGGTCAGTGGTCAGTACTTGGTGAGTTTCATGTATTTCAAAAAGTGTACAGTGAGAAGAAAACCTATCGAATTGTAAAATAACGAATGCAACAACCCTAGCCTAGAATAGAGTCAGATGCGCTTGGCTGCGCACAGATTGCGTTCACTAGAATATCTCTCTGTATTATTTTTTGTAAATTTTTTTGCTTAATTATTTGCTGACGCTCCTGGTCCGAAATTGAAGTAGACACTTCAAGGCGATTTGTCTCCTATGCGACTGGCCTACCTTGGTTGGTTCGGAATTCGGATTACGGAATTCGCCGAATTTAAAGATGTGCTTGGAGAAAAAAACTGATTTTGCGTCTTTTGCGGTTAAAAAGGCTGCGAGTTAATTCAGCTGAGTACTGTAAGTGCAGCAATCTGTCTTGGCTGGGAGTCGAACCCGGGCCTTCACAAGCAGGGTATCAACTGAGCATCGTCAATTATCATCTTACAAAATCGTCAAAACATTTGTAAAAAAAAAATATTTACACAAGCCTAAGTAGCCATAAAAGCATCTAAGAAAAGTTTAAATATGCACTTAAAACGAGCGAGTGTTCTCGAAGCATCTAGTAACGGTAGCGCCCCCTGGTGACGGACGGCGGATGGCGAGACGAGAAATGTTTATATTTTTGTCCGCTCATCCGCCACGAGCCACCACTTCCTGTCTCGGAAACGGAGCAAGTCGTAAACACGACTCTTGGGTAATTGTTATCTCGAGTTCTCGACCAAGGAACAAATAATATTATGGAACCAACTGGTTTGGCTTAAAAAAATTACGTTCGTAAGTGTAGCAGTACTACCTATGTACCTACTGCTGATAATCTAAATTTTACTAACAAAAAATAACCGACTTTAAAGTTACTCTAATACTACTTGTCAGATCTCAAATTTATGTGGGACCACATGACAAGCACCTGCGTTCGATTAAAAAAAGAATCATCGAAATCGGTTGGCGTGATATTGAGTTATTCGTCCATTTGTCGCGCACATAATTAATGCAAATGTAACACTTACATGGTTTTCTCATAGACACCATAGTCAGATCTCAATAAAATTTAAGTGGGACCACATGACAAGCACCAGCTTTCGATTAAAAAAAGAATCATCAAAATCGGTTCACCCAGTCGAAAGTTCTGAGGTAATAAACATAAAAAAAACAGTCAAATTGAGAACATCCTCCTTTTTTTGAAGTCGGTTAAAATATAAATTCTTCACACTAGAATTCCGTAGAAATGGAACAACTACCGTTATTCTCAAGGGTAATGAAAATTACAGATCTAAGTTTTCAGGGTTCCTAATATTAGCAACCCGGACTCTTTCAATTGTTTTAGGTACCCAATTACCCACAGAACATCTAATAATAATTAGATGTTCTGTGCAATTACCCATCGCATGGCTTGGCGCTTTCTTTTTCGCGACCATGGCATAGAATTAAATTATCGATGCGTTGACAACATTCGATTTTCGAATAATGTTTGTAAAAACCAACGTCGGACGATTTTTTTATTATTTATTTAAGCGGTAAATTCAACTGCGCCTTACTGATTGCTTGATTAGTGCGTAATGAATCCCAACTCAATAACAACACGTGGTTAAGTGGTGTCAGCTGTGTCGACGGATTGAACCGAGTACACTTGAGAGAAGGATCCCTAGGGTTGGGGTATTGTAAGCCAGTAACCCCTCCAATTATGTCCTTATTTTTGTACTTCCTTTTTTTTCAATTATGTTATGTCAACAAAGACTGCTAACACCCCAACTCAGAGTCACTAACGGTTACTTAAATCGCTCCTTAGTACAGAATTTGTATGGTGATTGTTTACTAAGGAGCGATTAAAGTAACCGTCAGTGACTCCGATTTGGGGCGTATGTCTGATAATTCATACTGATAATATTACAGGAGCGGATGTGGTTTAGAGAGGTCTCAATACGAAATGGTTCTACTTAAACATTTGGCAAATTATTGAATTGACCAACTAATCCTTAACCAATTTTCCGTTTTGTTTCGTAACTACTGACTAGTTTTGGTATGGTTCAAAAAATTGGAAGCTTCATGCTGAAGTTCCCATGGTGATGGGTTTGGAGCGTTTTGGTTTTTTTAGTTTTTACCTTTAATTAGGCTTTTCTATGATATGTGGGGTGAGTTTAACCAGTTTACATAAAAAGTCAAACAGCAAAAACAGCCCTAGTTGTACATGACAGTACAAAGGTCCACCTGGCAGAGATCATGTCTCTATTAACATGTCATTAATAAATGATGTTAATCAATTTCTGTTTGATTACTAATTACACGTTGTCCCTTATTTGGCAAAGGTGGGATTGATTATTCATTGACAAATTAGACTAGATGCTGATGATGAGACATAGACACTTGATGCTTTTAACATAATTATAATTTCATTTATTTTATAGTAATCAATTAACCGCCCTCGCTTTGCTTCGGTTTTCTTATTTTTTTTACATCTTGGGTTACATTATTGGAGTTTTACTAAGGATCCCTAATTTTTTTTTGAAAATATAATATGTCACCATGCCTATGTCACTCGGGGATAGTGTAGCTTCCCAACAGTGAAAGAATTTTTCAAACCGGTTCAGTAGTTTCGGAGCCTATTCAATGCAAACAAACAATCAAATCTTTCCTCTTTATAATTTGTAATATTAGTATATAAATAAATAACTGTTCTAAATTATGATTAAATGATTTTTTAAATACATAGCTTTATTTTCATGTTCTAATTACAGTTCGGCCGCTGTATCTTGGCGCGTCTGAACATAGGCTTTGCGAACTTTAGCGCATGTAAGACAGAGATGGCAACACGAATATGCTAACGTATGACTGAGACACAATACACCGCGTATCGAGTATTGGCGAATTAAGTTACTGCGCAGCCTTCTGCGGGAAGTTCAGACGCGCCAAGATACAGCGGCCGTAGTGTACATATATTTAAAGTGGCAGAGTCTGTTGAATCTTCCCAGGTGACACCAGTCACAGTTAGTCGTATAGACCGGAGGGTTCTTACGATTCTCAGAGCTCGAGTGGGAGCTAGACTACTAGACTTCGTGAGTTGCACAGCTTTAATCAACACTTCTTGTCACTGACTCGGTTTGAGAACATTCGTCGACTTCCCGTTCGAGTAATGAGTACGAAGTGTCTTTTACTAAGCTTAAGTTAGACGTAGACGCCTCTGTTTGTTAGTAAAAATTGTATTACTAAGTGGGATCTGGCAGACTTACACTACTTAAAAATATGACGAGAGACGACCCTATACGTTGTTGGTAGTGAAGCTGCATGGGAAGCAAAGGGTTCCGGGTTCGATTCTCGGAAGGGAACGTAACAGATAAATATTTGTTCCCTGTCGTGAGTGATGTGTTAAATTGTGTTGTCCGACCGGTATCCTAGTGTGTGTATTTATTTTATTATTGAGAACTCCCGAGTAGGTAGGTATGTCTTCTTTCGGGGAAAGGGTTTATTAGTTTTGCTTTTAGTTCTTTAATTATTATTGCGTGCTGGGTTTTGAATACTCCGGAGGGGAGTTCTTGTATAATTTGTAACACCTATTATTATTATGGTATTTATTTGAACAACGACTTATAAATTATTGTTCTTCAACATATTACAATGATATTGCGTCGTAGAACACCATAAATTACCAACACAATAAAAGTTTAACTTTATTTACTCAAAACATCTGCCGTTTTGTTTTTCAGCGGCTCAAGGCTTTTATTGAAAGGTATTTCTATGAATTGTAATTAATTCGCTTATTGTCCAACTGTATGAAGTCGCGTGTATTTCTGTGTCAAGATCGTATTAAACACTTGTTATAACTTATAAGAAAGTTGTTTGAGCAGTAAATGACGACACTAACATTGAAATTAATTTATTGACCATGTACACACCGACATACGCCATAGAGTAATTACTTAATCTCATCAAAAACATAAATGTGAAATGAGAGCAGAGTTCAAAAAAAAAGTATTGAGATCTAAATGGGTGCCAAGTTCTGTGTAGAAAATTCTAAAATTTTAGTCACAAGATGATGTAACTCAAGCTCTAAAGACTTGGCTGTATTTTTTCAATTCGACTGTATTTTTTATGTTTGTTACCTAAGAACTTTTGACTGAGTGAACCGATTTTGATGATTCTTTTTTTAATCGAAAGCTGGTGCTTGTCATGTAGTTCTACTTAAATTTGAGCAAGATCTTACGAGTAGTTTTTGAGTTATCCCTAATTTTGAAATCGGGTATTTTTTATTAAGTTAATATTAGTATATTTTGCAACAGTCCACGGGTAATTTTTGACAACAATTATTATGTTGACAGTCGACATCCATACGAGTGGATACGATGGTAAGTGGTCATCATTGCCCATGGATTGGACATCTGCAACCTGCAACGCTAAACGGATTATTACGTCGCGTTGTCGACTGTAGGTGGAAAGCTCGCTTTGAGCGTGAGTTTCTAGATTCGATTCCCGGGTCAGACATTTATTTATTAATATTTTTTGAGAGATAGTTTTTGATGTTTTTATTGTGTGTCCATAGGAATATAATGTTAATATGACTCAATGCGCGGTATGAGTGTCTGCAGGTTTATTTTATTATCATTAAGTAAAAATGTATTCAGTACTTTGATAACCTTTTACTATAGAATTCGCATGTTAACGGCATTTTCATTCAAAAATAGAAATACTGAACGAACCTTTCATAGACACCAGTTGTTCACCCTCTGAACCGTTCATTCGGGAGTGAATGATCCAGAGCAACCTTTCAGCCTCATGTGTAGATGACCGTGTGTAGTAAACGCGAGTGCTTGTAGCCGATAAACGATAAACAAATCTCTGCAGTTAAAACTTTCGACGTTTATAGGCTCGGTTATATGCAGCAGTGTAAAAAATGCTTTCAGGGCTGCCAAATACAGAATTAACGTTAAAATAATAATAGATTGTTTTAGTTTTTTATTAGGGCTTGAAGCTCTAGTGACAAATTGCCAATAACTGGTATAATACATTTACAATATCGGTTTAAGTGTTCTAGTAATTTATTTATTTATTTCTTTATGTACCTACCATACAAAAAGTATGGAAACAAAGGCGGACTTAATGCTAAAAGCATCCTCTGCCAGTCAACCTTCAGTAAATAATAAAACAACGATGGCGGAATTCAGCGTAGGCCCAAAAAAAATTTTAATTACGCTCATAAACCAGCAGCTTGTTTTAACGTAAGAGATTATCAGTAAAAAGTGCCCAGGGAGATTAGGAGGTAAAATGGATATGCGATAGTCGTTACGTCAGTTGAGAGTAAATTAAGTATTATATATTCGGGACTTGACAGTTTCTTTTCGTTATTAAGCCTAGCTTGAGATCCGCTGGCGATATAAAAACTTTCGGGACTTGAGTAAGCCACTAACCCTCAATTTATCCACTTTGGACCTGCATGGAACTTATATTTTACGTTTAGACTCTGTAATGAGAGTATTTGAAGGATTTTGCAACAATTTTAATATTTCGACCAGCTTTTTGCCCTTCAGTAGTCGCTTATTCCCTCTAGTTAACTAATCTCAGCTCAGGCTTAAAGCTAAAGCAGATTTATAAAATAATTTAACTAAAATACAAATAAGACAGTTGTAGAAATAGACATTGTAAAGTAGCAGCCCTACAATAGCTCTATGTTAATGTTGATGCATGATATCCATCAACAGTCAACACGGATGCGTTGAGATCAAAGATGGCGGTCGTCGAAAATACCGCGAACTTACACGTTCTTTTTTATGGACGAAAATGGCTGCCACTTGCCAGTTTTTCTTATAATATTAATGCCTGTTTATGATCCTTTGAAAAGTCGGATGGTTTGGTATTTGTCTTTATATTTATAAACTAGGTTTTTGCGTGGGGCGCGCGCTGCTAAAGCAGCGCGCGTGCCTTTTTCTTTCGCAAGAGAACAAATAAAAAATTGTTTTTTCAAAAATATCATTGGTCTCCGAAATTCATGTTTCGATTCATGGGTCTGTTTGCGACATGTTCGGCTTCAAACTATTTTTTTGACTGGAGGGGAAGAGGGACAGGAAGCGAGAGAGGGACCGGGAGTGGGAGGAGAGAGAGAGGGAGAGAGGTAGGGAGCGGGGAGGAAGAAAGAGCGGGACAGAAAGTGTTATTTCAAAAATATCATTGGTCTGCGAAATTCATTTTTCGATTCACGGGACTGTTTGCGACATGTTCGAATTCAAACTACTTTTTTGACGGGAGGGGGAGAGGGAGGAGAGAGAGGGAGAGAGGCAGGGAGCGGGGAGGAAGAAAGAGCGGGACAGAAAGTGGGAGAAGGACTGGGAGCGGGAGAGGGAGAGGGAGAGGGAGAGGGAGAGGGAGAGGGAGAGGGAGAGGGAGAGGGAGAGGGAGAAGGAGAGGGAGAGACATATAATGTGCAGTCTATTTGCACCTATAAACAATATTCCATTTTACAGTCATAAATGCAAACAGTCCGAAATGTTCAATATAGATTTTTATAAAAAATACTTGTTTTTGTATGGGAACACTGAAAGTTTCTCATTTTTTATGGCAACAATGAAACACATTTACACGGATGTGACCGATCTATCGGCAGCAACAAACGTCGTATACATTTTAATGACATAAAAAGGAGACAAAAGCCTGAAACACTACCTACAAAAATTAATTTGTATGAAAATTATTATTTTTTGTATGGCATCACTAAACATTGGTTACACCAACGTATCCGGCCCTTTAGTACCTACAAACGCCTCATACATTATAAAGACATACAATGGAGACAACAGCCTCAAACATTCGAAAAAAGAATACATTTGTATGAAAATTATAATTTTTTGTATGGCAACACTGAATTTTTTTTCACCAAAATTTTCAAAATATAAGTACCTACAAACGCCCCATACATTATAATAACGAAATATTCGATTCAAAAATAAATTTGTATGAAAATTATTATTTTTTGTATGGCAATACTGAAGTTTTAAAGTCTTTTCAAAACGAATATTTTAATTTAAAAATATCTCCCATACATTTTTTATACCTTTGATCTATAGTTTCGGCTCAATTACTCGAAAAGTGAAAAAAATTCTGGACTCCAGTGTTGCCAGTTGATTGAGATGAAAATGGTCAAATGTCATTACGACAACCACAAAAAATCTTGTAGTGTAATTTTTTGATTAAAAATATTTCTCCTTCTACTTTTTACATTTTTGAATGGAAAGTTCACAAAAATGTATGAATGAAAAAAAAATCAACGTAACCTGGCAATACTTCAGACCAAGCCCAACAACCGCCCCATACAAAGTGATCCCCTCAAATGTTGGCAACCTACAAATTTTTTCCTTCAAAAAATGCAATTTTTCGTACATTTTACAAAATGGCCGCCACGGGACCCGCCATCTTGTCGAAAAAAAAATATATCCAACATGTCAAAATTGAGGATAGACCGGAGCCAACAGAGGAAAAATATCGCAAAAATGTTAAAACACCACCGCGATGCGACCCCGCAAAAACACCTCGAAAATTGAAAAATTTCAAACTGAAATATCTCGGCGGCCATCTTGTTTTTTCAATTTTTTCGAACTTTTTCATATTAGTCGTCCCAAGATTAGCCGAAACCGACACCAATGTTGGGTAAGTGCTCAAAGTAAACAAAAAGTTGACAATCGCCGAGCGGCCGCCATCTTGAATTTTCGAATGGTCGTATTTTTCCTATAATAAACATAGATAGTCAAGCAACTTTCCCATACATTATTATTACCCCCCACCGATACTTTCGGCTGGGCTATTCGAAATGTGAAAAAACGTGAAAAAAAATTCCAGCAGCCAGTGTTGCCAGTTATTTTTGATGAAAATGGTCAAATGTCATTACGACGGCCCCGAAAAATTTTGTGGTGAAATTTTTTGATTAAAAATGTTTCTCCGTCTACTTTTTATATTTTTGAATAGAAAGTTCACAAAAATGTATGAATGAAAAAAAAATTAACGTAACCTGGCAACACTTTAGATCAATCCCCACAACTGCCTCATACAAAGTAACCCCCTCAAATATTGCCAACACAAATATTTTTTTCTTCAAAAAATGCAAATTTTCATACATTTTATAAAATGGCCGCTACGGGATCCGCCATCTTTAAGAAAAAAAAAATATACGCCAAGCATTAAAATTGGGGATAGATCCGAGGCAATAAAGAAAAAAAATCTAAAAAAAAGTCAAAACACCAACGCAATCCGACCCCGCAAAGTCACCTCCAAAATTGAAAAATTTTAAAGTAAAATATCTCGGCGGCCATCTTGTTTTTTTATTTTTTTCCAGTTTCATCGTAACACATTTTCTAACATTAGCCGAAAACGACACCAAACTTGGGTAGGTGCATAGTGAAAAAAAAAGTTGGTCATTTCGACTCGGCCGCCATCTTGGATTTTTGAAAGGTCGGATTTTTCCCATAGACACGAAGGCAAACCAAAAATTCCCCCATACATTGTACTCACCCCCCACCACTCCTTCTGGGAGATCAATTCGACTTTTCGTAAAACGAAAAAAAAAATCCAGCACCCAGTGTTGCCAGTCGATATCGACGAAAATGGTCAAATGTCATTACGAGAACCACGACACGTTTGTTTGTGTGACTTTTAGATTAAAAATATTGCTCCTTCTACTTTTCATATTTTTGAATAAAAAGTCCAAAAAAATGTATCAACAAAAGAAAAAAAAACTCAACCTGGCAACACTTTAGGTCAAGTTACATAACCGCCCGGAACAAAGACACCCGCTCAAATGTTGCCAACCCGAAGAAAAATTCACCCAAAAAACGTCGTTTTTCGTACATTTTTCAAAATGGCCGCCACCGCGTCCGCCATCTTGTGAAAAAAATAAATATCCACGAAATATCAAAATTGAGGATACATTCAAGGCAACACTAAAAAAATGTTTAAAAAAAGTTGAAAAACCACCCCGATGCGACCCCGCAAAGTGACCTCTAAAATCGAAAAATTTCAAACTCGAATATCTCGGCGGCCATCTTGTTTTTTCAATTTTTTCTAAAGTTTTCGTATATCGACCCCAAAACTTGTCGAAACGCCCCAAAAAAATCCCGCAAAAAGCCATAAACAAAAAAGTTGAAAATCACAGAGCGGCCGCCATCTTGAAAATGTGAAATGTCAGATTTTTACCGAGGTGTCGGGGGAGAACGGAGAAAACCTGCCATAGACAACAAAGTCCCATCTCGCCTCCTTCTGGGAGAACAATTATATAGTTAAGTCAGTGGTAAGTCTAGGATTATATAATATAATAAAATTGGGATTAAGTTAAACAAAAAATTTTGAAGATAGATTTTAACGTGATGAAAATGAATGTTTTTCATAGTTTCATCAAAATCTTTTCCTAAATAAATGTAGGATGGAATATTGATCCTTCTTTAGCTTTAAGTATCGTACATAGTAAATTATAGCCACGGACATAAAAAAAGAACGGACGTAACCTTGTCTAATCGAGAGTGAAACTGACAGCTGACAGCTCGCTTACCATGTGTGCGTAATTTTGTAATTTTTGATTCGCCATGGTGTCAATGTCGTAGCCTTATGGTGTCAATGTGTGGGTGTGTGTACTTGTACGAATACAGAGTTGGTATTCCTATGGGTGCTTCACTGAATTTGTTCTTGGGATTACGTCCGTCTTTTTTTTACGTCCGTGATTGTAGCGTACAAAAGTTCAAAAAGAAGTACCTAAAAGGAAATTCAAGTAACGTTTTATCCCCACTGCTACTTGTTATTCCGCGTTAGTTAACCCCGACATAACTCTCATTTGAATGTTTGTTGCGCCTTGTTGTTTTTTTATGCAAAAAATATTAAAATTGTTTTGTTTTTGTTACAGGAAATGATTTCAATGCTCTAAAACGTCCTCGGAGAGAAAAAGGTAACATTCGTTTTTATTTATAGTCTCATCTGTAAGACTTTTTAAGTTGTTGTTGTAAGAAATATATTAATTTTATTTATTCTGTGACAAAAACGCAGATTTTTTATGTCGATTTAGCATCAATACCTAATTTCAAATCCATGATAGAAAACGAATTTTATCGATTTTTATATATTTATATTTCAAAGTCATAACACGGTTAAAATGCCATTTCCTAAAGTTAAACAAGAGGACACACTAGACAAATAATATAGAAAATTTCAAAAATTTCAAACCGACTCTCAATCGATTCAAAAACAGTTGAACACCATCCCTGTGCTGCAATCCGCTGCGTTACGTTACGTCTGCATTACGCACGTCTAGACGGCGCGGCTGTAGCGGCTGTAGCGGCTGTAGCTGGCTGGAATATTAACAAAGGCTACAACCGACAGTAAAATATCGATGTTATGCGGCTATAAACTGTGTAGTAAAATATCTAGTTAACTATAGTCTAAACTCTAAATAGGAAGCGATACAGCACAGCTACGTTAGGACAATAAATTACGAGTACGCTTCATGTAACTTACAGATTTAACGGTAACGTTGTTGTTAACGTTAAATAGGTTATCTATGTTATTTTTGGATAGATAGGCAATTGATTACCTTATACTTTCATGTATCAAAATATTTAGGCCCGTAATATCAATAGCAGTTTAATCTATGATTCTGAGTTTAAACTGTGTTTGTTGAACCAACAATGGTGAGTTGAAACAGCATTGGTGAGGAACTATTAATAAAATGCAAATTTGTGTAAATTTTGTTGCCAGTCATTTGTAAACATAAAAGTTTTGTATTTTTTTATTAAAAATTACTGTCAACGTAATTAATTTTTAACCATGATTTTAATGTCATCATGTTGAACTGTTGCATGGTAATCCTACGAAAGTATACGAAGAACTAATTAAATTATAGCACTTTAATAATAATTTGAAACAAGTCCAAACATGCTTACGATAGTCGCGATAATAAGCACGTCTTTATCTGTGCTTAATCCAGAAACAGATTTTTTGAAGATTACTCTTTTCTTCTTTTATTTCTCCAGTCTCCTCTGTTTATACCAGTTATACTGTCTTGGGCAATTTGTTTCGGGCTTTTTGGTGTTTAAATTCCAACTTCCAAGGGATGAACCAGAGATGCTTCTTCCGGGGCAGATATTTATGTGACAGGATAAGTGTTTGTTCTCGAGTCATTAGTTTGTGATGTCTCATTTGTGTAAATCTATTCCAACCGCAGCACAGGACATCCTAGAACTAGTAGGGTTACCATCACTAAACTAAAAAGTCCGGAAAAGTAAACTAAAATTCTATTACTCTAATTCTAAACTTAAAATTCCGGCCATACCCCTTGTTCAAGGTAGAGTGTCTTTCTGCGCCCTTTTGTCGCAACTTTTAAAAGAAACGCTCCGGATAAATCTGGTATCTGCATGAACGAGAAAGTAATGAGGTAGGGTAGCGTTTAATTTTTTTTACTGACTTATCTATACTAATATTATAAAGAGGAAAGATTTCATTGTTTGTTTGCACTGAATAGGCTCCGAAACTACTGAACAGATTTGAAAAATTCTTTCACTGTCGGGAAGCTACACTATCCCCGAGAAACATAGGCTATATTATATTTTCAAAAAAATTAGGGATCCTTAATAAAACTACAATAATGTAACCCAAGGTGTAAAAAAATAAGAAAACCGAAACAAAGCGAGGGCGGTTACTTGTATTCTATAAATCAATTTAACGCTTCCCGCCCACGTCAGACTTTTTGTAGGACAGATAATCGGGCCGATTTTTCCTGCCATATTGTTTCTGACCGACTTTTTGTAGGACATGTGCGTTGCACTATTGCTATCAGTACGTTCTATTTTTCTCCTACAAAAAATCGGTCACCGATTATCGGACGTGGGTGGGAAGCGTAAAGCATGTTTAAGTTACGCTTACGAATACTTTACCGAAATGGATTAGAGCGCTATAAATAACCCACACATAAATAGCACTGCATTAAACATTGTTATGACCATACAGACGCCGTAGGTACTTATCATGAAAGAATCCGTTGTGAATCGGGATTCGGGATTCATTAATAAATCAAATGTTTCCGCCGTAACGTGTGAAATGTGTGGTCGTCTGTCGGATGCTAAGTTTAGAGGACTATTTCGAGAGGTTCACCTCTTCGAATACCTCATTATATAGCCATTACGGCACCGTATTGAGTTACCCTGCACGCCTGTGGTGTTTTCTTTACATGTCGTTTTTGTTGCACACGTTATGAAATACAGCTGAAATGTAATGACGCGTCTCTTGGTTTAACTTAGCCGTACCACGATCATACGGAATTCTTTAGAGAAAATAAACTATGGATCGTATGGATAATTCAAAATAGGTGCTCGTTTCTAATTATAATTAGAAATTCTATTTATAAATTATTAGAACATTCATTGAAACTTTTTGGATCAAAAAACGTATCAGATATTATTTTTACATTATCTGTACTTATCTCGTACCTCATAAATAAACGCTAAACGCTATTACACTCACACCACCGCAGTAAGTTTATACCTGTGTCGCAGGTGACATGGACGACACACATCACAATAACACCCATGACCCGAGTACAAATATTTATCTGTCACATTAACATCTGCCCCGGCCGGGAATCGAACACGGGACTCCTCGCTGCGCAGGCAGGGTCGCTACCAACTAGGCTACAGGGTCGTCACTATAAGAAGGGATTACGACTAAATATGCGAACTTAGCGCACAATGTCGGTAAATTCAAACGATAACATAGGAAAATGGCTTTAATATCATAATTCATAAATTAAGGCGAAGACCGCACTTGATCCAATGCGGGTGGGTTCTATGACGTCATCGTACTCATCGCAACAGTTGCATTAAAGCTTCCACATTAATATTAATCGGCCTCTCGACGCAGTGCGGGCTTCGGGAATAGTTCATTGAAAACATTATGTAGGAAACATATTAAAAAAACAATCCCTACCTGCAACAGTCCAAATTGGATTTTCAGCATATTGATGACAAACTTTTAAAATTTGTGAACTACGGGGATTTATTTTTATTGTGTACGGGAGTTGATGAAAAAAAAAAACAAATGTGGGCAAACAGTGCAACACTGGGGTCGCTCGGTGTCAATAACTGTTTATGTGGTTTTGTGGACCGTTGTCAAATTAATTTAGTATTGTTATATCTTTAAAAGAATTATAAAAGCGTTGCATGAAGAACGTGTTTTATATGTATCTTCAGTCATTATCATTCTATGATCTTGTTGATATTTTTAAATTTCGTTATCACACAAACTTCCAATTGTCTAACTTACAGGTCCAGCACAGAACAATCTATACTAATATTATAAAGAGGAAAGATTTGATTGTTTGTTTGCATTGAATAGGCTCCGAAACTACTGAACCGATTTGAAAAATTCTTTCACTGTTGGGAAGCTACACTATCCCCGGGTGACATAGGCCATATTATATTTTCAAAAAAATTAGAGATCCTTAATAAAAATCTAATAATGTAACCCAAAGTGTAAAAAAATAAGAAAACCGAAGCAAAGCGAGGGCGGTTACTCGTTACATATAAAATAGTAATAATGTACAAAAGTTTCCTGCTAACACTTCAATAAAACTATTATCTATATACGGTGGTGGGTATGTTGGGATGTCGCAGCATCACTACCATCGAGCCGCGTCTGGCGCAATGCGGTGTCGGGATGTCGGGAGCCGGGACCCGACCTGCACGTGTATTGCAATAATAAAATATGTACTTGGTGCCACGAGTACATTCCAATGCCAGACTTTAAATTAAACAATAGCATTTTTACTACTAGTCCACAAACATGAATCTCTTAGTTTTTATGTGATATGAATTCAGATCTACTTTGTTTGGACTCGTGGAGAAGCTTTAAGGTAAAATTCTAACGACATTTTTACCACATATGTTGTGGAATGAGCTTCCTTCCAAGGTAGGTTTTCGCGAAGCTCTATGATGTTGGGATTCTCAGGTGTAGAAAGAAAAGATGTAGAAAAAGGTGTAGAACGAATTATTTTAGGGACGGCGGTGCATTGGCGATTCCTCTGGTGATGTCCCATGTCTGTTCTATAGAAGAAGACATTGGAAAGATTTACCTTTTCCTCAATCAATAAAAATGTTTACAACAACATTTTATTACCGATGTTGAAGTTCTTCATCAAGTAATGGAAGGAAGTTTTCTCTTAGTAACATAGTAACTATGGTTTTTAACTCGCACGCAAGAGACAGAATGAGGCGAGAACGAAGGAGAAAACCTGAAAGCTCGCGCTGAGCCTCCAAAGGTTCTAAATATTCGGGCGAGTATGTACCTACATCTACCTAACTTTACTGTGACATGAGTTTGATAACGAAGGGAACTCTTACGTTAAACGTACTATATAAAACTTGTGGACAAATTGTCATTGAAATTATACCGCTTACTCATGGAGCGCAAAGAATAATGGAGTTATAAAAATTGTAAATGATATCATCCCGGCCTCATCTCATCTCAATCTGTCTGTATTAGCGCGGGATTAATTAATACTGGCGTGCGAATTGTCTGTCTGTCGCTGTTATTATATGTTTTATTATACCAGCTTTAATAGGGCTGTCAGTTGTTAATCCTACTTTAAAAACAATCACTTAAGTTAGTTCTTTTAAAATGAATATAGATTAATATTACATCGCCATGCCTTTAAGCATGTAATTACAAAATAACATTACAGATGAGCAAAAACCACTATGATTTGTTAGAAAAATGTGATGTCTAGAATTTGAACCCGGAACCGTTCGTAATTAGAACTGGCCTAGCCTAGTTTTGTTCGAGTCATACATAAACAGAACCAGCTTAACTTTAACGTAAATTTAACGTGGAAAGTAAGTCAGTAAATTTAATTTTAAGTTGATTTGTTATCAACCCTAGTTCAGCCACCCGCAATGGGCCAGCTTCGTGGTGGGTCACTCATGTATCACCCAGATCTAGTGTTTCTAATGTCTGCATCTGTCGCTTACACGGGGTTCTTTATTTATGGAAATAGCCGACAAACGGTCGGGTAACGAACATAACGTAACGGGTTTTTCCCGTACGGGTCGGGACGTGAAGTTTTGGAAACATCGTTTCATACAAAATGTATATGATAGTGCATACGCAGCGGAAAAAAATCGTTACGTATGCATTGGGCCTTAGTTAGCGGCTGTCGTCGCACATGGAAATCATCGACATAAAAGGCATAACTGATACGTTGCCGGCTTACAACGAGAGAAGAAAAAGAAAGATATAATATAAGTAACGATGGTATGCATAGACATAAATTATAGCTTGCCATGGTAAAGGAAAATATTGTCAGGACAACTGGACTATGGCCTGTACCTGTACCCCTCACACTGGGAGGAGACGCGAGCTGTGCACCGAGCCCAGCGGTGGGATAGATGTTGTGATGATGTCATTAAATCATTATGATATCTTTACAAATTGTACAGTATCGAGACGTAAATGGAGTATAAAATAGATAAAAATAAAAATTATTTATTTCAGGCAATTTTAGCCCATAGAGTTATTAGTAACAATTTTATTACTTATAAACTATGTTAGTCTGTTACAAAAATTTAATTTAATTTAATACAATTTAATTCACAGATTCCTTGAAATTAATACATTGAATTGTATTTAATACATTTAATTTAATGTCAACATGTGCCTATTATACAATTAATATATTATGTCAATAAGTAAATATTAACATGTATTTCCATACATCCTCTGTTAGTAATTCCCAGTAAAGCCACACAAATAGCGGCCTGAGGTTCAGCGGTTTAGCACGTCTGGTCTGGGTCTGATTTACTTAAAAATTTATGATTCGGTTTCCATTAATCCATTAATAAAGTGACTGTATATTACGTGCCGTTGATAAAGTGTGTAGAACGGATATTATATTTTATTTATGTATGCATGTAATTGATGTCAATTGACAAGTAAATCGTATCTGAAACCAAAAAACATGTTCAAAATTATCATTAACAAATTAAAGAGACAATAAGAAGAGATAGAAAGAGAGAAGAGAGATGTGAAATGTTATGTCACGCGAATTAAACCTCATGTTTTTCAAGACATCCTTATACTGGGTGTGCCATTTACACAGAATTTGTTTGGAGCTTGGATACTTACAAAGGGGAATACTTAAAATATATTTCGCAGTTCGCTAGTATAAAAATTAAGGTCTACCCAGTGATATTTAAAAAAATATAGATACGTTATACCCTTGCAAATCAACCAAAAAATCTGTTCCGAAAAAAGCTACAACCCACAACCGTTTATCTTTTGTTTCACTACACTAATGACATTGGTATAATACACGAAGCCATTTTAACGCTGTATGTCAAATGTCAAGCACTTCTGACAACAACAAAAGCGTGCGTATCATCTACTATTGACAGAGCGACTACGAGCAGAACGGTCAATTGCCTGTTCTTACGCACTTCATCATCGGCGCGCTAGTGACATATCTACCTCTTTTTTACATTATAATATCATTGGGTCTACTCTAAATTGGAAGAGAATAATTCCTTCCGCAGGGAATTGGTTTTCTATAAATACTTAAAATAAATACAACTTAAGTACTCTGCCAGTATTGACCCAAGCTAAGCTATACATCATTCAGGAACTACCCTCACTCAGGACCCTACGACTCAGACATTCCCACGGCTTGCACGGTACACGGTGCACCCCGCTCTTGAAGACTTAACGTCTTGAGTTGAACGTCGAGCGTGTTCAAGCTATCGAGGTAATTGATACTTGATACTTGATAAACGTTTGGTAACATTATACTTAAAGAGCAGTTTGTATTTACTTCTTATAAGCTTTCTTATAGTTATAGTTTTAGTAAGCAATAGAGGTAAATAGATGCGGTTTCATTATCACAATAAAGGGGTTAAGGCTATTTGTGTGCAAAGTGCAAACATTCGACAGATATTCGGTGTTTTTACCCGATAGCCGAGGAAGGGTTATATGTTTTTCGCGCGTATCTTGTTGTATGCATGTAATATTCTTTATTACCTCATATCTTTCAAACCGCTGGACCGATTTATATAATCAAGACAAGATATCGTTAGATGCGTTTTGACAGCCCAAGTGTTCTTAGATAAGTGGAATTTAAAAAAAACACAAATATGGTGGCTGTGAGACGCCATTGGTTAAAGTATCAATAAATAAAATTAAATGGAATAATACAATATGGGTATTAAAGAGCTCACCGTAAGGATTTCATAAAGATAAATCATGATAGCTTTTTTGATAGCAGGCGGGCTTTTTTTTAATTTTTAATGTATTAGTTCTCTGTGTGTGCTTGTCATGGTACCTGTGAGTGTGTGTGTTACAGTGCCACCAACTTATCTGTGAATTGACGGAGGGCGCTGTCGAACGCATTCGACCAATCATTGGACGCAATTCGAGACGTAGTAAATGTCAATGAATGAACACAAAGAACTTATGAATGGGGCGGCATTAGTTCCAATTTTCGCTATTTCACAGATAACTTGGTGGCACTTTATATATAATTTTTCAACAATTTTCAGTTGACAGTTCCGTGACAAAAGAGTATTCAACGGTGAGAATAGAAATTACAAAGTGGCCGGAATGTTGCAAGAAGTGATATTAATAGGTAATTGTTTGTTATCTGTTATATCATCGCATGAGGCTGCGGGCGCCTCGACGTTTCAATGAACCGACGAGGCACTGGGATAATAATAGGCTTCACGAACGCAGGGGGCGTCTAGGTAGTGCCAGTTTTTCCTATAAAATCTTTTTGCGGCTGTATTCAAATATCAAGAGATGCACAGTGTCTTTCAATTTATTTTGTATTGTTGACATTGCAGTCTTGAAAAAGTTCAGGATATGACTATCAACATACCTACTTCAAATTTTAGTTGGAAATGATGTTGAAATTAAAAAATGTACAATATAAATTGAGACATTTGAGAATAGTAAAGAGATGCAGTTGAATAATTATTTAATTAGTATTATGTATCTGTTGTATAAAATAATTAGGAAATATGTAGTCAGTAATCCTCTTGACAAGAGAGAATAAAAGATCTTTAATCTTATAAAATAGGGCAATAATTTAAATAAAATGTTGCGTAACACTATTTATCTAATAAAGAACCATTAAAAATAAAACACTCAACTTTCATTATAACCTTGACGCATATAAAATACAATGTATTGCAAAATATCATACGAGTTTATAAAGTTATAAAATAACGGGAGCTATAAAATTTAAGCGTAAAATCAACTTATAGAAATATGAATTTAACGTTCTCAACCTTGTAGTTCAATTACCTTTCATTTCTGAGATAAATTTCGATATATTTTTTTTGCACTAAAAAGCTACAAACAATATTATAAAACTATTTTTTGGCACCCTATATGTAGTAGTATGTTAGTTCCGTTAGGGGCCATCCATACATTACGTCACACTAATTTCGTGACTTTTTGACCCCTCTCCCCGTTCTTGTCACAGTTGGTCACATTTGTGAAACCTGCCCCCCTAGTATGACGTCACATATTTTGACATTTTACACCCAGAAATTATTAAATTAAAACAGCAATTCCGGAATAAGTTTTATTTCCATTAATTGTTTTTATGTATGTATATGTATGTATATGTGTGTATACATACCAATTATTTATTCGATTTTGAAATGTGATGTCACGAAATTTAGGACCCCCTCCCACCCCTTGTCACACAATGTCAAACTACATCGACCCCCCTCCCCCCTAACGTGTGACGTAATTTATGGATGGCCCCTTACATGTAATATTAAATTT
The DNA here is from genome assembly GCA_951805285.1 of Thymelicus acteon. Lineage (NCBI taxonomy): Eukaryota > Metazoa > Arthropoda > Insecta > Lepidoptera > Hesperiidae > Thymelicus > Thymelicus acteon. Next base: position 12,996,345 of record OX638234.1, read on the forward strand.
TATTTATACAGCCTATCTAGAGTAGATTATGATCGCAATGACCTTTGGGTAGTCAACCCTTACCCACTTTACCAATAATAAAATATTTTAAGTGCTCTAAGAATAATATCGTGTTATGGATTCAGTGTGTTGCAGTTCTACTTTTTAACCAACATGCAACATGGAAAACAGGAAATGGTTCTCAATTTCTTAGGTTTTTTTTACAAGCTATTTAACTTGCAATGTATGTATGTTTTTCCGAGTGGAATCTTGCATCTGAATTTTAAGTCAGTTATCTTTAACCGATTGAGCTGAAGTTTGGTATACATGCTTATTTTGGATGACAATGCATGCTTAGCTACGTGACGTCATTCTAATTGAAATATGGCGGATCATCCAAGATGGCGGACTATTTATTTTTTCTGCACTACTACAATATGGGTATCAAATTAAAGGGCTTGCTGAGGAGAACAAGAAAACTAATACACCATCACATTACAAGCCTGTTTTTAAAAAGTTTGTAACTTTTTAACCACTAATAACTTTTTTATTTGTAGTAGGTATACTTCCAGATTGGTCCCATGTCATGAAGAATTGAGGGTATTCCTCAATTACAATAGACTAGCTGACCCGGCGAACTTTGTATCGCCTAACAATTTTTTTTCTCAAAATAAAAGTAGCCTAAGTTACTTATTGTTACATCAGCTATCTGCCAGTGAAAGTCCCGTCAAAATCGGTCCAGCCATTTCAGAGATTAGCCGGAACAAACAGACAGACAGACAGACAAAAATTGTTGTTTTCGTATACATATGTACCGTGTATACACCCAAATGCTCTCAGTAAAAAGCGGTTATTTTAATATTACAAACAGACACTCCAATTTTATTTATTTGTATAAATGATAATATTAATGTTTCTGTTATTATTCTGTTAATAATATGTTGGAACACGTATCGTCAATCGACTGACGACTTTGTAGCTTTATTGACAGTGACGCTACTTGCGAAGGGAGGGGTCCAAGTTTCGATTCCCGGCCGTCTCACGTTTATGTGACAGATAATATTAATTACCGGTTTTCGAATCGAGGATATTTGTAACGTCTGATTTGTGTGACATGACACTCTCGATACAGTTAGTCGTATTGTTACACTTGGATTATTTAGAAGTTACGATATAGTTAACGATACCCTATCTTCTACAGATATGACCACGCCTTTTCCGCACAGTAATTATAATTTTATTATTCCATTTATTTTTACACGACGTTCATCCCCCGGTTAAGTGTTATTGATTGTGTCGGCCGAGCAATCATTCCTTCTGCCCTTTCTATTTCGAAGGACTTGCGCGATGCATGTATTATCTGCACTGTTCTAACCCCTAATATTGAACCAGGGGTGAAAGAGAGGAGAAATAGCGAGATTGATTCACGTGCTGCGGATGCTGCGTCGTGTTTATGCTGAAGGTTAAAACGTGTTTATAAGTTATTTAAGTTTTAGTCTTAAATTGTTAATTATTTTATTATTTGTCATTAGAACGTTAATAACACGTAAAGAGAAAAGTTTTCACAACAATTCAACGTGAGACAAAGAATGTTGCACGTTCAATTGCATCACTAAACCTTAATACATACTTAAAATAAACATTATAAAGCTTGTTTTTTTTTCTAGATTTCCAGAATAGATTTCATAATATGTTTATATTTTCAAGCTGGGAGTAAATTACTCCACATAAACAATTTATTACGTTAAAGTGAAGCACTTGCTTAACGTGCGTGTATATAAGTAGGTATGTAAAGAATTTAGTTTTGAAACAACTTGTTTGTTACTTTTAATTATAAATTTTACATGAAAGAACTGCGTAGTCTGCGCACTATGTTGATATTTTGCACACTAGACTATCTTTTCAGTTTTGGTGCCTATAAGAGCCTCTGCATACGGCGTATTTTTTCGGCGAATTCCGCGCGTTTTTGGCGTCGAAAACACGATCCTACGAGGAAACGCCTCGTCATTTGCAGCGCAGAAAACGCGCAGATTCCGCGCGTTTTCGTCGGATGCGCTTCAAAACCGCGCCATGTGCAATTGCTCAAAAATGTGCTCTTTAGCACCCTAATTTAACTTCGCTTCCGCTTTTGAAATGGGCCGTATATACGTATTATTAGGACCAAGGAGTTAAAAAAATAAAAAAAAAACTTTAATAATCATCGCGAACCAGGTCCTTAAGTTATATTCCCTCAGAATGGGCAGATACTTTGGCAAAATGGCATAATTTACGAGTATATCTGTGTATTCTTACACTGAAATTTTTACCCCTGCAACTTAAATTAATTTATTGTTATTAATAAAGGCATTGGTATTCACGGTTATGCAGTGATCATGCTTCATGTATATTACTGTCTCATCTCAAGAGGTTATCAATAAAGTAATAGGTAAATTTAATGAAATAAAATGTAAATCTGACGTATTTCTGAACTTGACCTTCGCTTGGTTCACTCTCGTCGTCGCCGTCCACTTTCCCAGATGTCGTATCGTGTACTACGAGTACAGACTGCGTATAGTACAGAGGTACAGACTACAGAGACAGACTGACTCTGTGCGTCGCGTCGTGCAGTACAGAGGAACGGAACGGAGCGCCGCGCCGGTACTGTACGAAACGGAATTTAACATGTGTTGTGATATTTATTGTACAAAATAGCATTTTATGAATTAAAGAACAGTTTTTTAAGCTTTTTACTACGATACGATGCCTTAAAATACAGTTTCATTGGGACTAACGGCTAAGTAATCGCATGCGGATTCGTAAACAAATTGTGGGCCGGTAACAGTGTATTATTAAATAATTTCACTCTTATCCTGTTGGGGGATTTTTTACCTTCACGTAAGAATAAGTAGATATTTTCTATTTGAATAAAAATTGACTGTCGCCAATTCTTATGACTTTCTTATTGGAATCATCGGTTGTTTAGGAGTGCTATTAAGGGTTGTGGGTTATTGTTTTAGGACATTGGACAAAGTAACAAGATTTATTGCATATTATTTTCATCATCATCTATGTTTAGTATTATTGGATGGCATAATATTCTGGCGAAGAAGTTGTGGTAAGTCTTTATTTTTTTTTGTGTACAAAAATTTCCATACTTATAGTCGGTACCTACCTGTAATTTTATTATTCTATTTATTTATGTTTTAATTTATTTCAGCTCAAGAACTTTGTGTTATTATTCGGGCTTCTTAATTAAGTACATAATTATTTAATTTAGGAATCACTAACTTAGGTAAAAACTCATCGTGAATTTTAATCGAATGTCGTTTAAGTAAATTAGGTAAAAGTACAGTGCTACTACAAAAGAGTAACTTTGTCCGCTACTGAGTACCTTTATATCCAGGACCCAGCGTGCAATTACGTTATTTTTTTATTACAATTCCATTCTTAAAATACAATCTATGCAAGTTAATTTAAATATTGCAAGTGAAATGAGTATTAAAAACCTTGATATTTGATATTCTAACAAGCGATATATCAATTTAATTTATGCAGGAAAGGCTACGTTAAAATGTTATTTAAATCAATAATATGTCTCTCTTATCTATTGAATATGTTAATTCAAATCACGAATCACGATACACTATTTCATGTCGTCAATTAATTAAATACACAATAAAAATGATCGCAGAAGCTAGATAATTAACATATGTTTTTGGGAAAGCATTGAGCAGTGATAGCCTAGCGGTTAGAACGTTGGTCTCCCGAACGAAGGAGCCCGAGTTCAAATCCTGGCACCCACCTCTAATTTTCAAGTATTATGTGGGTATTAGAAGTTAATTATCACTTGCTTCGGTGAAGGAACATCGTGAGGAAACCTGCACACCGGAGAGTTCTCCATAAAGTTCTCAAAGGTGTGTGAAGTCTACCAATCCGCACTTGGCCAGCATGGTAGACTATGGCCTAATACGCCTCACATTGTGAGAGGAGACCCCGAGCCCAGCAGTGGAACAACAATTATGGGTTGTTGCTTTGCTTTGCTTTGCTTTTTTTTGGGAAAGTAAATTCTCATAAACCTTGTAATGGATATTAGATAATAGATATTTCATTTTAACGGTTAAGTAAAAGTATTGGAAGCTCCTACGACACTTGGAGGTTTCCGATATTTGTTGTAGTAAAGTTTTAGACGTGTTAGTAGGTGTTAGACTTTGGGACGATGTGGTCGTTCAGCAACAAAGTCCTGTCAGTCAATAAAAAAAACACATTTACCATGAATTTCAAAATTCAAAATAATGTATTCATACACAAACACTTATGCACGTTATTTTTAGGGTTCCGAAGTAAAATCGGGAATCCTTACAGTTTCGTCATATCTTATGTCATGTCAAAGGTGCTCTGTCATGGAGGAGAAGAAACGAAGTAAAATAAACTCCTCAGCACATCTTTCACTACGTTAAATCAAATCAATTTACATATACTATCCCTTCAAGCACGTGATATCCTACTTAGGTATAGTAGGTGAAAAATTAAGAGATGTGCAAAATTTTATCTTCACCTATTAATACGTACTAAGGTAGGTATCTATCTACTGTAATATACCTAGATAAGACAGAATATACGACCATTTAAACAGCATTCATTACCTGTGAAAATATTTGCATGTGCTATAACTGTGCTATAACGGTCCTTGCGAACCTTGTCACTTGATAAGTGCTACACAAATGAATAAATTACTTTAGCCTATAAATACTTGAAGGGAAATAGCATAGAAATTAGGTGTTTTCTTCAGAAAATCTATGCCATGAAAAATGGTCTTTAATTGACATATTTTTTCGTTTGTGAACCGAGTGAAATAAAAGTGACAGAAAATTTTATACCAAGCTTACTGCAGTATAACAGTGGAAACCGGATCCAAATACCTTAGTCGTTTGTAATATTAGCGGAAACAAATGCACACACATACAAACAAAACATTTAAAAATCATTGGTACTTATTGAATTTATTGCGTTTTATACCTTCAATTATTGTCATTTTCATTTTTTTTAATGCTGCGTTTTATACCAGCAAAGAAATGTCTATCATGACTCATGAGCGACGCCAGGCCCAACGCCCTTATCGAACCACGTTTCCCAAAGGTCTGTCCATAACTGTTAGCAGGTGTCATTGCCATCGAAACCCTCAGCGATGGACTTGTTCTGCAAGATAACACTTTGCATTTTGTGTAAATCCTTCACAAGAGATTCCGGATCGAGTTTTCTGTAGTTGGAATCTCATGTAATTCGAAACCTTCGCCGGGACGGATATCTTTTGAAATGACCTCTCCCCCTACGGAACGGTACTCTTCTGACGCCCTGCGATGTCTCATTACAATAATGTGAGTAAGCTTGTTTGATAGAAATTTCGGCCTTTGGATAAGTCTCACGATTGTGCGTAAATGAATTTCTTATCGAAGACAAAAAGTCTCAAATCTACAAATGTACAAGTCTACAAATGTATGTATATCCCATGAAGTGACAGGATTACATCGTTAGCAGCAGACAAATCAAACAAGATAACAAACAAATGAGCATATGCGCAAATGAGATAAGGTGTTACGTGTTGGTATCGGCGACGGCGTGCAAAGGAAAAGCGATTTAAGTGATAACGTTATCGCTATTATGACTGGACGTGATTTATGCTCATGAAATGGGAAACTGTATAAACGTATGGTCTTTAAGAAACTTTCATAATATACGGAATATTATTTATTTGCAATGCACATTGCCGAGACGCCGAGTCTTTTGAGCCTTTGTACACGGCGCGTTTTTGAAGCGCATCCGAAGAAAACGCGCGGAATCTGCGCGTTTTCCGCGCTGCAAATGACGAGGCGGATGAGGCGTTTCCTTGTACGCTGTGTGCAAAGGCTCTAAGTACAACTTTAGATACGATATGTATACGATAAGGTAGTAACTATTACATTGGTTATGTAAAAATACATGTTTATTGCATAAAATTAATTATATTACAGATTGAATATAAACTGATTATGATCAAGGAAATTTCTTCTGCGTGTCGGACGTACACACTTCATGTTTCTAATCAGGTTCTTTCTCATAGTTTAGGTACCGTATTTTATAGATACCTACTGGAGATTCTACATTTGTAATATGTATTTGTATTCATATTTAATTGAAATTACTTAGTAACAGTCAGTATCCACAATGTCTTCGATTCCATTTTAATAAATTTATTTCTTCCATGTAGTGAATAAAGATAAATTAAATACCTAACAAAAATCTGAATTTTACCAAGAAAAAAATAACCGACTTCAAAATAACTCAAAAACTACTCGTCAAATCTAGCTCAAATTTAAGTGGGACAACATGACAAGCTCCCGCTTTCGATTAAAAAAAGAATCATCGAAATCTGTTCACCCAGTCGAAAGTTCTGAGGTAACAGACATAAAAAAACAGTCGAATTGAATACCTTTTTTGAAGTTGATTAAAAAGTAAACTAAATTTTACTGTAAATAGTAAAGTAATTGAACTAATATTTGTAACTGGCTGGGTATCGCAAAAATTACTTTAACTTTGCCTAACGAATTTCCTTACAGATATCTGTACCTCTGCCGACACTTAATTAAATTCAAAACAAAGTAAATATAATTGTTAATTAATTAGGTCGAAATCAATAATCTTAGCGAATTACAACTTCTGTTCCTGTTTATCTGGCAGTATCAGCCTATTAGCAGTCTACGAGTACAAGCCTATTAGCCGCCCCGCTAATCCGGCCATTACCGTGTTCACAATACCATTATCAAGTAAACACTTTGCGGAAATTTACCAGCATTTGCTAATTATCTTTGCGAATTCCGTGATTGTTCCTGCGTCTCATCGTGGCGCGCGCGTTCATACAATTATTCATCCATATTCTACATCACATCGCCGTGCGCGCGGTCAGCGCGCCGCCGGACGAGTGGCAGCCCGCACACCATATATTCTAGTGGTCAAGCCGTGGGCCCTCGCCCCCACTCCGGTCTCTCGCTCATTAGATGCGATCGTGCGCAAACGCGGCTCTTTCGTACGTCGCAATACTCAATTATTAATACAGCGCCTATACAGTCCGAAAACAGCAGTTTTATTTAGTTGGGACCCCCAGCCCACAACTGGAGCCTGACACTCAAACATTGGTCCTTCGATCCTCGAATATTAGTACTTCAAGCCTCAAAAGTTGATCCTGGAAACTTCTACGTTGGTTGTACAAGAATTATATTCGTCCTACGAGCCTTCTACATCGATCCTTCAAGATTACTTTTGTCTACGAGCCTTCTACGAAGTACATTCTACGAGCCTACAAACGTCGTGATCAAGCCGTGTTATGTAATTGCGCTGCGCTTCGCCCGTCCGTGGACTTTGGACTGTCCGCTTTGACCGTGAAGAACAACACGTCAGCGATCTTAACAAAGGATAGTGAACCCGGAGGGACTTTTAAACTGAGTGAGTTCGTTCCAATCCTTATTATTCCTGTCTTTCTTCTTATCTTTCCAGGAATTTTTGACCATGTTTGACATGTTTGACATGTTTGAGTGTCAGGCTCCAGTTGTGGGCTGGGGGTCCCAACTAAATAAAAATGCTGTTTTCGGACTGTATAGGCGCTGTATATTATTGCAGTAATAAGATGTACGAAGGAGCCGCGTATGCGCACGATCGCGTCGTATGAGCGAGTGACCGGAGTGGGGGCGAGGGCCCACGGCTTGACCACTAGAATATATGGTGCGCGGGCTGCCACTCGTCCGGCGGCGCGCTGACCGCGCGCACGGCGATGTGATGTAGAATATGGTTGAATAATTGTATGAACGCGCGCGCCACGATGAGACGCAGGAACATGCTCCCCCGGCTTCAACTAGGACGTTGAAGAAACCGGAAGCAGACAGATATTGTTGTAGGCGCGAGTAATGGTGCCTTTCTTCGTGAGGATGTCGGCTACCCTGGTTCGTCCGTCAAGTCCAGGCTTCACTGCAACCACCCTGCCGAGGAGCCACAAGAGGGGGGCACGGTTCGGGTCCCTCACTAAGACCAACGCGCCTGTTTTAATCTCTTCCCCATCCGTCCGCCATTTTGTCCTCTGCTGTAAAAGGGAAATATACTCTTGTGAGTAGCGCTTCCAAAAATGCTGTCGCAACTTCTCGATGCGGTCATATCGTGGCATCCTGTTGATGTCGGAGTCAGCGATCACTGCCCGTGGGACCGACATGAGATGACGTCCGAGGAGGAAAGATGAAGGAGAAAGATAGGACAAGTCAGAAGGATCAGTTGATAGAGGCGTTAATGGTCTGGAATTTAAAATAGCCTCTATCTGGATCAGACACGTCGAAAGCTCTTCATAAGTAAGATGAGTTAGGCTCAAGACTCTACGTAGTAAATGCTTAATAGAGCGAACAGAACTCTCCCAAAGTCCGCCAAATTGAGGACTGTAGGCTGGTATATATTTAAATTCGATGCCCTCGTTTGCCATGTCAGATTCAATAGAGTTAGAGTAAACCTTAAAGAAGTGTGAAAGCTCGTTGAAAGCTCCCACGAAGGTGGTCCCATTGTCGGAGTACACGCGTTGAGGCTTACCACGACGACTGATAAACCTGCTAAATGCCGCAAGAAACGCCTCCTTGGTGAGATCAGGCACCAACTCTAGATGAACGGCTCTGACTGCAAAGCACACAAATACACAAATGTAAGACTTTTGTAACTTACAACCTCTACCTTTGCGGTCGGCTATCAGCACTGGCCCAGCATAATCAAGACCTGTATTCAAGAAGGGAAACTCTAGCTCTGTCCTGTCTTTAGGTAGATTGCCCATCATGATTTGAACAGGCTGAGCTCTAAAGCGAGTACACCGAACACAGTTGCGAACTATCTTTTTTGCTAAGTTTTTACCTCCAAGAGGCCAGTATTTCTGCCTAATGTTAGCAAGGATTAGTTGCGGACCAGCATGGAAAAGAGATTTGTGTTCTTTCTCGAAGATAATTTTGGTAAGATGGTGCTTGCTACATAGCAATATGGGATGCTTGACATCATAGTTATAATTTGAATTATCAAGACGTCCACCGACGCGTATTAAGTTCTGATGATCAATAAAGGGAGAAAGACTTATTAATCTGTTCTTCTTATGTAATGGCTGATTATTTTTAAGACAATGATACTCGTCAGGAAACATTTCCTGTTGAGAAATATGTAAAATTGTGTCATGCGCGAATTGTAATTCTTTACATGTTAAGTATGATGATTTTCTGTTTGTCTGTGTATTTCTGCAATTATTTATAAATCTGTATATGTATGCTATTATTCTTATTAATTTAGTAAATTTAGATGTATTATGAATTAGGTTTAATATTGTATTGTTATTATTGTTATTGATTAAATTATTATTATTATTAATGTTTGTTGTGTTTGAGTCATGGGGCGTATGTAGAGATGAATGTAGTGTTACTTGTGTGTTTGGAATTGAAGGGAACTTTATTTTTATATTATTAAGGAATTCAGGCCCTGACCACCAAAGCGTGGATTTGCTGATGCAATCAGCCTTCACCCCCCGAGAAGTGAGATCTGCAGGGTTAGACTTAGAGGGTACATAGTTCCACGTCAGGCCAGAGGTAATTTCTTGTATCTCACTTACTCTGTTGCGGACAAATTGATCAAGCTTACTGGGTGGCGTAGAGAGCCAGCTCAGTACGATCGTCGAGTCACACCAAAAGTAACATTGATCTAACTTCAGAGTGAGTGATTGACGCACTTTCAGATACAGTCGAGTTCCTAATAAAGCTCCACACAACTCAAGACGTGGTATAGTGGTAGGCTTTATAGGTGCAACCCTGTTTTTTGAGGCTAAGAGGCGAACGTACACTGTTCCGTTGACTGTAACAGTTCTTACGTATATACAAGCGCCGTAAGCTTTTTCAGAAGAATCTGTAAAGGTGTGAAGCTCAATAACAGATTGGTTGACACAAGAAATCCAACGAGGTATGCGAACAGAATTAAGAGCTTCGAGAGCATGTATAAATTCTACAAATTGTAATTTTAGGTCTGTCGGTAGTTCCTCGTCCCAATTGAATTTTAATATCCACAACTGCTGAATTATAAGTTTGGCTTGGACTAAACACGGTCCTATAAGACCAAGGGGATCAAATACTTGACTTATTATTGAAAGTACACTACGTTTAGTAATTTTAGATGTAGGAGAAATTTTTACTGAAAATAATAGGTTGTCATTTTTACTATCTCAATATAATCCGAGAGTTTTACATAGAGCTGTATCGTTTAAATTTAATGTTTTATTTTTATTTTTGTCAATTTTGGATAATGTGTCTAGTATTTCGGTACTATTAGATTGCCATTTTCTAAGGTTGAATTTAGCTGAATTTAAAGTATTTATTACGCCCTGACATAACGAAACGACCGACTCGACTGTGTCACCCCCACTCAAGTAGTCGTCTACATAAAAATCGCGTTTGATGCTCTGGCTGACCTTTGGATCAGAACTGTCATCTGCCAGAGATACAAGACATTTTGTAGCTAAGTAGGGGGCTGAGCTAGTACCATAACAAAGTCTGTTTATAGTGTAGGTATTTAAGCGCTCAGAAGAATCAAACCTAAAGAGGATTTGCTGCAATGAGTATTGAGAAGGTTCTATTAATATGGCTCGGTACATTTTTTCAATGTCAGCCGATACGACAAATCTATGTTGTCTGTACCGTAACAATATTGATAGTAGGTCTTCTTGTACAGTTGGGCCTACCATTTGAATTTCATTAAATGATTTTCCTGAAGAGGTAGGGGCCGAACCATCAAATACTACACGAAGCGGACTCGTGTTTGAGTCTCGTAGTACTCCGTGATGAGAAAAATAATGATTGAAATTTGAACGTTTTGATTTTGAATTAATTGTCATATGCTTAAGATCTATGAATTCTTTAATAAATTGTAAATATTTTTCTTTAAAAGAAGAGTCTCGCTCAAATCTACGTTCTAGAGAAAGGAAACGACTTTTAGCCATCGAATAAGAGTCACCTAAGCTTTAAGAGTTGGCCATGGTCATTACGCCAAGTGGTCTCTTTGAAGAGCTTTTCACAGGCTTGTTCCTCTGAAGAAAAACTAGAACTAGATTTTACAGTGTCAAGTTCCCAAAAACGAGTAAGCTGTTCGGACTCCTCTTGGGAAAGAAAGTGACACATGGGTTGTTCATGAGGACGTTTCTGATACGCACAACCCGAAATAAGCCAACCTAACTGCGAGCTTTGTAATTTAGGCTTATTTTTACCCAAATTAATTGTATCGGAACCTAAGACGTCCCAAAATACTTCAGCGCCCACTAAGATGTCTATAGCTGAAGGTATATTAAATAAAGGGTCTGCTAGCTGAAGACCTGGCGGGATGGACATTAATTTTTTGTCCAAATAAGAGCCAGGTAGCGATTGTGTGATTACTGATAAGACGTAACAGTCTACGTTCGCTCGATAGCTACCGCAACGGGATTGCAAAGTAAGACTGCAACTTTCTGAAGTACTAGAATTTTGACCGTTAATACCTGTGACGGTGGAGCTAGTGCTACGCTTTACCAGTCCGAGCCTTCCACAGAGGTCTTGTGTGACAAAGTTGGAAGTGCTGCCGTTGTCCAATAGAAGTCTGGCAGTGTGAAGTCTTCCACTGACGTCTGCCACATACACCAATGCTGTGGATAGTAGAACGTGATTATTACTATTTGAATAGGAAGATGTCATGTGAGTAGATAAGGCTATGTTGTCTGATGTTTGTTCTGGAAGGAATTCCTTATGTAAGAGGGTGTTATGCTTCGTAGAACAATACTTGCAATGTGATAATTTGCAACGTTTGTCTGTATGACCTGGGCGTAGGCAGTTCATACAAACATTGCTTTCTGTAGCTTTTTTAATGCGCGTGTCAACGTCAAGATCTCTAAATGATGGACAGCTAAATAAATAATGATCTTGAGAACACATAGGGCATTTATTATTGTAAGATTTGTTAGTATATAAGTTAGGTTTAGGTTTTGTAATATTTAAATAATTTTTAGTTTTGTTATTAGTTTCGTAAGTATTAGTATTAAGTTTATTTTGATTATTTTTAAAGTTTTTAGTATCGTTTAAGGTTTCAAGCAAGTCCGCTCTGTTGTTTAAAAATTTAATAAATGTTTTTAAATTTGGAAATGAACTTAAATTATTTTTATGCTCTTCCCACTGACGGTTAGTAATGTAATCTAGTTTTTTGGACATAATAAAAATGATTAACGTGTCCCAGTGTTCAGTGGGTTGGCCAAGTGTTGAAAGAGCCCTTAAATTTTTATTAGTAACATCAATCATGTTTCGTATTGATGCACTTGATTCCTTTTGAATTAGTTCTAAATTAAAGAGTGATTGCAAATGATTATTAATTAATAATTTTTCATTATCGAATCTGTCTGATAAAATTTGCCAGGCTATGGCGTAGTTGCTTGCTTGAAATTCAATACTATTGATAATTAATGATGCACTACCTGTCAAGGCCGCTCGAAGATAATGAAATTTATTTATGTCTTGTATGCTTTCATTGTTGTGAATAAGAGAAAGATACGTATCTCGGAACTGCAACCAGTGCTGATATTCCCCGTTAAAGTGAGGCAAGTCTATCTTGGGCAGACGGACGAAGTCTTGCTTGCAGGCAGAGCCGTGTGCACGGCCGTCGGCGACCGTGGAGGTGGAGGCTGAAGACGAGGGGGCGGCGCGCGCGAGCAGGGTCCTCGCGCGGGCGACCTGCTCGAAGTACTGCCTCTCGAACAGTTCCCTGTCGGCATACATCTCATCCGCGTTCTCCGACAACAGCTCCAGCTCCGTCTGTAACGCATCGAATTCCTGATATGAAGCTTCTATAACACTAAGACGGCATTCTAGTTCGGCTTGTTGAAAATTATCTAATGTGGATGCCGGTAACAATTTAACAAAGTTGGTAAATTGCGTTAATTTAGCTTTCAAGCTTCCACGCTTCTTTACAAGCTCTTTTATTTTTGCGTCAGGCATGGTGATAAATAAAATAAGAATGAAGGTTGATGACAGGCGAGCAAAAATGCAAGTAATTATTTGAATAGGGTAATAAAATGTTATCAATACAAGCGCGCGAGCGCAAACAATAGAAACAAGATGCAACAATGCAGTGCGAAGGAATGCGAAAAAAAGAAATGAATTTATTATGCTAGGCTACTTATGAAGAGATCAATGTAAGTATGTCTGATCCGTATAGCACTATTTTAAATTCCTGGAAAGATAAGAAGAAAGACAGGAATAATAAGGATTGGAACGAACTCACTCAGTTTAAAAGTCCCTCCGGGTTCACTATCCTTTTTAAGATCGCTGACGTGTTGTTCTTCACGGTCAAAGCGGACAGTCCAAAGTCCACGGACGGGCGAAGCGCAGCGCAATTACATAACACGGCTTGATCACGACGTTTGTAGGCTCGTAGAATGTACTTCGTAGAAGGCTCGTAGACAAAAGTAATCTTGAAGGATCGATGTAGAAGGCTCGTAGGACGAATGTAATTCTTGTACAACGAACGTAGAAGTTTCCAGGATCAACTTTTGAGGCTTGAAGTACTAATATTCGAGGATCGAAGGACCACTGTTTTTTTTTTTTTTTTTTTTTTTTTTTTTTTTTTTTTTTTTTTTTTTTTTTTTTTTTTTTTTTTTTTTTTTTCGGACTGTATAGGCGCTGTATATTATTGCAGTAATAAGATGTACGAAGGAGCCGCGTATGCGCACGATCGCGTCGTATGAGCGAGTGACCGGAGTGGGGGCGAGGGCCCACGGCTTGACCACTAGAATATATGGTGCGCGGGCTGCCACTCGTCCGGCGGCGCGCTGACCGCGCGCACGGCGATGTGATGTAGAATATGGTTGAATAATTGTATGAACGCGCGCGCCACGATGAGACGCAGGAACATGGATCGGATGGCTGATTGCATCAGCAAATCCACGCTTTGGTGGTCAGGGCCTGAATTCCTTAATAATATAAAAATAAAGTTCCCTTCAATTCTAAACACACAACTAACACTACATTCATCTCTACATACGTCCCATGACTCGCACACAACAAACATTAATAATAACAATAATAATTTAATCAATAACAATATTAACAATGTAATATCTAACCTAATTCATAATACATCTAAATTTACTAAATTAATAAGAATAATAGCATACATATATAGATTTATAAATAATTGCAGAAATAAACAGACAAACAGAAAATCATCATACTTAACATGTAAAGAATTAGAATTCGCGCATGACGTAATTTTACATATTTCTCAACAGGAAATGTTTCCTGACGAGTATCATTGTCTCAAAAATAATCAGCCGTTACATAAAAAGAACAGATTAATAAGTCTTTCTCCCTTTATTGATCATCAGAACTTAATACGCGTCGGTGGACGTCTTGATAATTCAAATTATATCTACGATGTCATGCATCCCATATTGCTATGTAGCAAGCACCATCTTACCAAAATTATTTTCGAGAAAGAACATAAAGCTCTTTTCCATGCTGGTCCGCAACTAATCCTAGCTAACATAAGGCAGAAATACTGGCCTCTTGGAGGTAAAAACTTAGCAAAAAAGATAGTTCGTAACTGTGTTCGGTGTACTCGCTTTAGAGCTCAGCCTGTTCAAGTCATGATGGGCAATCTACCTAAGGACAGGACAGAGCTAGAGTTTCCCTTCTTGAACACAGGTCTTGATTATGCTGGGCCAGTGCTGATAGCCGACCGCAAAGGTAGAGGTTGTAAGTTACAAAAGTCTTACATTTGTGTATTTGTGTGCTTTGCAGTCAGAGCCGTTCATCTAGAGTTGGTGCCTGATCTCACCAAGGAGGCGTTTCTTGCGGCATTTAGCAGGTTTATCAGTCGTCGTGGTAAGCCTCAACGCGTGTACTCCGACAATGGGACCACCTTCGTGGGAGCTTTCAACGAGCTTTCACACTTCTTTAAGGTTTACTCTAACTCTATTGCATCTGACATGGCAAACGAGGGCATCGAATTTAAATATATACCAGCCTATAGTCCTCAATTTGGCGGACTTTGGGAGAGTTCTGTTCGCTCTATTAAGCATTTACTACGTAGAGTCTTGAGCCTAACTCATCTTACTTATGAAGAGCTTTCGACGTGTCTGATCCAGATAGAGGCTATTTTAAATTCCAGACCATTAACGCCTCTATCAACTGATCCTTCTGACTTGTCCTATCTTTCTCCTTCATCTTTCCTCCTCGGACGTCATCTCATGTCGGTCCCACGGGCAGTGATCGCTGACTCCAACATCAACAGGATGCCACGATATGACCGCATCGAGAAGTTGCGACAGCATTTTTGGAAGCGCTACTCACAAGAGTATATTTCCCTGTTACAGCAGAGGACAAAATGGCGGACGGATGGGGAAGAGATTAAAACAGGCGCGTTGGTCTTAGTGAGGGACCCGAACCGTGCCCCCCTCTTGTGGCTCCTCGGCAGGGTGGTTGCAGTAAAGCCTGGACCTGACGGACGAACCAGGGTAGCCGACATCCTCACGAAGAAAGGCACCATTACTCGCGCCTACAACAATATCTGTCTGCTTCCGGTTTCTTCAACGTCCTAGTTGAAGCCGGGGGAGCATGTTCCTGCGTCTCATCGTGGCGCGCGCGTTCATACAATTATTCATCCATATTCTACATCACATCGCCGTGCGCGCGGTCAGCGCGCCGCCGGACGAGTGGCAGCCCGCACACCATATATTCTAGTGGTCAAGCCGTGGGCCCTCGCCCCCACTCCGGTCACTCGCTCATACGACGCGATCGTGCGCATACGCGGCTCCTTCGTACGTCTTAATAATCAATTAATATACAGCGCCTATACAGTCCGAAAACAGCAGTTTTATTTAGTTGGGACCCCCAGCCCACAACTGGAGCCTGACACTCAGACATTGGTCCTTCGATTGGTCCTTCGATCCTCGAATATTAGTACCTCAAGCCTCAAAAGTTGATCCTGGAAACTTCTACGTTGGTTGTACAAGAATTACATTCGTCCTACGAGCCTTCTACATCGATCCTTCAAGATTACTTTTGTCTACGAGCCTTCTACGAAGTACATTCTACGAGCCTACAAACGTCGTGATCAAGCCGTGTTATGTAATTGCGCTGCGCTTCGCCCGTCCGTGGACTTTGGACTGTCCGCTTTGACCGTGAAGAACAACACGTCAGCGATCTTAACAAAGGATAGTGAACCCGGAGGGACTTTTAAACTGAGTGAGTTCGTTCCAATCCTTATTATTCCTGTCTTTCTTCTTATCTTTCCAGGAATTTAAAATAGTGCTATACGGATCAGACATACTTACATTGATCTCTTCATAAGTAGCCTAGCATAATAAATTCATTTCTTTTTTTCGCATTCCTTCGCACTGCATTGTTGCATCTTGTTTCTATTGTTTGCGCTCGTGCGCTTGTATTGATAACATTTTATTAGCCTATTCAGATAATAATTACTTGCATTTTTGCTCGCCTGTCATCAACCTTCATCCTTTATTTTATTTATCGCCATGCCTGACGCAAAAATAAAAGAGCTTGTAAAGAAGCGTGGAAGCTTGAAAGCTAAATTAACACAATTTACCAACTTTGTTAAATTGTTACCGGCATCAACATTAGATAATTTTCAACAAGCTGAACTAGAATGCCGTCTTAGTGTTATAGAGGCTCTGCCTGCAAGCAAGACTTCGTCCGTCTGCCCAAGATAGACTTGCCTCACTTTAACGGGGAATATCAGCACTGGTTGCAGTTCCGAGATACGTATCTTTCTCTTATTCACAACAATGAAAGCATACAAGACATAAATAAATTTCATTACCTTCGAGCAGCCTTGACAGGTAGTGCATCATTAATTATCAATAGTATTGAATTTCAAGCAAGCAACTACGCCATAGCCTGGCAAATTTTATCAGACAGATTCGATAATGAAAAATTATTAATTAATAATCATTTGCAATCACTCTTTAATTTAGAACTAATTCAAAAGGAATCAAGTGCATCAATACGAAACATGATTGATGTTACTAATAAAAATTTAAGGGCTCTTTCAACACTTGGCCAACCCACTGAACACTGGGACACGTTAATCATTTTTATTATGTCCAAAAAACTAGATTACATTACCAACCGTCAGTGGGAAGAGCATAAAAATAATTTAAGTTCATTTCCAAATTTAAAAACATTTATTAAATTTTTAAACAACAGAGCGGACTTGCTTGAAGCCTTAAACGATACTAAAAACTTTAAAAATAATCAAAATAAACTTAATACTAACACTTACGAAACTAATAACAAAACTAAAAATTATTTAAATATTACAAAACCTAAACCTAACTTATATACTAACAAATCTTACAATAATAAATGCCCTATGTGTTCTCAAGATCATTATTTATTTAGCTGTCCATCATTTAGAGATCTTGACGTTAACACGCGCATTAAAAAAGCTACAGAAAGTAATGTTTGTATGAACTGCCTACGCCCAGGTCATACAGACAAACGTTGCAAATTATCACATTGCAAGTATTGTTCTACGAAGCATAACACCCTCTTACATAAGGAATTCCTTCCAGAACAAACATCAGACAACATAGCCTTATCTACTCACATGACATCTTCCTATTCAAATAGTAATAATCACGTTCTACTATCCACAGCATTGGTGTATGTGGCAGACGTCAGTGGAAGACTTCACACTGCCAGACTTCTATTGGACAACGGCAGTACTTCCAACTTTGTCACACAAGACCTCTGTGGAAAGCTCGGTCTGGTAAAGCGTAGTACTAGCTCCACCGTCACAGGTATTAACGGTCAAAATTCTAATACTTCAGAAAGTTGCAGTCTTACTTTGCAATCCCGTTGCGGTGGCTATCGAGCGAACGTTGACTGTTACGTCTTATCAGTAATCACACAATCGCTACCTGGCTCTTATTTGGACAAAAAATTAATGTCCATCCCGCCAGGTCTTCAGCTAGCAGACCCTTTATTTAATATACCTTCAGCTATAGACATCTTAGTGGGCGCTGAAGTATTTTGGGACGTCTTAGGTTCCGATACAATTAATTTGGGTAAAAATAAGCCTAAATTACAAAGCTCGCAGTTAGGTTGGCTTATTTCGGGTTGTGCGTATCAGAAACGTCCTCATGAACAACCCATGTGTCACTTTCTTTCCCAAGAGGAGTCCAAACAGCTTACTCGTTTTTGGGAACTTGACACTGTAAAATCTAGTTCTAGTTTTTCTTCAGAGGAACAAGCCTGTGAAAAGCTCTTCAAAGAGACCACTTGGCGTAATGACCATGGCCAATTCGTTGTCACTATTCCTTTGAAGGCCTCACCTGAGTGCTTAGGTGACTCTTATTCGATGGCTAAAAGTCGTTTCCTTTCTCTAGAACGTAGATTTGAGCGAGACTCTTCCTTTAAAGAAAAATATTTACAATTTATTAAAGAATTCATAGATCTTAAGCATATGACAATTAATTCAAAATCAAAACGTTCAAATTTCAATCATTATTTTTCTCATCACGGAGTACTACGAGACTCAAACACGAGTCCGCTTCGTGTAGTATTTGATGGTTCGGCCCCTACCTCTTCAGGAAAATCATTTAATGAAATTCAAATGGTAGGCCCAACTGTACAAGAAGACCTACTATCAATATTGTTACGGTACAGACAACATAGATTTGTCGTATCGGCTGACATTGAAAAAATGTACCGAGCCATATTAATAGAACCTTCTCAATACTCATTGCAGCAAATCCTCTTTAGGTTTGATTCTTCTGAGCGCTTAAATACCTACACTATAAACAGACTTTGTTATGGTACTAGCTCAGACCCCTACTTAGCTACAAAATGTCTTGTATCTCTGGCAGATGACAGTTCTGATCCAAAGGTCAGCCAGAGCATCAAACGCGATTTTTATGTAGACGACTACTTGAGTGGGGGTGACACAGTCGAGTCGGTCGTTTCGTTATGTCAGGGCGTAATAAATACTTTAAATTCAGCTAAATTCAACCTTAGAAAATGGCAATCTAATAGTACCGAAATACTAGACACATTATCCAAAATTGACAAAAATAAAAATAAAACATTAAATTTAAACGATACAGCTCTATGTAAAACTCTCGGATTATATTGGGATAGTAAAAATGACAACCTATTATTTTCAGTAAAAATTTCTCCTATATCTAAAATTACTAAACGTAGTGTACTTTCAATAATAAGTCAAGTATTTGATCCCCTTGGTCTTATAGGACCGTGTTTAGTCCAAGCCAAACTTATAATTCAGCAGTTGTGGATATTAAAATTCAATTGGGACGAGGAACTACCGACAGACCTAAAATTACAATTTGTAGAATTTATACATGCTCTCAAAGCTCTTAATTCTGTTCGCATACCTCGTTGGATTTCTTGTGTCAACCAATCTGTTATTGAGCTTCACACCTTTACAGATTCTTCTGAAAAAGCTTACGGCGCTTGTATATACGTAAGAACTGTTACAGTCGACGGAACAGTGTGCGTTCGTCTCTTAGCCTCAAAAAACAGGGTTGCACCTATAAAGCCTACCACTATACCACGTCTTGAGTTGTGTGGAGCTTTATTAGGAACTCGACTGTATCTGAAAGTGCGTCAATCACTCACTCTGAAGTTAGATCAATGTTACTTTTGGTGTGACTCGACGATCGTACTGAGCTGGCTCTCTACGCCACCCAGTAAGCTTGATCAATTTGTCCGCAACAGAGTAAGTGAGATACAAGAAATTACCTCTGGCCTGACGTGGAACTATGTACCCTCTAGGTCTAACCCTGCCGATCTCACTTCTCGGGGGGTGAAGGCTGATTGCATCAGCAAATCCACGCTTTGGTGGTCAGGGCCTGAATTCCTTAATAATATAAAAATAAAGTTCCCTTCAATTCTAAACACACAACTAACACTACATTCATCTCTACATACGTCCCATGACTCGCACACAACAAACATTAATAATAACAATAATAATTTAATCAATAACAATATTAACAATGTAATATCTAACCTAATTCATAATACATCTAAATTTACTAAATTAATAAGAATAATAGCATACATATATAGATTTATAAATAATTGCAGAAATAAACAGACAAACAGAAAATCATCATACTTAACATGTAAAGAATTAGAATTCGCGCATGACGTAATTTTACATATTTCTCAACAGGAAATGTTTCCTGACGAGTATCATTGTCTTAAAAATAATCAGCCGTTACATAAAAAGAACAGATTAATAAGTCTTTATCCCTTTATTGATCATCAGAACTTAATACGCGTCGGTGGACGTCTTGATAATTCAAATTATATCTACGATGTCATGCATCCCATATTGCTATGTAGCAAGCACCATCTTACCAAAATTATCTTCGAGAAAGAACATAAAGCTCTTTTCCATGCTGGTCCGCAACTAATCCTAGCTAACATAAGGCAGAAATACTGGCCTCTTGGAGGTAAAAACTTAGCACAAAAGATAGTTCGTAACTGTGTTCGGTGTACTCGCTTTAGAGCTCAGCCTGTTCAAGTCATGATGGGCAATCTACCTAAGGACAGGACAGAGCTAGAGTTTCCCTTCTTGAACACAGGTCTTGATTATGCTGGGCCAGTGCTGATAGCCGACCGCAAAGGTAGAGGTTGTAAGTTACAAAAGTCTTACATTTGTGTATTTGTGTGCTTTGCAGTCAGAGCCGTTCATCTAGAGTTGGTGCCTGATCTCACCAAGGAGGCGTTTCTTGCGGCATTTAGCAGGTTTATCAGTCGTCGTGGTAAGCCTCAACGCGTGTACTCCGACAATGGGACCACCTTCGTGGGAGCTTTCAACGAGCTTTCACACTTCTTTAAGGTTTACTCTAACTCTATTGCATCTGACATGGCAAACGAGGGCATCGAATTTAAATATATACCAGCCTATAGTCCTCAATTTGGCGGACTTTGGGAGAGTTCTGTTCGCTCTATTAAGCATTTACTACGTAGAGTCTTGAGCCTAACTCATCTTACTTATGAAGAGCTTTCGACGTGTCTGATCCAGATAGAGGCTATTTTAAATTCCAGACCATTAACGCCTCTATCAACTGATCCTTCTGACTTGTCCTATCTTTCTCCTTCATCTTTCCTCCTCGGACGTCATCTCATGTCGGTCCCACGGGCAGTGATCGCTGACTCCGACATCAACAGGATGCCACGATATGACCGCATCGAGAAGTTGCGACAGCATTTTTGGAAGCGCTACTCACAAGAGTATATTTCCCTGTTACAGCAGAGGACAAAATGGCGGACGGATGGGGAAGAGATTAAAACAGGCGCGTTGGTCTTAGTGAGGGACCCGAACCGTGCCCCCCTCTTGTGGCTCCTCGGCAGGGTGGTTGCAGTGAAGCCTGGACCTGACGGACGAACCAGGGTAGCCGACATCCTCACGAAGAAATTCACCATTACTCGCGCCTACAACAATATCTGTCTGCTTCCGGTTTCTTCAACGTCCTAGTTGAAGCCGGGGGAGCATGTTCCTGCGTCTCATCGTGGCGCGCGCGTTCATACAATTATTCATCCATATTCTACATCACATCGCCGTGCGCGCGGTCAGCGCGCCGCCGGACGAGTGGCAGCCCGCACACCATATATTCTAGTGGTCAAGCCGTGGGCCCTCGCCCCCACTCCGGTCTCTCGCTCATTAGATGCGATCGTGCGCAAACGCGGCTCTTTCGTACGTCGCAATACTCAATTATTAATACAGCGCCTATACAGTCCGAAAACAGCAGTTTTATTTAGTTGGGACCCCCAGCCCACAACTGGAGCCTGACACTCAAACAGTGATATATGTACGTATGCACTGAGTGATAATTTATTTTAGGTTAATTTTTTAAATCTATACTAATATATAAAGAGGAAAGATTTGATTTTTTGTTTGCATTGAATAGGCTCTGAAACTACTGAACCGATTTGAAAAATTCTTTCACTGTTGGGAAACTACACTATCCCCGAGTAACATAGGCTATATTATATTTTCAAAAGAAAATTAGGGATCCTTTATAAAACTCGAATAATGTAATCCAAGTTTATGTCCATGTCCAAGGTGTAAAAAAAAAAGAAAACCGAAGCAAAGCGAGGGCGGTTACTCGTATTACATACAGTTGTAATTATGTTGTTACTAAACAATAAGACTTAACGTTTAAAATCAAAATGATCTTTAATCTGAGACATTATTTGGTTTAACTATGGTAAAAATTATTATATTATTACTAGCTGACCGGGCAAACGTTGTTCTGCCAAAAAATTTTTAGGGGTAGGGGGATGAAAAATAGATGTTGTCCGATTCTCAACCTTAGCCGATATGCACGCAAAGATTCACGAAAATCGGTCGAGCCGTTTCGGAGGAGTTCAACTTATAACACCGTGACACGAGAATTTTATGTACTATAAGATTACTCTATTTAGCCATTTGTTAGCGGCCTAACACGTTAGTTTCCTCCAAGCATGTTGCCAGCACAGGGTTTTTGAAACTGCATTTATTTCTTTAATTATGATGACTTAAATGTATTTATAACCGATTAGCTGTCATCTTCGATTGTTACGCTAAATCAAAATAAAGACTTCATTTGTATTTTATTTGGAGAATGTATGTATGTAATCTGTTTTGATACCTAGTTATACTAAAGTTATACTAAAATAACTAGCCATTACTTGTAAGTGGAGTAAGTATAAACAAAAGTAAATAAAATAAGACGTAAGTACTAGGTACTAAACAGCCCCTAGTAGCCCTATTATAAATTCGAGTATAAACAAACGACAAGGAGAAGATGTTGATCGTTCGAACACGTTTCGGAAATGGAATTCGACCACCCGAATTGTAACAATGGCCACATTTTATACAACAAATGTTGTATTCGAACAGTTATGAGGTTGTCAGGAAAATGTATTCAGGTACATACTTACATTCATAATGAAGGTATTGAAACCCAAAATATTTTAACATGTTATTGGCTTGGCCTGTATGAAAGCGTGTAGCAAATTGCTCATACTTATAAAATATAGCGAAATAAAATGCATTTTCTTAACAATTAGTTCTACTGTACTTATATCACGTTCGTTTAAATATTTATATTTAGATAATCACAGCATATATCAGTCTAAATTATCAATAATCTTCTAGCAAAGAAGACGTTATTTTTAACCGACTTAAAAAAAGGATTATATAATAAAGTATTATACAATAAAGTATTCAATTTCATTGTATTTTTTATATGTTTGTTACAGAACTTTCGACTGGGTGAACCGATTTTGATGATCCTTTTTTTAGTCGAAAGCTGGTGCTTGTCATGTGGTGCCACTTAAATTTGAGCGAGATCTGATGAGCAGTTTTTGAGTTGTCCCTAATTTAAAGTCGGTTATTTTTTGTCAATAATTATATTTTGTCACTGTTTAATTGATATTTTTAACCCGCACATTAAAAATATCTTCATAAAATCTTTGTATATTATTCTATGATTTTTTTTGTATAACATAGCTGGTCAAATGTGCATGTGCAGACTTCACACATGTAGAACATTCGAGAACTAATAGATATTCAGGTTTCCTAGTAAATGCTTTTGCAATGGTTACTACGCAAAGACAATCTGGTTAGAAGAGATTGTTGATTAGTGATAAGGACGCCTATGTATATTTGTGTACAATAAAGAGGTTTTGTATTGCATTACTTTTCTTTCCGAATCTCCGTACATTCATAGATGGGTATTCACATTCATTTAGGCCATGTTTACACAAATGTATTTGGAGACGCGCCGCGATATACACTTCCTGATTACGATGCCGGAAGATTTGTATTGGATATCAATAGAAAAAGGTTTTAGTAGAATTGCTGTAGGTACTAATATATTTCTACGTGATCGAATGACGCGGACGGCGCGGTCGTAGTTGCCGTCTAAAGAACTTCTGTGAAGCTTTAACTGTTTAACTAAGACTTAATAGTAAATAAATATAATAAATGCATACACACTCATATCCCCGCAGTAGGTTATTACCTATGTCGAGGGTGGCATGGACGACACATATGGCAAACACATCACAATATCACTCGAGTACAAATATTTATCTATCACATAAATATCTACCTCGGCTGGGAATCGAACCTGGAACCCCTCGTTTCGCAGGCAGGGTCGCTACCAACTGGGCTAGAGGGTCGTCGAATAGATAATAATATTTGATAATTTTATATGTCGTCACTTATTGGCGCCCAGAATGTGAGAAAATATAACAATACAATAGACAAATGATTTGTTTGTGATCTATAATCAAATAAGTATAATACTTTTGAGTGATATGCTGCTAACAGCGGAAAAATAAAAAAAACACGAGCAAAAGTTTTATTTACTCTTAAATGTAGTGGTGAATGCTTGAGTGAAACTACAAGTGTAACAATTATTTAGGTTACTAATCTCAAGAATGAAGCCCAAGTATAATACTTAAATATTAGAATGTGTATAGACTAATAAAACAATTTGCAGTCTAAATTCCATTAGAGTTTGATAGCGTTCATACTGCGTTGTTATTGAAACCACGATACCGTCTGCGCAGACGCAGGTAGCGCAAACACATTAAGTGGCAACAGTTCCGCGTTGTCAAGATCTCAATTTAGATAATCCCTAATTGCTCATGTTAATTCTGACTGCTGACTGATATGATATCCTAAACAGAACAGCTGTTCGAGGATTTGATTCTCGGTTATCGGAATACGGTGTATATTTGTATATTGATTAGATTTAAATGTATGTATCTTGTAACTCGGCTTGTTATGAGTATAATGTAGTAGGTACACTACCTACCCTTTTTTATAAATCAATGTTCTTACGTTACGTGTACTAAATTTACTTTATAATACTTTAGGTGCAGCGCAGACGGCACACTGTCCGTGACGCACTTTTAAGTCTGTGAAAATAGAACCTTTGCAATTATATGCAGTAACGCATACGACGCGCAAAAAAGTGCGGCTGCGCGCCATGTAAACATTTGTGCGTCCGCACACTCGATCGCACAAAAAGAGCGTCGTCTGCGCTGCACCATATGATGATTTTATAAGGAAAACGATCACGGCTAAAGAGTTGTCGATTCTAACAACTACGGAACCTTACATTTCGTTGTGTCATTGTGTGTGATTTATTTAAGCTTTAAATTACGAATGTAATATGCTTGAAGACACATTTTAATAGAAGGTAATACCAACAATATCCAACACGAACAAAAAAGTACTTCGCAGTTCTATTCGCTACCTTTACTTCTGGCACAGAAGAAATAATAGTACTTATAATGCTTCAGGGAAGATGACAATGACAGGAGGGAAATGCACTTATTCCGTGTGTGCTATCGTTTATAGTATAGAGCGGTACAGAAAACCCTATCTTTACAAATAAATAAAATTGGAGTGTCTGTTTGTACTTAATATTAAAATAACTGCTTTTTACTAAGTGCATTTGGATACATGGTACATGTACCAAAACAATTTTTTTACAATTTTTGTCTGTCGGTCTGTCTGTTTGTTCCGGCTAATCTCTGAAATGGCTGGTCCGATTTTGATGGGACTTTCACTGCCAGATAGCTGATGTAACAAGGAGTAACTTAGGCTACTTTTGGTTTAGAAAAAAAATAGTTTGTTAGGCGATACGAAGTTCGCCGGGTCAGCTAGTTTTCAATAAAATCCTAGGTTTCAAGGCTTTCAGTGATTTAGTAGAAATTCGACAGGATCACTTGTATTTCTGTGTTGGTGTTGTTGATGTTGCGACCTTATTTCTACAACTTATGCTATGGAATAAACATGAATTAGATTCGTGCTTCACTGGTTTTTATTTAACATCGTATCGACCCTCGAGCACGTAAAGGGTCAACGCACATTTATTCAGCGCCATTCGCGTTTCGCCGAATGATTTTGGTTACATTTATTCGGCTCGGCGAATGCGAACGGCTGCGTACGGCGCTGAATACGCTGCCGTAGAGAGTATAATATTATTGTGGTGTCTAGGTTTACCTGATTAGGTATTAGAAATAAAACACAAAATGGTTTTCAGTGATACAACACAACCCGCGCACTTGACGGCTAGATGGTGACTGCCTTGTGTGCGGGTAGTACAGATACTCTTTTATTATTATGTATGTCACATCTCTCCCTTTCAACAAAATTTTAATTATGTAATTTGTCCACTGATAAATAACTAATAAGTTCAGCTTTGATTAAAATATAATTTGTTCGAACAAAGTACACAACTTATTTCTATCGTTCGTAACATTTTATATCTCCAAAGATTACCTTTTTTTGTCCAGTTAAATCATTATTTTTACAGAATACAAAAAAATAAGTTACTATTATAAGGATTTATAACATTATTTTCTTATAATGATTTATTCTTATTTAGTCTCTTTTATTCTTAATATACGGCCCTCTCCGCTTTCCCTTGTTTTTCCTTTTTTTTTTAATTATTATTTTTTATTTTTCCTAACGTAACTGGTTCGCTATGTGTTATCGTTGTGGAGAAGAACCAGTTGAAGAAACTCCATAACAACACTTTATATTAGGTACAAAATATTTGATTATTTTGTATACTTTTTAGCACCTGACCCAGTACATCGTCGCAGCACGGCTGGACCAAAGGATATATTTCACACTGGAAGTGACCTGCAACAAAACACAACGAGAGCATTTCTCCAAATTTAGTGCTGACCTGGCCTTTAATGTAGTTTAGTTATCAAGTTCTGGTCAGGAAATTCAAACAGGTCTGTCAAACAGGGTATATCAAAGAAGTGAATAAATTCATCCGGACTAACGTTTCATTGACTGTGGCGTATTTCATTTAAAATTATTGCGTCAATGAATAACCAAAGTTAATTTATAACCTTATCATTGACTAATTGTAAGTAATTTAGTCTATCGACAAAGCAATATTCACATTCTATGGGCAGAGTATGACTTTGAACTCATTTTTATACTTTTACCTTGCTTGCAATACACGTAAAGAAACTTCCATGAGCTTGTGCGAGTATCATCAAGCGCTTCGATCTCGTCTCTTGCTCGAGCGTCTACCACCAACCAATGCGTACGTGGAGTGTTGAAACACCAACGCTCCTGAGCGTCGTGTTATGTCAACTAGGAGCCCAGAGGCCTCAAATTCTTCGTTATTATCCAAATTCCCCTTTTTCCTTTTCTTACATTTTTGCGGTGTTACACATGGGGATGTTAATAGGATTATAATTTTCTAAAACTTGTATTTCACACTTGAAATTCATTATTGTGATTCTTGAAACTTAGAACGATTGACGTCATTTTTTTTCCATAATTAAATTATTACTTCATTACTTTCAATACAATTACGTATCAAGTACTGGCGCTGTGCTTACACGGCTCATATTGTGCAGCACGGCTTATGCTGGGTCTGGGCCTGTTCGGTGGTCACACAGCACGCTGCAGCACTGACACTCATAAGATATATCTCGTGTTGCTTATTAACATTTATTTTTGTTATCTCTTTTTCTTTCTTGTAACTATTTTTTTTATGCTGTAATTAGTACCCTGGAATACATGTATTTTTATTTCATTTCATTATATTATCATTTCATTTCCTTACATTTTCATTTCATTTCATTTTCGTTTCATTTCAAGTAAGGATTTTATTAGTTACTCCAAAGTATATTTGTACTTGTAATTGATTAATAAATATTTTTTGTTCGTTGGAACAATTAAATAGTAGGTCCTGTACATGTCGGTGATAACTGTTTTATCACTTATTCAAACATGATTGTTTTTAATTATTATTGAATTTTCAATATTTAGTTAGCAGATCTGGTCCACAACAACAAATGTTGTGATTCCATTTAGCAAGAATTCAGGCTCATACTAGTTAATTCAGGCTTATTACGACGATATGTAATAAAATAAAGCGATAATGTGCAAATATATAGATATTTACTTAGACAGCCGTACAGTGATATCGGTTTGTCATTGATCATTCGGAGCGGTCGTTAGAGGTGCGCGTGTGAATACCTTTAATAACAACTTCGCACGCAAATATATTAAAACGATAAGATTCATTATTATTAATACATGAATATAGGTATTTTAACCATAGGAAACATTAAATGGTATTCTATTAATTTATGCGTTTTGTTTACATATCCTCCTATTAATAGCCATATCCTCATATTTGTTGACCAGCAGCGGTAATTGGTATAGAAGTTAATAGTTTCGATAGTTATCAAAACGTTCTTTCAATATTATAAATCTTCTGTTATTGGTCAGTACTTAACTGACGTTTTCGTGACCATGTCATATTTTGTTTTCGATATCATTATTGATATCTTTAGTATTGGTCAATAGTGTAAGTACTCAACTGACGTATTACGGTAAACATTACCTCCCACGGTTTAGTGCAACATTGATTTCGAAAGCGGTTCGATACCACAATAGATATCTTGTATTATTGGTCAGTATTTATCTGACTTTCGATACCATGACAGATATCTTTTATTATTTTTCAGTACTTAGCTGATTTTCGATACCATAACAGATATCTTTAATTATTTTTCAGAACTTAACTGATTTTCGATACCATAACAGATATCTTTTATTATTTTACAGTAGTTGAATGATTTTCAATACCATAACAGATATTTTTTATTATTTTTCAGTATTTGCCTGATTTTCGATACCATCACAGATATCTTTTATTATTTGTCAGTACTTGACTGATTTTCGATACCATAACAGATATCTTTTATTATTTGTCAGTACTTGACTGATTTGACTTGATCGATACCATAAATACCTTTTATTAATGGTCTATATTTGATTCAGTTTATTAGTATTTTATGCTTCAACCTTTGCATTTCTAGTACGACATTTAAGACATTTTGCAGCAAAATATTTGATTACTGATAATATGATTATTGGTTCCCATGTCTACTCCATTTAGTTGTCGTTTGATCTCGTTCCAATTTTATGTAGGTACGTGAAAGTTAGTTTTCGTTTTTTAATGCCTTTCATTACTTAACGGTTTAACTGTTTGTTCAGTTTCTCAATTCATCACGATATTATTCAGCAGATGCAAAACTAAGCTTATAGGTTGCATTCTAGTACAAACCAGGTAGAATCAGTATTATACCGGCCAATGAAGGAATGTCATAAATTATTTGGTTAAAATATTTTTGACTTTTTTCGTTTTTGACCTTAAGAGTATAATCCATTTAAAACATAAATTTATTTACAATCTTGATTTTAGTTAGGAACAATATTACCCGGAATGAACTACTTGGTAATCATGGTGAAACGGTTCCTATAACTGGTTTGTACTTTACCATGAATCAACTTATGCTAATGGTGTAACCAACGCATGTGGTGTATATATTTTTTTTTTCAAAAATACAAATAATTTGATTGCCTTGCACTTATCCTTGACTACAAAATTTCATCGAAATCTTTAGAGAATTTTTTCGAGATACTGTATACTGTTTTAGCGAGGAATACGCAAGATCGTTTCCGCCGCGATTTGGAAACAGTAATAATTCAGTCCCTTCGATATTTTAGATTATTACAATTGTCCATTTGACGTTAATAATAAATATTTTCAAAATGAGATAGGCGATATGCAAAATTGCTCGGTTATTAAAATCGGAAACACGTTTCGATACGATATAAATAAGCAAATACTAATTAATTATCATTATCATATTTTTGTATCTCAGGAACTAAATCTGTAATGTATATTATTATTTTTCCTCTACGTGATCATTTTAATGGCATTAAAGCTTAATTAAAATTGGAACGACTTCTTGATTTATGTAATCCAATGTTTTACACATGTCAAATATATTATGTTCTTGACGAGTTTTCACTCATCTGACAATTTTGCAGTGTATTTTACTTGATTACTTAAGTAGTCATTACATATTTGTATGTATGTTTTTTCTTTTAATTTCGAAAATGTAAACAGGTACAGTTTCATGTATGTATGGCTAGGATCTTCACTTACAACAGGATCTATCACCCTATATTCTACTAATAGGTACCGGCAAATTAATGTGCTTAATGCATTGTTTTGGTGGTCTCAAACCATCTTCGCATTATTTGCCTTTCAAATTAACCCTGTTTGGGACACATCGGTTGGATAGTTTCAGTCTAAAGGACATGGCAACAAACATTGTTTGTGGTTTATTATATAGATTTTGCTTAGAATCAATGATATTCAAAAATATATTTTATACATTATAATATCATTGCTTAGAATAACATCAGTAAAATAACATCGTTGAATTTACTTGCTACGTAAGTACTATACTTTAAATTTGGCACCCACGACACAGGGAATCCTAGTGTGGGGCTATGAGTGTGAAGCGTTATTTTTAAATAACATAGTAAGTTAGTAAGTATCTCTATTTTTGAGACAAACTATGAAGATACCGTATAGCAAAATCGCTATGATATTGTTTACGGTTATCTTATTACGATATTTGATATATTAATGTGAAGACTGCATTTGGATTTATATTGACATTTTAAATTATTATTATCATTTTGGCAGGTAGAAATAT
Source organism: Thymelicus acteon (assembly GCA_951805285.1). Classification (NCBI taxonomy): domain Eukaryota; kingdom Metazoa; phylum Arthropoda; class Insecta; order Lepidoptera; family Hesperiidae; genus Thymelicus; species Thymelicus acteon. The sequence continues at coordinate 13,026,956 of OX638234.1, forward strand.
CAAACATTTTTCAACTTACTATAATTAATAATTATCACTGTGAACTAAATATTACTTAATTAGTTTTTTAACCTATCACACGAACAAGATCCTTTTAATCGCATTTTATGATCCCAAATAATCCCAATGCTTGTACATTACAAGTAAACTGGCCGTGTCGATACCGACCATACAACAATGAAACAATATCTTAGGTATATATTACCTATTATTGCGCCAACACGCATTGTTTTTATTTTGTACCATTAATATATGTATTTTGTAACCTATGTGTTATCAATACGAATATCGGGCTACAATATATGGAATGTAATTTAATGTACTAGATGCATTTATTAAGAAAATACCTTCACTAATTCAACAATCAACTTTGTTAATCAAGAATCATCAAAGATTGAACACAAATGCATTTGTAGGTAGGTACTTAATATTTTATCAAATGTTCTCTTGTCTTTTCTTTTCCCGTAAAAATATACGATTCTTTTAAAACTTTCCAAAACTAAACATAGCACAAGTCTCCCTTATTTCAAATAGCACCGACATTTTCGTATGATAACTCAAGGTTAACATTTTGTGAACCTAAAAGAACCAAAATTACTCACACTTTTTCCTTTTGTTTTATTTTTTTTTACCTCGGTCGCCAAATGTGGTGTCTAGGTTTACCTGATTAGGTATTAGAAATAAAACACAAAATGGTTTTCAGTGATACAACACAACCCGCGCACTTGACGGCTAGATGGTGACTGCCTTGTGTGCGGGTAGTACAGATACTCTTTTATTATTATGTATGTCACAATGAGGATCCGTAACGTTTTTAGTTGAGAATGCAGATTTATAGAGCTAAGAAATCCTTAACATACAGTGTAAAAATTTTTGTTCTACGACAAAAATTGACGAAGTTATGACCAAATTACTTACAAAGTTCACTGCGTGGCTGTGACGTCACGATTCCCGTCGCCGCCAGTTAGCCGCTGGCAGCGATACGGCGCGCAATGTTTTGTTTGGATAATTGTGACTTTGAAACAAATGAAGTGTCCCATTTGTGCCTAATTCACCTTTTAACTATGTATCAGTATTGTATAGTGCTTAAACGTTCAAACACTTCTATGAAAACGCCAAAAAAAACTATTTTTTAACGTGCCGAAAAACTCAAAACTTCGTAGAAAATGCTATTCCGTTGTAAAAAGACAATATATGATTTATCTTCAATAGTAACTGAGCTGGGAACCATATCTTTAACTTATATAAATTTCGTAGTTGTATCTACCTATATAGCCAGTTGTGGTTGGGCTCCGTAACATTTTTTTTCAGTGGCAGATGGCTCCTCGCTGCATCTATGGAGCCACATCAAAAATGCTACGCTATGTTTGCAGCCTCCCTTTTGAGCAGCACAGTCATGGAAATCCACCTTCTCTACCGTTCAGCAGCAATACGCTTTACTTTTTAGGGTTCCGAAGTAAAATCGGAAGTATCGGAACCCTTGAAGTTTCTTCATGTCTGTCCGTCCGTCTGTAATTCTGCATGAATATACATATGTACACATTTATTAAAACTCGTGGAACCAGAATCGTGGAATAAAATACTGAAAAACTTTTGTTCAGGGTACCTCCCCTACAGGTGTGAGGATGAAATTTTTTATTCGTCGCGTACCCCGTAGTGTGGGATATCGTTGAAAAATGAAAGGGTCTTCGAAAAATATTATGGGTCTTCTAGGACCATGTTTGGATTTAGGGGTGCGTTTGCGAAATATTTGCCTTTATAGTGCTAATTTTGGTCGAGCCCCTACTACTACTCAAAGGATGATTTGTAACGATGAGTGAGAGGGAAATAAATGCGGCCAAGTGCGAGTCGGACTCGCCCATGAAGGGTTCCGTAGCAGCAAGTAACATAATGAAAGGTAATTTGCGGTTTACGATTTATGACGTATTAAAAAAACTACTTACTAGATCTCGTTCAAACCAATTTTCGGTAGAAGTTTGTATGGTAATGTACATCATACATTTTTTTAAAGTTTAGAATTTACATCGGGGACACACATTTTACCACTTTGGAAGTGTCTCTCACGCAAACTATTCAGTTTAGAAAAAAATTATATTAGAAACCTCAATATCATTTTTGAAGACCTATCCATAGACCCCACACATATGGGTTTGATGAAATAAAAATTTTGAGTTTCAGTCCTAAGTAGGTATGGGGAACCCCAAAATTTATTGTTTTTTTTTTCTATTTTTGTATGAAAATTTTAATGCGGTTCAGAGAATACATCTACTTACCAAGTTTCAACAGTATAGTTCTTATATGTAGTTTCGGAAAAAAGTGGCTGTGACATACGGGCAGACAGACAGACAGACATGACGAATCCATAAGGGTTCTGTTTTTTGCCATTTGGCTACCGAACCCTAAAAAACAGCCATTGACAACCAATATTAAGGTTTCTGTCATAGATCATCAGCGTAGGGAACTATGCACTATAAAGCGCAAGTAGGTTAAAAAGCCATCCGCGAAATGATCTACATAATACCGAAAACAACATTCGTTTATCAATAAACTATAAACACTTCATTCATATGTTCTGAATATATCCCTGTACGTATACTTTACATTCATTCTTTCTTACCCCTACCTACTACTAACAGCTTAGAAGTTAGACCTAAAGATTCCTAATAAGTACCTACGTACCAACAGTCAGCCTCAGAAACAGCTTAACATTTCCCCATACCTACTTAGGACTGAAACTCAAAATTTTTATTTCATCAAACCCATATGTGTGGGGTCTATGGATAGGTCTTCAAAAATGATATTGAGGTTTCTAATATAATTTTTTTCTAAACTGAATAGTTTGCGTGAGAGACACTTCCAAAGTGGTAAAATGTGTGTCCCCGATGTAACTTCTAAACTTTAAAAAAATGTATGATGTACATTACCATGCAAACTTCTACCGAAAATTGGTTTGAACGAGATCTAGTAAGTAGTTTTTTTAATACGTCATAAATCGTAAACCGCAAATTACCTTTCATTATGTTACTTGCTGCTACGGAACCCTTCATGGGCGAGTCCGACTCGCACTTGGCCGCTTTTATTTCCCTCTCACTCATCGTTACAAATCATCCTTTGAGTAGTAGTAGGGGCTCGACCAAAATTAGCACTATAAAGGCAAATATTTCGCAAACGCACCCCTAAATCCAAACATGGTCCTAGAAGACCCATAATATTTTTCGAAGACCCTTTCATTTTTCAACGATATCCCACACTACGGGGTACGCGACGAATAAAAAATTTCATCCTCACACCTGTAGGGGAGGTACCCTGAACAAAAGTTTTTCAGTATTTTATTCCACGATTCTGGTTCCACGAGTTTTAATAAATGTGTACATATGTATATCCATGCAGAATTACAGACGGACGGACGGACATGAAGAAACTTCAAGGGTTCCGATACTTCCGTTTTTACTTCGGAACCCTAAAAAGTAAAGCGTATTGCTGCTGAACGGTAGAGAAGGTGGATTTCCATGACTGTGCTGCTCAAAAGGGAGGCTGCAAACATAGCGTAGCATTTTTGATGTGGCTCCATAGATGCAGCGAGGAGCCATCTGCCACTGAAAAAAAATGTTACGGAGCCCAACCACAACTGGCTATATAGGTAGATACAACTACGAAATTTATATAAGTTAAAGATATGGTTCCCAGCTCAGTTACTATTGAAGATAAATCATATAATTATTGTCTTTTTACAACGGAATAGCATTTTCTACGAAGTTTTGAGTTTTTCGGCACGTTAAAAAATAGTTTTTTTGGCGTTTTCATAGAAGTGTTTGAACGTTTAAGCACTATACAATACTGATACATAGTTAAAAGGTGAATTAGGCACAAATGGGACACTTAATTTGTTTCAAAGTCACAATTATCCAAACAAAACATTGCGCGCCGTATCGCTGCCAGCGGCTAACTGGCGGCGACGGGAATCGTGACGTCACACGCGCCCGCGTAGTTTGAATTTTAGCGGCCGGAACGGCAATGTTTATTACTTAATATTTTCGTAAGTAATGGTCCGATTTGGATGATTCAAAAAGATATATCATTCATATGCCATAAAGAATCGCGTGGATACTAGTTCTATAGAATTTGCTATAACTTTACTGATCCTCATTATGTTTCTTGGTTCGACGTCGTATGCGGCGGAACAGCGCCGTACGCGGCCGAACGATAAAACACATTTGTCGTCGTTTTCTACTTGTTTACCGCGAAAGCGGAATCGACGCCGAAAAGCCGAAAGGATGCGTACGCATCTCCATACAAAATCGTTGTTTACTATGGACAAAAGCCGAATGGAGCTGAATAAATGTGTTTTGACCCAAATACTGCAATCATTTTACATTTTAACAGATCAATTTAATTACATATAGTTAAACGGCGCCATTCGTCACGTCATGTCCCTTCACGTCCCGTCACGGCGCGGTGTCGTGACCCCGTGACATATGAATAGTCACTGGTCACGTAAGTTAATTGTTAAACTCACGTGAACGATTGAGATCAATTCTTTATTTTAATTACGAGTGCACGCAAAGTCAAATCAAAGTAATTAATATTTCGCAAGGTTACGCCGCTTGTCACTATCAGCGAGAAACTATAAGATATAATAAACATAGATATTTGAATGGGATATTTCAAGAATTAATTAAGGAATATATTGACTATTTAGGTATGGAACAAACCTACGAATTTTAAAGATTTGTTTGTTCTAACTTTATAATACATATTAGGTATGATGTTAAACACTTATACAAAAAAAAAAACACATTTATTTGATATTGAAATAACGTTGTTTAATTAATAAGCAAAGCTTATAAAAATATTTCTTTATTATTATAAAAATCTATATTACGTTTATTTTTTAAAAGTAAAATAGGAAGAGAATCTTTTCTGTTTAGAGTCTGACCCCGTGCTGTTTCTTACTCACTGAAACCGTTTCACATGGAGAGATCGGGAGAGATATGGATAGAGACACCAATGTAGTTACTTTTATAGCTAGTACACATACCATACCATAATTCGACCCAGTTACATGTATCATGGTCACGGCGGGACAATCCCGTATGCATTCCAAATGTTCGCTTTCGTCATATTTTACTAAACATTAGTAAGACAACAGCCTTATATCGAATGGCGAGAACATTCAAATACATTAATGGGATTCTGAGAGGCGTACCCAATCGCGTAAACTCGAGTGACATTTTACGTTCGTTCGATTGACCTCGTTGTAATCGCCACGTTTATGCACCGTTTATAGATCACGGTACATAAAGTAGGACAGATACGTACAAATGTAACAAAACAAACAAAAATATACTTATTATGGTTAACTCAAAAATGCTGAAGATATTCTTGATAGTTTTGCCAGTCAAGATAGAGAAGAAAAAAGTAAATGAGGTTTTTTTTTTTAATTTATAAATGCAACCCTAAGGGCTTGTTTCACCATTTTCAAGTAGAGTCCTGAATAAGCTATTCGCCGGTTAAAGTGACGTTAAAGTGTCATTTTACATACACGAAATGTCAACTTAACCAACGAATAGCTTACTTCGGACTTACTTGAAGATTGTGAAACAAGCCCTAAAACACATAATTTACATAATTGTATTAACGTCCCAATCAGATTCGCTCAGCCTAATAAATACATAATTAGAATTCCATAACTATGTGCAGATTTTCAATAATAAAATTACATTCACTATTCTTTCATAATAATTTAATAGGAAGGTAATATGTAGGAAGGTAGGAATAATTGATTTAGGTTAATATTTTATATTTATCTTGGACGTCTGCTTTTCATAATCTGTTGAACTTTGCAAGATAAAATCTTTGCCATCAACATGACATGCCGCGCTGAGCTCATGCACTTCATGATGACGGATTAATGATAAAATGCCTATCACTGTTTACTGAACTGTGAACTATCTTATCAGCAATATGCTTTTAAATAACATAATTGAGAGTGAATTTTGTGTTTCTGTACTAAGGAGCAATTTAAGTAACCGTCAAGTGACTCTGAGTTGGGGCGTTAGATAACGTTAGATTAGATGCCAAAGCAGTACTTTGGTCTGTTGCGCACCGGTTTTACTCAAACAATCGGTCAAAATTATATATCAGATTAATTAAGTAACTATCTTATAAATTTTTATACCTCCACCAGTTTTTTTTTGGAAATGTCACCGATGATCCATCGTGATCCGACCTGCTTTTGGAGATAAACAAGAGAACGGAGATATTTTTCAGATATACATACATACTTGTACACGTTAACATAGACCACGAGCCCATAGGAAGGCTGATAAAATTTATGGGGAATAAACATTTTTAAAACACCTTTAATTTAAAGCCCTTTCATCTCTCAGAACTGGAACAGTATATGTATATTCCCAGACCAGATGATAATATTAAGGAATCTCTTGAATTATAGTCTTTCGTATCCTATAGTCACCGCTGAGGTGATTATTTGGCGAGTAATAGTGTAAATCTTAATCTAATTATTATTCTCATGTTGACTGGATGGTGGCTAGGCGATGATTTTACTTATAGAACAGTAATACAATATCGAGACAGTTGCGGTCGCCATATTGTGTCCGTTTGAGTGCGAGAGAGTTGTAACCGCGGAGTGACCCAAAAATCACAGCACCACACAATTTATATTATTAATTATCTGTGATACTGTGATTATCGTCGTGTAGATGTCGTCACGCCTCCTTGCTTTCCCATCTGTGGAGATGCTAGAGTGAGGCGACAGAACGAATAATCTAAATTTAACTAAAAGAAATCGACTTCAAAGAATGAAAGAACTAGCCTATTTATAATGTATTTTTTTGAAACTTGATCAAACGAAATGTGCGTTTAAAAGACAAGAAATTATCGATAAAAATTCGAAAATAATTAATTTAGTCAGCTGTTTAAAAAATCAAGGCACATTATTTGTTTAACGAAAACCTATTTTTTTGGTTTTTAATTTGTTTGTATACAGTGAATTATCTTCAAAATAGTGTCATTTGAAAGCTAGAAAGTGTACCTAGTTAATCAGATAAAAAAATAACATAATCGAACAGAAACTTCGAAAAAAATGTAAGTAATAAAGCACTATTTGAAATTTGTAAATAAAAGTTCATTTTTACATAATATTATTTTTACGTATTTTAACTTTAAAACTAAAACATTTTTGCATGTTGTATTAAACATGATTTTCTCTACAAATTCTCCCAAGTAGCTATAGATCTATATCTTAACGTTGTTATGATATTTACCATTCATACCAAACATCAACAAGAATTTGAACTGATTTAACTTAGAAATTATAAAATAAACATTAAATTATTTTTTTCGAATTTTCTTCGATAATTTCTCGTTTTGTACAAACTAAATATGCGGAACATTTCGTTTGATCAAGTTTCAAAAAACACATTGTATATTCGTATAAGTATAATATTTGAGGAGTTCCTCAATTTTCCATGCATCCTGTTGTAAACTCGACTCCAGACGACTCGTGTTGTACAATAAAAGCACTTGGGTATTTTCATTCATTTATTTATTTCGTACTTAAATCGCCATTTCGCAAAGGTGTCTTATTCAAGAGGAGTTGAAATGGCGAACGAAACTCCCCTAGACATCTTTTAAAATAAAATATTTTATAATAAATTCTTGCTTAATCAATTCTAGACTTAAAACTACTTCTACAATTTAGAATGATTACAAAACATCCGTATTACTGGTTTCCCAGTCGATGACCGAATGCCCTCCTGGGCCGCTCTTTCGACCGACCAACATGATCCCTTATTATTGCTTTTTCTGTAACTCTCATATTTCATTGAATTCGAAACCAGATAAATATGACGTGTCGTGTGAATTCCAGAAATAATGTCTCGTTGTTGAAAATAAAGACAGCATTATTCGTTATTAGTTTGAAACACTATGATCAGAAAAATATGAAAAGAAATTGGGATCAATCTGCAAGTTTGATAATGCGTCCTATGGTTGGTATGATCCTTGTTTGAATTAAACGTCTTAGTAATTAAGTACCTGGTCTACGTAATACGTTTTTTAATCCTAAATATAATATTTTTGGCCGGAATTAAAGCGTTTTATAGTTTACCTCATTACAAGCAGCACCTCTCAAATCAATTACAACATCGAACCTAAGTGCAACATACGTATAATTTAATGACCGTAACTTACTTACAATTCATTGTAATTAAAATATATAACATTGAAGTGATTTCGCAACCAATTGTAGTAATTGTGCAACTACTCTTGATGACTTGCAACTTCCGGAGCCAACGGAATGCTGACTCCACGGAACGCATGACCTGAATTATAATAACTAGGTATAGTGTATACTCGTAATTTGTAACTGGTACCTGTTCAGGTCTATGGAAGAAGGTATATTCTACGGTATTGGTTATTCAATAATATTCCTTTTACTTTGTTCCATGCAAAGTTCCATGGTATTATACATATTTCCAGTTCTCCAAACGTTCACATCCATCATAATCTGTTCTACATTACTTGACATATTCCTTATTTTAAATGTTTAGTTTTTCTGCATGACATTTCTTATATGGCAACTTCTGCATCGGCGAACATTGAGAATAAAGAGGTCCGTCCCTGGACCTTCCCTAAAGATTCAAGATAAGACGTACACTATACTCAATAATTGGAAAACACAATTAAAACAGATAGCAAATTAATAGCAGCAGATTATGTTTAATAAGATGCCTTTGTATGTTGGCGCAAGTTTCTTTTTGTATTACATAAAAAGCTGTAATGGCGGAAAATGTCATTGTGACTCATTAATATTAATAAATTACCTATATGTTAATAAGTTACGAGTCTTCATCCGAATTGTTGGAATTCTAATTAATTAGAAGTACGTACTATGAGTTGGACAAAGCGCATGCCATGGGGTTCTTTCTTGAACAAAGGTATAATAAAGCGTGTAAAAAGAGTTCTGCTCAGATTCGACCTTACGTTGACTTTTTTGGTGATGATTATGTTATAGGAAAAGGGCTATTTACCATTATCACCCGTCAGTATAAGTAGCGAAAAAATATATAATTTTGTTTGTTAGTGGACAATTTTTTTAATGGTAAAAGTTGATTATGTCATCTACTTAACGTGATCATAAGATCGTGACACTTAAAGGTGGCATACTATTGACACGGTTCGCGCCCGGAATGTAAAATATCAGTACAGTGACAGGCGGCGGCTTAGATCTCCGCAATTAAATAAACAAGGCCATTTAGCGTGCAACATACATTTAGGTACAAATGACTTCAATTTGTAGGAAAAGAAAGTATGTCCTACTGACATTTAGGTATCTGCATTCATTGACTATCATCAGATTACGATGGAGTAAAAGTTGAAAATTGGAAATATTGGAATCAAGTAAGGTAAACGAATTGGCTTCAGTCAAAATTGCATCATCCGATAATGTGCCCTGCATTACTCGAAATTCCTCGAAAAGTTAGGAAATCATTGTAATCGAATTAAAAAGAAACGACGAAAGAAACTCCTCCGCACACATAATGCACACGCCCGGAGCTTCGAACAATACCCGAGTAAGCAATAAAAGCGGCCAAGTGCGAGTTGGACTCGCCCATGAAAGGTTCCGTAGCAGCAAGTAACATAATAAAAAAGTTCTTGTAGTTCGTTGTAACTTTGATCAATGTTTTTTACGGTTTGCGATTTATGACGTATTAAAAAAAAACTACTTACTACATCTCATTCAAACCAATTTTCGTTGGAAGTTTGCATGGTAATGTACATCATATATTTTTTTTAGTTTTATCATTCTCTTATTTTAGAAGTTACAGGGGGGGGACACAAATTTTACCACTTTGGAAGTGTCTCTCGCGCAAACTATTCAGTTTGGAAAAAAATGATATTAGAAACCTCAATATCATTTTTGAAGACCTATCCATAGATACCCCACACGTATGGGTTTGATGAAAAAAGCATTTTTGAGTTGCAGTTCTAAGTATGGGGATCCCCCAAAATTTATTGTTATTTTCTATTTTTGTGTGAAAATCTTAATGCGGTTCACAGAATACATCTACTTACCAAGTTTCAACAGTATAGCTCTTATAGTTTCAGAAAAAAGTCGCTGTGACATACGGACGGACAGACAGACCGACAGACAGACAGACAGACAGACATGACGAATCTATAAGGGTTCCGTTTTTTGCCATTCGGCTACGGAACCCTAAAAAGGGAGGTCAATGCCTATTTGAACGATTCCTAAAACAAGATTTCTTTCACTCCCGGGCCCTGTTGCCTCTAGCAGCACTAGTCTGTCATGGATGGATGACTTTAACTGGGGTCAGATTTTTTAGGTTTCCGTACCATCTTTCACTCGCCATAAAATCTTACGGGAAATGTTGTTTATATTTTTTGCTCTGTTGTAAAGTCAGAAGAAGTTGGATATTTATCGGTAGTCCTTTGGTGTTGCTGATATAAACATTTTTATTACGGCATAATTTACTTGAAGAAGAAATGTGGTTGAACGGCACTTAATTTTTTTGACGACCGTGTGGCGCAATGTTCATATCGTTCATACCAAGGCTCGATTCCCAGCGAGGCGGAAATTTTAATGATGAATTTGATTTTCTGTACTCGGTCTGGGTGTGTGTTCTTGTCTTCGTGTATTGTATTGTCCATGGCACCCACGACATAGGGGAAATAGTAGTATTGGCCTATGAGTGTGTAGCGTTATTTATTTATTTTTAACCGACTTCAAAAAAGGAGGAGGTATTCAATTTGACTGTATTTTTTTATGATTGTTACCTCAGAACTATCGACTGCGTGAACCGATTTTGATGATTCTTTTTTAAATCGAAAGCTGGTGCTTGTCATGTGTTCCCACTTAAAGAGCGAGATATGACTAGTAGTTTTTGAGTTATCCCTAATTTTGAAGTCGGTTATTTTTTGTCAAAAATTATATTTTTCCGATACCAAGTTTCAAGTGATGAAAGTGTATCGTTCGATAAGTTCGATTACAGATATTACACGTAGCATTGATAGTTGGGCACCGCGACCACGGATGCAGGTCAGTCGACCGACAGTTACCACTTACCACATTGCCACGGTATGACGGTACGGCACGGGAAGCGTTGCGTTTTTGTATTGTTTAACAATTTTACTATGACGCAAATATTACATTTGTTACGTAGGACAGCTTTTGTTGATCTGTCTTCACTTGCTCAGACATCTTGAGACTTTTAAAGGTAAAATTTATGTCGATTAATCGATAGTTTATGAAATTTACTTTTGTTAGGTTTAGGTTTTTTTAGGTTTGCCTGGCTATCTAAAAAAACTTGATTCAAAAATAAAATGTTGTTTACTTAAAACCGCGATATTTTATAGATTTTTTATACTTTATCGCGGATGGCTTTGCTATCATTTTATGCTTCTATTATAGAAAGACACCTAAATATCGCGGAGAAATTTCATGTCTTTTTTCGAAAAGAAAAAGTAACCTGCTTTTCCGTTTTTTTCTGTAAAAAAAACAAAGTACGCGTAAGCTCTCAATGAGACATGAGCAAAAAGCAATTTATGCACATAGATGTAAATTATAGGAAGTAAATAATATAAATTAATAATCGAACATTGAATCTTGCAATTAATGTTAAATGAGGTTCAGAAATTGTAATGATGACACTAAATACATGACAATACAGATGACAGTAAATTACTTCCCGAGTTTCTGATTTAGGGAAGCGTGGATATTGGTCTTCTTCTCAGTCTATACGTTCTAGAATATTCTTAGTCATGAAACTCGTACTACATGAGTTTATCACGCTTTACCATGTCACTTGCCTCGCAACGTTACACAATCTTTACCGGTTTACTGTCATCCTAGGGCCTCAAGGGTTAGGCGATAGTGTAAAGAGCATCTGGTGAAGATTTATTAATAATCTAATGGACTATTAAAATTTTGTTGGGGTCCCCTTTCTAAGAAAGAGAAGAAGCAACGTCCATGCACTTCAAGCACAGCGTAGACATTTATTCAAACTTTTCTAACAAGCGGCCATTTGGCCACGTTGTTAACAAATCCCATATTATAATAGTCGATATCTTCCTACATGGAACTAAAATCGAAAGTTACTGTATAATTTCAACGAATATCGATAACGACTCGCAATAATGAGACACGATGGGCCATTATCATGTTATTATTACCTAACATCAGCTTGCTTTTCCTGAACTGCAACCTGAATAAGTCGTAAACAAACAAAAGTGAAAACTTCTTTACATATTTGACAGTTTCATGGCTTCCCATAGATTCATGATGAGCCATGCATGTGCTGCGGCCATCATGAATAATTTTATTATTCAATATCCCATAAGGGTTTCGATTTCGAAGAATTTCGTTAATAGGAAATCTGTTAATTGATTAGTTAAACATTTATTCGGTCATTAATTTACAGATGTTTTGTAAGACATATAAGATAAGGATATTATTATATCAGATAAGAAATTATTGAAATATTTTTCAACTAAGTATAGGTTAGTGGTACAATCCCAGCTGATGGTAAGTGACGGTGTAGTGTAGGATAAAGCGCACTTGCTAATTAAGAAATTGAAAAATTAGTGTTTAAAAATTTAATAGCAATTTTTCTTCTGCTTTGTTAATTGTTAACGTCTCCCATAGTACCAATATAGTTTTATAAATACCGATTTACATAAACAATTATAGCGATATTGCATTATAACTGCTTTTCCATCATTTTTACCCTAGAAATTCATATCGATTCAGCTCACGCGATAACCTCGGTTAAAACCTAATTAAAATTTCGATACGATATATCGCTAAGGTCAAAGATAACGTGTTATCGCCTTTCGCTTGAACTTACAACGAGCGGGTTATTATTTAAATGAATGAGTTATTTAATTGATAACAACTAATGATAGCTCTCACTCTCGAATCTCGATTGCGTCAATAAGGTCACGTTCACACCCACGCGTGATTATTAAATAGCATTAATTAAAAATAATATGTTTAGTCGTGTCAGGTAATCAAGTTATGTAATTTTGAATTCGTCGTTATGAATTTAAATTTTACTTTTAATCTTAAAATGTAAATTTTAAAGATAACACATATTAGGTACGACTTTTGATGATGTCGATTTGAATAGTTGTGTTACATTTAAAAATATAAAAAATATTTTAATGTATTTATTTTATATTATTACATGTATTATTTTAATATACCTAGAATACCTACCTAGTTATCTTTCTTCGTGTATCTCTTTTATAGTAGGTACTACAAAAGAAGAATGCGCTTCGATCGTGGGACGTACACACGGATCACGGTTCGCCTTGACCATGGGACGCGCGCCGGCGAGAGTGAACGCAGGACATTACCGTTTATCATTCGATTGTTTATTTTTATTTAATAAGTTTTATTATTTCTTCTGTGTTAATAGTTTCACTGACAAATGAACTTTTAAGAATGAGTCAGAGATTGTAAATAAACGTCGGTAACACCTTATGCTTACTGGTGCGCTGCTGAGCAAGAAAGAATACAGAAGAAAGAAAGAAAAAAAGAACTGGCTCCCACTCAAGCCCCCAGCCAGAACACGAGTTGTTTGGCTGACTCTAGCAAGAAGATGGCGGCTAGCCAAGCAGGCTTCACGAGAAGATAATTAGAGCAGATGTACATTGCTGATAGATGATGAGACTACCTTGGCAGTAAGAACTCCGTGGCCCAAGGAAAGTAAACATTATCGAGGCGTTGATCACTTAGATGAATTTGGGGTGCCTAGATTTATTAACATTAAGATTTATTACCTATTTGTTAACCCATATCTTTAAAAGACAAGCTGTACTTCTGCAAAAGCGATTGCGGAAAGGTATTGCTAACCGCAAATAGGTGAAAGTCGACCTACACCGCTAAAACAATATCCCTGCATTGTACTTATAGCATCTTCTTAGTGTATTAACTTTTCTAATACATATTTTGGTAACAGAATCGATTTGTTGTTTAAATTTTCTTCTCATCTCATTGCTTATGGAGATTAACCTCCATTCGTAATATGGCTCAAAACCGTGTGGCGTACACTCATGTCCTCGGCTCTCATCATGTTCTCCATTAAGCCGATGGTGTCTGAAGGCAATGCCTGGGCTTCTGACAAGGCTGTCGGACTGCTATGTAACGATGGCAGTCACTATCGATTTAAAATTTGAAAGAATTTACATCCTACTGATATTATATTAGATAACTAACCTACATTATTAACTTAGCCCTTTATTGTTACAGATCGCTATTGGGGTCATCTATAGTAGAATGCAAGATTCGCTGTGACTACAGGTAAGATAACTGTACCAATTAAAAGTTATTAGTCACTATAGTTTCATTGATGAGATTATCACTACGCATATAACAGCTTCAAACATTTTGATCCAGATCCATTGAAAACCAGATCATTTGAATGGATCCAATAGGCTAAAATCGACTACAAATACAGTACAACAGAAGTAAAACTTCATCCATATTGTGGCTTTACATCCAAACCTCATGGACACCATTTTGCAAAACCGTTAAAATTCTAAATTTAATTTGCGGTATGATGCACTGGTTAAGAATGAGCAAAACTAAGCTCAATGGTAGATTTACCTCAACTTTCGAAACCGTAAGAAAAATGAGTATTACTGGCACCGTTAATGAACCGCTGTAAATGAAACACCGTAAATCAATTAATTGAATATTTGTGGTCTGCGGTCGAGTACCACGACTGCAGTTGAACTGGTGCTTATAATATATATGCTATATCTTGTCCATACATCTATGTAGTTCAGCTACTTTTTGATGTGAAAATACTGGATATAATGCTGTTTTTGTTTCAGTAGTTAACAAGAATCAAATAAAATCAAAAACTCAGGATTGTAAAATACGTCCCAAAAAAGTGATAGATTTATTCCTAAAGTCGATTTAGGATAGATTACGTCAAACGATCGGTTCTCAGTATTTCACATGCCTTTCTGCAGTTAATTATTCTTTTTTTACGGACTGACTAATACTAATTCTTATATTGTTATATTCCGTGATAAATTATTATTGATTTTTTATTGAATGTACAGTTGCTGTTGTATTTAGCGGCCTTTACAGAATTCAAGAATAAGAAGGTTGGTGCATTTTCAACCGCTACGCTTCACATAGAATCATACCGATTACCGATTAACTGTCAATTGATAGAACACAGCCTATCCAGTATATTTATATAAAGACATCAGAGAGTGCAGCATTGTAGATGCGAGTCGCTTTCCCATAGCCCCGAGACTGGCATTAGAAACGATCCGCTAGTTGGCTCAATTATGATAATATTAGCCGTTTATCATAATAATATTCATAGCAATACGATACTGTGACAGTGTAAACACGTGGCGAATAGTCGGTGTCGCTGGACATAATGATATTGTAAACCGTAACTAGTTTATTTACAGATTGGTTAATTATTAGTTAGTGTTCAAATTAATTGACGACGGTGTTAAGCTTTTGATTTATTTCGAAGCAAAATATGTATGTATGTCTCTCCGTGTCTTTTTTTTGTCGCTACTGAAAATTTATGGATTTTAAGTGCAGAGGTCTGAATGTATGAACTTTAATGTAATTCATTAATCAATTATTGTAACAATAAGTTACTAAAATACTCATACTAATTAATTACCGAGTAAAAAAATACATGAACATAATATGAACAAATGCCATTTTCTAATATCATAAGTACCGCTTATAACCTGTTATTATGTGTCAAAATGGACACATCAAGCGACATTGACGATCAATTATGTATAAGGTATCTGCTTCAGGCTTCTGTATCAATTAGCGAGCATAACGTTAGAAATGCCATTCCCTTCCTAAAAAGGACGTCTATACGTAAGCGGCGCGAGCGCAGCGTAATCCTAATCTCAAAAACTGAATTGGATTACGTTACAGAACTGTCCCCGAATTAGTTTAAAACTTATTACTGGGGCACAGAGTTCGAAATTGTTTTACATAATGGGTGGCTTTCTACGCGCGCCCTGAATAAATGGCGGGCTATCCGCTTATCTTTTAGTGTGAGCCGTTTTAGTCTTTGGATCATTTGAATGCAAGCCTACTAAGGTTCGTGGCACATGGGATATTTTTACATTGCGATTGTCACAGTTACATCAGGCCAAGACAAGGTGTGTTGTGACATTGTGACACATTTCGTGAGAAAGTGAACATAATCTGTGACAATATGTTGTCTGATCTTTATTGTTTGACAATCCTACTGTGTGACCAATTGATGCAATCCTACTTAGACGGTATAAGGATCATAATTATTTTTTCCAGCCGCTTTATAAAAGTGCCAAACTGGTGCTATATAAGGTACAGACAAGCTCCAAAATAGAATCGTTTATTTTTTGAAGTGAAAACTTCTTTAGTACGGGGGTGATTTGAAATTCGATGAAACGAAACTGTCGAGTAAAAAGTAAAAAGACAGACACATAAATTCTAAAGTGAGATAGGAAGCATTGTACAGGGGTAGGGGAGGGGAGTTGAGTTGAGATGAGATGAGATGAGCTGAGCTGAGATGAGATGAGATGATGCAATTAGAAATGAAATTAGTTTTATTCGAAGTAGGGAAGGAGGGGAGGGGGAGGGTTCGTCTCATTACCTTGAAAACAAAATTTTTGAAGGTTTCACTTCTACCATTTTACCTCGAATTTTGCTGTAATCAGTAGATATCAATAATTTCTCGTTTATTTGAGATTTTTTTATCGTCCATCCGTCACCGTCATCCATGGACATAAATAACACCATTAGCTTCACTGACGCGTTGCCAGCTGAAGAAGGAAAATTAGATTTTAGTTGTTACAATATTCTTCAAATACGTTTCCAACCGACTTTACTGAGTCATACGTTGTACAGTAGCATTATAATACGGCCTAGGCACAAGGGATCTTTGCACGGGTTATGTTATGAGCTCATATTTTGGCTTGTCGCTTATTTGAATATTTAATGGCGACGTGTGAGTTATAAATGGCTTTAGTATTATGGTACTGCGATCGCGTTATCGACTGTGGTAGTTAACGGTTTCCATTTAGCAAATCAGGTGGCGCCACTGTGTCGTAGAAACAACAGCTCGACTGTTGTAGGTGGTAGGTAAAGTACAGTGTATGCTAATTTAATTGATGTGATTGTTATAAAATATTACTGTTATTAACATATTGTGTGTCAACAATACGTTATTGTGTTGAGCTAAGTTTTCTTTCGCCCATAAATAGGTATTTGAGTATTTGAAATAAATTCTAAGTAATCAATGTAATATTCGTATAGAAATAACGACTCGTGTTCCGGCTGGGGGTTTGATAGCTAGTTCTGTCTTTTTGACCGACTTCAAAAAAGGAGGAGGTATTCAATTCGACTGTATTTTTTTATGTTTGTTACCTCAGAACTTTCGATTGGGGGAACCGATTTTGATGATACTTTTTTTAATCGAAAGCTGGTGCTTGTCATATGGTCCCACTTAAATTTGAGCGAGATCTGACGAATAGTTTTCGGTTAAGTCGGTTATTTTTTGTCAAGAATTATGCTTCTCTCTTTCGTGCAACCCGCAACCGTGATGCCTTTGGTGTCGCTGATGTTCATGGGCGACGATAGCCACTTACCATTACGTGAATCGTCAGCTCGTTTGCCGGCTATTTCCATAAAACAATATCTATTGAGTGGCTTCAGTATAATTCGTATAGCACTGCAGGTCTTGAGTCTCTCCTTTATTTCTTTTCATTTCAGTACACTACACTCAAGTATTTTTTCACAACAGTAGCTCGAGCACGAATATTTGCGAGAAAGTATTCGTATGGTTAACGTAAGCAATTTGTCAAATTTGTATGGCATTTTAGTACCATTTACGTACGATAGGGGCGCTTTTGAAAAAATGCCATACAAAAAAAATCGAGCTACTGATTATGTTGAATTATGTACGAATTATTTTGTATTACCTACTCCACAATTCCACTTTTCCAAGTCCACTTATCAAGAACCATCTTAATTTTTACTTCTTAGGACCGATTGCACATAGTCTTTTGATAGCAACAGCCAATATCTTGGTTAAACATAAATACTATTTTTTTTTCTGTGGTTAAACAAACCATTGGAACGGTTTAGCCAAGCCAAGGTAATCCACAAATGTTATCTTTTTAAGTCACGTAATAATCACGTATTTCTAATATTGTACAACTGCTAATATTGTTTGTTTCGACAGCGTTCTAAGTTGTATGTTATCGAAGATTTATTCCATACATTTTTTTTTGTATGGCCGACCATAGTGTTTGTCAATTTGAATGGGGATTACTTGTGAAAGGGATATACTTATATTGTTCTGTATTTTTATCTTAATATTATATATAATTAAAAATAAGTATATTAGGTAGGTAAATAACGTTTTCGTCTGATCCAGAAAAAAATAATTGTATATAAAATGATCACAGTTCTTTTCAGTAAGTAATTAATAAGAATTGTAGCAAATTAACACATATTTTCTTCGTTTACTTTGTGACGAGTTTGCAACAACCTTAATATGCAACATTATGCATATAGTAATTTACCTCAAGGCTGTATTTCATAAAATTTTATCCATTTTAGCAATTAAAATATAACTATCTAATTCTCCTAGAAATATGTATGGTTAAAATAAGCAGTTTTGTTCTTATCAAAATCATCACTGAGACAAAACGTATTTTTCGCTATTCGAAACTTTCGTTTGAAACTTTCCACACATAAAGCGCTGGAAAACCGCACAAAGAAAAAAGTAAGTAAAATAACCACGTACAGTCACCTGCAGAGAAAAGTAACCCATCTGTTTATAAATATACGAACAGCAACGTTTCCGTCGCTTGTTGCGTTGTAAACAGATGGGTTACTTTTCTCTGCAGGTGACTCTACATCAGCTACACAGCTAGCTGATATAAGTTGACGTACTCGTGACTTGTAAAGATAATTGTCTTTGCAGAAATGATGGTTCTTTGTCCCACGTCAGCCACGGCTGCACGACAGGTTACCCTCGCGAGGGGAGACGAGGCCTGGAGGTGCGCTTGTTATCTTGCCTTTGTACGTAAAACGGTACTATCTACCTACTCGTATACAGTGCATTGTATAATCAGTACATGTGTATACCCTAGGATAACGCCAGAAGAGGGATCAGAATTTATAATGAGGTACCTACTTTAGGCAGTGATATGAACAGGAAACAAAGTGTTAAAATTTATGTAGAATTTCCTTGGAAAAATACTATTGCTATGATGGCCTCGGATGTGTACGGTGTAAAACATGACTTGACACAACAAAATCGAACCCGGGACTGTCCGCTACTCAGGCAGTCACCAATTCACCATCAACTAAGCAACAGATTCTGGCAGTTGCAAGGTCCTTGTACAGAAGAATCGCGACATTGTAAATTAATCGGTTGACGTTTTATTTGATTAACCTTCATATTAACAGCTAATCCGGTGCTAATCGATTATGAATATTAAATAAATATAGTATACTTTGCGAATTTTTTACCCATTTTCGTTTATCTGATTTATTGGCAATGAACTAAATAAAATGCTTGATGTGATGGTAACATTTATACCTTTATTGTATAATATGATACTTTTCGTACTACATACGAATTCACCGCGTTCCATTAGTGATTGATATGTTATTCGAGTGACATAATAATCTGTACAGAGCCATGTGTGTGGGTAGTACCTAATCGCGTATAAAACCTGTGTTTCAATGGGTTTTTCACTAAAATGATGTAAACGCCCACAGTCTATTATTTTCTGGACTACCTATTCCGGACATACAGGTCTCCACTTTCAACCTGATTCCATAAAAACCATAGTCAACCGCTGGCCAACTATAAAAAAAGTCTCAAAAAAATGGTTGTCTGTAAAGTCGGTTTACGGACCGTAGTTTAACGTGACAACGTCATGACAAAGCTCAGCTCCACTCAACTACGATCGCCTACGACTCGCCTACGGCATCGGCTACGATACGCTAATCGTAGCCGATTGTGCCTCTCTCTCTCGCTTTTGCCGCTCTCTCGCTCGCGGAACGGGACACTTTTTCGTGCATGCAGCCCGTGTTCATCGATTTATAAGACGTTATCATGTCAATATTTTGAAATTCAATTTGGCATCCCGATAACTAGCTTCAACAATCCTAAAGTATGGGATTCCAAGGTTCGAGTTTCATAAATTTACGTATATAATCTTACTCTTGTTCTATAATCTTTGACTAATTGAACCAGCAGTCACACATCGACGTCGATATCTATGCCACAAAAAAAATTAAAAAACTTTGTCAATATAAAGTTCAGAGTTCACAGTACTGACACAACACTCGGCGCCGTGTCACGTCATGTCACGTCACTAGTCAGTGACTAGTTGTCACGGGTGTCACGACGCGACGCAAAGTTCGCTCCAGTATCCCATCATAAAAATTGAAATTCAGTTAATGAGTACCCCATTTTGTAATCTTTAATTTAATTAACCTTATCACACAACATACAATTTAAATAATATCTGTTAAAATTAATGGCAGCATCTTCGGGTGCAGAAAGAAATAATATAACTTTTATATAGCGTAAAGGATCATGAAATATAAAAAAAGGAAAGTTATACTTTCTAACTTTCGTACTATAACGGCCGTTTTGGCAAAAAATTAAAATAAGTTTATGGTAGATAAATATACCTATTTGTACGTTATTTCACTTGCAAATTATTCAAATTTTAATAACGACTTGCTGCGAACGCTGACGTGTGTTTACACAGGTTTCCCCTTTAAACTAAATACGTGTAGCAAAATGCGATGATCTCGCCGATATGTGTACGATTTAAATTAATTGACATTTAGAGAAGCGTGTTATCTCACCAGACAACCCCAACCCTAGATAAATAAATAATAAAATATATTTTTTTACTTATCGCACACAACTTAGTGACCTCCAAAAGAAGTAACTATTTGGTCAATAAACGAGTTGACAATCCGTCTGATTGTAAGTGGCCACATCATAGATGGGTTGCCCGACCAAGAAAGCAAGAAAGCATTTTTAACGCCACTGAAGGTTCGTTGTACAGTTGAGTGCATCATGGCATTGGAAGTCGGGTCGGGTTACAATCATGGGTCATTATAATCATAGGTTTAAAGGGAAATAATTGGAAACTTATATACTTATATTAATGCATACCTTACACATGCATTCCACCTGATGCAAGGGCGGATCCAGCTTTGGCGCCAGGGGGGGTCACATAGTCGTGGTCAAATCACAAGAAGTTATAATTTAATTTTGATAATAATAGATACAAGTAGAAAATACGTATTTTATCAATAAATGTAAGTACTTTACTCAAAAAAATCTACCTATATTTAAATTACAAAATCAATTTTTCTTTTACGTCTTCTCCCGAAACGCGTTTTCGATGCGTTCGTTCCCGAATACTGCCTTTGCCGTTGCATTAAATTAATTAAATATTGAAAATTGACAAAAAATATATAACAACATTATGTTTACCAATTTTAATTAGAAGTCCAACTAACCTACACCCAGCCCAGGGGGGATCATGACCCCATGAAGGATCCGCCCTTGCCTGATGGTAAATAGCAATGTAGACTTGTGTGATAAACCGCAATAACTAAACAAACAGGTGAATTGTTAGAAATATGAAGCTTTGGGAGTTGGGACACGTAAAAACATTATTTAATTTCGGTTGAAAGTGATAGTTATTGGCTCATCATGTGGCCTTCTCATTTATATTTAGTACATTAGAAAGTCGTATCCATGTCACTAATGGCCGGTATAAATTGAAAACGCGTCATTTGAATACAAAGCTTTTCTAATTAATTTAATCATAAGTATTTTTGATATCTAAAATTCAAAATATCTTTTAAGATATAAAAAGAAAGGCTTCGTAACACAATTTTATCGTTTCATTTCTTATTGATATTATCTAGAACTAGCTGACCCGGCGAACTTCGTATCGCCTACCAAACTATTTTTTTTCCAAAATAAAAGTAGTAAGTTACTCCTTGTTACATCAGCTATCTACCAGTGAAAGTCCCGTCAAAATCGGTCCAGCCATTTCAGAGATTAGCAGGAACAAACAGACAGACAGACAAAAATTGTGAAAAATGTTGTTTTCGTATATGTACCGTGTATACATCCAAATACACTTAGTAAAAAGCGGTTATTTTAATATTACTTAACAGACACTCCAATTTTATTTATTTGTATAGATGTATAAAAAATCTAGATTATTAACTAACAAGTCACATTGCGAAATGCCAAGACTTAATTAGAAATCGAGATTTTTGTCAGGATTCCTTAGTTGATTTTCTAGTAATACAAGTGACCGTCACACCGGGTCACACCGGGTCACGCACTCGGTGACAAAGGTGACACGCGACTAATGCTATTACCGTTATTACGACCACCTCATTATAATAACCGTCACGGTCGGACGCATAATGTTATGCGTTATGCGTTATGTATGAAGTATGGAAATCATTTGATTATGCGTCTAGTGTCTTTGTGGCTTTACTTTTTGTCGCAGATTTGCAGTTATGCGTGTCGGATGAATTACTAGATTCCTTAGTTTCTCTCTATTTTCATAATTATGTTACTATAGTGCTTCTGTTATTTTAACAGAATGAAGATGAAGCGCTTCTAATTTGAGGTTTTATGACGAACATGCCTATAGCAATAGGTAAGGCCAATAAGCCTAAGGATACCTATTACTATTTACAATCACATCGTACATGTTTTTGATTTACACTGTAGCCTAGTTGGTAGCGACCCTGCCTGCGAAGCGAGGGGTCCCGGGTTCGATTCCCGGCCGGGGCAGATATTTATGTGACAGATAAATATTTGTACTCGGGTCATGGGTGTTATTGTGACGTGTTATATGTGTCGTCCATGTCACCCGCGACACGAGGGGGTATGATAACGACACACATCCCAGGGGGTATGAGTGTGAAAGCGTTTATTATTATTATTATTATTATTATTATAGCCGGCGTTAATTAATATGGTTCTTATAAAAAATTCAGTTCATAAAATCCGTTAAATAATGCATTCTTGTCTGAATTAGGGCTTTTTTTGAGCCACGTGCCCACATCTCTTTCAAGGTAGATGTAGGGTGAGAATAGGGGAGGTTTGTAAAGGGTACCGTAAGGGTTGTGAATAGCATCGGCCCCTTGGAGACTATTTTTTAGGGTTATTGAGTTTTAAGGGCTCATTAGTAGCTGATTTTCACGCATTTTTAATGTGGAAGGCTTTGGATAATAGCGATAATTTAGTGATTAAACATTTTTAAACCCGCATCTAAAATCAATATTTTCTACTTCTACTATTTTCTAATTCTAATAAGCGCTTTATCTAATATATGAATATCTCTCTCATTATCTTTCTCTCTTTCTCTCCACACACTTCATGGTGCGGTGGCATAGCGATGACCACTTACCATCAAGTAGCACGATTGTCAGCATTTTACTAAAAAAATGCATGATCATCTTATGAGCGTTAATTTCATAGTTCAGTCTTGCATCTTACAGTTAGGCGTCTAGTTTACATAACTAATGACATGTGCTCTTAAACTTAAGCCCTCGTCGTTAGTTTAAGCTGCACTGGCCTACTTGTAGTGTCATTCAGCAGATGGTCACTGACGTAATCAACTCCATAGCGAAGACAATGATGTCATAAATCACCGACGTTAACATCTAATCAGCAGTTGACATCTCGTTTGACCGATCAATAGTTTACTGATGATAATTGGGTTCTAATTTGACGATTCTTTAGTCCGTGTGAGTAGGGCCCTTTACAACTTTAGGAATGAGCTTTTTTCTTTCTTCTTTCCTCTTTCTTCCCTCTTCTCTGCTCGTCGACCGGTGATTTACATAAAAAGTGTTACATTTCGAATGGTGTCGATTAGAACTACACTTTGTTCCGTTACAAAATGGTTCAAAATAAGTTGTCAGTCATCACTCAAGCATCGTGTTCCCTAATTCCGTGTAGCCCGCTAGCCGAGTTACAGACGAGCGTGTGACGTAATCGGTTCCGCTTTCCGGCACGCGCCGAATTTCATTACGCACTTTCTCGCTGCGCACGCGCCGCCACAAAATACACACACAGAAGTGTAACTCCATGAACAGCCGAGTAACGCACACATAGACACCGGTGACTTGCATGGAAAAAGTAGATTGATCTGCTCAACATTACCCCTATTTTTGGTTAATTTTTTGTGTCTGTGTGCGAGGCGCTAAAAATTAAATATTGTATTATTAATATTATTATCTATAGTGGGAACGATACGTTTAAAATTTTATCATAATTGGCTGGTCGCTGCTTAATGAATCATAGTATCCGGATGACCGAGCTTTGCTCGTTATTTTTTTTGGTAAATCGTGTTTTTTAGAAATTACGCCATCTACTGAAGTAGCTTTAGTGTTGCTACTCGCCAATAGATGTCAGGAAGAGTCTATTGTAGCAGTTTTTCATTGACTTGGATTAATTTTTAGAAAATGTCGTTTTATCCGTGTTTTCAGGCAATGAAAAACTGCTACAATCTTTTTTTTTCCTGACATCTATTGGCGTGTAATAATGCTATTCCCAATTTATTATTGGGAGCAACTAACTGCTTTAATGACACAGCTACTTCAGTAGATGGCGTTGTTAAGGAATTCTAAAATACCGAGCAAAGTTCGGTCATCTAGATATTAACAATTAAATTAAATAATTAAACTAGATGGATTCGAGTAGCGATTTATATTATTGAAAGAGTTGTAAGGCGGCTAAGATTTTTTTTACTAAACCATTATTCAAACACTTATTGTTAGATAATAAATTATAAAATCACCATAAACTTAGTTGATTATTTATACTAATATTATAAAGAGGAAAGATTCGATTGTTTGTTTGCATTGAATAGGCTCCGAAACTACTGAACCGATTTGAAAAATTCTTTCACTCTTGCGAAGCTACACTATCCGCGGGTGACATAGGCTATATTATACTCTCAAAAAAATTAGGTATTCTTAATAAAACTCCAATAATGTAATCTAAGGTGTAAAAAAATAAGAAAACTGAAGCAAAGCGAGGGCGGTTACTCGTTATTCATATCTAGCACGGAACAGCTAACTAAGGTGATATCTAAAGTGTTTCGTCCGTTATTGCTGTCCGTACGACCGTCTGAGAGGCTCGGTTACCCCTGTTTATGACAACACGGTTTTAATGGGCGAGTTTATGACGGCTGCAGTCTGGGTGTTCCTCGTAGGTGTGGTAGTGTACGAGGAAATGCTCTTTTACTACTATGCATTAATGTGTCATATATTTAGAGAAATTTGCGTCGTTCACGAATGCATGTCTGTTGGAGCTTCCAAATAATATTTATTTATTTATTTAGACATGAAAATATACTGAAAAAAATGTGGAAAATGTTAACTATAAAAAGACGATTAACGCCCCAACTCAGAGTCGCTAACGGTTACTTTCCTAACTTTACTACTTTACTAACAGCTTCATTTCCTGGTTCAGACAGTTTAGACGTGCGTAAAATAGAGAAGGGAATGTGCG
Organism: Thymelicus acteon; assembly: GCA_951805285.1. NCBI lineage: Eukaryota > Metazoa > Arthropoda > Insecta > Lepidoptera > Hesperiidae > Thymelicus > Thymelicus acteon. Next base: position 13,052,575 of record OX638234.1, read on the forward strand.
ATCGGAGATAGATTGCAACGCCGCCACCGCCCCGATCAGTGCGGTCATTACGTATTAGGTGAAACCCTGGTATTGAATAGGATGTTGACGGGAGGCAAGGTTTAAGCCATGTTTCTGACACAAGTATTGCATGGATATGTTTGCTATCGAACGAAGTAATCAAATCGGGGTAATGTGCGGGGATACTCTGCGCATTTATGTGACATACATTAAAGTTTTTCGGTTTACCTGAGAATTGTGCATCTAAAGTTGTACTTAATGGAGGGATACTTTTAAAACTATCATTGCTGCTTAATACTTCGCTTTCGGATACAAAAGAAAATTCACATGAGCTTTGACCATCACTATCATTTATTTCTGTATTCATTTGAGATATATATTATATATATTACTATTATATTAAAAAAATAAAAATAACAAAAAAAAAACAAATCAAACAAAAGTAAGTAAAAACGTCATCTTCCCGTCAGCAGCTGGGAAGAGATTAAAAATTACAATGTCAACCATAAATAACAGCTGGCATGTTATAATAATAATTACCGGCGTGTTAACAGTGTTTACAATTTACAGTTTACATGGACAAGTTAAACGACACTTAGTTTTGTTTAGTCACAGTATTGGTTAGAGTACGAAAAAACATTTAAATAATATGGAATACCGGTATTTAAGATATAGGTCAGTCAACGCCGCATTTACATGCTCTGTACACTGTACAGTTGGACACTAGACTAGTCACTAATGTCAAAGTCAACGTCTTACGTCAGTGTCATTAATGTAATGGTGTTTTTAATATTTTATTTCGTTGAGCTGATCAATATCTATTTAATGCTTATTATGCTATAAATTAACAACAAACAAACAATTTTATTGTATTTTAACCAATTAAAAGGATGTACATATAATATAATTGAATGAATACAAGTAATATTATCTAACGTAATCATTGCAGTGTTGACAAAAGTAGTGTTAAAGCAAACAAAATTTATAGTATCAGATTAAATGAAATTGTGAGTAATATAGGAATCCTGAATCAACATAATAGAAATCAGTGGGAGTAATAAAATAAAATAAAAAAAATATAATAATATGACTACTGTAGAATATTTACTATCACTGACCTAGAACCGCAACACAGGAATGAATAAGCCTATAGTATTACCACATTAACACCATTCACAGTTATTTTTATATTTACCAACGTAAATCATCTTTTATAATATAGTCATTACTTTGAATCTAAATAGATCAGTATGATTCACAGGATTACAATAATAATATTTTTATATTATGTATATGATGATAAATATAAGAATGCTATACTATAACATAATATGTTCCACAACTTTGATAGCTTAAAACAAGCTAATACTTACACAACTTGAGATAGCAAATTTAATGTTATATCAATGAATTATAAACTACTATATTTTGAAAAGAACCATGTTCCTATAAATACTTGATAATTACCTCGACCAAATATATATTAATTTAAATATAATTAATAATAATGTAAAGTAAGTGAACATATTACATATTATACATACTTGAATTGAAACTGATAGGAATAGTTTAATATGCAGGGTAGTAATTCAAGTTAACTATTATTTTTTTAGTTTGTACATTGACAAATATAGATAATTATGTATATAAATTTAAGTATCTACATCCTAATTGTGTAATATAAAATAAGCTTACTCTATTCAAGGAAAACAATGTTAGCATTATAACGTGATATTAATATTTGGTAGTTGTCTGTCGTGCATTATGTCCCTGTCATGCACTATGAATTTAATAAATTATTACAAACAGAAGGTGAAAGATACTAGTTTTATAGCAGAATGACATGGAAAATTTTATGTATTATGTGGTATCTAGTGCATTATTATAATTGATAAATTTTAGTTTAAAAAGGGAAATATTAAATAAACAAAATATCTTATTAGATAAGGTTACTTCTTTGCAGCCTTTTTAACTCTGGGTTGGGCCTTGTCCACCACAGATCTACCTGCAGTAGTCCTGTGGTGACCTGAAGACACCGCTGCCGGCACCTGTGTGATGGCATCTAGCTCCACCATGCTCTCCACAAGGTGGCGTGAGCCATCTGGAGCCAACACATGTATAACACCTTCCCTGGTCCAGCAGTTAGATATGCCATAGCGTTGTCTTGCTTGTAGAAATATGGTATGTCGTGTATGAGTCAAGAATTCTGACATTGTTATGCCAGATCCCTTGAGTTGGGTTTTATTGAACCATACCTTGTCACGCGTAGGTATCTCCTTAAACTTTACTATTATAGGCCGGGCCTTTTTATCAGCTTGCCTACCCAAGCGATGGCAGCGACTTATACTCACTGGAAGTTCGTGGTCCAGTGGTTCGTCACTGGAAGGTCTACTATCTTTAATTTTTCTGCTATAACACTAGTTATTACACTTGTGGTGTCTTCCTCTTTGTCCTCGGGTACCCCATGCAGCAACAGCATCTTTCTCCTACTTCTTGTTTCCGTCCGATCAAGCTCTCTTCCTAAGAGTTCAATTTGATTTTGTATGGTAGTCAAGGTAGCATACATCAACTTCTTAAATTCGGAAAAATCAGAGGCTAAAGATGTAGTCGATATTACGGCCGGGCTAGTCTTCCCTAGCTGAAGTTGGAATTCATTCATCCGTGAATTAAATAGGTCGGTCATACTTGCTAAAGTACCTTTTAATGATTCCATAATGCACGATTGGAGTAACTAAATGACACGGTGTTATTCTTGTAATTATAGAAAAAACTGAATGTGGGAATTGAATGCTGACGGGTTTATTCACTTTACATGAGTTTTTGATGCATAAATAATCTTTAAAACTATTTAAATTCGAAATTAGAAAACACACCAAAACTTTAAACACTTTTCACTCAATTTCAATGCAATGATAATTGTCAACGTGCTTATTTCAAATGCAATCTCATTAAATGCCGCGTCATCAGTTATGCTGTGTACTGTCAAACAATGATCCCGCATCCGCAAACCAATATGAACAACCACCGGAAACACTCCGAGATTGAGAGTTCCTCAATTGCTTTTGGTTCCCTTGTCACTTATTAGATACTTACTTGTATTATATTATCATTTTTTTGTTTATTCAATTAACCAGTAAATTCAACACAACTTGAGGGATTAAATCTTCGTTTAAATGTATTTTCTTTAGCACTCATTTCTAGAAGTATACCTAAAGTGTAGAGGAAGATGCACTACGTATTAACATGTAATACATTTCGAAGAAAATAATTAATACGAAGCAAATGCTTTTAAATTAGCATCTCCTTTGACAGTTATAACTAAAACGGAATATGATAATTTGACGCGCGCAGAAAGTAATAAGAGTGAAATATAACGCAAATTAACATACGACTTGTGATAAAACACGAGAAACCGTTCCCCATATTTTACATACGCCTAATTAGCCGTTCGCTGAGCTGAGCTACGATCAAAATAACGAGTCTTCAGAACTTGTATACTTGAGTTACTTCAAACTAACACCTCTGCAACATCAGTAGCTTATAATATAGCATATTATCGTTTCCCCTTCGGTTTGAAGTTTGAAGTTATAACTTATAACTAGGGTCATTTGTTGCCGTAATAAGATCAGACTTGCCGTTAATCTGGTATTTTGTCTCTTTTATACTATTTACCTCTGGTATTTTGTCTCTTTTATATTTTTTTTTAGGTTACATAGATAAATCGATAGATTCATGTTTGACCGAACAATTGAAATGAGGATCTCTTCTCAAATATATTGTGAATGCTAATTTATCTTTCTCAACTTACTGTAATATTAAATCCAGTTGGCTGTGAACTTACCTGACAACTCTGACAAGTGCTCGCAATATAAGTGTAGTAATGTATACTTATACACTTACATTACTATACACTTACATTAAATTATACACTAATAGTTATGTAATAATTATTATTACTTCGTTTAATGTTAATACGTGTAACAACCACACCGTAATTTAAGCAAGTAATTGCATTAATTCTTCATCCAATTTAACTTGACCTGCAATCATACCTGTATTTAATTTCACACTGATACAATCTTATTTGCCATTATTGGAGACGCAGATTGCAATGTGATTAAGTGTTATTAAACGGTGCTTAGAACAGTGTCACGATGACCTATTTGAGTGGAATCGTCAACATTGGTAAGCAGATTAGTTGCGTGACATTGATTCGATCTAATATTAATTGAGTTACACGAGGTCATGCTGACAACACTGACGAAATCTATTTCATTGCCACTTGTTTACTTTTGTGCACCAATCTTCCAGTTGTTAATACTCTTCTTCTTCTTTCTTTTTCTTCTCTCTTTCTTGGTCGGCAACGTATCAGTGATGCCTATGGTATTGCTGATGTCCATGGGCGACGATAGCCACTTACCATCAGGTGGATTGTCAGCTCGTTTGCCGGCTATTTCCATAAAATAAATACAGGGATAGGTGCTTACTGTTTTTTATGCCGTCAAGTCTCTTATATGCATCGTTTTTGGATGACACAGTATAGATTTCCCTTATGTGATGCCACTACAACACAGTCTAGCCGTGACCATGATCCATGCAACTGGGTCGAAATATCGGAGTATAGAATATATATCGTGAGTACCCGTATCATAGTAAAAATGTGTTCAGTCTACGATGAGTTAAGTTTAAAATCATGTACTACAATACATCATAATACTTGGACAGACCACTTTTGAGGCCATATCGGTTTAGTCAGCCAATTCTAGGATTTCTGGAACCGACATAGGTAATCCTAATTATTTCTCTGATTCGGGTGAGTACTTTCAAATACCGTTTGCTTTTTAAAACAGTTCACTTTATGCTGGATGCATTAAATAACGACGAATACAAATTATTGCAAAAAGAATAAGCGTCCTCTTTCGCGAGACAACATCTTATGTTGTCAGCATGAAATGACAAATGCCGCTACTCACGAACAGTCACGATTTAGTTTTCATATCTCAACATTGCATCTGTCGGTAAATGTTGTAGAATTACGGCCGGTCTCAATATTATACTGTCAGTGGAACTCTGGTACGTATCAGAGATAAAAAGTAAACATTGATCTCCCGCTAACTGCCGTCTCACAAATCAAAAGTAAGCAAAAAAAAGTAAGATCATCGGTAGATAATATTTCAGTGACATTTCTGCCTCTGGTTTTTAAGTCCCTCTGAAAATTTCGTTTTCGCATAACAATATTTTTTTTATACTTTTATACTTTTTTTATACTTTTTATCATAAAAAGGACCTCAGTGTTTTTGAATATAAACTTATTTCATTTTAATATTAAAATGATAATTTGTTCCAAATGTACTGTGAATTTCGCGGATGAAGTTAATAAAATAATGTTATGTGTAACCTGGAACAATGCTTTACTAGTAACAAAACGCAGCATTTGACGTTTATCACTCATGGGTATCCCGGACGACGATGACATGTTATTGTCATTTGACATTCGTTTATGTCGCTTGGTTGCTCAAAATATAAACAACGTGTATTTTCTCATAATTTTAGTACTTAATATTAATTAGTTTTATGAATAAACTAGGATTATATAATGAAACACATAGCTCAACAATTACCGTGAGCATAGACTTTATTTGTTAATAAAATAAAATTTATTATTATGTTTAGTAAACAAAAAATTGTAGTAATTGTAAATTGTTGTAATTGTAGCAGTGATAGCCTAGCGGTTAGAACGTTGGTCTCCCGAACGAAGTGTTTATTCCCACATGTCCGGGGCCCGAGTTCAAATCCTGGCACGCTAATTTTCAAATATTATGTGCGTATTAGAAGTTAAGTATCACTAGCTTCGGTGAAGGAAAACAATGAACATCGCGAGGAAACCTGCACACCGGAGAGTTCTCCATAAAGTTCTTAAAGGTGTTTGAAGTCTACCAATCTGCACTTGGCCAGCGTGGTAGACTATGGCCTAATACCCCTCACATTGCGAGAGGTTTTTGCTTTTAAACAAAAAAATGTTGCCAAATGTACTAAAGGAAGTTTCTTTTCAGATGAAGTCCAGACCCTTCACAAAAGATGAAGTACCTTTCTTCATAAGGCCAAAATAGTAGCCAATAGCTATTGAGGTAACAGGGATACACCATTATTTCTGAAAAGGCGAAATGTTTTTGTTATAATTTCAAAATAAATCTAACTTAAAAAGCTTAGTGTTCTTGTTTTATTAAAATACCTACTTACCTAAAACTTTAAAGATAGGAATTGTTATCAATTCTCATTCACTGCCGTTTTTAACCGACTTCAAAAAAAGGAGGAGCTTCTCAATTCGACTGTATTTTTTTATGTTTGTTACCTCAGAACTTTGGACTGGGCGAACCGATTTTGATGATTCTTTTTTTAGTCGAAAGCTGGTGCTTGTCATGTGGTCCCACATAAAGAATGAGATCTGACAAGTAGTTTTTGAGTAATTTTAAAGTCGGTTATTTTTTGTTAGTAAAATTTAGATTATGGATTGTTTAATCTGAATCTAGGTAGTTATAAACAAAATTGGATTCACACAATTCAGTCATAATAATATGTAGTCATATATTTTATACGAGGACAATTTCGGCGATCTTGGTACCGTATAAAAAAGGCGGAATCAAGTAAGCAGGCTTCACGAAATTCATTATCATTCATCACTGATTAATATCTGTTTTGAAATAATATGTTTTGATAAATTTTCTTTACTATATGAGAAATCTACCAATTATCCGTCGAAATCGAGCGATGTGAAAATTTCCGATAGTTGGTAACTTTTATTACCGACAGTTAGCTGTCAAAGCGTTATTGAGACGCAAGTATTTATTTTTGTATGGACCAACATACCTACGGTATGACTTGGCCCTCCGAACGGTAGATCAATGTCATCGATAGATATTTTCGATCCACTGAAGGTTATTGAGACGCAAAAATTGACAAATATGACAGATGACGTATTAATGGTAGCCTTATCTACATTTTTATAACTGTTAGTACATTATTGAGACCGGCCGTTAATTGCTGGTTGTATCGATTGGTCACTTGTTAAGTCCTCGACTGTATCCTGTTCTTTACGAGGGAGGGCCAAGAATAATGTGTTGCATTGTTTAAAAGCGTAGAATCTAGATTTAATTTTATCTCGATATTATCTGGTATGAATTCATGATAGAATGATTTCAAATCTAAAGAAATGGAAAGGAATAAAAATGGTTAACTGAAATCAGAAGTCATTTGGTATTTCTCATTGGTTGATTGGCTGATAAACTAACTTCTTTTTATGTTTTGTAACGTTCATGGGGTCATTAGAATATTGTAGATATTCAGCATGATGTTTTCTTATTTCTTTCGCCATTCAAATACTTGATAAATGTATATCAGTGGCATCAATGCTATTGTTGGAAATACACTTTTAAAGATTCAAGAAGCAAACATGAAAAGAATAAGTTACAAAACTAACTCTTAACCAAGAACGATAAATCATAACATTGTGTCGATAGCCAAAAATTCCTTTGTCATCTGTTATTTGATCCACGATGCCATATATTCATAGTTTGAATCGGAAGTTCATTCAGTTGGCACCACAGAGTTGGCATTATTGCTCGACCCACACCCATTGGTATTGTTCATGATGTTTTAGAACTTTGTAAGGTTGTAGTAGGATATCATGTTGTGAAAGAAATTGCTTTGAGGGACTAGAGATGCTTGTTGGTGATTCGTGCTAATTTGTTAATTTTATACTTTATTTTTATATTATTTCAAATTTAATTCAGCATCATGAAAGACTTTATCACAGACAAATCAGGAATACCTATATTATGTGTATGACGTTTGTATAATCAAAAACAGTAGTCCATATTTCATTCATGAACATACACTCATATTCCTATTAATCATCGCAGTGACTGTAAACTTCCACTGAATGTTGGGATTATTAACTTAAATTTACCATAGCAATAACAAATGATGTCTGCTTACTGCTTAGCGGGCGAGTTGAGTCTGTTGAGTAGATTCTCATGTCGACATTAAAACAAGAACAAAACCCCGCCAACACCAGTTGTCACTTCGAATATCAAAATAGAAAACCGCGCTTTCAGTGCGTTAATATCACCGCAGATAATAAAACCATCTCATTTCCGTCGTAACAGACGCGTAAACACGTTGCACGCATCTCGAATTATCGTCAACATCACCTATCTTGCGATAAAACACGTTTCATTCAAAATTAAACTGTATTTTTCAGTAATAAAGACCAAGTAATGCGCCTTTGTGAAATGCGCCGACGGTAATATAATTTAAGCCAATTAAAACGGTTCCATTTTCTCTGTAAAGGCAGAAATAATTGTGGCTTATCTGCCCATCGTAGCCCACATTTATTATCTGTGCTCGGCTGAATGTCCGCTATTTGAAATAAGAAGCTTGTCTTGCGAAATGACGAAGGGCGGCCTTTGCATCTTTCTGATCTCAATAAGCAATTATAATTTCCGAATGAGCATTGACAACTCGTAACTTTGCGCGTAAGATTAGACTTTTCTGAAATAACCTGTAATAATAATACCTGTCTTCGCTATGAGCAGATAAGAATCCTTGCCGCTTCTTTCAGGACCTAAATAATGTAATGAATACGACCCATACCATACATAAGTGATCGTACTTAAAGATTCCTAAATTTTAACTAGTAAGAAGTTATATCGGCGTTGTTTTGGTCCAGGGTGGGTCAAAGTTTTCCTATTGACTCTCTTTTATAACATATACAAGAATAAAAAGCATATTACAAAAAAAACTTTTATAGACAACAGCAGGTATACAAAAATTTATTCTCACTACGAAGTGACTGGTTTTTATACTCTCAACATTTTGTAAATCTACTTTATTTACATAGAGCCTTGAAGTGATAATAAAATTAGACTAATTATACAGGTATAGTACAGGAGCGGCTATCGCTGTGTGGTCAGCTAAATTATAAAAAATGGGTAAATATACTTCATAAAAACAATTAGTTTTTATGATACAAAATTATAATTGCAAAATCGTAAATTGTGTCCTTATTTGAATAATTTTATCATAAACAGGTTACTACAAGGAAGACGAAGAATTTATGATTAAGATTTTAAAATGCAAGCCTTTTATACGTAGTGCAAGTGTAATTAGATTGTTTTGTTACGTTTATTTATATTTACGATAAAGGTTACAAAAGAGAGAAATATAATGAAAAGGTGATAAGTCTAACTCATCGTCTAACAGAACAACGACTTTTATTAACATCACAAGACTAGAACAGGAAACAACACAATAGAAACAAATACGTGATTGCAATTCAGAAGCAGACATCAAAACATAATATATCTTATTAAGGCTCTGAATGCATGAAAGTCAAAATTGCTCACCGTTTACTGTTTTATCACTATCTTAAGAGCGCATTTGCAATAAATTTATGGAGTAAATTTATATAAATTAATTTGTTTACATAAAGAAGTTCCTCTTGTCTTAAGTTTATCATATCTTGTCGTCCAAAACATTACCTTTGTGCCTGAAGTCGAAGGTGTTCTAGCATTTTGCGCCAGTGACGATATACGGTTCCGAGACGTGGTGCTTTACTATTGGCCCAATAAATAAATTGGCGGGAATCCGCTAGACTCAGAAGGTTCAGGACCGGTCAGAGAGGAACAAGTTAGGGGAGGCCTACGTCCAGCAGTGGACCTCCAAGGGCTGATGGATGGGTGGATGAAAGAAGTTCCTCACTAACTCATACATCAACAAGTAGCCCAAACCTTTTAAGTTAAAAGGCTCTAAATTTCTCACACACTTCTTATACAATGAAGACAGAAAAAAATCGAAATTCTACTGGATACAGAGGACATACTTTTCGTTTTTAAGTTGACTTACTCTGTAGTGCGACAATTTCCAAAGCCATGAGAGCGTAGCCGCAAATATTAGTGTAAAATATTAGTTTAGTTATTTAGGAGTTGGTACTTCATTGATATGGTTCAAGAATCACGAGATTATGTAACCCAGGATCACTCGTCAGTTATGTACAATAAAAACAGCTGAATGCACTCGCCGCCTAATCATTTCACAAATTGGATAATTTTGTCAGCCATAAGGTGCTCACCGTGAAATGAAAAACTAGACATTTTGCCAAATTGATATCGTAGTGAAAGTAATAATTTCATGGATATTGCAGTCATTTCTCACTTGAAATCTTTGGTTCTAAATTTTTAGTTGGCTTCAGTAATTTCAAACCGACTGATCCGGACTGTTGTAGAACTGGCAATTTTAAGCATTAGTCCTTTTGCAACCCATGTACTTATTTATGCCTTTTGTTACTTCTCCCTCTTATTCCTCTTTCTCTTCATTAGTAAATTATTTATCTTATTCTTTGAGATTAGTAGTGTAATCTGTTTTGTTGATTTCGTTCCAAGACTTCATGCGTTACCTATGCACCACCTTGTAACTTACCATCTGGTAGAACCGTGAGATTATAGTTACGCATTAACTTATCTTATATATAAAATTCTCGTGTCACGGTGTTACAAGTTGAACTCCTTCGAAACGGCTCGACAACATCTATTTTTCAACCCCTACCCCTAAAAATTTTTTGGCAGAACAACGTTTGTCCGGTCAGCTAGTAATTTATAAAAACACTTCTGCCCCTTTCTTAGACGCTGAACTAGTAAGTCTACTTTTGTAGATCCCTACTAAACATGAAGTAACTTAAACATGTGAACGGTTATCAGTACGAGTGTGAAGATAAACGTCTAAATCCTGAATATAAAAGCTCTTTCTTACATCCTGCACCTGCTTCACATGTAATGAATACGATCTCTAGCTACAGTTATTACCAGAGCCTAACGGTGACGGGTGACACTGTCTCTACCACGCAGACACCAGCCACCAGGTACCAGGGCAATAGGTGAATGAAGAGCTTCGTATGCAACGAGCGCGGCACATGAACTCGATTCGTACATTATATCTTGAATTGATACACTGTAACACAAACGCTTACTATTTAGTCAACAACCTTAATGTTCGAAACAACAGCCACTTTATAATGCTTTGTCACATCTCCATAAGGATATTATTTTCAACCCGATGCCTTGGTAGCTTAACTCAAGTAAATATCAAACAAATTTGGAATTGGGTGTTCTTATGTCCCAGTACAGCGACTCTGTGAGAAGAGGGTCCTGGATTTGATTTCCGACCCGGAAACATTTCGTGCTCAAAATGTTAAAAAACTACAGATCTATAGATCTATAGAGGTCTAATTCTGTGTACTTGTGTACTATGTATCTGGTCTATATTTTACCATGTGTCTAACGCCCCAACTCAGAGTACTAACGGTTACTTAACCCTTTAAGGTTTTTTGTATCTAAATATGCACAACACATTTAAACGCACCTTACACAAAATTTGAAAGTCACACGAACATATTGACTCTTCCATATGAATATCAACGTAGAATAAAACGAGAAATCAATAAGTCACGCCGCAGGTACTATCCCTTTCTCTTCAAAAATAGCAATAAATTAGACGGTTCGCGCCAAAATTGAGGAATAGTGGACGGTTAATTAAAATTTTGTTAAAAAATGTAGTAAAAGTAGGTAAACTGTGAATATTTTAGTGTCATATTATTTGAAAGGCATCTAATAATAACAAGTAAGTATTATTTTATTACAAAATTTATTATTTTATGTATAATGAAGGAATAAAGTATGTGTATCTGAAAAGATACATTGCGACTTATCTGTATAAATCGAGTTTATTACTTATGTATCTAAATAGACACTGGGCGTCTTTCTCAGTCGTTTATATGTACATATTATACAGTTTATATCGTATTTGAGAAGTGAGTTTGGCATCCAGTCGTTGGGGGTTATCCGTAAAGATCGTTTGAGAGGATATGACATGATATGGGACAAAGCCTTGCTAAAGAAAGGAAGAGGTAGCTATAAGGTTATGGTCGATAACAATAAGAAGATTGCTGTTACTAAATGAGCGGATAATAAATGTGTTACTTTAGCGAATTCATATGCAGCAGACAACAGGGAAAATTTTGTAAAAAGATATTGCAAAACCTCTAAGCGTAAAGTAGATGTCAAATGCCCAACCGTTATATCAGAATATAACCAGCACATGGGCGGGCGGTGTGGACTTGGCGGGGATGTTCGTTTCTCTTTATCGAACAGGCGGTAAGAGTAGGAAGTGGTATAAAATAATATATTACCATTTGGTAGATATTTGTGTCAACAATAGTTGGCTAGTATATAGGCGTCGTTGCAAAATGGTAAGTGAAAAGAAAGTGTTATTTTTTAAAAGGGCAATGTCCATTTTCGGCTATTCGTAGACAGGACGCTCAAAAATAAATAATTACACGAAAAAAAATATTTTGTTTTTTAACTTATACACGCGAATTATTTTTGTATCAATTTACTTTTTTAAAATAATATATTTAATATAACATTCTACTGATAAACACTTCCTGTTGTCACATACACAGAGTACTCACGTCAGTAGAATTGCAACATTATTCCGATAACGATAATAAAACGATATATCGATGTTATTTCGAAGTTTTAATTCTCACGACAAATGTTAAGTTTGGTAAGATACATGTATAATTAAGAAGCAATAAACTATAAATAAGGTATTATTTTTACTAGAATAACATATTATTTTATGTACGTTGCTTTTATAATAATTCACTATAATGAACAATATATCGATGTTTTGCAAACACGCTCGAATCGATGCATTGTTTGCATCCCCAACTGTCAATCGTTAGACATAGTAATCTCAACTGTCAATCTTTATTCGTTGGATCATAGTAATCTACGTTCAATTTTCAAGTCACATTCGCTTTGTTTTTCGCATCGTGTTTTGTCTGTGTTTTTCATCATTAATATTATTACGACCTTTGGCTTACGAAAATGGATTTAGACCCTGCTTCCCACGTTGACCTTGGCACGCTATGGACCCTGAAACTAAACCTATGGTCAATGATATTGTATGTATAACTATGGTTGACACTTGGTTTGTATGGTTGCTCATGTAATGACTGTTATTTGGTTTCTGAGCTGGGCAAGAGATGATATAAATGCACCAGCCCCGTTCTTGGACAATATATTAATAACATACGAGTCAGATTAACAAAAAAAATGTCAAGGAAATTGGGCGTTTTCTTTAAAATACCTACAAAATATTTATTCAAATAACCAGTATAATAAACATGTGGTTACAAAACAATTATTATTTTCGTTTTTAAACTGAGTAAAGGTATTAAGCCTATATAATATTTTTGTTGAAATGTGGTGTTCACTGATAGCCAAATGTCCATACAAAGTGGACATTGTCCTTTCAAATTAAGCATTTTGAACACGCTTTTACAAAATGGAAAAACGGTCAGTAGAATGGCCACAAATACAGTGAAAATTAAACAACCCGTTGTGTCAAGACCCACTAAGGATATACGCACTGATGGCCTACCATATACCTACCGTTGTATGGAAGGGTCGCCGGTCGGTGCAGGAACTGCACAACAGGTCAGACAGTTATTAGTTGCCTGAAATGTGATACGAGGCTATGCCTCATGGAAAAACGTAACTGTTTTCGTGAATTTCATACGAAATAATTTTTCAAGGCTCAATTTATATTATTTGTTCTGTTTACTTTGAATAATTAAAGTAACTAATAAACACTCATTTTATTTTATTTACTTTTAACCTTTGATTTCACAGAAAATCCTATTTCAGTTAACTATTTTTTATTGTTTAAAGCTAATTATTGTTTCTAGTGTATAAGCCCTAGAGTAATTTTGTGTATTTTTAGATACAAAGTTCGCAATAACCTATTTCGTATAATTGTGTTTTTGTATCTAAAAAGATACAACCTGAAAACTCAGTGTCTTATTCCTGAAAAAATATTTTTGTCATAAAATGTATTGAATATATCAAAAAAAATTAACTTGGTTTAGTTTTTGTTTTATTTAACAATTTCAATACCTCTTTGCTCCTTAAAGGGTTAAATCGCTCCTTAGTACACAATTTGTATGGTGATTATTTACTAAGGAGCGATTAAAGTAACCGCTAGTGACTCTGAGTTGGGGCTTAAGTGATACTTTATTTATTGTTACTCAAATTATCTTAGTTGATTTTATTGTAATTTTGGTTTCAGGTAATGGAAATTACACAAAACTGGACACAAACTGTTAGAGGTGACTTAGTTAGATATGCTTCAGTATTATGCTAAAACAAAATATATTGAATATAAATATAAATTACTATATTTAATTCATTGTGTAGCATAAGCATACACCGAAATCAGGATGGCTTTAATGCTACCCTAGGACAGACCGCTTGACGGGTCCACGATTACGATCTTTTGAGGTTCTTGATATAGGCCACAACAGTTAGGCAAATGCACGGCACCTACCTGGTCTGCTGCGTGTACGCCTCGATGATCTTCCACTCGATGTGATGAGGTTTGTGATAGGTTTGAGTGTTGACACGGCACTGCTCATGATGGATTGATGAAAATATACGCGTTCGCGCCCGATTACACACGATTTAGAATTTTGAATAGCGAGATTGATTTTTGATGTGCGCGCGCCGACAGCGTCGTTGTACAGAGTCGAATTGCTAGACGATAGTGGCGCCCTCTTCATGACAGGCGTCGAGATTGACAGGAGTGCCGGCAAGACAGATTAAAAATAACTGTCATCCGTCACTGTTGTGGCAGGCGAAATTAATAAGAAATTGATATTTTACGGTAACGAAACACATTGAATATGAAATTCTTAGCTCTGAGTTACCAACGATAGTACGATAAAGATAGCATGACCGTGATCTTTCTCCATAAAAAACCATGTAAGCGTGTATGTAGTCCAGAGCATGCGTAAACATAACTGTTACAATTACTAGGTTTGCATAACGCAGCACATCATTGTACCAGGGCAGTAGGTTACGCACTTTAGCATGCGGCGCGGGAACGGGACACACTCGGCAGCACGCGGCAAGATCGACCCACGGCTTTCCTCCTCACGACCAGCCGACCGCGACGTGACGTCTGCTGTGAATATGTATTTCCGGACAATGATATTTAAAAAATATAGATACGTTATACGCTTACAAATCAACCAAAAAATCTGTTCCGAAAAGAGCTACAATACACACACGTTTATCTTTTTTTTCACCACACCAATCACATTGGTATAATTAGGGGTAGGGGGATGAAAAATAGATGTTGTCCGATTCTCAACCCTAGCCGATATGCACGCAAAGATTCACGAAAATCGGTCGAGCCGTTTCGGAGGAGTTCAACTTTTAACACCGTGACACGAGAATTTTATATATTAGATATCTTTAAATGTAAACGCATTTATGCGGCGAGCTTTGTGCACTTAACACTTCGCAAACTAAGAATTAGATTCCCTCAAGTATCAGTCTAAGGACCGACTATGTTGTGAGAGGGAGCGATGAGTGGTAGCGTACCGTCATGCCGGCAGTGTGAGCGGTGGTACTCAATCCACTCGAGAGGCAGACTGACTGACTGTTCGCAAATGACGAGTCCGGGAGAACGGCGAACAAAGGGTGATAATGCAGGAACACACTTGTTGAAGTTGTCCGTTAATGTCCATTGTCCATTAGACTTCAACATTGATAAGCGCTCAGTAAACCCTCGCTTTGATTCATAAACTGTTTCCTTACGTAGTTATAACAATCCTGATCGTTTCACGGACCATAGTTTTAAAATATAAAAGTATGTTTGTATGTATGTATGTAATATTCTTTAAATTATTAACCTTGTTCTCTATTAGTAAGTAATACTTACCATTTACTGCCGTTTGATATCCAATGATACTAGAAGTTTATTATAGGTGTAACACTTTAATACAAATCCTCAGTCAACCACGCACTTGTGTTTTTCATATAATTTTGCTTCATTTAATTTCGGTTTCTTTTCGCCTTGCTGCGCGCCGAACATTTTAAATTTTAATGAAACGAGACATGGGGTACGCAACGAAAAAAAATTTTATCCTTACGTTACCCGTACGTGAGGTACCCTGAAAAAAATATTTTTCATTATTTTATTCTAGGATTTTGGAGTTTTAATAAATATGTACATATTTATATCCATGTCAAATTACAGCTTTCTATTACTAAGGGTCTCGGCGTTTTGCCTCGGACGGACATGACGAAACAATAAGGGTTCCGATTTTACTTCGGAACCTCAAAAAAGGTATTTTGTAACCACATACCGGATATCGGATATTGATACAGGAATTCGGATATCGTAAAATAACCATTCAGGATTGTATATTCAGGAAACACCGACTGTGTTTTGCGTTGCTAAAGTTTTTCACTGATTGTATAGACGTTCTTTGCAATAAAACACATTGTAATGCGTTTAAACATGAATTACTTTGATTCATAAAT
This sequence comes from Thymelicus acteon, assembly GCA_951805285.1. Classification (NCBI taxonomy): domain Eukaryota; kingdom Metazoa; phylum Arthropoda; class Insecta; order Lepidoptera; family Hesperiidae; genus Thymelicus; species Thymelicus acteon. The sequence goes on from OX638234.1 coordinate 13,069,023, forward strand.
ATAGTTAGTTAATAACTGTACTCATTACTACACCTCTACATACACCGACGAATAAACAAAACTAACAAACCGATTAACTATTGATTAACAATATAGAACAGTATTTCAAAATCTGTCATCATGCCTATTACGTAGGTCACTCGATAAATTTTGAGATGCTCGTAAGTTAAAAATGAAACGCATCTGTATTAAGTATACATATATTTTTAAAAAGAAAATTTATTTAAAAATGACTGCAAATAGCCAGGTTGCTGGTATAAAAGAAAATGATGTTGATTATTATGATTAGTTAACCGAGTGTCGGTTTGCTTCAACATACAAGGTTCTAATCTAACGTTTACATAATTAAAAACAATTGTTAAATCGGTACCTAACTAGTTTTTATCGTAATCAAACATTACTCGAGTTTTTAGAAATAGAAATCTATTAAGAGTAATGGTATAAAAATTCACAACTACAGCTTTTCAATGAAAATGGAATGTTAACAGACAGAGTACAGACTTAATACGAGTAGTACCTTATACTACTATTATACGTACTATTATTTCTTCTGTGATAGTATAATGTACATAGAAGTAACGGAAGTATATTAAAGACAAGACTATTTATATAGAAAATCTGCATCGAAGCTCCAAGGAGTTACGGAGTACCGTTTACTTAACCCACATGAGGCGGTACAGAACAAAAATAGAGTTTTGTAATAATCGTGCTTTGTACGAGTTGATCGTGAGTCTATACTGTCTATAGTGAGGAAGTGGGTTCCACTAACGCAGTCATAAGCCATCGCATAAACGCAATGGACAGTTTTCCTCAATCTTTACATTGTTTTTAAATAACGTAATCTCACAAAAATCAAATCAAATCAAATCAAATCAAATGTTTTTATTCAAAATTGGTTTGGTTTACAAACACTTTTTGAAAGTCATGCAAGCTACGCCAATGCTTCAACAAGGCCCTGCTGTGAGAGGGCCCGGGAGAAGAAGCAGCAAGAAACTACCGGGGTTGTTTTTTTTCCTGCTCACAGTTACAGATAGCACTTATCACCTACTACAATCTATATTCATAAAACTAATGTCCAAGCAGTCTTGTGTTTAAAATAATCATCTAATTTGTAATATCCTTTCGTCACATCCTTTCGTCACAAGTCACACGAACACAAAGAATCAAAATATAGAACCAACAAATGTATGAGAACAAACAGTCATAATATTAAAATCTAACACTGCCGGGACATTGAGTAACGTTACAATTTTGAAATCGTGAAAAATTTGTATCGATGTGTCTCTGTCAGAGAACAGGAAACATATGAGTGGTAATTAAACATGGTATACAGGATGTTAGGTAAATGTCTGGTATTAGTTTGTTAACGTAAAAGTTCAGCGTTAATGGATAACGTGCAGATCGAATGTTGTTAGTTAATAGGAGGCCATAGCTACTTACCACATTTACTGGAGTGGCTGAGTAATGTTACATAACCCCATTCCCTTAGTAGGTAATACATGTAATGGATATCGATCGTAGTTTGAGAAGCAGTGGAGTGCACCATTGACTGAATGCACTCGATCCGTCAATGAGCGCCGCGCGGGGCTTCCGCTGCGGCGCCCTCTGTGTGCCCCGCATGGCACAAGCGCGAGCGGGTATTAAAGGGTTTCTTCTCATAATAATATTAACATTGGACATAAGGTTCCTTGCAACTTTAAATCCAAGCAAATGTAAAAACGGATGAGCCGACAATCGAGCAGGCGAGCCACCTATTAATAGGTTACTATTGCAATGGACACCAGCAAAACCAAAGGAATCACCGAGCTATTGCCGGTCAAGAAAGAAGTTCTTACTACTTCACCTGATTTTTCATAGTTAGTACCTATAAACACTATTCTTGGGTGAATTGAAAAGTGCCGGAACGCCAGTAAAAAATAGTTCCCTGCTTCTTTTTTATTCAGCAATACGACGAAGTTATATTCGGGGTAACGGATATACTATGTATATGCATGGCCAGTAGTGTCAGTTAGCATTTTTTCGGCTATTTACAACAAAAGTCGTTAAATGAAGTTGTTATATTTATAACTATGAAATAAATAATAAAACCAATATGCGCAACTATGTAACCTCAAGTTTTAATTAAATATTTTATTAAAAACGCTAGTACCTCGTGACTTATAAGAGCGCGCGCGTTGCCCTCTTCGCACACAAAGCGTATTTACACAGACGAAGATAAACATAATAAAACTTATTTTCTGATGCGTAAAGTTCATTTCACTTTACAAAGTTGTTTAGTGAACTATGTTTATGAATGTTATTTGTTTTGACGCTGCCTGAAACGGAAACCATTTTTGTTGTTTCGAGGTTTCGACTGCAGACAGAAGTACTCGTGTTTACATCGACGTAGAGAGGCAGAGGTGCGACACTTTGTAATTAATTAACTTACATATGTATGTGATGCACCCCAGTCGCCCCAATCTGCCCAATGTTTATAACTTTAGCAATAAAGCGGTGCTTTAGGAGGGCTCGCAAAGTTTTCTACCTAGTAATTTTGAAGGCAGTTTTTTAAAGAGTAACAAAGATATCATTAAAACCGACATTTTTCATTAAGTCAGGCTCCATTCAGACTACCTAGGTATAAAAGTATTTTTTTAGTTTTCTTACAGATGGCGTTAAAATAACTATAAAAGATTTATTTTTTATTTTTATTACAGATAGCGTTAGAAATACAATAAAGATCTAATGAATGCAAATTGTTATAACTTCTATTTTTTAATGTGAATAAAATAATATTTTTATGATTGACGAGAATGACGAGTAACCGCTTTGCTTCGGTTTTCTTATTTTTTTACACCTTGGGTTACATTATTTGAGTTTTATTAAGGATCCCTGATTTTTTTGGAAATATATAATATAGCCTATGTTACTCGGGGATAGTGTAGCTTCCCAACAGTGAAAGAATTTTCCAAATCGGTTCAATAGTTTCGGAGCCTATTCAATGCAAACAAAAAATCAAATCTTTCCTCTTTATATATTAGTATAGATAGTATAGATAACACATCTAGACATGAATAGAAAATACTATGTCAAAGCCCAAACCTGAAAGTGTGATAGTTTCTCAGTAAAGTGTACCACAAAAATGCATAGATTGTAGGATGTAGGGCTCACTTCGCTCGCCCTGATTATAAGCTTATACGTATAATAATGATAATAATTGGTCGTATTCAGTGAAACTCACACCTCATACTCCGTATGTGGGCTTCAGAGCCAGTTCTATCCTCTATTCTTCTCCCTTTCTTGGCCGACAACGTCTTAGTAAAACTTATGGTGTCTGGTGACCGTAGCCACCATATTACTATCAAATGGCTCGTCTGCTTTTTACATAAAAAAGCTTTCCTTTCCATAAAATAGAAAAATGTGTGGTGATTCTCTTCGAAAAATAATAAAATATGTATCAACTGGATGAAGTAAGATGCCATCTAGTATCTATGTTCACGGGTACCTATTTACCTGCAGACGGTAACAGAATATCCGACCCAGAGCGACAATGCTTTGCGGTTCCAAGAACGGTACGGCACCGCAAACGGATACCTGAATAGATGCTTGGAACACATGAGAACTGGCACGACTTAATTTAACGTATTGTACAATACATGGTGACGATTGTGAAGCACAGTTGAAGATATAGAAGAGAAGAAATACATACATAAAAACCCCTACTTTTGTTGTCAGCCATATTTGACGACTCGTATTGCGTAATGGTTATTGGTTACCATGTCATTAAATTGAATTAAAAATAAATAAATAAAATGATGAACCGCCATGACAAGGTTCCTGGGTTCGATTTCCAGCGAGGCGAAAATTAGAATTTTGAATTTCTGTTCTCGGTTTTGGTGTCTGTATTTGTCTTTAAGTTTTGTCCATAGCACAGAAAAAAAATAAGATTTTACTTCTTATACTTGAAGTTTTGATCAAAAATTTGATAGTCATTTTTTTATAGTAAAGATATTTGATAGTAAAGTTTAACTCGATCAACAAATCCTTTCATATTCCGTCTCCCCTCGATGCATGCTTGCATACGCAATTATCAAAGCCCATAAATTTATCATCAGCCAACAAGATAATCTTGCCAATTGCCAGTTGGTCAGTCAACTAGCGACAATAAGTCTGAAGTCACAATGGGCGCGTCCTGCCTGGTGACTGGGACTGACGCGATGCCGTCCAGTCTTCCCGGGTCGATGACCTCAGCTAATTGGATATGGATCTGTCACGTTATCACGTACGTAGCTAATAGCATCGATACTGCACTGCACTTGGATCTATGAAAAATAGTAGACAATAGCATGGGACGAAGTCCACTCAAAATCAAGAATACTTCCTGATTCACATGCTGTTACGCTTATTACCTAAATATGTTTGATTTGGAGAATTCGAACATTAATAATTTTCTTAAGATACTGAGCTAATGAGGATCTGTCTTTCGGAGAATCTGTGAGACTGACAATTTTTCTGTCTATTCTGTCATACAGTGTCTGTATACGTATCACCCTACAATACACGTCTAAATAGAAATCCTTTGCCCAGCAATGTGCCTACATTGGTTAAACAATGCGTAGCACAACCTAACGTATGTCACATAAGTCACACAACTCACAAACTCGTAGTCACGGTCAGTATCATCATTTTGTGGATTTCTCAAGAGCATTCCTAAATAGGGTTGTAAATCACCAATTTCAGCATCTCTAGGCAGTAATAACTTCTCCAATTCACGATGCGCGTGCTAAACATAATTGTTGAACGAGGTCGCCCTAGCCAACGGGTCATAAATTACTTAATTCTAACGCATGACGAGCGTACGTCATCGTTTTAGGCAATTTTTCACTTGTGTTTGTTATGGCTAACTCTGAAATGATGTCAGTAGATCATCGGGTCCTTAAGGTAATGAGAATTCATGGTCGTTTAGTAACAGTCGAGGAACGCATTTATAGGTCCTTAGAGTACGTTTGTTGTAGGATTGGACCATTTACAACTTTAAGGTTGAGACTAAAGTCGCATATGAGGCGCACCGCGCATATCATAATAGGTACATAAGTGCTAAGATAAAAGCAGTGAACGATTCTTACTCATTTAAGAAATCTGTATTAAAATATTATCAGTCACAGTTCATATGACAAGCAGGTGCTGCATGACATGTGGTTTCGTGTTTTCTGAGGAGCCCCAAACTTAAAGGATTGGTCGGTTATTATGAAATTGAAATCAATACATAAATTTCTACCTTTTTATGTTTGATTGAAGTTGGATAGACGAAGAAACGAAAAACGCGATGCCGTGGTACCGAACTCAGAAGATACTCAATCAATAAACGTTGACTCCAAGTCATGTAATGTAATTGATTGCCAATATTTTTCTGTTGTAATTTAATTTTGTTTTAGCAATAGCCGATACTTTTATGGTTGACTTATCTATACTAATATATAAAGAGGAAAGATTTGATTTTTTGTTTGCATTGAATAGGCTCCGAAATTACTGAATCGATTTGAAAAATTCTTTCACTGTTGGGAAGCTACACTATCCCCGAGTAACATACGCTATATTATATTTTCAAAAAAATTAGAGATCCTTAATAAAACTCCAATAAGGTGTAAAAAAATAAGAAAACCGAAGCAAAGCGAGGGCGGTTATTCGTTTATTTATATTTTTAGACAGAATACTAGTACGCAAGTTTCTCCACAATGTTTTCACGCTATCAACTAATTCGAGTATTCATTCAGTATTCATAATTTTCATATGGATTAATGAATAACGAATGAATGGTAGTTTACTACTCTTATTTTCGCTTTTTTTAACTCTTGCACTGTCACTCGACTCAGTATTAATCGTCATCAGTATTTTGTTTCTTTATAGAAAGCTAACCAGCCATCGCGTCGTAAAGCTCACATCACATCAGTCAGCTCACGTCATCAACACAAGGCATCGCGTATTAGAAACGTACCTATATTATTATAGAAACACAAAAAAAATAGGCAGTTGTAAGGACTGTCGACAGAAGTGAAAACTTGAAACAATGGAAAAACTGTGTTCTTTTTTAAATTTTTAAAACTATTATAGTCTGAATTATTTAAATTTAATTATTTGTAAATTTAAATAATGATCGAAAACACAGTTAAAACAATGCACAGTATACACAAGATAAAATTATCAAGTAGTCAACATAACTTCACTTACTGGTATTACCGCATGTCGGTGACGCGAAGTTACAAGATTTCACCACCCAAAAAGTCAAACACGCATAAATATGATACAGTCGGTACGTACAATGTATTAATGTGTATTTGCGTATAGTACATGTACACAGGCCGCATGTATACTGCGCGTCCCTAGTCTGCTGCAAGCGCAATACGTCGCGAGCATGTCGGTGACGCGAACCCATAAGATTTTCCCCTACCAAAAAATGCCCAACGCGGCTAAAGAAGTTTTCACTTCAATAAATAGTTTTAATTACTACACTACATAACACATGACGTTGCGTCAAGTCTAAGAGACTAGGAACTAGTCAGCAATACCTTTAGTGAATTTCTTAGAAGTTTATCACCATCAAAATAAGGCGAGGGCCTTTACCATTGCTTGGGGAAAGAAAGGAAAACCTGTCACGGTGTTCCTGACGTCTTCCTAAGTTGGAGAGAAACACGCCCCTACTTGGATCCTACTATCTTTATTCATAAAGCAATGTGCACGTCCGATGTGGGCGGGCAGGAATCTAAAAATTACGCTGCGTGCTTACCCGTACTATAAATTTGCAAGATTTATGCATAGTAATCCTTCGGCTATAAATAAACCCGCGAGGAATTGGCTGTATAATCGCTTTGACGTTAATTATATTTGGGTACAATGTTCACTGCGTCCTTCAGTGATTCATAATGAGGATGCGTTCTTTAATAATTTAGTGTTTGAAAACAATAGATTTGTAAATTCGAAATTCTGCGAAATTCTAAGGTGAGATTCAGGGTACAGCAAATATTAAATATGATCAGTATTTGTTTCTATTTTACTTTGAAGTGCGAATTGAAATGCTTCAATTCTTCAAGTTTTCCAACACTGATAGGGTCTCGGTGAAGGCGATTATCCAATTAAGGAGTCGCCGCCGGGAGCAACGTACTGCTCTCAACTCACCCGAGGCATGGAGTATAGAAGGCCCAAGGGCTGAGCTAATAGCGAATGCTGTCAAACAAAGGAACTAATTTTCCAAAGCTATCTCAAAGCTAAATCAGTCAGTCATCAGGTTATCCTACAATGTCGACATGGGTTTGATTTTTTATGGTTTGAATTGCGAACCTAATTGCGATGTCACTTTTATTGTTGTGTTTGATTACTTCGTTTTTATGTGTCGATCTGTGTGCAAGGCAACACCGTCACTTAAAAGGAACTTACGTGTTTTAACTCACATCTATAAATATTAAATTAATGCAATTTAATTAAGTCACATAAGATATCTTGTACATACCATAGAAAAGTGATCAGATTGATGTACCTATGTATATCATCAGTGCGTACACATAGCTCCATAGAAACTGCATCGACTTGAAAGTGCAAACGCTCTAACCACAACGCTAACATGTTTTCCAATCATCTATTCGCATTACGTCGATAATGAACTTGGCTACAAAAACAGTAGCGTTGTCGGGCGGAGCGCAATTTGCGTAAATGGACGATTTTCTTGCGCCCGCTCAACTTGACCTATTCGACGATGCGTGGGCCCACGAGCCACACGAGTCGAATACGACCGGTACGCGCCACGTGCTATCTGAACGTGCATGTCATAATATCCCGTATTCCGTTCACGTTGAGACTCTTAATCGCATGCGTCATTCATGAAGGTATTCGCATTCCGAGGGCGCGCTGTACGATTTAACTAGGGACGCTAATTACGATTCGATTGTACATATCGATTTCAGTTGTTTGTATCGATATATTTTTAATCGATTAAATTCAAAAACGTCGAGGGGTGTTATTTCCAATTTGTGTTAAAAAATATTTTTCTTATAATTATCATACTTCTCCAATATCATACATATCCTAATTAACCCTATAATATGTAACAATAAAAAATACGCAATAAAAAGTGTATTTCTTACTGAGTTTATAAACCGAATAATCGATCTAAAATCGATTCTAGGGCACAATAATAATGATCTATTGTGGTTTGAAAAAAATCTATATAATACTGTAAATCGTGCGTCCCTAGTTTTAACCCGGAGGTGCCGCGACATTCACATCAAGGGTACTCACTATTTACTGCGAGCGGGCATCGAACAATGCTGTCTGTCTCTAGACTGTGCACAGCATCTAGACACTTGAAGTTGATCTTGAAACGAGAAACAAGCACTATGAAAGATTTTTACTAGAAGGCATAATGATTACTGGGTTTTTTATGAGAATAGACGGCAAATAATAATAGTCATTGTCGCCCACATCACACACACACGCCACAAACTACACTACACTACATAGTTTGTCGGATAAATAAATGAAGATAATATGTTAAATTCTGATAAACTTTTAAAAATCTGGTAAGGCAACTCTTGTCTGTAATAGAGTAAGGTGGGGCTCAATATAGTTAGGCGGCATGAAATCTTATGACACTTGGATTGGCCAATAATCCAAACCAATCCGCATTGGAGCAGCGTGGTGGAGTATGTTCTAGGCCTCCTTAAGAGGAGAGACCCGTGCCCAGTAGTGGGCCATTAATGGGTTGAAGCAAAGCCAAGCCTTGTCCGGTATATTTCAGCGCAACCTTTGCCGGGCCAGCCAGTTCTTAATAAAATACAGTAAATTAATGGAATATCTTAATCTATAAAATCATCAGTGATATTTTACTATAATTGACATCGTGCGATCTTTGCTAGTTAGTTATTAATAAAATGAAACTAGTTCAGATAACAAGACTTGAGACTTGTATCTTTTGGTAACGATCAACTTTGAATAATTTTAACATCGATGAATGTCAAATCGTGCGAAACGTAGTAATTCCAACTGTATGACTAATTACAATTATGGATATCCTAATCTAAGTTGTACAGCTATATTATTCATTTATTCGAGGATTTAATAATGTAATAATTAATGTTTAATTAATTATTAATACTTACTTAGTAAAATATTTAAAGAGCTAATAAAAAACTAAATAATAGGTACCTACTATAGATTCGAAAAAAGTATTAAACTAAATTCTGTCTTCAATTTTGAGATGTGTAAATCAGATGGATTAAAACTAAATACCCTAAAATAAACCGTGATGGTTATGTGAGGGTGGGTAACAACAGGGCTTTATCAATTTGATTACGTTTTAAACCACCATATATTTTGAGGAATGAGGATCCGTAACGTTTTTAGTTGAGAATGCAGATTTATAGAGCTAAGAAATCCTTAACATACAGTGCAAAAATTTTTGTTCTACGACAAAAATTGACGAAGTTATGACCAAATTACTTACAAAGTTCACTGCGTGGCTGTGACGTCACGATTCCCGTCGCCGCCAGTTAGCCGCTGGCAGCGATACGGCGCGCAATGTTTTGTTTGGATAATTGTGACTTTGAAACAAATGAAGTGTCCCATTTGTGCCTAATTCACCTTTTAACTATGTATCAGTATTGTATAGTGCTTAAACGTTCAAACACTTCTATGAAAACGCCAAAAAAAACTATTTTTTAACGTGCCGAAAAACTCAAAACTTCGTAGAAAATGCTATTCCGTTGTAAAAAGACAATATATGATTTATCTTCAATAGTAACTGAGCTGGGAACCATATCTTTAACTTATATAAATTTCGTAGTTGTATCTACCTATATAGCCAGTTGTGGTTGGGCTCCGTAACATTTTTTTTCAGTGGCAGATGGCTCCTCGCTGCATCTATGGAGCCACATCAAAAATGCTACGCTATGTTTGCAGCCTCCCTTTTGAGCAGCACAGTCATGGAAATCCACCTTCTCTACCGTTCAGCAGCAATACGCTTTACTTTTTAGGGTTCCGAAGTAAAATCGGAAGTATCGGAACCCTTGAAGTTTCTTCATGTCCGTCCGTCCGTCTGTAATTCTGCATGGATATACATATGTACACATTTATTAAAACTCGTGGAACCAGAATCGTGGAATAAAATACTGAAAAACTTTTGTTCAGGGTACCTCCCCTACAGGTGTGAGGATGAAATTTTTTATTCGTCGCGTACCCCGTAGTGTGGGATATCGTTGAAAAATGAAAGGGTCTTCGAAAAATATTATGGGTCTTCTAGGACCATGTTTGGATTTAGGGGTGCGTTTGCGAAATATTTGCCTTTATAGTGCTAATTTTGGTCGAGCCCCTACTACTACTCAAAGGATGATTTGTAACGATGAGTGAGAGGGAAATAAAAGCGGCCAAGTGCGAGTCGGACTCGCCCATGAAGGGTTCCGTAGCAGCAAGTAACATAATGAAAGGTAATTTGCGGTTTACGATTTATGACGTATTAAAAAAACTACTTACTAGATCTCGTTCAAACCAATTTTCGGTAGAAGTTTGCATGGTAATGTACATCATACATTTTTTTAAAGTTTAGAATTTACATCGGGGACACACATTTTACCACTTTGGAAGTGTCTCTCACGCAAACTATTCAGTTTAGAAAAAAATTATATTAGAAACCTCAATATCATTTTTGAAGACCTATCCATAGACCCCACACATATGGGTTTGATGAAATAAAAATTTTGAGTTTCAGTCCTAAGTAGGTATGGGGAACCCCAAAATTTATTGTTTTTTTTTTCTATTTTTGTATGAAAATTTTAATGCGGTTCAGAGAATACATCTACTTACCAAGTTTCAACAGTATAGTTCTTATATGCAGTTTCGGAAAAAAGTGGCTGTGACATACGGGCAGACAGACAGACAGACATGACGAATCCATAAGGGTTCTGTTTTTTGCCATTTGGCTACCGAACCCTAAAAAACAGCCATTGACAACCAATATTAAGGTTTCTGTCATAGATCATCAGCGTAGGGAACTATGCACTATAAAGCGCAAGTAGGTTAAAAAGCCATCCGCGAAATGATCTACATAATACCGAAAACAACATTCGTTTATCAATAAACTATAAACACTTCATTCATATGTTCTGAATATATCCCTGTACGTATACTTTACATTCATTCTTTCTTACCCCTACCTACTACTAACAGCTTAGAAGTTAGACCTAAAGATCCCTAATAAGTACTTACGTACCAACAGTCAGCCTCAGAAACAGCTTAACATTTCCCCATACCTACTTAGGACTGAAATTCAAAATTTTTATTTCATCAAACCCATATGTGTGGGGTCTATGGATAGGTCTTCAAAAATGATATTGAGGTTTCTAATATATTTTTTTTCTAAACTGAATAGTTTGCGTGAGAGACACTTCCAAAGTGGTAAAATGTGTGTCCCCGATGTAACTTCTAAACTTTAAAAAAATGTATGATGTACATTACCATGCAAACTTCTACCGAAAATTGGCTTGAACGAGATCTAGTAAGTAGTTTTTTTAATACGTCATAAATCGTAAACCGCAAATTACCTTTCATTATGTTACTTGATGCTACGGAACCCTTCATGGGCGAGTCCGACTCGCACTTGGCCGCTTTTATTTCCCTCTCACTCATCGTTACAAATCATCCTTTGAGTAGTAGTAGGGGCTCGACCAAAATTAGCACTATAAAGGCAAATATTTCGCAAACGCACCCCTAAATCCAAACATGGTCCTAGAAGACCCATAATATTTTTCGAAGACCCTTTTATTTTTCAACGATATCCCACACTACGGGGTACGCGACGAATAAAAAATTTCATCCTCACACCTGTAGGGGAGGTACCCTGAACAAAAGTTTTTCAGTATTTTAATTCCACGATTCTGGTTCCACGAGTTTTAATAAATGTGTACATATGTATATCCATGCAGAATTACAGACGGACGGACGGACATGAAGAAACTTCAAGGGTTCCGATACTTCCGATTTTACTTCGGAACCCTAAAAAGTAAAGCGTATTGCTGCTGAACGGTAGAGAAGGTGGATTTCCATGACTGTGCTGCTCAAAAGGGAGGCTGCAAACATAGCGTAGCATTTTTGATGTGGCTCCATAGATGCAGCGAGGAGCCATCTGCCACTGAAAAAAAATGTTACGGAGCCCAACCACAGCTGGCTATATAGATACAACTACGAAATTTATATAAGTTAAAGATATGGTTCCCAGCTCAGTTACTATTGAAGATAAATCATATAATTATTGTCTTTTTACAACGGAATACCATTTTCTACGAAGTTTTGAGTTTTTCGGCACGTTAAAAAATAGTTTTTTTTGGCGTTTTCATAGAAGTGTTTGAACGTTTAAGCACTATACAATACTGATACATAGTTAAAAGGTGAATTAGGCACAAATGGGACACTTAATTTGTTTCAAAGTCACAATTATCCAAACAAAACATTGCGCGCCGTATCGCTGCCAGCGGCTAACTGGCGGCGACGGGAATCGTGACGTCACACGCGCCCGCGTAGTTTGAATTTTAGCGGCCGGAACGGCAATGTTTATTACTTAATATTTTCGTAAGTAATGGTCCGATTTGGATGATTCAAAAAGATATATCATTCATATGCCATAAAGAATCGCGTGGATACTAGTTCTATAGAATTTGCTATAACTTTACTGATCCTCATTAGAGATGTAAATAATGAGAATGATGTGAAGAAATAAATGATCATAATACTTATTACACCGAGACGATCAATTTCTAATTGGCACATAACCATGGAATAGAAACTCGGACCACCTCCGTTGGAGTAAAAATGCATAATGTAAGTAAACATGAAACTCTCACACCCACATATCCCTGCACTTTCTTTGGATTTCCTATAACACATGAGGCATGGTCTTACACAAATAAATACATACATCACAAAACAGTCACCAAAATGACCTAAGAATCTGCTTCTGAAAGAATTCTGCTGCCAATCGTTGACAAACATGGCCACTACCAATGTACAGAGGTACAGGGTTATTTATGTTCTACTAATTACAGATAACAAATGTTAAAATTATTAAAAAAAAACTTGACTTAAGAACATGAAATGTAATAATCGTACGAGTATAATGGATGTTTTAGAAATAGAAAAGAAAGTATTGTTTCTCCCAAACACCACAAAAGGCGAGCTTAAAAAGCACATTATCATAGAACACACAGTTTAAATCAATAAAATACAAACCGCAACGAATCATACCCGCTGTAATATGTCTTCGCATTGAACCCCGATCTTCCATGCCAAAGCCTACAACTTCGGCTCATGCAATAACAATCTCTCGTTCCATCGGTAAAAGTTTATTTTGTCGTGACTGGAGAATGTCATGCAAAATATTGGTTTTAACCATCGGAATCGATTTCCGACGTTTCCGTGTTGCGATGGGAGCGGTGCCGGTACTGCCGGCTCGTCCCAGTTCACTTTATATCCATAATTCTTTTACTACACTTCGAAACAAATTGTGGTTATTGATCCGATGTTTAGTCACGTTAGTAAACCGTTAGTCTTGATATGAGAATTTTATAGTCATTAGTACTTTCTTTCTTTCTTTTGACTTATTTTTTTGGCAATAAATAAATTCGCTAAACGAAACACTCTTCTAAATTCTACTGGACTACCAATGGGTACGATATTTAATTTTAGGTTGGCAACGCATAAGTCTTGCCTTTGGTATCCTATTACCTATTTATCTTGAAAAGGCTAATAAAAACCAAACTCGACGAAAAATGGCTTATGGAGCTGTTGCTTGCATAAAATGAACCAACCAGAAAATAATGAAAGTAGAACCAAAAATAGTAAAAATAATAAAATCCAGAAAATCGTGACCGTAGTGCAGGATTCAAAATGTCCATTTGAGGAGCCTCGCACTGGCGGCCATCAAGGCGGTCACGGAGCATGTACCACGGTAGATACCCTCACGATCTACGTGGAATTGATTATAATTGTATCCAAGAGCCATTATTACAATGAAGAAGCAATTAAAGCAAAAAGTGCTATTTACGATACTGTTGGTTAAACGCGACTTAAAACTTAAGCGCCCTTTGTTTTCGTCATTATGGAAGCATCACTTTAGTAATTCTTTGTAATTATAATTATGCCCAATGAACTGGGTATAAGGGCCAAACGACATTTATGAGGGTCCCGGCGTTATTGCCTCGTGACGGCCTACGATATGACGGTAATAATATTCATCGAATACTTTCAACTCCGTTACAGACCGTTTAGCATCTTTACGTCTCAAACAATATCTGTGAATTGAAATAATAAATCTGTCAATATTTTAAACATATTTTTTGTTTGAATTGTTAGTTCAAACTTGGTAGACAAAAACAACAAAATGCTCTTAATGAATGATGAATACACGCTTTATTTAACCAATTTGTTAAAGATAAATTAACCCAAGACGGAATCGTTTCGCATACACATCTTCACGTACGGTACTCACGACCGATGCATATATGGTCATCTTCTGATGTGGCCGCAACTCATTTTTGCTCATCCTATGCCGCGAGGGCCGCGAACCTCGGCTCGGTTCAAGGCTCGCCGCCATATACGAACCCGGACGTTATGGAATAGTAAGTAGCTGATTGTGTACTGATAGCCATGATCTTGGGAGGATAAGCTCTGAATAGAGCCTGATAATTTCAGTCTCACGAGTTGGAAATTTACTCAATTTGGGAATTTCCGAAATCTGAAACAGTTCTTTACATTTGAGTTATTGTGTCTATTTGTCTATGTCGTTTTCTGAAATACTCTTCGGCACGTATTAAAACAATACAAAGAGTTAAGCTAAATGAGGATTTTCTAGAGCGCCGTTAAAATATCTCATTAACAAAATGTCTGTCAAGAGTGTCAAGCTAATTGGTATTTGGTACAAAACAGACTAAAACACCAAAAATTAAAATAAGCACCTGCCATAATTAACGATAGCCTCTGATCTACCGCTTTGTACTTTAATTGCAGCCTTCGTTTCTCCTCATTCGTCAGAGAAAAAAATAAACAATACAGCCCTTGTTGAACATGCAAATGAGCCTCCGAAAATTAGTTTCTAAGATGTGCCTCCTCATTGTATTGTTCGTTTCGTATTAACTCTGAAGGCCGATAAAGTATTTCTAAATTTAGGAACGAGGTTTGTCAAAGCAGTCATTATGAATGATGTCACTGTATCCAATGAGCTTATTATGCTTCGATGGTAAACATTGGAACTAGCGGAACAAGTGTTGATTGGATTTAATGCCGCATCATGATAGTCTATTGCAATGAAGGTTATGTAAATGGGCAGGCAGTTTAATTAAGATAAATTGTTTCTTTACAGATTGGTGAGGAGTCATGGCGTATTACCGGTGTGGTCCAACTACGATCGGGAGCAGGGCGTCCTGGTCGGTGACAAACACTATGGAGCCCAAAAGTTTTGAGCGGCCGCTGAGTGAAAATTTTGACAGAATCTTCAACGCCTTTGAAAGGACGAACGCTTTTGAGTACGTTCGGAGTACATTTGAGGCTAAAGAAGATGAAGAAAGGCATGTGGGACACGGGGATATAGTGGTGAACAGGAAGATGAGTAGCAGCTTCGAGCGAGCTGATTGCGCGCTGGCTGCGCAG
Source organism: Thymelicus acteon (assembly GCA_951805285.1). Taxonomy (NCBI): domain Eukaryota; kingdom Metazoa; phylum Arthropoda; class Insecta; order Lepidoptera; family Hesperiidae; genus Thymelicus; species Thymelicus acteon. Next base: position 13,084,683 of record OX638234.1, read on the forward strand.
ACACCCTGTTCTGATGATGAAGACTTTTACCGGGAGAAGATATTGTACTCGCAGGCGAGACAACTCTTCCCCCTTCAAGAGGATCTAGCTGACTGGATTAATAAGACAATCGGTAAGTATTCATATGCTTCTTTGAGACTACAATTACATGTTATTAATTTTAATAGCTGCAGGTACCGTTTAAATATTTCCACATGTCTGGTGATCTGAACTGTAATGTTTTTCATAAATGTCTTGAAGGTTCCAAATAAATTAAATTTTTCAAGCCTCAAAAACAAAGACTGTTGAACTGCATGCACATCGACTTTCTGTCACCCTCAGTTTAGAAATAAAGAAAGAGAGAGTTGCAAATTGAATATGCATTATAGTGTTTTCAAAACATTTTACTTGATTCGTTTCGCTACGAATATCACCTGTACTGCTGTCATGGACACCGTGGAAATTGCCTTTATAAGTTTCTCGGATCCATTCATCTGCAAATAATGCATGGTATTTGCTATGAAATTTTATATTCGTCACAGTAATTTTGCGTCAGGTCGTTCATTCTTGTACGCCCGTAGCTTACTACGTGCTATCATCATTTATCATTTTACAGTCATAATTTTTACTCAAAGTGAATCGACAATTTAAATTTATCTTTTGCGATTTACGATTTGTGTATAGTATCATACGCTAAGTTTAAATGATATTTTAAACCATTAACTGAAATAAACTGCTACTCATGCTAAAGCCCCAACTGAGAGTAACTAACAGTTACTTAAATCGCTCCTTAGTACAGAATTTGTATGGAGATTCTTTACTAAGGAGCGATTAAAGTAACCGTTAGTGACTCTGAGTTGGGGCGTATGACTTATAACAAGTATGAAAAGATATTTCTTAACCCAAGGCAGGGTCAATCTCTACTAATTGAACTACGGTGTCGTTTATTTGTGAAGAGACATTGTGTCCCTTCATTGTTCTTCGCTTGATTACTTACGACTGATATCGGTGACTGACACAAACCTGTATGTTCGAGCTCCTGGTAGTTTGTTTATATTGAAATATAAATCGACGTCATAGTGTCAATGATGACTTTTCTGTATAGGAATTTTCTTCTCATTTTGACTGTAATGGCGTCTGCCATGAATAAATATTGTTACAAGTTTAAGGTAATTTTCTTTGGAATAATTAAGTGCCTAAGCACAGTCACCTCTTCGCAACACTGTACTGTATCTGTACCCTCCAGTATTTGTGTGGTCTAATTGATGAAGTCCGAGTGTGAGGTCCCTAAATCAAACACATTATCGTTCATTCATCACATGAGTTCAAAACAATAACACGTGGAGATTGTATCAGCCGATTGTATCATCGTTCCATATTTGCGCCGTTTTTTGTGTCATGTTGCCGACACGGCGGCGTGTGGGATGGTCTAAAGGACCAGTTGCAGTGTCCACGAGTAACTGAATGAATAATTTGTAGTTACAGAAAATTCAAAACATAAGCTTCTATTTTCGTATGTTTGAAATTTTAAATGATGAAACAACCAAATATTATTAATTTCTCATATTTACAACATACACAAACCTATCTCGTAAATCATCAATGATTTAAAGTTAGATAGATGGTCTTACATCAGATGAACTATTCTTTCATCTGAGGGTCTTACATACTAACCTTTGAACTGGAATCGACATCAAATCGAACAAACACTGCCTTGCCGCATCAGACAATTTGATTATAATGAATTGAATTTGTACACAGTGCAGACAGGATTGCGGAAAGTTTACTTTGCATGATCGGCCTGTGACATGTCGGGCATAACTTGTTATTAAATGCTCCAATGACCACATTATATTTCAACCCGACGCGCGTCATTGTTCGAGCTCTGTACAATAAATGAGTCAATTATAAGTGTTATTAGATTGTAACCATTATTGCATATGAGATTACTGAACTCTGTTCTTGCATGTAGCAACACGTAGGTATACTGTCATCAATTATCTAAGAGGTTCATTTGGTTGAGTAAGGACAGTTAGTATTTCGAACTAGCATAGACTTAAATATAGGAAGATACTTCGGTGTCAAGATAGAGATTTAGGGATTCACCACTTTTTCAAATTATTTTCTTTTCTCAAGCTAGGCAAGCTAGCTTTTTCTCTTTTCTAATACTTTTCGTAACCCGTTTTCTCTTTTATTTTCCTTTCTATAGGTTCTTTATTCCTCCAGTTCGTTATTCCATTTTCTTGTAGTACTTTACTCTGATGAATCTTGGACGTTAGCACCTAGCACCTACTTTTATGTCTTATAAAATAGTTGAAAAGCTAATCGATCAGCAGGTAATGTAATCCTTTTAGCTATAATGGTCCAGTCCAGTTTACTCGTATATATTATCTTTGATTTTTTTACTTCAAGTAAGGATAAGTTACAAGTTGCCGATCATGTCTCTTACGGCCGGTCTCAATAATGTATTAACAGATGGAAGACTGTGGATAGGGCTACCATTAGTATGTTATCTGTCATATTTGTCAATTTTTAAGACGCAAAAATTGACAAGTATGACAGATAACATACTAATGGTAGCCCTATCCACAGTCTTCCATCTGTTAGTACATTATTGAGACCGGCCGTTAGTCAAGCACCAGGGCTAAAATGTCACCTATAATAATATTATATTGATACCTGTTTAAACATACATTAATTATAATTGATCGATAGGAAGCCCGTCCCACGCGATAATCACTACGCCATGTGTGAATAGAATAGATTATGACGAGTATTTTCATAGTTTTTACTCGGTCATTGGATGACATCATTTTGTCGTAAACATCGTAGGTATATCCCACGGAACTTAGTAGCAGATGATAAAATTACGCGGTTTATTCAGTTGGTTGTCATACTTTATGAAGAATTTGTTTAATGTGTTTAAAGCCTCTCAGCCTGCACTTACACCTCTTCATTGTAATGTACATATACTTAATAACTGTTTAGTTAAAGTGATGAAAAGATACCGTCGACGTGTCGACGTACCTTGTTAACTATAAAGCACAATTTCAAAATATAAATATGAAAGTGATTTCATCTGTGAGTTCTGTGACTAATGAAAATTGAATGTATCTATAAAGTATTTGTATAATTTCAAAAGAAATCCATACCGGTGGCCACTTTCAAGGCTTTAATTTTGATTGTTTATTGTACGTTGTAATTTAGAAAATGTTACAAGAATTTGAAATCAGAATACATTTTAAGCAATTTTTATATGTATGTACAACAAGACAAAACTTCAGCACATAATTATCAATTTAGATTTATTGCGTTTGCGTGTAACACAATAAAATTAATGTTCATTAATTTTAATTACAAAACATTAAAATAACTATTACTGTAGTGTTAATTGTTCTCGCAACGATACTACGATTTAAAATTATTAATTGCATTCGTGTGATGCGAAAGAATGCTATTAATATTATTAATGAAACAATTGTCTACTTATTAATTAATACGTGAAATAAATACGTCAAAGAGGTGGTTTTTAGGGTTCCGAAGTAAAATCGGAACTCTTATAGTTTCGTCATGTCCGTCTGCCCGTCTGTCCGTCGCGTTTGTCTGAAGCAAAGCGCCGAGATCCTTAGTGCTAGAAAGCTGTAATTTCGCATGGATATACATATTTATTGAAACTGCAGAATCGTTGAATAAAATCAATATTTTATTCTCAGGGTTTTCAAAACTTTTTTTTTCAGGGTAGGTACTTCCTCTACAGATAACGTGAGGATGATTTTTTTCGTCACGTACCCTATAGTGTGGGGTATCGTTGGAAAGCTCTTCCAAAAATATTATGGTTCTTCTTAGGTTTTGTCAAAAATGTTATTTTTAAAATTTTACTAAAATGAACTACGAGTATGTATAAATTTTATACAATTTAAAATAGTTAATTTTCTTAAAATCCTTTGTATAAATTATTTATATACATCTACATCACTTTCGCAATATCCTAAACCATGGATCGTGGTAATGATCTACCACAATAGGTCATAAGTAACGCGTGCGGTTGCGTTGCGGCTCCCACGCGCCGACCGCCGCCGCCGTGCGCTGTCAGCGACTCACCGCCACGTGCGAATAATTTGAAAGACCGAATTTATTGTCGTTTTGTACTGCCCGACTCTTTATAGCTCACGACATCGAGATAAAGTCATTTCAAACGAACTATTTTTGGACTTGGTGCTTGATTTTAAACTTAACTCATCGTGGACTGAACACATTTTTACTATGATACGGGTACTCACGATATATCACGGCTAGACTCTAGCCGTGACCATGATCCATGCAACTGGGTCGAAATATCGGCGTATAGAATATATATCGTGAGTACCCGTATCATAGTAATAAAGACTTGGTGCTTTATAAGTTGTCCTTATAGACTTAATTTTAAAACTTCACGTGATAGTGATTATCACCAGAGGAAGACTAATGTTAAAACATCTCCTGATAGTCAGTGCTTTTGTACCAGTTCCGTTCAAGTTAGTGATTTTTTTTGTAATAAATATATATACCAATGTATTTTCTTAAAGATGTGCTGAGGAGTTTCTTTACGGCTTTTCTTCTCCTTCATGACAAAACACCTTTTCGAAACGCTGGTTGATTAAAAAAAATGACGTGCATAAGTGTATCAGTGATACCTATATGAATAAATTATTTTGAATTTGAATTTACCGTTTTGAAACCTTATGACTTGTCAGACAAGGCTTTGTCTTACCGTGTTATCTTAATGAAAATTTGACTAAAGTAGGAACTCATTAAATATATCTTTTAAAGTAATGAACCAAAAAATATAGATGGATGAGCCATCTGACAGCAATAGTTAACACCGAAGGCGTCACCAATGCGATGCCTCACAATAAATAAGCGGGTGTCCTCTTTTTAATTTTCTTAAATTTTTGAGGTTTGAAACTCCAACCGAAACACGTAAAGTCATTTCACGGTCTATTCCAGTATCTTATATCGTTGCGGACACTAAACATTTTATATGGAAATGTTTGTATTAAATACAAAAATCGTGAATACCGGTTGCATTTAAAATGCAAATGGTTCCAAAAATGCAACTGGATCAAGTGAAAACATTTGCTATTTTGTTTTATTTTTCTCTCTTTTGTTAAGAATATCAAATAGTCGTGTCGCGTAGCCTAAAAGCTCTCAGTATATTACAGTCATATTTGACTCACGGCGCGAACATTATGAGCTATCTATCACACCGAACGAGACAAAAACATGCCTCGCAAGCTCTGCATAGTTCTCAGGGAATGTCAACTCGAATAAATGTGCGGGCATGCGACACCGCAACGCGGCTGTTATTGGGACTACTAGTGTTGCCAACTGAACGGGCAAGCGATGGATTTCTCATGCATTAGAAAATAAGTTCGCTGATAAATTAAACTGTAAATTCTGGTCTGCCTGTGTGGGAGTCTTCGAGACTTTTGCGTTTACAATCGTAAACTTTATCTCCTCTTACCTTACAATAAGTAAATAAACCTGAGTCTGAATATTTTTCTAAGCTATCGAAGTTGATACGCTTGGTCCGTAAAGCTCCGATGTTCATTATATTTTTCGGGTAATCTTTATCATGCCTATCTGAGTTTTAAGGGTTTATAGAATTTTGACATGTCTTCACATACATCCAAAAAACTATAGTATTAATTAATACTATTATTTCTTCTGTGGTTGAAGTTTAATTTTTTTTATTTATCAGCATTCAGCAGTCTGGCAACACCAATTCGGGTTAAAACAAAACAAAGCCGTCCGATGGCCAGCTCTAGCTATAAGGGGAATCTAAACAGGCGAACAGATGTTACGTATTTAGCTAATTAAATATAGACTGACGGCGACTACTGACGAGCTTACAGTAACCTGCTTATTAAGACAAATCATGTATTGTTTTTCATTATTAATTAATCCCTACGAAAGTTTCTCTTCGAGCCCTCTTTTTATGTTCATTTTGCGTTTTGCACATGTTGCGTTTTGTACATTTTGCGTTTTGTACATTTTGCGACTTGTACATTATGCTCCGAAGGGCTTTTTTCTATTTTTTCAACACAATCTTATTGCTAGCAAGTTACAGTCTAATCAGATCTTACTCAGTCTAAGATTAAGCTTACTCAACTTGATATCTAACAATAATATACTCGTAGTACAAAAATATTAATCAAGTTACAGTACATGTCACTGTACTCATAGACGTGTCTCCTATTAAAATGTCAGTAGGTCTAGAAAAGCTTTAAAGTAAACATCTACCTGTTCACTACATGTTACATGTTTTTATATTAACTACATGTCAACACGAATCATTGTGTTACAGTACAGTAGTACAGTACTGTAGTAAAGGCACTGTTAATATAATAAAAACGGAAATATCCGCAACAGTTCTTTGTAATCCTTGAACGAATTCATACATTAGTAAAATAGGAAATTAGCAAAAAGTTAAGCTTCAACAACTGGATTATAACCAAACATGGATGATGTTAATGTAACAATTATATCCCGATGAATGAACTGCCAATGAAGCGTTCACTGCCTGTTTGTTAGCATAGCAGCGTCTTTACATCAAACGACACGATATTGATAAGATTACGACATTTACGACGCTTGTATTGTGCATGTATGTGATTCGTTGTGATGATCTGAATTAATGAACCAGGAAGGCTATTCTCTTTTGAAACTTGACAGCGGAGTTTCAAAATTGACGTTCGAGTTCTAGGATCACTTCACTTCGCAAGTGCCGTACTAGATGATTAGAGGATGACATATTTATTATTCTCGATCATCGAATTACGTCACCGTCGAAGCTCGTGTCCAATTGTCAAACGAAAAGTTAGTCAAGAGCTATCGCGCTCTCGAGTAAACTAAAGATTTTTGAAATAAAAATAAGTTATTTTTGTTATATTTTAGTTATTAGGTACTAATAAATACCATGGCTCGTTTATTTGTGTTCAATTATTTATTTAATTTTACCGATTCGTTTATTCATACCGAGGCGAGGCCATCTTTAGTCGTTTGACGTTTGACTTTTGAGTTCGAGACTCCCTTCACTTCGCAAGTGCGTACCAAATGATTCGAGAATCACATATCAAGATCTCGGACTCGAACTTCAATTTTGACACTCATCGCGGAATCCGCTGTCAAGTTACAAAACTGAATAGCCCTGCTGACATGAATTCGATGTGTGTCAATTGAATGCGGAAAGATTGATTGTGGTTTAATTGTCACGACATGGTATCGTTGTAATGTAACAATTCATAATGTAAAACGTTAATTAATGTGTTTGAAGTCAATTAAGTCAAAAGTATATAAATAAAGTAAAGTTAGAACGATATGACTCAACTACTGTTATGCTTTATGTTTTTTTGTATCTGTATGATGGAATCTGTAATACGAATGCTGTTTGTTTCCCAAATAAAATAAAATAAATAAACAAATAAAATAAAATAAACTAATATTGCTGTAAAGTATAAATTGTCAGTTGCCTTAAATGAGTATATTGAATCGTATCTACCATTCCAATGATTTCAAAGCTACAGTGTGTAGCAATGCGTTGTTGAACGACTTTAATCGGTGATCTATTAAAGTTACATATTGATATAAATCATAATGGTCTGAAGGTTAAGTCGCCAATCCACAAACGGGAAGCGAAATAGATTATGCCATTATGGCATTAACTCTTCTTTTTATTTAGTTTGGGCCTCCCAATCCTGGCAGTGGGACAGTAATAGGTAAGCAAGTGGGTAATGACATAGTGAGGGGGTATAATGGGGTACCTAATGATATTATGGAATAATGCCAATTGTCCCATCATGGGACTAGTGGGATAGATCCGTTCTTATGAAGGAAGGACTATACATACGTCCATTAGCAAATTCCATAAAATATTCCGTCTGCATTTAACTTCACTAAAGCTTGTGCATACTCAATTTTCTCGCTTCTGAATATTCATATCGTTGAGGCACAACAGAGCCTAGTAATTTAGAAATACACAGCTAAGTGCTCAGTGAGATAATAACTTTATTATGTACCATGAAATTGCTTTCAGTCTAGTTTTGGTTTGTTTTCTATTATAGCCTCGCGGTTTGCATATCGGTCTTCCGCACGAATGATTAGAGAACCTGGATCTCTTTTTACCCCACTGCCAGGACGGGTTGTATGCATGTAATATTCTTTATTACCTCATATCTTCCAAAACGTTGGACCAATTTGTATAATTAAGATATTGTTAGATGCGTCTTGACAGCCCAAGTGTTTTTAGATAAGTGAAATTATAAAAAAAAAACTTTTGAATTATCAAAAAATGGTGTTTTGGTGAGGAAACAGATGAAGAAGCAGTACTATATAAGCAGTATTATAGTCCCTATAATGTTTTCAAAGGTGTGTGAAGTCTGTGAGACCGTATTTGACCAGTTCCTCGAACCTATGGCCTTAACAAGATTTCATGCGTAAATAACACATAAACGAGTCGACCAGGAACCAGATAGGAAGTTTTTGCCTGAAGAACTAGATTGGTTATTGTTACTGTCGCGAGGCACATGGACATAACTGACATTTCGACGCTTCTCATAAATGTATGTAGATTGAAACATTTCTATTCGCCTTCGGTATTCATTCGAAAACAGTTTCTAAACATGAAAATGTCAACGAGCATTAGCAAGGTACTCAGCTACACGACAGCTCCGGCAATCTGCTAAGCCGATTTGGCCAAATGACGTATTGTTCGCTTTGACATAATCCTCCTAGATCGAGGCTTACACTGGTTTTAGGTTACGGAAGCCTGAAGTGAAAGTTTAACACCATTTTTGTTGTATTCCATAGATACGTACAGGAAATATGTCGCAGATTATGATGGCTGGATTGTGAGAGATGCTTTATATGTATTTATTGTTTAGTTACGTACCTGTCTTTTGCTGGGTTCGTCTTTTGCTTTAAAAACAAACAGAAAGAAAGTGTTTTATTGCTTCGTTTCGTTGCTGCAATAATTATTACAACATGTCCCTAATATAATGGTTGCGGAATGTTATATATACTGTATAATATATATTACCGAAAAAAAGGTTCACAACCAGCTTATAAAAAAGTCTGGCCAATGATGCAGTGAATGGCTTCACTCTCTCACAGATAGGAATACATTTTCGCGTATCGTAAAATATTCGTAGCACCGTGTCTACGACAATAGCTACGGATGTGTCTACGAGTGTGTGTCTGTTTCGTCTATTCTTATCCTTTTGTTCTGTCTGTCTAAAGGTCGATGCATACGTAACGTGGACGGGACGGGGACGGGACGTGGACGGGGCATAAATATACGTGCGAGCCTCGTTCCTGTCCCGTGCGTGCCTCCGTGGCGTATGCGCTATCGTTTACATTTTCTATGAAACGATGTTTCCAAAACTTCACGTCCCGTCCCGTACGAGAAAAAAACACGTTACGTATGCATGGACCTTAAACGTACAGCGATGTCAAAGAACTTCACATGTAATTCCGTGACAATCTCACAACTACAAAGGACGTTTTGTTATCAAATTGTTATACTTTATGTTTGCTTTTAAAACGTTTATAGTTTTTTAACATGTTTTAATCCATTTACCACTGGCAAATTGAAACGGTCGTAATTGGAAGGTTCTTAAAATATACATAAAGTAAAATTCTTAAAATATACATAAAATATACATAAAGCAAATTATATGCTTCCAGTGTCCAGTCGTTTTCGTGTCGGTTATCGCACGGGCGAAGTGGCGTCCACTTCCAATTACAGACAATGCTACTACGCGTTCGATGGTTCACGGCGATAATATGATAGAACTGGCGCGGCTTCGCGCGGGTCAGAAATACGCGGATTTATTTATTTATTTATTTATTTATTTATTATTATCAGTTACATCAACAAAGTGAACATTAGAACTTTTTAGTAATTTTTAAACATTAAAACGGACGTAACTTTGTCTAATCGAGAGTGAAGCTGACAGCTGACAGCTCGCTAACCATGTGTGCGTAATTTTGTAATTTTTGATTAGCTATGGTGTCAATGTCGTAGCCGTATGGTGTCAATGTGTGGGTGTGTGTTCTTGTACGAATACAGAGTTGGTATTCCTATGGGTGCTTCACTGAATTTGTTCTTGGGATTACGTCCGTCTTTTTTCTACGTCCGTGACAATGCTATGTTATTTTTAGTTATAAAAGCAACACATTTGTAAATGTGTGATCGCTGTCTGTCTATAAACGAATAAATTCATTGCTATTAACTCGTCGATTACCGGGAACGTGGATTCACGTTCGAACTCAAAAGTACCGCCGCCGCCGCGATTCTCAGGTTTTAAACATTAGGTCGTTATTATAAAGTAGTGGATAGATAGTCATCGTAATAGATAGCACATGATACTCACTGCAGGATCTGGTTCTTGTCGTTACCTTAACTTACAAATTTTCATCATTGCTAGGGACTTTATAATCCTTTCGGAAAATGTACATTTGGCACAAACGGCCACATTGTGTGTTCACTTGAGAAATGCCAAATGAACTATGATGCAGGGATTTTGTAAAATTTTTAAACAATTAATAATATTTATTGTGTACAAAACTCTGTAGGCGCCACTGTCAAGTTTCTGCCCTGGTTCGAAAAAATCGTAGATCAGTAGGAGGCCATTCATGAGTACAACAACGAACTATAAAAAACTATTTACTACCCTCCACCCTAAACGCCTCACTAAACGCCTTAATTTGACCAGCGCCCTACTGTAGGGCCCCTATACGTTGTTAAGCCGCATTTTCATTAGGGGACATTTGTCCCGCGACCTTGTCGCCCGACACGAATTCTACGTGTCAGGCGACGTCGCGTGGGACATCGCCCGACATCGCAGACGACATCTACGTGTCGGGGAACAAGTCGTTTGTCGATGGTCTGCGTTTGTTGATGAGAATACATTGATCCTGATCGAGATGTGTCAAAATTCGCAATTATTGTGGGACACTTCACATCGTGATTATAAAAACAAAATAAAAAAAAACAAAAAAAAAAACAAAAAAAAACAAAGTAAAAATTAACAAAAGAATTTAATGCCTTTATCAATTCTTTGCAAACTTCTGGTATAGTATGACAAATTACTGGTTTTGACACTCTAAAAGTATAGGTAGGACAATGAGCCATAACTATCGCCAGTTGCCAAGTATCTCAATGTTATAGCGAGTCTGATGTGAGGGTCGATAGATTTCCGAAACTTTGTATCTTGCTTGACTACGGCCGGCCCAACCATATTTAAAAGTATCTCAAAATCGGTTCTAGACATTCTAGTAAAATTTTTGAAAGATCCATCTCGCATTCGAAGACTGGTTATTAAACTTGAACTTTCCCTTTGCAGCAAATATTCCCGGACCCACCACCTCTTTTTTTTACGTTTTGCTAATGTCTTCCGAATAATTATGTAAGTTGCACTGAACAACACTACTTCCTCCGCGACATACTGATCACGAGTGGCCAATGAGAACGAGTCATATGTCGCGGGACATTATCCCACAACTTTTGCAGAGACAACTACGTGAATGTCGAGCGACAAGTATCTGCGACATGTCGCCTAGTGAAAATGCGCCTTTATGATTTCGTATAAGTTCCGTTGCGTCTGGCCGCGGTCGCTTCACGGCTTCACGCTCACATTGACACATATTCGGCGACCTTCACCAGTTAACTGTTTATAAAACTTTTATCAATTTCACATAAAATTAAACTGACAACATATAATTATGCTGTAAACATAAATATGTTATTATTATGTCAGTGGATGTGAAGTCCATGATAATAATTGCATTGTGCGGTGTTGACGGACACTTCAAGGTATTTTTATTTTTGTGAGGATTGCCGAAGGGACTTTTTAATTGTATGAAGCTGTTTTGTTACTTTAAATCGTATTTTAAACGATCATTGTCCGATGACCGATCTTACGTCGGTACTATCTGTACGGACACTTCCTTATGACTTATTTCTCTATTATACTGAAATTCTAATACATTTACGTTTCTAATCATTCGACTACGAAAACCGACTCTTAAAAAACTTAAATTAAACATAATTCTTGACAAAAAATAACCGACTTCAAAATAACTAAAAGATCTCGCTTAAATTTAAGGGACCACATGACAAGCACCAGCTTTCGATTAAAAAAAAGAATCATCAAAAATCGGTTCACCCCGTCGAAAGTTCTGAGGTAACAAACATAAAAAGTACAGTCGAATTGAATACCTCCTCCTTTTTTGAAGTCGGTTAAAAACATACAAGACGCCCGGAAACGTTTTACATTAAATAATACTAACAAGTTATGTTCTAATGAAATTTTCAATCGCTCAGTGGTTAGTGATAATCCACCAGCGAATGTTATATTATTATGTACAACTAGCTGACCTGGCAAGCTTCGTATCGCCTATTTTTTTTCTAAAATAAAAGTGGCCTAAGTTACTCCTTGTTACATCAGCTTTCTGCAAGTGAAATTCCCGTCAAAATTGATCCAGCCATTTCAGATTAGTCGGAACAGACAGACAGACAAAAATTATAAAAAATGTTGTTTTGGTATATGTACCGTGTATACATCAAATGCACTTAGTAAAAAGCGGTTATTTTAATATTAAAACAGACACTCCAATTTTATTTATTTGTACGCATGTTTAATGTAACATATAAACGACGAGGAGTCCAGTCGGCGCCGCGCGCAGCGAGGCGAATAGTTTTTCAAACTAGTTTATCCTTTCACTAGTGAGACCAAGTGAGACCCAGTCCCTCCCATGTCCTTGCCACTTTTACGCAATTAATGTTTATTTTATTTGTCCCATGTTGCTCTCAACCTAATTGTTGGTAAAAAGAACGTGCGAAGTTGAATCGTGCAACGAGTGCCCCGTTCAATCAAAGAGTGTAACTTCACTATTTTTTGTACTATGTCGGTATAGTACCTACAGTAAATTTATTATAATTAACTATCATTTCAGTAAATGTATATGTCGCGATAAATCAATGTGAGGACTTTTTAAACGCAGGAAATTGTTTTAAAACTTAGGTGTATTATCAGCAAAACAACCACAAGAATAGATAAATTCAGATCGCGACTCAAACTTGTTGATGCCAAGATTCGCAATGTAGGAATGTTCAATCAGTCAACAAAGTATTGAGGCAGAGACACAGGCTTTTCATGACGGAACCCTAATAATCAACCGAGAACCGGTTAAGATTACTACGCGCTATAAGATATCTTGATCCATATCTCGAGACACGGCAGCGAACGTGAAATTCATTTTTAATAAAACGCGCCTGCCCTCTGCCGGCGCTACTCGTAACTCGTAAGTCGTACTTCAGATAATGACAGTGAAAACGTTAAAAAACAACTTCTCTAGTACTTCTTTAAACGAACGCTTCGCTGCGAGAGTTGAGCTTTTGTACTGTTTAAGTTAAGCAATTTTATATCTTATGCTGATATTTTTGTTTCATACCTAGGTATAGTTATAAACATGACAGTCTAAACTAAACTTGAATTATTAAATAGTCATTCACGACTTTGTAGTTGAGTTGTTAGTGAGCCTGCTTGATTTGAAGAGGTCCTGGGTTCGATGTCCAGCCGAGGCAGACCCTATGACAGATAAATGTATAATTTGTTACCATACCAACCGCGCCTGTTCTAGTAAATGTGTGTAAATATCATTTAAAAAGCAATTTAACGTACACTTTAATCGATCGAAGTTTACTCTCAAACCGATCGTGCGCATCCTCAGATTATGAGATTATCGAAATGAGTTCGTTTCGTACCAAATTCGATGCGATTCGCATCTCGATCTTGTCCGAACTAAACCTTGTAATAAATAGACTTGAACAAATTTATACATAATCAAAATTTTACTAACAAAAAATAACCGACTTCCAAATAATTAAAAACTACTTTTCTGATCTCGCTCAAATTTAAGTGGGACCACATGACAAGCACCAGCTTTCGATTAAAAAAAGAATCATCAAAATCGGTTCACCCAGTTGAAAGTTCTGAAGTAACAAACATAAAAAAATACAGTCGAATTGAATACCTCCTCCTTTGTTGAGAAGTCGGTTAAAAATGTAATGACAATTTAATGAAAACATACATAATAATTAGGTACTGTAACTGATCGATGTATTGGAAGATATTTGAAATATTTCAAATTTGATTCTTCGAATTTATGTCTGTTTATCTTCCGATTTGAATACCTTTTCACTTTGTTACTCATAAGTTAGTTATGTATGTTTGTTTATTTCTATTGATTCACAAGTAAGGAAGTCACGCCAATTTAAAAATTCCTGTCTTACAATTTTTACGCCTGCATAGGTATTCCGAAGCGAAACCAATGCGCTTGCTAGTTAAGTAATAACTAATAAGTTAGTAAGCTTTAATCAGCTGAAAGTGATTGATTGACCTTCGTATGGACGCGAAGTCGCGAATCGCGATAGTATCTCGGTCGTGCGATATTTGACTTTCGCATCGATCGAGACCCAGACCGACCTGTCTCGACCCCTTCTAGATCTATGTACATCTCTGATTGTTCAAAAGGCTGGAATGATTCACTTTCTGGTCTATGCCTTTGTGTCTTTACGAAATCGTCCCCTGTTCATTTATTCATTTGTTAATATTATTCAATAACCCGTAAGCGCCACTTCGAATACGGGTCACCTCATAATTTAGGAGACCTAGAGTTTGAACAGTGCTAATTAATTATTGGTGCGGCTTGTGGCACACCACACCCAAATGTATATTTTTAACTATAACATCCGGAAGCGACAACGGCACAATATGCAAAGACAATGGCGACATAAAGAGGTAACTTTAAAATTATCATACAAAAATAGTAACTGTCATACAACCCAAATGCGTATAATTGTTAATTATATAGGTACAAGTAAGTCAAAAAAAAATGTGAGCCGTCACGGGACGCCTGGCAGATGTGAAACATCGACATTATTTTGTAAAAGTAATATGCAGAAAAGAACATATTGTGATAGGAACTAAATATGTCATAATGATAAAATAAAATATTACGATTTTATTATCAGAAAAATAATTTGTTTTCAAGTAAAACACAGGTTATGTTTACTGTAGTAAACAACACTGTGTACACTACGGAGTATACATAGGTATTCGAGCTCAGTGTAGCGAGAAAGATGGCGACGCGTCGCCACGGCATGCGTCGCCACGCCAGAAATCGGTTTTACGTGCGGCTATAGATGTTTCACATCAATAAAAAGAAAACTTAAAAAGTAATCGTAATTCAACTTAATTTCTGTCAAAAGTACCAGGATACCAGAAACACATGGGTGTCTCTTCGAGTCTTCTTTAAAATATCGTGGTTAATTTATCACATGTATTCGACCATAATAATTCTCGTCGGTTATGGAAAATGACACGCGTAAGGTAATGGCGTTGGGTGGTCGAGGCGCGAGGGAGCGGCCAATGGCCACATGAACGATATCTTCAAGCTCATTAATTTCACCATGCTCCGCCGATGGTGCATACGATACGGGGTTTCAATAGGCTTACCTATAATTTAGTTACTGCATCGTATGAGTAAGAGTAATGTGTCAGACACTTGTAAGGACATCTGATAATACGAGTATAGCTTATAGTAGCAACTATTGACGTGGATTGAATTGGGTGGAGTGGGTCTTTCCATTTTTAACCGACTTCAAAAAAGGAGGAAGTATTCATTCAATTCGACTGTTTTTTTATGTTTGTTACCTCAGAACTTTCGACTGAGTGAACCAATTTTTATGATTCTCTTTTATATATTCGAAAGCTGGTGCTTGTCATGTGTTCCCACTTTTTGAGCGAGATCTGACGAGTAGTTTTTTAGTTATCCCTAATTTTGAAGTTGGTTATTTTTTATGAAAGTAATGAATGCCATTTGTCCATTCATTAAGTTGCTACGATGCCATATACAGACATCTAACACCTCTATTTTTGTGTCCGAGGTTAAAAATTAGGAATAAAGCATATCACTATAGAAACACGTAGTGTCTCCTTTCATTTTTCTTTCTATAATTAATGAAAGTTGATCGCCTATTGCGATCAGGAGCTCTTATATAGGAGGAGCTTATATTGAACGCGGAGGGCGTTATAGGCTCTCTGGGAGTACCTGGCCCACAGCTTGCAGGTGTTAAAAGTTGTGCAGTACTAATCTTAATTAGATATATTCTGTTACACTCATACCCCGTGAAGCTTAACTTATCGTGGTATAGAAAGTTTACGGGGATTATAAGACTGATGTTAAGGGGATTGGCTCGCTCAAATCTCAAAAATACTATAAGTTTGAAGAAGATTGCAGATGAATCCTTTTGTGCGATTTCCATATAAAAAATATATGGTATACTGAAGGTCATCACAATGATATTCTATTATTTAAAATTTTAATAACCTCTCCCAAATATTGGGAAAAAAAATTGTTAAATAGGTCCTCCTTCAACCTAAATTGTAAATGTTCTCTGTAACGGTTAAATAGTTCGGCATGAATATTGTACTAAAAAATATGTAATGACGTGTTTCACAATTTGTATGGTTTTTTTTTTCTTAATTATTTTAATATTTTGAAAAAATGAATAAAAACCCAAAACTTCACCAGTACCCCGCTGGAGCGCCCCCGCTAAGCCCTGCGTCGCGTGCTCGGGACTCTCGGAACGCGATACATCAGTGTCTCGATGACTCTTGTGACGGGTGGATTGTACGCGCGCTATTTTTTCCAAATAAAAACTAAAACCTCACGTTTTGAAAAATTTTTGAATGAAGTCATATTGTAAATAGTACAAATATAAATATTTCGTAAGAGAACAATAAAAATTAAGTTTGTAAATATATGTAAAGTAGATTATAATTTCGTTTAGTTTATTGACCCTATCATAGAGTAAGACTGACTGTGGCTAATATAATGAATAAATGTAAGTGAAACGTGACCGAGCTCTCCAAAACTATTGGTAAGTACCTACCCTATTGAGTACATTATTTCTAGTGTGTTTATTTTTTTAACGTTTTAGCTATCTTGAGAATTTCGTTTGACGGCGCCGCGGCAGATGGAGACCTAATATGATGATGGACTCCGAAGGTGGGTATTAGCATCTCATTGACGGCACTACGTATAACCATCGTGTTTGGATTCATTTGAATTTTTGAAAGGTCTCATGTAGACCTTGGTGACTAATGATGTCACCTACCTGATGGTGGACTCCGAAGGTGGGTAAAGGATCTCAGTGACGGCACTACGTAGAACCATCGTGTTTGGACTCATTTGAAAGCTCTCATTAAGACCTTGGTGACTGATGATTTCACCTACCTGATGGTGGACTCCGAAGGTGGGTAAAGGATCTCAGTGACGGCACTACGTAGAACCATCGTGTTTGGACTCATTTGAAAGCTCTCATTATGACCTTGGTGACTGACGATGTCACCTACCTAATGGTGGACTCCGAAGGTGGGTAAAGGAACTCAGTGACGGCACTAGATAGAACCATCGTGTTTGGACTCATTTGAAAAGGCTTTTGGAGACCTTGGTGACTGATGATGTCACCTACCTGATGGTGGACTCCGAAGGTTGGTAAAGGATCTCAGTGACGTCACTACGTAGAACCATCGTGTTTGAACTCATTTGAAAGGTATCATTGAGACCTTGGTGACTGATGATGTCACCTACCTGATGGTGGACTCCGTAGGTGGGTAAAGGATCTCAGTGACGGCACTAGATAGAACCATCGTGTTTGGACTCATTTG
The DNA here is from genome assembly GCA_951805285.1 of Thymelicus acteon. Lineage (NCBI taxonomy): Eukaryota > Metazoa > Arthropoda > Insecta > Lepidoptera > Hesperiidae > Thymelicus > Thymelicus acteon. The sequence goes on from OX638234.1 coordinate 13,102,439, forward strand.
AAAGCTCTCATTAAGACCTTGGTGGCTCACGATGTCACCTACCTGATGGTGGACTCCGAAGGTGGGTAAAGGATCTCAATGACGGCACTAGATAGAACCATCGTGTTTGGACTCATTTTAAAGGTCTCATTAAGACCTTGGTGACAGATAATGTCACTTACCTCATGGTGGACTCCGAAGGTGGGTAAAGGATCTCAGTGATGGCACTAGATAGAACCATCGTGTTTGGACTCATTTGAAAGGTCTCATTAAGACCTTGGTGGCTGACGATGTCACCTACCTGATGGTGGACTCCGAAGGTGGGTAAAGGATCTCAGTGACGGCACTAGATAGAACCATCGTGCTTGGACTCATTTGAAAGGTCTCATTAAGACCTTGGTGGCTGACGATGTCACCTACCTGATGGTGGACTCCGAAGGTGGGTAAAGGATCTCAGTGACGGCACTAGATAGAACCATCGTGTTTGGACTCATTTTAAAGGTTTCATTAAGACCTTGGTAACTGAAGATGTCACTTACCTGACGGTGGACTCCGAAGGTGGGTAAAGGATTTCAGTGACGGCACTAGATAGAACCATCGTGTTTGGACTCATTTGAAAGGTCTCATTAAGACCTTGGTGACTGATGATTTCACCTACCTGATGGTGGACTCCGAAAATGGGTAAAGGATCTCAGTGACGCCACTACGTAGAACCATCGTGTTTGGACTCATTTGAAAGGTCTCATTAAGACCTTGGTGACTGATGATTTCACCTACCTGATGGTGGACTCCGAAGGTGGGTAAAGGATCTCAATGATGGCACTGCGTAGAACCATCGTGTTTGGACACATTTGAATTTTTGTGTATGGCTTATTACTGACTGTAGCAGCAAAAACATTACATTCGCTCACTTAAGTTATTATGTTTCAGGCAGTTCAGGAACCAGCAAAACCCAGAATTACAAAATCAGGAACTTCAGCCGTTAACAGAAACATACGATCTGTCTGGGATGGAAGTTGATGAGGGAGCAGAGCAAATTTTGCTGGTAACTTATTCTGTTTGCTTACACTATGGTATTTGTTAGATACTAGATAGTTTCCCTAGCTAATTTAATTTGACACTACATTGTTTGTTTGTTTTAGGTTGAACAAGATGAAGAAGATTTACAAGATTTGATTATTGAAGAAGAATCACAAGCAGAAACAAAAAATATATCTGGAAGACGAGTTATAGATCTAACTTACTTTTTTCCAAAGTACAAGAATTAGGCGGCCATGGTGCTTTAAAAGTTTGAATTGCATGTCCCTGTGACTAAAATTTTAGTCTTTTTTACATAGAACTTGGAACCCATTTAGATCTCAATCGTTTTTTTAACTTGGCTTTCATTTTACATTTATGTTTTTGATAAGATATCATTACTTTTTGTCTAGAAATTATTAGTGTTTATAGATAATGAATATACCCATTATTATTTGTAAAATTACTCTACACAGTGGAACCGCTAATTCACTTGTTTCACTAATTATCAATAACTTTCAGTTTTTAGATTTTTTCCTTTAGATACGCCTGATAGTCTACCTTGATGCAAAATATCTAGTTTCTAGGCCATCTGGAAGTAGGTTATGTTTTTAATCCTATGTCAGTGACTCAGTCACCAAAATGCGGATTTTTAAACGTTAATGTATTAAAAACAGTTTTAGCCACATCTATGAAATTTTAAATTTTAAATAAGCTAAGGGGTTTTAATAAATGTGCCAAATTTCATGTATTTAGGTGAAATAGGTCTCGAATTATGAACGGGTCAAAAGTAACTCGAAATGATTCGTATAATATTACACATTATAATAAAATTATAAAAATTTGCTAGTTTCTGATTTATTCCTTGGTATTTGTATTTGTATACTCAACTACCTATCTGGAAGCCAAATTTTAACTTTCTAGGTCATCTGGAACTAGTTTAGAGTTTTGATCTATAGGTCATTCAGTGATAAAAATGACGATTTTTGGACGTTATCTTAATAGCCGTTTGAGGTGTGTTTATGAAATCTGGAGCAAATATGTATTTCGCAAGTCTCAAGCAATGAGCAATTTTACAGACTTATGTCGAATACTTTTTGAGTTATGAGGGGGTCAAAAGTGGCTCCAAATCGTTCGTGTAATTTTACACGCGGTACTGATCGCCAGTTCTGTTAGCTTGAACTTGGCTGGACACGCTACCGCGCGTACCTGCTAGATATAATGGTGATATTTGAAAATTTAAACTCTACAGATTTCTTGATGCCCCCATAACCTTATTTCCTATTTTTTTTATATTTTTTTATATATTTTTTTATTTTTATTAAAATACACTGATCTCCTTCGGCAGGACCAAAGACCTTGATTACTCCTTATTTCCTATAGAATTAATTAATTATTGTAATTTAGAAACAATCACAAAGGGCCATCCATAAATTACGTCACACGTTAGGGGGGAGGGGGTTTCGATGTAGCGTGACATTGTGTGACAAGGGTGGGAGGGGATCCTAAATTTTGTGACGTCACATTCCAAAATCGAAATATTTGGTATATATACATATGTATATGTATTTTGGAACTTAATTCATAATATGTGACGTCACACTAGGGGCGGAGGTCTCACAAATGTGACCAGCTGTGACAAAGAGAGGGGGAGGGGTCAGAAAGTCATGAAATTAGTGTGACGTAATTTATGGATGGCCCTCAATGGCAACATTAAAACAAGGTCATCAACTAGGTCATCCTAAGTACTTCCGTTACTGAGAACCTATAAGCACTTACCTGGTCATCATCAGACCTTCAGAATGTTTCATGTAGTAGCACCCGTGCTCAATTAGATAAATGTTGAAAGCTAGGTCATCCTAAGTACTTCCGTTACTGAGAACCTATAAGCACTTACCTGGTCATCATCAGACCTTCAGAATGTTTCATGTAGTAGCACCCGTGTTCAATTAGATAAATGTTGAAAGCTAGGTCATCCTAAGTACTTCCGTTACTGAGAACCTATAAGCACTTACCTGGTCATCATCAGACCTTCAGAATGTTTCATGTAGTAGCACCCGTGCTCAATTAGATAAATGTTGAAAGCTAGGTCATCCTAAGTACTTCCGTTACTGAGAACCTATAAGCACTTACCTGGTCATCATCAGACCTTCAGAATGTTTCATGTAGTAGCACCCGTGCTCAATTAGATAAATGTTGAAAGCTAGGTCATCCTAAGTACTTCCGTTACTGAGAACCTATAAGCACTTACCTGGTCATCATCAGACCTTCAGAATGTTTCATGTAATAGCACCCGTGCTCAATTAGATAAATGTTGAAAGCTAGGTCATCCTAAGTACTTCCGTTACTGAGAACCTATAAGCACTTACCTGGTCATCATCAGACCTTCAGAATGTTTCATGTAGTAGCACCCGTGCTCAATTAGATAAATGTTGAAAGCTAGGTCATCCTAAGTACTTCCGTTACTGAGAACCTATAAGCACTTACCTGGTCATCATCAGACCTTTAGAATGTTTCATGTAGTAGCACCCGTGCTCAATTAGTTAAATGTTGAAAGCTAGGTCATCCTAAGTACTTCCGTTACTGAGAAACTATAAGCACTTACCTGGTCATCATCAGACATTCAGAATGTTTCATGTAGTAGCACCCATGCTCAATTAGATAAATGTTGAAAGCTAGGTCATCCTAACTATTCCCGTTACTGAAAACTGATCAGTACTTACCTGGTCATCATCAGACTTCAGAATGTATCATTTAGTAGAATGAAAGCTACATAATATATCAGCAGGCATAATGCATAGTGTAGTTCAAAATAAATAAATTATTATCATGTAGGCAGGTACTCGTACAAGACTACAAAAACTATAGGAACAAAATGTATTCGAAGATCTCTCAGAGAGCGAATATAAATAGGCAAAAACGATGAAAACTCTGTGCCACATGTTTTCTTGCTTTATCTTCAGTTCGTTTTATTGTAGTATAGTCGTTGGTCGGTAGATGGCGCTTAGTTAAAAAATACTAGTAGAGGGACCAAATCTCCAAGGTCATCGGGCAAGGCAATCCCCTTAATCGAGTGGCGAGTCCGTCACATAGGGATGTTCGATCCAGGTGCCTTGTATCGATACTCTGGATCGATACGGATCGTATGGAGGTGTATCGATCCAGGTATCGATCCAAGTGATTTGATACGATACTCTGGATCGATCCAGTATCGAATGTTTTTTTTTTTTTTGATAGAAATAGCCGGCAAATGAGCTGACGATCCACCTAATAGTAAGTGGTTATCGTCGCTCATGGATATCAACAACAAGAAAGACAGAAAAAAAAGTAAATTTTTAAATAGGAATGTTTGATACGGGTATTTTATATACCGATACTCCGAATCGTCATGAATATCCCAGTATAGTCAGTAGTAGTCCAAATATCGATTCATATAATTTTTAAATATACCTGTATGTAAATGGGTATCGCGGCCAATGGATGTCAGCGACCAAAGCGTTGTCGGCCAAGAAAGAGAAAAAAGGAAAGAAATATGTTAATAAATAAAAGATGATATTTTATGTAGATATACCGTATAATTTAATATGATGTTTTATATCGATCCAGAATCGAATAAAATATTTTAGATATGGTTATACACACATGTATAAACTATCGACAAGCTTAATTCAGTGGGTTTCTAAATAAAGATCATCAAGGAAATATTAAGATCAATCGTTTTAGATTAAATTTTATATTAGATTTAATTTTATTCAAAATATTGTATAAATAAATATTGAAAAAGTTACTTAAGGTTTTTTAAAACAATGTGGTAGGAGCATTATGTATATAATAATATCTCACTTTATAACACTATATTTGATTTAGAACTCTTGTGTATTTAAACTCATTATAAATCAAATAAATTAATATATCATGCAAAGCTTATCTATTACATTTGCCAATCCTTAAATTTTAATGAACGCTGGAATAGTAAATTGGATAAGCGCTCAGGATCAAATCAATTACTTTCACTTAAAATGCTATTGGCTAACGAGAAAATCCATTCGGAGAGCACTGAAGTTCCTACCACTGATAAATACCGTAGATACCATAAATACCTATGTCGCAGAGTTTCCCCAAAAAACTTTTCTAGCTGACCAGTACTTTAATTAATGGATCAGACTTTCTATCCACCAAAGATTCAGACAAATATTGCTTAAAAATGTGTGGAAGCCTTCTTGTTCGTGTAATATGATGCGCCAACCACTGATCTAAGGAAATCTACCTCAGTTCCATAATAATTCTGACCCGATCCGATCCGATCCGATCCACCCTGCATGTGTATCGATCCACCAGTGGATCGAATGCCATTGTATCGATACAAATATCGAGCGGATCGTATGCCATTGTATCGATCCACACAAGTATCGATCCGGATCGAACATCCCTACCGTCACAGAAGCACCCAAGCGTTGTGAGTTGCAGTACGATAGCAGCACCACTTCATTATGATTCCTGGTAACGGGACTGTCTTACCGTTGCACATTCACTGACTTTACAAAAACTGACAGTTTATTGTTCAGTTCATTAGGGCAGTGCATCGTCACAGCCCATAGCGTTCCCATCAATTTTCTTCCAATGTGAGTAGATCATCTATCTGACTCTAAATGAGGAATCAGACTTCATACTTTGTATGGATCAAGGTCAGATATTCGAGTTTTACCAATATTTATTATTTTATCCGAAGTTCATAGAAACTATGATGTTTTGCTATTAATTTGACGTTGACTTATGATGAGAAAAATACATAACACGTAGGTCCAATAATAAATAGATCCATACTAATTCCTTGTTAAACCACATTATAAAGCTGTCTAGATCCTAGGTTACGTATTCAAAATTAATTAAGTCGTTACAAAATGTGTATGTAGCATAATCAAGTTAAAACTTTAATATACCTACTGCTTAACTAATAATAGACTAACTTTAACACACTAACTTACTAATTTAAAACAATATACATATATTTTCCGATCCATTAGTTTAAATTTGGAAGGGAATATAACTCAATCGATGACCATAAAAAGCGTTGAACGGAGTGCTTGAGTAAAAACGCTTCATGCTTCGTAGACCTAGTCATGTTTGTTAATACTATAGCGTGTAATAATCCATTAAGTTTCCGTTAATGAGTGCGATGGATAAGAATTCATCGTTATTTGAACGCTATGCGAATTACAAATTATTAATTTTGAATCAATTCGACACGCAATTTTTCACCTTATCCCCAGTTCATAACGTTGGGAATTTCTTTATTGTATTCAATTAATCCAATCGAACATGAATCGAACACGATCGTAAACTTCAGTTATTACTGCCTGGTCAATCATTCGTCATTTCACAAAAACGGAGCATTTCACGCACGTAGATTTACTACGAGTATGTAATTCTCACTCGATAATGTTCTACTCTCGAACTGTTGTAAAGTATATCTGATACCAAGTAATTTCACGTAACTACTTAGTTATTACTACGTTTTATTGATACAGCTGTTTATGATATCAAAATTAGTATTTATCTATCAGATCTATTCTAATGTTTGAACACTACATTCGTCGAATTATTAAATTTGGGTGAAAACGATCTCTACACTTTCTTCCTATCTTTCAACCGATATTAATTCGGTTTATTGAACCTGATTCTGAAATTCTAACTACCAGTAGTTCAAGAATCGACCATCTATCTGTATGGTAAAAACTATACTATTCATGTGGTAAGAACACCTTGACGATCTCAGCTCTACTTTCAAATCTAATCGACAATGTTCCCGTCCCTCCATTGATCAACAATTAAAATCAACAACCAACTATTGTTGTAAATATCGATCAGATGGATTAAGATAGCAATTAACCAGCTTAACTTAAACTTTCTTTCTTACTTTTCTTGATAACCAGTTTGATAAAATTAATATAGGAGAATAGGAGGTAAAAGATAAATCGGTGAACGAAATATACGAAACATTGTATTACATATAAATAGAGCAAATAGAAGTAAAAAAAGATAAAAGAGAAGTGATGTCATCTACAACATACAGCTGCGTTCAGAATTCTACACAGTTACCTAAGATAATGGCTTCTGTTCCAGGTGTAACGTATCTCAGCGGCGAGAACTTCCTAGACGTGTTGGACAATGGCGCGGACCTGTGCCAGCTGGCCGCGGTTATCCACGAGCGCGCCAGGGAGGCCCTGCAGCAGGGATTGGTCGTGGGGGTCAGTTGTTACTTATCTGTCTATGTGACAATTAACCTGGCAGGTGTCATACCAGCCAATTACCTGGCAAACAACTGCCACCGAGGAGACACTTTGCTTTAAGTAAAAACTTGTTCTTCAAAACTTTTTTATTAAGGAACAATTCTTCTGACTGATACAATAGTTCAAAGTCCAAAGTCGACTTCTGGCAAAATAATCGATATTTTGGGTCAGCCAAGTAAAACAACTGGGAAAACGGTTGATTGTTGAATGGGTAATGGATACTGGCGATCATAAGTATAGTAATCAAGTGCTGGTTTATTAAGTTTCTCATTTCGAAAGCCACTCAGTACGCTAATTTCTTTAATATCTTCTACATCGACATCAACGTTTACTAAACAGCACCTACCGTCACTAATTTCCACATCCACCCAGGGTCGACTGGTGGGCAATGCCATTAGGTATTACATTTTGCCCTGTGTCTCTTGTTTTAGAGGTGACATAAATAAATAAATAAATATTATTAATGATATGACTAACTGAAGCATGTTGTGCAGCCGGTGCCGGCCATCAGAGGGCGCTGCTGGCAGCGCGCGGCGCGGCGCAGCTTCTTCTCCCGAGACAACGCGGAGAACTTCATCACCTTCTGCCGTGACCTGGGCGTGCACGAGAACCTGCTCTTCGAGAGCGATGACCTGGGTATGGTCTACAATACTAAATAAGAGTAGGTTTATATAATAGTTACACGTGCAGGGATAAAAACGATAGCTTTACGATAACTCCTAAGGCAAAGCTATTGATAGGCAGTTGTCGTTTTGAAGTGTCGCTTTGAAGTCTCGTTATCGTTATACTATCGTTTAGGAGCGATTCTATTTGACAAATGAGCTTTCCTTTTGTCGATTCCCTCCTAGGCAAGGCTTGTCAGATCAGATAAATGAATTTCCTAGCAGAGCCCCTGTCTTAATTTCCTGATTTTCAAGACAAGACTCCGCATCTGTGAGCAGAACTTTTTTAATGGAATGTTATTTGACATTAATATCTGTACCGTTGTCTGTAGTGCTCCACAACCAGCCCCGCCAAGTGATCCTGTGCCTGCTGGAGGTGGCGCGTCTGGCGACGCGCTTCGCGGTGGAGCCGCCGGGGCTCGTGGCGCTGGAGGAAGAGATCGCGGCCGAGGAGCGCGACTCCGGCCTCGACTCCGCAATGTCGGGTGCCGCCTGGCAGTTCCGGGACGCCTCGCCGCCGATCGCTGACAAGTGAGGGAGATTCATGGACTATCATTGGCGTACAATGCCACCAACTTATCTGTGAAGTGGCGAAAATTGCAACTAATGCCGCCCCATTCATAAGTTCTTTGTGTTCATTCATTGACATTTACTACGTCTCGAATTGCGTCCAATGATTGGTCCAGTGCGTCCGACAGCGCCCTCCGTCAATTCACAGATAAGTTGGTGGCACTGTACCTAACTTTTGGACCATGTAGATATGTAGTCAATGGTTAATTGTTAATTAATACCATTATTACTATTATTATTTCTCCATGGGGTTCGCCTGGATAGCTACCACCCTTGAGCATGAGTCAGCCGCCAAACGACTCGTCGTGTTCCGGCTGGGGGCTTGAGAGCCAGTTCTTTCTTACTTCTTCTTCTTTCTTTCTTGGCCGGCAACGCATCAGTGATGCGTTTGGTGTTGCTGATGTCCATGGGCGACGATAGCCACTTACCATCAGGTGGATCGTCAGCTCGTTTGCCGGATATTTCCATTTAAAAAAAATGCTACATTATCGCGATAACCTAAATTACCGGCTCATCCCGCTAATGTAGATACAGCTGTTTTTTCATTTATTTCGTCATACAAAATATGAAAGTGTATAGAATTAAAATATAAAATAATAATCCTTAAATATAATTCATTTCCAGGTCCGCTGAAGACGCCTTGCCTTCCTCACCGGAACCAAATGATGACGGTAAGTTAGTTTTTATTCTCTAATTTCTCTATAGGTAGGTATGTACATACCACATTTATCTGCAAATTCATGTTTGGACATTTGGATTTTTATCATGCGGTAACTGTTGTACGGATTAAGATGAAACTTGGCACACAAACAGACCATGTCCAGACATAGATAATAGGATACAATTTATCCCGGTTATATCCCAAGACGGAACGTCTTGTATTGGATGATTTTGACTTTTATGTTGTTTGTGGTTTCGTTTCGTAAAACCATTGCTAACCATAAGTATATCGACGGTGGAAAGGAAAAACCCTTGAAGCGACAATTTTGGAACTTTACAGGAGAGCCGATCAAAGTTTTTATTTTACGAAAAAAAATGATAAAAAAATACAATTTGAAGTTTGAACGACAGGAAAAAAAATAGTTTCTTTAATTTTTATTTACTATCTACTGTTAAACTTAGAAAAATAGGCTAGCATGATAAAAGGATTTATGCGTCGCTTAATTATTTTATGAAAAATATACCGGAGGGAAAAACACATTAAATGCAACTTCAGTATTTTGACAAACGCAAGGAAAAACACATTAAACGACAAGCTATGCATGATATAACTAGTAGGAAAAACAACTGAAGCGTATCGAGCATAAGATACAGGGTTGTGGAAAAACAAGTTAAATAAGAAAACCATAGTATGCTAAGTAGAGCAAAAACACGATAAACGCTAGCTGTGTAATAATTCAATGTTATATTTATAACTGAAGTCCTTATTTTGGTTACCAAACATACCAAAAAAAAAAACAAGAATATGGAGATAAAACAGTGTCTTTCATTGTTTTAAAAGCTTACTACTGGTACAATATTTTGCACTAAAAAAATCCATTCCAGTGGGAAAACACAAACTTCAAACGAAGTGTAGGTACATTACTATCTTCATGAGCGATCAAACAATATTATTATAAACGACCAACAAAGCGTATCGCTTCTGTATTTCAAACGTACAAAGTAAACTAAACTTTCATTATTCGAGACTTTAAAAACCATAAATTCTTTTTTTATGCCCTTAGCAGGCAAACGAGCAGACGGGTCACGATGGTAAGTGATCACCGCCGCCCATGGACATTAGCAACACTAGGGGCGTCACCGATGCGTTGCCGGCCTCGAAGAAAACAATAGACTCACTTCTTGAAGGAACCCATTTCATAGCTTAGTGGGAACACCGAAAGTTTGTTCCACAGTTTACACGTCAGTGGTAGGAAATTACGTGAAAACCGAACTGTAGATGAACGCCAGGTATTCAGGACATGTTGATGAAACCTGGTACACCGTGATGCGTGGTGACGGAAATCAACCGCAGGTATTAAACCAAACAGTTCTTCAGAATTCCCCGTTGTACAGACGGTAGAATTCGCATAGGGAGCCTACGTCCCTTTCAACTCAAGCGATTCTAATCCGTCTGTAAGCTTGGGATCGTCGACAAGACGAACGGCTCGTCGTTGGATTTGGTGAAACGAGTCCACTTGGCTAGTTGGGGCTCCGGCCCAAAGATGGGAGCAGTACTCCATGTGTCGTCGAATTTGTGCCTTATAGAGCATCAACCTATGATAAGGCGTGAAGTACTGCTTAGGTCTATTGAGCACTCCAGTTTCCTTGCAGCTAGTTTGGCCTTTCTAACCAAGTGGTCCCGAAACTGAACTTCATTCAAAATGTCGACACCAAGGATCCCAATGCTTTTGGAGATGTTAAGAGGAGTGTTCTGGAATTAAGGTGCCATGACGAATGGGGTTTTCTTAGCGAGCAAACTTGTGTTTTCTCAGGGTTGAACTGGAATAAATTTAGTCTGCCCCGTTCCGAGACCTGCTTCAAAGGTGTCTCAACTTCAGACATAAGTTTCATCCTCTTCTCCTCAATCTGCACCCGAGAAAGATTTGCTCGGCCTGTATAACGACTTGTTGATATCCAGGGAAAAAAGAGCTTGACGCACGGCATTTTGAGTAAAACGCACGTCAAGCATCAGCTCACCACACAGCGGGATGGTAGGCGGTGTGTTACCGGCGTCATCAAGAGTCGAGTTCGACGCAAAGAGTGTGCCCAGTATTTCGGCTTTCTCTTTTGCGGTGTGGGCCAGGGTATTGTCTGCTATAGACGACGCACAGAAATTGCCTTGAATAGCTTTGGCCAGAGACCAGAATGCTCGACTACCACACACATAGCTCAATTGTCTTCTGCCTGTTTTGTGTATGTGCTTGAACTTTGCCTTGGCAATTTGCTTTTTTGAGGACCAGGAGGCAGCATTAAATTTCTTTTTCACTTGATGTAAGTCGGAGCCTTCAAGTTCGTGTGTCTCTACCCAATCCTGATAGGCAGAATGCTTCAGGCGTAATGCCTTAAATTCTGTATCAAAATATTTTAAATCTCTACCTACATATTTCAATCTTATGACTTACGTCCCATCTCAGAGTCACTAATAGTTACTTAAATCGCTCTTTAGAACAGAATCAGAATACAAATTCTTTACTAAAGAGCGATTAAGGTAACCATTAGTGAGTCTGAGTTAGGGCGTTAGTCAATATTGCTAATACTATAAGTAAAATCTTCAAAACAAAACTAGCATTCGCTTATGTGTTGCAAAAGTACTTCGAACTTATAAACCCAACTTTAATATTGAGTTAACTTTAATAATAGAGACTTTAACTTGAATGAAGCGCCACGTCACGTATCATTTCCTTATATAGGTGACGCCACTTACACAAAAGAGACCGAAATTCATTGCTTGTAGCGACAAGACTTGTTTTGAATAGTTAATTTAAATACACAATGTCATAAACAATGCTTACTCTAACCTACTATCGTCTTAATTTATGAAGTCAGCGGAATTAAATGAACCGACGTTTCGGGAATAAAAGACGATGTCGGTTAATTTAAATATTTGTGTGGTTTTTTTAAGTGTGTTTACTTTAACCGACCCCACTGCTTTTTACATCGATTGCCAAAATAACTGTAATCCATAATATCCTATAACAATCATGCAGGAAAAACACATCAACTCCATCATACAGATTTATGGTAAGCAAGGAAAAACGAATGTAGCCACTGGCTCCAACGGAATAGGAGTAAGCAAAAACACCTTTAGTGTTTAGAATTGCATTTTCTATGTCGGAGAAAAACGATTTAAGTGACCTATAATATCCGAAACAAAAAAGGAAAAACACATCAAATAACAATCTAACTATAGAGTCGGTACTTCAAGCGGTAAATGGACCAAAATTGCTATAATTCTTAGTCACTTCATTTAGTGTCTGAAAAAATTGAGCCTAAAAGTGCCATTACTTGAAGCGACACCAAAGTGGTCAGATCGCCACGAAACCAAGACCAATCGACGCAGAAAAATTCACTGATTTCAATTATGTATATAACTTATTTTCGACCAAAGTGTCGCTTCAAGTGTTTTTCCTTTCCACCGTCGATATGATAATTATACGGTACCTTACCTAAGTACAACGTGTCTGTCGCAGCGCAACTATGTGTGCCGGACAATGTGGACGCGGAGAGCACCAAGTCCGAGGGCACGGTGGCCAGCACCGACTCCGACGTGCCGCTGAAGCCCACCAACGAGCTCGACAAGCGGGTAAGTCATCACACTTCCTCGCACCCGACTGCCGACCAGTGTTTATATACTATACATATATACGTGCAAACTATGGAATGAACTTCTTTTTGACGTATTCCCGGAGCGCTGTGGGGTTCTTCAACAGGTGTAAAAAGAGTACTTCTTCAGAGCTAGCGTTGCATTGGCTATTTCTTTGGTATTGCTCATTTTCATAGGCGACGGTGACCACTTACCATCAGGTGGCCCGTCTGCTTTTTCATCAGCCCTTCAGCTTGAAAAAAGAAATAACTGACTCCTGAATACGAGATCCAACCCAGGGTAGGAATGAAACGTTTGCGATCAATTCATTTTTTCAGTAGGATCCTATACAGCCTATTTTATCAATTAAACAGTGATTGACAAGAAGGCGAAGAAGGCATTGAAGTTAAGGAACAGACAACCATGTCATCGTCATTAGTTCATTATATTATATAAACGAGCATTAAAAACTAATTAAGTCGAGAAATACCATATAAACGAATGTCCCGCGAATGTTCAGGTGCAGCTAGAACCTTATTTAGGAATGTCCTCGAAATGTCCAGTATAAAGGAATGTCCCGCGAATCGCCAGGTTTTGCTGGAACCGTATTAAGGATCGTCCTGTAAATTTCCCGTATAAACGAATGTCCAGGTGCAGCTGGAACCATAGAACAGAATGTCTGGTTGACTAGTATAACGAATGTCCTGTGAATGTCCAGGTGCAGCTGGTGACGCGGCTGATGGAGCGCGGCTGCAGCTGCGGCGCGGGCAAGTGCTCCAAGCTGCTCAAGGTCAAGAAGGTGGGCGAGGGCCGCTACAACATCGCCGGGCGGAACGTCTTCATACGGGTCGGTACTTATAGTATCTTACTAGTACATACATACATACTCACACATTGCATGCTAGCAAACTATTTTAGTACTTGCTGATCATGAACATGCACACTATCACACACAAATACACACACCGGTTTACCGTATCTTCATTGTCACTTCACTGATGAGTGGTGTGCAAGTACTATGAACCGCCTATGCTTGAAAAAATACTATACCAAAAAGCAGGTAACAGCTCGCTATACATACATACATGTCATAAAATTAAAGTAGAAAACTCAAAGATAATATAGTTGTCAAATTTAATGAAATTACTTTTATTGTAGCCATTCTTGTGCCTCATTCGTTTGACATCCATACTTTCCCACAGTTGCTGAAAGGCCGTCACATGATGGTGCGAGTCGGCGGCGGCTGGGACACCCTGGAGCACTTCCTCTCGCGGCACGAGCCCTGCCAGGTGCGCCTCGTCACCAAGGGCAAGAAGGGCGACGTGCTGCCCGTGTCCATCACCCCGACCGCACCCGTCGCACCCCTCGCACCCCCCACACCCCCCGCACCCGACGACATCGACGGCATCGACAAACTGTCCCCTATCCGCAAGTCAGTCTCCCCCGCCAGTAGCAAGGCCTCGCTCAGCAAGGAGCCCTCCCGGGCCGGCACCGCGTCGCCGCCCAATAGTAAGGCCTCCTCCATCAGCGGGAAGATGTCCCCAGTCGATGGGAAACTAAGCGCCCGCGGCTCCAAGCCGAGCAGCGGGAAGACTTCCCCTCTCCACCGCTCCTCCACGCCGACCGACGCGGCCAAATCTCTCCGCTCCACCCTCACCCTGCCTCTAAACTCTCAGCAGAAGTCCCTCGCCCCCGCCACCCCGCGCCCCCGCAAGCAATCCGCCCCCGCCATCTACAGCACCCCCAGCACGCCCACCGGCAGGGTAGCTAGAACACCCCCCGCGGAGTTCCGCAAGTCCTTCACCTCCAGCAACCTGAACTACGCCCCCAAGAAGACGAGGAGCATGAGCCTGGCGCTGCAGGACAAGAAGCCGTTCTGCGGCACGGAGCGCCTCAACCAGGGGAAGAAGAAGAGCGGCCCCCCCACCCCGACCGAGCCGCAGACACCGGCCAGGAAGGCCCGCAGCCAGAGCCTGGCCTCCACGCCCGTCAACACGCCCAAGAAGCCGTTCAACGGAATGACGGCCAAGAAGACGAGGAGCATGAGCCTCGCCAACTCGGTGGACTTCTCCAAACCGCTAAAGAAGAGCGTGTCGATGTCCTCCACGCCGCTGACGCAGGCCGCCATCGAGGAGAGCATCCGGCTGTCCCTGGAAGCCACCATCGCCGACACGGACGCCTCCAAGAAGCCCTTCCTCCACATCAAGGCCAAGTACCGGAGTCCCCCGCCCCGGGAGGTCCCCCCCAGATAATCGTGGCGTGCTTCCACTCGCATTCCATTAGTTTTAACGGTTGACACTTTAGTTCTGCCGGTGGCCGCTCCTGGCACCCGGCGCCGTGCTGTGGCGAAGTTCAATTTACTGTTAGTTCGCATTAAGTATTCGTTAGATCTCGTAAGTAATCTCATCTATCATCGTAGTGCAGCTTCCGAATGTTTCGTGTACTCGTATTTGTAAACACTCGCAACTAATTATGGGTGACTAGTCATAATGAATTTTGTTTTGTAACCGTAATGATAAGTAATTATGTATTATAATGATTAATCGATTTCCAATTGCAATAATGAATGTAATATTATATTTAATTTTAATTATGATTTTGAATATCGTTCGTCGGAAGGACGTTTTGTTTGAATTGAACAGCTGCAATAAACCGCCATAAATACATATTAAGTTTACTTCGAATTAAATGATAGCTAATTGATATTCTTGGGCAATTTATTATAATGTAGACGCTAAATATTTAATTGTACATCTACTTATATCACGTATTTAAACCGTAGCTTAGATAAGAATCGTGGCCTCTACACACTAGCGACCTCTATGTTGGGTACAAAATTGTTTTAATGTCCACACATTCTCTATTTTCGTATTGCAAGACGATAAAAATATTTTTGCACTGACATTAGATAGCACTAGCAATGTAATGTACCTATCAACACATAAGAGCAATATATTTCTAAGTGATCAGGTTGTGATATAGATCGGCAAACGGAGAAAAATGAAGGTAGAGGGATGAATCTGCAGGTTATATAATAATTGTTACCTATATCTCAAACAGGTTATCAGTTAACAGTATTGCGTTGTTCTTTATTATTAGTTATCTGGAAGGCTTACTTTTATTTTAGACACATCATATTTATAATAAAATTATGTAAGTACCTAACACACTTTACATACAATATCATTGACCGATTTCTTTCGTAATCAAATATTGAATTATGTTGCTTTCACTACAATTATTTTTAAAAACGTCTTCTAGCTTATCTGTATTATTATAAATTTGACAGTAAATTTTTTTTTATTTTGATTCAAAACTGAAGAGCGAAGGCAACGGAAAGGGTCTGGCAAGGTGTAGTTTTATCATGTTAGAAGTTACGATCGACAATATTATTTATCGTCAGTAGACGCCGGTTAAGGCATAAATGTAAGTACCTATAGATAGACGGGTAAACCAATTGATAAAACAAGTGGTCTCTGAATCATGTCAACGAAAATTGAGGCCTTATTATACCATCGTTGGAGTATGTTAAATATACAATTGTTAGGTAGTTTAGCACGCTGATCACATACAACAATCAATTTGACAACATGCACACAACACTAACTTAGTACCTATAAAATTAACTCACAATTATTCATTGGATTGAAAGAAAATTTATGAACGTGAATGAAATGTATTGTGTCGTGTGTGAGTTGTCTTACATTGAAGTCGATGAGTAATCCAATTAGAGCTTATGTAGCCGTACCGTAAGAAATAGTTCCACAAACCGCAAGTCCGCAACGTACTGCCGTTCTGCCAACATGTCTACAATTTTGTGCCAACAGTTTTAATATTGTATTTATGGTTGATAATAAACTTTTTATAATCAATGAGATTTATGCTTGTTTCATTGTCACTATGCTACTTATTACATTCTTCTCTATAATTGAAACATTAAGTTGGTACGTACTTTAATAAAATTGAACATAACATGTATTGTTTCCAACTACATTATGTAATCAACTGTAAATTTAACGACGACTTGAAAATCTATCGAGTTGCAAATCTGACGAGTTGAAAATGAGGGAAATTTAGTAGTAGTTTTTTTTAATACGAATAAGTTAATGCTTGACCACAATCCCACCTGATGGTAAGTGTAGATGTGGTCCAAAATGGTGAGCACATTAACTTAGAAAAAGCCTATTCACTCTTTTCGTGATTTTTGAAGGAACAAGCCTTGCAAAAAAACACAAGGTAATCGCAGCACAGCTTGATCAAATATCGATGTTGTTTCACTGTACGGAAGAGAACAACTATATTTTGGCTTGCATAGTCACATAGAGCTGTATTATCTCAAACAAGAGCGAACTTGAAATTCTCAACAAATTATGTATTATACATAACTAGTTTACCATGGAATATGATACACTGCTTGGTTATAATCACCATACCTGGCTACAACACGTGAAACATAAGGTAAGCTGATTTTTATGGCTTTTATATCATAATAAGGCATTGATTTAAAACTTGGCCCGCATCATTAGTACACATTGCTAGTGACCGCAGTATAAAATCGTAGTTTAGCACTAATAATAGATGTTTTTCAGTATGAGTAGTAAGGAATAATATCACCATTTGTAATGATAAAAACTTAAACACTTTGTTATCTAGTTGCTATATCCCACATTATTTTTTGACAACTACCCTAATTACCCCTCAACAACCTGGATGTATAAATATTACGAAGACTAATATAAAGCTATCTAAATCTATAGTATTAATGTTTTGTGCGTTAACCCTACGTAACTACTGATGCATATTCTACTATAATAGAATTATTATAGAATCATAATAATAATTATAGAATCTTCCCCTTACCACAAATAACTTTTCCCTTAGTACCTATTTAAAATTATTGTTATTTTATTTTGCATTAGTCTACGTGTCTACCCTACACTAAATAATGGTTGTAAACAACAGAAACAACTTACTGATTCGGGGATTGTTTCAAAGTAGATTAAATTCTTAATAATAGAAAAAAATAGCCTGTTAGACTGAGCTATAGTCTAACAAACATGAAGGAGCTGAGCTATAGCATAGCTCAGTCAACAGGCTCGTTTTTAATAGGCTCGACGCACTTTAATGCATCGGAGTTATTTCATAAAGTGTTACGTTACCTGATTTTTAAGGGTTTATTAAAATCTGACACGTCTACACATTTATCCGACCGACGACTATAAGGACGATGAATGTTTCCAGTGCCGCAAGCCGGCCGCGGCGCCGCGCGCGCGCGTGGCGGTCCCGGTGCGCGCGTCCGTCACGCCGCACAAGCGCCGCTACACCTACTACAACAAGATGTTCCGCCCCGTGAGCTACGAGCTGCCGCAGCCGCTCAAGGTGTCTCTCGTGTGAAAACCTCCACTAACTTGGTACAGTACGGCCGCTGTATCTTGGCGCGTCTGAAGATAGGTTTTGCGAACTTTAGCGCGTGTAAGACAGAGATGGCAACACGAACATGCTAACGTATGACCGAGACACAATACACCGCGTATCGAGTGTTGGCGAAATATGTTACTGCGCAGCCTTCTGCGCGAAGTTCAGACGCGCCAAGATACAGCGGGCGTACTGTACCTTAACTTCGCCACACGTTAAAAATCGCACATGGACCGTGTCTTTGTCTGGCTGTGAGCGTACAATAAGGGTTTTATGGTCGTATTTGTTATGCGTATGCGCACGCCGATGCACATTTTGTATGCGGACAACTTATAAGAATCGGATTCTAAAACTTATAGATAATAAGAGTAAACGGTAAAATAGCCATCTATTTACCAATTTCATCAATTACTTTAGTAGATAATGGAACTAATTAACAAACGTTCGACAGTGATCAATGAAAGATAATTGTACAGTTTAATACTTTATTATAGACTTTCTATACAACAATACAAATTACAAAATAAAATACCAATATAAAAGTAGACAAAGGAATGAATTAAATGCAAAGTGTGCTGCCGGCGCTCGGACTATCGCCGGACTATCGCTACCAAACTATTACAAACCTGTAATCTTTAATGTTAATTTAGAGAGCGGGTAATTACTGTTAAACTAAGTTACCGTTACTAATTGTAACACAACATTTAGTAATTAAAATTAGTTTGATTGACCCAATTAATGATAAAGTTTTTATACGTGAGTAATCAGATGGTAAAGTACTGAATAAGGCTCAATCTACATCAGGAGGGTCAAACTTAAGTGACAATCCAAAGTGTTGTTAGAGAATATAGCATAAAAAATACTGACCTCTCAGTGAGAGGTACTTATTCCACAACGCATTACGCACACATTTTAATTCCTTTCCAATAAAAATTCATAAATTTTTACGACATTCTGAATTGTCTCTTAACTTCAAGCCTTACACTGACTTAAGGCATTAAAATTTTTGTTTGTATCTAGTCATAGAATAAATGAATACTGTTAGCTTAGATAATAATAAAGAAGTTTTTAAATACTGAGTTTTTTATTTGGAATCATATCTATCACGAATATTAAGAAATATATTTTGGATCATGCCTTGATATGATAACTTAAAATACTTAGTGGCATTTTATTGATTGCATTCATATAATATACATCCTTTTTCTAGTTATTTTAAAATGGGGTACACTCCACTACAATAAAGTAATAAAAACATTCGTATTACTGCTTACAAATAAATGTTATTGATAATACTTATTCTAGATGTTATAAATTAAAATTTCAATTTGGTACAAAATAGGTATAAACTAAATCTAAGAGCGGCTAAGATTCCAGGAATAAATTGCTTATAGCCTGATTATATCAAGATGCTACACACACAGTGTTCGGTATTAAAAATAGTGTGTTCACTAAACATTGGATTAGTACAGTAGTAAACTATCATCTAGTGAACTCTATCTACATTAGTTAATATTATTATTGGAACATGTCTTAAGGATTTCATACACGCAATAAAGTCAAAACCAAATTATAGACAAGTTATATAATAATAATGCAGTTTTTCAAGTCAATTAATGATTGTACATGTACAATGGAATGATGATGAATACTCTTGGACAGAAAATAAGAAATTACATTTTAGAACTTCTGATTCTCAACATTAACTTGACTGGTGTAAACAGTACAATAACTGAAAACAGAATTACTCAAAGATTGAAGAGACTCAAGATAATTATATCACGGGGACATTTACAGAATTGTTACCATAATATGTCACCGTAAACTTTAGTAAGATTACTAAAGTCAGCATGAAAACAATTTCATTTTCAAATATCTAAGGAGAAAATGTATAAATAGGTAATTCTTGAAGTGATTAGTAATTTGATATAATTATATCTAGATTCATAGTTTTAATAACAAAACTGAAGAAATAGAATAAGTAGTTGCTTCGCAGGCTACAAGACAATTGAAAATTATTTTCACACTGACATCAGTAACCCTTGTTCCATGTAAAGTGTGGACAACACTGTTTTCTTACAATCAACAAGAATTTCCACTTTAACGCCCCAATTTAGAGTCACTAACCGTTACTTAAATCGCTCCTAAGTACAGAAATTGTATGGCGATTCTTTACTAAGGAGCGATTTATGTAACCGTTAGTGACTGAGTTGGGACGTAAATGAGTTAAGGTCAACGGGTCGTGAAATGCGATACAAACACTTATTTACTTGCCCAGCAAACAACATTTTAAATTGTGTACACAATTTTACATGCTGTATTTCGCGAAACATTCTGATTCTTCTCATCTCCATCATTTCATCTATATAACCACTATTTCTTTTATTTTCATCGCACATACTTCACTAATTTTTTCATTTTATTTTTAGTATTGGCACTTAATATCCTCAATACGAGAATGTAATTATGTACCTCACAAAGATTCAGATTTCAGACTAAACCATTTGTATCACTTTCACTGAACCCGTTATCGTTGTATACCGGTACCGTTATCATTACATACCAATACCTACCGGTACCGTTATCATTACATACCAATACCGGTACATAGCGTTATCAGCGTCGTGTCGGCGGGAGAGGCGAGGTGACGTAACTCTTACTTCTTCTTGCTCTTGCCGAGGGTAAGAGTGTGATGCGGCTGCGCGCCCTGCTGCTTGCGTCGGTTCAGTTCGATGGTATCGTCTTCTATCTTCTTGCGAAGTTCTTCCAGGCGCTTCTTCTCTTCTGTGTGGTCCTTCTTTAGCTTGTCGAACTTTGCGTGCAGCTGAAATGTAAATGGGACGTGTTAAGTGTGTTTTCAGTCTAACAATAAGGAAGATTTATGTAACAAGGTGGTTCTTTTATTATTTTTTCATTTAAAAATCCTTCCTTTATTGTACTGCAAACAAAATATACTTGATTGTACTCCACAACATGCAATGAAAGTAAAATCTTGTCGGGAAGAAGACAAGTGTATTGTAGCTGTACAATTCTAAGTCATAGATATTCATGAAATGTAAATAAGTATGTGCATGAAAAATTCATGAGTTTATGTGGCCACTAACTCCCACTTTCAATCCTTTGTTTGCAATACTTGATTACAATGTTGCTTAACTTGATTGATAAGTTGCAACTGACAGAATCTATTCTATAGGGCCATGAGGCATATTACCACAGTCGCTGCCTTATATTTACGCCTTCTTAGTAATAGCAGATGGATATGTCATGCAGTCCATGTCTTATAACTGACTGCTACAATGAGAGGTACAATAATAAACTTTAAACATCACGAAATTTTCTACGAACGACACTATAGATTCCCTGTAAAGCAGGGCCCCTGCTTGACAATTTTATTAAGGGTTTGACATTTGGTGGAGGCTAACATAAGCTATAAATGTAGTCATATAAAATTTTAATACATTTTTAAAAATCAGATAGAAATCAGAATAAAAATCAGGATGGTAGGATATTTGTATGACATAATGCTATTTAACATTTTTGTATTTGTGTTATCTTGAAAATGTTCAAAAAAAGTTTCTTAAGAGTATGCAATATAGATGCTTCCATAACCGTTTATCATATATTCAACTTATGGATAAATACAAACTCATAACCCTGAAAAATAGACGTACTCAATTAGAAGGCATGCTATTATACGATTTATGTCATAACAGATATGACTGCACTCCTGTAATAAATAAAATATCTTATATCGTGCCTACTAGGACACATTGCTGCAACTTTACTAAATTATTTGCTACTACAAGATGCCGCACTAATGCTGGCAAACGTTCCCCTTTGTATCGCTTAGTGGAATCTTATAATAAAAATTTCAACAATATAGATATTTTCGCAGTATGTCCTGGCAGGTTTAAAAGACTTTTGTTGGATAATTTAAAAGTTACAATGTAACTAGACTCACTTCATTTTATATCTTACTGTAATTACCTACCTTGTTATGACCACCTTTATTTATTTAATTATGTAAGCTGTGGTTAACGATGCTGGTTAGCGATATGTTAAAATTATCTACATTATATGCGAATTATTATATTATCGTGTACTGTTGGTTGACCCAAATAAAGTGAAAAAAAAAAAAAAAAAATCTGTCAAGTTTTGCCCTAGCCATTTTTGACAAGCCCAATTTTGACATTTTGAAATTGACATAATTTGTTTTTGACATTGATCCCGATTGAACATAATTAGAATGATTTATTAAAGAATTTAATAGAAAAATTGTATTGTTCAACATGGTTAATTTTAATAATTTTAAAAGTAATTTAGTATAATTGACTATTGCATACCATAATTATGTGGTTGAATGTACTGGATTTCTATATAACACCTATGTAAAACTACATTCTGGCAATAAATTATTTGATTTGATTTAGCAAATTTTTATTGTTTATTAAAATTTTACTTGTATTCACATTTATCCGACACACTATACCCCTTACTATTAATTTTCATAAGTACATAGAAACTTTAGATTTGTCAACTTCGTCCGATTATAGGCTACCAGATTTAGCTCTTCGCCCCCCATTCCCCCCAAGTCCCCCACGTACCTCCTTCTCAGCCTCCTTGAGCTCGGCCTCCTTCTCCTTCACGCGCTGCACGAACATCTGGCGCATCTCGTCCTCCTTCTGCTGCAGCTCGGCCAGGTGCGCGCTGCGCTTCTGCTCGAACGTTTGTTGGAACGACACCTGTGTGGCAATAAACATAGGTCAATTTATGGCAGCCTGGTACCACATAGCTACTGTAGGTCTACTCTGTACGGTAGACCGTATTCAGTTTCGGCGACAAGTGCGACAACTATACGGCAGTTATGGCAGCCTGGTACCACATAGTTACTGTAGGTCTTACTCTGTACGGTAGACCGTATTCAGTTTCGGCGACAACCATACGGCAGTTATGGCAGCCTGGTACCACATAGTTACTGTAGGTCTTACTCTGTACGGTAGACCGTATTCAGTTTCGGCGACAACCATACGTCAGTTATGGCAGCCTGGTACCACATAGTTACTGTAGGTCTTACTCTGTACGGTAGACCGTATTCAGTTTCGGCGACAACCATACGGCAGTTATGGCAGCCTGGTACCACATAGTTACTGTAGGTCTTACTCTGTACGGTAGACCGTATTCAGTTTCGGCGACAACCATACGTCAGTTATGGCAGCCTGGTACCACATAGTTACTGTAGGTCTTACTCTGTACGGTAGACCGTATTCAGTTTCGGCGACAACCATACGGCAGTTATGGCAGCCTGGTACCACATAGTTACTGTAGGTCTTACTCTGTACGGTAGACCGTATTCAGTTTCGGCGACAACCATACGTCAGTTATGGCAGCCTGGTACCACATAGTTACTGTAGGTCTTACTCTGTACGGTAGACCGTATTCAGTTTCGGCGACAACCATACGTCAGTTATGGCAGCCTGGTACCACATAGTTAGAGTAGATGTAGATGTAGCTTCGATTTCCTAGGGCGCAAATTCGTTCACCTCCGGTCCGGAGGTTTTACCGGTGATTCGCTGTGACAAAACGCTCAGTAAAAATGTCGGAATCGGTGTTGTTGCCAGACCCAGGATAATGTGAATGAATAGCTTCATATAAGTTGTACATTACCTAGCCCTTCCTGCAGTTTTACCGGCCCGGCAAATCTGCCGGTCCGGCGTAGTGAGACCCGGCTTGACTAAACAAGTGAACAACATACGGGTTTGTTGTCAACATCGACGTCGGTGAAGCCCATCTGATCAATCCCAATTTGATTTTTTAAGGGCTTGTTTCACAATCTTCAAGTAAGTCCGAAGTAAGCTATTCGTTGGTTAAGTTGACATTTCGTGTATGTAAAATGACACTTTGACGTCACTTTAACCGGCGAATAGCTTATTCAGGACTCTACTTGAAGATTGTGAAACAAGCCCTAAGTTTCATTAATTTGTCATGTATTCACATAATCGCTCACCTAGTAATACAACGGCACATCTACGTTTGTCATATTTTACAGAAGCGAATTTCAAAAATTATATAAAAATATTTAAAATTAATTCATGGGTTCTTTTTACGTTTTTTACAGATTGTATGGGTTTGGTTACTAGCATAGACATTAATACATATTTACCACTATGTAGATTATGCACTTTTAAACACGTATACCATATAAACTCAATTTCGCATTTTTTGCAGATGTGATATTACTAGGTGAGCGATATATCGGATGCCTATACACATTGTTGTAAGGTTCAAAGTATAATTAAGTAGTCAACATACGGGCTTGTTATCGGCGTCGACGTCGGTGAAGCCCATCTGCTGCAGCCGGCGCCGGCGGTACAGCTCGTAGTGGCGCGCGTGCGTCTTCTCGCGCATGTCCTCCATGTTGGTGCGGATCAGCATCTCGCGCAGCTTCACGAAGTCGCAGTGGGACTCGTTCTCCACTGGAATCGCAGTGTACACTCTACAATCATCGCTATATGGAGACTGAGTGACTCACTTTATTTTCTAAACTCGAGGTTCCCTCTGGGACAGAATTGAGAAGATTAATATTTTTGCTTTCTTACTGCTATATACGTCTATGATGTAGTTGCGAGCAGTAGTTAGTCATTGAAACAAATCGGATAATCTACATCGCAACCCATCACAGTCCCACTACTGAGCTCGACTCAGCTCTCACAATGTGAGGAGGTCATAGAAGACATGACACAATATACTGCATTTACTGTATTTGTCTTACACATTTGCAATACTTTTGTTGCAACTACAATTCCTTACCTATATTATATTACACATAAAACACAAACAAATGATCTTATTACATGAACGTGTTCAGTTCTATCATCATCAGCATTCACCACACACTCCGCAAGCTGCTAGCTTACTTAAGTGACCCCACCTTGCACGGTCCCCCAGGGGTACTGGCGCGCGCGCACCGTCTTGTTGCCGATCTTAACGAAGTCCGTCGACCCCACCACGGCGAACGGGATGTGGCTGTTCATACTCGAGTTCACCTCCGACACCGATTCATCGTCGACGGGAAACTGGTAGATCTCCACGCCGTTCGCTTGCAGCTCGTGCATTATCTTCGACTGGAAACAGACGAAATATACTTAATAACGCTTAAGATTTAGTAACAAGTTACAACACTCATTTTAAACCAGTGGAGCTATAATCTTGAATTAAAAACCGCCGACAGTTTTATTTACACTAAATATAGCTAATTGTAAGATCAAAATCGGTTCATCCGTTTGGGAGCGACGATGCCACAGACAGACATCCAGATACACAGACACGTCAAACTTATAATACCTCTTTTTTCGTCGAGGGTTAAAAAGTATTAAATTTTTGGGACAAGTATGAAATTTTGTAAAGAGGTTTCCTTATTGCTTAAGGCACTAACGCCCCAACTCCGTTCCTTAGTAACGAATCATCATACAAATTCTGTACTAAGGAACGATATAAGTAACCGTTATTGACTCTGAGTTGGGGCATTAGAAAGTTTTTTTGAAAATTGATCATGACTCATCCACATTTCTCCAATATACCCGTTCTACTATTCCCGTGAAATTGATCTACTACCACAGAAGAATGGTACATTGTACGAAATCTCCGGAGCCCTATCGCTGACCAAAGATAAATAAGGATCTGTTCACACATAAGAGAATGAGGATTGTTAGCCAACAGTTAA
Organism: Thymelicus acteon; assembly: GCA_951805285.1. Taxonomy (NCBI): domain Eukaryota; kingdom Metazoa; phylum Arthropoda; class Insecta; order Lepidoptera; family Hesperiidae; genus Thymelicus; species Thymelicus acteon. Next base: position 13,128,377 of record OX638234.1, read on the forward strand.
GGATAGATATTGAAATCGACTTTACGGTCGAGTTGTTGTATTATTATTCTGTACTTATTCTATCCAGTTCAGTTGCTTCATCTACTGTATAATTTTATGGTAAACGATAAACTAAATAAATATTAATTTTTTGTATAAACTAGGTTAATTATACCAGTCAAGTGCAGCATAAAACAGATCGCTATTTCAATGACAAGCCTATTGGTATATTATGTTCAATCAAGTATATATTATGTTCAAAAGTACTTGCTTAAAATAATGTCACAGTTACAATAAAGATCGATTGCTAAATTAAATGTCCTCTGCAATCGCGGTTTCCTAACGGACCAACTACGTACGCACAACTAGTGGTATGGCACAACTATGTAGAACTAAGCACAACTATTTTACTATAATTATTCCTTTCAACACAACTAAGTACAATGGGTTAAATACGATTAAAAAGAACCTCTTCAGACATTACCTCCTTTTAGCAATAAGTACAATGACCAAAATTGTATTATCTTATAAGTACATTTACAACAACATGTGTCATGTTACAGCTACTTGTGAAATGATAATAAACAATTTGTTTACTCTACAAATATTATTAGTAAATGTAACGCAAGGTGGATTGTCCACATTCTATTGTAGTTATGTTTATTATTGTCATTAGGCAGTTAAACATTTCTTACTGTAAACACAGACTCATTTCGTATTGAGTTGTATAGTATGCAAGCATCATTTGATATGAAAATAACCACAAAAATGTCTATCGTAATCACTAATCACGTATGTAATGTAGTGTGAGTTTACTCTTTAACTTTAAACTATTTTATCATTGAGAAGGTTATATATTTTTCACTGCAGTGGAGGTTCTATCCAGTTTAGATAATACATGTATTTTGTAATTTTTGTGTATAACTTTAAAAGATAAATAATCGAGTTTCTTACGCTATTACGATTAGAATCAACGGGACTCAGTAATACTCACCGGTAGTTTACCTTTCAAACGGACTTAAAAACAGATAAGTAACATGTAGATTATCTGCTCACTGCACAAGACTTGTTCTTGTTATAATGAAAATGTTCATTGTTGTGTAAGTTATAATACAAAATTTAAAGTGCTACAAACCTTGAACTTCTGCAGCTCGGTCTTAGAAATGGTGTCGGCCTTGGCAATGATTGGAATGATATTCACTTTGGTGTCCAGTTTCTTCATGCACACCAGGTCAATTGACTTGAGCCCGTGACCTGCAATTGTCCAACGGAATACTTTACACCATGTGTGGCATTAGGACGGAGTAAAATGATATGAGTGCTTGCACAAAATGCTCGCTAACAAATTTATTTACGATCCAAATGTAGGAAGACACTAATTAATCTTTATTATTATTTATTTATTTTAAATTTACAATCTACCCTCTTTTAAAGTAAAATTAACATCTTTCATTTAGTGTAACACTACTAAGAGCTAACATGGCAGAAACAAATCCCTGAGAAGAGAAGAATGTATGTGAAAGATTTTGAATAGTTCTGTTACAAATGAAGAACTACACTACCATTCCTGTCATAAACAAACCCGACTAAAAACGTTACTTCATGCCATCGCCGGCTAACATCAAGAGTCTAGTACATGTACAGTCTAACTCTAAAGTTTTAGAAAGTGGTCATCTATATGAAGTTGTTAGAGTATAAAATTGTATGCATGTGACATGATGCTCTCCGTACTTCTAGAGTATCTAGACAATACCTACTTCACTATACTGTTATAAGATGTCAGGTTTGATGAGTTATGTAATCCATGACTGGCATGCCGCCAACACAGGCAATCAAGCATGTTTCTACAGACACTTAGTCTGTTCTGCTGAGAGTGAAAGATTAGAATAGGTAGGTTAGAATGTATTTTAGAGTCTATAAAAAAGAGTATAATATAGGAAAGTACTTACTATAAGCATTATCTGCCAGCCAAAAAATATGATTTATTTTAATATATTACTTTAAAGTTTGTGTTTATTGTATTGTGTTATTTGTTTTTAGTTCATGTTCAATGGGAATAAATAGTATGAAATATGTAGACTCAAGATACGTAAAGACTTATTTAATATATCCCAAAGGACAATTTGATGTTGAACAAGTTAAATTCGTTTCTTACGTGATTGAAATGCAAATCCTCGTTAGGAGACTAAGCATTCCTACCCAAAGGCAAACAAACAAAATATATCCAGGGAGTTTCACATGACCAATTTAAAATGCCCTGCGCCAAAAGCGGTCAAGTAAAGTAAAAGTAGGTCCCGTTATGTTTGCCGGCACCGAGTCCCAGTGCGGTGGCCGTACGCTTTTCGTGCCAAACGTACGGGGCGCGCATAGCAATCAGCTCCTAATGTCAAGGACAGCCATAAAACTCTGTAGGTCAATCATGGTGCCCTAGTGTTCTACATAGGGAAATATTAATGCAGTGTTTGGATTGTGTGTCGATCATATAGCGACGAGGTAAAAGAACTTAACTAGACTTGGTCTTATAACATTATATATTTAACTCCCACATCGCACCCATATCTTGTAATATATATAAGTACTATAGAAAACAACTAATTATCCTATACACAATAATCTTGGATAAATAAATTAGGTCACTTTGATATTATGTATATTTGTGTAGGATTGTCACAGGCATATCACATTTTTATGATTATGTTCCAATTACACTTTATTTTATTTAAGATTTTGTACAATAAAAGTCAAGGCGACGTAGCCCTAATATCTTTTTCGGCACGATATCATAGGTTTTTGTTGGCCCTTTGAATGGATGTAAACGTGACAAAATTTCAAGAAAACAAGAGATCATTTAATAACCAATGATCACAGTCATAGTAAGATCAATTCACAGTTGCTATATGTATTTTATTAATCATCAATTGAGTCCAAGTCTTGTTATAGGTTATTTCATACATGCAAGCATATTATTGCATTGTTATACAAATATGCCACAACATATGAATAAATTTTACAATATCAAATTGAATCAAAATATAATATTTCTGTATCATTATTTGCAAGCATGGAAGTTGAATAAATTCTTAACAGTCAAGGACTGTTGGCTCATATATTGTTTGAATCTGATGTCACCACTGAACTGAATTGTAGGATTTGTTTTGTAATTCATATCCTAGACACCAAAGTTTCTGCCAACTTACGGCCGGTCTCAATAATGTACTAACGGATGGAAGACTGTGGATAGGGCTACCATTAGTATGTTATCTGTCATACTTGTCAATTTTTCAGACGCAAAAATTGACAAATTTGACAGATAACATACTAATGGTAGCCCTATCTACAGTCTTCCATCTGTTAGTACATTATTGAGACCGGTTGTTAATCTAAAGTTAACATAATCTAAGAAGTTAATTCTTATTAACCTTCACTAAATTACACTCAAGCAAATAGTAAACAGTACTGTTTGATGCTTCAAAGAAAATTTTAACTAACATTTAGTTCCGTTTTCAACTGAAGTAAAAAAAATTGGGATATAAATTAATCATATCAGAATAATGCAAATTAAGTTTAAATGCTAACCTAGTTCTTAAGATATTCATAGTTAAATAGTAAATCAATATTTAAACCAACCTGTCGGGCAGATGAAATACAGACAGACGTGCAGTCTGCTGTCATGGTAGGCAGACAGGGAGCGCTTGATTTTCAGCTCCTCCTGAAGGTAAGCCTCGAACTGGGCATCAATGTAGTCCACCACCGCCTTGAAGCTGTCCTCCTTGTTCACTTGGTCGCCGTACCCCACCGTGTCGCAGATTGTAAGCTAGGTGTAAGCCATGTTAATGTTATTGTTACACTTCTGTGCTTATCCAGAGATTAACCTAAGATTAAATTCAGGGGTTAACCTGTGTAAAGACACAGGTTAACCCCTTGTATAGTCTCAGAACCAAGACGGAAGATACATAATATTAACATGTGCATGCATTGTATATAAATAAACTTAGATTAACTGTTGCAGATGTCAATTAATAACCATCATCTAATTTAAGCTGGTCATTAAATAATTGGATTTGATTGCTTGTGATTAAATCATTACTTTGTTGTGGCCTACTTTTTCAATTAGAGGACCATGCAGCCATAATTAAAATAATAAAAATACTTTTAAAAACAGGCTCCTAAATTTTTGTGGATGTGCTGCTGGCCGTTGTTGCAGAGGCCAGAGTTCCTCATCTGGAGCCAACCCTGAGCATTGTATCAGGTCACCTCAGCAGATTAGCATAAAAATGTATTTTTATCAGAACCAAATCAATTTGTGAAATTTTAACTCAATAGGATGAGAGGAAATAGTTCTAATTCAGCTTGCAAAATTTGGCCCATACATAATACATGCTAAAATAACAAACAAACCAAGTTAAATAAAAGCTTGTAAAAAACTAGATTTTTTTTTATTAATTAATTTTTTCATGTTTTACATAAGTTAAAGTAAACATAATACATAGAGTAAAGAGTTAAACAGGTATTTAAATAAATATGTATAACAAGCATTTCCTTCTTTAATATAACATGACGTATAGTATGAGGAAAAACTACTTTAGTACTACAAACACATGTGTTGCTAAAAATACAGTAGCTACAAATTTTGTAAGAGGAAAACATTTTTTTTATGTAACTGATAAACCTGATGATAAGTGGCCAGTATCGCTCGTGGACATCAGGAACACCAAAGGCACCACCAATGTGCACCCATATATGCCAAAGGCATGTGAGTAGAACTCATTTGTGCATTAATTTTTTTTTTTACTAGCTGAGCCCACAACTTTGTTCGAGTGGGATCATTTTCCGTGTTAATTGCGATCTCCTGGGAACCCTAATCACTAATCTAACTAACCTAATCTATCACTAACCGAACCTAACAGTATGAAATATACTTTATGACCTTATTCTCAATGTACACAAAAAATTTCATTAAAATCGGTCAAGCCATTTCGACACAACCCCAAACACAGTGACACAATTTTTTTATATATTAGATATGATTACTAAATCCTTCAGTAATAAAATTGTTACAATATAATATTAACTTACCTTCAATCTAACGCTACTCTCTTGCAGCTCATACGTGTGGGCCTTCAGCTTCACCGTGGGCAGGTTGTGAGGACTCGGAGTAGACTCGAAGTTTGTGTTGAACAACGAGTCCATTAGAGTCGACTTGCCCAGGCCAGTTTCACCTGTTATTAATTTTTTTTTGTAATTTATTGACAAAGAATGTATAGCCATGACTATTAATTTTAGATTCATGCATGTGATTCATTTAATAAGTACACAATTTCTACTTCTTTTATTTTTAGTTACTACTACAAAATATTATTCAGAATTCATCAATTAATGTGTTGCATTGTATCAAATCTGTAGTTTGCAATAAGTCGTGTAACAACTCTATGGTTAGTTAAAGAGAATAATGTCTAAAAAAAGTCTTTCCTGCATGCTACCCTGCCCACATAATGGCTAAAAGATTTATACGAAAGTTAAATAAAGAGCTTCGGTAACTGGTAATAAAATGAAAATGTTATATTTTAGTTAATATTGACATCCTTGATATTTGTAGGGGTTGGATTTAGAATCCGGTAGCAGGAGTTCGTACATGAGAATGGTTGAAGCTTATAGAGGTTCATCAGCCGATTACAACGGTTCCACTCGCAACTCTCGGCGACGCACCGTTTTCGAGAAAATTGAAAAAAACTTTCATAACCTTAGTACCAAAATACGACACTTAACACGATTTAGAACGCCAGAAATGTCTTTTTGACAATTCAGAGCTGTCAAATAAGTCCCAAATAAGTCAATAATTTATGCTTAAACTGTCAAATCAGTGCCAAATGTTTTCCGAGCTATGAAATAAGTCCTATGCATAAACTGTCAAATCGGTCCCAAATGTAAGTACTCTATGTATAAACATTGGCGAAGAAAGAGGAACGGCGGAAGGCATCACGGGGGGCGAAGCCCCCCGTGCCAGGGGGGCTCGGGGGGCGAAGCCCCCCGCAATGAAAAAAGCAATAGGAACCCAAAACAGAATGGGTTAGGTTAGGTTAGGTTCGTATAATTTTTTTTTACGCGGAAATAGGGACCCCGCGAAGCGGGGTCCCGTCGACATTTATGACGAAGTGTAGTTTTGTGACATAATTGAATAATTAAAATATTGTTGTGCAAGAAAACACATCATGAAGTTTGTATGATTATTATTTTACAATTTTGAGGTTAGGTTAGTTTTTCTCAATTTTCTCGGAAACGGTGCGTCGCCGAGAGTTGCAGGTGGTACCGTTGTAATCAGCAATCACCCCTCCCTCCTCTTCCGCCCCCCTTTCCTCCCCCCTCCTGCTACCGGATTTTAAATTTTGGTACTAAGGTTATGAAAGTTTTTTTCAATTTTCTCGGAAACGGTGCGTCGCCGAGAGTTGCGAGTGGTACCGTTGTAATCAGTAATCACCCCTCTCTCCCCCACCCCCCCTCCCCTCCCCCCCCTCCTGCTACCGGATTCTAAATTTTTACCATTTGTAGACTTGTAGATATCTAATTTAAATATAGCTGCACTGCCTACAAAGTGGGTTCATGAGATAAGTCTAAGTAGGGAAGTGTGGGTGATACAAAGATATCGTTAAAGTAGGCGCAGTGTGATTCATTACTTACCAATGCAGAGGATATTGAACACGAATCCGTTTTGAACGCTCTTGTTGACCAGCTGGTCCGGGAGGCTGTCGAACCCGACGTGACCCGACAACTTAAGAGTCCGCATGATGGACTCCATCTAAAACGAAGATATCTCTGACTTAAAAAGTTTACTTATAAAACCTCGCCATGTATAAAAAATGTTCAGTTGTTTGCACAACACTAACGATGAGGGCGAAGTCGTTTCCTCTTGAATCTAGTATTCATTTGATTGCAATTTTGCCGGATGCCCCCAACCCAGCCAATTTATAAACAAGTGCAGGGACTGCAGGGAGAACGCCCATAGGTACCGAATCACCAATTTAATTTTGACGCGGGCTAGTTTTCGTACATAGCAGTAATCCAAGCACTTTATACAACATTTTAACAACATAAACCACACTATTATAGACATTTAATTTCATTTTATACTAAATTTCTAATACCTTAGGAGGATCAACGTCAATCGCCGCCATGATTATTTCACAGTCTGTGACTAACACGATGTGAAGTCGGTTGAAATTGAAAACGAACTCGAAAATGCACATCCATTCGTACGAACTTCAAGTGACAGTGGGACCAAAAACATGTAAAAATATGAATTCATGTTTAAATAAATTGGATAGCTTATCTGAAATATTCCTATTGAAGATTCATTACAAAAATATTCATACTATATAGAGGTAATATTCAAAATATTATCTTATATAATTACGGCTTCTTTGATGTTTTGTAAATAAAACAATACTGACAATGTACCGATTTCAATGTTGGCACTATTGTACCATACCAAGACGGGAATACAATGTTGCCAGCTGATGAGTATTTGCTTGTTTTAGATGTAGATTTCATTTTTCAAACTTCTCTTTAAAACATTATTTTTAGTACACTTTAACACTTTAATTGTCATGAAAATATGACTTACCTTATCTGACCTTAATCAGCTTGTTTGAAAGTTTGCCTTTTATGCCTGAAGCAGATAAGTTACTTCTCCCTGATATTATTGGTGCGTGTCTTAAATAAAATGTTTATGCAATAAAAAAGCAAGTTGGTGATTCGCTAAATTATTCCAATTGAACATTTTTTATAATGATTTTATTTCTTTTAATCATAACTGCACAATAAAGCATAATAGCAAAGCAACAACCCATAATTGTCCCATTGCTGGGCTCGGGGTCTCTTCTCACAATGTGAGGGGTACAGGCCATAGTCTACCACGCTGGCCAGGCGTGGATTCACACACCTCTAAGAACTTCATGGAGAACTCTCCGGTCTCCGATTATTATCATGTCTCATTTATTTACGTATGTATATTCCTCAGTCACGACCTCACTACATGACTGTTGTCAGTAATAACAGTACCCCTGTTATTACATCATATACTTATACATTACATATACACATTATATCATGATAAAAATCTAAATCGTCACACTCATTAAAAATTTTACAAAACCCATAAATTGGAGAGTTAGATCATAGAACTGTGTGTCAATGAGGGGGAACCAACGGCGTGAATTTAAAATTTAAAATTCCAAAGGTGTGCAACTAGTTAATCTGAAATAATTTTGGTGCCGAAATTGTGGGCAATCTACTTTATTAACTACGAGTAACTGCCCTCGCTTTGCTTCGGTTTTCTTATTTTTTTACACCTTGGGTTACATTATTGTAGTTTTATTAAGAATCGCAAATTTTTTGAAAATATAATATAGCCTATGTTACTCGGGGATAGTGTAGCTTCCCAACAGTGAAAGAATTTTTGAAATCGGTTCAGTAGTTTCGGAGCCTATTCAATGCAAACAAAAAATCAAATCTTTCCTCTTTATATATTAGTATAGAAAAGCTTATGTAAAAATTTTGCATCTAATAATTTGTGACGTGCCTCTAATGAGTTAATCTTAAAATTTTTCAGCCTGTTGATATACGAGTGTGATTTATTAGCCAATGCAGTAGATCTTGCCATGTGCCACAAAAAATGTTTCTGTATTCGTTCAATCCTGAGAATATGTGTAGCATAGTGTGGCCTCCAAACAACGGTGCAGAATTCAAGAATACTGCTCCGCGTCACTGTATCTAATGGTCTCAAGTAAACAGTGTCAGTCGCTTTCTTTTGTTTATATTAAATATTCAAATTTTAATTCTGCAGTGGTGCAGCTAGTTCGTAAGCCACCAGAATGTTTGTGTCTTTAATGGACATTTGTGACGACTCAGGCGCAGAATACATCATCAGCGCATTGACGGTAACAAATATTTTGCGGTTGATTCCGCAAGGATGTAGCTAGTCATGTAGATGTGAATAAGTGCCGAGTGTAGGAAGTTTCGCCGCTAAACAGGGCGAAGCACCACAATGCTAGCTTGAACTTAAACATAGATTGAGCTCCTAACAACCACAAATAAAAAAAGCATACTTGTGCATGTTTGGTGCTTTTATAATGACATTGCTTTGCATTATTGCATTTCTTAGGAAAAAAATTTCCCCTATTTTTGATATCGATTGACCAAAGGGGTAATTTTGACAACATAATTCTTTACATGGCAACATCAATTAATTCCAAAATGGCAGAAAACGACATTGGTGCGTTATCATGTGAGCCGATGTTATAATGTTTTCTTGAATTTTGTCGCCGTGAGTGGATTATAAAATTGTGTATCAGTGAATTGTGACATATTTAACTATGGCGGACTTAAAATCGCCGCCGTTTAGTGATATTAAAAGACCTGAGGAAGTCGTTAGGATGACGACGACCGATAGCCTGAAATTTGCAGTTCTTATCGGGCTGATTGAAGTCGGACAGGTGACCAATCGCGAGGTGGTGAACACCGTTCTGCATCTGGTGAGTACCCAGAATATTAAATATCTGATTGCATCATGAATACGATAGTGCGCCGCGTAAAATCTTATTGGATTCGTCTTAGAAAGGTTATAGTAACCGTAGGAATGATTTACTAGTGCGCTGTTTTTTTTATTGTAAATAGGATTGAGAGAGGGTTAGAGTGGTGAGTGGTTGAGAATATCATGGAGGCTTGTGTGCGGCGTACCGCGTCTATTTTCATTGTTTTTATCGATCGCGCTAGGTGCCTAGCTGGTGAATCGAAGGACCGTACGACCAGCCGAGCGGCCGGCGATCGTCGTGGTTGTTGTTTTGATCACATACCGCCGCTCGCCGCTCACTGTATTTATTTGTATTTCTTATATAAAACCGGAATCAGCTGGCAGCTAGTTATAGCAACTAGAATTATCATTTTTATGCATCATTAAAAACGAAATTCTAGACGAATAAAGTACCTAGGTATCAAAAATAAATGTTTTGCATGATAAGCAAATAATGCAAATTTCACACCCGAAATATGTCAGATGTTTGTTCTTTAGTCAGGTATTCTGGTTTGACTTCACTAAACGGATTTGCACTTCTTTGACCCCGCGTTCAGAAAGATAGTGAACAATAATCTTAAATTTAATTATATTTGTAAAAAATAGCTGTCTTTGCCTGTCTCTTTTAACATCGAATTAGTCTCACTCAACTACCTACCTAATATATTTTCATACCGCTTTACCATAATTTACAGATTTTTTCGGGAAGGTTTATGCATAATGTATGAGTAGCTAGGTTTATTAAGGTATTATATTTGCATTTTATTTATTAAAAGATATTAGAGAATTACCATCTTATATAAAATACCAGCCTAAAATATATAGAGCGAAACTGATTTGTTTTTTATTTGAAGAATATTAGTGCCATTGCATGGCTAACTCTATTATTTTTTTAACCGGAAAGAATTTACTACGAATACCCATTAAACTGTATCTTTTATTGATCGATAAACACATAGTGAGAACACAAATAGAACCTAAAACCCATTACAAAGACATAGGTAGGTACCTATAGGGATACACCGTAATTTTTTTAATCTTGTAAACATTAGAAACATTTTAAACGTTATGATAGGGTAGGTACTATTACACATATCTTATCACTTATCTACCTACCTAAATAAAACAATAGTAGGTACTTAGGTAGGTAGGTACCTACCTATCTGTTCGAAAATGTTCCTCACGCTAAATTAATTGACGCGTGATATAAAAGTCGCGATTAGAATTTTCTTTCACCTTGACATTATTCATTGCATGAATAACTATTATTCTACTTGACTGAATAATATTACGTAATTCCTATTTAGTATTTACGGTTCAGGTTCCAGATTGGATACAGCATTGATAAACACAGGGGGCCGTCCTTATGCTTCAATTCGTAATAAGTTCGATTGATTTCGACATTTAATGCATCCAGTCAACTATTCTTGGACTAGATCTTGTATAACATTCATCTTAGTCCTTGGATTAGTAGGTAGATACTTAGGTAGGTACTCGTATTCGTACTCGTACTTACTACGTATTATAATAAAATGTATAAGGAAAGACTTAAGTTTTTATTATACTTTGCATTGTAGCGTCGATAATTATGTTATTTATTACTGTTGTTGTTTATGTACTGTAAGGTGTATCGCGCAACATGTATTTACAAAACTACAGATCGTAGATTACGATACGACGGATAACGGATGTACTTATGTACAAACCTACTATAATAGATAAGATTTAGTGGTCAATAAAGAAAATGCAGCGTCTTTAGGACGAAAAGCATTTTAGGGTGGCGGTAGAATAACAACACAACATACAATGATTTCTTGATTGATAAAACTGGAAATAAAAAAATTTAAAACCAGTTCTACGAAGCGCTCCTTTAAGAAGCTTTCGAAGTAATTGCGGGCGCAGTCTGTAGTTAGATGGGTGACCACTGACCATGATCACTAGTGGCAAAATTTCTTGAGCGCCTTACGCCCCAAGTCAGAGTCACTAACAGTTACTTAAATCGCTCCTTAGTAAAGAATCACCATACAAATTCTGTACTAAAGAGTGATTTAAGTAACCGTTAGTGACTCTGAGCTGGGTCGTTAGTGATTATGAGGACACAAACCCGTCGGTCCCAGTTGTTTTCGTTACAAAGCAGACGATGAGCCATGTGAGGCATAACTTCCGACAGTTGAGTTGGCCACTAACTTCTCCACCAATCCGCTCTGGAGTAGCGTAGAGTATGATCAAGGCCTGTTAAGTTATGAGGAGAGACCTTTGCCAAAACAACTCCTACGTCATTAATTTTGTTCCTTACAGCAGGAATTTGTAATTTTGAAAGCGCGATGGATGAAAGTTTGAAAATAAATTGAGGCGCACGGAGATTAACTACCTATCTATCAATCCTTTCGTGAATAACCCTGCGTCATGACTACGTGTTTTGCCTCGTCATTTGTTATGCGTACCGCGAAGGATTGGAATACCTTGCGTGGCGCTTTCATCCTCTTGTGTATTTGTTAATTTAAGTCAATACTGAATTTGTGTTTACTAATCTAATAGGTACTATCGTAGAACATCATCTTATGGTGAGATGGTATGTTTGATTTAAAACATTAATAATATAATAAGAAAAATAAATATCTTCATTTTACTTATCGTATCCCACCAAACTATATCAGGAATTGGATAAATGACCGCTAGGGATAGGGTTGCTAGATGGCAAGAATTAAATATCTGGACAAAACATCAAAAAGTCGGAATTTGTCGGGAGTCGGGACAAAATTTTTTTTTTGGGAATAGCCGGCATACGAGCTGACGACGAAAAAAAAACGGCTAGAGAGCGTGCGACAAACGCGATCTGTTAAATCTAGTGAATTGTCGGGACATTTTGTATTTTGTCGGGACTATGGTCATCATGTGAACTGTCGGGAGTTCGGGACTATGTAGATTGTAGAAGAATCCCGACCATCTGGCAACCCTAGCTAGGGATACAATTTCATAAATAATATCTTTCTTCAGAGATCTTTTTGTATTGTTATGTAGCATTCGATGATGATTTGATTTGATTTGATTTGATTTTTTAAAGGCCATCCCTCTGTTGTTTAAAAACTTTAGCTATCGGGGTTTCTTTGGGTCAAACTCAAATTCATTGCATATCGATATTATTCAATGGTGTACTCTTATTTTTCTTACTGTCTTATGCCAATTTTATCTTTGTTTCCATTATTGTCTACCTTTATTTGATTAGTCGCTTTTGAAGTCCACAGATAGGTGTTAGGCCCTGGCTGGAAATCCAGATTGCCGCCGTTTTCCTTAATCATTCTTTAAATCTGGAATCCTTGTTCTTTTAAAAAATTCCGGACCCCATTTGAGAACATCGGCTAAATCAATTCTTCGTATTAAGTTCTCCATTCGCACCGTGATATGTCTATTGTAGTCAATAAAGGATAAAACATAATGGTCGACACTTATTACATACCTATACATAAATAAAGATTTAAATTTGATATTAAAATTTAAAGATATATGTCATAATGAGTGATATTACGCAACAGTGCGAATGTTGTCTGCTCAACCCAGTGAAAGCCGGGGCGCTGCACTAGCTTGTTATCATCGATCCCACCGAACTTTGCAGACACTTGGTAATAATATTGCAGATAATTCTGACTAAATAGCAAGATCGAATACATTGTGCGATACAAGCGAAATCTTGGGCCTTGACTTCGTCGGCCGTATACGCAATCAGTAACAATTTGTGTAATATTCTGTAATACGACGCCTCTAATTTGCGGTTTCGTGCCCGCTCTAAAATGAATAGGTAGGTACATCAAGAAAATATATTCGCAATATCAGCTATGCACATAGGTACACCATAGTTTTAATGTATGAAATGTATGAACTTGAATACAATCTCAAGTGCCTGAAGTCGAAGATGTTCGAATTTGCCATGTTTCTTGGTGTTGCCACTTTGCCAGTGATGACGTTGCGTACGGAACCGAGACGTGGTGCTTCGCTATTGGTCTAATGCTTATGCATTAGCTTAAGAATCGCCCAGCGGGCTATGGAACGAGCTATGCTCGGTATTTTTCTACGTGATCGAATCAGAAATGGTGAAATCCGAGGACGAACGAGGGTGACCAACATAGCTCGAAGAATTAGCCGGCTGAGGTGGCAATGGGCTGGCCACATAGTTGAAAGACCGATAACTGTTGGGGAAGAAAGTTCCTCGAGTAGAGACCACGCCTCGGTAAAAGGAGCACAGGACGCCCCCCGACCAGGTGGACCGACGACAACGGGGGTGAAACATTTTGTTCAAAAAGTTGTCGTATTTTGGAAGTTTGTATTTAAAAATAAGGCATAGCGGTAAGGCGAGGAAGGCTTTTTTGAAGTAATTTAAAAAAGTAAATTCGGATATCCAATTTGTTTTTATACGTCGTCGTAGATATACGTAGAAAATCTAAAGAACCATTTAAAAACGCAGTCGGTAATCTAATCAACTTGTCGTTTACCTATATTATTCTGCTAGATAACTGAACAAATTAATCAAAAGATAACACGACATAGATGCAATAAATTATAGTTAAAACTCTAAAGTAATCTACTCACAGATTGAAGAACCCCTGTTGAGATTTACGGCGGCAACTCCTTGGGTGTTTACTTCTGCTACTGACTGTTATGTCGTCCTGGTAACGTAGGTAAAAAGTACGATCTTTAAAGTACTTGTTTTATTTTTAATGTTAGCGCTGTCAGATATGTTTTAAGAATAAGCTGAAGAATTTTTGAAATGGAATATCAGCGGATGACTCTTAATTGTACACTGATATGATGACCTATTATACCAAAGTAATCATAAACTCCAATTGACTATATAAAAACTATATTGCACAACGTTGTGGTTTGTTACTTTAGTAATAAACTTGATCTTCTAAGAACTATAGCACAAATTATGACATTTCATGCGCAAATATCTAAAACCGACTATTAAAACGGATTATGTAGGTTGAATTAGATAAAAATAGAAATCTATACTAATATATAAAGAGGAAAGATTTGATTTTTTGTTTGCATTGAATAGGCTCCGAAACTACTGAACCGATTTCAAAAATTCTTTCACTGTTGGGAAGCTACGCTTAACATAGGCCGAGCCCCGAGTAACATAGGCTATATTATATTTTCAAAAAAATTAGGGATCCTTAATAAAACTCCAATAAGGTGTAAAAAAATAAGAAAACCAAAGCAAAGCGAGGGTGGTTACTCGTATTAAATAAAGACGTAAATGATGTGGAAAAATTACTTAATTAAATAACCATTTTAAGTTGGTAGGTTTCTATTGTAAGGGAAATCACCGAGACGGCTCACGGCAAACAAATGAACGTCGTCATACCGACCACCATTTATATTCACCATTGTAACACCACTTGCCCGTTTGAGAGCTCGTTACCATAAAATTACGCAAACCTGGCAACATTAAATTGCATTTTTTATTCTGGGAACAATGGACATTCCTCGGGTGAATATAATAATAGTGCCCTGTAGTTATGGTTCTATAATGTAATCTTGGAGTGTTGATAACGTTGGCGGCTTGTGTCCTTTTTAATTTTTAAGTGATCGAAAGAGAGCAAAAACGGTAGTTAGATCAGTTGGATCATGGATAGGTGCTAGTGGCTGAATTTCTGAATATTTCCGTGCAAATTAAGCTGTTGGTCTCAACTGTTATTGATAGCAGTCGATAAGCGTTGTATGATAAGTCATAATCATTAGATGGTGCCGCTTGTATCGGCCATTTATATTATAACAAAACGTTCAGAAGGTCGCCGAGTTGTGTATCGTCTCAAGTTCGAATATTTTGACGACATGTGTGGCGTAATGGTTACCTTGCCAAACAGCCGCGCCGCGCTAAGGGCCCTGAGTTCCATTCCCGGTGAGACAGAAATTTAAATAATGAATTTGAATTTCGATTCTCAGTCTAGGGGTCTGTTGTTGTTCATGGCACCGATGACATTTCGTAGGGAATTCTAAAAATTAAAATGATGACTTAATTTTTGTTCTCGATCTGGGTATTTGTGTTCTTGTCTTTGATTGTTTTCCATGGCGCCCACGACACAGAGAGTCCCAGTGTGGAGACTGGGGCTATGAATATACAGCAAAAGTACCTGAATTAGACACATATAATATGTACAAACAGCAGTATTGAATAAGGGTTCAATTCTTTCATCGGAAGAATTAAATTATTGAAATTCTAAAAATAGTTATCTAATACCTAGTTATATGAAGCAAGTATTTATCGTGTTATTATTTTTTTTACACAAATAAGTTAATGCTTGATCACGATCCCACCTGATGGTAAGTGGAGATGTGGTCCAAGGTGGTGAGCACATTAACTTAGTAAAAGCCTATTCACTCTTTTCTTGAAGACACCCACGTCATAGGCAGGCGGGAACGCCGACGCAGTCAAGTTATTCCAGTCCTTCGCAGTGCGTATAACGAATGACGAGGCGAACCGCGTCGTCCGTACTGGCGGGATGTTCACGACAAAAGGATGGATACCCGCCGTGCGTCGTGTCTTTCGATGGAGAAACGGAGATGGGGGAAATCTCAAACAATTCCTGTGCACACTCTCCGAAATGTGCCCTGTAGAAAACCGAGAGGCTGGCTACTCTGCGCCTGGGCTCGAGGCTTTGCAGATTGGTCTCAACCAAATCTAGGTCACCAATGAGCCTCTTCGCACGCCTCTCCATCGAGTCCAAGGCAGAACACACGGCCGAACCTGAGCTTTGTACAAGATAAGAGCTGCCTCGGTGTGAAGTACCGCCGCACCTTTGCAAGGACACCAAGTTTCCTTGCAGCAGCCTTAGCCTTGGTCTCGATGAACCGCACAAAGTTGAGTTTCTTGTACGTAAACTGACTTTGAGAGTGAATTTTTTTGATTCTGTACTAAGGAGCCATTTTAATAACCGTTAAGTGACTCTGAGTTGGGGCGTTAATGTCTAAATACGCAATACATAGGCGTTTTAACACTTTTAATACTACTTTTAACACTTTTAATACTTTTAACACTTTCAATTGTTTTAAACTACGAGTAGATAAGCTTTGTTAAAAGATGTCGAAAAAAAAGTGTCTTAAACAAACTAAAGTCAATGGTCGTGTATGTTGCTAAAAAGACGCTGACATAACAAAGATAACAATGTGTGCGTATTTCTTAAAAGACGCTCACCGCTCACGTAATACTGATCTGATAGTAGTGTGAGTCTGTGTATTGAATGAATGTTTTGTTGCTTTAAGCCCAATGCATACGTAACTGGTTTTTCCCCGTACGGGACGGGGACGGGGTATAAGGCGCGCTCTATAGCTTGCTTATGTTTACTCTAAAGGAAAACCTCGTCGCCGACGGGGCGTGAAGTTTTGGAAACATCGTTTCATAGAAAATGTATGCGATAGTGCATACGCAGCGGAAGCGAAACCCCGTCCCGTACGGAACGTGGCCCGTGCGGGACGGGGTTTTCAGTGCCACGTTCCGTACGGGACGGGGTTTCGCTTCCGCTGCGTATACACAGTCACCCCGTTCACGACGGAGAAAAAGTAATATAAAATTCCCGTCAGCGACGGGGAATGCCCCGTCCTGTCCCCGTTCCGTACGGGAAAAAAACCCGTTACATATGCATTGGGCTTTATTCTCTTTACTCTTATTTTTGTAACTGTATTCTGAGCCTAGCTTAGTGTTTACTGGTTGTTTGTTATATGTAGATAATAATTAATTAGGTATCTTAGATGCATAAAGATTTCAATTTCATCGAAATGCTGAGCCTTATATGGACTTGTTAGATTTATTAAAAAAAAAATCTGATTATTCTGGGTTTGCTAAAAAACATGTGACGTTCCATCGATAATTAAAACGTCTGCTGCTTGACATAAAATTAATTTACCGCATTTTAAGAAGTTGATATCCTGTCAACAAATTAAATAATTTTCAGTGAAAAACATTGGCGGGTGAAGATATAATTAAAAGGGAGGTCGACTAGCGATACAACTTGCTACACGGTCGCTATACTTTCGCGTCACGATATCGTCTTGCGATAGTAGCGCTACTACATCGCTATCTATAGTCGTGCGTTACAGTCGCACGTTCGCAAATCGTGCTACTGTGCTACAAAAGTTGCAGTGAGCGACCCCTAATGACAGTTGACGGACAAACGAGTAGGTGATCTGCGTGATTCCGTGAAGCAGGTTATTGTATGGCTTCTCACCGATAAACTGTATTGCAGTGGACGGAATTAAACTGGTTTGTACTCAGCTTAACGACCTCCATTATGTATTGTTTTCTTAAACTAAGACCGAGTCGAGACTTCTACCTTCCGATCTATACTAGGTACGTATATCATTTATCAGTAATTAGTAACCACATAATAAAGTAACGGTAATGATTTCAATAGGACGTGCAATTAATTTTTGTTAAATGACAAACCTGGAAGTTGAGTAACGTATAGAACGTTCAAATATAAATTATAATTATGTATTTGCTGAAAGAAATAAAACATTCACGAGGACTAATAAGGGCTCTTTGAAATTTGTTATTACGTTTTTTCGTAAAGAGAATTTGTAAGGGATCTTCTGAAGTCTAGCTGACTAATTGAGTCGGTCGTCAAACGACTGGTCATGTACCGGAGAGATTTTACTGCCAGTATTTTCTATCTTCTCCTTTATTTCTTTATTTCCGATGTCTATGGGGCTATGGTATAGATTACCCCCAATAGATACCGCATAAGTGAAATTTTCCTAGAGTTTGAACTCACAAAATTTGGCGGAAAGCGCGGTTGCGGGGGACAAGACAATGCGGTGTGATTGGCTATTTCTAATTCATACTTGGACTTGACGGGTCAGTATTGGTCGACACTATTGTCGTTGACTTGCAAATGCACGTACGTGTTGGCGCGTGTCGGTTGCCTTGAATGCGGTATCTATTGGAGTATATATGGTCGGTATATATGGCAATATATTACCATGTGCTCGTTTCGTAGCTATTATTCTTCGAACACTAATCAGAATTGTTATAAGTGATCGAAGCAATTATTTGAGAAAAAACCTCGTGCTTACCGAGCTCCGTACCTCGTATGCATCAAAAGTAGGATCACTATTTGTTCCGTACGCCCGTCGGTAGTCGTGGTCATCTTTTTCTTTTTACGCCATCTCCTTTGTTTAAGCGGAATACTCATTTCCGGGTGTTGGCTTGTAAGTTCGTATCCACATGAGAAAATAAACCTAACACAGTGCTTACAAGTTCATTCCACGTTTGAATTTTATTTTACATTGCACTTGTTTGTTGTAAACGGATTGGATTAACAACCGATCAGTTAGTACTGATGGAGGGATGAGATCATGGGATAAGTGGAGGTATTAGCTCGTGTTTACATAAAACGTAAACGCATGCATTTAAATTTACATTTCTATGTACCTGAACCGCTTTTTGCTATCCACATTTTGTGGCAGTAGATTTTAATTTACTTTCCAATCGTCCGTATCGTCTGTAAACGCAACAGCTGGCCCGATGGCACCTTCGCTTGACAAAGCATGCCCTCTGCGCGGTTTCCTTAGGACGGGTTCCCCTTCAAAGCAATATGACAGGTATTCTGACAAGTGAATTGTTCCGTAACATACGATATCTCATGTTAAACGGCATTCTACATTACATTCTACTTCAAAATTATACGGTATTATACGTATTATACGTAGATCTATCGTAAAAAGGTTGTATCTGGCAACATCAACAGGTGGGTACGGGGCCTTACTCTCGTTGTAATTAGCAGGCGCAGGGCCCCGTGTAGTCGCACGCGTATGCGCACGCGCAGCGAACTTGACCGTGGCCTTGCAGTTTCCCGCCGGTTTTTGTGCACGACCGGTTCCGTCATCGATCGCGGTGTATGATGTATCTCACTTCATTGACGCTAGACGCCATGGACGGTGCGTGCGAATACACGCTGCACTTGTTTTTGTTGCGCGTTATTAATATTTATACAAAAAGTTGCTGGGTATCCGTTTGTGATCGTATAACTTTAAGTTGACTGATGACAGGTTCTGGTCATAATGACGTTATATGTTTTGTTAATATTAAATTCTAGTGAATGGTGGTGCGTTGTAAAAAAGTAAATACATATATGGAACCTATTTTACTACTCCAAATTAATGTTATTATTCATATGCATTCATATCTCTTGATAAATCCAGTTGACGTAAAATTGTAAACGAAAGAAGAAAAGACGTTTAAGTAATGATTCTTTGCAAATGCGGCAAACGTTGCTATGTTATTAATATATGTTTTATTTACATTAACATTTTATTATGCACGAGTAACCACCCTTGCTTTGCTTCGGTTTTCTTATTTTTTTACACCTTGGGTTACATTATTGGAGTTTTTTTAAGGATCCCTAATTTTTTTGAAAATATAATATAGCCTATGTTTTCCGGGGATAGTGTAGCTTCCTAACAGTGAAAGAATTTTTCAAATCGGTTCAGTAGTTTCGGAGCCTATTCAATGCAAACAAAAAATCAAATCTTTCCTCTTTATATATTAGTATAGATTAACCTACTCTGTAGTGGTAAGAAAAGTTACATCGTAATACCACAGAAGAAATAATAGTACTTATGTAATACATAAAACCTAATATTGAAAAATATAAATAAATTTAATAATACCTAGTATTATGATACACTGAATCTGATTAATAATCATTTTACTTCCCATAGTCCAGATAATTCAAAATAAGGGTACCTACTTATAAGTTTCATACCAGGTCGTACGTTTATACGTGCCATACGTTTTGCCAGTTCGTCTTCCAAAATATTAATGCACCTTCACCGGTGAGAATATCGCTCGAAGGTGAATTTTGAACTGTTCTGAATATTGAACGGACTACGGA
Source organism: Thymelicus acteon (assembly GCA_951805285.1). Classification (NCBI taxonomy): domain Eukaryota; kingdom Metazoa; phylum Arthropoda; class Insecta; order Lepidoptera; family Hesperiidae; genus Thymelicus; species Thymelicus acteon. The sequence goes on from OX638234.1 coordinate 13,148,810, forward strand.
GTCGGAGCTGAGTTATGGAGATCATAACTAAACGTTTACCCATTCAAGTGGCATCGCTTCAAGGCGCTCGAGCGGCCGTCAGTAGAACAGATTTACATACACGAGTAGATGATTCGATGACGATATTTGTCTTCTTACTATTTCTTAGAGAGAGTATTTTCCGCGCGTTTTCGGTGCCACAAACGCGATCGAACGAGGAAACGCTTCGTCATTTGCAGCGCAAAACACGTGCGGAAAACGCGCGGATTCATATCAAAAGGCTCTTAGATATGTTAAGAAATTATTTTTCTTTACTGAGTAGGGCAACGTAGGAGAATATCTTTCTCGATCAGCAACTCGTTGGTGATGTAATAGGTGTAATGTCAGTGGTAGTCATCACTTACCATCTGGTGGCATGTCTTCTTGTTTGCCTGCACGAAGCCTAAAGAACTATGTAAAAGGCAAAATACGTGTAAGACCGTCTCTCATTTTATCACCAAATTGTTCAACATGTATAAAATTTGTATTAAAATTTCAGTTGATTAAAAAAAAATGTGTGTGAGTGACATTTAATGTTTGTGTGAGTAAGAAAAACAAATCTTGGTAGTTTCTTGTTGTTTCTTCTCCCGGGGCAACTCACGGACACTCACAATAGGGATTTGGTGAAGCGATTGTTAGCGTGGAGTAGTTAACATTAAATGTGTTTGTTGAAAAAACTTATTTTGAATAAACATTGTGGGTGGCTTGACTTTGGCTTTATTCATAACGTAAAAGTATCGTCATAAACCAATATTTATCTTTGTTTCTCTGTGTTCAAAGCGGAATATAATCATTTTAAGGTTGAATTGAATTGCTTAGCTCACTTTGCGGTACTGGATATCCAATATCTTCAATCCTACTAAAACGACTTAAAATTGCTTACGAAGTTTATTGAATTATTACAAAATCTTATATTACGCTTTGAAATTGGTACTTTCATTCAAACAGTGTATCATTGCTTTTTATTTTATTTATGGCTTCATGTTGTTATTACAGACGGTTAAGTAATTTCATTATGGGTATTTTAAAATTAACTTGTTATTAATTAATTAACCTAATTGTCTTTTTTGAGGTATCAATACGTCAAATCTTAAATTTACCACCGTTTCGGAAAGGTGAGTTATTAAGAGAAAAAGAAATGGCCAAAGAAAAAAACGTCGTTAAGCAAACGAATGATTGCAAGTAGATTAAAAGACTTATATTAGTGTGACAATGAAACTGAAAACAATATTCATTTGAAATTCATATTTTTTTTATTTTTTTATTTTTACGCTTCACACTCATAGCCCCACAATAGGATTCTCTGTGTCGTGGGTGCCATGGACAACACACTAGACAAGGACATTCACACCCAGAACGGGAACAGAAATTCAAACTCACCAATCAAATTTCCGCCTCGCTGGGAATCGAACCCAGGACCCTTGTTGCGGCGATCCGGCATGGTAATCATTGCGCCACACGGGTCGTGTATAAAATGATTACGGATTTGAATCTAATGTGATGAATGTAACATCAGCTTATATTTAGTTGTGGGTAATTTATACCCGTGAATAGCAGACTATAGTTTAGAATTTCCAAACCGCATCCGTAGCAGCACTTGAGGTAAATGGATTCGCGGCCTTGATGTCTAAATGCTGTAATTTTGAATATTAAGCATCCAGTCTTCGTTGCAACGAGTGTATGCAGTGGAGATTTATTGGATTATGTAATGGAAATGTGTGTTATATAATAATAGGAAATAATTTTATTTACTGTAATCTATAACATAATAAAGCTGTTTCATTCTTTGATCTGTATTGTTTTCTTAACTGTTTATCAGATTGTTCACAAAGCGCCATCAATTTTGAGGAAGCAAGTCTTGAATTTATAATAAAAGAAAATAGTTTAAATCAACAGTTTTCTGCCTTCTTTCCTAACAGAAATAAACATTTTCAAAACTTTACAAGAATTTCCTTTTCTTTGTTTAAAGAGAACTCCAATAAATATGTATGAATTAGAGCCAGTTTCAGCCTTATTTTTGTAAGTAGTAGTTTGGGTCTCTTCGGTGTTGAACGTCTAATGAATAACGGTCCGCCCAGGTACCTGTCGACAATGATTTATGAGGCAATAAATCTATACTATAATAAAACTCAAAGAGCAAATTTTCTGTACATTGAACATTTTTTGAAAATTTCGATTAGGGGGCACTTCAATAACGTATTAGAGCACAAAAATATTTTTTTTAGAATTATTGTCTGTCTGTCTGTCTGTCCGTCTGTCTATCTGTCTGTTTGTCTGTCCGGGCATCACATGAAAACCCTTGAACGGATTTCAATGAAAATTGGTAAAGTTGTTACTAATACTCCGGGTCATATTTTAGGATACTTTTTATCTAGGAAAATTAAAAGGTTTCCCCGGGAAAATGGATGAAAATTTGTATGGCATATTTTTAAAACATCAACCGATTTGCTTCAAAATTGCAACAAATGTTCCTTGCTTAAATTGATGGAACATATATTTTTCAGTTTTTCAAAATTTTTCAAAAAAAGAAGAAAAAAATACAAATTAATATGAATATTGCTTATTTTTCAAAACCCGCTCCTGGAGGAATCCTTTGTGGTTTCATCGTGGGTTTCAGTATATAAATTACTAAATTTAAGTACTTCAATGTAAATTCACCGTTTTTGTATTTTTTTCTGCAAGAGCTACAAATAACGTAAAACAATTTCCGTATGCGAAGCTGCGGGCAACAGCTAGTGGGAGAATAATATGAAACTTACCGACCAAGCGGTTCTAACAACTATGGTAATTCACTTTCAACTGTATAGGATACACAGTTTAGATTCGCCTTACATAACTGCTTTGTTAGTGCCCTAAGGTGGTCTAGGACTTAAATGATACTAGCGAACTGTAGATATAAGAAGAATTTACTAGATTCAGAGCGCGAGTACAATCGTATAGGCGCGGTTGGTGTGCTGCCTCGGTGGCCGCCGTAGGTGGAGTGACGATGGCTGCCCGCGCCCGGGCAGTCGCAGCGATAGCCCGCGCGACTCGGTTCGCGCGAACACCTTTGTTTATTTATTATGTCGGAGGCAGAAATTATTTACAAAATACTTTGCTGCCTATCGTTTTCGTCGAAGGTTTTCACCACTTCTTGAAAGTATAGGATACCTATGTCGTAAAATACCGTCTCAGAAGTCTTTTCGAAACATCTAACCTATTTGACGACCCTGTAGAATAGTTGGTAGTGACCTTGCCTGCGAAGCGAGGGGTCCCGGGTTCGATTCCCGGCCGGGGCAGATATTTATGGGACAGGTAAATATTTGTACTCGTGTCATGGGTGTGATTGTGATTGTGTTATGTGTCGTCCATGCCACCCGCGACACAGGTAGTAACCTACTGCGGGGGTATGAGTGTGTTAGCGTTTATTTATTTAAAACAATATTTAAACATGACCACCACTACTGATGTCCAGTTCTGATGACTTTGCATCAGATCGTTAATTCAAAATGTACAAATAGTCCAGAGGCAATCGAAACAACGTAAGAAATACGAAGCCGCTATTGGGGTATCGTTTTTAGTGTTTGAAGTAAAATCGGCATTTCGTCATGTCCGTCCGTTTGTCCATCCGTGTCCGTCCGTCTGTCCGAAGCAAAGCGCCGAGACCCTTAGTGCTAGAAAGGTGTAATTTGGCATGGATATACATATTCATTAAAACTCCAGAATCGTAGAATAAAATATTGAAAAACATTTTTTTTTCAGGGTATCTCCCCTTCAGGTAATGTGAGGATGAATTTTTTATTCGTCGCGTACCCTATAGTGGTGGGGTGTATCGTTAAAAAGGTCTTACAAAAATATCATGGGTCTTCTAAGACCATTTTTAGAAGTAGTGATCCGTTGGCGAAATATTTGGCTTTAAAGTGCTGATTTTGGTTAGATTCAAGGGGGGACCCCTGCTGGTTAAACGGTTATAGTTGGACAAGTGAAAAAATTCCAAGGAAAACTATCACGGCTATGTTAGCATAAGTAGTTAATGTAAGTAATGTTAATACTTGATAAACTTACTACTTCGGAACTCTACAACTCTACATTGCGCGTGGCCTGACACGAACTTGCCCGGTTTTTGTCCCTAACGATATTACCAATCCTTCCAAAAATATGACAGCAGAGAATTAACGACTTGGAAAATTAGCTGAAATTAGTGAAGTAGTTGATTTGTTACAGGTGGTCGTAGGGTCTATAGTTGTTTACAATAATTGTACCTGAAAAAAAAACCTTAGATCCATAGTAGGTACCTATTTTGATTCTGTGAAAAAAAAAAGTACTACGTCTCAGCTCCATCGTTCTTCATTGGTAATACAAACTACTCGAACACGTTCGACTTCGAGCGCTGAGGAATATTAGATGAGAAGATAACGTCTAATGACGTCATTTCTCGGACGCGGCCTGCCAAGACAATTTTTACGTGTGATTCAGTGATTGTAATTGTCAAAGGTACCTCGACTTACCCACTTGAATCTGTTGTTCCAGTTAAATAGAGATGAAAAATGAAAGGCTAAGATAAAAGGTGAAACATTTCAATCAGTTAAGTTGTTATTTTTATCAAGATCGCTCGCTTGAGAGGTATAAACTAACAAGTCAAGTTGGAATTGTTAAGAAAACTCGAAAAGATAAGAAAAGTTTACATGCTCGCAATGTTAAGTCAGAGAATTTCTTGAGCCTAATCCGAAGTACGGAGGGAAAAAAGTGGTATCATTAGAAAAGTTGCGAAGTTTGTGCGGCCCTTCGTAGCCGAATATCCTCTTCGTAGCGAAAGGTATCTTATAAAGAAAATACATTCGTCGGTAAAAACGTTTCTGAAAATGTATTGAGCGTTATTGAGGGAACGGACGAGGGACGAATACATATCACTCGGAGAAATTGATTGATGGATTGATCGGAAATATGTATGGAGGTAGATTTATAAATAATATTGACTTGTCTAGTTATCCCTGAAATGTGCTGAGTGTTTCGGACTCAATTCCCCGTTGGGGAAAACATTTATTTAAGAAACATACTACTGTTTGGGTCTTGGATCGACGCTAAGCCAATTATAATGTCTATAATAATATTGCTATATAATCCCTAAAGTATTTATTCTCTATATTATCCCTACATAATCCCTATCTATAGTATATAAATACTGTAATTATGTCGCCTTCGCTGATTATAAAGCCTCACTACCAGGGTGACGTCACTTAGAAGAAGTTCTTTGTTGAAGAATCTGAAGACGTCTTCCATATCAATAACATTATTGTTGCATAGAATCGCAGACGAGAAGCTCGTGTACTGAATACGCAATTCAATAGATATGTTCACTGGAGAAGGCGGATACGAAATCGACATACCAGCTGGAACGTATTTAGAGAGTATATGCGATTCGATAAATAACGAATGTCACAGAATTATTTTCCCTGTTTTGGAATTTGTCATCCTCGCATTAGTGTCTCCTGTATGAATCACAGAACACTCAGAATGAATAATATGTTAAAAATTATGAGTTACTTCATTTATGCTCCGTATTAAAAAAAAATCGTTTCATTTTTGTAGAATGCTTTTTTTAAAAGTTATCTATAACAAGACATTACGTAGTTCAAATTATCTTTCAATAAAATAATATTGTCGCATGGATATACTATGTTGAAATTATAAACGTTCGGTTTTTGCCACTTAGCTCCGGAAATCTAAAAACATAAAAAATATATTTGAAGCTTCAGCGTTGAGCCTAAGCGATGATAATAATGAGAGCTCGGCAGCGCGCCAAAACTCGCTCCAATACTTGTTCTTATTGCCACCACTTATTTGGCCAAGAATACCGAAATTTCCTACGAATTTACTTTTTGTTTGTAGAGCGAGTCTAATATCAAGCTAAAGGCTAAAGCGAGCAATAGCCTACGTTTTATTACTATTGCACAGCCCAACGAAGACTCGCAGATACTCGGTCAACGGAGTTTGGCCAGCGCAAACCAGATCGCATGGTCTGAACGGTAAGATGCGTTCCTGAAACTGGCCGAGTTTGGGGAGCATTATAATAAATTAAATTACGGTGAGGAATATCAATGAATATATTGCTCACCCGAAATGAAACTCATTAAACTGGAACATATCTAGGAATTGATTAAGTGTGATATTACAAAACATTTTAAACACATTTTTAATGACAAAAGATTTTTTCCACTGACCGATATTTTTAAAATTATATTGAATTGAATTGAATTATATTGAAAATGAATATAATTAATTGAATAATATTCATTTTACGATGATTAGTGTAAATTTAGTAAGATATATCACTTTAACAATTAGTATTAGTATTGGAATAGTAAGCCACATTATCTTTGTTGAGATAATGTAGCAATAAAATACGTATTTTAAATAACACGCGCGCCTAAAGCCTTTTACGTAAACGTTTGAATTGAACTGTCAATAGCTGGATGTAATTTATTTACGTATTTCGAGATGAAATATGTATTACATTCGGCAATGAAAAGCTGGCATGTCAATGTCGGTTGCAAGTTACTCAGTTACCCAGTATAGTATAATAGAAAATGTATGTTCTGACCATAGCTTTTTTTTATACATAATATTCTTTTAAAAGAAGTCAAGCTCGAACTCCAACCGTTTAGCTGGCAGAGGAGGGAGGGGGACGTTTGACTCTAACCAAATTAGCAGTTTAAAGTTAAATATTTCGCAAACGGATCCTTAAATCGAAAAATGGTATTTGCAGACCCATAATATTTTTCAGATACTTTTTCAACAATACTTGACACTAGGGGTAGTAAGTAAAAATTATTTCGGCCTTAGTGTCTCGTCTTTAAATTGTTTTCTTATTTAGCGTTCCATCAGCCAATTGTACGTATGTACCTAATTATTTTAAATGGATCACATTTCCCGTTTCCTATACCTTGTTGAAGCGCCCAAAGCCCGGCGCCTTGTGTCGATCCTACTGGACGACCGAGTTAAAGAACAGCAACTGCGATCGGTAGTAAGATAGCAACTGCGATCGGTAGTTGTATTGGCAAAAATTCTTGAGCACTTCCGTGCTTTTATGCTTCGGAACTGTGCTTGGATGCCGCACCGTTTGTGATGTGACCAAGTGATTATTTATATAATCATATAATCATAAAATACATTGTTATTATTTATACCTATAATCATAAAATACATTGGACATAATACAAGAATCGAACCGTGTCATTTCAAATTAGTGACTATTATTTTAACTAATAGACGGTTCGTGATCGTGGCGCAAGTTTCCGTCTGTGTGTAAAAAAATTAATGTTATCAAGTCTTCCTTTAGTTTCTTCAGAGTACAATTTAAAGTTGTTCCCAGTTTAATTCTATTCTCTTTTAATTTTTCAAACTTGCGCTTAGTTTAGTTGGTATGATGAAAATTGTTTTAAATGCTACAAGGTTGTTCAATGTTTGTTTCGCTGTAGGCTAAAGATGAATACATGATATTATGAATATCAAAATTAAAGAAAACAATCTGTTTAATAGGCATTGATGGAGAGATGTTTTCTGGGTAGATAGGTGTGCCCAGCCTGGAAATCGAAGTCACCAATACAGCTTATTTGTAACTTCTTGGTAATATATTTAATATTGAAAGAGTCATTTGACTTCTGCAGCGAATGCAATCTACTTACAAAACTTCGTCCACATCATTACTTTAGACTAGATTTAAACGAAATATGTCCAAGGAATTTGAAAGAAACACAAGATTACCTAAAGAGATTTGCCAAGCGACAAGTATTAGATTAGCAATAAAAGCCCTTAGTTACATTAAAGTAATAAGCATAATTAGAGGACAGGCATGCAATAATTTCTGGAGCGAAGTTAGCAGCGATGAGGTTGTTACCTGCAGCTGAGTGCTTCCGGTGCATTCATTAACTAAATCCGATATCAGAGTGTTTGCACGTACCGAATACGGTGTGGTGCACAATGCACATGCCTCTAAATTGACTAAGCTGTATTAGCGCTACCAAGTGGGATGAAGAAGGTACTAAGATCCATATTAATTTGTTCGGTGATGCTTTTTTGGTGGGGGTTTACTGTTAGTTATTCGGTTACTTTTTCTTAAAAATGATAACAGAATATAATGTATGATTGTATGATTAAAATTGCCGTTAGCTAGGCATAATTAAGTGTCCTCCGAATACAAACAAACAATTGAATAAAATTATACAGGACCTTCAAAAATGAAAAGCCAATAAGTGGCGAGAAACGCTTATTAACACAGGTGCTTCATACGAAAACAGATGTCTTACTCGAAAATAACACTCGCACCGTTATACAAAATAATAGAATTCATATTTATATTTAACAGGAAGTATTTCGTTTGTGGGTACGTCCATGGGATTCAATTGAAAAATAAAAGGAAATGAACTGTTGATCATTTTGATACTTCGTTGAAAATGAGTTGTAATTTATTTATTTGTTTATCATTTACTAGCTGCCCGGACAGACTTCGTTCTGTCAAAAGTTTTTTTTTTAATTAAAACCTTCCGTGTGCCTTAAGGGAGATGTAAGCTATCCTATCTTTCAAGTTGGATCAAACTGCACACGGTGTGCAAATTTAATTAAAATCGGTGAAGCAGTTTAGGAGTCCATCACGGACAAACAACGTGACATGTAATTTATATATATCGACGGTCCCTACGTACATAAAGACATGTCAAAAACCGAGGTTTACAGGAGAGCGTTATTTATGTTCAAACCGCTCTAGAAATAATTATATGTATAATTATAATTTTTTTTTCTTTAATGTTTTATTAGCTTTAGGAACTTTATAATGGTATTTATACATATTTTCTTTTTTTATATTTTCTTAGAAAAACTGATAGATGACTGTTTCTACGCTGACATTAAAATAAAAGCAAGTCAGACATGTCTATGATACCTTTTTATACGCAGGAAAGAAGAAAACAGTTTATAAAATAGAATTATAAATAATTATATTATTAATATAATTAATTAAGTCTTGTGCTTCAGAAACGCATAAAATATCATTTCTGGAGTTTGCAATATCCACCAATAACTTTGATCTACCGTTATTCATGTTTTGCAGTATTGTTGCAGGTAATATTATGAATACTTGTCTTATAACTAAAAACACACCACTAAATCTAAACTGCATCAAAACATTAATATTTTACCACGCGAACAAGCATCGACATGACATGTCGCGACATTGGGGAACTTCCGCCGTGAATGACGTTATGTCAGACAAGACCGCGTTCGCACGGAGTGGCGCGCATTTTATAACACCGTACGAAACGATACGTATAGATATCCGCATCTACGACACTTATCCGTTGTAAATGTAATACTTGTTCTCATATACGTTTTGTAAATGCCGTTAAATACGTAATATAAAAAAATAAAAAAAATACAGGACTGTGCATATGGAAAATTTTAAGCCAATTGTGCAGTAAAAAAAAATGCCATTTTTGACATGTCTTTATGTACGTAGGGACCGTCGATATATGTTCCCGCAGCCTCCTGTAACTTGGCCCACACTAGCGAAGCGGGTAAACGGCGATCAATATGACGTCCGCCTCATTAGTCTGTTGCGACTACATGAGGCAATGAATGTAATGAGCAAATTTTATTGACTTACCTGCTGGCGATCGTGCGGAACCTTAGCTAGTAACTAGGTAGGTAACACTTCAGATTAGTTCACATACTACTGTTTAAGTCAATCAAAGTCAGTCAGCAAAAAACCGTACTTTAAAAAAATGATGTTTTTATTTAGAAAATGGTGGTTCGTAGAATTTTTACGGTGGATTATGTTTTTATTTAGAAAATTGGATTTAAAAATATGTAAGTATGCCAATATTTTTGATAATTTTTTAGCATTTTTTTTCAGAAATTAATTGTATTTTTCCCTATTTCACGACATCAAGTATGAAATACGAGTAAGTACATCCTTGCCTATAATTATGAGGATAATTAATTCTTGTCCATTCGTATTTATCAGATTATATTTTGTAAAGAATAAATAAAAAAATTAACGCTTAACGGTGGCATGGATTACACAAATAAGACATCACTATATCCATGAAACACAAACATTGTTATAGATAGGACCATCGAACATTATTTTATTATTTCCTGTTACATTTATATGTGCATATGTAACAATGTTACACATTTTAATACCTGATTGCTTTCTTGTACACGTGTACTTATGCCATGACTGTGCTATTAATTTAATTACGTATTAACGCACTCTGCTGCAATTACCAGGCACCGGATCAGTATGACGTACGTGCGCCGCACTTCATTAACCAAAACATCAATTATTCTCATTAACGTCGATACTGCAGACGACTGGTTCATACGATTACGTCTGGTATGTTGGAATCGAACTCTGGGAATTCAGCTTTCACGAATGTCCGAAGTAAACATCCAGTGAAGTGTGACGTCGTGTGTCGTGTCTTGTGTATCCAATCGCTGAACTGTGATGCTGATTGTGACCTACTTTCAAGTATTACGTATTGATTCTTGTCTTCAAATTATTCTTGCTCGTGTAAATGTGTTCATCTTTAAACAGCATGTATGTAACGATTGCAATCCCTGTCAACTGTAATCTTGCCGATTCTGAAGACGCCTGAATTTCAATTTATGGACATTACAACTGTACCCTTAAGCACGCTTTTATTTATAAATAAAAGTTTCCTACTTTTGTCGTTCTTAATTAAAAATATCTCATTTATATATACTTTTGTTTGTTCCGAGACGATGTTTTAAAATCTCCCCCTTTACGACGAGCGTTCACTAATTTTGACGCTTTCGCAGTTTGACGCAACCCCTCGTTCCCACACGGTAACCAAATCGAGGTTCATTCAACCATGGGACGCGGAGCGGTTTAACCTCATTACACGATCCCGCTTTGATTTCCTTTCGGTTCACCCTGTTACTTAATCTACTAGATAGCTACTGCCTACCTGTAGTTTCGGTAAATTGTGAAGCGCAAAATCTTCATAGTATTCAGGATGTTTCTGTGCAGTTTAAATATCCCATAGCCACAGGAGGTTGTGATCCTGTCTATTGAGCAAAAGTTGTCAAAAAACATGGAACAAAAATAATTTTCCACTAGTCATCTATCGTTTAGTTCAACACGCAGTCTTAAGTCTAATGCTAGAATATAAAAATAATATTTGTTGAATGATGGATTGTGTCTATCCACCTCTGGGGTTCCAAAATAAAACCAGAACGTGCAGATATATTAGATTGGATATTCATAAGTAACCGAGAATCGACAGCTCGGCGAGTGTTGGCATGCTTTTCAACGATTCAATAATATGTATCTAGGTTGACAAGGTCATGGAAGACCCTGTGGTCTTCCATTTTGTGCAGTTGCATCGAAATGAAACGACAAATGAAACAGAGCTAAGTCTAACGCTGTAGAATTGATCTGGTTTACGTCATAAATGAAGCTGACGTGACCACAATAATGTCAATGAAGCGGTCATAGCCAGGCTTGTACCTAATCCTTGGTGCTCAACTAAGTTGAGATTCTGTAACTGTAAAGTAACAAATAAAGAAATAATTAGTAAATTAAGGTCCGACCACTGTGGTCAACGCATCTCGGTTAGTACTGACTTTATTGCAAATAAACAATTAATAAAATATAGACCTATAACTAAAAGCAAAATGACACGCTTTAAAGTAGGAGTCGCCGCCCGAATCCACAGTACCTTATCACTGAAACAGGCTGATCCCGATAACTTATATAGGGCCCTCTTCGATACTATAAATAATGAATTTAATAAAATCTTTAAATATAAGCAGGTTCAACTGAATAAAAATTTGAATTTTAGTGATTGGGCCACAAGAGGTATTTTTAAAAGTAGGGATAGATTATTTGAGCTATATGGAGAAAAACAATATAACCATTCTCCATCGTTCCTTGAACATGTAAAAAGTTATTCAAAATTTTTTAAAGCCGTGTGTATTATGGCTAAGTCTATGCATATCAAGGAAAAAATTGTCAAATCAAGCAATAAGATAAAAACCACTTGGAGTATTATTGGTAACGAGATTGGTAGTAATAATTTACGCGATTCTAAATATGAATTATTAGTTAATGAAAATAAAATAACCTCTGATAAAGAGGTGGCTAATGCATTTGAAAATTTCTTTCAAAATATTCCGGTTAGGTTGACTAAATCACTGACTTCATCCCCGGCAGCAGCACATTCTATTTTAAAAGATACCGTTGATGAATGTAGTGTTTCGTTATAATTTAAATATACTTCCTCATTGGAAATAGTTCAAACTTTTCGAGCATTGCACATTAAAAATACGGGTGATTTGTGGGGAATGTCTGTCAAAGTTATAAATAATATAATAGATGTGATAGCCCCTTATTTAGCTAGGTTATTCAATAAATGTGTAGATTTAGGTACTTTCCCAAATCTTATGAAGTATAGTAAGATTATACCGATTTTTAAATCTGGGGATAAAACAGACGTTAATAATTTCAGACCTATTTCTATTTTACCTACTCTCAGTAAAGTCTTCGAAAAAATTATATTAAATCAAATGCTGATGCACTTCAACACTTGTAATTTACTCCACCCTGATCAATACGGCTTTACCAAAGGCCGTAGTACAACAGATGCTGGTGCTAGGCTTCTCAAACACATCTTTGAGGCCTGGGAGAATTCACAAAATGCCATAGGGGTATTCTGTGACCTGTCTAAAGCATTTGACTGTGTTGAACACGAAACACTTCTACTTAAGCTCAGCCACTACGGTATCAAGAATAATTCACTTAACTTGATTGCGTCGTACTTAAAGGGTAGAATCCAATGTGTTAGCATAAATGATACCAAGTCATCGGGATCTCAATCTGTTATGGGTGTACCTCAGGGCTCGATTTTGGGCCCCTTCCTTTTTCTAGTATACATAAATGATCTGCCGTATTATATTAAGAAACATGCAGAGATTGTCCTGTTTGCTGATGACACTTCCCTCATATTTAAGACGAATAGAAATAAAATGAATTTTGACGATGTAAACAGTGTTCTATCTCGTTTATCACACTGGTTTACAACAAACAATTTGCTACTTAATGCTAAAAAAATAAGTGTGTTGAATTTACACTACCTAATGTACGGAATATTAGTAAAAGCCTCAAATTAAATAATGAAATTCTAACTATGGAAAAATCCACAGTTTTCTTGGGTGTCACCTTAGATTCTAAACTACAATGGGGCACCCATATAACGGCTCTCGCGAGTAAGCTAAGTAGGTCAGTTTATGCGATTAGAAAGATAAGACAGTTTACCGATGTAGAAACTGCTAAACTTGTTTATTTTGCATACTTTCATAGCCTCATGTCCTATGGTATATTGATGTGGGGTTCAGCAGCTAACATTGGTTCTATATTTGTTTTGCAGAAAAGGGCAATCAGAGCCATTTATAAATTGAAATCACGTGATTCTCTGCGTGAGAAATTTAAAGATATAGGCAATTATTAACAGTAGCCTCTCAGTTTATTTACAGCAATATTATATTTGTAAAAAGCAACTTAGGTATGTTCAAGCAGAATAGTGATACGCATAATCATCTAACTAGAAACAGACATAATTTGGTGACGTCATCTTTTCGCTTAAGTAGGGTACAACGCTCTTATATGGGGCTCGGTGTACGTTTTTTCAATAAATTACCCAAGTCAATACGTGATTTACCTATCCAAATGTTTAAGAGATATGTGAAATCTCAGCTAGTAGGCAAAGGATACTATAGCATAAATGAATATATTAATGACGAGTAACCGCCCTCGCTTTGCTTCGGTTTACTTATTTTTTTACACCTTGGGTTACATTATTGGAGTTTTATGAAGGATCCCTAATTTTTTTAAAATATAATATAGCCTATGTTACTCGGGGATAGTGTGGCTACCCAACAGTGAAAGAATTTTTGAAATCGGTTCAGTAGTTTCGGAGCCTATTCAATGCAAACAAAAAATCAAATCTTTCCTCTTTATATATTAGTATAGACAAAGACGCCTGGTAATTAGTGCCGCATCCAGTTCCGCGTAGGTTAGAAGATATTATGTATTTTTTCATGATTTTAAAAGATGTGCGAGGAGTTTCTTTCGGCTTTTCTTCTCCTCCATGACAAAGCACCTTTCCGAAAAGCTGGTAGATTAAAAAATGACGTGCATAAGTGTATCAGTGATACCTATATGAATAAAAGATTTTGATTTGATTTGATTTGAGAAATATCGGTAGTTGGATAAGTTGCCAAAAATATATTAGCAATTGGCCTTTGGGAGATTTTGGTTGATACGGTTACGCAACAGTAGTCATATGAGGCCTTCTAACTGCTTCCAATCTTCCGTCACTTGCGACAATCTCCTATTTACAATCTCCTCTGGTGTTTCGTTGCTAGAGTACACTCCTTCAGTTGAAGACATTACGCAGACCTTTTAGAACTTTGCTGGGTAGTATTCGGGAAACTACGACAAACTACGACCTGTGTGGCGCAATGGTTACCATGCCGGATAGATGCATCAAGGGTCTTGGGTTCGATTCCCAGTGAGGCGGAAATTTGAATGATGAGTTTGAATTTCTGTTCTCGGTCTGGGTCTGAATGTCCTTATCTAGTGTGTTGTCTATGGCACCTGCGACACAGGGAATCCTAGTGTGGGGCTATGAGTGTGAAGCGTTATTTATTTATTTATATAGTTATTTCGCAGTCCACAGGCACATAAGTACCAAATAAATTTCCACGTGATAAATATGGTTGGATAAATAGGTAGTGGCACAAATCCTACAGTGGAATAGTTCGGTGAGCAATGGTCAACGATTGATCGATGCGGCGGGCGCGGTCGCGCGTAACACTAGCCGAATGGGGCGGAGTAATTGGTTTGTTTTATGGTCACCCTGACCGCTTTCTTGAATTAGGCGCGTTTGTCTGTATATCAAAGCTCTATATTTTCTTATTCGGCTTTATTGCTTATTGAAGGTTTCGTTTGTTTGGTATTAATTAGGTATTTCTATCACATTATATTTGTATTTGTAACTACGTTTAGCGGCATACCATTGTAAATTAATTAGTACCTATATATTTCTCTGTAAGTGAATTGTTGTGAAATTCTTTTGAGAAATAAAAATCTTAAACCTATATCGAACTAAGGCATTTGACATTCTGACATACTTAAATTTCGTGGAAATAGGCCGCTTTTTTCCATTTGCACTCACAACTCCTTTGGTACCATTTCATATAGTTTTCTAGTGTATTATCTCGAGCTAAAATGAAAAACAACAATTTTGTCTATAGGTTTAATGTATCTAGGTTCTAATCACAGACGGTCGCTACACAATTAATGAGGAATTGTTTTTTTTGTTGGTTTGCAGTGCACTTTTTATTTCATTGACATTGAAGCACATTTTTAATCCGAATGAATACAACGTGCAATTAGCAGTTTTAAAATGTAAGCATATTTCTAGTAGTATGCAAATTGCGGTGTTGTTTTTCCACCCAAAATCCACGTTATTTGCTCTTTTACCGAAAAAAATAATACTATCCCTTACAGGATAGTGTGCATGACGAGAACATACTTATAAAAAGAAGAAATGTGCATATGAATAATGTTGGTATTTTCATTTGTACCTGGATAGAATATTTATGCGAGATGCCTTTTATTCCATCTGAGGCGAGATGTATTTCTGTCACTAATTATTCTCATTTACATTCCACACGCGTGAATGAATTTCATAATGCTGAATGCTAATAATAATAATGAAGTGAAAATAATTGAATCACGGAATTGCAGAATTACTACATGATTGTATCCTAATACGTTTAGCCTAAATTAATTTTGTTTTGCAGCGGCTGCAGTAAGTTATTTTCTTGGCAATGAATAAAAACAATCTAAGAAAACTCGTTGATATTTCTTTTGATCCGCTTCAAAGGTGCTTATGTTACATCATTTGCATGGAACGGAGAGTGGATCGATAGGCTCTCCAGTTCAAACTAATTAGTTCGGCTTACGCGAGGTCTCTGAAAGCTCTTTAAAATGCAAAGCAGATTGTGCAATAATTAGATGAGGCCATTAAGCTCGTATTTGGACATTCGTTGTCGGTTGATATCACTGTTTGTTCCCGCATTTGAAGATGATTGCTGTTTGTTTGTTCTGCCATTTAATAATTAGAAAATTCGAGTTAAAGAATGTTACTTTCTATCTTGTTGCCAATATTGTTACGATTGTTAATTGGCTGCAGTGACCTGTCTTCAAGAGTCGTCTAAAATTACCAAAAATCAAACGGAGACATGCTTTGTCAGGTATTATACCATTCTAAATAGTGGAAGTACCGAACAATCTTAGTGGAATTTTTGGCATAAATATGACCCTATGTTTTACAATATAAGAACAGCTTTTCAATCATTGATTGATAAGGACGTCGTGACACTTGGTTAGCACGTACGGCCCTCGTCCCTGGCAGGGTCAACGACGGGGCGGGTCATTGAAGTACTCCGATAGCTCTGTTTGAGAAGCTCTCGTGACCGACACTGTGGGATTTAAGTGTGAGTCAATGTTTTAAGGGCCACTTTATGTTTAAAATCACACCGTTAGAATTGTCATGTGCAGACATTTATGTGACAAGTAACATTTCTGTATGTCACTTTATTCTCTGCAGAGTGAAGTTATTTACTATCTACTATGCTATCTATACTATCTACTATACTATCTATACTATCTACTATACTATCAGAATAATGTTATTTTACAGAATTTTGTTTTGTTGCTGATCATAGTCAATAGGTTACTTACATTTTGTCTTCCACTGTCAGTTTTATTTTCGTAAATATACTTTAAAAGTTCAGTCAATATAAATATGAGAATCGGAGATGATACAGGTTATGTAAAAGAGGAGTGAGAGAAAAGAGAGACAGGAAATAAGAAATAGCTTTTTAGCTCACACTAAATGTAGAACGAATCCAAGTTTTGTGATTAGTATTTTAGTACCCTGAAATTGATATTAAAAGTCTATGCAAGTAAACACGTAAGTTTATGATCACGATAATAATATTAAGATACCTAAGACAACAACGTGAAACAAATGGTTTATTTCCGTGGAAGCGTGCTGGGCCCATAACCTGATGGGATTATATTGGACGTGAAAATATAAATATGGGAATATACATTTAATACTGTAGAAAGATCAAAAAGCAACACAAGAAGACTTGGTTTCAAAAACGGAGTGACAGCACTAGTCATTTACATTTTATTTTTTATTCGCAACAGTATTATGTCGAGTTAGTGCTGATTGAGGTTTCGCACATACGACAATACTGAAACGATACGGGTAAAGCAAACACGCGCGGTTTGTTCGCCCGCGGTGTAATTGGGTCTAGGCCGGACTACAGTACCGCGGGGGCTTGTTTGAGGCCGATTGTTGTACCTGATAAGATTGAAAACTGGAATAGTAAGCTGGCTTATGCATTCTTTTATTATTAGAAACATATTTATTTATTGTTTAAAAGGTGCACACCGATGTAAAGACGAGGTAAGGTTGCGCCACTTTACCAAATGAACGAGACTAATGTTTATAAGATTAGAACCACGCCTGTAATAATATACCAATGTTATGATCTCAAGATTTCGTTTGAGATGCTGAAATATGTCAAATCATCTATACTCTATACATCTATTCTATATTCTATATTATATACATTCTATATTCTATCTATATCTATACATCTATCATACATCTATTCAAATAAATAAAATTGGAGTGTCTGTTTGTATTATTAAAATAACTGCTTTTTACTAAGTGCATCTGGATGTATACACGGTACATATACCAAAACAACATTTTTTACATTTTTTGTCTGTCTGTCTGTTTGTTCCGGCTAATCTCTGAAATGGCTGGACCGATTTTGACGGGACTTTCACTAGCAGATAGCTGATGTAACAAGGAGTAACTTAGGCTACTTTTAGTTTAGAAAAAAAATAGTTTGTTAGGCGACACGAAGTTCGCCGGGTCAGCTAGGATTAAATGACATTTGTTGATCCAAGATCTCTTGAGCAGAGATCGGTTTATTAATACGGGCCTAGGAACTGCAGTATTGTAACGCCAATTAAGCGCGACGAATAATATTATTTGCTTGTGATAAATGTTATCAAAGCGTAATCTATCACCGTGAAGAAATTTGATGTGAAAATTGTTTAAATATAGCATTCTGAAGATGGATTCCCGTAGGCGACTACACCTCGCAACACTTTTGTTTGGCATTGTAAAAAGCAAAGAGCCTATATACCTTTATAATAAATTGTCATGGGCTAGTGACCAAAACTTCAGGTATAGTAGCAGATTGGCTCCTGATAGGTTGTTATATACTTCCTACTGCTCAGCCGCTTTCAGAGGAAGTTATAAATACAATGCTACAAAGTGTTGGAACAACATTCCGCCTCCTCTGCGTAGTCTCAAAACAATTAGCACTTTTAGACTAAGATATAAATTACTACTAATACAAGAACAAAAAAAATCTATTTAAGTTGCCTAAATTAATTTTATTAATGAGCTCTAATGATGACATACATTAAGTAATTAATAATAATACAATTCAATATACAAAGTTCAATTCATTCATTTTCAATATACAAGTTATTATAGTTATATAGTACTAGCTGCCCGGACAGACTTCGTTCTGCCAAAAGTTTTTATTTTTTTACTTTGAGATGTAAGCTATTCTATCTTTCAAGTTGGATCAAACTGCGCACAGTGTGTAAATTTGATTAAAATCGGTTCAGCAGTTTAGGAGTCCATTGCGGACAAACAACGTGACACGTAGTTTATATATATTAAGATTTGTTGGAATATCGGGGCCGGGGCGTGTGCGACAACCTACTCTCTGGTATGGTATCCCTATCAGATCTATGGGACACAGACACAGAAAAACTGGGCTAATTAGTAATTAATTAAACGTGCGTCGAGCGGTTGGCCAAGCTACAGACTCCTGTATGGTCCGAACTGAAAATCAGTGCCGTTATTATCACGGCTTTCGCTGAATTCGGTCCATTTTGCGACTTTATACCGCAGCACAGATTTCCTACTTTAGTTGGTGGAGGGTAAAAATAATAATTGTATGTTTTTTTCCGTTTTCTTATTTTTTGGTTTTGTTAAATTTATGTTTGACTTTTTTTTTTGTTTTGTTTCGTATTGCTTTTATTTTATTTATTGCTTTTAAGATTAAGCATCTTGTTTTTTCTTCTTCTCTTGATAAATTATTTAAATCTGTGCTTTTTAAAGTCGTAAATAAATATTTTTTCTTTCAAATAACTACAGCAGTATCACGATTGATGTACTTTCTTACATCGTTCATCGATGTTCAATAATACTACGGATTCTACGCGTTAAAAATATAAAGCCCTATTTCTATGGCTAACAGTATTAAAGTCGTTGTCTTTGTTTAATTAGGTGGAGAGTGTGGCGAAAAGGAACTACAGTCTGTAGGTCCGTAGCCGGCGATACGCTTGATTGTGGCTGCTAAGGATAGGTTTTTTATCCACAAGTTCCCTACCGTAGGTCTGTCTGCTCTGGAACATTGAAATGTACAGTACGGCCGCTGTATCTTGGCGCGTCTGAACATAGGCTTTGCGAACTTTAGCGCATGTAAGACAGAGACGGCAACACGAACATGCTAACATGTGACTGGTCTGAGACACAATACACCGCGTATCGAGTATTGGCGAATTATGTTACTGCGCAGCCTTCTGCGCGAAGTTCAGACGCGCCAAGATACAGCGGCCGGACTGTACATCTAAATAAATAATAGCATGTAGTTTAGTTAGTGAGAATGTATGTTACGTTTGGGGAAATGCGTTCGATTTCTGAGGTGGTCTAGTTTTTGTTACGTAAACGAGATAACAATAAAGATAATTCGTTTTTTGGTCATAGTAGCACAAAAGCAACATCTGTTTTCGTTGGTTTAAATCAATCTGATATTGTATGCTCGCAAAGACATAGGCTTCATTTACTTTACACGCGTTACACGTATAATACTATTAATAGGCGTAACTCAGTGGATGGAATCCAATAAAAGAGTAATGAAAAGTGGGCAATGCTCGCGTGGGCGAGTCGATGCGGTGCTGTGGCATGTGCTAAGTAAATATAAGATATTATTTTAACCCTGGACATATCTTAATGGTCCCTTGACGATCACAAAGAAATATATTCATTGACGTTTCTTAATTTATCATTATTATTAGCCCAACGACTTCGGTATTGTTATAATTAAGTAATCTCCCTTCAAAACTAGAAATTTATTTGAAATTTTGTTATTATCCTATCAACGCCACTTATTTATCTTAAAGATGAAACAAATCTCAGTATTGAGATTTGTACCCTTAAATGTGGATCGAGGTACGCCTCCGTGGAATCAGACATAACATAATTAATCAAGTGAAACATTTCATTGTTACAGGTAATTGCCGCAATATTTCCAAGCACTCCTGAAGCCTACAAAGCGTATTTGAGTTATTTCTTACATTGAGGTTGTTTCTCAGAAATAAAAGATGGTGGGAAGTAATGGTTTTACTAATTCTTCGAAGAAAATGTTGGGTAGTAATGTGCTTATAGTCTTTACCTATAATGCTTAGAAGAAGCTGGAGTTAAAATGTCGGGAGTTCGATAAGAGATCGTCAGTAGCAAAATTTTATAGATTCTTTCTTTCTTTTACTTAAGAAGACAGACCAGCGGGTCCATGTACTTTATTACATGATAGTAGATGATGATAGTACTTGGAAACCTTCGAGTGACGTAAAGACTCAATATTCGAATGACTCAGAGTAAATCGTCGTATGTGTCGTTTATGAAAGTAAAATATTCGAATATTCAGTATTTTTCAATCTGCTTGTATTCTTATATGTACTTAATTATACAAAAGGTATTAAAGATAGAGAGCTTTCCATGATGTTTCTGAATGACATTTCCTTTTGTTTAAATTAATTTAATTGTTTAGTAAAATGGCAGACTGTTCCAAAGCGGAGAATTCGCACTAGGTTTGAATTTGCTCTGCGGTCGAATTACTTGAATCTGCACTAACATTTCCGTGTTGTAAAAGCAATCCTTAGGTTTGTACCTAGGTACTCTAGTAGTTTGAACAGCTGATAATTTCCATTAAAATACTTCCGTTCGGTACAACTCAAGTTATACATGTCCAGTGGATCCTAAGAGCTGCATTAACATCTTCTTAGGTAATCATAACACACGTAATATCATTTACGGCTGCTGAAACAGGATTGCTTTACTTATGCTAATGCGATTAAGATATAACACGACACCTGCATAAACATAGGCTCTGTGTTTACGTTTAGATGTTGACAGGAGTTGAATACTAAACTAATACTGGAACAAAATTTACTCTAATTCAAATACTGCTGGAGAGATATTGGGACATGAGAATGGGGACGGTGTTTTACAGTTACGAATCAGATATAATAGGTGTACAGGATTTATATCAGCTCAGTGTATAAATTTGTTAATATACTTTGAAATATACTTTGAAAATATACACGATCCTTACTAACTTTATATCAAAAAGTAATTATTTAAGTATTTGCCCCCGTGCAATCTTCCACTAGAATCTCCCTTCCATTTCTGATTCAACTTCAGACTACGCCTGCCATTACCCGACCGGTCGATTTTACAATTCTCCTATGCTCCTGCTTTTAGACGTTCTTAGAACCGAACTCACAAGAAGTATAATGGCACTAAAATGTATTAAAAGTTTAATTTGCATTGGTGCCAGAAAAAATAACTTTGTATGAACATGAAGTCTTTCGAATCGGAATAATCGAAACTATTAATAATGTAAGCCCTTAGTTCCAAAAGTGGTCCAGGTGGACTCCCAGGGCTCCACGGGAGACTTGACGGAGGTCTTCGTCGGCGTGACAAAAAATCAATTAATTAATTAACCAATCAATTCTCACTTTTTCGAAAACTATTAATCTCTATATAATCTAAACTCAGCCGCAGCACAAATTTCCATAGTTAGATCTAATTTTCACATTTTTTTGTCTAGTTTTGGGAATATGGTAGAAATGTAGCTGCAGGGGGTCCACCGGAACCAGCTCAATTTTGAAAATGTTTTATGAAAAAAAAGTCTGGGAACCTCTGATGTAAGCGTTATTATATCAGCGCATACAATGACGGCGTATTGAATCCAAAATGATTGCATGTCTATAATCATGTGATTAATTAGGTATGCAATTGTGCTCTCGAACCCAATACGCTCAATTATTCCGTGGTTACCGAATTTAGGTAATAATTATGTTAATAGTCGCATTGTTATGGAATATTGTAAAGGATTAATTGTTATTATTACGGATTAAACAGTCGGTAATCCCGGGCATGCTATCCTAACCCATTTCTATGTATAAAAACCAAATTTTTAGATCGACTGATAAATCGATGTAGTGTGACATTGTGTGACAAGGAGTGGGAGGGGGTCCTAAATTTCGTGACGTCATATTTCAAAATCGAATATTGGTACTTATTTCGGAACTGCTGTTTTAATTTAATAATTTCTAGGTGTAAAATTTCATAAAATGTGACATCACACTAGGGGGGAGGTCTCACAAATGTGACCAGCTGTGACAAAGACGGGGGGATGGGTCAAAAAAGTCATGAAATTAGTGTGACGTAATTTATGGTTGGCCCCTTATCATGTTGATGACGAGTTATGGAATGGTTTTAGTAGTCTATGCTGAGATCGATCGATAATGCGCAGTATTAAGTTTATGTTCATGAACTATTACGTAAATATAGTTTCCAGTGCACTACTTGTTCGTAGTAAGTTCCTACATACGAGTAGCTGATTCGGATAGTTGAAAAATTCCCCGCGGATAGTCTTCGGTAACTCTATCAAAATCTCTTTTTATCTTTGAAACTAAGTTGCCAACTTTTACCTATATTTATTACTCGCGAACTTAGTTATTGTAAGGTAGCTTAACTTTTTAAAATGTAAGTTTAGGACTGCATAAATTTATTTAACACGAGTAACCGCCCTCGCTTTGCTTCGGTTTTCTTATTTTTTTACACCTTGGGTTACTTTATTGGAGTTTTATTAAGGATCCCTAATTTTTTTGAAAATATAATATAGCCTATGTTACTCGGGGATAGTGTAGCTTCCCAACACTGAAAGAATTTTTCAAATCGGTTCAGTAGTTTTGGAGCCTATTCAATGCAAACAAAAAATCAAATTTTTCCTCTTTATATATTAGTATAGATATAGGAACTTTCTTACATAATAATTTATCTTTAGCAGTCTCTATTATTAATAAATTGTAGCTTAAAATATAATTATTCATGGGTGCTGTGCTATAGAATACCGAAGCTAATGTTGGATCTTAGTAGTCGGAATACAAATTACACATAGTTTGTATATTAATTAAATATCTTAATAATACACGAAATACCCCTCAAGTTAGGAACCTAATTAATGCTAAGTTAATTGTATCAAAACGTTTCCCGTGCGTGTGTACCTAATTGTGTATTGAATATAATTGTAGTATAATATAGTGTAATATAATAATGTAGTATAATTGTAGCATCGACGATCGATTGAAGTACACAACTATAAACATTTAAACTGATGTTCATACCTTCGTTCGACATGCGAGATAATTGAGGCATTACATGGCATTTTTTGAAATTGTTCGCTAGCACTGTGAGGTGGTGCAAGAATTTGTAGCCGGCATTTCATACAATCGAAAAGTATCCTTGCAAAGGGAATAATTTATAGAAGGATCCTCGTAGACGGCGGTGAGAGGGGGAGGGGGTTTTGTATGGAGTGGCGCTACTTTTCTTACGTTCAGACGCGTCAGTATCGCAGCAGGCAATTTATTTCTTACTACATCTTGAACGGGAAAAATGGCACAAAGGGAAAATGTTTTTTGGCATGTTTTATCGATTTCAAAAAGTAAAAGATAACGTACCAGACGTTAATGTGTTCTTTTTGTGTTATTTTATTTTTTCTCTGTTTTATAGTGGCTCCATATTTACAGTTGTTTGCATATAATGATCCTCATATGATTGAATTAAGACTGTGTGCGACGCTAATGACATTATCACACGTTAAGAGATCGTTAACAAAAAATAAAACAGACTGTTAAAACTTCTTAAGGTCGATGCATGCGTAACGTGGACGGGACGGGGACGGGACGGGACGTGAAGTTTTGGAAACATCGTTTCATAGAAAATGTAAACGATATCGTATACGCCACGGTGGCACGGACGGGATGGGAACGGGGCACGCACGTATATTTATGCCCCGTCCACGTTACGTATGCATCGACCTTTAATCGTACATGGCTGATGAATTGCAGTGTGTCCGTGAGAATTTCTGCGTGTGAATGCATGAGTTCGCGAACCAATAGCCGCGGGCAAGTCGCGTCTCTTCTTTCTAGCGCTGCTCTCCTAGTCTTCCAGACTCGATTTTGTAGTCATATTTATTTGTAACATGTCTAGGATCCTTTGTTAAAATGTATAAATCGTAATTATCTTCAACTACAAGTAACGACTACCGCCACACTTCCTCTAATTGCAATTACCTAAGTTCAAAATCCTGCACTAATTGCAAAATCGATGCTCGAGAAATTTTGCTTGTAATTTGGAAGTTCATCATGTTTCAAACCTTTCGTAGATAAAATATGTATGGTCTAGGTTTTGTTATATGTAACACAAAACATTTTATTTTAAATGTTCTCACCACGATTAATATTTTTATTGTAAAGAGCCGCAGTCTGCAGTCCACCAAGTCAGCTACATAGGTTCGGATCCTTTGAACATTTTACAGAGAATGCACCCGGCATGCATAACGCAGTGATAATTGAATTCCCTGCCCTGGAACAACGGTGTACCTACGCGTAATTATGTTACTGTGTCATAAAAACATAATAATTAAAGTAAATTGGTGTTATTTATGGGAAGCATGTCACTAACCTTCTTTATAGACAGTAAAATAATAAAGTTGACCAGAACTCATACGAGACCTGTTAAATACAAATAGGTACCTTTATACGTAATAGGAACTGTAGTCGAAGTCCAATATATATATTGTAACTAGTGAGTAATGGCATGCATTATTTATTCAATGAGTAATGGCATGCATTATTTATTCAGGCTTAACGTTTCTGTTATACCTAATGGCTCACAATATGTCATACGTAGTGTCAGTGCATGCATTCGACCGCCACGAAACAATGGCACGGCCACGATAATTCATTTAGCGTTGGCTCTGCTGCACTAGGTTAGGCAATGTTTGTAGTACTAATGTTTGTAAATCAAATTTAATAGCAGTAACTGTAGTTATGTTTAATTACCTAACTATAATAGAGCACTAAACAGATTCACACTTAAGATATTTCCATATTAGTCCTTATATTTGCGAATGCATAGCTTATGCAATGATACCTCGATAATCTTGTTTTATAAATTAATCTGCAATTTAAATCTAATATATTTAAAACTATTCCATCGACGTATTGCGCTTTAAAGAACTGACGTAACATTAGGTACTTTGTTTCTGTAATTTCTTTTACCGCGAATAGTAAATGGTGTCCACGGGATGTTTTTAACTAACTAACGAAAGCTACTTCGTTAATTTTCCTGTGGATCGAGTGGGGTAGTAGCCATTTGAATATATTACGTAAATGTCTGCAAAGACTGATGAGGCGAGTTGCCATAAGATAAATAGAAAGGGGATAATGTGTTTATGTGTGGCTATTTAACGATTACGGCATTGAGATACCTGTCGATAATTGCGTCCAAGTGCTTCTGCTTTTAATCAGTCCCGATCTACAAAAATGGACCAATAGCGCTAGTAAGATTTTACTGAAGACTAGAACATTTTGTACCATTACCTGAATAACGCATCTTCGTATCTTGGTATTGTTTTGGATTCGAATATCGCTGCTATATTACGTAGGCCTCCCCTACATACACACGCCTTGTTGGAAGCATCTCCGTCACGGTTTGAAGATATCAATGGGTTTTAAGCGAGAATTCACGGGTTGGCAGACTAAGCCTATAAATTGCTTTAAAAACTGAATTTTAATGCCATTAATTAATATTTTATTTTCGACTTCCAGTCTAACGCCCCAACTCAGAGTCACTAACAGCTATTTCAATCGCTACTTAGTAAAGAATCACCATACAAATTTGTATTAAGGAGCTATTCAAGTATTCATTTAATTGTCTTATGTAACATACTCACGATATCGTGCGTGTTCATGGTGTTAAACCTTTTACATAATAACCTAAATATAAATAAAAAAATAATAACCTAGTCGGGAAGCAAATCCAAACGATTTGCTATTCCAAATATATATAGAGCAAGAGCCCGCGACGGCCAGACCTTCCTTATTTTATAAAAGCTGAAAGTTTCTCTGTACATGTCCCCTATATAGGTAAGAACGACCAGCGACTATAAAGTTTGGGTTGTGGTTCCCTGGGCAGGTAACAGGTAGTAAAGGTGTATAAAATAGTACCTAAAATTCGTAAAACTATAAAGCTCAAATTTTTTATATTTTCTTGGGGATACCTTTAGAAATCTCGTCATCCATTGCCGGACACTTATGACAGTTGCTACCCCCTGCCAGACACCCCTAAACTTTAATAAATTATAATTATACTTTCGTTATAGTATAAAAGCTAAATTTTATAAATGTTACTTGGGGACCTATAAAAAGATGTTACCTTATTGGACGGACAGTTTTAATGGTTTTTACATCTTGCCAGACACATTAAAAGTCTGCTGTAAGTGCGAGCGGTAGTGAAGATGTATAAAATAGTACCTTAAATTCGTTAAAGTATAAAGCTCAAATTTTTTATATTTTCTTGGGGATACTTTTAGAAATCTCGTCATCCATTGCCGGACACTTATGACAGTTGCTACCCCCTGCCAGACACCCCTAAACTTTAATAAATTATAATTATACTTTCGTTATAGTATAAAAGCTAAATTTTATAAATGTTACTTGGGGACCTATAAAAATGTTACCTCGATGGACGGACAGTTTTAATGGTTTTTCCATCTTGCCAGACACATTGAAAGTCTGCTGTAAGTGCGAGCGCGAGGTAACAAGGTATGCGTAGGTACAACCATGGATATATTATTGTATCTGGATTGCTGACCTTGTAGAGGTACCTGAAGTTCGGTGACGTCATATCTTAAGGACGATTCGACCAATCACTGTCCGGATTGAGGTTGTTCTTCATAATTGTAGGGTGGGTTATGACGTCATCCGACCTCAGGTACCTCTACAAAATTACTTATTCAGTTGGACTAATACATCCATCGGTACAACCAACGTTTTATAATTGATATTTGTGCAATTTTTTTGTGAAATAAAAGTGTAATTTTAGTAAAAAAAATCATGGGAGATACATTAATTTGTTTCCTTTGCAATAAAAGTGATGGTAAAATAATATTGTTCTCGGAGGAAACTTTAAAAAAATGTCAAACTGTTTTGAAAGTCAGAAAAAAATATAACCTTAAATATAAAGACATACTTTGCCTGATGAGTATACAGGCCTAATGAAAAACTGGAAAAACGACTGGAGTAGTAGTGATGAAGAAAATGAAAATATCGACGACAGTTAAGAAATTAATAAAAAAGTTTAATTTTTTTATATGTAATCATACTTTTTATCTTTTTATGATACAACATGGTTATGAACGCAATAAAATTGTTTTTTTTTATTGGATATCTTAAAAAATCGTAATCGACTAAGCATTCGCGCTCGCACTAACAGCAGAATTTCAATTTCAACCATTAAAACTGTCCGTCCATTGAGGTAACATCTTTTTATAGGTCCCCAAGTAACATATATAAAATTTAGTTTTTATACTATAACGAAAGTAAAATTATAATTTACTAAAGTTTAGGGGTGTCTGGCAGGGGGTAGCAACTGTCATAAGTGTCCGGCAATGGATGACGAGATTTCTAAAGGTATCCCCAAGAAAATATAAAAAACTTGAGCTTTATAGTTTAACGAATTTTAGGTACTATTTTATACACCTTTACTACCTGTTACCTGCCCAGGGAACCACAACCCAAACTTTATAGTCGCTGGTCGTTCTTACCTATATAGGGGACATGTACAGAGAAACTTTCAGCTTTTATAAAATAAGGAAGGTCTGGCCGTCGCGGGCTCTTGGGCTAATAGTACTCGTAGAACAGAACGGCCGTACGTGTCGTTTGAATGGTTTATGTAGTGCGGTCGCACCGGCCGGGCGCACGGGCGGGCGGATCGGTTGATGCTAATCCGGTATGGACTACCGATGTAAATTGGGTATTTAGGACGATTCTAGTTTCCAAAATACAGTTAATGAGCTGTATAAACATTTGTACAGGTATGCTTTCGTTAGATTAATGTTCCCGGTCTGATCTACCTAGAATAGATTAGATTAGAATAGAATAGAATAAAATAATCCTTATTGTACACACCAAATAAATACATTAGAACATAATATAAATAACGTGTAGTACAAAAGGCGGTCTTATCGCTATAGAGCGATCTCTTCCAGGCAACCTTTGGGCAGAGGACATAGAAATCAGTGTGAAAAGGGTAGGGTGTAGAGACAATATAACAAATAAGATAAACTACCTAAATATATGTAAACAAATATAATTGCATAAGTGAATAAATAGGTAAGCTGTAGGGCTGAAGCGCAAAGTATTATTTCAGAATAATCGATTTTTGCAGACACCTAAATACGTTCTTTGTTTCACTCTTTTCTCATACTTATTTCACGTAGTGTTCCTATACTTTGAGCATACCTAAGTGTGCAATAGTGGAAGACTCGGAACTGCATTAAGGCGCGACGTTGGAAAAGATACTTCACATACTCGTACGTTCACGCACAAAGGATTCTACACTTCCTAGTACACGCTGTTCGCATTAAAATCGACTATTTGCACTAATGTGTTAGCCAAGGAGACGTTAAGATAGGATACAACGCTGCGACACAGCAAACTAGGTTTATAAGTGTTGAGTAAAAAACTATTTTATAAATTTGAAACTTACACTAATCTTGTTGTAAATACTGCTTACAGTGAATATAGAATAAAAATTTCTTTAGAGTAAATTGCCGATACTATTTGCGATTACGTAAATAGTACGATGTAGTAGTAACTATTTGCGATTACGTAAGTAGTACGATGTAGTAGTGATTATTGGATATACGCTTGAGCACGTCTGCTCTCATCAATGTTTTGAACATCACTGCCTGCAGTAGTTACTTGGATACTTTTTATTCCCTGGAATAGAATTTGTTTAACTGGAATAAGAAGTGAAAGTTTGTTTGAAAGTTCTAGAAGTACGGATAAAACATGATTTGACTACTTATTGTAACTATTGTTGTAAATAAATGTGCTCCCTTTTAAAAGTAGCCAAGTCATTCCCAATAACCTCTCTGGTGTAAATAACTATATTATGTAAGTTAAGGAATAACTCTTCCGAAGCGAAGTAAAGGCTAGGCGCAAGCAAAGTGTAATATATATAATTTTATGTACTGGAAAACTAATAAAAAAAATATTAAAAATACTATGTTATTCTTAGAGCAATGTTTAAATAGTCAGGTTTTACTTTTTAAAGTAATTCTTTTATAATCCGCGCGCAACGAGATTGGTATGGAACCTTGTCGAAGTATATCAAGAACAAAAGTTCTCAAGAGGCGTTAGCAAAAAAAATGCTGAACAATAGAGATAATTATTTTTTAGTATTACCTAGTATTAATTATAAATTAATTATTTCTGCGATCTATCATAATTGTTATACTTAAAAAAATGTTCATGGTTGTAATCAATTCAATAAAAAGTTTAGATACATTATTTTACATTAGATAATGCCTATTTGCTTCAAGGAAATCGTCATCAGAGTTTTCGTTATTTTCAGAGCTTTCACTTTCGTCTGAAGTATCGCCTTCTGAAAAATAGAATAAAAATGTAAACAGACTACCTAGGTACTGCAAATGAAGGAGATCACTATTGGGGATGTTCTACTTTAATTTATTATGCTTCGCCTATAATATTAAAGCATAATTATATTTTATTTAAAATACAACTAGCATAATATGCGAGCTTCGATGCGCGTTTGCCGATTAAAGATATTTTAATATTTTACTATAGCTGTCAAATGTCATAGTAAAATCGCTACACCTGACTAAATTCGACTACCTTTTTTTTACATACAATATCATTGTTGCCGACGCTACGGCTTGCCGATGACACGTAAGCGTCTCAGTTCCAAAAGGTCGCATCCCATTCTTATCGCGCGCGGATTATACCGTATATTTTCTTTAAGTTTCACCAATAAGTACTATTATTTCTTCTGTACTTTGACTTGAAACTTCTCTTTCGTATTGGGAAACAATGAATAAGGTAAGGAAAAATTATAATTAAATATAAATCGTGTTTTATAACCAAAGTTTTAGTTCGGAGTAATGTTTTTAAACTGACTTCTAGAAAGGAGGAGGTAATTATTTTGTATGTTGCTTGCCCTGCTAGTATTTTAATCGATACTCATGAATTCTTGATACCTGAGGAGTTTTATGGCACTTAGTACAATAGCTTCCCGTTCTATGGGCACAAAGGGTCGTAGTAAGTCTATAAATATATTATGTTAACAGTATGTATCTATTACTAAGGTTTTCTCCGGATTATATTATTCCAAGGGGCTAGCTAATTTATTGCTGCAATAAAGCGGATACACTTTATGACTTTTGTCTATGTTGCTGCCTATTTGCTTAAAATGCTTTTCTAAATTACATAGAAATTATTTTAATGGGTATTTGATATTAGAGTCGGCTAAGACCTCTTTAGTACGAATAACCTGAACATGAATATTGAATTGAACTACCTATGCAGTAATGACGTCACAACTTTATTGGGAATTTTGTTGTGATGTTCTAAACTTTGGCCATAGGTTTTAAAAAACTAGATACCGATTGAATTGATTGAATTGATGAATTGATTGATGCTCGGATGAACTTTTTTAAAGCATTTTTTGTAATCTTCGTTATCGCTTTTGTATGATGTCTATATTAACAACGTATGAAAATCCATATATAACCATGAAGATTTCAGTTCAACTAAGTTTATTGCAGCAATAAACTGGGTACAATTTACGACGCGGCCCATTGAATATTGTTGTGGCATTGCGAAAGCTTTTTCAAATTAGTATGCCGATAAAATTCATTTTCCAACGGCGGCAGGACAAAGGACGGTCGGATGCGATCATTGCCCGCTGCCAATTTGCAACCCTGCCCCTTTTTAGAGTTCTGTGTGTTAGAATGAAAAATAGAACGCTTGTAAAGGCGCTTTCATGTCTATTTGTCCATTAAAAAAGTTAAGCATAGGGTGAAGTGATCCTATTATCATGATAACGCTTCACATAAATAACGCTTCACACTCATAGCCCCACACTAGGATTCCCTGTGTCGTGGGTGCCATGGACAACACACATAGACAAGGACATTCACACCCAGACCGAGAACAGAAATTCAAACTCATCATTCAAATTTCTGCCTCGCTAGGAATCGAACCCAGGACCCTCGGTGCGGCGATCCGGCGTGGTAACCATTGCGCCACACGGGTCGTCAATGATAAATGTATCTTCCTCTATTATCATTTGTAGAGGGAACTGATGATGCAATAGGTATTGAATTTTCATACCGAATGCAACACAGCAAACAACCAGTGTTTGTCAGGCGCAATCAATAATACATAGACGAGTTAGGTAGATTTATTTTATATCCTCCTCGCCCATTTTAAAAGTCTCTCTTGTACCGAGAGGAGTGACTATACGAGTATTATATGATTTACAGTACTGAACCTTAACTAGGAGATTCGAATTCCCACTTCACCTTTTTCACTTTACTTTAACGGATTTAACAGATTATGGTAATTTGGGCCTGTGACGGCGCGTGGGTGATGGAACGCCACGCCGCTACTGTTATTTCAAATTGTTACGTTACATTTGCCCGGTTCGGAGTTATTATTCAAACGATTGTTATTCATCATTCATTAATCTGATTTTGATACGTGAGTTTACTCTTTCTGTATTTGTAGGTACTCTGTATCGATATATTTTATTATGATATGCTACATGATACACCTAGTATTGGGGTAGTGGTAGTAACATAAAAAAGTGATGGATATAAATGTGGATGGACGAAGGGGACGAGGACGACCAATAAAAAAGTCAGATGGGTTATGTGAGAGACGATATGAAAGACAAGAGAGTTAATATAGAGATGGATTTATTGTCGATGAATTGTTTTTTAATTCCCGATAAAAAGAGGGGTGTTACAAGTTTGACGTGTCTGTGTATCTGTGTGTTTGTGTATCTGTGTGTCTGTGTATCTGTATGTCTGTCTGTGGCATCGTAGCTCCCAAATAGATGAACCGATTTTGATCTAGTTTGTTTTGTCCCACAACAAAAAAAAGGGAAACGGGCAGAATGATGCTCGAGGGACACCTGTTAATTAGGTCTTTCATTTCTGTCCTAAAAGCAATTTTAGATAATTTGTGATCTTTTACAATGTGACCACTTTTAAACATAAACAGGTTTGTATTCATCAATATGTTCCCTTTTACTATCTGTACTGTAATATACCTGGTTTAGGGCTTATTTAATGATATTAATAGGAACGCGTATTTAACTTTTCAGCATATAATCATAGAATGGCAATGTCTTCTTGACATATGTAAAAATACATTTCCTTCTCTATATGGCCATACCCTACATATACATTAACATACTATACAGTATGTATAGTATTCATAGGTAAGAAAACAATATTGTTGTGTATATTTATTCCAACAATATAGCTGTAACGGGACTGTGTTTGACATTAAGTTATTGAGGTGAAACTGGGTACATTACTATATGTATGGGATATTTTATTTCCGTAAAGGAATTCCCGACAGTGTATCGATAAGAATGTTATAGAAATTCCGTATATTGATAAACTTCGGTGCGTCTGAATCATTGAACTCGTGCTCGATAAGAATGAGAGCGAAATGTATAATAAAATCCAAGTAATAATGTTAGTAATGTGAATGGTTACAAATATAGGTTAGTTTATGATATGGAAACATTTGGTTTATAATGTAGAGTACGTTGTGGATTAATTCTAGTTGTATTTGTATTGCTCTTAAGGAATACGCATATTAAAATCTAAATTGTTTTATAACTATAACACTCAATCCTAAATCCTAATGCATGTTAATCGTGGTAATTGTTACGGGAAAGACGATATTTTCTTATCGTGTGTTCGGAGGAGGGTTCGTTGATAGATACTGCTATCGATAGTTTTAATGACGTCCTTCAACTACATCAGTAGTGGCCTGATGAGTTGATTATTCCATTTTAATAAACTGCTTTCAATTGTATACACGTTAGCAGGTTTGGTGGTTTTAAAGATGCGTGTTTAGTAGTTGGTTAAGAATTGAACATTTACATTTAAATCAGGGAGTGTAAGAAAGATAAAATAAAAATATGTTTTTAACATGACTTATAGGTACCATTCATTTTATTTTTTGTTGATTGTTATTGAAAAAATATTGTACAAAATATTTAATAAGTTAAACCTATTAGCCTAAGTAATATTATTTTCTCACCAATATTGTATCAATTTTGTAACTTATTCAACTACAAATATAATAAACTTAAAAAAAGATCCTGACACAATGTAGGCGATTCTCCGAACAAACAAGGTTATGTGTGAGGGAATATTTTATACTTTACGACTTGATCCATAATTTATGGAGCGCAATCTATTTTGGCGCCCACCGAGCGTTCCGAGGTGAAAAGGGTATATCAATTTGAAAGGTTCAGATTATCCGGGATGTAACTGGCCGTCCATCGGGTTATTTATTACTTTTGCAATGTATTGTAACGCAATTGTTACGCTGGATTGATATTTTATTAAATACAATGGCATGTATGTGTGGATGAAAATGTAAAAACCACACAAAAAATTTGATACATTGCTATCCGTTTCATAAACCAGTTTCTTTTAAAATGCGAATATAATGTGATATGGACTTAGGTTTTGTGTCGTGGTATTTTCATCAGTGAAGCGTTCTGTTTTGTAAACGGTATTATTTTGAAGATGTGTGGATGTCGAATGACTTTTGTGAATGTCGTCAACATTCCACATGAATGACCCAGCAACGTAACTCACGGTTGTCTAATGTTACGACGTTTTTAACCGACTTCAAAAAAGGAGGAGGTTCTCAATTCGACTGTTTTTTTTATGTTCGTTACCTCAGAACTTTGGACTGGGCGAACCGATTTTTATGATTCTTTTTTTAATCGAAAGCTGGTGGCTGTCATGTGGTCCCATATAAATTTTATTGAGATCTGACAATGGCATCCATGATGAAACCATATAAGTCTTAAATTTGTATTAAGTAAGTGCGACAAATGGACGAATAACTCTATATCACGCCAACCGATTACGATGATTCTTTATTTAATCGAAAGCAGGTGCTTGTCACGTAATCCCACATAAATTTGAACGAGGTCTGACAAGTAGGTTTTAGAGTAACTTTGAAGTCGGTTATTTTTTGTTAGTAAAATTTAGATTATCAGTGTAACGGACTTCAACCTATTAGCGGTTCAATCAACTTGAATCTTTGTTATGTCGAGACCTGAACCGAATATACTATTCCACATTTCTAATATCTGGATTGGTGGAGTTATAAATAAATAACTAATTCGAAGTATCGTCGAAGGAGTAATTAAATCTTATAGATGTGCCTTATAACCACTTATTCTTTCAATGTCTTAATGGCATTACATATTATGAATACCAATTGATATGTAAGTCCACTTTGGAATAATACGTAGGTCTGGTGGAATGCTTATGGAAGAATCTTTAAAACTCGGTGCTATTGTTAAAGCAAACCAATCTGAACTGAGTAAAGTAAGTTGAAATTTCTCATATTTGTAGTTAGTATAGACTATCACATCGTTTTAACATCCAGTCGAACGACCGAGCGCCTGACATTTCTCTCCAGTGTGCAGCCGTAAATGCCGAATATACTATGTTAATAGACACCACACCGTAAATGCCAATATCCACTGCCACAAAATGCCTGAACTAACCTTGTAAATGAACTAAGCTACTAACAGTGCTCATACTAAATTGTACACTATAAACTGTTCTGGAATTTGGCGCCCAACAAGGGACAAACTAATTATCCTTTGTGGTTGCATTGTTGAAATGTTTATTGTAAAATTATTGTCAACTTGTAATAAGGCTTTCTTGGTTCAAGTTCGTTATAAGTTTTACTTTTTTTATGTATTTGGTCAGTGATACAGAATACGAATGGTAATGGTGGTAAAAATCGTCTTCTGCCTCAGTTTGCGGAACGCGAAGAAACATTTCACCTATAATGCCTGCAACATATAATGCCATCTTGCTGTGGGGTAATGCAGCCAGTATAGAACAAATGTTTATACTACAAAAAAGAGCTATTAGAGTTATTATTTATAAACTTAGGTCTCGGGAAACATTCCGTGAAAAGTTCAAAGAAATAGGTATATTAACAGTAGCATCACAGTATATTTATAGTAATGTACCTTTTATACGGAATAATATAAGCGCGTGTAAACAAAATTTTGATAATCGAGCATGAGTCAGCCGCCAAACGACTCGTCGTGTTCCGGCTGGGGGCTTGAGAGCCAGTTCTTTCTTTCTTTTTCTAATGTCTTTCTTGGCCGGCAACGCATCAGTGATGCCTTTGTTGCTGATGTCCATGGGCGACGATAGCCACTTACCATCAGGTGGATCGTCAGCTCGTTTGCCGGCTATTTCCATAAAAAAAATCGCCATAAAAGAAGAATACACCAGTTAGTAACGTCATCTTACCGTCGTTGTAAATTGCAGAGATCTTTTATGGGGCTTGGTTTGGTCTACAATTCTATAATAAAATCCCCAAGCTAATACGTGACTTGCCACTGGAGTTGTTTATGAAACCTGTAAAATCTCAACTTTTAGGCAAAGGTTACTATACTGTAGATGAGTACTTAAAAGACAAAGACGCATGGAAATGACCAGCTCTGCAACTAATTCCGTTCAAGTTAGTGATTTTTTTTTGGAATAAATATACTTAAGATGTTCTGAATTTCTTTACGGCTTTTCTTCTCCTCCATGACAAAGCACCTTTCCGAAAAGCTAGATAGATAAAAAAAATTACGTGCATAAGTGTATCAGTGATATCTGTATGAATAAATTATTTTGAATTTGAATAAAAAAAGTAAATAATTTGAAATAAAAAAAACTTACAGTTTTACAATGAAAAAAAAATTTCATATATTTAGAATATACATACAGGATGTTTAAACTATTTGTTTGTTTCAAAAATGCAGTTTAAGAAGAACATGAATAATGTCCCTAATACTTTGACCAGGGACTGTAGATACGTAATACATTATGCTAAATGAATTTCCTCGTGTGTGAAGCATCACTTGCATCGTATCAGATGGAAATCTAACGCTAGTGAACAAGGGAACCTACAAGACGATATATTAAGCTGAGACGACAGGGATCTCTGAGAATTCCATTCTAGATTGCATCGTACATCAGTTAGCCGTGTGTGGCGTATTCTTGGAACTACACGCTTTAGTTCTCGTGGCTGGTCTCTACTTTAGCAGTTCTTTTATAAAATGATATAATTTATTTATGTGAACTCGGGTCTTTAAAACCTATGTTTGTATGCAATTTATAAGTGTGCATTTACCTTCTAGATCACTTACGCCTCAACTCAAGAGTCGCTAACGGTTACTTAAATCGGTCCTTAGTATAGAATTTCTATGGTGATTCTTTACTAAGGAGCGATTAAAGCAACCGTTAATGACTCTTGAGTTGGGGCGTTAGTTCCTCGAAGCTATATTTAAGTTTTACCAAGAAAATAATTTAAAACTACTCGTACAGTCTACTGATCAATACAGTTAAGTATTTGGAACTTTGCTACGAACAAATAATGATATCATCTGGAAATTATAATTTCTTTGCTGTTTATAAATCATATTACTTTTAAAAGCAATTTACATTATTTCATGTTATGCATATGAGCAATTTGTCTCGTTGAATCGCAAAGTTCTGAATTCATGATGCGAAAGTTGTTTCCTTCTTGTAAAAGATGTAACCTACACACTTTCCCTATTAAATAGAATTTCCCATTGAAATAGCTTGGGACGCTAAATAATACCTTGAGATATTCTTATAGTTGTACAAAAAGCGATCTCCGTGGAAAAACCTTTATCCTTTTACGCATTAACGTCATAATGCTTGTTGAATGTTTGCGTACAATAGATTTTGAGCTTGTATTATGTTGTATGTTGGTCGTAAGTGCTTTTATTATCGTTTCGGGGCTCGCAGGAAAGTTGCGTGTCATTATCGAACGTGTTGAGAACCCTTGTGACTAGGTGATTACTGAGGAGGTTTTCGCTTGTTTGATAATCTTTCTATAGGTGTATTTTTGGATGTTATTAATTACTGGTATTATTATTTATTCATACTTTTATGGATGCATTGCGCAAATGTTTAGTATTTGTGCCTCGTTTAAGTAAAAACATTTCGACCGTATTCGAGAACTTTTCATTTACTGCAAATTAAACGAAATTGGATAAACGTTTTTGGTACTAATTAAATATGTAATGCATCGTACCAAGTTTCAGTGGCATTTTGAGGTTGGCCGCAACCATCTAGACATTGCATCATTTAATAGTAATACACATATTTTATGCATTGTTAGTAAACGATTCCGTCTTGTATCTACGAGTAATATGAGATTATTGCGATGTGGCAAAATTCACGTCGATTCGACAATAGAAACAAATGGTAAAAGGTGGACCTTATTGTGGAGTTTGAAGTTTAAATGATTAAGAAGTTATATAAGAATTCCCTAAACCATTGCGTTGTCAAGTGTGGTCTCATATGTGAACTGAACTTCGACGGTTACATAACTTGAAATGGATGCCTGAACTAGCTTAACGTTGGTTCAAAATGTAGTGTTGCTACTGACTGCTATTTAGAGTAGATGCTAACGTATTCTAAATGTACTTTTTTACATGTTGTATAGGTACTATTAATTTGTCATCTGAATCAATTCCAGTTTGAATAAAATTGATGATTGATTCTTTGTCAGTTAATATTGTTAAGGTTATGTACAGGGTATAAATTC
Source organism: Thymelicus acteon (assembly GCA_951805285.1). Taxonomy (NCBI): domain Eukaryota; kingdom Metazoa; phylum Arthropoda; class Insecta; order Lepidoptera; family Hesperiidae; genus Thymelicus; species Thymelicus acteon. The sequence goes on from OX638234.1 coordinate 13,187,076, forward strand.
CAAATCATACTTAACAAATAAAATTATCATTCCTAAAAAATGCTTTCTGTTATTCACACAGTGTAACGCACAGCATAAACGAGTGGACCTAGAAGCATGAAACCTTCTACAGAGATTCCTTATTAGGGTTCCGCAGCCGAATGGCAAAAAACGGAACCCTTATGGATTCGTCATGTCTGTCTGTCTGTCTGTCTGTCTGTCTGTCTGTCTGTCTTGTCTGTCTTGTCTGTCTGTCTGTCTGTCTGTCTGTCTGTCTGTCTGTCCGTCCGTATGTCACAGCCACTTTTTTCCGAAACTATAAGAGCTATACCATTGAAACTTGGTAAGTAGATGTATTCTGTGAACCGCATTAAGATTTTCACACAAAAATAGAAAAAAAACAATAAATTTTGGGGGTTCCCCATACTTAGAACTGAAACTCAAAAATGTTTTTTTCATCAAACCCATACGTGTGGGGTATCTATGGATAGGTCTTCAAAAATGATATTGAGGTTTCTAGTATCATTTTTTTCTAAACTGAATAATTTGCGCGAGAGACACTTCCAAAGTGGTAAAATGTGTGTCCCCCCCCCCTGTAACTTCTAAAATAAGGGAATGATAAAACTAAAAAAAATATATGATGTACATTACCAAGCAAACTTCCAACGAAAATTGGTTTGAATGAGATCTAGTAAGTAGATTTTTTTTAATACGTCATAAATCGTAAACCGCAAAAAACATTGATCAAAGTTATAACGAACTACAAGAACTTTCATATTATGTTACTCGCTGCTACGGAACCCTTCATGGGCGAGTCCGACTCGCACTTGGCCGCTTTTTATTGGGTTGGGAAGCACTAAGAAGGGATTTTTTTAATTCATCCATAGTGTTAGGCTCAGCTCAATGAAACGACGATATCCAACAGCTATTTTATTATACTTTTCCATCCACAAGATAATTTTAACACTAAAATTAGGTTCTAATATTACTAACTTCCAGAGAGACATGACTTTTGCAACCAACCGTTCAGGCCAAATGTCGAAAGACGAATGAATCGCGTTTGGTGCTCTTTGCTATAACGTAATCGATACTGACTGCCGTTGGATCAATACATCAATACGCCTGACGGATACTGATGACAGTAGCCTGCATAAGTCAATTACCATACTGATATTCACGATAGTTATACAAAGAGAATGCATTACACTGTATTTATATAATAGCACGCTAACAATAGGGGTTGAAATATGTTATGACCATTTGTATGGGTATAAAACGAATATTTCAGTGGACTAAGGCCCGTAATATCAATAGCAGTTTAATCTATGATTTTCAGTTTAAACTGTCATTGTTGGTTCAACAAAGTCTACGGTCAAACAGGCCTCGGCCGCGCGTCAAATTTAAAGTATGTATGTATATCAGATGTTACATTATGTTATAACAACGCCTACGAATATAAGTATATTGAGCAACATTATGATTATGTTGGAAACTACTTCAGTAACAAATTAAACATTATTACGCTAACTTACACAAAATGTCCTTAAAATATGCAAATAAGCCCACCGAGCCGTGGCTGAGTAGCTCAGAAGTGCTCGCTTCAGCAAAGTTCCGACAACACTGTTCCAAGTTCAGCCACCGGAGAGTCACCAGACCTCATTATCCGTTCAATAAGAAAGCGGAAACAGCCATTGGAGACACTGACTTACTTTTAGTATTGGAGAAACTTTATGTTCAACGCTATTATTAATGGCGTTTTATTTGAAAACTATCTCTTGAGAATTCGGAACTGTTCCTTGTATTTTGTTGTGTTATATTATGCCACTTATAGCTGTGAATCCGTTAAAAGGACACTAGTTCATAGTTTTAGATCGTGTTATCAGCATCAAGTCATGAATGAGTGTCCGTTAGAGGAAATTATTCATCAGGGCCTTCTTAAGAAAAGTTGTCGGTTCCAGTTATTATCATAGTATTATAATCATTAGCCTTAAGAGTTTTTGGCCTTAATACCTTCCGGCAGTCGTGTTGGGTAATGACCAATCACGAATCATTTAATAAGGCGAAAGATTCAAATATTCTTTATTGTAACAACAGTCCAATAGGGTATTCTACTATGTTTGAAAAACTACTTCAAAATGTTGATTTTACTTATAAGAAGCCACAAAAAATATATTACGTTAAAATAAACAAGCTTTCTTGCCATAAAATTAAATTAAATTTAAAACTTTTTTTATTCCCGCAAAAACGCTGTCAACCATTTTGTTGACGTAATATTGGTATTACAAAAGTCATGTATGTACGACCGGCACTCATTCAACGTTAACAGCTTTATAGCTGACATTGACGCTGACACTGAACTGACAGTTTTTTTGCCTATAATAATGCCTATATGACGTCACACCATGGCGGCTCGTGTTTTAGGTCACGTGATATACAGATTGAAAATTACGACTTTTAATTTTAATATAATAAAATAATAATATGCTTTTATGAACCAAAATCAGAATATTTAAGTATATTTCTACATAAATTTTAATTTTTACCAAATTTTATAATTTATTTTTCACCACCGAAAGTACCCTATTATCTTTATTACCTATCAATCTCTTATTTTTTAGGTTTCCGAAGTAAAATCGGAACCCTTATAGTTTAGTCATGTCCGTTCGTCTGTCTGTCCGTCTGTCCGTCCGTTCGTCTGTCTGTCCGTCCGTCCGTCTGTCCGTCCGTCTGTTTGTCTGTCCGAAGCAAAGCGCCGAGACCCTTAGTGCTAGAAAGCTGTAATTTGGCATGGACAAATATACATATTTATTAAAACTCCAGAATCGTAGAATAAAATATTGAAAAATTTGAATTTTTTTCAGGGTACCTCCCCTACAGGTAACGCGAGGATGAATTTTTTAACCGTCGAGTACCCTATAGTGTGGGAAAAGGAAAGGTCTTCAAAAAATATTATGGGTCTTCTAAGACCATTTTTGGAATTAAGAGTGTGTTTGCGAAATTTGGCTTTAAAGTGCTAATTTTGGTTAGAGTTAAGTGCCCCCCCCCCCTGCTGGCTAAACTGTTGGAGTTGGACAAGTGAAAAATTCTTAAAAATAGGTTATAATGATGAATTTACAAGGAAAACTATCACGGTTATGTTAGCATAAGTGGTCAATGAGTAATAGTCTATAAACTTACTACTTCGGAACCCTATATACGTATTGGGCGTGACCTGACATGCACTTGCCCGGTTTTTTTATTTTCCAACAGGTGAAACAACGCAATCGTTCAGTACCTGTTGTAAATACATATATCCGATTAGAAAAAACACTTATTTTAATGCTGGTAAAGTTGTTCAGAAGAACTATCACCTACGAGCTTAGATCATAAAGACGAACAACATCAGATAATTTTAATAACATCCACGATTCAACTGGGTTCATATGAAGGAACCCCGTTGTGATTTAAAGCGAATAAAAGTTGCTCGTTCCTCCCCGTGATATATTGAGTGCACCGGCTTGATTTACGCGCGCCGCGTCGCAGGCTGTGCGCTTCACCGGTTAAATATCGTCACTCCCTGTTGATGTTGGTTTTAATACTGTACTCTTTTACTTGGAAATTAATGATCACTTGCTTCGATGAAGGTGAGGTGAACCTTATGGGAAAACTGTCTCTGGGTTCCCGATAAATGTTATAAAGGTACAGTCGGCCGAAGAAGTAGCTTAACATTTTACCGTCGAAACAGTTACTATTACAAAGTACTAAAATGTTAAGCTACTTCTACGGCCGACTGTACGTACATATGTCGGTCAATCCGTTCTTAGTGTACTTATCTTGCCTCACCTTTAGCTTTGACATTGTAAAATAAAACATTAACCCAGCAGAGAAACAGAGATAAAGAGAAAGAGAGAGATAGAGAGATAAATAGTGAGACAGAGAGATAGAGAGAAAGATATACAAAATAATGACGATGACAAAGTATATACATATAATGTTGTCAAGGGCAATGAATGACGGCAATCGTTGATGAATCTTCTCTTCTATTTTTTTCAATTAAACAGAAAACTGACAGAGAAACAGAATTGACAGTTCGATTTGCGCTCGGGTTGGTACGGCTGTTTTGACTGTGACTGACGCCAGCGAACGGCAGTCGGAGAGTTGTGACTTGTTTCTCTTGTGATTATCGATCGTTACAAATTAGAAGTAAGTATCAGTAATCTTAAATTAAAATTTACAAAACCCCCGACAGTTTCATATACACTTTAGCTAAGAACACTCTCGATTAAGTCTCATTCAAAAAAAAACTAGATCAAAATCGGTTCATCCGTTTGGGAGCTACAATGCCACATACAGATACACAGACACGTCAAACTTATAACACCCCTCTTTTTTCGTCGGAGGTTAATAATAGATATAGATAATTAATAATTTATTTACCAGTTTTATACAAAAACCTCCCGTATGAATATTATTAGTTTCTGTATATAACATATCCATTAACTCTATATTTAAATGTTGTGTGTGATATTGCAATAGTTCTCTCGCCGACTTACTATTGTTTAATACTTGTATAGTCGAGATAGTTGTTGCCTGTATGTTAATTATAATATATTGCAGTACGCGCGGTATGTAATTACTTCTCACAATAACGCGACGCGAATATCTTGGTGTTTGAAGAATGATTGATTAATGTTGGTTAATGATACAATGTTTATTTGAATCCAATATAGTCGTATAAATAATGATAAACAGCAATTAAATGTTAGGTACTACATTGAGCCTCGAAGAATGATTAAGGCAGACAATTAAGACACTCGTTATTTTAATGATTACGCGGAAATATTTGTTTCAGAGCGAGGCCTGAAAAGTTAGTTATTATTATTTTTTCAGAAACCATTTTTAGGGTTCCAAAAAATTGAAAAATGGAAGCCTTATAGGATAACTTGTGTGTCTGTCCGTCCTTAAGAGCCAGTTTATTCCAAAACTACTGGACCAAATGAGTTGAAATTTGGTACTCATGTCATTTTTTGTGACCCAAAGACGAAGGTATAAAGTAAACAAATACATTTTGAATTTTTTTAACGAAATTAAAATTAAACAAAAACTATTTTGCTAACCGTGTCTTGTGTATGTCAAATGAAAGGGCTTATTATGAGAATCCCAAATACATTTTTGTTATTGTTCTACAATGGATAGTTTTAAAAATATTCAAGAAAGAACGAAAATTAAAGCCAAAAATTAACCCCCCCCTTATCTCCGAAACTGCTGAAATTTTGAAAAAATACAGAGAATTGTTCTTCACTTAAATATTACAGGAAAATATATAAAAAGTCTATGCTCTTAAAAGAAAACGGTAAAAATACGAACAAACTTGCATTTTCAGTTGGTAAACATATTTTCCCATACATTGTGTATGGAAGAATATTTTTTTCAATTACTATGTTAAATTTGTCGATTGAAAAAAAGTCACTGCAATACCTTTTAAAGGCCAAATAAAAAAAAGCAATTTGTTTGTTGCTTCAGTTACCACAAACAAATTTGGGTTTGATTTAAAATAACTTATAGGAAGTAGATAAATCAACGTACGGAACCCTCTCCTTTCGAGTTTAACTCGCACTGGACCGGTTTATTGTTTAATGAATGGGTATGATATTAAATTATGAACCTATTTATTTAAAAAAATTATACGTATATTAAATTAATTAAATTAAAGTATACACGCAACTTATTGTTAGTATAAAATAACGAAATATAAAATTATTATTTGGGAGAAAAATAGTTGATATTAACTTTTTTGCATTTTTTCTCAGTAAAACACTTGGTACGTACAACAATACCTAGTCTTGCCTTAAATACTGAAACAAAGAAAAAAATATTTTTTTCTATTGCAAATAACATTTATTACGTTTACAGTGTGTTAGTTTAATACATAAATATAAAACAATTAAAAATATAAAAAGCTTATTCCAAGTGGTCTCCATTGGCTGCAATACAGTCTTTTAAACGTTGAGGCCAGTTATCAATAGAAGCACGCACTCTTTCCATGGGAAAATTCTTCACTGCCAATCGTACGGATTGTTTTAGGGACTCCAAATTATCATGGCGTTTAGAGCAAGCCATACTCTCTAAAACTGACCATAAATCATAATCCAGCGGATTAAGATCGGGACTAGACGACGGCCAGTCTTCAGCTCTGATGAAACCTGAAACGTTCGTTTCCAACCAAGACTGCGTAGACCGAGCTTTATGACCCGGCGCCGAGTGTTGCTGGAAGGACCATTCTTGGTTATTGAACATGGTGTTGTTAAGGGGCTTCACTACCTTCTCAAGAATGGTATCTTGATACACTTGTGCCGATGTTTTGATACCTTTTTCACAAAAGTATGGCTCAGTCACTCCTTCATAGCTAATACCCCACCAAATCATCACTGAAGACGGCTAGTGCCCACGTTGCACTCTGTCGACTAATTGGGAAGCTTCCTTAGAGCTTTGAGCATAAATACGGTCATTTTGTTTGTTAAAATGTTGCTCAATTGTAAAAATTTTCTCATCCGTAAATAAAATTTTTCTGTGACCTCCCTTTGCGTACCGCTTCAGTAGTTGTTTCGATTTTACCACCCTATTCTTTTTTAAATTATCAGTTAAGAAATGACCAGTACGTCTCTTATAGGCTGCAAGTCCTAAGTCATCTTTTAAAATACGCGACATGGTTCTAGGTGCTATCTTCATCTCCCGAGATAAAATCTTTTGCTTTCGGACAGGATTTCTTCGAATTCTTTCCCTTACTGCTTTGACCACCTTTTTCGTACGAACACTACGTGGACGGCCAGATCTTTTTCTGTCACAAACAGAGGAGGTCTTATTGTACCTATTAATAGCCCGGTACACAAACATTTTACTAATACCAAGCGTTTGGAGAGTTTTAAAAATTGCATTTGACTCCATAACTTCTTTGTGTAATGCAATCACAGCGATTCGGTTCTCTTTATCAGCCCACTCCATTTTAATATCGCAAAATATTGTACAATGTATTGGCGCCAAAATGAGAAAACTCAATGAACAATCATATAAAAATGATAGATTCCAAATTCAAATGTAATATTTTGTTTATTTTTAATTGTAACAGTATTTATGGCCAGACTAAGTATACACTTGAGTCAAACTCGTATCATAATACTTGTCAACAAATCATAAAAATTCCTTTATAGGGTTTTCACAAACTGATTTGTGTTTCGCACACCAAATAACTATTAAAGAACTAAATAATCATTATAACACTAAGAGAAAACGACGTAAAAACTAACATCTTAAAACAATTTTCATCATTGAATAACTCACGCTCGCACATCCTTAATTTCGTGAAGCGATTTGTAACCTTTGCACAAAATTATTATTTACGGTCCGCCTGCCTATGACTATAAATAGAAATGACTACGAAAACCTCACAGCTATAATAACGCTTACATGCTTTGCAACTTGGTCGTATTATATTTCGAAATACAGTGAAATCAACTTATCTGTGACTTTAAGGAGGGCGCTGCCGGACGCATTGGACCAATCATAGTGCGCTATTATTAAGATATGAATGGGATGGCATTAGTTCCAATTTTCGCCACGGCACAAATGAGTTCTTCAGAGATGGCACTGTACAGATTATACAGATATTTCATTCCACTCAATATGCATCAGCATAAAGTTATTTATAAGTTAAATTTCATTAAACAAAGCCGAATAACATTTTATATTTATGTTTATGTATTTTAAAACAGTCTATATCGATTTTATGCGTAACTATTCCGTGTTATTTTAAACTTTTGCAAAATAAATATTATGTTTAAAAAGAAATTAAATTATAAAGAGTGGAACGGAACGCGACTTGCGAACTCCAGATTTAGTTCAAACGCACTTTATACGACCAAAAGTTTCATGCACCTGTTTGTTTGTGGTTGCTAGGCGACACAGTGATTACGTCAATTCTGATCCGAATGTGAATATAGTGTAGACAAAACGTGCCATACTACGATTGTTGTCGTTTGGTCCATTCATACCCTACGCCGTAGAGGTGCTACGGCCTCTACGTGTTACGTATTCGTAGCATTGAGTCTTTGTCTACGGGGCATATCTTGTGTAAGCTCAAAAAGTTCCTTGTTTAATTTTTTTCATATTTAAACGAGGATTGCTTGTGTATTATCTCTATGTACTTGCATATTACTCTGAAATGATAAATATATTAATATGGGCTCACTTGGAGTCGTAGTTGGCTGGCATTATGTTTATTTTTAACTCGTATCTGGTATTATTATCTGGTAACGACGCACTTACGTACGTTGTACTTTGGTAGAATTAATTATATTATTAACAGACCTTTACATTGTTAAAACATATTTTTAAGTTAGCCTTTTTAAAAATTTAATGTATAAATATTGTGCATATAAAAATAACTTAATCATACTATATTTGCCTTAGAACTCAAATATTCAAAATTTCAGAAACTACTTACGACTTAGAGCTGTTTTCACCAAACAAATTTTACGGTCTACAATTTAAGGGATGGCTTTCATCTGCGCGGGCGAATATTAAGACTTCTACATTTTAAAGATAATCCTTTTTTGGTTGAAAATGATTTCAATATTTCATTTCAGTTTTTATACAAATTACGTTATCTAAATTTTTTACATGTATCATGTTATATCCTGCGTGTATATTTCGTGCGGTATACATTCGTTGTGGATATAAAATGGCGGCTCATTTTCGACAGTCACGCGAATAACTGTACAACAACACGTGACGTGCGGACCGTTAAAGGGGTATCGCTCTCCGTATTTTGGTTCCGGACATTTCGTTTTACATGTCATTCACATGTTTTCTAAAGTTTCTAAACGTACATACGCAATGGGTCGACCGATGAAATCAATCAATTGTAATTGATCTGTATTGAAACAGGATGAATAATAGTATATTTTTTTAGCACTGTAACTGATTCGCTCTGAACTAAGATAAATAATATAATTTTTTTTTACTGAATGAATCTTCGGTATATCTCAGTCATTGTCAGTTGGCGGCTCAGCCGTCTGAAAAGGGTTTACCAAATGCGTGTTTGACTTTGAGCGTGTTTGACATTAAGCGTGTTTGACATTAAGCGTGTTTGACATTGTGCGGATTTGACATAGTGAGTGTTTGACTTTATGCGTTTTTGACCTTAAGAGTATAATCCAATTTATCTACCTTCTATTTACCAATTATCCTCACTGTGGTATAGTTGATAGCCGTGACCCCGTGGTTACTTTCGAGTCTATCCTACTAGTCCAATCCCAATTTGGTACTGACGATGCTTTGAGCGTTTTATAACATGTAACATACATCGTAGCTCATCGTAACATGGCGTCATCATTTTCTTCATCTTAAAAGTTATCAAACTAGACTGGCTCCTATTTAAAATAGATAATCTAATTGGGAAATATTTTATACCCACAATTGTGGGTAGAAGGTTCTTTCCAAAATCCGTCTCGTATAAACTCGTAAAGTTGTTTGAAGTCAGGCTATACATTATAATATACATTTATCCTACTGCTTAAAACTAGCATCATTCGGGTCCGATAACTACTTTACTACACTACTGAGTATCGTTTGGGATGATGTTTTAGTAAGCATTTTATGTACCACTTGTGTTAACTACCACATTTAGTTACGTGAGATATATGCGTGTAATTACTGATAATAAGGAGATAGGTAGTTGAGTCGCTGTATAAACTTTTAATATTATTAAATGCACCTTAGAACAGTATGAATATAATACATTATTTTAATTAGTAAGCTTTCACCGCACCTTGGGTGACCATTTTGCATAACAACGCACACACTAACCTAGATATTTTGTCAAATATAAGTATTCTAGCGATGGGCAACTCGACGAAATTTACTCGAGTAACTCGAGTAAAATCTTTGGTCGAGTAAGTCGAGTAACGATTTTACGTACTCGAGTAAACTCGGCCGATTCAACTTAGCGACGAACGCGAGTCGACGCGGCGACGCGGTTCAACTCAGTCGGTGTTAATCGTCGAGTTCGTCGACTTCGTCGAGTTGCCGCCGACGCGCTTCGCGTTGCGACGATTTTACTCAGTCAACTCATTACTCGCTCGTGTCGGCTACTCGCTGAGCTCGCTGTCGCGTCGGTTCGGTTCGGTTCGGTTACTCGAGTTTACTCGAGTTTTTACTCGAGTAAACGGTTAATTTTGCTCGAGTAACTCGAGTTGTAAAAAGTATTACTCGGCCCATCGCTAAAGTATTCGACTATATGTATGTACATAGTCCAGCCGGTATGATTAAGGAAATGGCAGTATGTTATTATTACTTTGCTAGTAAACGTTTAAAAGGATTAAGAATGATTGTTCACCGCCAATGAATGCGATTTATTGCAGCTATAAATGAAAGTAATGTAAATAAGCCCATATAAAATATAACAAATAAATAAAAACAGTCACTCTCACCATAACACTTCCGAGCTGAAACTGTTATGATTCTCATGAAGACCAATTGATTTTAATAAGTGTTGAATTTCCTTTACCATTATAATTTATTTCTGGTAAAATGTATCAGGGCAACATATGACCGCACAGACCGTCACTCAGCCATACACGTTTAGGTGAACACTCCGATGTGTCACGTCACGACCACACAACCCAAAGCCTCTCCTTCTAAAATGTCTGTGGCAAAAATAAACAACCAGCGTTAACCTTCAGAGCTTTGTGATTCAGCGCATTGTAGTTCGTATGACAAATATAATATTTAAAACTAGATGCTTCGTCGGTACCGACCGTAGCGGATTATTGTTATTCTAAAGTGGATCAAAATGCTATAACATATATATAATTAATATTGATGTACAGGTATGATTTGTGATGGTGGAAAGGGGAGGGAGGAATTAAGACATGGAATTGCTAAGCGCACTGCAAAATGTATCCTATAGAATACTGAGTGGTTGTCAACTTTGCATCTATGGAGTTATACAATGTATATTATGTTATTTTAATGGAGATTATTCACTATTATTATTACTATATATATGTATATAGGGAATATTTATACTTTATAACATCTTAAATAATAATCATGTTTTGTTTAGCAAGCCATGTCTTTGAGATGAAAATAAAATGATGTATTTGTATGGTGATACATTTCTCAGCTACATTGAGATCGTAGGACATAATGAGACAGGATCAATCGACCTCCAGACTCTGACCGCCCGTCACCCGAACCACGATAGAATATCGGTAAAAATGTAGAAACAAAGGACTGCGCGTCAGGTCATTAGTTGCGCTAACGTGTAGAGATACTTTATAACACACACACACACACACACACACGCACACACATACACACACAGTTTGATTAGAATATTAAAGAAATAAACCCTCACACACACACCCGTACTGTTAATTCGATGTGATAAGGATCGCATAGAAATATTTATATGTAGAATGTAAAAGATACTCGTAGCTTCCGGTTATCAGTAGACATTTGATCGCATATTTATAATTAATTAGCTCAGGTTGTAAAATATCGTTTTAAAATTCTCTATACTAGACGAAGAGAAATAGGTTTAAGCAGATTAGATCAGAGCTTTACTTCTACGGTATTAAGGGCGTTTGATGTCACTCGGCTGTGCTGTGCACTGATAACGATGATGATATTTGCGCTATGTCATTTCGCTGTTAATACTAACGGCATAAAGCTTATTATTAAAGCTTTATTGATTACAAATATAAACAGTAAATATAAACATAGACGATAGAACAAATCAGATGATTGGAAGATCTAAGTAGAAATTTTTGAAGTAATATTAGATAAGTAAAGCAGCGAGTGGTAATAGTAAATGTTGAACAATGATTGAAACGGCGGGGAAAAGTTGTGAGGCAGCTGCGCGGGAAACTCTGGAGTGATGTTTAGCTCTGGACTTAAGTAAACTCCGGTTGTTCTGTCGGATGCCGTGAAATGTTTGTCGTTAGCTAAATTGTTAATTGTCAAGTTAGTACTCTTTTAGTTAACTATGAAATGTCAAAATCCTTGAATAGGAGTATGTCATTGAGTACGGGCCTTATGACACACACAAGACCTCTGTGTCATATTGTGTCCTTCATTTCTTGAAAGGTTTTCTGCGTTGAAGGCAAAACATTCTTGTGAATATAAAGACGGTCTATATCTTTTAGGCTGGCGCTAGACATAGCTTAAAACATGTGAACATTGCTTTGATTGATATGTGTAGCACGGGACGTTGAGTATTTGTTCGTAGTATTTATTCGTAGTAAGATCGTAATTTTTAAGATGGAGTGAAGCAACGAGTGCGTCCTTGAATTTGTGGAGTTGCAAAAGGCACACCGCGTCCCCAAAATCTACGTCCATCTTGTTTGACGTCTACCAGCATACTGTGAAGAAAAACGATTGCAAAACATGTCTGGCAGGTTGCTACAATATGTGTTCAAATGTCTTTGCAAAGTCCTTCAAAACAGTGTTCACATGTTTGTGCTATATCTGGCGCCGGCCTTAGAAATGAAACAAGTTATTGAACACTTAGTTTTGAATTCAAAATAAAAAGATAATCATCTTTTTCTCTCGCTTATCAACTGGGTATTATATTGTTTCGAATAAAAAGCAACCTTGACCCTCGCGCGTAAACAAAGACAGAAAGGCATGAAGGAGCTCATTGGACGAGAGGCTTAAGGAAATTCTAAATAGAAAATGACTCCGGCTAATTACCATGATCATTTGTCTGGTTGTGTTCTTAAATTGTTATGCTAAGGTCAGTGTCTGCATAGAAATGTGTATATTAATAAATGTATTAACAATAGTAAATTTCAAAGATACCTTAATTATTTTTATATAAATAAAATAAATATATAAACGCTTACACACTCAAACCCCCGCAGTAGGTTTTCACCTGTATGGCGAGTGGCATGGACGACACATATAACACATCACAATAATACCCATGACCCGAGTACAAATACATATCTGTCACATAAACATCTGCCCCGACTGAGAATCGAACCCGGGACCCCTCGCTTCGCAGGCAGGGTCGCTACCAACTAGGCTACAGGTTCGTCATATAAAACACCTATATTGTAATTATAATCCTCAAAGTTTGAAGTGAGATTATTACGCAGTTGAAAAATTCTTGTGAGTATATTTGAGTTTTGCGTCTAAACTCGTAGCTGTACACAAAACAACATCAAGAAATATTGCTATCTTAAACCCATCATCCATCTTGGGATATCTCATAAAATCATGCTTCTGTGTATAAATGTTAAATATTTCTCAGAGGAAAACACTTCTGACTAATAAATTTAAACGTCTTCTAAGATTCACGCCTTTAAACAATCCCTACGACTGTCTCTCTTTTCAGCACGATCTCTGCACGAGTATGAATAAGCTTGGTGTGTCAGTCAGTCAGTGACTGACAGCTGTGCTTATACACTACAAATACTACCACAAAATTACAAAGAGACCCATGTCTTCTGATTCGACTGACAATGGGTTAAGTTCAAGTGATAAAAAAGACCGGTTGTCTTAAAACTACGACAAAAACAAAACGCCATCTTCTACACCGTAAGTACAAATTGCATATACTTTTTCTCCTACATTCGATCCAAGTGCGCTCTCGTAAAATAACAATTTCAAGCTGCATAGGACCGTAGCCGCGTCTTCGATAACCTCGATTCCAATAAAGATTTCATATCTGGATTCAATATGGTAGCAGATTTTACGCTATAATCTGACGTAGCGGTGTGGAAGTCTTACTTGCCACATATTTCGATTTTAAAGCGGCTAGCGCGAAATATTGAAATCAATTCATTTTCTTTCAGTGATAGGTATCTAATATTTTATAGATTTCTGTTCTACGCTATTGCTTAGGAACTACCTAATTTAAATAATAATGTAGGGTTCCGTAGTAAAAACGGGACTCTTATAATTTCGTCATGACCGTCCGTCTGTCCATCATGCCCGCAATATAGTGCAGATAATCTTAGTGCTAGAAAGTTGCAAATTGACATGAAAATACATATTGTTTATTAAATTTTAATAAAAATGTTTTATGCTACGACTTCAGATTTAATAATTAAAACTACAGTCGTAGAATAAAACATTTTTTTATTCAGGTAATCTGGGTATCCCTTACAGGTAAAGTTGGAATGAATTTTTACAATTACGATTGGGAATAAAGAAAGTGGTACAGAGTCCATTGACGGTTCGCCATTGCTTCGTCCAGTGTACATTGGGTGCAATAAGAAGAAAGGTTGCCTCACTCAAGTATGAAAGGTGCCCTTCAACACCCTTAAACCATCGGACTAGAACAGTAAATTTTTAATGAGCCCCTTTAACCTTCATAATTTAGCCAAATCTTTAATTTGTTTTTGATGTTGTTTGATGTAGCATGAGACGTAACAGGAAATAACAGGTTTAATAAATAAATAATATTGACTTAAGTTAAATTGTTCTCCTGTCAACAAGGAGATTACATCCCTGTTTCCAGATGACTAGCTTCATTTATTTCAAAAGGTTTGTAAGGAAGTAAGTATCGCTCCTTACAACACAATATTCCGGGTTTATTTTACTACGGCACGTGCGCAGAATTCGATTCGCCTAAGAACCTGCAATTTTCTCCATTATAATAATATGTTTGTCGAGCTAGTCACAATCATTCGCGTGGTTCATCAAAATATTATTTGTAAATGTTACAATTAAATGATTTTATACAGCTGATAATACTGTATGAGACAGAGACGATAATTAGGTATGATTTTATAACATAAAAACCTACACGTTTTTAGAGTGACGTGCAACAAATCCATAAATGCCGGATTAAGTGTAGGTAAACTTAAGCCATGGTACTGTCACAAACGACTTGTACAAAGGTTCCATGACTTTTCAATATTTATGAAAAAATTTAAAGATTAATACCTGAGAATCGCGGCGGCGGCGGTACTTTTGAGTTCGAACGTGAATCCACGTTCCCGGTAATCGACGAGTTAATACGTCACGATGCCTGTTGTACTAAGTTATGTAACATACTAATATATCCAAATATCATTTTGAATTTTGTTGTTGTTGCGGTCATGTGTTGACATTCGAAGCTAGCACAACCAAGGCAAGAGTCCACTTGTTAAGAGATTCTCCACGGTAGCAGCTCGCCGTTGCCATGATAGATGTGTGCAACGTATTTGAAATATGTATCTATATCCACGGACATAAAAAAAGAACGGACGTAACCTTGTCTAATCGAGAGTGAAGCTGACAGCTGACAGCTCGCTTACCATGTGTGCGTAATTTTGTAATTTTTGATTCGCGATGGTGTCAATGTCGTAGCCGTATGGTGTCAATGTGTGGGTGTGTGTACTTGTACGAATACAGAGTTGGTATTCCTATGGGTGCTTCACTGAATTTGTTCTTGGGATTACGTCCGTCTTTTTTTTTTACGTCCGTGTCTATATCCAATACAAAATTCGTCAGATTCCGTTACTGTTATTTGAAATGTGAAATGTGAAACCACTCGAAACCGCCGGTAAAAACCACAAAATCACTGCACAGCTACATCTGTTCATCTTCTAGTTCTGCTAGGTTTTTCAACTGCGCATACCATATTTCGAATTTCAAAGAGTTACAATTTTGTTCTCTCAGGCTCGCTCCGAAAAAACCCCAGTTATCTCGCAAAAACAGTCACGTACGGAAAACTTGTTCTTTTTCATTGATGCACAAAAGTGTACACGTCATGACCGCGTGAGCCCTCCGGTGCGGCGCTCGTCCAATTAACGTATAAGAGGACTTTATCGCAAACCCCACACCGTACATGAGTTTCGTCATATTTTGTCTACGTTAATTGGTAGTAATGCTGCGTTAAATTTTTTTTTTTATTACAATTAAATGCGTATTGAACAATCTCTCGGTTTCCAGTTTGTTTTGAGAAACTTCCTAGTAGATTTTAATGAAATACTTAATGTATTGTTCATTAATTATATATTGTTCATTAATCATAATATTGAATTTCTATTCTGATGATGATCAAATAATATATTTGGTTTACGAGTATATCTACCTGTAGCCTACTTAAGTTAATTATGGATTTCGACACTTAGTACCGGTTTTAGGGTTCCGTACTCAAAACGTACGACTGTAGCGTATTTGTTAAATAGAAAAAAGAAGAATACTGATATATACGAGCATAGACGCACTGGATGTTCAAGAGAGTGAAACTTCTGTCTGAGTTAGCGGAACTTCTGCATTGTGAATTCAAAGCTCGTGTCAAAGGCATTCTTACGATGAAATGTTACCATAAACTGCAGGAGAATTTCAGACATGAATGTTTGGACGTGGGTTTGAAGTGTTTTGGGATTTCCATAACTATGGGTAGAACATATTACTTCTGACTTAAAATGGTAAGGATTATTTAAGTTATATGTTACTGACATTTATTTACATATTAGGCTAGGTGGATTTGTAAATTATACTGTCTGTACCGTGTTTCTTTTGTCATAATCCCATTTAATATTACAAATGTGAAAGTTTGTCAAAGTCAAGTCAAGTAAAGTCAAGTCAAAGTTTTTGTGAAGATATTTGGATGTTTGTTCCTCACTCACGCCACAACTACTTAACCTATTTGGCTGTTTGTAATGGAGATAATCTATACCCTGGATTAACGCATAGGCTTCTTATTCCGGGAAAGTTCAGGGTTCCCGCCGGATTTGTAAAAAAATTATATCCACACGCGTGAAGCCACAGGCATCATTTAATATCTAATAGTAAAAGATCGATATCCACACGTGCGAAGCCATAATCCATCATTCTACGTATACGTATAGGTGCTCTTTATTTTTATGTTGTTCTATAAAACTAAATTAATTAAAATTTCGTTTCGAAACCACTCTACCGTGGACGAAACTGCGGGTAAAAGCTAGTCTAATAATAATAGACTAGCTTCGACTTCCCTTCTTGTATCTCTTATAAAAGTTAGAAAAAAACTAAAATTGTGCTCTTCCTTTACGTAATTACCTGACTGTCAAGGAAGGGTTATGTTGTTGACTTCATAGAGCGACAACAAACTAATGACGAGTAATAGATGACCTAACAAAGCTGCATGTAGTTCCCACATCGTGTCCTCAGTAATACACGAAAGCATATGCACCGTGTGTCGTCTGAACTCCAGCCTACATGTCTACTAGTCCAATTAACGTGGAGCGGAGGCAATCTCCCCGGAAATTGGTGTTTGCTAGTGTTTAGAGCTGCGCCGGAAAATCTAGTCAATGTTGGAATGATTTTCTATGCGCTGCTGTAGAACACACACAACACGCTATCATATCCCACCATTGTATTCGCTGTAGATTTATATGATGCAAATGCCGGTAATCGAACCCGGAAATATTTGCTCTGTAGGCAAGAACATTACTAAGTAATGTATGGAATCGTGACAGAATTAATTAAAACTAGCTGACCCGGCGAACTTCGTATCGCCTAACAATTTTTTTTGTAAAATAAAAGTAGCCTAAGTTAGTCCTTGTTACATCGGCTATCTGCCAGTGAAAGTCCCATCAAAATCGGTCTAGCCATTTCAGAGATTAGCCGGAAGAAACAGACAGACAGACAGACAGACAAAAATTGCAAAAAATATTGTTTTGGTATATGTACCGTGCATATGTACATCCAAATGCACTTAGTAAAAAGCGGTTATTTTAATATTACAAACAGACACTCCAATTTTATTTATTTGTATAAAAGTAAAGCAAAGCAACAACCCATAATAAATTGTCCCACTGCTGGGCTCGGGGTCTCCTCTCACAATCTGAGGGGTACAGGCCATAATCTACCACGCTGGCCAAGTGCGGATTGGTAGACTTAATGCGGATTGGTAGGCTTTTATTATTTGTATTTATTTATTTGTATAGATGGCACGATATTCAGTATATTTCTCTCTCAATAAGGTTTTTAACAAAAAAAGGGTTGTAATTACGTCCTACATAGAAAATGCAACTAATGCAAGTAGATTAAACCGCAGCGCACTAGTACTGAAGGCTAGTCCGGATAGATTTAAAACAATTCAAGTGACGAATGAACAATGTATGTTGTGATTACAATGTTAATGTTTGTACTGTAAACCTGGTATTTTATGTATTTTTTTTAAATACTATAATTTTTTGTTTTTAACTACGGCAGATCATTTTTCCAGCTTGTAGTCGAACTCGGGTCGCTTCATTCAATAAGCACCACCGCTACACACTTAACAGTTTTCAAATTCTTACATAAACTTTTATTTAACTTATATTAACTTAATGAATAAGTCTTTTTAAAGTAAAAGCCAAGATCAAATGTATAATAAAATTGTAAGTGTTATTTTGTATAAGCGATATTTTGTATAAGCTTTATATGTAACATGGCATAAGGGTCTCGAAGTATGAAGCTGCTTTACTAATCAATCATTCCGCTTGATCACCTTCCTACGTTGTCGGTAGCTCAATCTACGTTAGAGTAATCTTGGGTGAAATTCTCATTCGCTCCTTATGTTTTTCTTTAAGCTTCACCATATTTTTATTACTATTGATCCGTCTTCATCACTCTTGTGACTAGAATAATGTCGGACTATGTTTTTTTAACCGAGTTCATTGCACTACATGATAGTATCATGTGAATGAGTACACTCAACTTCGTGATTTAGAATAATAATTATGTGGCTTCAACCCATTAATGGCCCACTACTGGGCATGGGTCTCTCCTCTTGAGGAGGCCTAGAGCATACTCCACCACGCTGCTCCAGTGCGGATTGGTGGATGGGTTAGTGGCCAACCCGAATATCGGTAGTTTTCAAACCGGCCGAGGGCCTCCGACATGGCTTAACGACTGTTATCTAATGATAACAACCGGGACCGACGGCTTTACATGCCCTCCGAAGCACAGAAAAGCTCAAGAAATTTTTGCCACTAGCGGTCACCCATCCAACTACCGACCGCGCCCGCTGTTGCTTAACTTTGTCGATCACATAGGATCGACGCAAGCCGCCGGGCTATGAGCGCTTCAACATTATGTAATTTATTAGAATAAAAACTACATATCTGAATTTACATAGAATTAAAGTTCATCAATATTTATGACGAATAAAAACTGTATATTCATATATAACTGAGCTGAGACCGATAATAATACCACCATTTTAGCCGTCACTGGCTGTAAATGAAATAGAAAGACAAATGAAGCTGTAACCGTGTGACAGCCGTTATCTTGTACCGGTGTGTTAACATTTTACCTGTGTTTCGTGCTCAATAAACCGTGCAGCGAGCAGGTAATTTTCCAGGAAATGACCGCTCGCCGTCATTAGCCGAACGTCCGCTGTATGTCGAGTCGGCAGAGCGACGCTTCGTGGATAAAAACTATATTAGCCCGCACTCCGCCCTCCCGGAGATTGTGAATACTGTCTATAGAGTGACTGAGCTACTAACTGGCTTTACCTTGTATCTTACAAGAAGTTATGCTCGGTGAAAATTGAGTAAGATGAATTAAAAAAAAAATCTTACATGGTTTTTATATCATTTTGAAATTATGTTTATATAGTTTTAGGTTAAAATGGTCTCAATAATGTCTTGTTCTATTCTACAATAGGAAAGCGTGGAAGAACTTCCGAAAAGCTGGTAGATTAAAAAAATGACGTGCATAAGTGTATCAGTGATACCTATATGAATAAAAGATTTTGATTTGATTTGATTTGATTTGAAACTATTTGGATATTCTAGGCAGACGCTGGTTGTAAGCGTTGAATATTCGTTCTGTCTATCTAGTGTTATCAGCTTTAGGTATAGTGAACATTTTATTTTAAGAACCTAAAATGAAGACAGCTCAGTTAAAAGATAAAGGCAATGATAATAATATATTTTTTAAGTTCTACGCTGCGTAACTACACTTGAGTCAAACTCGTATCATAATACTTGTCAACAAATCATAAAAATTCCTTTATAGGGTTTTCACAAACTGATTTGTATTTCGCACACCAAATAACTATTAAAGAACTAAATAATCATTATAACGTTTGTGACATCTTCATTATTTTACTATTGACCTATAACAACAACACACTAAGAGAAAACGACGTAAAAACCCACATCTTAAAACAATTTTCATCATTGAATAACTCACGCTCGCACATCCTTAATTTCGTGAAGCGACTTGTAACCTTTACAAAAAATTATTATTCACGGTCCGCATGCCTATGACTATAAATAGAAATGACTACGAAAACCTCACAGCTATAATGGCGCTTACATGCTTTGCAACTTGGTCGTATTATATTTCGAAATACAGTGAAATCAACTTATCTGTGACCTTAAGGAGGGCGCTGCCGGACGCATTGGACCAATCATAGTGCGGATATTATTAAATTATGAATGGGATGGCATTAGTTCCAATTTTCGCCACGGCACAAATAAGTTCTTCAGAGATGGCACTGTACAGATTATACAGATATTTCATTCCACTCAATATGCATGAGCATAAAGTTATTTATAAGTTAAATTTCATTAAACAAAGCCGAATAACATTTTATATTTATGTTTATGTATTTTAAAACAGTCTATATCGATTTTATGCGTAACTATTCCGTGTTATTTTAAACTTTTGCAAAATAAATATTATGTTTAAAAAGAAATTAAATTATAAAGAGTGGAATGGAACGCGACTTGCGAACTCCAGATTTAGTTCAAACGCACTTTATACGACCAAAAGTTTCATGCACCTGTTTGTTTGTGGTTGCTAGGCAACACAGTGATTACGTAAATTCTGATACGAATGTGAATAGTGTAGCTATGAATTCTCGTAGACGTTCTCGTAGCTCGTAGCCATTCTACGCGATAATGTATCTTGTTATTAAGGTCTAGTTTTCGTCCCAGAAACGGTTAGCTAGCGCGTCGCTACAGGCCCATTTCCCTTTTATTACTTCCCACACTAATATTTATGTAGCTGACCTCACCTCCGTACCCTTTAGACCCCGTTAGTCGGATGTTCAGAGTACCAGTATATTGATTGTACTTACTATATTAATATAATTCATGTAGGGTGACACACAGTAAACACTATTGTCTAGATTTTTACCGTTCACTTTATGTCTTTATTATAGTTGTAGTAAGTAGCATTAATTATATTGGTATTTGTTCTAAAAAGTATAAAATGAAAATAACCTAAAAAAATTATTTCACATAAATTTAATTATTCATACTGTAATACATATAAGGATAAACTTCATCACGTGTTGTTTTCACGCACTTTTATTTTATTTTATATATTTATTTAAACTGGAATCTATAGGTAATTCAATTAGTACGTATCAGGTCGTATGTGTCTAGCGAGACAAAGGCGATGCGTAAGATGACAGCGAGCGGTCGGCAGAAATAGATGCTCTCAGATAGCCACAGTAATTGGCTGTGGCTGTGGGCACCACGCTTTATATTAATTAGCAACGTATCGATGCCTGGCCATTGTTCATGTCTATGTACTAAATTATCAATTATGTAGAAGCGATAATGGTGAACATTCATGGTAGATTTAGATAATCGATTTACTATGATTGATAGAATTTTTGTCTACTGTTAAGATTATTTAATGATTCTGTATGAATGGAGTAAATGGTCTTTATAAAAAATGCAAGGTTAAGAAAATATTTTAAAGAATACAGAGGGTGTAATTAATGTAAGAACCGTCATTCTAATGGCTTATTTTACTAATGAGTGCGTATATAGAGTAAGTATGACGTGCATCTACGTGTACAGAAGGCCTTAGGTGTATTTTATAAAAAAATCTTAATTTTTCGTAGAAAGATTAGTGATATAATCGCCATCCGTGATAAGCTTACACAAGTGTGGGTCAAGCGCGGTCGCCAACAAATAAAATATACCACCGGTCGATAGTGGACGTTTAGTGTGACGAAAGTACCAGGCGTTCATGTTTAAATGGCAATCGATTGGCTGCGATACATACATTAACGGCTCGGCAGGACGTCGACCCTTTCTAGTTGAGGACCTAAAATAGCTGGACCTTACTTGAGACTTTCAGGTCTGTTTAGAAACTTTTATAATGCCATTAATCACGCACGACTTCAATCACGAATTTTACTATATTCACTGTTATTTTTCCTAATTAAATACAAGACAAAAAATCCTTACTACCTATTGAAGTAAGCAACTTTAATATTGCAAAGAAGGCCGTAAATTATGTCATCTACTTCATTGCTGTTAAAATCCAAACTAACTTGTGGCTATATTATATAAAATAATGTGTAACGTAAATTGATTTTAACTTATTTGAGATGAAGTACTCATTTAAGTGTTGTACTAGAACGCCACATGCTATAAAGCTGATGTTTTGATATAATCTAGCCGTGTGACACGGGCGGTGTCCATGAAATAGAAGCGTCCGATAGCCGGACGGGCGGTAATGATCGTGGCTACTAGGCGCTCATAAATATGCATCGAGCACGGCGCGTGTCTCTATTGCAACCGGTCATTTGTAGCTGTTGGAATTATGCGTCAGTTTATTGCTGAACAGGCTTTTTGTATAAACGTCATAGGTAACATTAGGTTGTGTTCACAGCCATAGCAGACATAATACATAAATGTTTGTTCTTAGTTTTTTATGTTGTGTTACCTAGGACTGAATCTTTTTATGACTGTATATTTCTTTCCTGTATTTTTTGATAATGCCATACCAAATGGCTAAGTTAAAAAGGTACTGCTATTTGTGCACATCAGTACAGTACGTATGGGAGATGTCTAGACGGGTCAATTATACGGTCGTTTAATTGTAAATCTCTGAAAGTTCCGAGGAAGAATATTGAGGATAAGTGAAATGTTAAATTAAATGTGTTCCGAATAACATTCTTAAAATTATGAACTTCGTGAGCAGAGTATTCACGATTAGATACTAGGAGGATGAGAAGTGGAAAAATATAATGTTAATGACTTAAATATATCTTGCTCAGTGATGATCCTCCTAGTCGGTTTCGGTCACAGCGAGTGCAAAAGCCAATAAAACAAACGCAGTCAATTGCGCAGGACATATTTCAGTACACAAATGGGTGCACTCTCTCGTCTGTCTGCCTCTCGCCGCAACGATCAGAGGAGAGGTTAGATGCAGTATCTAGCCGACGGTTTCTAATGACCCATACCGTCGCCCTGAGCCTTTAACAATGCCTTAATGAGTTGCCACGTCTGCCAAATCTCAATGCTTACTAAGTTTGTTCAGTAACAAATATAAAGTACATAAATCAAACTCCACAAATATTGAAGTATTAACAGAATTATATTGCGTTTGTGCCTCACAATCGGTCGGATGTCAGATAGCGAATAAATAGATCGCAGGGAGACATGAAAAAGTTTTATGTGCAATAAAATCTCCTTAATGTCAATCGGAGCCGAGTCGGGAGCATTTGAGAGTCAATGGGCTTTATAGTCGGGCATATTAAAGTCAACCGGGATAAATACGACTGTTGCTAAAGTTGATGATCGATCAACTTGGAGATCTTTTGACGGCCGATACTGATGTCCATAGACAAATTTATGATGAATATTTGCATTTAGTTTCTTCATTATTTTTACTTTATTGCAAGTCGAAATATTTGTATGAAAACAATAACAAAATATAAAATGAGGAAAACAAAAAGGAAAACGAGGAAAAAATAAAATAAAATAATAAGTAGAACCTTTATATCGATATATATTATATATATTTCATCATCGAAATATATTATATATATTTCAAATATTTAGGAGAATTAAAGAACACCAGGTGCTCCAAATCCGTTGTTGTTTTCACATCGGAGCGCGGTGGTACTACTCGTAGAAAATAATGTCACAACTTTCTGATATTTAGTGCGCGCGGGTTTTGTTCTCAGTTCACTGTTATGTTCGTGAGCGCAATGTTAATTCTGAAGTATATTGCTTATAGAAAACTACATATTGTTATGTACTTTTTAAAGTGTTGAACGTTGTAATTAAATAGCTTCCAGGAAAATTCTTGTACACACTATGGTCGGGATTACAATGATGCTATCTATAGCTTGAAGAAGATAACAAGTCATTGTTGCTGAGTAAAGAGATGTCTTGAGTTTGGCAACGACTGTTTCTAAATTACAGTCTGCGTTGTTACAGTGTTGTTGTTTATAAAACAAAGTTTGTAGGCGAGATTCGTGAGCAAATTCATTTCTTAGTTGTTTACTGGTTACGATGACAACAATGTTTAACGTTAGTCGTTGTTTTAAATAATTGTCATTGTTTGAAAAGTTAATAATTATTTAGTACTTGAAGCTCTTTATAACTTTGAATAAGTTAGTGGGCTGTTAGATTATGACCTATTCATATGTGGTTAACTTTCATTTATGTTTAAGCCTTTATTTATCATTATTTGAGGAAACTTTTATATTTTAACTCAACCAAGCATAACCAATATTCGCTTAACCTATTCGAACGTGACAACCGATACATATAGATACTCCATCGAGGTTTTAGCCCGATAAAACATTATATTAGTGTGTATGTAAATAAATGTACGTAACATGTTTTTAATTTTTAAGAAGATAGATTATGTAATAGGGTAAACTACACTTCTTAATTTTTTTTATGGAAATAGCCGGCAAACGAGCTGACGATCCACCTGATGGTAAGTGGCTAGCGTCGCCCATGGACATCAGCAACACCAAAGGCATCACTGATGCGTTGCCGGCCAAGAAAGAAGAAAAAAAAATTTCGCAATAAAACAGTTTTGTTATATGACCATTTTGTATATAAAAAAAAATTAAATCAATCCATCAACTAATTTCTGAGTTTTGCGGCTACAAACATACGAAAATCTTATTTTTATACATAGAATATGTACTATATATTTTTCGCGTTAATGTTAACGAGGGAAATGTTATTTTTGCGAGCATAATATTGTGTCGTAAATAACACTCTTATTAAGTGGTTGGATACATTGTAAAGGGCGGTCGAGTGTTGTAAAATAACTGCTAGTGTTTCAACACGCTGCCCGACCCAAGACTTGTTTACGATGGTATCATAAACCACTATATAGTGGTGGCATTCAGGTGGTTGTAATTGTGCAATACAATCTTAAGGTATTACATTGCAATGAATGGCTCACTAATAGAGAGCTACTGAGTTTCTCTATGGCTATGTTGAAAATATTGATGAATTGGACGTCTGTCCTTTTGTTTCTAAAAGTTAGCTGTAATCGGATAGTATTTCATTTGTTTTCTAGCTAGTTTATCATATATTTTAGAATTAGCTTTTTAAGAGCTTAATATAAAGCCATAATCTGAATTTTTATTATTATAGCCTTTTATTCGGATCCACTTAAAGTGCGAATTTCAATTTAGTCCAGTAACTGACTCTTGCTGATCCTTTGTAGATCCGTTTGCCAACCAGCAAAGGCCTCCTCCAACCTTTTCCATTCATGTCTATCTTGCGCCACTCTACTCCAAGTCACTCCTGCCACTTTTCTGACGTCATCGTCTCACCTTTTCTGCGGTCTTCCTCTTTTTCTTTTTCCTTCTCTAGGGTACCACTTTGACACAGTTTTACTCCATTTGTCTTTTCCTCTTATCATATGTCCTGCCCATCTTCACTTGAGCTTTTTGATCTTGAGTGTTATGTCTAGTACCTTGGTCTTGTTTCTGATTGTACAGCTTTTCATTTTGTCTGCTTTCTTCACATTTATCATACTCCTTTCCATTGCATGCTGGCAGGTTGTAAGTTTGCTTATAACATCATGTGTTAGTGCCCATGTTTGGCAGCCATACGTAAGGACAGGTAGTCTGCAGGTGTTAAATAGTTTGCTTTTAATATTTATATTAAGTTTTTTATTTTTCATAACCTCTTTGAGGGCCCAATATCTCTTCCAGCCGTTGGTTATTCTTCTATCTACTTCTTTGCGAACTGGATCATTTTGTGTCATTAGCTGTCCCAGATAGACATAATCCTCTATATATTCAATTTGGGTGTTTCCTAGATTTATAGGGTGTTTTTCACCATTCGTCATCACTCTTGTTTTGTCTGGGTTCATTTTTAATCCTACCTTCGCACTTTCCGCAGCTAGATCGTTTATCATTCTGCTTATATCTTCTGATGTTTTAGCAAATAGCACAATGTCATCTGCGAATCTTAAATGCGTTAGTGAGCTACCATCCACATTGATACCATAATTTTGCCAGTTTAGACCTCTGAAGATTGATTCTAATACCGCCGAGAACATTTTTGGAGAGATGGGATCTCCTTGCCTAACGCCTTTACCTATTTTAAATGGTTCGCATTTCTTTTCTAATTGAATTCTCGCCGTGCTGTTACTATATACATTTTTTATCAAGCGAATGTATTAATGTTCAATTCCTTGTTCTAATAATGCCTCCCATATCTTTCCATGAAATATCGAGTCAAAAGCTTTGCTGTAGTCTATGAATGCAATATAATATGTGAGTTGGTATTCGTTGTATTTCTCCAACACTTGGCGTACTACGTGAATGTGGTCAATCACTGAATAATCTTTGCGGAAGCCTGCCTGCTGAATGGGTTGGTGATCATCTAGTGTTCTTTTGATCCGGTTTAAAATGATCTTAGCAAATATCTTGTATATGTTGGACATGAGGCTAATAGGCCGGTAGTTACCAATATCATATTTATCTCCCTTCTTATACAGCATGATGATGTTAGATTCTGTCCATTGCTGTGGTATAATTTCTGTGTTTACGATATCATTAAAAATGTCTGTGAGGGCAGGGGTGATCACTTCTTTGGTTTGTTTTAGGATATCATTATTTATACCGTCTGGTCCTGGTGCTTTATCTGTTCCTTGAGTATCTATAGCTTTCTCTATTTCATGAGCAAGTATGCTAGGAATATCTGAGATCGCCGTTAGATCGACTTCATTTTGTGTTGCATTGCATTTGTATAGGTTTTTGTAATAAGATGTGCCAATTTCTAATATGTCCATTCTGTGGTGTTTCCATTTTCCGCCATCGTTTTTCATTTTAGTGATCCAATCCTTTGTATTTGTTAATTCTTTATATGCTTTCTTGATACCTCCAGTTTTGGTCACATACCATTCAATAGTTTCACCCTCCAACAATACGAGGAAATAAAAATAAAAATAAAAATAATTACGAAAAAATTAAAAAATGTAAAAATAAACAAGAAAAATCTAAAATCTATATTGCAGCCCTCAATGTACTCACACTTAAAAATGACGAAAATCTAGTAGAACTATCATATGCGCTAAAACAAATCAAATGGGATATTATTGGCCTGAGCGAAGTAAGACGAATGGGAGAAAGAATTATTTCCCATCCAGACTTCTTACTATATCATATAGGAACAACACCAGGACATCACGGGGTTGGATTTATTATCAAAAATCACCTCGCAAATTATATAGAAAGCTTTATTGGGGTATCTGAGCGCATAGCCATGGTGAATTTGAAGCTACCAGGATACAAAGATTCATGGTCTATTATCCAAATATACTCACCTACAGAACAATCAGACATGACAACAATAGATTCTTTCTACCTTGAGCTAAATAAAACTATCCAAGAGCGTGCTCACAAAAACCTCATTGTAATGGGAGACTTTAATGGCCAAATTGGTAAAAGGCGCCCAGAAGAAAACACAGTGATAGGTCCATTCACATATAGCAACAAAAACAGGAGTAGAAATGGAGAAAAAATCACGAACTTTGCTCTAGAAAATAACTTAACCGTCTTAAATACTAAATACAAGAAAAATAATAATAGGATGTGGACCTGGATCTCGCCAGATGGGAAGACAAAAAACGAAATTGATTTTATATTGACCAACAAGAATAGTTACTTCACCAACTTCAACGTCATCAACAAATTTAACTTCAACACCAACCACAGACTGATCAGAGCTGAACTGAAAGCTAACCAACCAAGAAAACTTAGACCAAGACAAGAACCAGAAAATATTAAGCTCGGAGAACATCAGATGAAACAATTAGTGATCTTAGAGAAAAATTCGCAGACTTCAAAGAGAAAACAAAGAACCTTGGAACACAGGAAAAATACAACTGGATAGAGAATTCTATTAAAACTCAGATACAACTAACCGCAAAAACCAATACTAATCAAAAAAAGTACTTGTCAACTGAAACTATAAAATTACTTGAAGAACGATACCATTTAATCAACACAAAAGAGGGATTAGAAAGAAGAAAGAATTTAGTGGAAATCAGCAAAGAAATCAAAGAAAGCATAAGAGCGGACAAGAGAAAAGTAGATTAATCTGAATTTTACCAAGAAAAAAATAACGACTTCAAAATATCTCAAAACCTACGCGTCAGATTTAGCTCAAATTTAAGTGGGACCACATGACAAGGACTAACTTTCGATTAAAAAAAGAATCATCAAAATCGGTTCAGCCAGTCTAAAGTTCTGAGGTAACAAACATAAAAAAATACGTCGAATTGAATACCTCCTCCAATTTTGAAGTCGGTTAAAGGCATAAAGGCTGTATCCCCGAGTGAGTCCCAAGCCATCTTCTGACATTTGTGCACTTAGCTGAACGGAAGAGCGGCCCATTATAGTGATTTTTTATTTTCTCTACTTTAGATCGTACTCTTGTATTTTAGTTATATCGTTTATCGCCCAGGTTAACACTTTATTTACTAATTTATATTTCTTGTACGTTACACAATTAAGTATTTACTTTGTGAGAAAAGAGTAGATCGTGAAAAGTTAATGTAACAAACTTTTTAACATTTCTATATTGTATCCTTTGTAATTGCATTTATTCGTGACAATTTTCCATTAATCATGTTTGATGCTAATATTTGAATAGCCCTTTAAATTGCTTCAGAATCACTCAATAGCATTTCGGCTCGGGCGGTTGTGTAACCAGCTGCTTAGCTTCGATTTCACACAAAGAATTGAACTGAGATTTCTCGACAGATAGAAAATATAAAGGCGCGGAGCATTTAAAATTTTAACGGGCGCCGCGACGCGGCGCGATTCGAAAGTAGAACGCGGTGCCAGCATGAAAAGGTAAAAAGATTCAAAGTGTGTCATTGATACCATTTTAAGGTTCTGTTATATTGTACAAGTATCAGAAAATTTAGTTTTATATTTATTGAACAAAACAGTAAATATTAATGGTCATTGGTTATTGGTTATAATTGTATCCATAGTTTCTAATGTTGAAGCTGTGGCTTGGTGGTGGTTGGTAGTGGTGGTATTATACTGATGAAAAAAGAGTGTCGAGTTCGATTTGAGGTTGGGCCAGAAAGTTACATAATAATAATGTATATGTGTAAAACTTGAAGACTAGTGTTTATTGAATGTAGGTTGTTTAATTTAAAAAAATGTTTTTGGTGTTATTCACAGATTTGTCCTTATGCTTACACTAATAACTTAAATTCACTCAACTAATAGTTGAAGCTAAATAACAAATGTATGGCGTGGAGTATTTTATTATTTTCTAGTTTATGAAAAAATGCCCTTGTGGGTGGGTGAAAATACACATTCACAAACTCCCCACTGGCGGCGGCAGCCGCGTTTAAAATGTTAACGCACGTCGACGCGCTCCGAATCAGAAGTAGGGCAATCGGGTGAAAAGGCTAAAAGGCGCCACCGGCATATCGTACTTAGGTACTTGCGGGCGTATCATATCACATAGTCCCACGTCTGGGTTCGCATGAACTGACCGGATGAGCTGCCTGTCAAGGGTTTCATTGGTCAGCGCGGATCTTCTTTTAAAGGTAGAACCTGAAATAATAACGTTAGAAGAATTATTAAAACTATTTATGATGTTGAGAAAAATTTCGCCGTAGTTTATCATAATTGAGATGCTATGAGAATGTAAGTTACAAATGATTTTAAGTCCAACAAAGTATTGATTTATAATATTGTAGGTAGCGAGAACACTTTGTTCTCGTTTGTTTGTAGTTGTGCCATACAACCAGTTATGCATACGTAGAACTTGGTCCATCAGGAAATCGCGGGCGCAATCCTATTTATCTGTATATTCTAAACAACATCTAGAGTATATTTTAAATTACGTGGGTTCCATAGGGACTTCTAGTAGGTATCTAGTAGGTCGCAAAGTCATGGTGTTCAGAAGAAACGCGATGTGAACTTCATATTAGATTACCACCGTTACACAACTTTATTTGTACATTTGCATTGAAACAAATTCAGTGATATAAAACAATAGAAGTATCAATATTATGTAAGAGGAAATAAATATGTTAAAGGGAAACTACGACTATGACGGGTGTGACAGTAACATGAAATATGGACAGGACATAGTGAGTTGTGTAGTAGGTTGTGCTTATATTTTATTATTATAAAATAACTTTCCAATATTGGCTACTACGACCGACCATGTATGTTATGAAATTTGAAGGAGCTTGTTATTACGTAAAAGGCAAGATAAAAGGAAACAAATGTTCCAATGTGCTTAAAACTACCATTACAATTAATTCAGTACGAGTGTACTGAATCTCCAAATATAAAAACAGTGCTACTACTACGAAAGAGTAGCGTTATGTGAGCAGAAAGCATTGATATTAAATGCTACTAAAATATCAACAAAAATGTTGTGTTCACGTGACAACTCTACAGAAAAAGTAGTTAGTAATTGGTGCGTAATTGGATTTCCACCGTAATGATGATCCTTGTAACGTATTTGGAACGAACGCAGAGTATCGAAGCCACTACAGCCATAGGCGCTATAGCAGTAGCCTTCACCCACAGACGAATTCGAATGAGCTTCCCCATTGACACAGTTACTTTTTGATTTACTTTGCATATTGCTACGGAAGAGCGCGTGAACATATTTGTTCACGATTTTTATTACTTCGTAAAGTTGCGTATGTGCAACAGTCATTTCAATTCATAAATTCAAGATAGTTTCTCTTGTTATTGATTGATAGTGTGGTAGTTTTGTATTTATGGCTTTAGGATGTAGCCTCTAACATACCACAGCTTAAATTTTACTTAAATCTAGTTTGTCACGTTAGTCTTTTAGATTTTATCCTCATATTTTCAAGTTATTGTTAACTTAGGTTCTTCACGAGCTAACTTCCTTTTACGAGCAACTGAGCAATATAATTCTAATTTCCCCAGCGGACACCACACGGGACATTTGACGAAGTCCAATGAAACTGATATAGGACGTGTTCATGATATATAATTCATATATTTAGTACCCCAGAATGCAGCGATATCTGGTATGTTGTGCAGTAGTTTGATTCAAGTACCGAAGTTATTGGAGTAAAATGTTAATTTTATTTTAGCGATCCCACGTGCATGGGTAATCCGTCTACGCTTTGTTACTATTTACTTATAAAATAAATACAGTGAGTCTACTTTATTAATAGCCCTAGTCATTTTAGGTTTTTTTCCACGTTCCTGGTATATCGATTTTAGTAGTGTCGGAGTGCATGGCTTCAAATTATCACGGAGCACGGGAGCACCTTATAGGAGGTTTAGAACTCTAGAGCATACTCCACCACGCTGATGGATGGAGGGATTACTGGCCAACTCAAGTGCTGGAAAGGAGGTGGCCAACATGTGCCCCGGAAATGGTTAAAATACGTTTATTTGTACAAGGGTTTAGTCCTCTGAAAAGACATGTTTTCTATTTAATATAACATAACTAGAATTTTAATTTTCTTCTGAACTCCGCAGTGAGTAGTTATAATAAATTAACAATAATAATAAGTTGTATTGTATATGTATACTTAATCTTCTTATACCTCCATTGCTATCAGTGGAGATTGACAATTGACTGACAGAAATGCGAATGTCTGCTATACTGCCATTTGCCAAATGCCAAAAGAAGATTTTTGAGTTTAATTTCTGCAAAATAATAATTGTGTTTTTGGTTTTTTGCCATGAGGTGCATTAATTGCGCGGTTGATATTCAGCGCATGGCACGTCATTCATCTTCGCTAGCAAGAAACCTTCAATCCATATTGGTACAATGAATCACTGCAGTACAGGTATGGCATTTTCGCATGGGGTGGGCACGTCACCAAGATCACATAAAAGCCCCTGCATCATTTTTAGACTCAATATTAATTACTGCTGATCTTGAATAGAGAACAAGTAGATGGGTACACCAGATAATCAGCCAATGCATCACCTTATTTACCTTGTTTGATACTATTGTATTAATTCCTCAATTTTTATATATGTGTACTAAATGTATATAATTAAACACTTAATAATATCAATGTGCAGTTTTATTTACATTGCGTTTGCTTGTGAATATTTCCAGGTAGGTAGGTGACAAGTTAATACGTATATTTTATTTAGTACTGCTGGTACTTTTTTGTATGAATAAAGTCATTATTAAAGTAAAATAAATAAATAAATGAATTATCCAAAAGATAAATAGTATTTATTTAATATAAAAATCTCTCTTTAAAACACTTTTCCACGATTACTTATGTTTTGCAGAATGTAAACCTACAAGAGCTAAAAGTGCTCGTAAAAGGAGAATCCCGAGTTCTACAGATTTTTATTGATAAAATTATTAAAGTAGATAGTGTAAGCTTTAATGTAAGGTAAAAATAAAATGTGTACATTATACTTCACAAGTGGGGCAATCGTCCATACAGATGTTGGCCACCTCCTTTTCATGCCACCCGAAGGCCCGGACATGACTTAACGACTGTCAGCTTACGATAACAACCAAGACTGACATCTTATCATGCCCAAAGTGTTGGAGTGCTTACTATTCTGAAAATGACTAAACTACTACGTAAAAATAAATTTAAAATGAGGCATTATACTATTTGTATTGTTTACTTAATATAAAGCATCGTGCTCTTAAACGAGTAAATCTCCCCGACAGACTCGCCCGTTGACCTTTAATTTCCCCAGCGAGTGTCCCGCTCTTTTGCTAGATCCGATTATAACAGCTGGAAAGTTATTTCCTACCATTAGGTGTACTGAAGAAACGCTTTGAGGTTTTATTAAAGTTTACGTTCTAAAATGTGTTATCACGACAAGTATTGTTTTTGTTTTACGGTGGTTTTTAAAATGACTGGCTCTCAATCAATCCATGCACAAGAATAACTTCATGCTTTAACTATAAATAAATATTAGTTTATCATTGTTGTTACAGTGCTATCAAGTTATCTATGAAATGGCGAAAATTGGAACTAATGCCGCGCCATTTATAAGTTCTTTGTGCTCATTCATTTGACATTTACTACGTCTCGAATTGCGTCCAATGATTGGTCCAATGCGTCCGACAGCGCCCTCCTCCAATTCACAGATAAGTTGGAGGCACTGTACATTTGACGACCCTGTAGCCTAGTTGGTAGCGACCTTGCCTGTGAAGCGTTGGGCCCCGGGTTCGATTCCCGGTCGGGGCACATATATATGAGACAGATAAATATTTGTACTCGGGTCATGGGTATTATTGTAATGTGTTATATGTGTCGTCCATGCCACCCGCGACACAGGTAACAACCTACTGCGGGGATGTAAGTGTGTAAGCGTTTAAGCGTATATTTTTTTCCATTCTCCTACTACTTAGTAAATGCCAGGTAAAGTTTACTAAAGAAAAGAAAACTACAATAGATACTAATTTCCTTACGTTCCATGAGATTTTAGTCATGTAAAAGCTTTAACCATCAAGTCTCTAAAATGTAGTCTCGAAAGAACACACTAATGAGACAACGCTTCATCTTCATAGCCTTGTGCTTGTCTCACGAGAAACTCTTAAGCTCTAAGAATTTATCTTCCTTGCAAGGTACGGCAAGCAATGGTCTTGCCGTAGTTATTAAAATGACCGTTAGTAACCTGGACATTTTTGACGTATTCGTATATTCTGCGTAGTCTTATTCCTTTCATATACACAAATACTTTAGGGTAGTGAACACAAGCAGAAAATTTATAAATACGAGTATCTTCCGTAATTATGATTGAGAGAACTATTTTATTAACATACATACGTACTCGTATGAGGAATTTGTATAGAATACAAATAAGCATAACATACATATACATTTAACAAAAGTGACCAATAATAATTTCTACTTATTACATTTTTAATGAGTTTCTGATTATATTATGTTTTGTTCAACGATCTAATTGAATAGTTAATTGTAATGCCGCCGTAGCCGTTCACTTGCCCCTACGAGTTTTATCTACTGGTGAAATTGCCGCTCCCTTATCTTTACTCTCCGCTTTTAAAATAACGTTAGCTTCTTTTTGTAATACAGCAATTATTATAGCTATACTGGCTGTACCCGCGACTTCGTTCACGTAGGAGAATTTCCCGCGTAAAACCCTATCCTCTGGGATCCCTAATTTAGTGGTATGAAATGTACTTGACGACCTATTGTTACCTATGTATGTATACCTATTTGTATGTATACCTATCTCCCAAATATACACAAAAAATTCATGAAAATCGGTCGAGATGTTTTTAGGAGTGCGACCACAAACACCGCAACATGATATGGCAAAATAGGAATAAGCCAGTGTGTGAATCTAGGAAAATGTAATAAAGTCCTTAAATTGTAATGCCGAAAGGGCGCGCTTCGATTCGCTCACCGGTGTCGCCGCGAGCGATTTTTGCCGCTACTTTTATCTGGCGGTGAAATGCCGCAAAGTAAAGATAAAGATCTTTACCTCCCGCGTTTTATTGTTTTGTTTTTATTAATATTCTTTTTGTTTGCGTAAATACTATGAAATATTTGCATGAAAATACGATAAATCTGATATTTTCATATTGAAAAATTAATTCACTACCACGATTCAAGTTGAATAATATGAACTTGTTTTGCATTTGGCTGCCACTATAATTTTTAATTGTATTAAGTTGATTTTCTTGCACTATACATATATTTAAAATTTTCTCTGGAAGTGTAGATATTATATATAATATTTACCACCCAAGATTTTGAATTGAGATTATCACACAGATTATCACTTCATAGTTATTGTAATAACCGAATCGATATATCATTTCCGAGGAAAAGAAATGTAGCTCTTAAAATGATGTATGGGGTAGCGAATTACCTCGTACTCGCATGATGTAAAGTTGGAGAACCAGCTGAAATTTTTATAACGTAAGCAGAACGTTTCTATGAAAAGAATTTTAAATGTTTCCTTAGTTCTTGCCCCGTGCATCTCAGAGATGTGTAAAGGTCCCAAGGGAAATGTACATATCATTTTCTTCCATTAGAAACAAACCATGAAAGCTAGTTGTAGCCATAATTTTTGCCTATATCTCACGCTACGGTGTACAAGTTACAAAGCGGAGAAAGCTGTAGCGTTACATCCCTTCTCTCGTCGTGGTTGTTGAACTGTATACCTACCACCCGGCTTAATCCTGAAGGAATTACGATTTTCTCTTATCCCACAATATACTTAAGGTATCGGATAAACAGTAATCCATTATCTTAAATCCAAGAGATTGCTTTATTCCATCCAGTTTTCCAGGATAACCATTTGACTTGTTTTTAAAAAGCTATTTTCTACGAAAGCAAACGCGGCGCTCATTCATCCTCCGGCCAGAAATATCCTTTGAATATTCAAATGCGAATGAATAACGTTCCTCCCCGGGGAGTCTTGAAATATTGGGCTCTGAAGGCTTTTAAATTTCATGACAGGATCAAATCGACAGGGCGCTCGTTGCATCTTAGTGCATTAATTAGGATTTTCCTGGAGCTGCGTTGCTTGAATATCGTTGTTTATTCAATGTAATTAAGTTATATTTTGTTAGGATATATAGGTGTACCAGAAACTCATGGCATTCTTGACAAGCAGAAAAATAGGTTTTTTATATGGTAATGAATTTTTTTAAAACTATAACAATTGTCAAGTCAAAAAAAAGAGTTGTATGGAATTTTATCTTTTTCTAAAATTATGATTATTTTCGATTGAATATCGACAATACCTTTACGATCAGTAACTAAAAATATTATTTTCAATGTTTATTGAAAAACATATGAGAAAAAAGGTGTACTTGAAAGACAATCTACAATATTAATACTATCCATCTCGTAGGATTGACTCGTTTTGATACTTATTTTTCTTGATTATATTTTCTTAGTAATTAATCTAATCATGATTTCTTTTTATGTAAATAGATTTGCAAATGATATTAAAATAAATGAAATTAAGAATACAAACATTGTTACAAATTCCAGCTTGCAAACATGTTGTGAAATATGACATGAAAAGTTACATCATGCATGGTCACGTAACTGAAATGTTAGAGAAGCAACTCATTATTATTATCTATTTATTCTCTTCATCGAATGAATTAAAAATACCTATACAGATAGAAATTTTTAAATTGTAGTTGAATAAAATAAATTACCTAGTCACTCTTATAATTAATTATAATATAAAAATATGTGCATAATTTAACATTGTTCTTTATATATTTTCATCTGAAGTTAATAAACCAGACATATAATGTGAATTATTAAACTAACACTATGATAAAAATATCAACGATCAACAAGTTTTATTCCAATTTCCCCAACGCTTGGGAGTGTTGCGTCTCCAATTTTAATTACCCCATTTTGCCATCAGATCCTGGTACATCTATAGTAGTAACAATAATATCAGTGTCTAAGGGGCTACATCCTTTACATCCATTACTAGCGTTCGATGGCCGGCTGATCTGGTGAACAGCATAAGCAACGTCGTGTAAAGCGTCAAGTTTCTTTATTTAGTAATAGGGTATTACCTACTGCGTAGCTCTGTTGATAGTCTATCATTGTTATAAATGATTACAAATGATACAGTGTGTGAATTTGTTTATAAAGTAAGAGCCAGATGACAAGGAGGCTCAAACTTTCCTTCCTGTCTGGCAAAATGTTCATTTTATGTACAAGTATATCATTCTGTTATTATATCTAATACCTTTAAACGAGCGATTCTCGTAATATATAATCTGAGTCTCGAAAACGGCTCCAACCATTTTAATGAAATTTAGTATGCAGGGGGTTTCAGGGGCGATAAATCGATCTAGCTAGGATTAATTTTTAGGAAATGTCGTTTTATCCGTGTTTTCAGGCAATGAAAAACTGGTACAATAGACTCTTCCTGACATCTATTGGCGAGTAGCAACATTAAAGCTACTTCATACAATGGCGTTGTTAAGCAACACTAAGCCAATGATTTCCAAAAAACACGATTTACAAAAAAAAAATTACTGAGCAAAGCTCGGTCGTCCGGGTACTAGTACCCAATACGGGAAATGACCATATTCCATCATGTGTCTTCACTCTGTGTTTCTCTGTTGCTTTAGTCTACATTATTATATTTCAGTATTTACGCACACTGAATAAAAAGAGCAGCTTCCATTTACTCATTCCGTCGTTAAAATATGTGAGCCATTCGCGCGAACATCCTGTGAATGAGATGTTTCAGCATTACACGATAATTCACGAATTTATGAATAGGTTAAATAGAGCGAGCTCCTTGTATTCATCTCCGTGCATTTAATTTCCGCGGGCCGTTGCTGCCGGGAGTGGACTGAATAAATCCACGACATTACTTTTACGTCCTCTGCCCGTAATACACTGAGCTCATTTGTTAGGAGATTTTGGTTTTTAGTGCCACAGGGGTATGAGTGTGTAAGCGTTTATTTTAATAATTTCTTTAATGTTATTTTTACAAGCAAGGGAGATTATGACATTATTATAATTAATGTATATTCTAAAAGAAAGGGGGAGACTGGCTGAGACTGCGATAGCAAAGCAAAAGCAAAGCAACAACCCATAATTGTCCCACTGCTGGGCTCGGGGTCTCCTCTCACAATGTGAGGGGTACAGGCCATAGTCTACCACGCTAGCCAAGTGCGGATTGGTAGACTTCACACACCTTTGAGAATATTAAGGCTAACTCTCAGGTGTGCAGACTTCCTCGCGATGTTATCCTTCACCGAAGCAAGTGATAATTAACTTGTAATACATACATAATATTTGAAAATTAGAGGTGCGTGCTAGGATTTGAACTCGGGCCCCTGTGTTCGGGAGACCAACGTTCTAATAGTTAAGCTATCAATGATGCATATTTATCTATACATCTATACAAATAAATAAAATTGAAGTGTCTGTTTGTAATATTAAAATAACTGCATTTTACTAAGTGCATTTGGATGTATACACGGTACGTATACCAAAACATTTTTTTAAATTTTTGTCTGTCTGTCTTTTTGTTCCGGCTAATCTCTGAAATGGCTGGTCCGATTTTGACGTGACTTTCATTGGCAGATGGCTGATGTAACTGGGAACGTAACTTATGTAACTTAGGCTACTTTTATTTTAGAAAAAAATAGTTTGTTAGGCGATACGAAGTTCGCCGGGTCAGCTAGTTTATTGTATAATACATTTACTTTGATGTTGGGGTCCTTGACCAC
Organism: Thymelicus acteon; assembly: GCA_951805285.1. Taxonomy (NCBI): domain Eukaryota; kingdom Metazoa; phylum Arthropoda; class Insecta; order Lepidoptera; family Hesperiidae; genus Thymelicus; species Thymelicus acteon. The sequence goes on from OX638234.1 coordinate 13,225,457, forward strand.
GCTAAATGCCCGCGTAAAATTTTCCTGTATGGGTAAAATAAGACGAACAAAGGACCCATTCATGTCGTGCATTGTTTTGGTCAGCGTAACAAAAAAAAGTCACTATTTTTTATCACACGTCGGTTTCGATTTGAATATGTGAACGTTTGTTACAGTAGATTTGCTAGAATTATTTAGTGGCCTATTACGGTTTGTCAGTTTTGGACTAGATATGCAAATGTATCGAACAACTGAACATGATGAACCAGTTGAAATATTATATTTTCAAACTATACTTTCCTAGTAACTTATTTGCATATCTTTAAGAAAATATAAAATTAATTTGGCAGAACAAGTAAATTAAGTGTATTTAGGAAATTGGAATCGCTAGCGTGTAATATGTACTTAAGTAAAATTATTGTCAAAGGAAAGCTATTACTGTACTATTAATCCAGATGTAGATTATAATGACTGGTATATAAATATTATTCCCGAACTTAATGATGGTAATATAAATATTGTGTTGTATAATTATCGAAGCGAACATTGGTTTAGCTGCCATGTGTACACTCATTTCTATCGATTTCAATATTTGTAGCGACATGAACATTACGTTTGGTTAGAACTCGAGTTATAAGTGACCTCCTGCATTTTATTTTTACAGTTTAGGAGGCCTGTTGTTTATGGTAGACGTTTGTCCCGCAGTTCATTCGATTCGATTACGAAATAAAGAAGGAAAGAAGTGAAATTGAGAAAAGTCATTATTTTGCTATCAAACAATCATAAAATTAGAGTTAGATAAGGAAGTGAGTAGAGAACGTCACCTAATTTGAACACATCGTCGTTAAAACCTCTTATGTGTTATGTGCCATTTTTTTCAAAATAACTTTTTGACGTCAAATGATTCTACACTTTGAACCACTATCGAATTTAAGAACTCTCATGTGTGTTCGACGTTTCCATCGTAATTTATTCACCAAATTCAAAATCACCTATGTGCTTGCTAAACAAAACTTCATCGATTTTTATCGATTCCCTCAAAAAGCTGATTTTTTACACATAAGAGGTCTTAAAGTCGCAACGACGACATACTAGCTGTCGTCTTGACCTTACTACTAACGTGGCCCAACTTAGCCGAACTTTATTCAAAAAACTATGTTTAGAAGGAAAACCACATTTTTGTTTCTTTCTAAGTGTATTGATCAACAACTTATTGAATTAATTATTATTATCTAACATTATTAAATTCTGGACTTACACCTTAAAAAACCTGCCTAAACCTTCTTCATGGGCCATCAAAGACAACGTTTGAAATTATTTAGTCTCCACCGTGCGGACTGTTGCCTTAAATTCTGAAAAGGCATTCCGAGCTAGCCAGTTTACAAGTTGTGATAATGACACTGAACCATATTTCTCAGGGTACTTCCAGATAATGAAATTGCCCTTGTCGTCTCAAGTCGCTATAACGTTACACTTTTTACACGGACTCGCCAACTGTTACGTTTGTTCAGATTGTTTACGCGCTTCAGTCTTAAAGTCGGGTTGCGAATCTCGATGTAAATTGTTTTTTTACATTTTTAGGGCAAGCTGGTTCTTTTGTTTTTGTATTTATAAGGCAAGCTGGTTCCTCTTTTTTAATTGGTAAAGAAAACTGATTTCTCTATTTTGAAAGTAAGATATTTTTCTGTTCAATAATGAGGTCAAATTAATTCAGTCATTTCAAGACTAGAACCTAAAAAAGTTACTGAATAGAGAAATCCGGTGAGTCTGATTTTATTTTTAACGAAAAGGGTAAGCTGATGACTTCTTTTCTTTCTCTGTCCTGTTACTTTTTCTGCGAATGTTCGATTACCCGCCTCTGGTAACGGCATTAATTAATTAGGATATTTGGATTAAGATAGGTTTGGAATAGCTTGGCTGTGTCCGTGTTCCATTAAATAAAATAAAATATTAGGAAATAAAACAGTTGAAATTGTTATCGTGAAATTTTTAAAATTTCCGAACCTTCCACGTAAAATTGTCGGAATGTAATTTTAAACGAGCGTTCAATTTCCCGTCACAAGATTTATGAAGCAATAACAGCAGAGCGAAAATTCTTAACTTAACGGAAATAAATTTAATTAACATGCCGTATTTCCATTTGATGATGCGTATCGGTCTCGGTGCGGGACCACGATGTGTTGTGAGGGCATAAAAGGTATTTAATTAAACGAAAGCCGGTCGCGTGCCGTCGGATTGTTCACGCGATTACACCTACCGGCCTCATTGGCTAGTGAATAGGGCCACTGTGGGGTGTGACAACTGATAATTTTCTTTTCTCTGATAAATGGGCAGACAAGCCACCTGATGTTTGAACTCATCGCTGTCTATAGACATCTCAAACCGGCAGCACCGACCCATTTTGGAGGGAACTGGGGGCCGTTTATTACTGGGTCCAATACCGGAAATGAACGCGCAAATACATCTCACTATTGTAATCCAAAATTGAGTTGTACTGAGCTCAGTAAAGTAATAAAAGGAAACTGCTATAGCCTCGCCAATTGGTTTAGCTGGTTGCACTGTTTAACGTGACTTAGGTAAGGATGGATGGTACACAAACAATTATTATTATTACTAGCTTCTACCCGCGACTTCGTCCGCAAGAATTTAGAATTAGATCCAGATCCTACTAAAATTTAGATGTTACGTTTAGATGTTTGGATTTTTGTGAATTAAACTTACAGTATCCTGCTTTTCATCCCAAAGAATGATGTCGACAACATGCTAATTATTTCGTGTTCTAGCAAGTTGCTAAAGATTCGAAAAAATCATAGGGCATGTCGTGAGGAAGAAGTTCAGCGGTAGGCTAACTTAAGAGCTGCTTAAACAGGCACATCATCGACACCAGCACCATATTCATTATTTGGCGTACCAGCGAGCTGCTTAAGGGTCATAAAAATCAAAGGAAACGTCGTGAGGAATAATTTCAGCAAGCTTGAGAGCTGCTACGCCGGAACAGGCAGGTAAACGACGTTAGCAACATGCTCATGAAACAGAATGACGGAGATGGGCTGTTGCTAGAGTATGAAGCGAGTCACAACACGCGAATCTCAGTAGCCAAAAGCTTATAAAAAGGGATAAAATTAACAAAGCGTGTAAATTTTGTGATGCGAGGAAACTGGAGGAAAACTATAAAGTTATTCCGCAATTATAACAAACAGCAGAACCATTAACAGAAATACGTTTACACAAACGTAACACAAACGAACCATATCATTAACACGCTAACACGCTAACACACTCATACACTCATACCCCCGCAGTAGGTTATTACCTGTGTCGCGGGTGGCATGGACTACACATAACACATCACAATAACACCCATGACCCGAGTACAAATATTTATCTGCCACATAAATATCTGCCCCGGCCGGGAATCGAACCCGGGACCCCTCGCTTCGCAGGCAGGGTCGCTACCAACTAGGCTATAGGGTCGTCATTATTTAAATAACATCGGTATATTTAATGGATGCTTTCATATAATATGACATCTTACAATACAAAAAAAATAAAATGTGTGCTATTCACACATAACGTGGTAGAAGTGAAACCTTCAAAAATTTTGTTTTCAAGATAATGAGACGAATAAAATTTCGGGAAGATAATAATTGTAGGTTTTACTACTCCACTCCACTCCAGTCTCCACTCCACTCCAGTCTCCACTCTCCACTCCACTCCAATCTCCACTCCACTCCAGTCTCCACTCAACTCCAGTCTCCACTCAACTCCAGTCTCCACTCAACTCCAGTCTCCACTCAACTCCAGTCTCCACTCAACTCCAGTCTCCACTCAACTCCAGTCTCCACTCAACTCCAGTCTCCACTCAACTCCAGTCTCCACTCCACTCCAGTCTCCACTCCACTCCAGTCTCCATTCCACTCCAGTCTCCACTCCACTCCAGTCTCCACTTCACTCCAGTCTCCATTCAACTCCAGTCTCCACTCAACTCTAGTCTCCACTCAACTCCAGTCTCCAATCAACTCCAGTCTCCACTAAACTCCAGTCTCCACTCAACTCCAGTCTCCACTCAACTCCAGTCTCCACTCAACTCGTCTCCACTAAACTCCAGTCTCCACTGGACAGTTTCGTTTCATCAAATTTCAAATCACCCCCGAACTAAAGAAGTTTTCACTTCAAAAAATCTATTTGTCTATGCGTCTGGTTTTACAGTGTTAACATTCATCATCATCCTGCCCATTTCCCAATTTTATTTGGGGTTTGCGCAATATGTTTTCCTCTTCCACACTTCCCTATCAGCCGTCATCTTTACACTATCTCTCTTATCTTTCATATCATCTGTAACACAATCCATCCATCTTTTCTTTGGTCGTCTTCGTCCCCTTCGTCTATCCATCACATTCATATCCATCACTCTTCTCGTCACATGCGTTTCCTCTCGCCTCATCTCATGCCCATACCGTGATATTCGGTTCCCTTTTAACTTTTTTGTAATTTTTGCCACTTTCAAACTTTCTTCTAATATACTCATTCCTTACTTTGTCCATTCTCGTCACTCCACACATCCAGCTCAACATTCTCATCTCTATGATATGCAATCGTCTCTCATCCATCTTCTTTGTAGCCCAACATTCTGATCCATACATTACGACAAGTCTTATGACGGATTTGTAGATTTTGCCCTTAAATTTACGAACAACAAATATGTTTGAAAATTGTTTAGTTATTTGAATTGTTCCGTTGAAGAGTCATATTTCGTCTCTGACACACATCTTGCGATGTCAACGATAACAACAGCGAACATAATTTAAACACGATTCAGTTATTCCCTACGACTGAGAAGCTCACTCTTAACATCCAGAATCCATAGTCTCACTATATTGACCAAGTTGAGCAAATTCCCAGTACAATAAAAAAATCATGAAAATCGCTTCTTAAACAACGAATCTATTCCTACCTAAACCATGAAAATCGCTTCTTAAACAACGAATCTATTCCTACCTAAACCTATACTATATACTATACTGTATACTGTATACTAACGGTCTTGTTCATTAAAAACTTATTTAAGGTTTGTAGTGTTCGGCTAAAGCACTGGTTACATGCATGCACAGCAATAAAGAAATAAAGAAATATTGACAAGGCCGAATTGACATAAGGCCGACACCACACTAGGATTTTATAAGCGTACGCGTTCATCCGACACACGTGATTAATGATTTGCTAAATAAGTTAAAAAAATCTATATTTATTTCTATAAGGTAAATGAAAAAATATAGGCAGATATTTACGAATGTTAAAAACCAAATTTGATGATTTTTTGACGTGACAACGTCTATAAACTGGTTGACTCAGGTGTTATTCACGAAAACTGTGTAACGACCAAGTAAGATTTGCCGGAACGTTACCATGCACGCGCATTAAAGAGAGAGGCTCGCTCGACCGGCGCGCGCCTTGCGTCTCTCTTCTACGCGAGCGTTTGTGGGGTCGGAGTTGAATAGACTAATTAGTGACCTTATGTTCCAAAAACTTATACCACGAACAGACGTTGTCACGTTAAATCTCCGTCCGTATACAGACTTTACAGACAGCCATTTTGATATTTTTGCTATTAATTAAACCTGATAAGATATAATATAATATTTCAATTGCAATTTATATTTAGAGCTAGGAAAAATCTTGATAAGCTACGAATACTTATTCAACGTAAAATTATTATTTTTTTATAATTCATCGATCAAGCGTCTAGCGCTAGGAACGCTCGACAAACGCTGATGTGTAAGCAGCCTTCATTTTGCGTAAAAAATGCTGTGTTTGTTTTACTTGATTTTACACGAGATCGATGGTTACTAAAGCTTCCATTGCATGATAAAAATGATCACAATGTGCCTCACCGCAAATTTTTATATGTTTGTAAATAAACATATTAAAACAATGAACCAATTATAATTTAATCACTCAATCAGCTGTTTCGAGTTTTCTAATGTCACTGTGATGACAAACGTCAAAACTGTTTTCCTATTACCATTTAGTTTACTTCTTCTCCCTCGGGAATAGATCAATATCTCGGGATAAAAAGTATCCTATATATTATTCTAGGTATTAAACTATCTGTGTGCCAAATTTCATCTATATCCGATCAGCCGTTTTTGCGTGATTGCAACACAAACATCCAAACATCCGAACATCCAAACTTTCGCATTTATAATATTAGTAGGATTAATTTTTTTGATTCGAATTTTTCTTGAAAACTAACTTTATAACATACGAGATTATCTTCTGATACAAAATTTAGTACCTAAATAAATACGTAGGTATAATAAGGTTGAATAACTCTGTATATGCGTGGCCGTTTGTCTACGCCATTCAACGTACATTTCCGCATTTTGTTTGCACCAACTTGTCAGCCCTCCGAGTAATTAATAAACAACCCTATTACTCGCATGGGTCGGACGTTCGATCATACTACAGCCACCGCCGTCACCTCCTAACAAGTTGTATTTGCGTTTGAGACTAGAGCTCAAGTTAGCTTGGCTTTGCACCCATTTGTGGTAATTGATCGCCTCCTGTAATGTCAAGTGTTTTGATTGTAAAACTAAATTTCAAGCTGTAGACCAGCGTTTCTTAACCTTTTTAGCTGGCGACCCAAAATATAAATATATTTGAAGCCCGCGACCCTAATATTTTATTTATCTTCCAGCGTTATAGACCAATGCTGATAATTTTTGAAACCAAAAAAAAAATATAGTGGGATGAAACCCATTGAGGTTTTGAGGGTAAAAAACGGTTTATCTCGATTTTCGGCAAAACTACAAGTCCTATGGAAAAAAGTTAAATGCAAAGTTGTAGGTATTAAGAAGATCTACAACTTTTATATTTACGTTTTTTTTTTACATAACCTCAAAATTTATGTGAAAAATTCAAATAACCAAGTTTTTGGTCCTTTATTTTTATCTTTTACAATTTTTTTTTTCAAGAAATTTGGTAAAAACTTACCTTTGTATGTTACAAACATACTGTAATTTTTTTATTTAAAATATTTATTTTTTCACCTTATTTTGACTTAATATCGAAAAAGCACCCTAATTTTCAAACGAAAAATCTCACGTCAAAATATCTGATTTTTAAAAAAAGGCGGTGCGCTTTTTGTTCGTTGAAATCTCTACTTCTTGATGGTATATAAAATAATATACACTACTATGGTAAATGTTCTCAGAAAATGCAATTGAAACGACAACTATTTTCGCATGTTTTTTGAAATGTTAATTTTAATGGATTTGTAATTTCTTTGCTTATCAATTTGACATGGAATCTTACGTTTTTCAATTAATTAAAGTGTAAATTTTAATAAATAGCTCAAAATTTTACGGAATGATTTTAAAAAAAATTAAATACTTGAATCCGAATTTTTTTTGCGAAAATAGTTGTAGTTTCATTGCATTTTCTGAAAACATTTACCATAGTAGTGTATATTTTTTATATACCATCAGAAAGTAGAGATTTCAACGAACAAAAAACCTACTGACTTTTTTTAAGACAGCAGATATTTTGACGATTTTGCTAGTAATTATCTTGAAATCAGGAGAAAAAATAGCGTGGTTTTATCAACAAACATGCTAGAAACTGAATTGTTTGCCGAGTTGTCTCCGCGTGAGTCGCGCGTTCGCCGGTGTCACTCCCTTCCGGCCCGCAGCCTACCACGTGCTACCATTCCGCAATAGTCAATAGTACCAGAGTGATAGTACAGGTTCCGAGTCAAGATATCAGTAATTACGGCGCTTAATAATTGATACTAATCTATTTTATGCCATCTAAGTTAGTAATTTTGATTAATAAATAAATAAATAATAAATAACGCTTCACACTCATAGCCCCACACTAGGATTCCCTGTGTCGTGGGTGCCATGGACAAAATACTAGATAAGGACATTCACACCCAGACCGAGAACAGAAATCCAAACTCATCATTCAAATTTCCGCCTCGCTGGGAATCAAACCCAGGACCCTCGGTGCGGCGATCCGGCATGGTAACCATTGTGCCACAGGTCGTCAAGATTTCCTATCTATTAAAGTGTGCTAATATGGCGATCCATCCCAGTATCGCCCGCGACCCGATTTTGGGTCGCGACCCGGGGTTAAGAAACGCTGCTGTAGACAATTCTAATTGGGAAGTTAGTTAGTAGTACCTGAGTATGATTTTTGCAGGTTCTTTCTTATAAGTTTTCACATTCACTTGCGTATAGATTGTCATTTTTGTCAATTTTACAAGATTAGTGAAGCGTGCCAATTAATTCTGTTGTAAAAATTATGTAGGCCTTCGTCAAAGGTTACTAATAAGTCGGGGTGTTTATTTAAAATGTATCACAGATGCATTCGTCTCTTTGAACTCTCATGAAATACCTCATTTTTGCGGCTGAAACGTACTGTTTCGAATTGTCAGAAATCATTTTTGATAAAATCCGCGTCGTCGTATACACCCCGTGTAATTTATGTTAGCGTTTGGATCCTGATTTTTTGTCTGTGACTTTGTATTTGCAACAATTCTTATATAAATCTTTGAACAAATTTGTTCATTTGGGGGTTCCAAATTATCACTATTTACTTCTTACTTCGCTGATAGAAATTACGAATTTAAACAAACCTACAAGAAAGATACACGAGGCCTTCCTACGAGGAAGGCGCACACAAATGCACGTGGCTCAGCCATTGCGGGAGTATGAGAACCAATATTTATCCATCAACCCCGCAGTGTGTGCACAAGCCATTATGTTGAGAGGATCAGCATACTGTGTACGTAGATTGGAAAAATTGCTACTCGAGCGTAAACATCGGTTGATCAATATTAGCCTGCTATAAGAGTCCCTCCCACCACCCAAATATTTATTGTTCTACATATTAAAAACGTTTTGGATTTATTGGATTTTAGGGATGTGTTTAATGCTGCTCTTTTATGACAGCTTGGTACTTGCAATCCCAATGTAATAAAATATTTCTTTAATTTTCTATCAGATATTTTGAAATCAGAATAAAAAACAATGATGTATTAATAACACAGCCCACGATAGAACAATTTAAACGCAAATGACAAGAGTAATGGAACTGAAAATGTACCAAAAGTGAACGTCCATTTTGCGATTCAATAAAATAAGTATCACATATTGGTTCGGTTTCTTTGTGGCAGTTTTCAATATTTCATCGGCGAGCTTTGTATCCTAAGGCCAGCCCGTCTCTGCCAAACGCTTTGGGATACAAAGTTGCTGAAACTTTCACAGTAATCAATAAAGTAGAAGCTGGAAGGAAATACGACATTAAAATTATGTAACAATGTGATTATATCTTCTTATTTTGGTGAACGATTGTTTATATTAAGGCTGGTAATCACTAGTGTTACGAATATGAAAGGGCGGCCGTAATCAATTTATCATCAGACTTCTATGTTCTTTTACTAAATACTACATTAAAAACATAAGAAATAAGCAGTACATTTGTACCATCCTTACTTTATGTTTTATCTGTACCTGTATCTGTGTGCATAATTTATTAAATAAATAAAAATACGAATATAAAATAAGCAATGTTATATAATTACAATCCTTACAAAAGTTATTCGTTTGGAGTATTTTTTTGTCGAAAGTAAAGCAACAATATTGATAAATACTTAAACTCGTTTGCTTATCTACAGCGTCTGCCGGCTTAAGTTTATTTTTATTATTCCCTGTTCACACGCCGAGGCTTTCGCCTGCCAGCGAGGATAAAGTTACGACTATTACGACTATGTGTAATGAAGTTGACGTGAAATCTTAAAATATTTCCGGAACGCAAGCTGAAATGTGCAGCGAGTGAACATTTTAATTTGACTCTTAAGTGTTATAGAACAGTGAAATACTCTTGGAGCACTTTGGAAATCTTCTTAAGTATTTGCATAGGGAAATATTTTAAGGTTGGTTTTAAGGTTGGTTTTAAGGTATTGTTTTTTTTGTGTGGCTTTTAGAATGAATCAGGCACATTTGTTTTTCTGGTAATATAAATTGTGAGATAACTTTTATATTACTAGAAAAGTACATAGTTTAGTTCATACACTAATTTCAGTTCTGAAAAATAATTACTTAGATAAGGCCGCACTCGTACAAGACTATAATTCCGTTATTTCTATGCACTACCACCGCTTACCATTCGATAGAATGTAAATCAAGCATTAATTCATAATTCGTAAAAAATATATTTATATTCCTTTCGCTCGATAGTCGCAAGTGAATTCACGGCCTTAACCATCCGTAGGTAGTGTCGTTGAAAGGAAAGGGGACCCTCATTCTTTTTATTAAATGTCACCGGCCACAAAATACGTCGTGTTTAGTCTGCGTCCGCGAAATGTCCGCCGTCCGCCCGCTCGGATTTGTCGAGATTAATTACGTCTCGCTAAACACCAGAAACATTTAATCATTTTGTATTACGTCTTGCGTCTTGCCTCTTCCAATTACCGTACTGACATGAAACGGGGAACTTGGCGATATTAGATGTTAGTCGGAACGGTGGCGATTTCATTTGTTTTTCTTGTTATCTAGATATTTTAATTTTGTCACTTCACGGTATTATACACTTGAAGTTAGTAGCTTAATCATGAATTAATAACTTGTTTACTTCTTTGGGATCTTGCAATATTTGTAATGCAAATAGAATTTAGGTATAAGTCACCACCTCAGATTTCGCAGATTGAAAAGTCAGTCGGTTAAAGTGGTATAGGTGCAAAATTATGCCAAATTCTCCAATAATTTTTTAAAGACATGTATTGCTACTTAGCTTCACAACCATCCAATAATAATACTACAGAAGACATAATAGTACTTATAATAGTAATAATACTTCAAGAAATACAAATTCAAACATCAAAACCTACATAATTTCTGTTAAGGAAAACATGGTATAAAATACACAAAATCGCGGCATGACCCTTCATTCCCCTGTAGCGGACGTCGAAAACTTTGTGAAGTATTGCAGAAATTCGCCGGCGTGGGCGGGAACCGTTGATAGCTTTATTATTAGTTCAAGGGAGGATTAAAGGCGGGCTTCTTAGCTACGATTTACATACAACACTTTTAAGATAACGTTTATATCCCGTAGTTAAAGTGTTTGAGGCGGTTGCGTTGATTAATAAACATAAATTAAGATATAACCTTTAGGATGATCGGTGGTCGGGTCTTGCGTTCATAGCCACCCGATGGTAATTAAACATCAGTTTCATCTTAAGCGTTACTGATATGATGCCTGACAAGAAAGAAAAAAACTCAAGTTCAAAAGACATGTTCATTTATTTACGAGGTTTTTGACGTTTGTCTGTTTTCTGCCTATTCTACTAAATATTATAAATTTTTAATTTATGGAAGCACTCTAAAAGTACAAAAAGAAAATTAGCGATATACTTTCTATTGACATGATTGGGTATTTTTTTATCAAAGTGAAATAAATCTAGACCGGCATTCACACGTTTTCATTGAACGCATTTGCATAGAAAAAAAATCTGTGCCGTCGGCGCTGCTGTTTCCGTCTTTTTGTGCGAAAAAATCAAAAGCGCTTTGTTAATCCACCCCTGTTCATGTTTAAAGGTGCATAAGTCATTAGGGTCGCTCCCCACGTAACAATAAAGTCAAACACTCGAACGCTCTCTGTTTGCCGGAGTCTTTAGTTGGCGTCACGTAGCACTCGCCGATGCGCTACGGACTTATCTGTTAGTACTGCCGGCGTAGCGCTCGTAGATCTCGTAGCGCTGAATGTAGCGTAGGGAAGTGCTACGCACTTGGACTTGTTTCATATTAGTTAGTATCTTGCTGGTATGAGCTTAATAAAAAGTAACTGATAGGAAACAACTATTTTTTATTTGTTCAGGTTCTGTATCAGGTTCGGCCGTGTGTGGAGTACTGCTGTTACATTTGCGCTGATGCAGCTGGGCATTTGGGCATTGGATTCAATGGAGAGGCGTGCCAAGAGAGGTTTGGGGTAATTGCTTAAGTACCAACCTCCAAAGCGGATCCAACCTCCAATACACATAAACGGATACCGTACCTTTCTTCTTCTCTAAAAACACATCGGTGACATCCTCGATATACAGATGCCGGGATTGGTGACCTTATCATCTTTGGTCAATTTACTCACTTGTCGGGTTATGACATAAAATATATGAGTAGATGTCGTACAACCCTGTCCTGTTAACAATTTTGGCTTGGAAATAAACAATTTGTTTAACCGATGCGATCAAGCTACATCAGTGGAGGCCCGTGGCATTGTGGCGATTCTATCTGTTGGCTTTGTTCCACAAATAACCGCCGGCGCGAACAAAACAAGCCGGTTCGCTAATAGTTTCATTTCATCGGAGAGCGCTTCGTAAAGTTTTAATTTTATACAACGGGACGTTCGGTGGTTAGCATGTTGTTGGTTATGGGCGGAAGCGTTTGGGAACAATGCAGCAATGGGCAGACTGGCCACCTGATGTTACTATGATTCTCATGTTAACGGAGCACCAGCGAACCACCAGCCTTCGATTTCGACATCGATCAAAGTACGAGGTTTAACATAACATAATCAACGCCCATTCTAGAAGGGTAAATTAGGTGTTAATTAGAGAAGTAATTGAAAAACATTATCGTAAGTTTTTATATGAATGAAGTAGATTGGTTTGAACTAAAACATAAATGGAGCATTTTACACTTTGAAGTCTACACGAGAACACCAAACTCTTCTAACTTGAGCCCACTTTTATTCACTGGCCATTGATAAAGCTTTGTACTAACTTGTGCTGCGTTGCTGAAGTATTTCGTTGTTGTTTTGTTTGCGAGGCGGGCAGCGTGCTCTTTCCGCTGCGTTGTTTTTCTCATCACCGTGAGCGACTAGTGTGATTCGTGTACAAAAACAACGCCTTGATTCTGTTCAATGTACTTTTTGTTCAGCTGTGTTTCGTGGGGGTTTCGTTTGTGCATTGCTAAGTTTTTTTCTGTCTGTCTGATATCGGTAATTGATTAATTTAATTGGATTGCTTTCTACACTAAAAGAATAAACATAAGGCCACTTTTTAGGGTTTTTTACTGTCACCTAGGTATTTTTATGCATAACCAATCAACATCAAAATTGCTTTGTTAAACTAAGTGCAGGATCAGATAGACTGTAAATACGGCTTTTATTGTACTAATTATAGATAGTCATTAGATATAGAGGGCCCAGATCCGGCAAATAGCGACATGCGACATTTAGAGGACCTAAGCTAAGGCTAATTAGGATAGGGCTAGCCAGTCGTTCAAATTTGGGCCTAAACAACTGTACAAACAATAAACGACGACCTTTGACGATCCTTTATCCCAATTGACCCTGCGAACCGGCGATTGGGCCCGGAATTTCGAGATCTTTTGGGCTTGTTCTCTGACCGAGACAATCGTCTATGGGCCATGTTTATATTCATGTCTTGGTTCTCGTCGGTTATGGTTGCCCATTCCTTTTATATCCATACGAGTAACCGCCCTCGCTTTGCTTCGGTTTTTTTTTATTTTAATACACCTTGGGTTACATTATTGGAGTTTTCTTAAGGATCCCTAATTTTTTTGAAAATATAATATAGCCTATGTTACCCGGGGATAGTGTAGCTTCCCAACAGTGAAAGAATTTGTCAAATCGGTTCAGTAGTTTCGGAGCCTATTCAATGCAAACAAAAAATCAAATCTTTCCTCTTTATATATTAGTATAGATATTAGTATAGATAAAAGGTGGAAAATAGGAGCGTATTTCCTTTCATTATCATGAACATTTCAAACTTTAAACGACATTGTATTCGTGTTAATCACTAAGTGAAAGCTGAATAAAATGTTCGTTGTATTTCGTCTTGGAACAAACACCGTTAATTACAAAATGCGAAGATGCCAGTTCAGCAATTTCTATTGAGTTTCAAACCTGATTCCTTAAGTGCCGAGTAAGTCTTCGTGGTTTTCTCTTAAAGTGATAAATGTCCCTATTAAGTAAGGCACGAGGCCGCGGGTGGCCCTCACTTCCACTAATGATGCTGTCGATCAAATGACTTACATTATACTTCAGATAAAGTTGGATAGATTTTGATCTCGTTATTCATTATTTGTTTTTAAATAAACTAGTGACGATACTGATGAAAACATTGTATCGATGACAGATTGTGAATGCCACTGTTCTAATCGTAGTAGTACCGTACTCTTTGAGTGAAATGTCGTGACATGTAGCTAATTCTGCTGTCTCAGTGTTGTGAATATGTCAAATTTTAGAGTAAAAGAGTCAAATTTTAGAGTAAAAATATAGGTATGTTTAAATACAAAACATATCTTTCTCTGTTTTGTTTATTACAATGGATAGGGCTCCGGCTTTGGCGTTATCTCTTTTGCTTGAGGTCGCTAGCTTTACAGCAATTTTAGTTCCTGACGCTATAATGTAGCGTATTGGGGCGGCTTAGAATACTAACCCCAATCCCTCACCAGGAGTGTCGTAAGAGGCGATTAAAGCCAGCTGGTGGTAGGGCCCCTCGAAGGGATTATATTGCTAATATTGGTTGTAACAGTTCATGAACTATTACTATTACATGTTCAATGAACTATTATTACCATATAACTATTACTAATGGGCGACGATAGCCACTTACCAGGTGAATCGTCAGCTCGTTTGCCGGCTATTTCCATTAAAACAAATAATTATTTAAGTTCTAAACAGCAAACATTTTTATTGTTTATCCATGCACAAACACTGAGTCCTCTGTACCGCCTCGGTTGAATGCAAATGCTGATAAAGTGCTGTTGCTCCAGCAATAGCTAGGTGTTTGCTGCAAAGTGATCCACAAACATGACAAGTTATCATTTTTGTTCTGGGTTAGCGTCATCGGGTGGGGGCGATGTGAATAACAATAGTATCCGCTCGGCTTTACATCGACGGATGTTTCATAACTTCCCAGTTGTGCGGCTTCTTTTCAAATTGCGTAATGGTGTTTGAAATAAGCGTCTTTTATGCGCAGTTTCATTGAAGATTCGTTTTGATGGAAGAGTGGTATGAAGGGGTGATAGCTACCAATCTCATAAGGCTTCTCTTTTCCATTGTTGGATACGAGACTGTTATTTGCATAGTGTTCAAAAATTGTGTGTAAATTTTATATTTTTTTTATAGAGACAAGAAATATGGCCATATAACAAATATGAAATCATTTTAATATCATATTCTCTATCAATTTTATCAGATAAATCAGAACTTAACCGGGTAAATTGTGTTAACAATGGGAGAAATAATAATGATAAGTATCTACTGATTTATTTTACACCCTTGGTAAATTACTCATGCTATCCCTTAATTTACATATTTGTTCCTCGATATATCTACAGGATGGGCGATGGGTGGAAATTTGTATGGATCTTCTCTTAGATCTTGATTGAAAACATAATCTTTCTCAGTTCACTTGCAAGTATCTGGATACTGAATAAAGCATAAGATACTCAATATTACAAAGAATCACTCGAGCAAGATACACTGCTGGTTTATTTCCTGTTTTCGTTTAATGGAATGTTATTTAGTTCTAATTTGATTTTCGGTACTTCTTCTCTTAGCATACGGAATAGATCCCCCCCCCTCCCTTCATAATTATTGCATATTAAGGTCAAACTTCCTTTACTCTACACCGAAATACATATAATATGGTAAACATGTGTGCGGAACAAATTTGGATGGGTGCAGCAACATGTTCAAACTTGTGGAACGCAGCGGATGACGCTGGAAAGTTCCCTACTTGTTCCTTAACTCAGTTACGAATTTCAGTAGCAGTGCAGTATGGTATGTTTTGTAATTAAAGATGGATAACTTGGTTGGTTAATACTTTGATTATAATACCTACAGTTTGTGAGAGGGTAAGCTAAGAAATTAAAATTAATACTAAGACACATACATTAATAAAAATATATTGGGCATATAGGGTTTGGGTGTAGAATATTAGAAATGCAAAACAAAAGATTTTTTCAAAGAAATTAATAGGCAAAACTTAAAAAAAATCAAAATAATATCGGCGCATAATTTATTCCAATGAGCAAATGTCTATACACGAATTACAACGAAAACAATGACGACTGATAAGCATAACATTGTCTGAGACTTTCAAATTATCTTATAGTGACCCGACTTGGTACGGTGGTGTCTACTAAATCGTAGGAGGTAGGAGCGTTACGAGCGGGCGATGTGGGACCGAGATTCATTGGGGCCTCCCTTGTTTAAGGGACAGCTGAGCTAGGGACTGATACATCTATCAACAAAAGGTCTTTTGTGTTGTGATGTAGGTGAACTATACATTGAGATACTTCATAGTTTGGTGCTTAATTAGTTTGATTACATACTTGAATTTTGTAACTGTGTGTCATAATATGACTGAGCTAAATCGTTTATTATGGTAGGGATGTAAATAATTTTGCATTTTAACTTACATGCTATTGTCCGTTGATTAGTCAAACATAATTATAACATAGTTATAACATAACATACGACGGAAGAGGTTTTCTACGGTATTGGTTATTAAATAACATTCCTTTTACCTCGCTCCATGATGTATTTCAAGTTCTCCTAACTTTCATATCAATAATAATCTGTTCTTGACATATTACTCATTCTGAATATTTCGTTTTCTTTGATATTTCTTGTGACAGCCTCTACATCGGCCGAGCGTTGTAGAATAAAGAGGTCCATTGCTGTACCTTCACTGGAGATTCATGCTATATACACATAATATACTAGACAAGGTCAGTGCCTTGTGATTAAAAAATTGTTTAGTTAAATATGAAAGTGACGTATTAATTCTTAACTTAAGTTACCTCTACGCGTCAGTGATGTAAAATATGATGTAAAATGTTCAACACGGGTGCATGGAACCTTTTAATGACTTACTCGCCTTGTTAAAAAGAGCAAAGCTTGCCCCAAGAGGACCGATAAGAGAACGCTTGTCCAGTCTACTGTAAGGGTTATTATCTAATCTCTAGGCTTTTAAAATTCTGAATTTGAATAATATCTAAAGTTTAACCGAATATCTATAATGAACTTATAGCACGTTGTATGGCCGCAGAATACTTACTTGCACCATGCGGTGATAAAATCTAATACCGATTTAAAGTGTTTATAAACACACGTTTATAAATACAGCTTGGGTAGTATTCTTTTTATTTTCGTTAGTTTTCCAAACTGTATTCAGCTCCAAAATAAAAATAAAAATAAAAACTGTAAGGTATTTTGGTTACATTGCGTAGCAAAGTAGTAATTCATCATGGAATCGTTTCGTTTAACAAGCAGTTTGTCTTAAACATTGGCGTAATATTTTGATCAATCAATAAATGTATTACGCTGATGATGTTTGTAAATCGATCAAACGCATCAATGTTATGGTCGTATAGGTACCTGAATGATCAACAGATAGACACGATGAAACTCTCCTCCCCCTTCAACACAATCACCCGTCAGGGTTTTTTCAACGGGCAGGGCTAAAATATTAACAGTTTTTCATGATCAGCAATGATCGCTATTTATCCAATTGATATATTTGAATAGGTAGACTAAAAAAGGAGTGAGGGTTATATGAATCTCTCAAAAGATAAACCAAGCGAATCCGGTCGGGCTCTCACCCCAGTTTGACGCATGAAAGGTTTTTGTTTAACCCCAAGTCTTTGTACAGCCCGCGCGGTGTAGGGGGCTGTTTTTCCATAAAACAACTAACACGTGTATATTTCGCGATACTGATTATGATTGGTAATTGGTATTGAATTTTGCTGTGTTCAGTTGTTTGTTATACAAAAACTGATTAAAAGCAATGTTAATAATAATATAACTGTCTGGCTGGCTTCAACCAATTAATCTCTCAATTCAACCAATTAGTATCCTTTTTAGGAGGTTTAGCTAGAGCATACTCCACCACGCTGCTCCAGTGCAGATTGGTGGAGCACATATTATAACTATTTGTGTGTTTAAGTCCTTAGTATCAGCACGGTGCGTGCACGATTCGCATCCTGTTGTTGTGTAAATGATTGTCGACTTTGAAAACAATACGATATCACAGCTTATATTTGATAACCTTAAAATAATATATAACCGCAAAATTTGTAACTTATTTAGGTATTACGTAAAATAATCGATAAAAACCCTGGAACTGGATTATTTATGGTAGTTATTGTGATTTATATAATTTCTACTATCATCCAATATTAACAAATTCTTTCAAAACGCATTATAATCAATTTTAACCCCGCTACTCTACACTCATCTCCATTAACTCTTGAATGGAAAGTATTCAACGCATTTCTATAACCTCAGTGGAGGATCGGTTTTGTAAGTATTCATAGGAAAGTTGGCATCAATGAAAATTTATTAATTTGGATTTCGACGTACTCAACGTAGAACATTTTTGATGGTGCGCGATTTTATGGTTCTAATTAAATGAATAGCATCGTTTATATTAATTGGCTTATGTTCCTTGAGGGCGGAGAGGAAGAACAATAAACCGTATATGATTATTAAGAAATATTAATTTTGGATTTCATTTCTCAGAAGGGACCTTAAATGGATCGCAACGGCAGGGATCTCAATTGTTAAAATTGTTATTAAGTCAACTTTAAAGATACTTTGACGCAACGTTACGTATTAATGGCTGATGCTACAGTATTCTAATGTATGGGCGAGAACGCATTACTGTACTAGATTAAATCCATTTACGGAATAATGCAAGGTAAGGGTTTCTTTCATCACAAAGGAGGAAAACTAGACCGTAATTCAATGGTTGAACCCTTTCTTTCACACAAAAGTATTACTGACCTACCGGGGTGACGAATATTCTTACGTTGCCCTATAGATCTCCGTCACGGCTGTAGAACATTTGTTTTGGATCTATTTGAGATGTTCGTAAACGGCTAAAGGTATTGTCGGATTTTCAATACTCAAAAGCTTCGAATTAAATCATTATTTTTACGTACCTAACTTACCTTTAAATGAAGAACCGGAAAACGTTCCAGTTCATCTAGTGAAACGACAAATTTAAATAATACGATACATGATTGGCGCAATATGAAACTACGTCATTATATTACCCTGTTGAACTGATGTCGCATTTAAATTTGAGTTATGGTCATAGTTTTAACTGCGGAGCATTCCCAACTTTTAATATTTTATGTACACAACTGAGCTCGAACTGAAAATAATCTCGAATGGATTATTCTCACCGACAATGATTTTAATGTGAACTCACTTATTCCCAGTTTGATGTTGAAACTTGTTGGTAGAAATTACTAGATCTCTCGTCGGAGCATGCCCCTGGGACCGCCGGAGCTTGTTCAAATGACAGTAACTGCTACAACGAGTCTGAAACGGACTGTAACTTGAATTTTTATACCTTTGTTTGTTTTTCCTACCTTTCTCACATTTTGTATGCTTTTCAAAGCACATATTGTCATTTATACAGTGCACTTAGGCACTTAGGATGATCTTCCTTGAGTAGAGAGAAAGACAGACGTAATGGCGTCAGGTTCCGTTAATTATAATTATGTTATTGAGTTTAATGTGTTCCTGACGATATTTATGTACATAGTAAGTGTGTGGTAAAATGATTTTCGTTGGATTCGAATACTTTTCAATATGGTTTTGGTACCAGTGAAGTGTCAACAACAGCACATGACAGACTCATTAAGATATGATTATTGCAACACAAACTTGATTTTGTCTCGTCCAAAGAACGTCGCGAGTGAATGGGTTGAAGTGCTAGGGTTGAATATGACTATTATGGGTGTGCGATGATACCGCATAAATGTTTATGTAACCCTTGTGTCGGATTACTAAAGATAATTTAGACTTTTATGAGACTTGCTGTAAAACTTTTTAGTTGTTTATGTGACCCTGTATCCGAGAAGCAAATATCATATTTTATTTTTATTTTATCCATATCGATGGTTAAGAATCAATAGTCTCTATCTCAAAAAAATAAACTTCTCAGGAGATGAACAAAAAATATATTTACTGTTCTAATGTTAACGTGATTATCTATTATTATATTTATATATTACTTTACTCTTTATAGTAAACTCTTTATTCATATATTTTGAGCTTTTTCAGTAACCTTATCATTAGAATAGTAAAGATATTTTTTGTCCATCTCCTGTGAAGTTTACTTTTTTGAGATAGACACTATTGATTCTTAACCGTCGATATTCTATTGTTAACGCAATAAATCCCATAACAAAAATTATTAAATTTCTTGCTTTGTCTGTTCATTTGTGTTTCTTTCAGCGACATGACTCAAAT
This sequence comes from Thymelicus acteon, assembly GCA_951805285.1. Taxonomy (NCBI): domain Eukaryota; kingdom Metazoa; phylum Arthropoda; class Insecta; order Lepidoptera; family Hesperiidae; genus Thymelicus; species Thymelicus acteon. The sequence goes on from OX638234.1 coordinate 13,245,734, forward strand.
TATTCTTCAGGTACCTGAACCCGTGTTCTGTGTTGATTCGTTTATATTTGTTTATTATTGTTGAATTTGTTTTATAATGCTGTAGTTTTTAATATAATGGTTGTATACAGATTGTTATATAAATACTTCCAAAGGAATAAATAAATACCAACATACGACGACAAATACCAAGGATGTATTTATATAACTCCCTCTTTATTATTTATATAACTCTTTATACAACCAAAACGCATTCAAGAACTATCAGATGAGATATGTTTCAACTGTAACTTCTCTATGTAAATGCATCTGATATTATTGAGGTTAAGTGTATTTACCTGCGCTCAGCAAAGGAAACGAAGAGGTAATAGGATTGCAGGCTAGCGAATGAGTTTCTGCAATCACTTATTCTATTGCTTTGATAAGAGTGGATCAAATACCGTAATATTCGATCTCATTATTTGTACCTATGACTAAAGTATCTTTGATAGTTTGATTGATAGTGGTTTAATTTTTTTGACTTATTTGAAAGTTTAAGATCTATAATAATATGAATAAGATGCACTGTCTTTGCATTAGATAATATAATCTATCAGCAACCTTAACGATATGTACCTTACCTACCTCAAATTCTATTCTGTTCTATTTGGGACTGGCTGCAGAGGTTACAAAGGTTTCAGTAGTCACTCTACAGATGGAAAGACGACAAGAACGGAATCAACACTTGTCTATTGCTTTCATATCAATAAAAACAAGAAAAAATACGAATCTTTCTTGCACAAAGTCATTGCGGATGCGCTACAGCTACAGCGCTACGATCGATTAATGTGGAGTAATGTGAAACGATTTCCAACTAAAAATAAAAATAGATTATGCTGTCGCCAGTTCTTTGAATTAAAACTAAGGAGAAAATTGTATTCCTCAAAGTGCTAAAAATAAATAAGCTTATCAGTTCTTCCAGAAACAATTACTACAAAGAAAAAAAATCAAACACTTTAATCTGAAACTTCAGTCACATTATGCATTTTTCCTTTTTCTACTGCAATAAAATGTGATTCTGTGTGCTATGTTCTAGTAAATAAAAGTGTTTTTAGTTTGACCAATCGCGAGTTAACGAGCAGTCTTGAGAAGGGGTAATTGCTCTCCACTGCCAGTTTTGTAGCGTTTCTTGTAAACGACGGCGAGATACAATGAGTTGTATTCTGTACACCATAAGGCAGAGGTTCTAATGAACGTTTAGTGTTCTTCTTCGTTCGTCTTATATCCCTTGTCCTGTGAATTACATGATTTTAGTGGATTCTAATGCTTATTGTTCAGTAGTCTGCCTCGATTTGAAAGTGGTGGATAAACACAGCACCTATAGTATGTAGAAGTTTTCGGAGTTTTATTCCCAATCACAGAGAGATGAATTCGCTTTGACCTTATAAATATTTATCGTCACCTTGTTTTGCTCGACTGCAACAAAAGGTATTTAAATTATTTTACTTTGTAGGCGACGTAACCTGCCTGTTGTTATTGTGATTCTCTTTCGCGCATTTTTCAATTTCTTTAGTGCCTATTCTATTTTTATAAACTGCGACATTGACGTCTGTGTTTGTCAAATTGACAAACCGATTATAGACACAGAATGGATAATAGTACGGGACTCTTATTTCGAATATATTTTATGATATCTAATACAGTTTGCCATCACAACCGTCAAATAAGCAACTGCATCGAACCGACGAAGATATTGTAGATCCATAGTTTATTGTCTACATACTAAACATCATCTTTGAAGTCAAAGCAAATATAATAAATAAATAATAATTAAATAACGCTTCACACTCATAGCCCCACACTAGGATTCCCTGTGTCGTGGGCGCCATGGACAACACACTAGACAAGGACATTCACACCCAGACCGAGAGCAGAAATTCAAACTCATCATTTAAATTTCCGCCTCGCTGGGAATCGAACCCAGGACCCTCGGTGCGGCGATCCGGCATGGTAACCTTTGCGCCACACGGGTCGTCATATCATTGAAGGTAAAGTTTATAAATGTAATAGTTATTACATTTTAATATATCACGTCAAATTATGTAATCGTCACCTTTTACCTACCTATTATTTCCATAGCCTGCAGTTATCCATCGCAATCCATAGCTTGGCAAAAGCTGAACTAAGATTTTCTTACACCGGTAAATACTCTTATATTGAATAATACATAAGTCATTACTAAATTAGTGTTGTGATGTCTGCTCCGTTATTCAAGTTGTGACGTCTTGCCGAATCCCAGTCGCCGTCAAATTGACGTGCCCCGTGATGTCTGTTATGAATAATTGATTGCGTGTCTACTGCCTAGTGCTCGTCTTAGTTTGCCCAATTATATCTCTTAATCTAACATAATCTACATGTTTGGAAATAATAATTATTGTACTAATGCCAATTAACACAAACCGAAATGACTTGGTGGCTTAATTAATGAAATTAATAAATAAACTATACCTACATCTATTCCGTATAAGGATTGTCGCCAGTGATACAGTGATGCAATTAACCCATCTAATTTGTGAGACTTCAGTTAAAATATACACAAAACAAAAATAGTTTTAACACAATGACTAATATCACTTAATAATAACTACATAACTGATCATATTACTTGCACTTGCCTTGCATCGTACTGCAAGACAAGTGTGAATTGACGATATAATTATTAAATAACCTGAGGATGTAAGAAAGACAGCGGGAAACTTGTTGGATCGGAGTTTCGTCAATTAGTGGAGGCCTGTGTATTGTGGACTGCAAAAGGCTGATAGATAGTAAGTGGAATAATTAAATATCTGTAATGTCTATTTCAGAATGTTGATGCCCTATTAAATGGTTCCCATCGTAATTATGCGTAGATTCGGTCAACTTGGTGTCTTCTACATGTAGGTACCTACGTTAATGTGTTTTATCAGATAGACGTTACGTTCCGACGATCGACCCAGGGAATGGCCCAGTTAACATAAAATTTTGAATATTACTAGAAGTGCCGTACAAGTGGCGTATTTCAGGCTTTCGTCCAATTAGTGAACTTTTAATAAGCATGAGGCGAATTAGGTTACGTTTTATCGAACTTACAAATTACAGCTACACTAACTAGTTTTATATAGAAACCCGTACGATGTGGTCAGCTCGTGGAGTTTTTGTGGACGACCCCGATGAGACAATATTAGCTTTGGTTGGGCCTTTCAAGTTTTATATCAACCACAATTTTATTCACGGATGGATTATAGTAACAGCGAAACAGTCATGGTAGGACTTTTAATTATGACAAGCAAATTATTTTAGGATGACGTTCATTTCTACTTACATTTTCACGGACTGAATTTGATTAAAAAAACCTATTGAATTCATTTCAAAGTAACTAGGGTAACGGCGTTTGTATGGGTTTTCTATTGTTTTATTATAGGGATTCGACATGACGTTAGAGTTGGAAATAATCGGACGTGATGGACGTTATAGGATCATTGTTTCATCCTGGTCCCAGCTCCCATCAGAAATGCCACGCGCTGTGACCAAACAAACAGACGGGTTCAGTAGCACCCACACTCGTGTGTTTGCATAATGCATAGTTAATTCGTGATTCCGAACGTCACTGTTTGCGTTGTACGCTGAACGGTGTAATCGTTGGTAGCGACATCCCGACGGGGTGTCTTACTTACCGAGCTTTGCATTCATTATTTGTACAGTCACCTGCAGAGAAAAGTAACCCATCTGTTACTGTGTGTTTATAAACAAATGGGTTACTTTTCTTTGAAGGTGACTTGTAAGTGTAATGAAGTTTGTTGTTTGTTTGTTGTTGAGAAGTTTGTTAGTGAGATAGATGTGCGTTCTCATGGACATTAACGAGCTGAAACGGGCTGTCGCTAGTTATGTTATTGTTTAGGTAATTACGAATTTATTTTAATTAAGGTGTGGCGACACGGTGTGTCCCACACAGTTGTAACTTGCTGAGCGGGCAAATAGCAAGAGGCCCGGATGGGTGAGGGCACACACCAGTCGCTTGCATCATGCCATTCCGTCAGGTCGTTCAATAATAACTGCTAATATTATGTAGTGCGTTTGTGGTTGAGGATCCTCTATTTGGTTTGGTGGACATATATATGTGTGAACGTTAAATAAATATATATATATCAGTTCAGACTTAATTATTTAAGATCCTACTAAAGAACACGCATCTGCTAATAGACAAAACACTAAAAAGGAAACAGCTTTAATTATGGGTAACTGAAGTGATGACAACAGATAATGTATCAGTAACTAGTTAACTAACGCCCCAACTCAGAGTCACTAACGGTTACTTAAATCTCTCCTTTGCAAAGAATCACGATACAAATTCTGTACTAAGGAGCGATTTAAGTAACAATTAGTGACTCTGAGTTGGGGCGTTAGTTTATCAAACGAACGGGGGAAATTTATGCGACTGCCACCTGCGCTTTTATATTGTATAGTTGACAGCATTTTTTATGCCAGTTAGATTAGTTTTTATTTTGTTATTAATTTGGTTGGTCATTATTTTGTTAGTTTATTTTTAGTTAGCTTGTCAAGTTCTTATTGTATATAACTGGAAACAAAAATACGGGATTTTAAGATTTAGAACGTTTCCGAATCGGTAACTATACATTTGGCTGATATTTAGTTTCTTATTTATGACACTTATTTTGGACGACTTTTGTGGTCGACTTGGACAACACATTAAATACATAATGGCTTTCCCGTAACTTGAATGGAAGTACAAAAAATAATTTCAAAACCCCCTTAAAATTTGTTACTGGAATGCGTGTTCATATTTCATTTCATATCAATGAATTTACGATTCATCGATAGTTCATTCAGAATGTGCATTTAAATTGAAAGGATTCATTCAGGCATCACTCGTACTGTATAACCCTTGTTTTGTAATAACTTTTTTGGGATTTATAACATCACACGAGATTTTTATATTCGTTCATAAGCTCTGCAAGTTCTACAACAGTGAACATTGCATTTAAATCGTTTCTGTAGTAGCTTTTCCCTGACATAGGACAAGCAATGATCTGATTAACTAAAGGAAACATTTATTAAACATTAAAATTATTTCAAAACTATACAAGTACATACAGAACAGCCTCTGGATACTCAATAGATTCAGAATTCTGCTTCGTTAATTATTTTCCATATGAGAGGTAAGTTTTCTTCGTCGAAGTGTTTGCTCCGAGCGTTCGGAATCTAAATAAAATTGCGTATGAAGAGCACAGAGCTTTATGCATTTTCTCATTCCACTGAACATTTTTTTAGGTATGTTTTATTTTATTTTTTATTTCTTTCATTACTGCAGTATGAAGTTTCTATAACAAGAGGTGTTTTAAACTAAAAACTAATTTATTAAAGTGCAATACTTTAATGAAGATAAGTAGGCTTTCTATTATGATGATAAAAACCGCAAAATCTTGTGATTTAAAACCGTTTTATCAGACACTTAAGGCATTGTCATTACATTTTTGCATATTAATACATTTTGTAAAATAAACAATGGACGCAATCACAGTAGTTCAACGAAGACACTTAATAATTTTGTACTAGGAGAAAATATGAATTCTAAGTAACAGTTAATTATGATTGTCATGTCTATGCTATGCTTAATATATCACTGTTTCACGTTTTAACTGTGCTATATGTAGTACTTACACTTGTACAGATGTAGCGTACAAAGTATTAAGTACCAGCGCAACATAAACTTCACGAAGTCGAAGTGGCCGATTGTGGGGGCGGGTAACTCGTTAGCGCAGTGTAAAGGCAATTCGTTTAGCGCGCCCTCGTTTATTGTCACTGATGAACGTAATTACCTACAGACTCTACGGCTTGAAGCCGGGTACACTAGAAGTGTGAAAATATATTTCTGATTGTGAATTAATAGTCTAGGGTCGAAAAAACTTCAAAGCTTATTATATATCTTTTATAGCAAAACCTCGAAAGTAGTCTAGGATTGAAAAAAAAAGTCTGAGTATTATATCTATTATAGTCAAACCTGGAAATTCTGGCGCTCCTCGAGATAGATTTATAATTCAGCCTAGGTTCTAGGTTTACCTAGGTGCAACGGAGGTTCGAGGTTTGACTATAACCTATTAATAAAATACAATTTTGAGTAAAGAGAAATGCTTGCTTGCACATTTTTTAATAAAAATGTGTATTATTATGGGAAATAAAAATTGAAGATAAACCTAAAATGCCGGCAAAATGAACCACAATATGTAATCTAAACTATTATATTAAAACATGTATTCAATTCTTATTGTTAGTTAAAAATAAAAACAAATTAATTAAATACTATTCCACAACATTGTGGTTAATTGGTATGAGCCAATTCATTAACTTTAATTTCTTTTAAAGTCGTGTTCACTCGCGTTCACATCGAAGCCCAGTTAGTAATTTTATTTATGAATTGATGATATTTTTGGTTTGGTGGATGTATGAATTATTCTGTCTAATTATCGTTAAATACAAAATATTATAAACAACATTTTAATTCATAGTGGTTCAGCGTGCTGTTTTTTTAACGGTCTCGGTTCGATTCCCGGCCAAAGCTGATATGATGCTAATGTTTGCTACCGGGCTCCTACAAGCTCCTAATTGTTTTTGATGTCTCGAGGAGCGGGTAGAATTCTTGACACAAATAAATGATAATACATGAAGGAAGGGTTGTTATAAATAATACTACATTACTTATTTATATTTGTATACCACCCGGTCACAGGGATTGTTTGATAGGTGTGTGAACATGTGGACGTTTCAGGCTTTAGCTAAATAAAATACTTTGAACCAACTTTTTTCATGTAATTTTTTTATACAGTTTTGGAGAGAGGAACGGGGAGTTAATAATATTTTTAATTGCCTTCATTTCGTACCGGATGAGAGGGTAATTAAAAGAAGTCGTTAAAAAAATGGACCTTAAGGCAAATAATTCCTCTGAAGAAGCAAATCAAATTTGGGCATAAATTTTGCCGACGTATTAATGAAAGAGCAAGAGGGATTTCTGCTAATTAGTGGTTAAATAGCCGAGAAAAACGTATTTAGTAATGGCGAAGTTGAAGGAAATATTGGGCGGAGTTTTTATTACTTTTTTCTCTTGATATTTGGAAATAAAAATGTAATTTACGCCACGCTTACGTACCTAAATGTTTATCGTACATATTCATTCATGCAGTCTGCAGTTGTATGCGTAGCGTAGAGATGCGTTAACGTCCACGTTTTGAATTAGTAACCATCACTAGTATTAAAGAAGGACTCACAGTAAGGGTTGTTATAATCCCGAAATAAAAATCCAGCAAATTAGAATTGAAACCACATATTTATTCCATAATTATGTCAGTGAAGATAGGACGAGAATCATAGGCATCTCTACAAATATCTAAACTGTACTTTTGTTTTGGATTCATTTTTGTGACAGATCTCAACGATCCTACTAAATGCCGCTATAATTTCAGCAATTACAAAGACTGGAATCCTGATAGATGGCTCGGAATTAAATCCCTTGATTGATGAACGTTCAGTGGAGCTCATTGGCCCGGTACATTGGTGCGATGATATTGAAGTTTTTATTTATGTTTCCAACTCCATAAAATGTATTTCATTTATTATTTCGGTACTCACAAATCAGTTTGTGCGGATCTAAATCGAAATACCTAAATGGAAGATTACTGTAATGACATTTTCTTAAGCGTGCTACGTTCTGTCGTTCCGGTTCGTGTTACAGTCGGATAGCACTCGTTAAGTCAGGTCTTCGGGTGGCCTGAAAATATAGGAAACATAGATTTGCCCACTATTCCCTCCACCAATATTGGAGAGAGTAATACCCTACTATGGACTCTATGGATTAAAGCCATTTTGAAAATACACGATACAAGCCGGCACATGTGATATTGCATTTTGTCGAAAATAGTTCATAGCCCGTGTCGTGGGTTGAATTAATAAGCTTTTAATGTAGCGGTGTCGGTTTTTGGAACTCGTCAATATATATTAACTCGATGCTAATAATGTGTCGCAGCGATGCCTCATTAATTACAACTCGTCCGGGATAATTAAATGTCTTCCAGTAGAACGTCCGCTTTCCCATCGGAAAATCGACGCGGCGACGGATGTTGAATGTGGTATGTTGAGTTGTGCGTTGTAACATGGTTGGTTGGTTTTATTAAATCTTGTTTGGTGGCTGAATCATATACATATATATCATATATTATTTTGGTTTGGTAGGTTTTGGGCATGTCGTAAAAGCTCATATGTATATATGTCCTTGAATTATTTATTTGTTGTGTTCATTATAAGAGGCGCATGTTGATGATTTTTTGTTTCTTTTTCTTGTCCCAAAAACAACCAATTTACGTACTTACCTACTTCTAATTTTGTGGATGAATGATATAATAATTATTGGATTCAAAAGTTTAAGTTTGTAGATTATAAAATAATGCTACCTAAAAAGTAAGTTAACTGTTACTTTGTGTAGCAAATATTCATTTCGTTTTTCTTGTCGCTTTTTCTGGGACAAGTGAACAATATCATGCTATTGACATAGAAACTAACTCTTAAAACTTCACGATACGAGCTAACACTAACAGCTTCTTTGGAATGGACAATTGCTGTTGGCCCTATCTGCCTTTAAAGCTTAACGGGGACAAATTCATCGCAGTGGATCTTTAATCAGTTGCAATGTAACATCCAGCTATCCATTAACTCGATGCATATTGCAATCTGTACCGAGCCCCGGATTAATTACCTGTCATTGGCGGACATTTTATCGTTCCTGTGTATAGGATGAATCTACTTCCTACTTGTCCTTCTTACTATCCGTACTACTTCTAAATCTGAAAATTTTTAAGGATGTTTGTTACTCTTTCGAGCAAGTACTGCTGAATGGATTGTCATGAAATTTTGCACACACGAAGACCATGCTTTATAAAAAGACATGGGGTACTTTTTATTCTGGAACACGCGGGCAAAGTCACGAGTAGAGCACTAGTGGCATACATGCAGAAGGGCTAGCGAGGCGCGAGACCGTTTTGACAAACACCAATCATCATGCGTCACGCATATTATGATTGTTTGATGAAAGTGGTTAAATTGTAGAACAGTGATACCTAGTTATTTTTTTTTATGGAAATAGTCGGCAAACGAGCTGACGATCCACCTGATCGTAAGTGGGTATCGTCGTCCATAAACACCAGCAACACTAAAGGCATCACTGTTGCGTTGCCGGCCAAGAAAGAAAGAAGAAATAAGAAAGAAAAAATTGAAAGTTTCCGTTCATTCAAAACATTCCTATAAAACACGGTTGTCTTGTTGAGATTGTATATCACGTTGTGCGAGTGTAGTTGTCTTTGTTTCTGTGAAGGAAAAAATACTCCTAAGAGTTCACCATAATGATCATATTGTGGAAGTATATAGTGGACCAATACGAAACCCAAGTCAGTTAACCTAACCTTTAACTGAAGCACGGATACGCACAGATACTTCTGAAGTCACTTACGACTGACTTCATTTTTTAACAGAATTCATTTTCTTCTTTCTTTCATGGCCGGCAACGCATCAGCCTTTGGTGTCGCTGAAGTCCATGGGCGAGATAGTCACTTACCATCAGGTGGATCATCAGCTCGATTGCATAATAAAAAAAAAGGAGACAAATCGTCGACCTATGAACGTTTAATATTTTGGTGTATTAACTGTAATATTCAGAGCGTTTGATTCAGAGGGGCTCGTAATTAAGGTAAACGAGTGGTTCATTACGCGTCCGCCTCGCCCCGGGCCCCGCTGGCCCGAGGCGCGCTACTCTTCAATTACACTGTTTACTGTCGCTTACTCAGTGTGCCAGTAAAATGACGGAATAGGTGCGAATCACTCGGCTTAATTTTAATGTTGCCTCCGAACTACTTTAGGTCTGGGTTTAGACAAGTATGAAAACGAGTGAATGAGAACAGAGTGAATGGGATTTGGCTAAGTTCGTGCGCTCACCATTGTGGTCTTGAACATCACTTATTTATTATAAGATGCATTTGTTATAAATTAAGTACCTATTTATTGAAGTTAATTGCACGCCTCATAAGCGAAGCCTTGAGATGCTCTACTCCCGATATATGAAAAATAACTTTTCTAAACTATACTTCTTTAGGCGCGTTATGAAATGAATGGAAAAAATGATGAGAGCGAAATTTTAAGATTTGTGACACCAAAGGTGACGAAAAACGTCGATTTTTTAACGCGCGTTTTGAAAAAATGATTATTATTATATATTTATTATATTTTTTTTTCTAATAAAGTATTGTTTTTTTTTTTAATATTGTTTTTTGAATATTGTTTTTTTAATATTGTTTTTTGAATGTTGTTTTTTGAATATTGTTTATTGAAATGTTTTTTTTTGATGCCAAAGAAATATAACTTCTCACGCGAGTACACGTTTATGATTTAATTTTGTATCTTAATAAACTTACGTGCTCTCTCAAAGTCACTAACGGTTACTTAAATCGCTTCTTAGTAAAAGATCACCTTACAAATTCTGTACTAAATAACGATTTAAATAACCGTTTGTGATTCTGAGTGGGGGGGTTAGTTTATTCTCTTTAGTGAAATACATACTTACTATATACTTAATTACTTATCATAATTTTTTATACTAATTTTAGAAATTTTGCAAAAGTCAAATCATCCATTTCTTGTGAATAGGCACTATTATAGTGAATAGGTACCTATGTACCACACATTTGTGTTTGTAAAAATATGCAATGTATACTTTGCTTGTAACACTTCTTTTCTTTTTACAGGTAAGTAGACGTCTATTATTTGAAGTGACTACGGTAATCATTGGAACAAGATTAAGGTATGTGATACGATACGATATTATTTATTTTTCTTTTCATGAAAAAATAAAGCTTCTTGGGACTTTTTAAAACGAAACGACGACTAGCGCCATCTATTATTACGTTCGTGAACGCGTATAGATGGTTCTCTTTCAGTATTATCTTTAGTTCTTGTACGAAAACACAGAGTGCGCTTACCAGCAAGCCAGGCTGAAAGTTCAACCTGGTTCAACTTGGATAGTCGTGTGCTGCTTCCCGTTAAGCGTTTTAGTTTCACAAATGTGCCACAGATGGCTCTGTACAGTATTTTGTTTTCGTTATTGGGATGCTATCTAGTGACGGGTGAAGAAACCTGCTTTCGGCATCCGTGCACTTGGGTAGGAATTATGTGGAAAAACGCGCGTTTGCAGTGGTTGTTAGAGCGCTGTAATTTTAGTAATTTTAGTGAATGTTTATGTTAGTGGATATTGTGATTTTTTTTATTATATTCGAGTACATTTGAATACTTTCAGAATATTGTCTATTGAGAAATATTATATTCATAATACTAGTGGATACCCGGCATGTGCTACTACGCAAAAACATTTTGGGTGGAAAAATTCGAAAATCGAAAATATGCTTTGTTTTATTGGTTTCAAACCATTTTGTATATCTGTTGGATAGTTTCAAAGTCCATAAAGGACATCCGTACAAAAAAAAATGCCATCAAAAACAAAACTTGTAAAAAAAACCAAGTCTCGCAACTCAGTTCTTCTACCGTAAAAAGTTGTGAGATCCATGTAATACCAAGTCGGTTAATTTATTCAGTTCCTACTTAAGGGTCCTTCTGTCTTAAGTTGTTACGTAATTAGCTAACCTAACAAGTAACAACATCTTATAGTGACCATATTATCAATATTAAAATCTTTTATGTTTTAAATAAATAGATCGACTTGACCATCGCATGAAAACACAATGTACCTCACAAGTAATACCTACATATTGTATTAAATTTGATTGTTTATTGCGATTGCCAAGTCAATCTATTTATTTAAAACATAAAAGATTTTTAATATTGATAATATGGTCACTATAAGATGTTGTTACTTGTTAGGTTAGCTAATTACGTAACAACTTAAGACAGAAGGACCCTTAAGTAGGAACTGAATAAATTAACCGACTTGGTATTACATGGATCTCACAACTTTTTACGGTAGAAGAACTGAGTTGCGAGACTTGGTTTTTTTTACAAGTTTTGTTTTTGATGGCATCTCATTTCTTTTTGTAGATAGTTCTACTTTTTTTCCTTTTACAAGTTACCTTTGAACATAATTATATCTAGGTACCTATCTACACCTATTATTCCATTATATTATATATAGGTACACTGATTCATTCGCTGCAAATGTTACTTTGTTATACAGGTACAGTAATTCATTAACTGCAAATGTAACTTTGTAATCCTATATATTTATATGGGATTACAAAGTTATTTATGCAGTTGATGTATCTAGAAAACTGGACCGAAATTGCAAAATATTTTAGTTTTTCCTTGATCTATACACTAAACACTAATTGTGTTCCAAATTTGAAGCTTCTATGTCTGCTAGAAGTGCCTTAGAGTTTTGATGATCGGTCAGTCAGTCAGTGAGTGACGAAATTAAGAAACTTTGACTAGTTATAATTCTTAAACTACTGGTTCAAATTGAATGAAATTTGAAATATACCGTGTTTATACAATGCCTGCTTGGGTACTAAAAATTCAGGCTTCTAGCTTTATCCACAACGAAGTTATAGGGGGTCGAAAATGGCCTGAATTGCTTCGAGAAAAGGATGGTACGGCCGTGCCGCTTTTTTGCTCGACTTGGCGGGGGCACTGCCGTGCCCCCAGATGTGTTTTATATACTTACTTAGTCGAATCACTAATCCACCGGACCGATTTGACAGAAAATAATGTCACGTTGTGAACTATTTTGGCCGTAGTAATTAGTAATAGCTAATTCTTGGTCCATATAAAATACATGTTAAGTATATAAAACACAATTTCTTTGTATGGATGTCCTTTGTAGACTGATACCATCCAACCGATATGCCTCAAAATGGTTTCATTTGAAAGGCAATAATCCGAAGATGGTTTGAGACTACTAAAACAACGCATTAGGCACATCTGGTCCATTGATAAAGTTCATTTTCCACTTTTCCCACACAACAATTTGAATATAATATAATGTTTAGATGGCGCATCAACGTCAACGTCAACACAAAAACACTGGTCTGTCATTCTCATCAGAAATTTTAGCGTAAATGGAACACGCCGGGGTTCCTCTAGTTCATTATAAAGATTGAATGCGCTGTATAAGTATAAATTAGATTTATTAATATTTTTGTACTTATAGCATTTAATCATCAGAGGTATCACCCTGCTTGACTTTTTTTGAGGTGATATTTACAAAATACTTTAAATATCTTTGTAACTTACAAACCATAAATCGGTTTGTTAAATCATATTTTTTTTAAATCGCTTAATTACGTAATATTGATAAGAAATTATAATTATATTCTGAAATATAAATAATATTATGTCCTTAACAGTGTTGCAAATTACTATCGTCGTTTTCATAAAAAATTCAGAAGTCAACCGTGCGTCGCGAATCAACCCTTCACCAGTAGGGAAATATTCCCTGGGAGGTCTCTGCGACCATTAGAATTAGTTTCCGCGACAAAATTCAATTCCGACCAGAAGTATCCCGTGAGACTCGCCCCCGATTCCTCTCGTCGCTCGTTTTACAGAGATACGACTGTTTTTTCTCCCTTTAATGTAATCCGTTTGTGGTTTTCCGTAACCATTCTTCTGTTATTTTTTACGAGTAACCTAATTCGCCGTTCCGATTTATTCACATTTACATAACTTTAACAAAACAGAATCTAAAAATTTACTGTTTTATTTTCATCGATATTCATTTAGTTTAGTTTTTTCAGTTTCTCTTTAATATTTAATGTTTTAAATTTTCAAGCTGTAAGCTGAACAGGTTTATACTAAGTTTTTAGGGTTCCGTAGCCGAATGGCAAAAAACGGAACCCTTATAGATTCGTCATGTCTGTCTGTCTGTCTGTCTGTCTGTCTGTCTCTCTGTCTGTCCGTCCGTATGTCACAGCCACTTTTTTCCGAAACTATAAGAGCTATACTGTTGAAACTTGGTAAGTAGATGTATTCTGTGAACCGCATTAAGATTTTCACACAAAAATAGAAAGAAAACAATAAATTTTGGGGGTTCCCCATACTTAGAACTGAAACTCAAAAATGTTTTTTTCATCAAACCCATGCGTGTGGGGTATCTATGGATAGGTCTTCAAAAATGATATTGAGGTTTCTAATATATTTTTTTTCTAAACTGAATAGTTTGCGCGAGAGACACTTCCAAAGTGGTAAACTGTGTCCCCCCCCCTGTAACTACAAGAACTACAAGAACTTTGTATTATGTTACTTGCTGCTACGGAACCCTTCATGGGCGAGTCCGACTCGCACTTGACCGCTTTTATTGTTATCTAACACTATTAACTATAGATGAAATATTGTCGTCTAGAACTACTTGTAAATTATAGAACTAAATAATATTACGTATATTCAATATAAATGGGTGTAATAAATACACTTTGGTATCTTAATAATATTTTTTTTTCTTCTGTTCTTTCTTTAAAACGAGGTAGATTTTGAGTCTTTTGATTTCCAAATAACTTCGAACGAAAGTTGATCTTTTGTGTAATGTATTAATCATTCATGACTGAATAAATTACCTCAATTAACAGAACATACAATGAAACAAAGAAATGATTCATTCATTGTTCTACTTCAGTCGTCAGAATAGGATAGTTAATGACCAGATTTTTTAATAATACCTTTTTTGAGAACAATAAAAAATGTTTGCCTCCGTCTGTTCGTTGGAGAGTCCCTCAGGAACGTTCTATTAGCGTGGCGGGTACTAGGATTTCATGACCGTGGAGGAGGTCGACTCGAGTCTGCTTTGAGAGTGAGCTTTGTTAGCGACGCTCTTGAAAGCCAAGGATAGACTCACAGCGCTTGCTAGGTTTAGCTTGCTCAGTGCTAATTTCCTGGTATTTTACCTTACAATATTACTTAGTTGGGTTTTAAAAATATCTAATTTTCATCTTTGACGCGTCTGCTAGCGATCAAGTTCACCTAGAAAGATTACATTAAAAAGTTAAGTGAAACGAGATTCTGGCTATGGCTTAATTAAGCCGGCAAACATGCAGAAGAGCCACATGACGGTAAAGTCAAAGTCAAAGTCAAAGTCAAAGTCAATGATGCCTTCGGTGTCCATGGACGAAGTCATTTACCATCAGGTAAGAAAGGGTAGGAAGGGTAGTGAGGTAAGAATTGTAACAAAAAATGACTAAAGACATACTTTTTTATTATTATTCCAGACAAGCTAGTATCTCATCTACAGTAAAAAGTAAATATCAAGATTTAGAAGAGAGAATAATTTTCGATATTTACTCGCTATAATGGAGTATTAATAGGTTTTATGCTAATGTAAGGTAAATGTTTTATGTGCGTTCATTGTTTTCGTTGCTTTGTATTTTTATGATGTTATATTAAAATTGTGTGAATTTAGGAACAAAGGGATGGAAGTCGCGAAAATTATTTTCCTTTCATACTGTTATTCTCATAGTGGTATGTAATATGTGGTATGTTTGGTAGTATCTCATGGTATTTGACATTATTTAACATGTTCTGGTCGGCAATGCGTCAGTGGCGCAGACTGGAAAGACCTTTAGTGCTAGAAAGCTGTTATTTGGCCCATGTATACGTATGTATGTGTATTTATCAAGTCTGCGAAGTCTTAGAATAAAATCTTGAAAACCTACACGTAAAGGGGAAATGTATTTTTTTGATAATATGATAAATTTAAAAGGAAAACTATCATGGCTACTTACCAACAGAACCCTGCTTTGCGGATTGCGAGTGGCTTGACACGCTCTAGCCCGGTTTTTTATGTTCATTGGGTGCATCTAACCTACCACATGTAGGGTATGCGGTCTGTTTGGGTGGCTAGAATTATTAAGTTATTATTAGTCTACTTTGCAACAATCCGCGGATAACTTGTATGATGGTATATACTTTAAGACATGCGTGGCAAAAAAGGCTTTTTTGCGACTAACCATCGTAGAGTCAACTTACCCTGATGATGCTCCGTTTCGGGGCGAAACACGTGTTGGTGCTGGTATGTATGTTGGTATATACTTTTAATTATTGTAGTGCATGTTTCCGTTGTGGGAGGGAGGGAGGTGCCACGCATGTCTTAAAGTATATACCATCATACAAGTTATCCGCGGATTGTTGCAAAGTAGACTAATAATAACTTAATAACAATGGATTTCCGCAAAGTAACGTCCGATACTATTAACTATGGCTAGAATTATGTAGTCTGTATGTAAAATGATTAATATTTATTAAAATGTGTGTCTATGGAAGCCGGTATGTCGTCCTACAGTCCTGGTTCAGTATTGCTCTTCGAGTGACAACCCCTCGCTAACAGATTTCCTGTCAACTATGCGTACAACAGATATGTAGCTTTGGGCTATCTTGCCGATCAGATTGATGTACTTGTGTCATCCTTAGCTCAATAAAATTGACATAGAAATTATATTAATGTTTGTAGGTAGATACAGTTAAGATAATCTTAAATTAAAATTTAAAAAACCCCCGACTTCTAAGGAAGAAGGAATTCTTTCTTCCCATTTTCTTCTTCTTCTTCTTCTAAGGTGTTATGAATAAGACCGTAAGTTAATAATTTTACTTTAAAAAATGATCAAAACATAAGTGTAACTTATACTTGTACCAAAGTATGTTAAGTTCACAGTTTTTGTCAAAAATTATTAATTTGCCTTTGAAAAGATAACAAACATGTGTTTATTACTGCATAGATCGTTTTCTTCAAAATACGACTGAATCACATTGTATGGGTATTATAGGATATAAATAAAAACATTGGAGGCGCCGGGTATCGATCCCGGTACCTCTCGCATGCTAAGCGAGCGCTCTACCATCTGAGCTACGCCCCCTGTGTTATAAGTAACTCAATATTTGCTGTACTTAACGTAATATTATGTAATTAATAACGCTCAAATGGACCTCGTTTGAGTGTCGAAGGACCTTTCACTTGGTCGGCATTGCCTCTTACCAGGTAAGGTTACGTCCATGCGACAACAGATGGCGCTACTCGTTTGTCCAGTTCTTTTACCTCTTTAATTTTGATTTACTTACTGCCTGTCAAAAGAATTACATCACATATTCACATAAATCGAGCTAACATTGCATTTTTGATGATGATTCATTCGCTATAATTCAAATAAATAATTGAAATGTGGAACATGGATTATATGAAATTAAATGCAAAGAAACCAATTTAAAAATGTATACTATTTCAGAATGACGAAACTATTTCAGAATGGAAAAACAGCCTGAAAAAGCGTTAAAGTAAATACTACAATATAATCTTTATTCTTTTGTTAAAAAGCTGAAATTTGTGTGTTACAATACACGCGATTCGATTATAAACTCCGCTAAATCAAGGCGTGGAATTTTCCCCGAAGGATCCGTAACAAACTGAAACGTAAGACAGCTTCACAAACTGCTGAATAAAGTTAATTAAAAGCTCGTAACTATATTCCCCGCGGTATAAACGAGTGCGTCGATCCTCAATTTACATGAAATGTACAGGCCCCTTTTGCAGGGTATCTAACGAAGTAAGAACGGAGATCCAATTTAAGTTTTGTCGGCTTTTGGCGACTTTCTTTGCTGTTACATGAGTTCTGGTGCGAATGATAAGTTACTGGCGATTTGAGTTTTTTTAGGACTATGGGTTTCATTGGCAGATTCGTTACATATGTTGAAATAGGTATATAAAGAATTTGTTGAAAGTGACATATTTACTGTATATGTACATACTCAGACTCTGCTACAGTTCCGTATCGCATTTCGTTATAGATGTTACTACGCTCAAATAATGAAAACGCTCATTGAGCGCAAAACAGTTCACAACGCGTTGTTGCATCTGTAAAACATCTACAACGCGAAATTCGTATACATACTCACGACGCGTTGGTTAGTTTGTTACATAAAAAATAAACAAGTTATCCTCGTGTTACAAAATCGCTTAGTCTCATAGCTCCGACTAGACGGTGAGAATCACGATTCTTCCAAGGCGCTCACTCACATCTATTAAGGCGGTCTTTCTATTATTAGCTTCGGAATTGAATCCGCCAACTTTTAGGTTTTAGACGACTGTAATCTTAAATATTTATGACTAAATTTATTTACACGGATAATTTAAATATTATTAATTCTATCATACCTATTAGAAGAGATTGTTTTTTTTTTATATCCTCACTAGTTAGTGGGTTGCGATGTGTGGAACTCCGAGATGTATGAGTTGATACAGTTCCTGATAACAAACACGACACATGATAAAATCTATCTATCTCTCATCGTAAGTAGGTACTAATGTTTTATAATGACACGAGTAATCGCCGTCGCTTTGCTTCGGTTTTCTTATTTTTTTACACCTTGGGTTACATTATTGGAGTTTTAGTAGGGACCCTTAATTTTTTTGAAAATATAATATAGCCTATGTTACTCGGGGATAGTGTAGCTTCCCAACAGTGAAAGAATTTTCCAAATCGGTTCAGTAGTTTCGGAGCCTATTCAATGCAAACAAAAAATCAGATCTTTCCTCTTTATATATTAGTATAGATTAGTATTATAATGACATAATCCCCAGTTATCCGGTTGGCTGGCGAGTGGTGCACAGCTTTAAATATCATTAGCGGGGGCAGCGAGGTAGCGAGGCAGCCTGCCAGAATTGGCTTAGCTGCTAAAGTGGCAATCGATAGGGACGTGCCTCGGCCTTGCCAGGGATCACTCGTGACTCGTAATTACATTCTACGAGGTCCTTATGTAACTTTTATCCAAGTTTTACAGATTTATGAACACATATTAACGATTGGGTCAAGAAAGTTATAGATAAAGTTGAACATTATCTAATAAAGAGAAATGTGAAGTATTCCATAATGTGGACGTTATACGTTATGGGCTATTATCGAAATCATAGTGTATTATAATCTCCGAGACACCAAAGTGTTTTAGCATGTTTTGGCAATAGCCGTCACTTTAGAAAGGATTATTACAAATAAGCATACTCAGATACTTTATTAGAAGTAATAAAAAAGTAAAATGTAAAAAGTAAAAATAAAAATGTGTCAGGCCTTTTTGATTACAAGTGAATATACCGACAGTGGATTTGATTGGATTGTTGCAAAGTAGACTAATACTAACTTAATTGATGTGGATTGATTGATGATCTGAGTTAACATTTGCTTATAATAATATTGATCTCAACATAATATAATAACATCCGCCAACCTATCAGTCAACTATAATATTATTAAGTGTGTGGCGACGACACAAACACGTCTCACGGTGACGTCACGTCAGCCTGAATCACGCTATCGAAGTTTCTACGATCGCTGGCATGTATACAACGCTCCGAAAACATCAGCCGGGGCTCTGCCGCCTCCCAGGCAACACACCTCGCCTGGCGGGAGATCTCCTTTAGCGAAAAGTGATTCATATTATTACTAGTTATTATCTTTCAAAAAAGCCAGCCTGGCCAGCTACAGCGCGCTTGCTTAAGTCAGCCCTGTCGGCTAGGGTATAGGAGCCAGTTATTCTTTGTCTATCTTCTCTCGCGGTCAGTGGAGTCTTTTTTTTACATGTTTTTAAATAACGCTTTATAACTGGATTCCACAACACTTCATAGCTAAATCTAGTACGTACGTAACTGCTAAAGTTTGCGCCAAAGCTACGATTGGCACAAGCAGTATTGTAAGCGGTAGCAGTATTGCCTTAACTTCACTAATTTATCCAGCTAAAGCACAGCCATATGAAATGTTAGAATGGAAAGCAAAGTCATACGTTACAAGAGAGTTGTGACTCCCGGCAAGTATGATGAATGGAGTTTCCTCGGAAATTCTCTACATCATACAATCTAACTCAGATAATGTATGGTGAGTTGTAATAGAAAATCGTACCGGAGCGGCGAAGTCGAGTCGTTAAAAGCCAGCAATTTATCTTTCCACAAGTGAGATTAATAAAGCAACTTTGGCAGATCTATGATGTCTAACTGTAATATTTAGTATGCAGTAGGTATACTCGAGTCGAGTAACTTTGGTATTGCGAACTCATCGAACCTTCTGTGTATATTTAAAAGATGACATTTCGTTAGCTTTATGTATTTTGGACATCCACGGCGGACATTCATGTAACTGACAGAATCTACACGACATAACATATACGATGTTATGTCCGATGGATTTCATGATGTTGTAAAATTAAATGGTATATTTATTAACGGTATGAAAATGAAATGAAAAATGAAAATGATTTATTGGAAAAATTAGTTTAACGAATACATTGTTCCGTTGTTGGGACATCCTTATAACTAAAAAGTTTACCTGTGCCAGTATTGTGACGTCATTAGGTTCATCCGAGACCGACGCAACTATGAATTCCTAGCGTCGTAAAAGGACTAGGTATTAGAAATAATTAGCATTGAATCCATATAATACCTATACAAAGAGATGGATTTCTTTTCCTTAAAATAAGAAACCTTCGAAGTCTCATAGCATTTTAATTTTAGAGCTATTCTATTTATTCTTTCATATTTATGTTTAATTTGGTCTTACATGTTATAGCTTGATTTGGTACGCCATAATAATACCAAGAGCATCCCTGAAGAGTTATCGAAAGTGACCCAAACGATACATTATTACGTTATTAAAAGTCTATTGTCTAGTATGAACGCTAACATAATCTACTCGTAGCATCATTATAGTAACGTAAAGTACGCTTTTTGCACGGTATTTACTCGTAGTTGAAAAGTTTGTATACCTATTTGTTAACAGGAACACACATTGAACAGTAAGATGTTTTGTTGTTATGCATATCAAATTTCGTTATTAAAAGTTAAAGGGCTTTAAACTTCCATTTCAATCTATACTTAAATGAAGTGAAGCAATTATTTGCATTGCGTATCTAATACGTAGAGTTTAATAACGCAATTAGTTTCCACGTGAAAATGGTTCCCGGAGCGTGGAAATCTTCGTGAAAATCATATTTCTAATACGTAATATGTTGTAAGCGAGTCAACAGCGTAGTCCTGACTGCCGACGTACGAGAATGATTAATAGAGCGAGTTCATGAATACTCTGTATCGTCGTAATTAGAGGCTTGATGTGATGATGCGATTAGAGCGCGATTTTGCGATTTTGTATTTATTTATTTATTTATTTATTTAACCTTTATTGACCACAATAAAATATTACGGTACAAATGGCGAGCTTAATGCTTAATGCATTCTCTACCAGCTAACCATTGGCCAAAATAGAAATGCACGAAAGGCGGTTTGGGAAGGTAAGTTGATATAATAATATATATACATACATATTAATACCTACATAAAAAATACACAAAATACGTACATAAATACATATATAGCCATAAATATATAAGTTCACATATACCTACGTAGACATACATAAATACATACATAACGTCAGAGATAATATCCTTAGTTACATTGGTGACAGTGGCGTAGCTAGCCCTTCCGGGGCCCCGTATCAAAATTTTGCCGGGGGCCCCCTCTCAACTCGAGGGTAAATATCTTTCTCAAAAGATACAAAAAAGCTAGCGTGAATTAAAACAAATATAATTACTAACATCGATTAATAAAACACATACAATTAATACTCTAAAATTTTAATCTGGGGGCAGCTCTGTTTCGTTTCGGGAGATCCGAACGCGAGCGCAGACTCAGTAGCCGATGTGATACGACAAGGCATCATGGTCGTTGTCAACGACATGGTCATCCGCATGCACGCATATAGATCTATCCACCTCAGGGCTTAATACAAAGTTTAACGCTGCCTCCTGGTCAGCAAAGAAGCAAATGACTAAAAGGAAGGCAATTTAAAGTTCATCGGCAGAACTGGCTAGCGAATGGACGATTGCCCCTCTGGTAGTCAAGAATTCTGGTCGCTAGCTCAAGCTGCTGAGGGTAACTTCTGTCGGTCGTCTCTTCCATAACTGCGTAAATCGGACGACTCCGTGGTCTATACGGCAAAGGGGAATGCCGAACTTCTTGGCATCCTTTTTGCCGCCAACTCAACTCTTGATGATAGAGGGATCGCCTCTGCCTGAAAACCTGTGAGTGCTTGATACCAAGAAGTTGAGAGGACCAGACGGTATTCACGCAGTGGTGTTAAAGATGTGTGCTTCCGAGTTGATTCCAGCCCCGGATCTAGTGGGGGGAAGGGGCAAAAAGGGGCACCCGCCCCGGACGGCAATTCAGGGGGCGCAAAAATCATAATATAGTATGATTAAAAATAAAAAAACTTCCTGCACAAAGCGCCTAGCATTCCGTATGCTAGGTAGCATTCTGTAGCCTGGTTGGGGGAATAAATTCACGAAAAATGCCAACTATTATTTATTTGTGAGTTTTTTTATCTTATCTCTATCACTATCAAGTTTCTGCCCCGGTTTGAAAAAATTGTAGATCCGTGGCTGGTTGATTCCCCGTCTTAACGTGCTTATTCTTATTCTATATTGTGCCACATGATACGTCTTCGTGGAAGGTTACCCTTTTTCATTCCATCCACATAATGGGCGATCTCAGTGACTTGGCTAACTACAGGCTATAGTGATAAGCCTATAGCCTCCCTGCTTGCAACGGTAATGGAGCGCGAGATTAACATGCAGCTTCTGGGATATCTGGAAGATCATCAGCTGATCTGTGATCGACAATACGGTTTTTGCGACGGTCGTTCAACTGGTGATCATCAAATTTATCTTACGCACCTGTAGGCATCGTCAGGCTATTGATCACAACGGGGAAGCACTGGCAGTCAGCCTAGATTTTGCTAAAGCCTGTGACCAGGACTGGCACAGGGAGGTCTCACGAAGTTAACATCTTACGGTCGCTGTGAGAGATTATGCAGTTGGGCAGTCAGCTTTCTATCTGAGCGATATATCAAGGATGTTGCTCAGATACGAAACCTATAAAATGCTGGTGTTCCCCAAGGGTCTGTGGTATCTCCTACGCTGTTCATTCTGCATATCAATGACATGGCATGAGTGGCAACTGTTGCTATGCAGATGACAGCACAGGGGATGCCTACTACACAGCCCCCCCTTAATTCCTCTCAGTTGCAAAACTTGCAAGTGGCGGATAGCAGGCTTAAAATTGTGTCTGAAGTCGAGAACTCTCTGGAGCAAGTCTCAGAATAGGATTGACTTAATTTAGTCGAGTTCAACCCCACGAAGACACAAGTTGGCGCGTTTACCACTAAGAAAACCTCATTTTTCATAGTGCCTCAATTCCACGGTACCGCGCTCATAAAGTGTTGTAAGAGTATGATTCTGGGAGTTGATATCTCGAGTGATGTGTAGTATCAGCGTTATTTGGAAGCCAAGGCTAAGTTTGCTTCCAAAAAGCTTGATGTTCTAAACCGGGTTAAGGAGTAGGTACTTCACTGCGAGCGAGGCATCTGCTCATGCTTTACAAAGCTCATGGCCGAATTGAAGTTTTATCCACACCGAGGAGACTCCGGAGAACTTCTACGGGCAGATTCTCCCGATCATTTTTACCACGCACGTGCTAACTGTAGAGCTGTGCTACGTGTAGAATGAGCTTCCTCCTGAGGTATTCCCGGAGCGCTGTGTCATGGGGTTGCCGCCGGCATGTCCGCGCAGCACTCAGTTCCGGAGAGCATCATGAGTCGTGTAGAACGTAATTTTTTTGTACATTAAATATTTTGTTTAAATTTTGATTAGGGCATTTAAATAACTGATTAGAAGTTTTTCTTATTATTATCTGTACTGCCTGTTTGTCTTCAATTCGTCGAGTTTCCAGATTTAGAATCATGGCCTCTTAAAGATAAATTGCATGATGCTAAAGTAATTAATGCATTAATACGATGAAAGATGGTCCAGAAAGTAATTTTATTGCTGATTTCACTTTTCAATGAAGTATCGATGCTTTCCGGAACATTTTTCGAATCATAATAATTAATTTTCTGATCATTTCACGAATTTTTTCTAAGGCGCATTGGGGGCCCCCTCAGCCCCGGGGCCCCGTATAATTGATACGGCTGATACGGCGGTAGCTACGCCCCTGATTGGTGACAAGCCTGTAGATGAGTCCTGAGGTTCTTTTTAAAAGTAAATTTACCAGCGGGTCTTCTGATTCCGTCGGGAAGCGCGTTCCAAAGACGGGCCGCTTGAATTGTGAAAGAATTGGAGATGAAACCAGATCGATGCAGCGGAATAGAGAGTTGATATGATTCGGTCGAACGAAGCTGCCGATCATGGGAAGAATGAAGAAATTGAAATTTAGATTTTAAATATACTGGAGAATGTGGATCAACTAAAACAGAAGAGAGTAAACAAAGTAACCTGACATGCCGTCGCTCGCGGATGCGGGGCCAGTTAAGCTTGGAGAGATAGGAGGAAACATGGTCATACTTACGCAAGCAAAAGATGAAGCGAACGGCGTTATTGAGGAGTCGATCCAGTTTGTCCAGTTGAGACTCACTCATGTCCAGAGAGCACACATCACCATAATCCAAGATGGGGAAAATAAGCGCTTGAACTAACTTAGCCTTAGTTTCGGTCGGAAGGAAGTTCCTAAGCCGGTTGAGTGATGTTAACGATGCGTTTACTGTGCGACTGACTTCACTTACCTGCGTGTTCCAGTATTGTACAAACATTATTTTTATTTATTTAGTTTTTTCATGGTTATTGATGTTTACTCGTGAGTCATTTTGATTCGTAACGCAAACAACTGTTTGTTTGCCGGTTAGGTTAGGTTACGTTTATATTCGATGAGATTAGAGTAGAATAACCTTAAATTAGGTCGAGGAGAATAGGTAGGTGAGTGAACAAATTCGCCAAGCCCCGAAATCCGCTAACTAGGCTCTTTGATTGTTATTATTTTACTTAGTAGCAGTTATACCTCCCAAAGCTCTTTTATAAGTTAGTATTGAAGTTCGAAAGTCTATAGGAGGTAAGTAATTGCTAATAATATTGACCAGGATTGGTTGATAGCTTGCTTCGTTCTCCGAACTCGCTAATGAAGTTTTGCCCCCACATCATTCATTCAATTCCGTTGAACTATAGAAACTGGTCGTGTTCGAATCGAACCCGTTTGGGAAAGGGTTCGGTATTGTTAAATTATTTATCCAAGCAAATTTAGTTTTCTGTAGAAATTCATTTCTGTAGAGCTACATGGGTTTTCTCATAGATTTCCTCTATAAGCACACTACTTATATTCTAAAAAAGGCTCCTCTATTTTGAAATAAAAATTACTCTAATTATTTTCAAAATTATATTGAATGTTTGCAATGTACATAAGCTTCAAGTTTTAGATTACGAGTATGTAATAACACTGCTTTAATTATAGATTATAATTATTGTTATTATTAATATGTCATTAGTCACGGGCTGAATGGCGCCGGCGGATCTAATGGAGCGGTCGTATAACATCAATCAAAGTCGTGAGCGGACGACCGATGAGCTGTAAAACTCTAGAATTTAAACATAAATTAAGTGTAACAGAGTTTACGATGCATATACTACTATAATACGGTTTAGAATAATTGCAAAACGCATGTTATGTTATGTAACCTTATATTATCTATTCTATTTAGACACTAACTAAACATGAAAATTCCAATACTGTGTTGCGCGTTCGTGTGATAATTTTAAATTCAGATTTTTTTCTCGAGTACACACATTTGTTTGCGAAACCTAATTTATCAATAACATAGATAATTTGAGTTTGACTTCCAGTAACAGTATTGTATTATATTAACTTCTTATTTTATCTTTATCTTATTCAGCAATAACAATATTTGCATGCGTCAGTTATTTATTCCGGGTAAATAAATATTCAACCTTTATTCTATAAAGTCTACAAGTACGAGATTCGAGATACACTTCAAAAGGATTTTTGATATTTTGTAAATTCTTTAGCTATTTCTTTTTAAGGCAACGGATTCAAAGGCTATTTGTGTGAAGCCGTTTGCCTCCGGCAGTTGATAAATAAATTATCGGCATAAAGACGCTGATAATGGGTGGGGTCTTTCTTTGGTTAAGGGGTCCTTTGTGGCTTGGAGGAATCGCGAGGTGCATTTTACTTTGTTTTACTCGTAACAATTATTGACAGTATTGACCTTCCACTGCGAGCGGTGCGGACTCCGTACGAACTCCGTTCAACTCGCAATAGTAAATTTCATAGAAGCGCTTCCATCGCCAACGAGTGAGTGAATCGGACAAAACAAGTATAAATAGTTACAAAATAGGGCGCCATATTGAAAGAGTTTTCAGTGAGGTCCGGACTCCGTACGACTAGCAACGGTTTTCATAGAACTGCTTCCACCGCGAGCGAGTGAACGAAGCGGAGTGAGCGAGTTAAAAGGACTCCGCTGTGTCGCGGTGACTTGCGCTAGTTTTGAACGGAGTCCGCTTGCATCCCTGCCCCTCTTACCGACCCGCCGATTCTGTTAATATATTATGAGTCAAAAGTACTTACTCGGTGTTCCTTGTACTTGCTCTGCTGACAAGAATATTATAGTCTAACTGAATAGTAATCTTTGTAGAGGTACATGAAGACGGATGTCGTCACTTGAATGACCATTTTTTATTATGTCCATGTTATCAATCTTATTACGCTTTGTTTATTTTACTATGATGGTAGAGCAGTACACATTTATTTATTATATTTATAAAATAATCTTCACTAAAACTGTCGGACATTTTGAATTGAAGTTACAAATCATACTACAATTTTTTTTAGACAAATGCGTCAAGATCATGTAGCCTGGTATTGACTCGCAATGGAAGGGAGCAACTCGCTCATCTTACTCATTTTATTTCCTGCTTAGCTCACTTCGCGAAGCTCGCTGGCGATGGAAGGCAAACGACTATTTTCAGTTAAACTCTTTTTCAGTGGAAGGCCGAAACTCTTACTCTGTTCCGCCCAGCTATTTTCCGCTCATTACCCTTCCGCAGTAGAAAGCGGGCATTATAAATTACGTGTTTTCATTTCAAAATCTCATCATCGTAATCAGTGACTTCATAAAAGAATTACCATTATATTGTTAACTTAGCTTTACTTTTAAAATTGTGCGGAAGTAGTTATTATAATACTCGTAATATAATATATTTAAATATTTATTATTACGTGATCCATGTTGACCTAATACCGGACGACAGATACCACACATAGGTCCTATGTTCGTGGCGTGAACTATTGGTCAATGCCTAATGCCATAACAAGTTTATTTTGCACAAAGACACGTGAATAAAACCTATAGTAATCCGCCTTTATCGATTTTGTTTCCCTGATTGACATGGTTATGCTTTTCAACTAAGTTCCTTCTATTAAAAGTTTCTTAATTGTGGTGGACCAATCATATTATTTACTGCTTAAGTTGTCCCTATGTTTGTTTATTGGGTGGATTGGCTTGACCTCGATAACTTTGAAACTTCTCTTCCGTAACCTTCTAACTTTTCGAATTCTGCGTACACATCAGTATTGGTCAGTGAGGCGATTTTACGTTGAGAATTTAAAGCAAAATAACTTCTGTTACAAGATGAATGTGCAGGTTTTTAAATTACCACTTAACGTCATATTTTATTACCGTGGGAGGTGCTTCAACCCATGGAATGTCTTCAACCTATTAACGGCCCACCTATACCTATGATACCATCGATAACTTATACCTATGATGAAAAAACAATGGAAGCACTTCGAAGCACTTCGAAGCACTGAAGTACTCAATAAATTTTAACACTACCTGGCAGACTACATGGAAAAATCCTGTTTGCAGTACAAAATACATACAAAAACAAAGAATAACGTTTTAAAAGTAGAGTGATAAATATTAATGTTAAATAAATTATATTGAATACACTTTACTCCTTGTGGTTTACTGTTTAATACTGATTCTACAAGGTTAACCGAACTAACTAATAGTCCATAAGGATTTTAACGCGCCCTCTAACCGGCCTACATTTTGGCAAGGTCTATCAAAAATAAATTCTCAAAAACGTTGATTTAGCGTGAAAAGAATTTTAGTGGTCTTTAGAATATGTTTACTTGGTACTTTCAAGTCTGCTTTAGAATTTCATTAAAGCATATTTTAAGTTCCCGGAAAGCTTAAGGTTTTGTAGAGGAGTTTATAATTTTAGCTAAATTTACATTAAATATTCGTTGTTATGATTCTTCTGCGATAGTGAGGCCATTTGCTACTAAACATTCTGAACAAATCAATAATGTATTTTAATGTTTGAAAACTTTGGAATTAATAAGTTATTGTGAATATTTACAATCAGGTTGCCCGTTTACTTTGGTACACCTGGCAAACAGTCGACAGACTGTGAAAGCGCAATATGAACATGCAATTGTTGGTTTGCTCTATTCATTTCGGGTTAACATACATAATATTTACAGAATTTCGTCTGAGCTCAGTTACCAAAACGCTACAGGTATTTCAATTACTTGGCTTCCTCCAACTTGAAATCCACTCATTCATTGTATGAGATTCTGTCACTAGATCAATATAATTTTACTAAGTTCAACCGTGACCACGATCCATGCAACTGAGTCGAAATATCAACGTTGATTCTGTAATGTTTAAACCAGTCAGCCCTTTGTCTTGTCCTAATCTTTCCTATTGAATAATAGGTACGATAAACTAATCCGCTATTACTTCGAATATATACTAATAATTGAATATAAATATTAAATACGAGGAGAGTCCCAGTCTTATTCCATCAACGCCTTGTAGTGTTTGAAAGTGTTCCAAGTGACCTGAAACCAGATCATAGAAACGCCAACCTGTTTTAACTCAGTCAATATTTCCGAGAAGCCTTATAAACTTGCAAATTATCAAGACCGGCCTCAGCGTTAATAAACATATGAGTGATTGAAAATGAAATGTATTTATTCAAGAAAAATATTAAAGTTGACGAGGGTTTTTATGTGATATATTTTAGCCATATTTAGGCTGCTTAGAATACTCACCCCAACCCCACAGCGGATGGGTGTGTAAGAGGCGACAAATTCCGGCCCGTTAGAGCCCCATGGAGCTATTATAATGGTAATATTGGTTTTAATACTTTATTAAACCATTATTAGTATTACTATTTCTCCATGGGGTTCGCCGTGATAGCTACCGGCCTCTTGCTCGATTCAGTCGCCATACAACTCGTAGTGCTGCGGATGGGGGCTTGAGAGCTAGTTCTTTCTTTCATTCTTTTTCTTCTCTCTTGGCCGGCAATGCATCAGTGATGCCTTTGGTGTCGCTGTTTTCAATGGTTGACAATAACCACTTAAGGTTAGCTCGTTTGTTGGTTTTTTCCATAAAAAATATGTGAATAGCCGACAAATGAACTGACAAGCCACCTGATAAAAAAAAAAACTTATATTAACGCTTACACACTCATACCCCCGCAGTAGGTATTACCTGTGTCGCGGGTGGCATGGACGACACATATAACAAATCACAATAACACCCATGACCCGAGCACAAATATTTATCTGTCACATAAATATCTGACCCGGCCGGGAACCGAACCCCGGACCCTTCGCTTCGCAGGCAGGGTCGCTACCAACTAGGCTACAGAGTCGTCAGGGTCGTCGATTGCAAGTAGACAGCGTGGCAGACGCTGTCGCCCAGTTCAACCATTCAGTAACAATATCGGCATCAACGATGCGTTGCCGTCCAAAAAGAAGATACAAAATTATTTTTTTTGTAAATCTTTGTTTTTCTAAAAAAATCAAACTTTGTAAATATTTTCATTTCATTATCGAACTAGCAACATTAATTTTCGATAAAATTCCATCGAATCGTTAATACAAACAAGGGGTAGTACAGCAGGTTCTGTACTTTAGCTGGTTGAATGCCAGACGAGTTCTTGTTTTCTGTATAAAGTTCTTGTTTAAAGAACTTTTTGAAATGAAGTTCCTGTTTGAGAGCTACTGGAAATTGCCCGCTGGTAATTAGAATACCTGTCTAAGTAGTTGAGAAGGTCAGGTAATTAATTTTCCAATTACCACGCTACTTGGATTTGTTTAAAATATTGACAGGTTGATCATAAGTTAGTCAAAAATTATAGAATTTCCAAAATACGTTAACTCCTTCATCAAAGGTTTATTTATAGTTTTTGCAATAACGAAACCAAAGAACCGTGAAGTAAAAAATGTCATTGTCAATTGAAAAATGAAGCTGCCCGGCCTGTGGCAATATTTGAATAGTCCAGCTTTTAAAGGCCATCCAAGTGCATACCGATGCAAAGGAAATTCACTTTCCGTCATTAATTGCGTTAGTATCATATGGCGCTGTTCACTGGGCTGTGCTGTGCCGTGAATAGATTGTAGAAGAAAAATGAAAATGCTTCAGAATCTTCACCTTATATTTAGGATTTATTAGAAGAGGAATATTAAGTAACATAAACGATATCACGCGAAACGTTGTAAATCCAAAAGCATTTTTTTTTCCGAACAAAATACGTACCTACCTTATGAATCAGTTCTTTGTTTCTGTTTCTTGCTCAGCAAATCATTATTTATTTATTTATTTATGTTTATGTCACCTCTTAAAACAAGTTACAAAGGGTAAATCTTAATGTCTAATGGCATTGTCCACTAGTCAACCCTAGGTGTATGTGGAAAGAGAAGGGGCGGCTGTACTTTAGGTGTGCTCGTGCGCCGAACTAGCAGATTTTAATAGGCTTAGAAAAAACAAAACATGTTTAATAATATCTAACTAACGATCTATTCAATATAAACAAAATTATGACGAAACAATTTAAAGTTCTTTGTTATAATATTTTTTGAGACGAAAATCGCTGTAAAAATATTCCCCGTGCGCTAGACCAAAGCGCACGACGAATGCTCATACAATTTCTATGAGATGCGAGCGAAAACGCCTGGCGCGTGAGACGGAGCTAGTTCAATAGAAAATGTAGCAAGCAAGCAAGCAACAACCCATAATTGTCCCACTGCTGGGCTCGGGGTCACCTCTCACAATGTGAGGGGTACACAGGCCATAGTCTACCACGCTGGCCAAGTGCGGATTGGTAGACTTCACACACCTTTGAGAACTTTATGGAGAACTCTCCGGTGTGCAGGTTTCCTCACGATGTTTTCCTTCACCGAAGCAAGTGATAATTAACTTATAATACGCACATAATATTTGAAAATCAGAGGTGCGTGCCAGCATTTGAACTCGGGCCTCTCCGTTCGAGAGACCAACGTTCTAACCGCTAGGCTATCACTGCACTGAAAATGTAGAGAGTGGACGAAACTTATGTTGCCGACACGACGCCGCCGCCGCGCCGCCCGCCGCCGCGCCGCGTCGGCCATCTCTGTTACTAGACACGTGTTTATTTTGCTTTTGTATCTTTTACACTGTGCAAGAATTTTAATTATTATTACTGTAATTTATTCAATCAATTTTAATTTAATTTAAGAAATCTCTTCCAGCACACCTAGGAATGGAAAAGTGATATAAAATATATAATATATATTATAGTTAGTTCAAGTGTAGGATATCCTTAGGAAACACCAACTAGCACTGATACGAGACTAGCCTAGTTGGTAGCGACCCTGCCTGGGAAAGCGAGGGGTCTTGCGTGCGATTTCCGGCCGGGGCACATATTTACGTGACAGATAAATATTTGTACTCGTGTCATGGGTGTTATTGTGATGTGTTATATGTGTCGCCATGCCACCCGTGACACAGGTAAAAACCTACTGCGGGGGTATGAGTGTGTAAGCGTTTGTTTATTTATTTATTCACCATCATTTAATTATGATGAAGCCAGTCAAATTAGCACTTGATCGTCGTGGCCATACGTTAACGTTCGGTTAAGCACCGTTTGATTTCTCATTATGAGTAAGGTTGACAATATTATGGGTTTCGATGATGTTGATTGTAAAGAAGATTGTGATGACGACCCAGTAGCCCAGTTGTAGTGACCCTGCCTACGAGTCAGCGGTCTCGGAATAGATTTCGGCTAAAGTAGACATTTACGTCACAAATAAATGCATTTTTCTCGGGTCTTCAGTGTTAGTTATTTATTCTTTTTCATTCCACTAAAGACACGGAATCCTTGTGCGAGAGTATGAGTGTATAACGCCCCAAATCAGAGTCACTAACGGTTACTTAAAATGTTTCTTAGTACAGATTTTGTATGGTGATTCTGTACTAAGGAGCGATTAATGTAACCGCTAGTGACTCTGAGTTGGGGCGTAAGAGTTTGATTTTGAGTTTTCATTTAAAAATAAAACAGTTATAAAGAGTTTGGATTCCCTTTAATGTTATATGAAGCATACCAAATGCTTTACACCAAAGATCACATACCACCGGCCATCCACAATGCCCCGGTTACATTCCGCCAGACAAAATATTTTCTCATTAAACTTTGAGATCGGTTGTTTTGTGACATTACATTTTTCAACGTCAATGTTTTAATATGTTTAGCGTATCAAGTATATCTATATCGCAAGTGATTGCGTAATATATTCCAATATTGGATGTACCTGTAAAGTTCAGGTTTTCATTAGGTATAATATTATTCTTCTATGTTTTAAGCGAATTTCGAATCGTCGTAGATGTGTGCGAAATGGGAGTTTTGGAATATTTCATTTAGATTATTAGGCAGTGTTGGCAATTGCATTGTTACGTTAATGCGTCACAACACAAGAAAGGATTATTAGTTTTGTATCCGATGATGATGAGAACAAAGAAAAAGAATCTATGCTTTAATAATATTTTAAAAACAATAGTTTTGATACTAAGTAGGGATTTAATTTTAAAATCCACGGGTTTACTCCGCAAACTTTAAAAAGAAAAGGACTTTATACTTTTATCCGCTTTAGAAATAACTTGTACAGTATTCAATAATATTCAGATTCTCTCAGGGTAGGTCCGATATAACTGCAAGAGGTGAACGCATCAGTGCAATACAACAAAATATTTTTTATGGACTTTAAATTCCTGGATTTATTTTTCTCACGTGATGAAATAAATTATATTTATTACACTGATATGTGTTAAGATTCACCGGTGTATATCGACAACCACCAATTTCTCCATGGCCACAACTTTACCACAATTATTCCAGTTCATATAAATCTACAGTCATCATAATTTCTGTAATTAAAGTCAATTAAATCGATTAACCAAGTCGTCGAGGTAGCGATCGTCATAAAAATATTAAGTGCACTACTACGGAACTCTTCACTGCGCGTGGCCTGATACGCACTTGGTCAGTTTTGTCTGTAAGTTAAATATCAGTTAAGTTAAACATTACGTACCTACTTAATCCACGCGGTCAAAGTCGCGGGATATTGTTTTTTTTGTCACAACACGCATTATACGCGGCTGAGTTCACATATTCAGTGAAATAGAGTGGGATTTCGAGTTTCAGCTGTTTTTTATTCAGTTGACATGCAGTCCACTGCATTCCCGGGCCGTGAGTATTGTGTGCACTTGACAGATCTCTGGCGCAGGGAAATACCTCGCCAAAGCTTGAATTTCGCCACTGCTTCGTTTCAAACTAGCTTAAAAAAAATTCCATTCGAACGTGAAATTTGCTTGTGTAATGTGATTTATTCCAAACTAAGCCTGCAGACCGTTAGGTAGCCACAACTTTTGACAGGTACAATATACGTTCGATCCAATGGGAATCGCCGACAATGGACATAACTCTCTACGAATGGCATTGTTTAAATTGTGTAACGTTGCTTTTTTACGTTTGTCCCGTATTAATTGTCGGGCTTGTAGATAAAATGCGGTCCGCCATGTTGACCTTGTGTCGTATTGTGAAAGGATGAACGATTGAAACGGTATATGTTTTGGAGAGAAAAACTTGTTGTTGTTAAAAAACGGTTATTGTTACGTTTTATATCTCAATAAAATACTAGTCGTATTGCCTTTCTCAAGTTTAGAATATTCAATTCAATTTACCTTATTTTCATGTAGATATGGAAGAAAATTTCATCAAAGTTCTATAACTAATATATAAAATTCTCGTGTCACGCTTTATTGAAGTTGAACTCCTCCGAAACGGCTCGACCAATTTCCGTGAATCTTTGCGTGCATATCGGCTAGGGTGGAGAATCGGACATCTATTTTTCATCCCCCTACCCCTAAAAATTTTTGGCAGAACAACGTTTGCCCGGTCAGCTAGGTATTCTATAAAATTTATAATTATTCAACAATCTATAAAAACTTAATGATTAGTCTTTTAAAAACTTACTTTTGAAGTAAATTACGATAAAGTTAAGTTTCAGTGGCCAATATTATATAATGCAATATATTATATGGTTACAGTTTTAATTAAGTTTGTATTTAATATATTCTTAATAGAAGAACATTCGATTATCCAAAAAAAAATGAGAGGTGGCAAGGGACACCCGGATGGAACGAAGTTCCTTTCGATTAATACTAAGCGACCTAGTACTCGCTTTAATTAATAGAAGACGGCAAAAAGTGTCGTAACAACTTTTCCTCTTAATTTTTTCCATCTAGCCGTTGCGAAAAGCAACGCGCGATAAGGAACTTCGTTCCAAAAAAAATTGTGATGGGTCTGTTAGGTTGTTGGACACTTCAAATTGCGTGGGCCTTAGATCTTTTGATAGTCGTCTTCGAGAAATTGTGAAGTCAAAATTTGCATAAATTTTAACTACGATGCTTTATTAAAACAAGCTCATTATTTTACCTTAAAAGATACAACAAAAGCTCAACGCTCGTCCATATCGTCGACTCTTATTAGCAGTTTACCTACAGCGAAACCCTCCCGAGCCGTAACAAATTCGCTCTGCTAAATATTTATTCGGAGGAGGCAACAATAAAATTGTTTCGGTTTGTTTTTGTTTTAAGTACAACGCAACGTAACAAACAACGACCGCAGTGTACTAGGTTTAATGTTGTGGCCTCGTCATTGTTGCCC
This sequence comes from Thymelicus acteon, assembly GCA_951805285.1. Classification (NCBI taxonomy): domain Eukaryota; kingdom Metazoa; phylum Arthropoda; class Insecta; order Lepidoptera; family Hesperiidae; genus Thymelicus; species Thymelicus acteon. Next base: position 13,280,645 of record OX638234.1, read on the forward strand.
GAATGTTAACATTAATTTGATATGCAATTCCCGCGTTAATTGTTCTTCTGTGTTTTGGTCGGACGAAAACCGCAGTGGGCGCAACGGTATGGAAGTAAATTAATTTATGTGGTGTCGAAATGTTTCGGAGTGTATGTTCAAATTAAACATGAATTAGTGCGATATGGGTTCATAACTAGTTCGCTGATGTTTTGCTAAATGTTTGGATGTGAATCAATTTACTTAATACATGTATGATTTATTAATTTTGTCGACAGCGCTATTAATTGCATCCTGACAGAGCTATGAACCATCGTCTCTATTAAACCAATATATTTAAGTATATTGATATGTAAATAGGTTCTGAAGGACTTGATCGCGTATTAACAATTTTTAATGAAAGTTGCTTGTGCCTTATTTGTTGTATGAATAAAAAATGTTCTTGAGATTTAATTGCCGCTTCTTCTTAGCTTACGATACAAAACTCTTTTGAATAGATTATGACTTAATTATAAAAGGTAGCTAAGTAAATTCAAGAATATTAAATCAATATTAGAACAGAGCTAATATTTAAAAAGCGGCCAAGTGCGAGTCCGGCTCGCCCATGAAGGGTTCCGTAGCAGCAAGTAACATAATATAAAAGTTCTTGTAGTTCGTTGTAACTTTGATCAATTTTTTTTGCGGTTTACGATTTATTCTGTCTGACTTATTATTTATCTGTCTTATTATTTATTTCTGTCTGACTAGCTAGCAACCTTCAATTAAAATTAACGGGAATTTAAATTAGGCTTGTTAAATTAGGGACTTTCCCGACATTCCATCGTTCTTAGGAACATAATAAGACAACATTTGAAAACTAATCAATTCATTATTATCGGTCATTACTACACACGTTGAGTTCCGCGTGTGGATGAAACATTTGTAAGGAACGAATGAGAAGTAAAAGAGGATATTTTTTTGTCAGGAGAACACTAGCTTGTGTATGCATTGCATGTGTTGTTTATAATATTTTGAATTATGTAGGTTTTATAAAAAGCATGTTTTTGAAATAAGCGTACGACTTTTTGTTTATATTTTATTTGATGTATTCTATTTTAAAAATGCATTTTTATTTTGTACAAAGAATTACTCGTATCTATCTAGTCATTCACTTTGAATGTACAAATAATCTATTATTCATATTCAGCTGCGAGCGTACTTTCAACGAGAAAGCTATTTAAACTCTACGAGAAATCGTTGAAACATATTTTTCTGGAGTTTTCTTTTAGAGGAAATTCTGAAGATCGACTCATTTATAAGGGATTTGTACTAGTTACAAAGCAAAAAGTTTTACTAAGTATACGAGAATTACGACTCACACAGCTTTGAACTTTATCTTATATTAAATAAAGCTTAGAGTATAATAACTTACTGATGTAAACGGTAGTCACGGACGGGCTCGCCCGCTCGTTCGCTCGTAACTCTTTCGCATTGGTAACTACGCAACTGGCACGCGTGTACGTAGCTGAAACTGCTTGGGTAATCGTCCTTGCAATACTGGAACTTAATGCGAGATCAGTTGGGCTCATAATGGATCGTTCGTGTAGCAAATTGGAGGTTGTACCGCGTTGATGTCTGTACCCAGGTAGGGGCAATCAGTCGTCATACGTGGGCTGCCTGGAAATGGCAGTGGATGCGAACATCAAGACTATTTTACTGCATCCACTGTAATGTCGATTCCGACGTTGTTTGGACGCTGGGAAATGGTGCCGTTATATTATTTTAGGACGTGATCCAATATTTCAAGATGAAGAGTAATGTGTCAAATGTTCGTGTTTTGTTGTTGAAAACGAGGATCATAAACTATCTGAACCCTGCCTCTCACGAATCACAATAGGCTCTAGGTATTGTAAATAAAAAAGCGGCCAAGTGCGAGTCGGACTCGCCCATGAAGGGTTCCGTAGTAGCAAGTAACATAATATAAAATATCTTGTAGTTCGTTGTAACTCTGATCGATGTTTTTTGCGGTTTACGATTTATGACGTATTAAGTAGTAGACGGTAGGGATTTGTTGAAGCGATGGCGTTAAGTGACTTTTGAAAAGTGTTTGTAACAAACCTACTACGAATAAAATTCATTTCATTTCATTTAAAAAAAAACTTCTTACTAGATCTTGTTCAAACCAATTTTCGGTGAAAGTTTGCATGGTAATGTACATCATATATATTTTTTTCAGTTTTATCATTCTCTTATTTTAGAAGTTACAGGGGGGGGGGGGCACCCATTTTACCAATTCGGAAGTGTCTCTCGCGCAAACTATTCAGTTTAGAAAAAAGTGATTAGAAACCTCAATATCATTTTTGAAGACCTATTCCATAGGTACCCCACACGTATGGGTTTGATGAAAAAATTTTTTTTGAGTTTCAGTTCTAAGTATGGGGACCCCCAAAATTTATTGTTTTTTTTTTTCTATTTTTGTGTGAAAATCTTAATGCGGTTCACAGAATACATCTACTTACCAAGTTTCAACAGTATAGTTCTTATAGTTTCGGAAAAAACTGGCTGTGACATACGGACGGACGGACAGACAGACAGACAGACAGACAGACAGACAGACAGACATGACGAATCTATAAGGGTTCCGTTTTTTGCCATTTGGCTACGGAACCCTAAATACTCTTAAATTTAGTACGTAATTCGTCACATAAAACTCAGCCTTTTTATAGTTAACTTAATAGTTTCTTTTTTTAAGTAGTGCTCATAGCATACAAAAAACTAAAATGAATTTGAAATATGAAAGGAATTTTAATGGACAATATTTATAGTGATTTATGATTTGATTATTATTTCTTCTGTGGTTAGCGTATGGTTTTCCTATTATTTTATAGACCTTTGACAACTCTACATACCTCTTTATAAACTACCAAGGATTTTTGTGTAATAGAGACTGGATATCACAATAATATATTATTAGTTTAGCTTGTATTAGCAAAGTTTGGTACTTTGCTGTGATCAATTTTATAATCGCGATGTAATAAACTGTGTCGACGTGCACTTGAAATTTCATATTGAAAAGTATTGTGTTCACTGGTCGACAGGTAGTTTTACATTATTTCCTATGACTTTCACACCAGAGATTGTAGTATTGTTACATATCGTAGTATCAATTCCCTGGTCCATTCACGCCGGGAAGAATGACTATGAAATTCTAACTGCATTGCTAACAAACCAATCTAAATATTGCTATGTACCAGGCAAACAGAGCCAGGTTTGTCGATATGCGATTGATATAGTGACGGGAACAGCGAAACGGCTTTGTCGGACCGCGTTCTAAATATTCATATTCGCTGTGTATGTATGTAGCCTTGGTATCGTTTCAAATATTTCGTAAATGTTTTTAGTTTTATTATTTTACGTATTTGTATTATGGGCGTGTTTGGAATATAGTTTTAATTTTGAGAGGGTACCTGTATGATTTTTTAACAATTGCTCGTACAGTTAGAAGGATACACGAGGGAGTCCTTCAAATCTCACATCACGTATTTAACGCTTCATTACAAATATTAAATAACATTTATATACACGCAAGTCAATCTTAAGAAAACAATAGAATATGTGATGATTCCTTGGGATAGAAACTGTTTATATCAAGTGTACCTGCCATTAAAATAAGTGAACGAAGAAAAGAGAACCGAGCCCATCTATGGGACATTTGTGAATTTTGATGAATTTAATATGAATTTTGAATTTCATACATTTAATTTTGTACATAGTTACGATCGACTGTGACAGTAATATAATAACTAATCATACCACATGAAACAGTATAAGTTCAAAGTTTAATATTAATTTGTACAATCTTGATCCAAGGCAAGCCGGCAGTTATAAAGTGTCTCGCGGTTGTAATGAGAATGCGCAACTTGTGATCGCTGAATTAAAGTTTAAACAAATTTTTAATGAGTTTCCGACACAGTTGGGAATTGATATAAAGTCAGGCGTGAATGACGTGATTCAAATATTCAAAACGGCTACAGTAACATAATTTAAATCAGTAAATACTTATTCAAATCTAAGATTATATTATTTCAAAAATATATGTTTGTTGAAATGGGATTTATGACAAAATGCAATGTAAGAATCTTTGTAAGGTTGACTTAGGACTTCTAAACATCTGCCGTGAAACATTTTATCACAGTGAATTTTGAGTGTAAAACACTGCACCATCCTTTGTGCCAGCTGAGTTTGCGTCAAATTCAATTTTGTATTACAAGATCCAAAGTTTGACGATAAGTAACTAGTATCTTATAAGATTACCGGGAGATTTCGTTACATTTAAATGGATCCTATTACTAAAGTTATGAAATTCATAATGTACGTAGTAACAGTAACTAAATAACAAAGGTTGCTATTTTGTTGCTTCCATCGATAAAAATATAGGAATACCTATACTCTTAACTTCGACAAAGGAACGTCGAGTTACGTCATCCATAGAAATTGTTTCAGTGGCAATATTTGAGAGAATATTGCCAAGTAAAACTGCGCATCGTCCAATTTCACTTGGAGATTACAGTTGTGAATCCAGCGACTGCCCATTTTACTACCAGGGCTAACAAGTGCTTTAAAAAAGGAATGCACTGGACTGGACCACTTTTAGAGTTGAAAAAAATGTATGAAGGCTTCAGTTTTCGTCATGAATTAAACACTCAAACCCTGCAAAGCTGCGAAATCTTCTTACAAGGTACCATCATTTTTATTCATCCCTGGATTAGTGTTTGCTAACAGAATAAGTGTGTCATGACGTTATGGAGGCCATACACGATCAAGTGTACTTGATCAAGCGTCAAGCGGACTTGACGCGGCATTAAGTGTACTTGATCGTGTATGGTCATGGTATAGTTATCTGGCCATATATCTATATCATGCAAACTGGATGGTGCGTCAAGTCAAATTGCAGACTTGATCAAGTACACTTGACCGTGTATGGCCTCTATTAGTTAAATGTGGACTGCCAATCCACACATATCTCACACGTGATAATTATCTTATCGGTTATTTTCAATTTCTTCAAATCTCTTCACGATTTCAAGGATGCTTTTTCTAAAACGTGTTTCGTGGTGGCAAACGTGAGCAAAACTCCATGAGCAAATGTGAAGTATCCTGGGTGAATTACAATCGCTTAAGATTTATGTCTGATGATATTTTTTTGGATTGTAAAGTATCCATGACATCTACAGATATAGTTTGTGTTGAACTTCTATCAAATCTTTTCGTTTTCGTTTGAAATTTGACGGTGTTTGTTCTTAGTTCTTTCCGCTTATCTCCGTAGCTGAACTTTACTTAAGTCATAAACATTTTACAACTTATTTACTTAAGTATAAAGCTGCCAGCCCTATCGATCCCGGCTTACTGAGAGAAGCTAGTCAGATTTGCAATACAACGGGGTAAGCGGGCGTATAAACTGGCCGAGTTATTCCACCGTTTGAATTTCACGTCCGGCGCCGTTTTCACAGAATTGTTCCACAAAGTCGGGAGTACGCGTAAATTCGCTTTGAGCATAACGTTGACAATTTTTCAAGCCTACGGCCGTCCTGCGCCGCGAGTCATACATGCTACCTACATTTATCTCTTTGACCTTTCCAAACCTTTATACCCTTTGCGACGTGATCTACCTAAAATTTATTTATTAACTCACGGTAAATGGATGAAGGAAGACTCACAAGAACTGTACGCTTCATTTCATGATGGATAATGTATAAATACGGCTTCGTGAGTTATGTTTCTTATCATAAATGTAATTTATGTTAACGAGTACATAAGCCTGTATAGGTAATCATATCGCTGTTAACTGGGAAGCCCTTTTTATGCCAATTTGTAATTAAAAGAATTTTCTTCAAAATGTTTTAACTTTTTTATGTAAGTAACCGAGAAACGAGAAGATGAGTCCAGACTATTAAGTGTGATTCTAGTTTTAATTGCCCATGAATAGCAGCAACGTTAGAAGCAACACCATGATGATACTGCATGCATGATGATAGATGCATTGCAAGCCTTGCCAAAAAGGAGAACCTGCATTGTTACGGACTCTCTGTCACTGTGACCGAAATACATAAAATATTTTATGTTCGATTATAGTAGGACGGTGAGTAGCCAGCCATTAAAAAAAAACCATACCAATCGTGTAATAGTACCGACGGTATTTCACAGGGTGATACAAATCCCAGCCTAAGATGCCTGAGATGCTGGCAGCGTTCCTTCGCTTTAAACAGCTATGCTAAGCGAGGAAACGGCCAGCTTTGAGGTCGCATGTCTTATCTTTCATTATTTAAAGATATGTCATTAAAAACATAATGAGTATCGGGTCCCCATGGGCCGAGAGTTTCCGTACTTACTATTCTTTTGTTTGTCCATAATTAAACAACTCAACATAAAACTAAACAATTAACTTTTCCATCACATTTGCTTCTTACGACATTCATGTGTTAGAAAAATGTGATTTAGATAATGTCTTTCAAGAGACGGATAACTTTTGTAGAAACATGTCGGGTGCTTTTGATAAAATTCGACGGAAGAATTTAGGCTTTGATGATTATTCAGATTCATGGATGTTTTGGTTAAAGATTAATTTGTCAATAACTATAGTAATATCAGAATCAATGTCTCTCGACTCATTAGCTTTCTCAATAAAATAATTGAGAGATTCTGTTGCGGCGGATGAGCTCGGGGAGGGGTATGCGGGGGTGCCCGGGCCGCCTTCAGTGATCGGCCGCCCGCCTTGGCGACCGCACGCGCCCCTGCGTCCTCGCTTGTCGCCGCGCCACGTCGCGAGTGCCCGATACCAGGACGACATGACTGCTCAGTGATCTAGTGTACATGTTCGTTCTGTTCTAGTTGACAACGGTGGATGATGACCGTGTACACACGTGCCTAGCACATAGCACCACAGGCGATACCCTGCCGCTCTACCTGGCTACGTTGACATGTAACACGTTAGTGGGAAAGCTTGACGTGAATCAATCAGTCATCCTGTCATTCAGGGGACGTTGATAAGATGCTCGTTTGCAAGTTTCGGCTTTTCCGTTTCGTCGTACTGGTTCCCTTCGGAATAAAGTTTTTACGATACTCATCTTACATAAGCAACGTTTATTCATGTGGATGTAGAAAATATTACTTACCAGTTAACGCTTCCCGATATGTTTGGTAAACGAAACGATATTTTTTCCCATGTCTAAGCGCAAAGACAACGGGTTAATATTTAATGCGCGGATGGATATATAATATGCTTCGTATATCAGTAACATAATCTCGGATTAGGCACTCCTGCCTCATTTACTATGTATGGTCTCTTGTGAAATATAATTTTCTCGATCATTCCGTATTCCGTCACATGATATGAACGGTCCCATCTTTTACCTATTATAAAAAATGATATTATCGTAAGAATGGATTAATAAAAACAGAATTAGTATAAGTGAGTTAGGTTATCATTTACTTGTAGATACATGTATTACTTTCATGTACTCTTGAGTCAAGTCACTTGCTTTAATTTTTTAATAAAAAAATACACAGCCAATAAAACGAATTTTTTGTGGTTTTTTTAGGTAGCATAACTTAATTCCGTATTTATTTGATGAATCATGTCCTCACAACTGTTTCATAATATTTATATTAATAAAATGAACGTAAAAACGCAAACGCAAGTCCGGTATTGTAGCATCTTGATAAGCTACTTCGATTAAAACTTGAAATAAGCTCAATCGACGGCTGTATGCTCAGTTCATATTCAACTATCGGATTGGGTCATTAGGGTCACGCCTACGATTCCTGTCTAAGCTAGACAAATAGGTGACATAGGTTAAACGTATCTAAAATACGGGGAATACACTACGCGGACTTGCCCGCGGGCAGTCTGGCCGGGCATGTCTGTCGCCACAATACACTACACAGACTTATCAGTTTGTGTTGGAGCGGCGTAACGATTAGTTGTGTTGTGCGTACACAATATAATGACAACGCAACGAAGGAAAATCGCTATAATTGCTGGTGCTGCATTAATATGTACTGTTTGACTATTAGAATATATTATAACGACTTAAAGTTGTTTAAACAACCATTCACGCTAATTTATTAACTCCCTTAATGAAATAAAAACATTGAGATTTTCTTCGTCTAATAAAGAATTCAATGAATCCTAACTAAAAAGTGTAAAATAAAAAAGTAGTAGTTTAGAATGTTGTTAAAAGTAATACTGAACAAGTAAACCATAGAAGGATTTACAGTCGGGACCCATTTAAATTTTACAGGGCTGCTGGAAAAAACAAACAAGATTTGATTAGTTGAAAAATGGGTTCCGACTTTTAACAACATTCTAAACTACTGGGCTTATTTTTCTCTTTATAGATTTTTTTTACGCAGCAACGTTTTTTGTTTTTTATTTTTTTTATTAATTTTCTTAACGTAAGCTAAATTAGCATCGAGGTATATTTCTTTACATCTATTTATTAAATTTTGGTAGGCAGCATTTCGTAATTCGGAGTTCATTAATTCTTTGCTTTTTATTTTCCATAAACATAGATATGTTCTATATTCCGCTAGGAATTCATTTTATACGCATGTACTCCACAGTTCGATAAATAAAATCAGATAGGGACGTCTGTCCTAGTTGCTGTCGCTCTCGTGTCTGTGAACAGACAGCCCGCGGTGACCATTCACATACGGACATGTCTGTGCCCCCGCAGACAAAATGAGATCGCGCGGACAAGCAACAGACAAGTCTGCCAGACTGACTGCAACGGCCCTACACTAGCAAACATTGCACAGTCCTATAGTAGCGAGGCCCGGCGGGCTTGTCTGCAGACTTGCCCGTGGGGATGTCTGTCTAGTGAATTCCCCACTTAAGTTGTTGATGACATTAAAACATGTCTTTTCCCGTCAACTTTACATGTAAGGGATGAATTATGCTACACTGTGTACAACTTCACTAACATTTTACGAGGCTCGGACGCGGACGTCGCACGGTGTAGCATAAACACTCGATGATCGCGTCATATAAAATGTACTACCGTACTACCGGTACTACCGTGCCTCGTCCGTGCCTCGTTCGGGGCACGGCTCGTGCCCGGCTCGGTGTAGCATAATTCATCCTTTATCCTAATACAATGAAGTTAACGCGAGGTAGTCTATACATTTATTTACTAATTCTGCTCTATCTTGATGCTGATTGACATTCAGCGAAAGTCTATACCATATCCTTCAATGACAAGGTCGTTTAGCAATCGAATTTGAGGCTTAGCAGTCACGTTTCCCATTAGGGGTGAAGAAGAATTGTTTCCCGGGTAGGTTGTAAGAAGAGTTATGCGTGACATTTGTCTGACGTCTTGTAATCGGCGATCTTTTACGTTGATTTCGTTTGGGATACAATTCTATTTGCAGCGCTTTCTTTCATTGTCTGCAAGCTACATTATTGTTTTACCTATATTCATTGACATAAAATTATGTATTTATCTGCTATATATTATATAAGCAGTATATTAATTGAGTTTATACCAGTAATTAAAATAATTTTATTTCAATAAATATATTGTTAATAATATTGTTATTAAATTCTTAGAATTTGTAATCATATTATTATTAAAGAAATGTTGTCCTATGTCGTTTTATATAGGTAGAACAATTTAACGTAATGTAGACATCGACTCTTGACAGAAAGGTTCATTACAAGATCAAATTTCTACATTACTTGTATCCATTATCCCACTATACAATTCGTATAAAACAATGCTTAGGTCTTTAATAAAAGTGACGCTTACAGAAACCCTCATTACAAGTATTAAAGAGACTTTCCCTCCGAAGAGATAAACATAATTTAGAAAAACATTTTTATTTCAAACGTCAACCTTATGCTTTTACCGAGTTCATTACTATAGCATAATACTCTCGTTTTTAATATTATTCTCATTTATGTTCCATTGTTATGCGCGGTTAGTAACTAGGATGACAAGTACATGACATTATTCGTGACTATAATTTCTGTATACACGGAATATTATAACGAATATAAGCCTTAGCTAATAAGGCTCAGGATCCACCAATGCGTGTTATTACGAGGCTCTTATTTGTCAGCGTTTTAATGTTTCAGCGTTTATAAAAGCCATACGCGCGGAACCAATGATTGCGATGTTGAAGACTCGTGATGTGCTTAATAAAATAGAATGTGGTGAAGCGTAATTGATAATCTCGTTCACAGATTCGTATCCTAGGGAGGATAACATGTCACAAAATAGCTTTCAGCTGATTTATATTAAAGTTAGGCAAGCATTTAGAAGCTAATTATAACACACGAGTAACCGCCCTCGCTTTGCTTCGATTTTATTTTTTTATACCTTGGGTTACATTATTGGAGTTTTATTAAGGATCCCAAATTTTTTTGAAATTTTAATATAGCCTATGTTACTCGGGGACAGTGTAGCTTCCTAACAGTGTAAGAATTTTTAAATCGGTTCAGTAGTTTCGGAGCCTATTCAATGCAAACAAAAAATCAAATCTTTCCTTTTTATATATTAGTATAGATTAATCAATTTAACGTTTATAAAACTCTTATTGGGATTTTATATTTATGGCTAAATTAGCTTATTTTTATGTTTTACGTTACGTCTTGCTACCGGCATGGTTACAAAATCTAAAGTGAAGCGCAGCTAGAAACCACCCTACCTACTACCAAGATGGTAACCGAATGTTCTTGTAATATAGTAAATGGTTTGTTATACAGATTACTTCAAAGGATTTCTGCCTTTATCTTCCTTTCTTTCCTTCTGAGGGGATTTTAGCGCGGTTCATTGCACAACTAGCTTGCGTTGTAGTTTAATATAAAATTCTTAATGTGCATCAGTATGGGTATCAGCCTACTATGCTTTGTGTTTCACAATCATCATGAGTTTTCATACTAAGACATCATTTTAAACTTTTTAAAGCACATAATAATATGAACAGTGTACGAGTACAATATGTCGAAATATTAAATTTTTAGCATGTTACGGTATCAAAATAAAACGTAACTATTCCATTTTTACGCTCTAAGAACATTATAAAGAACTTGTAGGTTGCCACACAATTATCCTTTAAAGAGTAAAAATCATATTTTCGTTAACATTGTTCATAATGTTAACATTATTTTCGCTACGTTAATTAAGGTAGTTTCTACTGCATTGTATTTCATCACTCTGATGTACAGTCACTAGAAACTGCTTTATGTTAATTTGGACATTACGTAGAGTACAAAAACGTGTTGGTGCAGTGTTTACAGAGCGTGCGGTCAACAATCATTAATTTAATATCCGAGCTTCGTTCGTAAAGTATTCCGCAGGCCGATGGACCGTTGTACTAAGGAACGATTTAAATAATCGTAAATGAAATAATCGTAAGTGACGCTCCAGCACAAGCACCCATAAAATATATCTCGTCTTACTTATTAATGTTAGATATTTTTGTTTTCTCTTTTACTTTTTTTTAATTCATTTTTTTTTGTTATGTGCTGCAATACATGTATTTTCATTTCATTTCATGATTCTGAGTTGGGGCTTTAGTGTTGCTTGTTTAAAATAATGGAGTTAAATTTTACGTGGAGATGCGTGGATTGATTAACTTAATTTATATTGAAAGCCTTTCAAACCGTTTACCGTGCCGTTCAATCCTCAAATGGTGTTATCATATTGGTCACTCATTCAATTCCGGGTTATTTATCACGGTGTTACAAAATGTCCAGAAATTAAGGTCGAGATTTTGCTTATGCGTCCAGCGTAATCGGCCCCAGAATGCTATCTTGAATATTCCCCCTCCCCTCTCGTTGAACAAATGTCTGTCACACAACTGAAACTCTAGCCGTACGCTACGTCAAGCGCGTATAAGTTACTCCTAGCAAAATTTTTGACAATGTGTCCGTAGTGTTCGCCGACACAAAGACTGTTGTACCATTTGCAATTCTTTGGCCGTTTGAAGGACTGCTCCTTCTAGTTTGTAGTCTGCATAATGTATGTAGAAATATTATTCGTAAAGTTTGCGTTCGGTACTGGTTGGACTTGTCTTCGGATTTCTGTACAAAGAAATATACTTCTTTTAAATTTTCTACATTGCGAAACAATAAAACGCAACTTTTTTAAACTTGTGAGTAAAACGCTATTGGCTTCGTGTATATTGTTTTATTTCTAAATAATAATTTAATTATTTTGTGCTAAAACATTAGTTTATGTTACATGTTAAAATGTTACATGCATACATTGTAAAAAATTATGAATTTAGTTAATGTGTAAGAATGTGCGCTTCTCTCTGACCCGTTAACATCTTTTTAATGTATTGTTTGACAACGCACTTACAACATTTTGCAGTGCAAGGTATATTTTATGAAAAAAAAAAGCAATATTTGGGAAATTGAAGGCCCAAAGTTTATTTTCTATCGTAACTATAAAATATATGAGTTATATATGTACTTTTAAAAATGTTGCATATTTGTAGCCTTGTTCATTGTTTGCTACGAGCATCCGTAGCAACGTAGCGTCCATTTTAGGAATTTTGTTTTTATTATTTCGTACAATAGACAGTATTTCCTCTTGCTCAATATAGCTCAGGTAAGCTAAAGAAATTTAACGATGAAGAGTTTCTCATTTTAACTTTGAGAGGGATACGTTTTAAAATAATGATCTTTAGGCAACAAACTTCGTCATAATCTGAACGTTACTGGTTCCATATTTCCAGATTAAGTTAACATATATAGTATTAATAGCTGGCTTCAGTATGGTCTCTCCTCTTGAGGAGGCCTAGAGCATTCTCCACCACGCAGCTCCAGTGCGGAGTGGCCAAACTCTTAATGGGCAACCACCAATGCAGGTGTAGGAAGTTTTCATGCCGCCCGAATCAACAAACATGGTTTAATAACTGTTATTACCCGACTGCCAGGTACGGTTATATATCTTCCAAATGGCTGAATGGATTTATACAATTAAGATATCGTTACATTAGTCTTGATAGCCCAAGTGTTCTTAGATAAGTGAAAAAAAAATATGGTGGCTGTGACATGCCATTGTTTGAAAATTAAAAAAATCGAATAATGCAATATGGGTATCAAATTAAAGAACTTACCCTAAGGATTTCAAAAAGGTATATCATGATAGCTTTTTTGTTAGCAGGCGGGTTTTTTATTTTTTTTTAACTTACTATAACATTAATTTGCTACAAGTGGTTTATAATATACAACATTACCATGCAAGACGCTTACAGAATACAAACTCGGCCACGTGTAAGCCCTTAGTCTATCCCTACCATCTATTCTACGAGTATATGAATATGGTTATGTTATGAATGCATGTTTCGTATCGATAAGATGCTCTCGGGTCTCCGCGACGTGTATATACGAGTATCTCGTCTTCGTAAAACATTCCCTGGACCGATTAAGGGGAAACACTCGGGAGTTTATCTGCTGACCCACATCTGGTCCACGACTCCCTCGCTCCAACTTTATATCACGAATTCTTTTTTATGTTCTATTTATACTGCAGTGTGAAATATCTTGTAATTTAAACTGACATGCATTTTTAACAGAAAACTAAAATTAAAGTTTGATGATTTAATTGATTGGTGTGCACTTTAAGCGTGCAAGTTTTTTGGTAAGTTGAATTCTTTGTGTATATGGCAAGTTTGAGAATTGTCGATGGTGTCGAAATTTGTCTTTAACCATTATTATTGCTCCTTATCCCTAGAGTACACGTGGGCTAGTACAGTCAGCATCAGAAGTAGCTTAACATTTTAGTACCTTGTCACATTACATTTCTTGAATTTGTCATAGATGTTGCTAGGAAACCGTCGAAACAGTTACTATTACAAAGTACTAAAATGTTAAGCTACTTCTGATGCTGACTGTAAGTCGGCAGTAACAAAGCGCGAATTTCGACATACAAAAGTGCTTATCATGCATCTTCATCCTACAATGTAGTATATTTTGGAACTATTAATTGTCGTTAACCTTGACCTGAAGGGAGCTATAAATGAATCAATTTAATGTCGTTAACCCCACGTCCTTTTAGCAAGACAAAAAATTGATAAAGCAACCAAAAACATTGCAAAATTAGCGTGTTAAGTACATAAATACATTGTTGCGCGTATTGGATATAAAGTCCACCATTCATTGGAAGATAACCTGTTACGGAAAATTTCCAAAAAAAAAAGAAACTCTTTTAAACATTACATTTTTCTTATCATCGTTTATATCACTTTCGATCCTTTTTCATTATTTCTTGTATTAAATACTCAAAGGAGATCATTAAAATGTTGCTTTTGTCAACTCAAACAATAAGCACAAAATATCAATGAATAAGCAGTACAAAAGATATGAAAAAGCGGTCTTATCAATAAAAGAATATCTTTCCCAGGGAACCATTGCAAGAAAGACAGCCAAAAGAATTTAGTGTGTTACAGAACGGAAGTTGGAGATAATTGAATCAATAATCAAATTGAACCGACGTCGTTCAATTCGGTAATCAATATTTGTCCCCGTTCCATCGTCAATTTATTTATTTAATAGCGCCACAAATTTGGGAGTTTGAGGGTGAGCTTTGTTCGAGTGAAACTTGGCACTTAATGAATTTATTACAGGCAACTTGTTTACAATGTATAAGGTGGATTATGCGCTCGTCAATATCCAAGTTTTCTTCAAATAAAACTTGGGAAATTGTAAGAGTATTGTGTGCATTGCTTATTGTGTAGACTGGGTTTTGTGTTGATAGAATAATTTTGCTGTTTAAATACGTTTTAGTTTCTTCGATCCGATGAAATTTAAGTAATAGATTGTGTAATTTTTTTTATTTTTTATTTAGCAAAGCGTTCAGTTTGCCATTACAGTCCATAGAAACGGTCACCGGTGCCACTTGGATTACTCCAATGAGTATTTCTTGTTGGTCTCGCTGCTAAATATGCGCGCTAGCATCAATAGTTCCTTGAAGCCTTGATTTACACACAGTTAATAAAAAAAAATATGCTTTGTCAATAAATTACCTGTGGGAACTTTCTGATAAGATATCCTGTTTTTATAAAATATTGCAAAAGCTATCCTGATTACGTCGTCTTGATTCACTGTTGTTGCGGTGATTGCATCGTTTTATGATTAGTTCGTAATCGTGAGTTAAAATTAGCATGGGAGTTATGATAATCTCATGCATTGCTAACTAGATACGAATTATGTTAATAAGAAATCCCATATTATATTGTCGTAGTGATAAGATACATACGTATATATCTTAAACTATTTGTCTCTATGACTAGGTTATCTTTGTACTATTACATTAGTTCAGTATTTAAGAAGAATATTAATTAGTTGTTTTTATGGGTTTTAATTGTTTTTACGTGGCAGTTCTGCAATTCAGAGTAGCTCGTTCGACAAAAGACAAAACAATTCGACAAACGACGAATTGTTAGTGATATACGTCATTGCTTCGTGCTCTTAAATTAAAGCGACTGTTAAATGTAGCATTCGTTTTATTTTTGTACGAAAAAGTATCAAACGGATTAATTTTATTTATTCAAATTTTTGTTTCGTGAATACTGTTAGAGCTTTGGTTATGGAACGAACGTCATTTGAATCTATTTTTTGTGGAATGGATGAAACTGAAATGTTTATGAAAAAATATTTATAAAAACTTTGAATTGATTTCAACAATAAAATGGCATAATAAACGAAAAGCAATAAAAATAAATGTTTAAAATCCTACATTAATGACGCCTTTTCAGTTAAAGAAATATAGGTATTCGCTTATCTCAATTACTCGGTTAGCTCTCCAATATTACAATCGGAATGTGTGTAAAGCATTATCTAGGTATTTCCTAAAACAGACCTATTTCTATTATATGTTCTAAGCTTGGTTTCTGAACGATATCTATTCATGAGCTATGGCCGTAGAGGATGGCTACGCGATACTACGCGCACTGTAGAATGACGTAGCGTCGTAGCTGTGTAGACGCAGCAGTAGTTACATAAAATAACTATTTATTATGGAAAATACGTTGATGACCCTGTAGCCTAGTTGGTAGCAACCCTGCCTGAGAAGCGAGGGGTCTCGGGTTCGATTCTCGGCCGGGGCAGATATTTATGTGACACATAAATATTTGTACTCGGGTCGTGGGTATTATAATGATGTGTTATATGTGTCATCCATGCCACTCGCGACACAGGTTAATAACCTACTGCGGGGGTATGAGTGTGTAAACGTCTAAGCGTCTATTTGGTTTTTAGCTAATACAAAAGGATTGTTAAAATTTTACAAAACAAGAATAGTCTTTGTAAATGACCACTGAACATAATATTATGTGTTTACCTATGATATTTGATGAGTATCAATCCCTTCCTATCATCCGAATCGGTTGATATATGACGGAATTCAGAGGTAACAAACACAAAAAATACAATCCAATTGAAAACCTCCCCCGTTTACTTGAAGTCATTTAAAATGCTTCAATATAATGTGAAGGAAACAAGATTTTGATATTGTACCGTTTTACACCATGGACTCATGGCGCCATGTGTAATTTAACGACACTGTTCCAAGTTCCGACGAAGACATGAATCTTGTACAATTGTCATCCTTATCGCTGTTGTCATAAGGCTTAAGTGTTTGTAGAGCTTTGAAGATTATCGACACATATCTCGCTCGTAAAGCGTGGAAAGATAATGCGACGGGTTTTATTCGAGACTAGTGTTTTAAGCGTATAGATAATTTTAAAAGTCGTATAAGCTTCCGCGAGCTTAACGGTGTAAGGAGAAAATTTAATTGTGTCGTGTCGTTTCTAATGATACCTAAACTCGTTACGCTGTCACTCGTTAGGGGTGAGGGGGGAGGGGTTCGATTTAGTGTGGGAGGGGGGTCTTAAATTTCGTGACGTCACATTTCAAAATCGAATAATTGGTATGTATAGACAAATATTAAAACAGTTAATGGAAATAAAACTTATTTCGGAACTAGTTTTAATTTAATAATTTCTAGGTGTAAAATTTCATTATATGTGACGTTACACTAGGGGGGGGAGGTCTCTCAAATGTGCCAAGGACGGGGGGAGGGGTCAAAAAGTCATGAAATTAGTGTGACGTAATTTATAGATGGCCCCCAATGTGTTGTAGTAAATATTTTTTTTATTACATTGACAAGAATCAGTATCATAAGAGGCTTGTTAAGATTATAAACATTTTAAAGAGGAAGGAATTAATTACGCGTCGTTTTCGCCGCTGATGTCCTGTGACGGCGGCGACCAAATATAATGTGGCCCATAGCTCGTTTGTGAGCTATAAACGTAAAAGGAAACTTTAGCTCGTTAGGTGGCTTTATATCAACCGTCGGAAAATCTCCCTCACTAAGCATAGTGGACCTCACTCTCCCTACATTCTACCGGGATTCGGTAACGGGATTAGTAGTACCTACACTGTCATGATGTCACTTGTCTGTTGTTGTATTATATCTTGTGGGTATAGATTAATTAATTGGTTTTGGGATTTGGATTAATGGATTATTGTATTTATAGATATAGTGATGTAAAAAAGAGGTAGATATGTCACCAGCGTGCCGACGATGGCAGGAACAGGCAATTAACCGTTTTGCTCGTAGTCGTTCTGCCAATACAAGACGATATCCACGCTTTTGTTGTTGTCAGAAGTGCTTGACGTTTGACATACAGCGTTAAAATGCCTTCGTGTATTACCAATATGATTGGTGTAGTGAAACAAAAGATGAACGTGTGTGTTATAGCTCTTTTCAGAACAGATTTTTTGGTTGATTTGTAAGTGTATAGCGTATCTATATTTTTTAAATATCATTGTTATAGACTGAAAGTTTTATTACAATAATTGATTAATATGTTTAATCTCAGATAATGTAGTATAAAAACTTTTTAATTAATTGTGATGAATTGCTTTCTGTTGGTGGAAATCTACATAAAAAAGCAAATACAACTGCGTTTACATAACCCAGCTGGTACCGATCCTGCCTAATGACTGAACCTATTCCCCATGACATTAGCGTGCCAACTCTGGCCGCTCGGCCGGGGCGAGCATTTACGAGATGTATTTGTTTGTTTTGCTTTGATGTTGCTCTGCTACTTTTAATTTGTCCATGCTGCATGGATTAAAAATTCTTTCGCTAATATAAAAAATTCGCTAGGTTATTTTACAGCGTCAAATTATTTTAGTAAGTAGTGGTAGCCGTTGCAGTAACCGTATTGGGGTGGCTTAGAATACTCTAACCCCAATGCTACGCTGGATGGGTGTCGTAAAAGATGACTAAACCAGGACCGCTGGTGGAAGGCCGCCTCGAAGGGATTATAGTGGTAATATTGATTTTGATGATTATTTCTCGATGGGGTCCGCCTAGATTACTTACAAAATTTTATTTGATCTGATTATTTTTTATTTACGTAATGCGTCTTTACAAGCTCCGTGAGAGGTCTTCGAACAGGGGTAGGAAGTTTTAAAATTTTTTTTTTTACCTACTTATAAATTGGTGAAAAATTCAACGTGATAGAAAAGAAAAATGTTAAGTTCATCGTATAATTTTTTACAGTGGCGCCGTTGCTATGCCAGTCTCTAAGTGTAATTGAGAAAGTTTCGCGGGCCGAAAGATTTTCTCTAAAGGCGCCCGCGTCGCCCTTCGAATACCCGTCCCTTCGTCATACTCACTTAAGCGGATTTATGTTGGTGCCAATTTCTTTTTGAACTGTTTTTAACACGTTTTTATTAACTATACTTATATTTATAAGCCTTAAGTACTTGCACGTTAACACGAGAACATATTAACATACTAAGGGCTTGTTTCACAATCTTCAAGTAAGTCCGAAGTAAGCTATTCGTTGGTTAAGTTGACATTTCGTGTATGTAAAATGACACTTTAACGTCACTTTAACCGGCGAATAGCTTATTTAGGACTCTACTTGAAGATTGTGAAACAAGCCCTTAGTGTAACATTTACTTTCTGAATTTATGTTTCATGTAGGAAGGTGGTTATCAACGATTCAGGTTTATAATTAGACTAGCTGTTGCCCGCAGCTTCGAATGAGGTAATTATATGCTTATCACCCCCTTGGGCTTTTCACCCGCTTGGGGGTTGAATTTTAAAAAATCCTTCCTTCTTTAAGTTCTAGCCTTAAGGGTTCTAGCCCAGTGCGTTGATACATCACTCTATCACTTTTGCCTTTTATATATTACGAGTAACCGCCCTCGCTTTGCTTCGGTTTTCTTATTTTTTTGCACCTTATTGGAGTTTTATTAAGGAGCTCTAATTTTTTTGAAAAATAATATAGCCTATGTTACTCGGGGATAGTGTAGCTTCCCAACAGTGAAAGAATTTTTGAAATCGGTTCAGTAGTTTCGGAGCCTATTCAATGTAAACAAAAAATCAAATCTTTTCTCTTTATATAATAGTATAGAAGTATAGATTATACATATTTGTATCTACATGTCATTTGCTTTGGTACCGTAGCTAGAGCTAGACGCATCATTTTATGAAACAAGGAAATTTGGACATGTGTACAATAGTAAGAGGTATTAATCTACGAAATCGCGAGTATCACCAATAGACACTTTGATAGATGTGTATTACAAAACTAAAATGGTTCCGTTTTTGCCATTTGCCTACGGAATGCTGAAACACCTTTATTGTTCTGTATTTTTGCCAGTTAAAAATGAAGTAGTAGGAACGCGGTAAAGCATTAATTGGAATTCGTTCGCGAAAGTTTTCCAATGGTTACTGGTAATCGATACCCGTCGAGTGGTGGTGGAAACCTGTGCGGTTGCAAAAACTTTTTTTATTATAAAACCGACCGGCAAAATAGGATTATCATACAGTCCGAGGTTAGTTCCGGTTCACATTCGGTCGCAGGTATCCGATGGTAATAAATTAATTGAAAATTATTGGTTTTGTCGCCGGAAGTTCGAGCAACCATTGTTAGTTTACGAGCGTCCGACTCTCGGCTAATAATAAATCGTGGTTACGGTGCTGCTAATTATATTTTTATCTCGTGAATCGTTTGTTTTTAAAGTAACTTGCACTAGAATTAGCAATATTGGAGTACAATGCAAAGAAAATGGGATAGGTACACAAACCCTACTACATACATAGGTAGTCCTATAACTATTCTTAAGTTAAACTATGCAAAGATTCAGATAATTTTAATAGGTAGGTTCAACATCGCCTTCAAGATGTACAGGTACACTAAAGCTTTAAACCCTGAAACCTTATTCTTTAATGCCTATCTACTCTGTGGTAAATTGTTCATGTAACGATTTAAGGATTCGCGGCTTCACGGCAAATAGCGTCGTCATGTTTCATTAACTTTTAATAACTTTAGCTGCTCGTTCAATGTCTTAGTCGTTCAGGCTCTGCGATTATCTTAGACTCTATTTTTTTATTTTACAACCGCAAGATTTCTTGATATTTCCTTCTAATTCTAAAACACGAATTCAATTCTAGTGTAAAAATAGCACTCCGTATCATATGAGTCTCATATCAGGAGTTCTCGGAAACTCATTGTTAATAATATGAGAATTATTAGGTACATTTTATAACCTCGGGCGCCGAGCGTAATATACGAGCAGGAACTATGTACAGTCCAACTCTCACGCACTAAAGAAATATGTTCACCTACTTAGTTAACGCTTCAATGTATTATGACGAAAAAAAACACGTGTTCGCTGCGTATATCATTGTTTAGTTCTGACGTTGGAAATTAGTTTCGGCACAGTCATAATGTCATCTAATCTCGTTAGCATCAACGTCAGGTTCGTATTATTTTATAGTAAAACTGAACATCAATCATTCAAAACTTTATCGCCGAATTCTCGGAATATCAATTTACAATTAATTTTCAATCTGTCAACTTTCATTCCCATTGTTTCCGGGAATTTGGATGCAGGTTTAATTCAATACGAAAGTTCATAGATTTAGTAGGTATAATATTCTCTCAGGTGGTGGCATTTTATATTGTATTTTTTTAACTATCACAAATAAATATGTAAAATAGCACAATAATGAAAATTATGTACTTCTTATATCATACCTTCTATTTGCAACCCATAATTATCCCCCTTCTGAGATCCGGCTTTCGTCATCTTAAAAAGATAAGGCAAACACCACTGAGGTTCTCTCAAGATGTTATCGTATGTAGAGATAAAATAATTCCTAATGCGTACAGAATTTTGTAAAATTATGCTTACAGGACTCAAATCCAGCGAACGCAACAGTAAATCAACGTTAAAACCACTAAGGCTTTGGCTGCTATAAAGTGGGACGTACCTAAATCTGCGTTTAATTAATGGGTGGTATTATATTATGTTCTACCAATAAATTTTGGCAATTATCGCGGACATTATATCAGATTCTATGTCAAAGTAAACTTACAAGCGTGACCTATATCGTACCACAAACTTCACCCTATAATTAATTGTACCTATACCCAACACTTGCCAACGTCGATAGAACTATATCTCGAATGTACAAGGTTTCTTCTTGGTTGTGTTATTTTGTCCCTTGTCACGTTTAGAACTTAATACCCTAGCTATAAGGTTTATTTTTGTGCACACATTTCATCCACGATATGGGTATCATACAATTAAGGCCAAGGGTCGTTATAGCGAAAGGATTATCGAGGATAATCGCCAATTCGATGTCTTTAGGAAAGGTCTCGTGGGAATTTTTAGGACGGGAATCGATTTATATTTAAAATTCCTTTTTACTTACACGATTACTTATTTGATGTGCCTGGCAGATACAATACAGGAAACATCTACACATAAATTATAAAGTTATAATTAGGATAATGAAAGGAAGAAAAATGAAAATATAATGGCTGACTTTACAGCTTGTGATTTTGCATAAAATTTGAAATTTGAATAATATTAGGTAATAATAAATTAGTAACAGTAACAGGATTGTACCTTTGTCTTTGAGATTTAGGTATAGCCAGGGACCATCACATCATCTGACATTAAAAATAAATTGTAAAAATATGACCTCATTCCTTTTAGTTGTTAATAAGTTTTAAGATTACTAACCCCCAACCCAACTAAGAGTAATTAACGGTTACTTACATCGCTTCTTAGTACAGAATTTGTAAGGTGATTCTTTACTAAGGAGCGATTAAAGTAACCTTTAGTGACTGTGAGTTGGGGCGGAAGTATGGAACTCGTCAATATTTATTTCTACTTACGACAGAACGGAGTGGGGTGAGAGCATGAGAGGTTGTATTTCATGTGGATACTTAAGCTCAGATTACTGTTCAGTCGAAGAGAAAAAAATGTTAAGGAACCAAAACAGATGTGTAATTCTGAGATTAAATAGTAATGTTTGAGAGTAACAATTTAAAGTTAAGTGCGAAGTTCGTTTCGTACTGTTGTTCCAAAAAATTCTTGGAGCTTAAACCGATTTCAAATAAATATCGCTACAGACTCTAGCTCCACACTAGGATTCCCTATATCGTAGGTGCCGTGGACAACACACAAAAACAAGAACACACCCAGACGGATTACACAATTAGGGTCACCAAAATCATCAAATAACAGTTCCTTCCGTTTCCACTAGAGATTTTTGAGTGAGGCGCAGTAGCGCCGGTAACTGGCTTATCCGCACGTCGGATCGTTTTATAACGTCGCCGAGTCGTAACGTTATCTCCTGACGACGTAACACGAGGCCAGATGGCTTCCGCGCAGATAAACGATAAGCCTTGTTAGGATTTCTTGTTATAATTTAATGATATTTAATTGAAAATTGACAATAAGACAATGCATTAATATTTGCAAATATTTTATGCTTTTTGAAGTGAAAACTTCTTTAGATAGTACGGGGGTGATTTGAAATTCGATGAAACGAAACTGTCCAGTATCAGTAAAAAGAGACAGACACATAAATTCTAAAGTGACATAGGAAGCATTGTACAGGGGTAGGGGAGGGGAGTTGAGTTGAGATGAGATGAGATGAGATGAGATGAGATGAGATGAGATGATTATCATGAAAATCATTATCTTGAAAACAAAAATTTTTGAAGGTTTCACTTCTACCACGTGTGAATTGCACACATTTAATTTTTTATATGATTTATTAATCGGAACACAGACGACGGATACATGTTTTTGAAGATTTTTCCTCAAAAACAAAAACCTTGCGAAAGATTTATGTTTAACCCTGTAAAAACTTAATAAGCACCTAGTGCTCTCTGAAACTAATTAGTATATAATATATACACTTATTAATACTCGTAGTGATAAGCTACCACCATACGTCGTCGCCAGCAATGGATCAATGCGGTGTCAAATGGCATTTACTAGCACATAATTATTCTCATCGCATTCATAGCGCAGTGGCTTATTACGACACCTCGCTGCCGAAATTGTGACCGCAACCGGTATGCGGCGGTATCCGGGTATCGATCCCATCGATGGAATGTTGAAATTTCCAGTGAGGGAAACTTGGCTAGTGATATTAGTTTCAAATTATTGGTCTTGTATCTTGGCTTGTCATATTTATTTTACGCCTTATAAATTTAGATATGCACATAAAACATGATCAGGGGTATCTTTACATCTTGATATAGATACTGTATATATTATGAATGTGCATACATATGTATGTTCAATAAATAATGATGAACGAGATAGTATTGTTATTTATATTATTTATTTACTCTTCCTTTCGTGCGCACATACCATTTGTACAATTAATATTCATTGCTATCGTCTTCCGCTACATTATCTGAAAGCTCCGCAGGGCGATAAGGCTTGGCACGCATTAGGATTTTTCACCGCGTGATTTTTTCCGCAAAATGTGAGGTATGGAAACTGTATGAAGCTGCACGCACTTGCGGAAAAAAAAATCGCTTATAATTCCGGAAACAAATCTGTGTTTCGCCACAGACTCCATCGCGCCGCGAAGCGATATAAATTCGCGCGAATAATTTGTGGACTAAGGAGGTGTATGAATCTGAACGCACTGCGAAAAAAATTCCCGGTGCGCGGGCGGGTGACGGCTCAGTCGCGTGCAGGGTTGCCAGTTTTAGCAGGATCCTGCTTTTTTAGCATTTTTAGAGTAAAATTTAAGCTACAGCAGGATGTTTAGCATTATCGTAAAATTTTGCATATTTTGACATTTTTCTGTAAACCTTAGTTTTACATCAAAGCTTGGATAATATGGTATATTAATATCAGGTATTTTATCAAGGTATAATTATCAGACCTTAATAATGATTGTACAACATTTAAGCCATGTATAAAAATGATCAAAATTATGGACACGAAAACATTTAAAAATATTAGTGAAGATTAAAATTTGGTAACCTATTACCATCCGATTACGTATTTATTATTAAACTTATTAATATAATATAGTAAACTTATGTTAAATTATGTAATTTAATTAGAGTTACTTATTACCATTGCTGCAATATGATGTTCCCTTTTTTTAGCAATAATTTATTACCTCAATGATTGTTGTTTTAATATTAATTGGTGTAAAAATCATTAATAAATTACAGGGATAGCATAAATAATTTACTTTTGTATGTTTAAAAATATAAATCTTATTGATACCTTGCTATGTCTACTTAAATAATAAAAATGAATCCATATTTCCCTTGGTCATGGCATGACGCGTGAACGGCTGGACCGATTTCACTAATTATTTTTTGTTGTGGTCGTTATTGTCAGGAGAAGGTTCTGAAGTAAGAAATAATAAAGAAAGTTGCTCAGAAAATTAGAAAATTTAAGAAAACTTAACGACGGTCAGCTAGTAGTGTTTAATTCTCCTTTTTTACAACTCATGTATTTCTTTTACGACGTACTTTAATTCTTAAAAAATTTAAAGGTAAATATAGTAGGTTATAGTAGAGCAGTGATAGCCTAGCGGTTAGAACATTGGTCTCCCGAACGAAGGGGCTCGAGTTCAAATCCTGGCACTTTCCTCTAATTTTCAAATATTATGTGCGTATTAGAAGTTAATTATCACTTGCTTCGGTGAAGGAAAACATCGTGAGGAAACCTGCACACTGGAGAGTTGTCCATAAAGTTCTTATAGGTGTGTGAAGTCTACCAATCCGCACTTGGCCAGCGTGGTAGACTATGGCCTAACACCCCTCACATTGTGAGAGGAGACCCCGAGCCCAGCAGTGGGACAATTATGGGTTGTTGCTTTGCTTTTTTATAGTAGTTTTGGTGCATTTTAACGTTTAGCAGGTTTTTCAAAAGCAGGTTAGCAGGTTTAGCAGGATTTACCCAATTTTGCAGGAACTGCGAAAAAAAATGGCAACCCTGGTCGCGTGCCACTACTGAAAGAAAGATGTCGCGCTCTTTGTCTCCCGCATCGGCATCAATAGAGCCAGAAATTGACGTAGAACAGTTAATAACGATCATGCATACGAGAAATTTCTTTTTTCCATGTTGTATCTTGATAATGTATTGCAGGACCAGCTGTAGTAAATTATCGAATGCTTTTATAGACATTCTAAAATACTCGAAGAACTTTTTGTTATATTCTAGCAAGGCTTGGTATTTTACATAAAAAAATCCTTTCTTAGGTCTTAGTGCCGTAAAAGGGTGAACCCAGTATTGGTGACATCTTTTGACATGTCTTTTACGCTGTAGTAAAAGGTAAATCAAGATTTTTGTTCAGCGGTCCATTTAGGGACGTACGAATGGGCTGAGAACTGGGTAGAGAAACAGGCAAAAATCGCAAGGAATTTTATTCGCAATTCAGTACGCGATTTAAAAATCGTCAGAAAAAAAATCGCGGCAGTAAAATTCGCAATGCGTGCTTACCCTAACGTCGCGTTTTGTATGTATATATTACATATTACACAGTATAACACTGTAATTGTCTGTTTTATTCTTTATTTTGATGTTAGATGGACCATAGAGTGTAAATGTAAAAAATATCCTTGATATACATTAGTCAAAGCTAAAGCGACGCACAACAAAAGCATCACCTGCCGATCTCGATAGCGTAAATATAATGAGAACTAATTTGTGTAACAATACAAGGATGTGTGTAACAATGGGTGTTTTCATCGACGTCATCGTATTTCATCGTCGTTATTAATAAAAACAGACGCGTATCGCGAGTGTTATGATATCCACGCTTAATCCAGGGGACGAATAATGCAAATTATTCGACACGCGTGGGTTGGCTTTGTTTCGTGTGACGTGTTATTTTGTAGACGTTTATGATATGCGATATCAATTGGAGAGTTTACAAAAAATATTTTAATTAGAAATCGTCTACTTTAACGTGCCACGTTTGGTGACATTAATCGAAACGAAATTTGAAGCGGTCATAACCCAGGTTGTATTGTACATATTAATCAGATAAGATAGATCGAGTACAACTAGGATAAGTACAACTAGATAGGTAACTAGATTGTGGCAAAATTAAGTAGCCAATTAGTGCCAATCTCACTTGTTACCGCTAGGTACTCGTAGCAGTGACCCATAGGCGATGCACCATCAGACCGTAGCGATCGGGTACCTCGTCGACACGTTTGTCTTCGATTTTCTCGAAAAAATATATCCATTTTTCTTGTAGCATTCTCTGTGGAAGGAGGTCCGTCATTTGCGCTGGTCTCAAGCGGCTGCCAGCTCTTGTGGCGTAGAACTTCCTGGCTTTAATTGCACGGAACTGGGTCGGAGGCCGCGGGCGAGGCGCGGCGGCTCCCAGAGATTCGACTGGCTGTTTCTTTCTTGTTAAATAAAAAACAAGAAACAACGTAATTGCACCGGCACGGACGTGCATGTTTAACATTTCATGCCCACATAGATAGTCGTTTGTTTTTCATTTGAAAAGAAACAAGCAATGTAATTTAAAGCACATATAATGTTAAGCTGATTAAGTGTCAGGGGAGGGAGAGAGGAATTCGTGCTATTTATCACCAATAGAATTAGGACTTTAGTGATTTCACATTCGTTTTATCATTTAAGGTAATTGTCTATTTAGACCCTCGTTACTATTTTAGTCCTGAGAAGAGTAGAGTTACCGCATACTTAATCATACCATATGTACTTACTGTCATATTATTTCTTCTGCGATCATACTTGATCCAATTGTTGTCGTGATAGGCACTCGTATTTATTATAAAATATGTATATATTAAAATATTAAAATGAGTCAGTTTTAAATCATGATTTTGATAAACAAAATAAGAGATCTGGTATTGCATAGACGGCACTCTCAGGCTACCCGGTGAATTGGAAACAATTTTATGTACGATTCTTTTTGCGAACAATATTCTTAAGATTTATTCCTTTTCATGACGTTTTGACAATCGAAATTATTAATAAAATTAAAAAAGCTCATAATAATACATTGAGTAGGTACCTACTAAAGATTCGCCCGCTTTGAAACACAAAATAATCATTATTACAAGCCAATTTATGCTCATTCTAAATGATCTTAATAATGCGGTTTATAGATTAAATGTTGCATGCACGTTGCATGTCATCATTTCATGGCTTGATATTTATGAGATTCCACGTTAGATTGTTTTTGGTTATTATGGGCCGAGACACCCGCAATACACAGCCTTGCGCGGGAGATGAGTATGAGAGCTTAGATATCTAATGATATAAAATAATTAGAAGAAACTTAAAAGACAAACCTGCTACAACTATGACGTTATACGTCCGTCGTACATATGGGAACTGCAAAACGCCGTTCACTTTACACATGGTTTGATTTACATACCACTAGTCGTAAAGTGGCATGTTTACTCGCAAACTCAAATATTGAATCGAGTTGCATTTCAAACAAACATTTTCAACCTTATGCTCTTTATAATAGCGTTGAAAATGTGCAGGAAATGCAATTTGGATTGTTTGTGTTGCGATGCGCGGACGTCAAAGCTTTGAATTTAATGCGAGTGAGAATGTTGTACGAGTAGAAGGTTTTACGATACCTACTGTCACAAAAGTTTTATTGCATTTAATATAAGTACTATTATGTCTTCTGTGATTTAATTTAATGTTGTTAAGGTATGTAATCGCATCTTTCTGTAACTCACAATGTCGCAATATATTCTCTTATCCTTTTGCCCCGAAAATGATTTAACAGCGCCAAGTTTTTCCTGTCTAAGATGACTAAACTTTGAATAATTAAGGGACATATTATCCTAAATAAATTAATAAGTTCCCCGTAATCCTATTCCTCAGTAAATTTCTAACACATAATATAATTTCATAAATTTTCTAAACTCTAAGGATGACCTACGATGTACAAAGTAGACGTGTGAAAAGGGACGGACATTTCCCACGTGACAGTTTCGAATAAGTGACGTACAGGTGTGGAAGCCCTCGCTACAAAAACTGAGTTGACGTCTGAATATTGAACGACAATTTTCAATATCGTGTATTTATATTGCCCCTGCAAAGTCTGGCCAAAAGAATTATAATCCGAAACTGATATTTGAGTTACCGCTTAATGGTATTAACACGGCCATCCTCTTTTTAGCCGCCTCTTATGACACTCATACGGCATGGTATTGGGGTTAGTATTTTAAGCCGCCCTAATACGGCTGAAAACAAGTTAAATTTACAAGTCCGCGCCTTATCGCAATTTAAGTAATTTTGTTCATATTTGGTCATGTGAAATGAACACTACTCAGAAAAGAGTAAATAGACTTTCACAATCTTGGACTTCTTCTCAACTTACCATCAGGTAGGATGAATCAAGCATTAACCGGTGACAAATAAGTAGTTCTTTCTTTACAATACTAATAATTGTTAAACACTTGCATAATTCGAGTTTAAAGCATTAACTAATCGGGTTGCTGTATAAACACCAATACAAATATTTGATGACCGCTTACATGTTGATTCCATTACTGCCGCTGGTCCGCTACGCAGCGTTATAAATAAATAAACGCTAAACGCTAACACACTCATACCCCCGCAGTAGATTATTACCTGTGTCGCGGGTGGCATGGACGACACATATATGTAACACATCACAACCACACCCATGACCCGACCACAAATATTCATCTGTCACATAAACAACTGCACCGGCCGGGAATCGAACCCGGGACCCCTCGCTTCGCAGGCAGGGTCGCTACCAACTAGGCTGCAGGGTCGTCATGATTCTTGTATTTGATTTTCAGACAGAGCCGGCGTTAGGGCGAGGTAGGGCGACGGCCTAGGGCGCCTTTGGAGGGGCGCCACATTTGGGTTGAGGAGCAAAAAAAAAGGAAAAATAAAATTCTTAATAAACTTTCCCATTGGTTAAGTAAAAAATTTTTCGAGTAAAAAAGTTCGATTTTTATATTCTTATGTGGGTGCCACAATTTTCTTGCCTAAGGTGTCAGTGGCTCGAACGCCGGCACTGTAATCTCAGATGTAATCAATTATTCATTATGTAACTCATAAATCTTGGTCAGAAGCAGTTACCGGGAGTAGGAATGAGAGAAGCGATTAGTACTATCTCGATAACAGTCAAACATGTTACTGCCAAAGATCTAAGATGTGGGGTTATGTGTGGACCAAGAGTTATGCGGTACCAAGTTTAATCTAAGTTATGTACACGTTTCGAACTGCTCGTGAGTTCAATGGCTAATAATAGTTAATGGGTATATTCGTAATAGTGGATAATGGTAAAAGCTATAATATGTTATTTGGTTGAAACTGGCTTTAATGTTATGTAATTGTTAAAATATCAACATATTTTAACTAATTTGTTATAGAAGCTGAAGTAAAAACATCTTGGGAATGAAAGAAACCTCGTAAGATTTTCCAATCAAAGCATATTAAATGAAGTATTTTAATAAAAATATAATTATTATAATATTCACTAATAGTTTTGAAAATTTGGTTTGGAATACAATAAGTAGAATTTCCACAATCTTCGCATATTATTTCCCAAGAAGAGACATTGTTAAATCAAGACTTATTTATCTACGCTGCAATATTAGTATTGAAATAAATTCTAGAATTATGAATTCCTAGTAAGTTTATTTATGTCGAGTATCTGAGTCGCGGAGTGCAGTGGGCGGAGATTCATTCGATAAATCATTTGAACGGATTCCGTCTCGCTGGGGCGAATTCCCTTTGCTTTGCATTGAAGAGTGATCGCTTCTGTGCGTGACTGGGACGAGGGAAATGTGAAACTGGAGATATATTTCTCTTCTGATATGAAATCAGCTTCGCGGCCAAATCGGTACATAAGATATTTTAAGAAATTTTTATGACGATGATTGACGACCGCGTAGCTTCGTTGGTGATTCAGCCTATAAAGTGAGGGGATGATGTTGTCGCTCAGCGACAAATTTCCTTTCAAATAAATAAATTAGAAAACAAAACCCAAAGAGATATACATAATGTATATTTGAAGTCGGTTATCTATTTGTTGCTTATCTGTGATTGCAACTTGCCAGTCATGAGAATAGACATACCTTGTTCTGCAGTCGAAAAATCGTACAAAAATGCACGTACGTTTTCAGTTTCTGCGGTGATTGCATGCATTTTAACTGAGAGTATTTTTTGTTATTTTGTATTCATAACTTTCGTATTATATTATTTTATTTTTTTATCCACCCTTTTTTACATGAGTGTACAATGATTGGACTTAATACCCTAGGGGCATTCTCTACCAGTCAACCCTTGGTGTTGTTATTATGTACATATATTGATGGGCAAAGTTCAGTTCATTATTATTGTATCTTCACTGCAGGCGTGGGCGTCTGACCTTTTGAACTCAGAGCTCAAACTACATGATATTGAATTTTAATGATAAATGCTAATAATGCTGTGTCCTCTTGTTGTTTGTCAATTATATTTTATTTAATTACTATTGTTTATGAAACCTTAAACATGATTATGACGTAGGTACCTACATGACATTCAAATGAAGTCTTCTCAAAGTTTTTGAAGTTAAACTTCTTTCGGTGCGTTTAATAGAGGTATAATTGAGAGCTGTGTAAACTAATGTGTTTATTTATGCGATGGTATGAATGTTGTGTAGTTTTAAACTGTTATATTAAATTGTTCAGTGTAACAATTTTATTTATAGCAATTCAGTTTGTAGTGACGTTCAATATACTACTTCGGTTTGAATAGCTCGTGATTGCTTGAACGCGTAAGGGGCCTGGTACGGTACAATGTGCCCAATCAGCTCGATGAGTTTGTTGTTGATAAAGAGTGGTTCGAATGGATCGCGGACAACTACTGCTCCTCTCACCGAGAGTAATAATTCAGATGCAATATAAAGCTGGAGACTGACTTGTAACATTTTGGTGTAATGTATCGAGTATTGTAAGAAGATCGCCTTGAATGGTAGGTAACGCGCTGTCCTACGTGGGCGACTTAACGCGAACGCGAAGCGACGCGGCGCGACGCGAAAACAACAAACAGTCGAGATGTATTGAAGTATCCTGCGTTATAAAACGCACGTAGAGTGCTACGCGGCGCGGCGCGATTTGACGCGAACGTGATCACTTGGTATGATATTTTCGCGCGAACTTCAGCGGCGCGGCGTATGTCAGTGGCGGTGAAGGGACAATTCGCGCGCACGTAGGACAGAGTCGCCGCATCGCACCGCATCGCACTGAATTCGCATCGGATCGCGTTCGCGTTGAGTCGTAGGACACGGTGTTACAAAGAAACTGTACAAGTCAATTGATGGTGTCACCTCATTGAGAGAAATCGCGTGTAATGTAACGCGCTGTCTACGTGGGCGAATCAACGCGAACGCGAAGCGACGCGGCGCGAAGCGAAAATAACAAACAGTCGAGATGTATTGAAGTGTCCTACGTGACCAAAAGCACGTAGAGGCGTTGTAGTGCGGCGCGATTTGAAGCGAACGCGATCAGTTGGTTGATTAGTTGTAATTATCACTGTTACTGGTAATTGTCACTGTGATTGATCATCAGTAATTGAGGCAGTATTATAACGTAATGCTGAAACTCGTATAGATTGTTTCAGGTCAATGCTCTCGAGTCTCGGTGAGGGGGCGTCTTTAGGCATAGAAGACTGAGCCTATTCGGACCGCAAATGGTTTAGCTATTGGGTCCGTTATTAAAATGTTATTCTCGTTAGCATCGATAATTGAATTGAGGTAGTTATAAACTTAATTGACTTAGGTACAATTATTATGGTACAAAATAGTGATTTCAGTTGATTCTTCATCAGCTGAAGAAATATTCAACATCATATTACAACTCATCGTTGAATTGTACCTGTATTCCACAATAAAGATAATGATTGATTGATTAATCAGAGTTACAACTCACGTACACATACAAATATGAATAATTCAAATGAACATGCGTCATCGTCTTATTATATTATAATATCTCCAATAAAGATGGAACATCCACTCTGTCGTGGGAGTCGACAGTCTCACCCGAAGATTTCTACGGTTTAATTTTAAATCGTTGTACATTGACAATATCAGTTCCGTTCAGCGGAGCCTTTTGTGTTCTAGCAAACAATGGATATCGTAAATTGTACTTATATCGTTTGTGAAATGTGAATTGGATTTCAGCCGGATACAATTTTATTGTTCTCGTGTTGGGCGGATCGGAGGACGGGTGTGCGGGTGCTCATTAACTGCGGGAGTAATCCCGTTGTGATTGAATCATCTCGTCATAAGTGCCGGAGCTTTTGGATGAACAATTGTGTCTTTGTATTACGTATTACAACAGTAAATTGATGTTAGAGTTTTAGTTGCTTTTGTTTGCATAGATATCTATTTTAGTGCGGAGTCGAAATAATCTAAATTTTAGACGAAGTTTCTGTGGAAATGACTCCTTTTATTCTGCTTTATCAGTTTGGATTGGTACAAGCTGAGAATAAGCTTGTCTTCTAAAGAAATTACTTTCTTTCAGTGGCGCACATACTTCACCAACATGTACGATGTAAATCTTCTTGATTTCTTTTATACTTCTAGCAAGCATTTCGTTTTAATATTATAGCTGAATCTTTAACTTTTCAAATTTGAATTATATTAAAAAAATATTTAATTAATATTAAAATCATTGCTAAGTATATGAATAAATGATTTTCATCACTGATACACTTATGCACTATAATAATAATATCTAATCGAATTGTAATGGTATCTTTTGTAAATGTCTTTGCTCAGCGTTTGCTTCGTCGTACGAAAACGAAAATAGACTGTCGGGACTGGAAAAGGTTCCTATTCGTTTATGATGTCGGTGTACGCAAGAGAAGATTGTAAAAGCCTTTTACTACATTACTGCTTAGCATCAACTATAACAATTTATCATTAACATCAGACTACATTTT
This sequence comes from Thymelicus acteon, assembly GCA_951805285.1. Classification (NCBI taxonomy): domain Eukaryota; kingdom Metazoa; phylum Arthropoda; class Insecta; order Lepidoptera; family Hesperiidae; genus Thymelicus; species Thymelicus acteon. The sequence continues at coordinate 13,313,892 of OX638234.1, forward strand.
CTGACAAGCATTAACGTACTATCACAGATGACATAATATTTTAGTACTCACGTATTATTATATTTTAATCTCCCTATCGGTAACGCCTATTCGGTTATTGTAAGCTGATTAACGTCGCTCATATCCGCGAGCCAAGTATATAAGCCAAGTTATAGTAATAGTACAATATTGTTATACGTTATAATATTTTATCTTAGTTTCTTCAGTGTACCTAAGACCTTTTTTCACTGTTTTATTTTGGTGATGTTTTGACCTGCTTAATCTTGATTTTATATTCAGGTCGAATTAATTTTAATAATTTCTTCTTGTGAAAAATCTACTAACTAATTTTTTAAATATTAAATAAATAAATAAATCAACAAAGAGAAAGAATTACGTTGTATCATGATTTGATTGTTAATACTTACTCGATTCAGAGCACGCGAGCATAAATATTCATGTCCCCTGAATGATTGCTAGTGAATGTTATGGTTTTGATGTCTCGTTCTCATAACAGATGTACGTCGATTGTTACACTATTGTCCACTTGAACAGAAAATGTGACGAAAAAGTTCAGTGGGAACAGATGCCAAAGAAAGTGCCAAGTACATGATGGAAATATACGTAATAATTGGCATGGCAGTACTCATTTACAGCCTGGTGACATTGCTAGTGAACAGCGATTGCTGGGCCACAGAGGCCCCCAAGTGCCAGTGTGACGAATGCAAGGGCCTCTGCGTGAACGAGGAGTACGAAGTCAATGCCTCCATCCGCTCAGTGTCCTCGCGAGTCGACGTTCAGTACCCCTGAATGGAAAATATGAAACTTACGCTTCAGTGCTCTATTTTGTGCCAAATACCAAAGCGTTGGTGAAGTTACACGTGCCAATTTTCGTTACAGATGCTTCACTATATTAAAACTATTTACAACTTAAACTTGCTCAATTAGTTAGACCTTAGTAACGTGACCCTAAAACAATTACTATAACTTAGGACTATTGATTGTGAATTATCTATACTTACCAGTAGCGTACCAATCGAGCTTCACGTATTGAGTCAACCCAGTGTTCAGTGCATGAAGTGAAGTGTAGTGCGTGAGGTGAGATGTGGTAGCATGGACCCATTGGCTCGGTTGATGGAGGGCGCGCCCCTGCCGGGCGTGTTGGGCGCCACTAGGGACGCGCGGCCCCGCGGGGCTCTGGTCCACGCCAGCCTGGCCGCAGCGCCCCATCTGGGGGACAAGAAGGGGCGCCACCTCACCGGCACCTTCTGCCTCACCGGCGACACCATGGAGGGCATCATACAGTGCCTCGTCTTCTTGAAGGCCTTTTCGGTGAGTTTTGTCTTTTCTGAACACGATAAATATCTGTAGCAAACTCTCATAAAATTCAGTGGTCGCTTGTTATTGTTATTTTTAATTAACTATACAGATGTACCATTCTGACATAATCTCATTTATAGTCTAAACACTAGAAGATCGCCATTGCATGTAGCAATAAGATCCGGTGAAGATAAGCTTAATATACCTACATAACATATAAATATGTATACATATACAGGCCTCTAGGGTATACAAACAAGGAAGAGTTTATGTGTCTGTTATGTGCATTATTAATTGCAATTAATATAATTAATTAATCTAGCTTTGAAATGGATCGATTGCAATGTTGATCGTGTAATCGGCCGTCAATTAGCACGACAAGCGTATACAAGTATTAGGCCCGATCCACATCAAGCAAACGGAAAGCTTACTTTGTTTTTAGATCAAATTATGATAATGAATATACATTAAGGGCAAACATCCTGTATTATTTGAGGAACTTCTGGATATTTTTGTATTAGATGAAATGGTGAAGGTCATCTGGAAAAATGTCGTTTGATTTCTTTGTTAAAACATAAAGTTGCTTATACCAAGTAATTTCACGATATGATTATTATGATCGCGTCATTGCAATCGTACCGCGAAAATTTTGTTAGTCATTTGCTTTAGATAACTCGTTTTACTCGTCTGTCATTTGTCTGTGCCAAAAGCGACAGTTTAATGCAACTTATTTAATACGACCGCGGAGCTAAACGACCCATTTACATACTAGGCGAAGCGGCTCGTAGCTCGGGCGCGCTTACATTTACGATAGGGGCGAAGTTAACACTGTACTATTCCTTGACAATGTTAAAATTGCATGCAGCAAAGTTGTGTCTGCCTATAAACATTATTGTGACAATTTACGTATGTAAAAAATACCTACATACCGAACATTGCCGAAACATTAAGAAAAGCGTAGATTGCCTAACTCTGTTGCCAAAGCCCGCTCAATAGGTATATTGAATAATCTTTGGTTAGTAAATTGGACTACAATGGCACCAATCGCATCATATTAGTGGTATCTATGTTAGTCCCACGAACGCCTAGTGGGTTCAGCGCCTTAAAGGGCAATTGTATGTGGACGCGCGCGCCCCGCACTCTCGCTACACCGTCATGTGTGACTAATGGATTGTGGTCTGTTTGTTGTCTGTTTGTCATCGAGTACTGTCCGATGGCCAAGTTCAGATCGTTAATTATTCACTATACGAACAGTTGTGATGAGCTGCGGCCTGTCGCGGTCGGTGTGGACACTGGACGTGTGGCGACGTTGCCATCTGATCATTAACACTTTGTAATGTGCTTTTGATTGATTGCAATACGATGTCGACGATGAAGTGAAAGATTATGGAGTCGGTTGCAAAGTAATGATTTAATGTTCGTTTTGGTACCAATATTACGTGGGAATATTTTGAGTATTTGTAATGATGTTGTAGGTGTGTTTTTATGTCTTCTCCTGGACATGACTCTTCGCTAGTGCGACATCGAGCCTGGTACAGGTATACTAATAATTAATTACACATAATTATATGTGTGACGTGTACGTTCCTCTGTACAAAGGAACATTCTAAGTACCTTTATTTGGTATAGCATCTTACGTAACCCAAAAGCGACGTAATGTAATGTACAGGTACATAAATTAATATTAATGATTCTATTAAAATGTAAACAAAACCAATATAGTGGTTATTAAAACACTGTTTATTGCTCGGGAATTTCTTCCAAGTAGATTAATGCTCATGTCTAATTTAATAACAATGGCTTTCTGCGTGGGACGTTTGATGTTATTAACAAAAATAATATTTCTCCTGCCATCTGTCAGTACAGATTTCCTTCGATTGTTGTGATTTATTTCGTCGCGGCGAATGACAAGGAAAATCTAATAATGCCTTATGTATTAAAAGGGTGCGCGCATACTGGTTTAAGCTATTTCGGTTATTTGGTGCTTTGTTGAAAGAACACGCCTTGCATAGGCCAAACTCTTGAAGATTTGAGACAAATGGAGCTTGTCTTAGTTTTTGTTAGGGTTCCGTAGCCGAATGGCAAAAAACGGAACCCTTATAGATTCGTCATGTCTGTCTGTCTGTCTGTCTGTCTGTCTGTCTGTCTGTCTGTCTGTCTGTCTGTCTGTCTGTCTGTCCGTCCGTATGTCACAGCCACTTTTTTCCGAAACTAGAGCTATACTGTTGAAACTTGGTAGGTAGATGTATTCTGTGAACCGCATTAAGATTTTCACACAAAAATAGAAAAAAAGCAATAAATTTTGGGGTTCCCCATACTTAAAACTGAAACTCAAAAATGTTTTTTTCATCAAACCCATACGTGTGGGGTATCTATGGATAGGTCTTCAAAAATGATACTGAGGTTTCTAATATCATTTTTTTCTAAACTGAATAGTTTGCGCGAGAGACACTTCCAAAGTGCTAAAATGTGTGTCCCCCCCCTGTAACTTCTAAAATAAGGGAATGATAAATCTAAAAAAATTATATGATGTACATTACCAAGCAAACTTCCAACGAAAATTGGTTTGAATGAGATCTAGTAAGTGGTTTTTTTTAATACGTCATAAATCGTAAACCGCAAAAAACATTGATCAAAGTTACAACGAACTACAAGAACTTTTATATTATGTTACTTGCTGCTACGGAACCCTTCATGGGCGAGTCCGACTCGCACTTGGCCGCTTTTATTTTATAAATATTATTTAAGAGTTTAAAGGCTTTTTAAAATATTAGTTTTGAATGTAGGTTCTTAACAATATAATTTAATAATTCAACGTGTAAAATAATGAAACGTCACCTCCAATAGTCCTTTTTAGGGTTCCGTAGCCGAATGGCAAAAAACGGAACCCTTATAGATTCGTCATGTCTGTCTGTCTGTCTGTCTGTCTGTCTGTCTGTCTGTCTGTCTGTCTGTCTGTCTGTCCGTCCGTATGTCACAGCCACTTTTTTCCGAAACTATAAGAGCTATACTGTTGAAACTTGGTAAGTAGATGTATTCTGTGAACCGCATTAAGATTTTCACACAAAAATAGAAAAAAAAACAATAAATTTTGGGGGTTCCCCATACTTAGAACTGAAACTCAAAAATGTTTTTTTCATCAAACCCATACGTGTGGGGTATCTATGGATAGGTCTTCAAAAATGATATTGAGGTTTCTCATATCATTTTTTTCTAAACTGAATAGTTTGCGCGAGAGACACTTCCAAAGTGGTAAAATGTGTGTCCCCCCCCCTGTAACTTCTAAAATAAGAGAATGATAAAACTAAAAAAAATATATGATGTACATTACCATGAAAACTTCCAACGAAAATTGATTTGAATGAGATCTAGTAAGTAGTTTTTTTTTAATACGTCATAAATCGTAAACCGCAAAAAACATTGATCAAAGTTACAACGAACTACAAGAACTTTTATATTATGTTACTTGCTGCTACGGAACCCTTCATGAGCGAGTCCGACTCGCACTTGGCCGCTTTTTACTCATCATTAAAGCTTCACAACATCTTGAAAAGAAATCTTATTCCACACCACAAACACCTCCGAAAGTGTAAATGAACCACGTGAATTTTCCACGTTTAAATCTTCAGCTGAAATTTTGAAGAGAGTAGTGGAGAGTAGTTAGTAAATGTAAGGTTTGTGCAAAGATCCTTATCTATATAGTAATGTTATGTAATGTAAGGTAGTCGTATATTAAAGGGAGAGCCGGTGTCGCCGATGCCTGTAATGATTGTTATAGTCCCGGGGCAGTGGGCCAGATGCCATCCAATATCTCACTTGTCTCGTCGCTTTACCAGTTGGCAGGTGACGGTTGGCTTGTTCGCTCCAAGCTCTGGTCTGAAAGAATCCAATGTATTCAATGAAATGTACTTGTTTCTGCGGACTGTATTGTGTTGTCTTTATAGTAGGTAATATTAACGTTCTGTGAGTAATGAACAGATGAGTGCCCGTATACGTGAATAATTTTCTTGTGTGTTTGTTTATTGTTTTGTCCTATACGTTTATAACTTTGTGTGGATGATATAATAATCTCAGTATTGACGTAATATAACTAAATGTTTGTGTGTTAAAATGAGTTTTATGTGACTGCTGTCACAAAGCCTGTAATTAACTTATTTTAGTTTCACAGGAAAACCTTCACGTTTTCAAATTTCAGTGTTTTAATTGGTGTAGGAAATTGAAAATACTTGTAGAAATATAGTTATATGATTTCAAGAAAACTAGTTTTTTCCAGAGAACTAGTGAATAATTGGTATGTTATGTGCCTTATTTTATACGTACTTATATGTACTGTGTGTTTTTATTTAATGTTCGTTTTAATTCGCAACGAAGATAATATTTTTCGTATTATTTGTATCTGTCAAGAAAATCTTGACAGTTAGCAAATTATGTTTACGAACTTGCATTGAATAAAATCTTGTGTGGAACTCTCAAGTGTTTCCTTATACCTACTCTGCCAGGGAAACATGAAAAATGAGACGATGTACTGAGAGTTATCGAGCGTCGTATGGTTAGCGACGTTTTGCTAGATAACTTTTACTGTTTGGTAAGCATATTTTTTTTTACGGTAACAGCCGGCAATCGAGCTGACGATTCACCTGATGGTAAGTGACTATCATTGCCCATGGACATCAGCAACACCAAAGGTGTCACTGATGCGTTGCCCGCCGTAGCTCTTTTTCTTGAAAGAGAAAAAAAGAAAGAACTGGTTCTCAAGCCCCCAGCCGGAACACGACGTGGTAGCTATCCAGGCGAACCCCATGGAAAAATAATAATAGTAATAATGGTATTAATTAACATTTAAAATCAATATTACCAATATAATCCCTCAAAGGACCCTACCACCAGCGGGCCAGATTTAGTCGCTTCTTACGACACCCATCCGGCGTGGGATTGGGGTTAGTATTGTAAGCAGCCCCAATACGGCTAATCATATCCTGTACCTCGCGTGAAGCAAGTTACTTCAAATCAATATTATTAAAAGAAATAGATTATTTCAAATTATAATATAATTTATTCATTTGGGTTGTGGCCTTGTACCTTATGTGTATTTCCGTTCGTTTCGTTAGAATTTCGGAAAGGTAAACACCGATGTCGCTGAAAGGAAGAAACTGCGAAGGAAACTCTTCGGTAAATTTTCATTATTTCTATTGTATAGAATCTAATGTAAGGATGTTTTATGTATTAGGTTGTACGTTCAATTTGACAGAAAATATTTATTTTTAGAACAATGATCATATCGAAATAGAATTGTATTATATTTATATTATTCAATCATATATTTAGTCGGAAAATGAGAAAAAATATTTTCACCGTCGCCATGACGTCGACGATGTTTTCGGTTCACGTTAGAATGGAATGGCGTCAAGTGAATAATGGCGGATTTAAACCCTCATTGAGGTGCGCCATGTAATCTTGTTCATTGTTTGACGTGAACGTTTGTTTAGATTGTATGTTTAAATAACATAATTATACTGTACGGTATTAGTAGGTAGGTACTCATCTAGTCTTAAATTGGAAAAATATTATTGTGGTACTGTGATATTATTACCAAATATTATGCACAAAAATGTTATACCTGTCTCGGATTTCAAGCTAAGATAATTGTCAAGACTGTTATCCTGGTTTTCGAGTCCACAGATTGGATGGAAAAATATTATGTAAGCAAATGTTTCGCAAATGGATAAATTTTGTATTACCAAGTGATGGATGATAGTTCGATGGTATTAGATTAGTTTATAATATTTTCTAAACATTTAAACATCTGTTCGGAGTTATTTTCTTGTTGAGAGAGATTAAGGCATTAGTGGCGTTTGCGGTTCCACTCAGAATGTCTGGAGGCCGCGTCGAGTGGGTGGGTAATTGCGAATTTAGATCTGATTGCTTGCGCTGCGCTCATTTTACGTTGCTTCTCACCGTGACTGTTGTGTTAAATACCATCAACGTGTACCGTCGCGGATTCTTGTTGAATTATCACTGTAAAAATTCAATGGAGATGATATTCCTGGACTACCGCAAATAAACAGTTTTCGTACGAGTATATCATAACAGTTTTTCTGTTAAATGAGGTCTCACAGGTCTTACGAGTCCATAAATCCATCTATGTCATTAAAACCATTTCATTATCAATACCTATTTGAGTGAAATCCATCGCAAATGCGTTTGTCAAAATATGTTATATGTTCTTTTAAAAACAAAATTTATGTGAAAAAATCGGAATATGGTTAATCAGAAAAAGTATTTTTAAGGTAACACCTTACAGATTAGGAATGTGAAATTACACTGCACGTTTTGTTACCATAGGTATACCACCTTTTTGGAATTTTATTTATCGTTGAAGAAAAGAAACGGTGAAATTAAATAATTATTTAGCCTCCAATTTTAATAGCAAACCAGTGTTCAATTTAAAGCTTAAAAAATTTCATCGAAAGTCGCGTCAAAACGAAAATTGAGTAAAAAGATGCAATTTTTTAACCGACTTCAAAAAAAGGAGGAGGTTCTCAATTCGACTGTATTTTTTTTATGTTTGTTACCTCAGAACTTTGGACTGGGCGAACCGATTTTGATGATTCTTTTTTAATCGAAAGCTGGTGGCTGTCATGTGGTCCCATATTAATTTTATTGAGCTCTGACAATGGCAACCATGATAAAAAGCGGCCAAGTGCGAGTTGGACTCGCCCATGAAGGGTTCCGTAGCAGCAAGTAACATAATAAAAAAGTTCTTGTAGTTCGTTGTAACTTTGATCAATGTTTTTTGCGGTTTGCGATTTATGACGTATTAAAAAAAAACTACTTACTAGATCTCATTCAAACCAATTTTCGTTGGAAGTTTGCATGGTAATGTACATCATATATTTTTTTTAGTTTTATCATTCTCTTATTTTAGAAGTTACAGGGGGGGGGATACAAATTTTACCACTTTGGAAGTGTCTCTCGCGCAAACTATTCAGTTTAGAAAAAAATGATATTAGAAACCTCAATATCATTTTTGAAGATCTATCCATAGATACCCCACACGTATGGGTTTGATGAAAAAAACATTTTTGAGTTTCAGTTCTAAGTATGGGGAACCCCCAAAATTTATTGTTATTTTCTATTTTTGTGTGAAAATCTTAATGCGGTTCACAGAATACATCTACTTACCAAGTTTCAGCAGTATAGCTCTTATAGTTTCGGAAAAAAGTGGCTGTGACATACGGACGGACAGACAGACAGACAGACAGACAGACCGACATGACGAATCTATAAGGGTTCCGTTTTTTGCCATTCGGCTACGGAACCCTAAAAACCATATAAGTCTTAAATTTGTATTAAGTAAGCGCGACAAATGGACGAATAACTCAATATCACGCCAACCCATGGACCTAAATAATATAGACACGCTGTTCAGTACTTACATTTTGTTCACCTGTGTTGACCCCAACTGGGGCCAACTCAAGTTTAGTCGGCTGCGAGCAAGCTACACAAGTAAATGTCACGTTAGAAAAACTCCGACTGTTCAAAAACACTTAATAACGTATTATTGTTTATTGAGCACAGTTAAAACGTTCTCATTATTTACGTTTGAACTTTATTTCACTTTATTTAATCATAATTGGTAAGTAACTATATTTTTATTTACAGTCTTAAAAATTATTTAGTGTCAAATATTTAATACCGACATCTTGAACCAAACTTGACAGAACGAACACAGAGTACTTAATCACTACGGAACAGGGTTGCCAGACGTCGCGGAGTGAGAGATCGTACGGTGGGTAAATAAAAGTCGTATTTCCTAAGATGGCTCCAGAAAAAAAATAGTACGATTCATTTAATGTAGGTGCTAAAACTTTAATTAGTTTTAGATGGCGGTCTACAAAACGAAATTGAAAGAAAAGTAATAAGTAAAACTATAAATTAAAATAAAATCTTCTTATCTTTATATATATAAATTACGTGTCACGTTGTTTGTCCGCAATAGACTCCTTAACTACTTAACCGATTTTAATCAAAGGGCTTCCAACAGTTTTGTATGGAACCTGGCATACCTACAAGTCCGCCATTTTGAAAAAACCTCGATTCGGCGGCCAGTGATGAAACATGTGTCAATCGATAGAGTAAATGATTACGATTAAAAAGTATACAGTGATGAAATGTCGTAAGTGGTATACTTTCTGAGATATTTGAGTTCAAACCCGTAGAAAAATAAAGTAAAAAACTTTGTTTCGGCGGATATTGATAAAATATGTGTCAATCGATAGACTAAGTGATTACGATCAAAAAGTATTAAGTGATACAATGTCGTAAGTTATATACTTTCTGAGATATTTGATTTCAAAACCGTAGGAAAATAAAGTAAAAAAACTTCGATATACCTATCTTCAGCTTACGTAAGTATGACCACATTTCCCAGTTTGATTCCTAACTTAAATGGCTACCAATTCGACACAGGTGAAACTTCAGAATTGAGTTGTTTCCTAAAAATTTTTTTTGTTATAAATGGAAAGTTCATATATAAGTTTTATAACAAAGTTATTTTAGTTTTTTTTTATTCGCTATAATTTAAAAGTTACATCAAATCAAAAATACGTTTCTGAATCCAGTACCGAAAACAAGCCGACAATTCCCGAATAGAACCGAGCGCGCGTGTGACGTCACTTTGTTAATTGCTATTCATTGCAGCATACAGCTGATACTGTGATTTGCCTTTTAACTGTTTAACTGATAAAATCTTGATATTATCGTCAATATATTGATAAATATATCAAAAATGCTAAACCTTAAAAGTTATCGTGCTTGTTTTGTACCATTACGTATGAATACTACAAAAAAACACCCAAAAGATAATGTTAAATGTGTACCTGTGACCTTTTCCCGAGGAATAAGAGGTAAAATTTTAGTTTTCGTTCATAGATTCGCTTTTAGGGTTCCGAAGTAAAATCGGAATCCTTATAGTTTCGTCATGTCCGTCCGTCCGTCCGTCCGTCCGTCTGTCCGTCTGTCCGTCTGTCCGTCTGTCCGTCCGTCCGTCCGTCCGTCTGTCCGAAGCAAAGCGGCCAGACCCTTACTGCTAGAAAGCTGTAATTTGGCATGGATATACATATTTATTAAAACTCCAGAATCGTAGAATTAAATATTGAAAAACATTTTTTTTCAGGGTACCTCCCCTACAGGCAACGTGAGGATGATTTTTTTATTCGTCGCCTACCCTATAGTATGGAGTATCGTTGAAAAGGTCTTCCAAAAATATTATGGGTCTTGTAAGACCATTTTTGGAATTAGGGGTCCGTTTGCAAAATGTTTGGCTTTAAAATGCTAATTTTGGTTACAGTCAAGTGTCCCCCCCAACTGTTGACTACACGGTTGGAGTTAGACAAGTGAAAAAATTCTCAAAAATAGGGTACTCATATGATGAATTTACAAGGAAAACTATCACTGCTATGTTAACATAAGTATGAGTCATAGTCGATAAACTTACTACTTCGGAACCTTACATTGCCCGTGGCCTGACACGCACATGCCCGTTTTTTTATAAAACAACTCATGGTTTTATTTTATTAGGTTAGGAATTTTGCAACGTTGATTAGGGAATAATATTAGGGAATAAAATTAGGGATCCTTAATTAAACTCCAATAATGTAACCCAAGGTGTAAAAAACCGAAGCAAAGCGAGAGCGGTTAATCGTTAGATAATATTATCGTTAACATTGTAAAACCAGTACGTACATAAATAAATAAATAAACGCTTCACACTCATAGCCCCATACTAGGATACCCAGTGTCGTGGGTGCCATAGACAACACAAGGACACACACTCAGACCAAGAACAGAAATACAAACTAATCATTCAAACCATCTCGCAGCATCCACCTCGCATCGAATCGAAACCAGGACCCTTGACTTAGCGATCTGGAGTGGTAACGATTCGCCACACGAGTCGTGATCATTGACCAACTTGGCGTATTTCGGAGACAAAAAAAATTATATATTGTACCAGTTTTATGTATAAAGCGCGTACAGACCCATACCACCGCAGTAGGTTTTCCTGTGTCGCGGGTGGCATGGTCAACACATATAACACGTCACTATAACACCCAAGACCCGAGTACAAATAATTATTTGTCACATTTTATTAGATATGGCCGGGAATTGAACCTGGGACCCTCACTTCGCAGGCTGGATCGAATCGCTATCAACTAGGCTATAGGGTCATCATATGTATGTACCTACTACTAGCATAGAATTTCTGTAGTATTGCATTGTGCATTTTTTTATTAATCACATTCTTCACTTCTCTCAGGATCCATATCTGAAATTTAGGTAGACGAAGTCGCGGGTAGAAGCTAGTTGTATGATAAATGAAATATAATTTTATCATACAACCCTGATTTATACCCCTAACACCCTGCCCTGATTTCTCCCAGACACGATTTACCAGTTAACAGTGTAACCTTATCTAAATTTATTTAGTGTGTACAATCAATAGAGAGTTTTATTATAATATTTAATGAAGAATAAATCATTTAACATTTAAATTTACAATAAAATTACGTGGTATGAATATCTTTTTGCACTAAATTTCGGATATTTTTACTCAATTCAGGTAGAAGCTTCTAACACTGTGTAATTGCTTTAACAAAATGACGTCACTAACATGGCGACCAAATCTGGCGCGTTTGTAGTCACGTGATTCTTTTTGAACTTTTATCAATTTTGAATTCATTATTATTAATATTAAAAATAGTTTTTAATCGTTTTTAACAATGCCAATTAATATAATTTGTGTTAAAGATTTAAAATACATTTAAAAAATATATATTTTTTTTAAATGAACAACTCAATTCTCTCAACATTTTATGCTATTTTGAATAATGTGTCTTCTCCTGTTTATTTAAAGGAAACCCATAGCACTGCTTATTTCGGGAATTCCTTTGCAATACTGTTCTGGAACTACTTGCTTGTAGACATCAAAAGACTACCAAAAGTTCCTTCAAGAATCACGTCCGGCAGCACTACCTGAAGCAATTAGAATGTCCTCGCCCGTGGTCTTCAACCACATGTTATATACGTAGTTATAAATATTTATGTACTTAATATATAATATAATATGTATATATGTAAATATGAATAAATATGTATTTATTTAGTTTTGTTAATGATATTGTGATATTTTATATGTATATAGTTATAGTGTTGATCCACTAATAAATAAAAAAGACAATTACCAATGTTTTATTTTTCTACGGGTTTGAACTCAAATATCTCAGAAAGTATATCACTTACGACATTTTATCACTGAATACTTTTTGATCGTAATCACTTAGTCTATCGATTGACACATGTTTTATCAATATCCGCCGAAACAAAGTTTTTTACTTCATTTTTCTACGGGTTTGAACTCAAATATCTCAGAAAGTATACGACTTACGACATTTCATCACTGAATACTTTTTGATCATAATCATTTATTCTATCGATTGACATATTTTACATCACTGGCCGCCGAATCGAGGTTTTTTCAAAATTGCGGACTTGTAGGTATGCCAACTAGGTTCATTGCCCTTTGCACATCGTGTGCAGTTTGATCCAACTTGAAAGATAGGATAGCTTTCATCTCAATGTATAGTCGCAATATTATTTTATTGCAATTTTTTTTTTGATAGAACGAAGTCTGTTCGGGCAGCTAGTTATAATATAAATTTACATAATAACATACAAAATTATAAATGTAGAAATATCGGGACATAGGTAATTATAATGTGCGCCATCTATTGATAAATCTATGAACCTATAATAATTATATCATGAACCTATTATACTCGTACATAATTTTCTAACAATGCATACAAATACATATTTAAATTATTAATGTTTACTTACGATGTTAAAAAAATATATAGTAGTCACTCCGAGATGAACTGGAAAAAGGCATAAATCGTATGATTGTCGCCATGGATATAATTATAACTTTTAACTGGATACATAACTTCGAGGTACTTGAAAACAGATGACGTCACAACGGAATGACTATTTGACCAATCGCAGACCGGATTGAGATTATCCTTCATAATTGTGGGGTGTTATGTCCTATTTTCCAAATGTTTTCTAATAATTTTTCTGGTGGTAAAAAAATATATTATTGTATTAACACATTTTATTATAATTTCTTCAAAATTGTCCTTACGTCATGAAAACGGATGTTGAAGGTGATAATGAAATGAAACAATGTAATTTATTACGGTACATTTCTTTTATTTTAAGTGCATAACACTTATAAAAAAAAATTAACACAGCTGAATGATATATCCTGGGATTACAGATGCACAATGAATGGATGAACACAATGGTCATTCCGTTATGACGTAATTAATCCTCAGGTACCTCTACAAAGTAATCCAGACAGAGTAATATATCCATGGTATATGTCCAGTTATAGTAATGTATCCATGATCTCTTTCGGAGTAGGGTGTTGGCAACACTGGGCGCATATTGACTCTGTGATTGAGTACTCTGTGGCGCGAAAGCGTGACACGAAATTTGTTAACAACAGCGTGTCTATATATTTAAGTCTATGCGCCAACCGATTTCAATGATTCTTTATTTAATCGAAAGCAGGTGCTTGTAACGTAATCCCACATAAATTTGAACGAGATCTGACAAGTGGTTTTTGAGTAACTTTGAAGTCGGTTATTTTTTGTTAGTAAAATTTAGATTATCCAATCTCAAAAGCATTGCCATATTTCGTAGCTTTTCTTTTATCTACTCGTACAAGTTATGTAGACGACACCGTCACCGACACCGATGCCTGAACGATAACGTATACAGTATACTCCTATTCTGCTTTACGGTTTAATTTTCATGTTGTACACAGCGCCGCTTTTCATACTTGATGGAACAATGCCCGGCGTTAATATACGAGAACAGTTCGTCACTGTTGTTATACCCAAATTGTTTACAGTTTTACACTGTGGACAGATTGTTCTGATGCAATTTTGTAATTTATGGTAATAGGATTTTAAAAAAAGAGATAGAAGTTATTAGTTAGTTAGGTACTGGTTAGTGCTCAACACAAAACTAGTCAAAATATTTTTACACCTCTTTTCAGAACCTGCATGCTGAAGAAATCTGAATGTATGTCTCCTTTATCCCATGGCAACTTGCGTTACTTTCAATTTAAACTCGACTAATTTGCATTTTTTTTTCAAGATACTCTCGTTAAATGTTTCAGACCAAGCTTTCAACCGTTCCCTATGAGAAATATATTGAATTTCAGCTGAATGTAATTCTGTAAAATAGCTTTAAATACCGAGTTATTTTTAGAAGAATTTTTACATCTGAATTACGTTGCATTCAGAAATCTGAAATGATGCTTCGCTTCTTTAGAATTCTTTCAAGGTTCTAATTAAATATTAAATGAAAACAGACAAGAGTTGAGATATTTGTAAGCGGCGATACAGCTGTAAATCACCTGGGAATCGGCGCCTGCGAGGTGTGAATAGCACCTGTTAGTGATGCTTGCGACTCGGGGGATCTGACCTCAATTTAAATTCACTTCGGCGGGATTTTAATGGACTCCAGCCAAATCGGTGTTTTGGGAGTTCTTACTCGGATTATGAATAAAACATGACCTAAGGGGAGGCAGCCATCCCTCGACGACAAATTCCGAACTACTTAAGAATAATCCAGAGACAATCCGAAATATTAAACAGCTCGACTATACATTTATATGGAAACAGTTTGACTATTTAAATATGCAATGTTGCTGCAGTGTGTGGTTGTGCAGCTTGTGAAGTGATCCGGCTTTGTAAGCAAAGGAAAGGGTCAGGCAAAATTAATATTAATAGAAAATTTTTCAACATGGCGTTATTTCAAGATTAAGTTACTTTGTTAACAAATATTTGCATCTATCCTATTTTTGTGAACAGTAATCATAGAAATAAATAAATTTTGTCTTGTATTAACACACACATAAATTATGGAGAACATACACAAATAATTATTATAAGTTTAGGATTGTGAGAAAAATTCTATTATTATCCATCATCACGTTGTTATTGGATAAAATCATCTTATTATGTGTGACAGTAGAATGTACACATTCATATATTATTTACAGAGATACTACTAGTTTTGTTTGTCAATTCATATACATTAAAGCGGGCACTTAGCTATTTGCCCATAATTTTCTCCATTACTTGGATAAAATATGGTGTATTTACCTATCAGGCATTTTCAATCCCAATAAAGTACTATTGATGTGATGGACAAAATTGGGGAACCGATATTGTTTATGGTTTATGGTACATTTGGCAGAAATTCCAACATCCCAATATAAAGTAATATTTCCCTCGTCGTTTCCTCTACTAAACGAAAATGGCATGTAATATCGAGATTCCACGATCGCAGCAACCAGAAATATATTATTTATGTGATACAATCTTGATTTTGTTTGAGGCATGTAATTTGATTACTACTGACGAATTATTTTAGGCTTTTCACGGAAATCCTTGGCTGTGAGACAATTTCTGCAGGTATTAATATTCTGTTTCATTATATTTTTAAGATACGGAAACATGCTTGGTGTATTATGTCTACGGGTAGCTTCACATTGTCATTTTGTGATGATCTATTTTCATGATTATTTGTTACATACATAATTATATTTTATATAATTTATCTTTCTACACTTCTCCTCCATGTTAACTTTAAATATACCAAACCTCAGACTCCTGCGTGCGTGTATTATTTTTAAGAAGGGAGTACAAAGGTTTTCCATTCGGGTATTTATTATTTTATTGTAGATTCAAATAGTTCAAATGCTTTTGATAATATCGGAAAGTCCAGCATTCACAGTACAAAGCCTTCTGCCCCGATTATCATAGTTACAATGTCGTTAAATCCTCGCTAGAATGCCCGCGGTTACTCGTTTATAGGTCGAAAACTTGAAAGTCAAATGCCTTCAGTTACAGGTATCTCCGTAAAATGAGCACCAATTCAAATCGATCCGAATGAGTGCTGATAGCCGGATCTTGTTAAGATATACGAGTGTTTCTCCGCCCGTGGATTTAGACGTTGCCGCGTCGTCTCTGCTTCGGAAAACTGGATACATTTCTACGGCTTTCAAATCGTTTTGCAATTTCGCACATGACAACTTTGAACGCGATTGAATCCTTATTTATTCTATTTAACAAGTTTACTTTATTCGTGAGCCGTTTGATATTGCAGTAAAGGCAATCATAGAAGGACCACGTAAGTTCCTCGAAATTAATAAAATAATAGACCGATGCATTGGCTTGGATATTTTTTGCGATGATAACATGCGAATAACATTTTGTTGTACCTGTATTATACTTTATGCAATACCTACTATAATGTAATAGTACTATAATTTGCATTTGTACGCATATAACAATATATGTATAACTGTTACACTTTATATGCTTATTTTCTAACTAAACAATTAAATTTAAAATTAAAATACAATATCAAACGTTTCTTAATTACAAAAGTAATGCGTACTATACGTAGGTACCTACACACACGAAATTGAAGCTAATTGTGAGGTGTAGGTTTACTAATGACTTGTTTATCGATTACTGATCATCTTTCAGCTGATCAGCTCAGCGTAAACAAAGCATCTCAGCAGCCTATAATTTAGTCAAGTCTTGATTTACAAAAAAGTTTTTGTAACTTAATTCTCAAAGGGAATGGGTAATTTTGTTTTCTTTGGCGTGAAGTAAAAATTCAATAACCAGTTTACTTAAGGCAGTCTACGTGACTTACATCGCAATATCGCGACAGTATTGCGTTTATTGTATATTATATTATATTAAAATTTGCACGAGCCCGGCGATCTTAACCACGTGTGCCCTTCAAATTTTAATCAAATTATATTTTTTTATGGGATCATTGACCTAACATAAATGGTAAATTGTCTTTTTTATGCCGTTGCCTGTAATGGTATTTGAGTATCTGTATCCTACCCTGCATACTAATGATACTTTTACTGTAGTCTCACCCCACCGCATATTCTAGTCAATATGTACATTGTACATCCTGTGTCAAATAATGATTTGATCAATTCATATTGACATTATGGTCCAGTAAATGTGCATGGGTCTCAGATTCGTCTCTAGGCAGGAGCATGTAATTACTTATCGAAAAAACATTTCATTTCGGTTATAATAAACAAATCTAGTTATTCT
Organism: Thymelicus acteon; assembly: GCA_951805285.1. Lineage (NCBI taxonomy): Eukaryota > Metazoa > Arthropoda > Insecta > Lepidoptera > Hesperiidae > Thymelicus > Thymelicus acteon. The sequence goes on from OX638234.1 coordinate 13,331,414, forward strand.
GTCTTAAAATCATCGAGAAGGAAGTGATGGACCCTCATTCAGGTAACCTCATGCAGTTCGTCAGAGCGGATTATCAGTACTTGGAAGACTTATAAAGTGTTGAAGATTAAGTAAATAGATGTATCTCTGTTAAGACCACTGCTCCACCAATCCGCACTGGAGCAGCGTGGTGGAGTGTGCTCTAGCTGACCTTCTCAAGAGGAGAGACCCATGCTCGGTAGTGGGACATTAATGGGGTGAAGCCACTGTTACAACCAGCATGCATATGTGATTTAGTCATAGTACCTGTTCAATTGTTCATACTTTGTCATTCGCCTTGATATTGAAAGGGAATCCTCCTCAAATTGGACATTTATTCGCCTCATGGGAAATTTCGGAGCTTCCCCAAAATACTCGTTCCGTATTTTGTTTTTCTTTGTTTTTTCGTACAGTTATGCCAGGGACGTATTAAGAAGAAGAAAGAGAAAGGAAGCATCGTGACAGTTTTTGGTTGCACACCTTCATGATTTTATGGCATCCATCTACCCACAATATCCATATTATTTTCAGAATTCGGGAATAAAATTAGATACTAACACTTTTCTTTTTCCGTTTTGTACCTACTTACCTTCCAATGGTTATTGAGAAAAAATCTATAATAAAATGTCAATCGCCTTAAGTATCATCAGTTTGGATTCATTGTTCGCGAATTATGTGTAATCGAGTAAAAATTGTCCAGTAGTTTGGGCATCTACTGAACCAAAAGTAAGATTGAAGACAAATAAAAGATGATTAAAAGGTGGAGGTCATGTTAGAACATCACAAAATGTATTATTACATACATACTTCATTTAATAACGCTCCGTCACGTTTAGACACGAGTAATATTCAAAACAGATCCTCAAATACAGTTAATAAAATTCAACAAATCTCATGATTCCTCGAGTCTATATTTAAGTGATATTAGTGACTCGCATCGACATTAAATAATAAATAAATAATAACGCTTCACACTCATAGCCCCATACTAGGATTTTCTGTGTCGTGGGTGCCATGGACAACACACTAGACAAGGACATTTACACCCAGACCAAGAACAGAAATTCAAACTCATCATTCAAATTTCTGCCTCGCTGGGAATCGAACCCAGGACATTGGAGTGGCGACCCGGTATGGTAAACCATTGCGTCACACTGGTCGTCGAATTTCTCAGGCAACACTATTAAAACCAAAACAATTCTGTTGAACTGATAGATTCGAAATTTGAAGTGTCTGAAAATTTCATCAATATCGGTCCAGTTGATTTGGAGTTCATGTGAAAGATACATACAGGGTACATACACCGTTATGTTAATTGATTACTTTACGTAACGTATATTTTCAATTACCTCAGAGAAATGTTGTCAGCCGTTATATATATAATTTGGGATTTGCCACTTGAAATCAAATTACATCGACCAATGTCGGGGACAACTTTTAGAAATGTGAATAAGGAAATGTTTGCAGGTATCCTGTTACTGACAGTTTGATTACGTATTGATTCGTGCTTCTCGGGGTCGGTTTTGCTTAACTTAAATTTTAGGGTAAAAGTAGGTACTGAATTGGGATTATATTTTTAAAAGAAGATTGAATGATCGACAGGAAAATTATTATTTTTTTTATTGAAAGCGGAAAATACTCAGAGACGAACTTTTTTCTTTTGATTACTTTTTAGGATTCCGACGAAAAATAGGAACCCTTATAGTCTTGTCATGTCTGTCCGTCTGTCTGAAGCAAAGCGCCGTGACCCTTAGTGCTAGAAAGCTGTAATTTGGCATGGGTATACATATTTATCAAAACTCCAAAATTGTAGAATAAAATATTGAAAAAAATCTCAAAAATAGGTTATACGAGTATGATGAATTTACAAGGACAACTATCACGGCTTTGTTAGCATAAGCAGTTAATGAGTAATAGTCGATAAACTTACTACTGCGGAACGATACATTGCGCGTAGCCCGACACACACTTGCCCGGTTTTTTTTATTAGGGGAACGAAAGATTGGGTACGATCAATTCGATCTTGGATCATAACCGTATCATTGCTTTATTTTAAATAGACGTCGTAACTAGGTACAATTTTTGTATTTTATACATCGTGAATTTTAATTGGATTGTATTCGGTATCTAAACGGATAAATATCTTGTAGCTCTGGATGGAAAGTAGTCAGTATATAATAGACAACACAGTTAAACAAAAATATTGTATTTTTAATTTAAATTACTACAAATATACTTGCTGACAGATATATTGATAGATTATAATCAAAATTTTACTAACAAAAAATAACCGACTTCAAAGTTACTCAAAAACTAGGTCCTTGTCAGACCTCGTTCAAAATGTGGGACCACATGACAAGCACCTACTTTCGATTAAAAAAAAGAATCATCGAAATCGGTTGGCGTGATATTGAGTTATTCGTCCATTTGTCGCGCACATACTTAATACAAATTTAAGACTTATATGGTTTTCTCATGGATGCCATTGTCAGATCCCAATAAAATTTTAGTGGGACCACATGACAAGCACCAGCTTTCGATTAAAAAAAAGAATCATCAAAATTGGTTCACCCATTCGAAAGTTCTGAGGTAACAAACATAAAAAAAACACAGTCGAATTGAGAACCTCCTCCTTTTTTTGAAGTCGGTTAAAAATTGTAACTTAGCAAAATGAGGAAATATATAAAAATTATTTGTAACATACATACATGACATACATAAAACATTCCTACTCCAGATATTATTAATCGCAACCTTACGGTTTTTCTTTGGTTATTTCGGTTTCATTATAATCACGCCACGAGATGCTGAGCAAGCCACGAGCATGGAACTTCTCGTACCGGCTTCATTAAACACTCCTCGTTGACTGAATCTCTGGGTGGTGCCGAATAATGAAAACCGTATTTGCTCCCTTTTAGCTGTCGATGCCGAAGCTCCACAGGAAATTGGTATTAGATGGGCGAATGCGTGTGCCTTTGCTTCGGGAGATCCAACCGTTGTTTAAAGTGGAAACACGTTGCAGTTAAAACTTCTACGAAATTTGTTTTTGTTTCGCTCCTTAGTTCTTAATTTATTCATGAAAATCTTAAATACTATAACTTTAGGAATGAGTTATGAATAGATAAATATAATATTATTATCTGGTTTTAAGTGTAAATTACTGACATATAACCAGACGAACTACTTGCCAGATGAAAATTAGGCACCCTGGTCCCGTTTGTAACAAAAAATGTATGCAATTCACACTTGGTAGAAGTGAAACCTTCAAAAATAAAAGTATTAATATAATAACGTGATTCAGTTTTAATTATCTTTCAAAAACTATTTTGTACTAAATAAAAATAAAACAGTGGTAACTAACTCATCTCTTAACATAATATGAAGAGTAAAATGAGTGGGATTGTAGTCAAGCATTAACTTATGAGATATATAAAAAAAAGCTACCGCCATCTATCCAGCAATAAAATGAATCTTATATCTTGTTCCTCGCGCCATCTATGAATACAACTTCGCACTTTTAAAAATAATACAAAGAGAACCACGAACATAAGAAACACTGTATAATGCTTCCTATCTCATTTTCTCCCACGTTACATCTTATGAATTTATGTGTCTGTCTCTTTTTACTGTCCTTTTTCGTTTCATCGACTTTCAAATGACAACGATGCTAAATAAGTTTTTATTGACTTAGTTCATTAGTTGGTAACTTAAAAGGAATTGTGGAATTAGTTTTAAAAATTATATTTGTATCTAAAAAAGTTTAAAAGATTTAATTTATTAATTATTGATGTACTAATTTTTCTTTTTTAATTTCAGGTAAGTTGATTGCTCAGTGAAATGAAGAACGCTCTTCAACATGGGTCGTGTTTCGGTGTAAGTGAATTATTTATTTTAATCACTACATTGTTTCTATGCGTTTTATTGAAGCATAGGCACTTGGGCAGCCAAGTAAGTTTGGTAGTCGTTATATCAGTTTTGTGACAGACTGGACGGACGAGACTACCGTGTACTCGTAGCTTATTACTTAGCTGTGTAGTAGTGTGCCAGTGTAGTTTCAAGTGTTAAAGGCTACAATAATGTACAAGATATACAACCCATAAACATATCCGATACCTATTAATATCTGATAGGTTTATAATATTATTATAGTTACCGCCCGGGTACTTAGTACCAGGTGAACATAATCATTCGGGACTCCCATAAACCTCTTATTCGAAGGCGCGCGTTTACAGAAGGGATTGGCACGAAGCGGTGGATGCGCGAAGTGTTTATCAATTACTCTCAGCGGTTCACTCACCTTGGTAGATCGATTTAAGAAGCTTGACTTCGTTTAAAATAAATTGTTTCTAACCTACTAGTCCTTACTAAAATATTGGTTTCAATAACCCTATTAAGGTAGGTAGACATATGCTTGTAAATACTCAAGAAAAAGGAAAAATGTTTCAAGCTTCCATTATGTAACGATTTCCATATTATTCTTCTAGCAGTTTTATCATACTATAGGCAAGGTTAATAGGTCGTTCGCGGTTACTCCGTTCATCAGGGTTATCAGTTGCATAAATAGTAATAGTAGTAGAAAGACAAGCATTAAAAGGTAAATGTTTAATAAATTATGCATTATTAATATTGAATTGAATAAACTGATATCTAGCACGAATCCATGTTCTCCAGGGTGCTGACCTTTGGTCCGCCGGCGTGTTTGTCTAAGGAATTGGGGTGGGGCAGCCGTGCGTCGAGTGTTTACCTACTGACCCCGTGTGGCGTGCTCTCATAGTCCGTAAGGGCCTTACCATATATCTGTACTGTGCTCGTTTTTAGGGTTCCGTACGAAAAAAACGAAAAACAGAACCCTTCTACGATCACTTGTGCTTCTGGGCGAACGCTGTTCGCAGCCAATTTACTCCGAAACTACTGGACCAAATGAGTTGAAAGGAACTCATATGCTTTTTTTGTGACTCAAAGACGAAGGTATAAAGTGAACAACTGAATATTAAAAAAATTACGAAAACAGATTTGCAAACCGTATCGTGTGGTATGTCAAATGAAAGAACTTGCTGGATCTCAGATATATTTTTACTATAGTTGTACAATGGATAGTTCTGAAATTATTCAAGAAAGAACGAAACTTCAAGACAAAAATTGATCATTACCTTTACCATTTACCATTAGTAACTGTTTAAGCATCATAATATACGTATTAAACTCCACCTTCCTCTCTCTTTGAGGAGATCGATTGCTTACAAGTGTTACAACTCATACGAGCAATACAATTCAAAATGAATGAACTAATGACTAACATTACTCAGGAGTCAGGACTAATGACAAATAACTGTTATATCATAGACATTTCTTTGACATTTAGCCTTGATAAGGGTCTGCAGGACCGAATGTTTTAAACTTGCACTATAAACTTTAGGTCCTTCGTTAAGCTTCTAATGACACGCTGTTAAGTTAGTTCATTTGTCATTCATTTGTGTCCATTTTATTCATTAAATCTTCCTGTCTATCTATCAGGAAGGAAGTGGGGAGACTGCTTGATGACATTGCACCCGATGCTCGTTGATAACAATTCGTAGATTCAAGAAGGCATGACTACCACTAATGCAAGTCATGAGGTCACTCTAACGGATCATACAGTTAGCAAAATAATTAGGTGTGTAGGGCATGATGCAAAAATGTTCCGGAATGATTACGGAACGTTTTCCTATTATTGATCGACGTTTCCTACGTATATGGGCAAAACTGACAATTTGATGATGATGATGATAATGATGATGATGATTATGATGATGGTGATTATGATGTTGATAATATCATGCTAAGTTTAGTTGAGACCGAAATTTAGTTGATATAGTATTAGGAAATGAAAATTATAGTGTCAAGAGTAACGATTACAGATAGAGCCATAAGGAGTTACTTTCTATTTACGCGTATAAAAACCTAGCTGACACATTTGCCTTTTATAAGGGCCAATGTACACTAAAAAGAAAAAAGATAATACAAATAAAACACTATGGTATAAATAAGGAGCATAGTTGTCTTACGGCCGGTCTCAATATTATACTGTCAGTGGAACTCTGGTACGTATCAGAGATAAAAAGTAAACATTGATCTCCCGCTAACTGCCGTCTCACAAATCAAAAGTAAGCAAAAAAAAGTAAGATCATCGGTAGATAATATTTCAGTGACATTTCTGCCTCTGGTTTTTAAGTCCCTTTGAAAATTTCGTTTTCGCATAACAATATTTTTTTTATACTTTTATACTTTTTTTATACTTTTTATCATAAAAAGGACCTCAGTGTTTTTGATTATAAACTTATTTCATTTTAATATTAAAATGATAATTTGTTCCAAATGTACTGTGAATTTCGCGGATGAAGTTAATAAAATAATGTTATGTGTAACCTGGAACAATGCTTTACTAGTAACAAAACGCAGCATTTGACGTTTATCACTCATGGGTATCCCGGACGACGATGACATGTTATTGTCATTTGACATTCGTTTTATTCGTTTATGTCGCTTGGTTGCTCAAAATATAAACAACGTGTATTTTCTCATAATTTTAGTACTTAATATTAATTAGTTTTATGAATAAACTAGGATTATATAATGAAACACATAGCTCAACAATTACCGTGAGTATAGACTTTATTTGTTAATAAAATAAAATTTATTATTATGTTTAGTAAACAAAAAATTGTAGTAATTGTAAATTGTTGTAATTGTAGCAGTGATAGCCTAGCGGTTAGAACGTTGGTCTCCCGAACGAAGTGTTTATTCCCACATGTCCGGGGCCCGAGTTCAAATCCTGGCACGCTAATTTTCAAATATTATGTGCGTATTAGAAGTTAAGTATCACTAGCTTCGGTGAAGGAAAACAATGAACATCGCGAGGAAACCTGCACACCGGAGAGTTCTCCATAAAGTTCTTAAAGGTGTTTGAAGTCTACCAATCTGCACTTGGCCAGCGTGGTAGACTATGGCCTAATACCCCTCACATTGCGAGAGGTTTTTGCTTTTAAACAAAAAAATGTTGCCAAATGTACTAAAGGAAGTTTCTTTTCAGATGAAGTCCAGACCCTTCACAAAAGATGAAGTACCTTTCTTCATAAGGCCAAAATAGTAGCCAATAGCTATTGAGGTAGCAGGGATACACCATTATTTCTGAAAAGGCGAAATGTTTTTGTTATAATTTCAAAATAAATCTAACTTAAAAAGCTTAGTGTTCTTGTTTTATTAAAATACCTACTTACCTAAAACTTTAAAGATAGGAATTGTTATCAATTCTCATTCACTGCCGTTTTTAACCGACTTCAAAAAAAGGAGGAGATTCTCAATTCGACTGTATTTTTTTATGTTTGTTACCTCAAAACTTTGGACTGGGCGAACCGATTTTGATGATTCTTTTTTTAGTCGAAAGCTGGTGCTTGTCATGTGGTCCCACATAAAGAACGAGTTTTTGAGTAATTTTGAAATCGGTTATTTTTTGTTAGTAAAATTTAGATTATGGATTGTTTAATCTGAATCTAGGTAGTTATAAACAAAATTGGATTCACACAATTCAGTCATAATAATATGTAGTCATATATTTTATACGAGGACAATTTCGGCGATCTTGGTACCGTATAAAAAAGGCGGAATCAAGTAAGCAGGCTTCACAAAATTCATTATCATTCATCACTGATTAATATCTGTTTTGAAATAATATGTTTTGATAAATTTTCTTTACTATATGAGAAATCTACCAATTATCCGTCGAAATCGAGCGATGTGAAAATTTCCGATAGTTGGTAACTTTTATTACCGACAGTTAGCTGTCAAAGCGTTATTGAGACGCAGGTATTTATTTTTGTATGGACCAACATACCTACGGTATGACTTGGCCCTCCGAACGGTAGATCAATGTCATCGATAGATATTTTCGATCCACTGAAGGTTATTGAGACGCAAAAATTGACAAATATGACAGATGACGTATTAATGGTAGCCTTATCTACATTTTTATAACTGTTAGTACATTATTGAGACCGGCCGTTAGTAAACAAGCAAAGTTTCATACACTTCGGTTGTACCAATTTAAAATTATACCAAATTTAAACTTTCGGAGCCTCTCCTGTAAAGTTATGATTTTGGATTTTGATCCTTATACGTAGGACCCATCGGATTTCCTTGCATTGCTAACTCTTTCGCTAACTATACAATTAAGGAATTAAGGATGCCGACAGGAGATTAACAAGTCACAATATATGACATGCAAATTATGTAGTAATATTTATGACTTTCAATGTGCTAATATTACTATTAAACAATTCGGAAAAATGACTAAACAAGAAATTAATTCATGGATTTGCCAAGAATGCCGTAGTAAAATGCCCAAATGTAACAACTCCAATACCCCAGTTCGAAACCAGCAACAATTTCACTCTGTAGACAATAAAGTATCCCTACAGCAGCACACAAAGCTTCATGACTGCAGCGACTTACATAACGTAACTATTAGGAAGAATACCCTAAGGAAAACCACAGACGAAACGATTGAATCCGATTACCAATCAAGTATATTGGGAGATACCTTCAACACCAGTAATCAAATTAGCCGCCTTGACCAAGACAGAACGCCCCAAACACAAATTATAATAAAAGAGATTGAAAAGCTTCTAGACTTAAAGCTAGAACAAAATAGATCTACTATGATTCCGGAACTAAAATTAATAATAAAAACAGAGGTACAAAATGCTCTTACTGAAATGGAAAATAAGTTAATGAAAAATATTAACAACCTGACAACCGACCAAAATAAAATTAGAATAGAAATTGATACATTACATAAACATATTGATAATTTAAAGAGTGAAAATAATACATTACAAAAATCAATTGAAAACCTTCAAAGTCAGATACAACAACTTAAAGAATGCACAATTACAGAACGGCCAAAAATTTGCCAAAATAAGGAAAAGATTTTTATACTCTATGGCTTGCAAGAATACCAACATGAAAGCGAACAAGAACTTCATGATAGAGTCGTATACATCTTCCAGGAACTTTTATCGGTAAATTTAATCGGATACATTGAAGCTATATCTAGACTGGGTAAAAAAGGCTACCGCAGGCCTCTACAAGTCGAACTACTAAGCAAAAGAATGACGAACTTCATACTTAGAAACAAACAAAATTTAAAAGGCACTGGCTTAGCTGTGAATGAACTGTTAGATAAAGACACTCTTATGGAACAAAAAAAATTAAGAAGTATTATGATAAACGCCCGGAAAAGGGGCCAACACGCAATAATTAGGAACAACACCCTTTTCATCGAAGGGAAGGAGTTTAAACCCACGAGTTCAGATGAAATACTACAACATCGCTCCCAGGACACACAAAATTCGGAAACAACACCCGCCCAGGGCGCACCAACGCACTTACCCTCTAGCCGCGACGCGTCATACGCCGAATGCTCTCGCGAACGCTCAAAACGCAAAATAACGCCAACTGACCAGCCCTTTCGGAAAAAAACCTTTCGAAGATAAAACAACTATACTGTACCAAAACATAAGAAGCTTGAATAATAAACGCCACCTAATTGAAGCTGCCTTGCATGATGAATATAACTTGAAAATAATCTGTCTAACGGAGACATGGATAACGAACATCAAAAGTAATCTATTAATCCTGGAAGACTACAACTGTGCTGCGTCTTACTGTCGACAGGACCATGACGGTGGCGGTGTGTGTATATTTACCAAAGAGTGCATCGACTACACGGAACGTCAGGATCTAACAAATATGTCAGTTGAATTCACATTTGAGATATGTGGGATTGAAATCACTAACCTTAACCTAATATTAGTTGTCTTATATTGGCCAAACAAAAACAGAAATCCGGAAATATTCTTTAACTCATTGGAAAATCTTCTTAAAACACTAGTAACAAAAGAATCAAAAAAAAATATCATATTAGGAGGCGACTTTAACATAAACACTTTAGAAAATAGTAACCTTACACAAACTCTATTAAACTTAATGCATAGCTACAACTTTTATCAATTAGTAAAAAATCCGACTAGAGTCACCAGCACCAGCGCGTCATGCATAGACTTAGTTTTCTGCAATTCTCTCATTTACAAAACGGAAATAATTCTGAAAGAATATGGATTCTCTGATCATGTCGGGGTTCTTTGCTCTTTATATAAAAAACCTATCGAGCATAGAGCTACATGGTGCATAGATAAACGTCTATACAATGAGAAAAATTTGACATGCTTTAAAAAAGAACTACAAACAATAAATTGGACTCAGATTCTGTGCAAAGATAATAACATAAATGATAACTACGATATTTTTCATAATCACGTGCAAAATACCCTTAAAAAATGTATACCAATACAAAAACTAAAATTAAAATCAAAGAATAAAAAAGGGTGGCTAACAGTAGGTCTAAAAATTTCCTGCAAACACAAACGACTTTTAAAATTATTAACTCTACAAACAAAAAATTCTATCTTACATGGTCATTATAAAAAATATGAAAAACTTTTAAAAAAGGCAATTTTGAAGTCTAGAAAAATCTACTATATAAATAAAGTAAAATATTCAACAAATATAACTAAGTCTATGTGGCAAATAATAAAAGAACGAACTAATAAATTATCTAAAAAACCTAGGAAAAATATTTCACTAAAAATTGACGGCTCCACTACCGAAAACCCCGGATTAGTAGCTAATAGCTTTAATGACTTTTTTTCATCAATAGGAGGCAGCGTCAAAAATTCTCACGGGCGACCCGTATGTAACCAAACCGAAAATTCCATCTTCATCGGACCAGTCGCGCCAACCGAAATTCGATTAATTATAAATAAATTTAAAAATAAAAACAGCTTTGGATATGATGAAATACCCCCGACATTATTAAAAAAATGCGCCGACGAGCTTACAATACCCTTGACTTTGTTAGTGAATCAATCTCTTCGCGAAGGAGTAGTTCCGGACCACCTAAAAATATCAAGAATCAAACCGATACATAAGAAAGGAGATCCATCTGATTGTAATAATTACCGTCCGATAGCACTTTTGCCAACTTTCTCAAAAATTTTTGAGACAGTAATGACAAGACGACTTTACTCCTTCTGTGAAAAACATAACATTTTCGATGAAAGCCAAAATGGGTTTAGAAAAAATCGGTCCACTACATATGCCGTATTTAAATATATCCAAGAAGTCTTAAATATATTAAACGAAAAAAAATATGGGGTAGGAATATTGTTAGATATGAGTAAAGCTTATGATCGCGTCAATTACAAAATCCTATTAAACAAGCTTTACGGAATAGGAGTACGGGGAATAGCACACGATTGGTTTTCCTCCTATTTGACGAACCGTGTCCAGTACACAGAAATCGAACACTACGACTACAAAACTGGAACTATAACCAATGAAAAATCAAAAGTAATAGAAATTAAAAAATCAATACCCCAAGGATCAGTCCTAGGTTGCATTCTGTTTTTAATATACATAAACGACCTACCAAAAAGTTTAAACATTCCATGTGTACTGTTTGCTGACGATATTTCTCTGGTTTTCCCTTGCTCAGACGGTCAGCACATAAATGAAACCTTACACAGTGTTTTAAATACAGTGAACTCTTGGCTAAGCGACCATAACCTAGAAGTTAATTTTAGTAAAACAAAGTTAATACAGTTTAGGCCCTACCAAAAACGTTCTCTCGACATTAACTTCCAAATAAATAATACACAAATTGACTGCGTAAAAGATGTAAGACTATTAGGATTATATATAGACACAAATTTAAATTGGAAAGCACATATTCAAACTACATCAACCAAACTCGCTAGATTCACATATGCTCTATATGAACTCAAAAAGTCCACTGACTTAAAAACAGCCAAAAGCGCTTACTATGCCTATGCTCACGCATGGCTACAGTATGGAATATTGCTGTGGGGAAATAGCGTAGATAGCGGAAAACTTTTTACTCTCCAAAAGAAATGTATTCGAATACTTGTAAACATTGACTCAAGGGAAACCTGTAGAAAACACTTCCAAGACCTAAATATCTTAACCCTGACATCTATATATATATTGGAGACAAGTAAATTTGTAAAGCAACATGACCATCTATTTACAATCTCAAAAAACGTTAACAAATATAGCAGCCGCCGCCCAAATAAACTTGTTCTACCAAAATCCAACATGGCGTTATATGGATCTGGACCATACTCGATGTGCATAAAAATTTTTAACAAACTTCCAGAAGATATAAAATCTGAAAATTCATTACCAGCATTTATAAATAAATTAAAAACACATCTTATAACTAAATGCTACTACTCCCTGCAGGAATATTTCAAATGAGTGAATGAATTTATAAATTGACAAATCATTATTAAATTAAATGAAATTATGTATTTAAGTTCTCCAAATTGATAATTTTGTTGACATTATTTTATGTAATTAGAATAATCTAAATAACTAACATAATTTTAATTAGAACAATTTATAACTAACAATTAAATAATTATTATTATATTGACAATAGAATTATTAGAATAAAATTGTAATTAGAATACCTACGGAATATATTGTAAATATTGCTACGCCCTAGCAGGGTTCATGCTAAGACTATAATATTGTATATACTTTAAAATCTCACTGTATGTAAGCATGATGCAATAAAATGATTATGATTATGATTATGATTATTATGATTAAACGATTTTACACAGGAAAGATAAACGACTAAGCTACCTAGTAAGGGAGCGGTGGCTGAAAGGCAATAGGTATTATTACCTTATAGAATGCATAAATTATAGAATACATAATGCATCCAATATTGAGACAGATATCCCTATCAAGTTATCGAGTTTCAATTTATATCTTTGACTGAATGCCGCGATCTTCTTAACGAAGAACAAAAGGTTTTCTTTTCTTTTTGATCTGGCGATTGAAGAAACTCATTAATTTAATGAGAAGTGCGCCGTTCCCAGCAATTAATACCTTCATATTGCTGCTAGAGGCCTGGTTCAGTTAAGACGATAGCACTCGACTTTATTTTTAATCAATTTTATTTTATCTGTGATTTCTCAAAGCCGGGTGATATAAAAACTCTCGGATCCATTAAGCTCGCCCCGATTTCTGATTATAATTGGAACGTATTGTAGAATCGCGACGTAGTATGCACTCCGATCTTTTATATTTCTCTTCTCGTTTCAGACGAAAAATTGATTGTGTATGTGAATGTGTATTATGTCTATTTGTAAAGGCCCCACGATAAATTGTGTATCTTCTTGCTTTTAGGTTTAGTTCTATGTGTTTTACTATCGGTATTTTTGTCCAGATTCCGTCTTGTTTGAAGCTCGTGTAAATTAGGGTTCGTTTAAACAGTTCTTATTGTTAACTACTGAACCGACAGTCGTTGTTCTACAGCGTATTTTATATTGTAAAAGTCTTATTCATCAAAATACTGTAATCTGTAATAGTCATCTCAGGGCCATATTCTTCAGTTTACTACCGACACCCAAGTGGGTAAGCAAGTGGTTAACCAAGTAGCATTAATCTTAAGAGCCTCTGCGGCGTATTTTTACGCGATCGTACGAGGAAAGGCCTCGTCCGCCTCGTCATTTGCAGCGTGGAAAACGCCCAGATCTTGCTGATCGCACAGAAAAATACGCCGTGGGCTTTAAGGTGTTACAACTACACTGCGTTGGAAATGTTGACTATACCAGATTTCAAAATTAACAACTTAATAAACGATATCTCTAACTGTTTAGCGTGCTGCCCAGGTCAAATACTCTCGAGCTTTAATACTTATATCTTCATTATCTCTAAACGTTTGGTTGAACCCTTTAAATTCTTCGTAGGGTAATGTAATTCTGACCTTTAATTAATAAAAATATTAATATACCTATGGTACATATTCATCACATGGAATGACTTTCGCGAAGATGGCTATTCAATATCTTTGATAGCTTGGCTGATTCCTTAGTGTTTCACATCAGCTACACCAGTTCTTAAATTTTTGTTTTCGTTACCTTAACCAGCATGTTTGAACCATCACAAAACATTTAAAATAAAAAAGTAGCCAATGTGGTTCAGCAGTTTTCACGGTTTCTGCTTAACAACAAATACTAAAATTAATTTATATTTATAATTATGTATAAATTAAAAATACTATTAATCACAATAAAATGTAGCTTATTTTAATCAGGTGCTATGTAAGCTTTCTACCTGTGAAAAAATATTCAAAGTCGCTTTAAGATTTCCGGAGAATACTTCCAACAAACGAATTCACCTACTTTACCTGTGTCTAATATTGGTATAGAATATTTTTTAACATTCAGTGATAGGTTTAGGCAGACACCGATACCACGTGTCGGTAAAAAAAATGTAAATTTGGTGATGAATTCCAAACCTATTCCTATTATTTCATACTTTTCCACTCATTGTAATAAAATATATTTTGTACGTACATATTTAAGCCTACACAAGGAATCTATAGGTTCATGGGGTGTCGCGTTTAACCTATCGTTCCCCGCATCACAGCTGTCCATGGCATGACCAGTCACCCATCCGAATGGAGCGACTCTCAATCAATCGCTAAATTGAACTAGCCCACACAGTATGTGTGCATGTTTGCACACGCAAACATGCATGTGTGATACAGTAACTAACTGTAACAAACCTGGTCAGTTGACTCTGTTAAATTGGACTTATTTTGTTATTCTGTTGAGCAGTTTCTTTGTTTTAAATGTGTGTAATTTACTTTCATAGTCTCATGTCCTATGGTATTTTGATGTGGGGCTCAGCGGCTAACATTTATTCTATATTTGTTTTGCAGAAAAGGGCAGAGCCATTTATAAATTAAAATCACGTGATTCTCTGCGTGAGAAATTTAAAGAAATAGGCATATTAACAGTAGCCTCTCAATTTATTTACAGTAATATTATATTCGTAAAAAACAACTTAGGTATGTTCAAGCAGAATAGTGATACGCATAATCATCTAACTAGAAACAGACATAATTTGGTGACGTCATCTTTTCGCTTAAGTAGGGTACAACGCTCTTATATGGGGCTCGGTGTACGTTTTTTCAATAAATTACCCAAGTCAGTACGTGATTTACCTATCCAAATGTTTAAGAGATATGTGAAATCTCAGCTAGTAGGAAAAGGATACTATAGCATAAATGAATATATTAATGACAAAGACGCCTGGAAATTAGTGCCGCATCCAGTTCCGCGTAGGTTAGAAGATATTATGTAACTTTTCATGATTTTAAAAGATGTGCGAGGAGTTTCTTTCGGCTTTTCTTCTCCTCCATGACAAAGCACCCTTCCGAAAAGCTGGTAGATTAAAAAAATGACGTGTATAAGTGTATCAGTGATACCTATATGAATAAAAGATTTTGATTTTGATTTTTGATTTTTTGTATACAATTTTATGTCCCCCCATCTATAAATAAGAATTTAGCACTACAAACTTCTCGTGAATAGGTCTTTGTGGTTTTGTTATATTAACTTAATATGTAAAAATATAAAGTTTTCTGAAGGAATCGCTACGTAGCTATAAAAATATTTTTCTGAATGGTTGGCTAGCAGCGTAATACTCAACGCATGTGAAAACCAGAGAAGCATACAAATGAATGTTGCTGATGTCAATGGGCGCCGCTGACCTCAAGCCATCAGGTGGCTCGTGTACTCGTTTGTCCACAAGAAACATAAAATAATGTGACACATAAAGGTTTGTTCTCGGGCCGGGCGTGTATGTAACGTCGCATTTGTCTATGTCCAACGCGACGCGAGGATTGCTACAGAGGGATTGTGATTGTGTACGTAGGCGTTTAATCTAATCTGTGAATCAAATCTTACAAATAAATGTATGGATTGTGCTCTTACCCTTACCATAAAGTTGAACAAGGATTAAACTTAACGATACATTTACGGGTGCCTTAACTAAAAGGGTCGGATTTTATTAATTAGGCCCGGTACCACCGCACAGTTAATAACCGCTTAACGCTGGTTTCACGTGTAAATTACGATACGTTGGTGCTATGAAGGGGAAGTGTAAATTTTAATTTCAAATTACATCGCAAGCGCGTCGTAATACTTTTAAAAGACTATTTGTGATTGTAGGCGGGTTTTAAACCTTACCGACATGCACGGGTACCGTCGGATTAGGTATATCGGATGGGCCACGACACGACCCAGCGTTGTCAAACAGACTGAGCCGTTTGCCTTAACATGGATAGGGCCATAACCTTTACGCCATTTAAAAGCCCAATTTAAAAAATATAAAAAGCTAATCGATTAACTGGGAATTGAAAAAAGAGCCTTCGTCTTTTAAAAGAAGATCATTATAAAATCGGGACTAAATAAAACAAATAACTTGTAAAAAGGCTCATCGCCTTGTCGGGGCAACGGCGCGGTTGCGACAAGAAAAATGAGTTTCGCAACTCATCACGCCACTTCAGAACAATTTACTTGATAGCCTGTAATGGATCTTTGAAGACTGTAGTTCCCAAATTTTTAATGTAATAAATAACGACAGATGACTTTGTCTGAACCATGATATCCTTAGGTAATGATGATGACTTTTTATCATTAGTTATAATTATAAGCTCGCGCATGTTGGTGATCAATTTTAACTAAAATTTACTACATGCTGTGGATATGTTTAATAATTTTTTTTTATACTTATCTAAAGCTTTGTATGCGGTTACTCATACTTTACCAATAACCAAATTGTGTGCAATATAAATATGACGGTGTAACGACGTGCGACGGCGCCTTTTCTCTTAATTCTCTTTCTTATTGTAGTTTATGACAACGCCTTATTGTTAATCGATCATTTATTCTGTGAGACAACCTTGATAGGTGACGTAACACCGAGCACTGGGGAGGGCGGCCATTGCATAGTGAGTAGGGTTCGTAGTATCGGCTTCTGGTATCGATACCGAGTACTCGTTCGGTATCGATTGGTAATATATCGATACCTAAAAATATCGGCCCTAAAGTATCGGTACCTACTCAGTATCGAAAGTATCTTGTATTACTTCGATCGCTAAAGGTCAGTTGTCATAGAGCAGTCAAGGTGTAAGGACGTTGTGCACGCGCCGTACGTGTCCAAGTGGAACGTCGGTTAAAAAGTAATCGTTCGGTATCAAGTGATCCAGTAATATTATAATTGGTACATAATTGTTGATTCTGTAATCAGTAAAAGAGTGTCTTTTAGATCTACCGCATTTTCATTACAACGAAGGCCTGATCTCTCCGCCCGCCTATCTACGTAAATGGATACTTCGCAAAAGACCCTGATGTGTCTTTAAATAAATAATGTAAAAGTACCACCGATAACCGTTGGGGAAGAAAGGTCCTAGAATGACGACTACGTCTCTGCAAAAGGATTATAGGACGCCCTCCTCAGTGTCTAAATACAGCGGGCATCCACTGGATTCAGAAGGCTTAAATCGGTCAGAGTGGCGCAAGTTAGTGGAGATCTACGAATATGTCTAGCCATTGCTAGACATAGGTCCATTGACCTCCAAAGGCTGATAAATTGATAAATGAATCGACGACAAAGTAATAAAAATGTAAAACATCTATCCAGCGTTTGACAGCGACAGAAAATATAAATAAGAAAGATTTGAAAATCATTAAGCTTTAATGGAAACTTGATATCGCCGCCCTCATTTTGTTGTTTTTTCCGTTTATTCGCTGATAGATTCATCGTTTTATGGCAGATTGATTGGATATTGTTTTGTCCGATATTTTTCCGATTTTTCTGACGACGGTTGTTAAAGAAAACCGACACTTGGGCAGATTAGGGTTCTTGATGATGATTGTTTTATTTATTGATTGTTCTTGAATTCTAGACAACTAGACACAATAACTAGTTTAAATGTTTGAGCTATATATTAATTGTAATTAAAACTTACCAGACCGCAACTTTATCAGAGATTGTGGGAAGATAGAATATGGGAAACGGCCTTTATTGTCCCGATAACTTTATTTCGTCATCATAAACCATAATCTAACCAAGTGTCGGTGTCAGATCTCCAATTAAGATGAGAGGGGCGGAGGGTCGAGTTTAATCCGGTAAGACTCTTGCTACGAACATTACTGATCTTCCTCGATCTCTTTTAAGCAGGTTTTGACGTTGTTCTCATGGACCCACTGATGGTACTACCGAGAAAACTTATTTCTCGTAGACCCGCTGATTGATACAGTCACAATTGCCATGATATTGATACATTGTCTAAATCAGCATAACTTCGTTGCGACTTTAAGACCTTACGTGTTATGTGCCACTTTTGGCAAAATCACTTTTTTACGTCAAATGATTCTACATTTTGAAGCACTATCGAAATCAAAAACTCTCATGTGTGTACGACGTTTCCATCGTAA
This sequence comes from Thymelicus acteon, assembly GCA_951805285.1. Lineage (NCBI taxonomy): Eukaryota > Metazoa > Arthropoda > Insecta > Lepidoptera > Hesperiidae > Thymelicus > Thymelicus acteon. The sequence continues at coordinate 13,349,851 of OX638234.1, forward strand.
TTTATTCACCTAATTCAAAATCACCTATGTGCTTGCTAAACAAAACTTTATCGATTTTTATCGATTCCCTCAAAAAGCTGATTTTTTACACATTAGAGGTCTTAAAGTCGCAACGAAGATAATTTACTTATACAGGTTTGGTAAATTACAATTTATTATCATATCGATATAGTTTATTACAGTGATCGAATGTGTATATTAGTTCATTGGTTTATTATGACTTATTTCGGGGAATAAAAATACATTTCTAATCAATAGTTAATTTATTGGCATTTAATTTGAATAGCAAATTTACCTTGTTTCTAAAATCTAAGCTTACTTTTGAATATTACATTGGACATACAATTTATGTACATAATTATGCGATAGCAACACTGCATGGTAAATAGATGTAACAACAATTAGATGTGTTTAAATGCTGAATACAAGTTCTATTGTGTAGAACTTGATTAGCTCGCAACTGTGGAAACACCACACGCTGTTAGTTACTCGTACATTCGACACAATCTGCTTGTAGCGGTGGTTTTCTAGTTAAAAACTGTTTTGGTTGAACCTGAACGTGGGTTATCTGAATTTTTAAGGCTTCTGCACTCTGGAAGGCTTTTCAATGTGACATAATGACTAATGTTTATTGTTGGTTATCGTCATTTAGTTTTTTTTTACGACAGACATGCTATTAATTGGTTACTAGGAATTATGAATGGAGTTGTTCACAGACATGGATCTAAATGTATGTGGAGTCATAACAGTATATAAAAACTAACCGATTTTTTTGTTCAATATAGATATAGTTTTTGTATATTCGTTATGTCAAGCGCGCGAATATTTGAAAGCGTTAGATGTGTGTCACCGTATATTGTACGTATTGTAAAGTAAAGAACGAGATTGCGAAAAACACCTTGTCAAGTCTTATATCAGTGGGATTCGGTAAATTGGCGCGAAACGATGAGTTAGCAGTTGTGAGCCCGTCGGGGAATGAGTGTCGGGACGCGATGCGACGCAGAAGCCGCGCCGCCGCGCCGGTTGATTGACGAGACGCCACGCCACGCCACGCCACGCCACGCCACGCCACGCCACGCCACGCCACGCCACGCCACGCCACGCCACCCGCGAGCCCACTCCGTCCCATCTTTACGTCTTAATTCCCTTTTTATATAAACACCCATCCATTTACTCTGAGGAATTGAGCCGCGCCGTTCCATTTGTTGTTTGAAATTAAAGTGGTGTTCGGATCTGGAACTTTTAGAAGGTTGGCGGGCGAGTTTAGATGTCTTTTATGAGAATGTCACTCTTTTCTGTAAAGAAAAACTTACACTCACTCTCTTACAGTTCAAACACAATTATGTACAATCTGGACTTATGGATGATATTGAATTACGAGTAATTGAAATATTATATGTATAATATATATTAATGTTAAGTAGTGGGCTAAAGCCTTAAACTCTCTTATTGTGAAAGGCAAATCAGAACAAAACTTTTGAACTCAGAAAAACTTGAACACAGTTTTTAAAACACACATGGGAGCGAAGAAGTATACACAGTACATTAACATTGCTTTCAGTCGGTGGTAATTTACATTTAGCCGGCTCGACCTTGCTTGGTTGTCACGGCTCCAGTTCCCAAATGCCGCAAACCTCTCAAAGTTAAGTGCCATTTCGCATTTATTATTACCGTACGTTAGTAACTGCTATGTACGTTTTCTCAGTTCTAGTCAAGGAAATACATAATTTTAATTACATGATTCTTTTAGCTAAATACATTTTAGTATCATACGAGTACTCATAAAGGTATAGATCGAACACTTTGTACACCGATATTTCAGCGAAACTAATCAATTTAGCCGCGATCACAATCCACGCAACTGACTCGAAAATATAGGCGTACAAGATATACGAGTATATCGTGAGTACCCGTACCGTATAGTACTAAAATATAATTATAATGACTTGTACACAATAATATTTCATGATCTTATGTACCATGTTCTCGTACGTGATTCCTTGACTCGCACGTTTTTACTGTTATGGCGAATCGCAAATGTCGCGAGATTAGATTGTTGTTTTGCAGAATCCTCTTAAATAAGAAATGAGCGTCGCAATGTTCTGATTGTGTTTATTTAGGTATATTTCTTTTCAAATTTTTTTCTATGCAAGGTTGTTCTAAGAAACTAGTGGTAAGCCTCTGTCATGACAACTTTAGTTTATCATAAGTTGTAACCAGTTCGCTTAAAATATTAGTCTTCAATGACACTGATATCCAAGTTGTTTCAAGAATATATTATTTGAAAGCTTTGATACCTAAATATTTTATTTAAAACTTTTAAATTGATTGTATTAGGAAATAGCGTTCCCATTCTTCAGCACATCAGACTCCACTAAACAAGAAATTTGTTTCATAACCATCCCATTAAGGACGTACTCTTTACAAAAAGAACTGAACTTTTATGTTAACAACGGGCAAACAAGGCATACGGCCCACCTTGTGGTAACCTGGTGGTCACCGTCGCCTATGGACACGTGCAGCATCAAGGGAGCTGCAAGTGCGTTGCCGGCCTTCAAGGATACGATATACACTCTTTTTAAAGAACCCCATATAGTGCGCAGATAGTGCCTCAGAAGGAAGTTTGTTCCAAAGCTCACAAGTTCTTGGCAAGAAGGAGCCATCTGTCTCACCAATCGTTTTGTTAACTAATTTCCTTATTTTTCATGATATATTTTGTTTGACAGCGTCCTTTTTATACTTAAGGTTATGGCAATAACGCTTTTTAGAGAACGGGCTGAATTTTGATAATAATTATAATAATATTTATATTTATATCTAATGTTCCTTTTAATCTGATGTAAATTAATAAACTAAAAATTATAATAATAAAAATACATAATAATATTTATATTCGCCTCGTCATTTGCAGCACAGAAAACGCACAGATTCCGCGCGTCGCGTCGGACGCACTTCGAAAATACGCTGTGTGCAAAGGCTCTTAAATCCTTCGCACCGTTCTGAATACCAAGAAACACAAAATAGTGTTGTTTCTTAGGTAAACAAACTACAATTACAGTCGTTGCCTTCTAGGATGGTTGTATTAGAAACATATTTATTTATAACGATAACAAAAATCGAAGCGCTCATAGCCCGGCGGCTTGCGTCGATTCTAAGCGATCGACAAAGTTAAGCAACAGCGGGCGCGGTCGGTAGTTGGATGGGTGACCGCTAGTGGCAAAAAATTCTTGAGCGCTTCCATGCTTCGGAGGGCACGTAAATCCGTCCGTCCCGGTTGTTATCGTAAGATAACAGTCGTTAAGCCATGTCGGAGGCCCTCGGGCGGCATGAAAACTTCCGACACTTGGGTTGGCCACTAACCCCTCCACCAATCCGCACTGGAGCAGCGTAGTGGAGTATGCTCTAGGCCTCCTCACGAGGAGAGACCCTTGCCCAGTAGTGGGCCATTAATGGGTTGAAGCCAAAACCAAAGCCATAACAAAGATCCAAAAAGAACTTTAACAGAATTACACCATGACCATGTTGGGAAAACGAAAGCATATAGTTAAACGAACTTTTCGATGTAAAATTTTATTGAATTAAATAGTTCTTCGAAAGATCGTTTGTTTCTATTGTTTTCTACAAATATATCGAGTGAAATCTAAATAAATCCAGTGGTTATCAAGTGTTTCCATAACGTACTACATATTATAAGCATCATCCTATTACAATCATCAAAACTTATAATACATAGATTGTGATAGTTAAATGAGAGAGACAAATCGAGAAATGATCAAATAAATTCTGTCAGCAGCAATTTATAATCGGGCACCGATTTAACACAAAACTGTGTGTTGTTGAATTCGATACGGAGGCTCTCGGAGCGAGAGAAATGCGGCGTTCACCGTCGTCTACTCGTATATCGGTATCCCAGTAATGTGTTTGCGTTACGTTTCGGAGGCAGCCTTCCAAGTGGTTTACATTAATCGCGGGCCATATTGTATTGCAAATATCAATGCAATACGTTCAAAAATAAACAACAAAGTACCTTTACCATGGCTTTTGGATATTTTTTTGCGCTGTAATTTATAGATGTTCAATGGAAGGCAGGTCACGTTTGGATTTTCGGTAAGCGGAAGTTTTTAAGGCAGATAAAAATCTTCTAATGAACCAGTGAAATAATATCTTATCGCAAAAAAATATTTCAATCTTTGGTTTGTATTACGTGCTTATTTTCATTTTGTTTGAAAAAGGTAATTCACTAAGCTCGGGTCGAAAGGTCATAATAATTTAAGAGTCGAGGTGTGCCCCGAAATAAATATTATTCGGCCGAGTTGACGCGGACACCAGGTAAACATGACTATAAAGTACATCTCCGTAATATTTCCAACCGCGAATGTCCCTATTTAGTCCCTTTCATGCCACGTTGAAGAGGGACAGCGCGTTCCGTTTTAAGTGAATTAAGCTTTCAAACGCCCTAAAGGTTTCCGTTATCCTGGTACTCGGTACGAATTTGCGATATTATCAAATAAATTAAAGGAGCTTCTGTTTAAATATCTGTTTCGTAATATTGTCGCCGCGAAGCTCTGGATTAAGCAACGAGGCTTAATTTAGGTTCAAAGAGATCCGCTCCGTTGTCAGTTCACTAATGAAGAAAATTCGTATAGATCTTTATCTCAACATTGTGATTTAATATCCAAGGAGCTTTTGATTTCAATAAATATTAATATTTTCAATAAAAACATAATATTTCGATGGTTAGCGATAAGAATGTCTGGAGAAATTTTGGAATATTAATAATGGCATGTAGGAATTTGTAATGATGTGACGATATAAAATTCAAACAATTGCTTTATATAAATACTAGCTGACCGGGCAAACGTTGTTCTGCCAAAAAAATTTTAGGGGTAGGGGGATGAAAAATAGATGTTGTCCGATTCTCAACCCTAGCCACTATGCACGCAAACATTCACGAAAATTGGTCGAGCCGTTTCGGAGGAGTTCAACTTCAAAAAAGCGCTACACGAGAATTTTTATATATTAGATATAATGTAATTTATATATGTCCTAACGTGACACTTTTGATTGTTACACTTCGAGGTTTTTTCATGCGATGACATTCCTTATCACTATAATTTCATGCCTTAACTGTTGTAGGTTGATAAAAACAGACTGTGTCATGTACTCTGAAATTACCCTCAGATAAACAGCAATCATTAAAAACAGTCCAGGTTTTAATATTGGTACTATTTTACTAAGCTGAAACCCGCAATCTACTGTATAAAGTGTGCAGGTTGAAAAACTACAATTTTCCATTCAACAGTATCTATAATCTTTTGATTTTGAAACAGTAATTGAATCCCGATGCACGAGATGCGATAATATCAAGTGAAGATAGACTCACGAAAGGGATTAAATGGCTATGTATTCAATCTAGATCAAACCGTAATTCTCTATGAAATCGAAACATCTCCGCTTTTCACTCTAGACGATCTCAGTGGTCTGAGGTTTTGACATTTCCCAAATAAATCTTGTTAATCAAATCGAAAAGCTGTATGACTGAAAAACTTTGTCACTTTTCAAAGTGAATACGTGTAAGCTACTTGCTTACATCTCATTCTTAAAAGTTAAGATATAGTCAGTGATCGACGTCATAAAATTATTCTACATTTCAACTTCATTAAGTTATTGTACTCAAGTGGAAGAGCCTTTTAAGGTATCCATAGTCTTAAATTTCAGTAATCTATCCTGTGCTGGTAGTTAGAGCCAAGTAAAAGATAGTCTTAAAATCTTTTCAGATCTGTGCTTTTCTTAACACACTTGCCATTAAGAAATAGTGAATAGTCGTGAAATGATATTATGTCGATAACGAATAGCACTAACAAGTTTGTACCTATTACAAATTGCAAACTGAAGTGTTATGAAAGAAAAGTAAAAGGAAAGTTTTGAGAAAGGAAAATAATTCCTTCGTGCATTTTCACTACTTACAATACGTATGTTTATACTTTATATAACTTTAGGGCTCAGAGCATTCAAAAGTATCTCATTAGTACATTTGCAGTGCCGATTATTTATTCTCAAAGTTACAGCAACTCATGTCATTGATTTCGTTTTAATACGTAATGGTGTATTGGATAATGTTTTAACATATCTTTTAATAGGTCGTCGGGGTTCTTAATAAAATATTTCAAAACGAAAGTTATTCGATAAAATTATTATTCAAACAATTTTCGTTTACAGTCAGTCCTAATGGATTTATATTGCTTGTTTTGGTACCTTTATTGTTTGAGCGAAAAGTTCTCAAAAGCCCTTGACTAGTTAAGCAACTTCAATAATAATTCAAGACCCTTGCCGTTAACTTATTGTACTCCCTATAGACTTGACCAATTGATGATTATTTCAACATACTTTCAAAACTCGTTAAAAATTAATCCACCGAGTAATGTTTTACGTTCCTTGGTTGCAATGTCGGAGAGCCAGAAATGCTTCAGTGATGCCTTTATTACCACAGAAGACATAATAATAATTATAATAAGTAGTATTACTAATGTTATAAACAAAGTACAATATTTCGCAAATATCTAAACTAATATAATAAAGCTTAAGAGATTTTTGTTTGTAAGTTTGAAAGCGCTCTGAAACTTCTAGTTCAATTAAAAATTTAATTTTGTGTATGCACATTCATGCGGAAGGCTCATAGACTATAATAATTATAATTTCGGACGAAAATGGGGTTGTTTCAGGGGTAAGGGTATTAAGACTTAGTAAGGTACCCGAGGAGAAACAAATTGACGGTATTATTTAAGTCAATATTCGTAACTTCGATTATTTTAAAAGATCTTAACAAGTTATGATTTATGGAAGAATGGTTACATTGGTTACCATGCCGGATCCCCGGGTCCTGGGTTCGGTTCCCAGCGAGGCAGAAGTTTTAATGATGGGTTTAAATTCCTGTTCTCGGTCTGGATGTGTGTGTTCTTGTCCTTATGTGTTGTTCATGGCACCCACCACACAGAGAAACCTAGTATGGGGTTATGAGTGTAGCGCTATTTATTTACTAACGATTATGATTGTGAATAACCCAAACTTGTAATATTCGTGCGTTATTTTAGACGGTATTCAAGTAAAATGCCGTTACCACCGGGTAACCAGTTATTTGTATGATAATGTAACGCGTAAATACGTGCTGCGGGTGAATGAAAGTGTCGTGAAAACGTCCCGTAATGTTTAGGGGCGCGTTTGCAGCCGCCCCTTTCAATTCACATTATCTCAACGCCGAGAATTGCCTCGTGAAAATGCATGTGTAGGAAAAATATATCCAGTTTTGTTTTTTTGTAGGTTTTGTATGTTCATATGTATCATAATATTGTACGGGTGTTATAGAATACTTGTTCCCAGCACACGTTTGTAGCAATTCACGGAACATGAAGAGGCTTGCTTGTGATGTGCTTTTAAAACTGTTTTAAAGGAGTAGACACATGTGGCATTGCAATTAGATAGGTATAATTAGAATGAAGGAATTCGATCATTGCATTAAGCTATTTTCCATCAACGATGTATTATTTGAAAAACTAGGAGGTGAATCCTTTGAAAGCCGTGCTACAATACATCTATATTATAAACAATGTTATTATAGTTACTACACAATACACGATTGCGTTTTCGGCGCCGAAAACGCGAACGTACGAGGAAACGCCTCGTCCGCCTCGCCGTTTGCAGCGCGGAAAACGCGTAGATTCAGCGCGTTTTCGTCGGATGCACTTCAAAAACGCGCCGTGTGCAAAGGATCTTAGAGGAGATTCATGCATTTTTTTGATGGTAACATGCACAAGTTGTCCCGAGTTCGACTTACACTAATAGGGTAGAATTTTTATGACCCAAATAAAATTGATACCGGCCTTGTTACCATAAAAATCTTGACATTAAGGTTCTGTGTTTTTACATTGTGCTATTTTTGTATTCAGTATCTTCTAAAAATAATGTTCAATTCCAAAGCACTCTACAGTTGAATTGTAATGGGCCCAGTTGTGTCCTTGCTGTCGACTTTATTTATGAGCGCCTGAAAGCCTTCGTGTCTTCCATTTTGGAGATGACGTGACGTCACTCAGCCGGGCTGAAAATAGTAGGTAAAACCTAGGGTTTTGTTATTTTATTTTCATACTAGTTTTCTGTTATGTATCTATATTGTATCGTTGATTTTAAGTTCAGCTGAAGACATTGATGGCCAACCATAGCGAGACAAAGCGCCAAAAATCAATCAATGAAGGGAGTTTTATAAAAATTATTGTCGTTTTAATTTTTGAAAATTAAAGGCTTGAGTAATAAAAATTCAAGTGCTTGGTAATGATTTCCACAAAAAGTACACCTATACCGAAATCACCTTTCTGTGGGTAAAAAACTACTTACCTATTCATGTGTAGACTTACATAACAGATGAACTTGTGCTACACATTATGTTCTATATAGTTAGATAGTGAAAACGCATAATATATTCTTCCAGTCTTTTAATATAAATATTGCTGTTTGACATTAGGTATGCTAATTTTGTTATTATTTCGCAGCCATATAGTTAATTGGCCTTCAATTAACAAACACATCGCAGCAGATAATAATATAGCTACATTAATTTGAGCCGTTGAAATGGTTAATATGTTGATGTAACATGAACGGGAATAGTGTAATTTAGAGCGTGTACAAAGTGCTGCAGTTCACACGCAAACCGAGCTAGGAACGATGTTGTCGGCCTAATTAAACAACATAATTTCCATCTTTGTTCCACGCGCTATTCCCGAGGTCAGTGCTGATTGATGTGTGAATTTGCGTAGAGTTCGCCTTTGGAACGTTGTGCATTGGAGAGCACGATTGATTGCTTTGTACGATCAAATGAAGCACGTCACGTTTCGCTGCTGTTAGTTGCAAGCTTTTAGTTATCTTCCTTGCTCGTTAGTTTATTACAATGTCTAATATTGCAAGCTGAATAAAAACAAATTCCTTCTATCCTATGGAGTTAAGTTTACTCTTTACTTGGTATTGAAGTGTATTGATTAAAATTGTATCTCTATGACATAATATAGCTCGCTATATGTTTATATACATACATTATATAAAACTAAAACGACATTATTAAAATCACTCAGTATTTAAATACCATGAGAGACATTAACAGATTGAACTTTCTTAATAATTCAGAAAAGTGAAAGAGTTGCAGCACTCGATTTAAAGTTTTAGATTCGTTTTGAATTAATTATGAAACTGAAATAATTATTATTCGTGTATTCAGCTGACTCAAAGCTCAGCTCAGTCAAATTTATTATAAAACGCTGCATGCGTAAAAACCAAAGACAACTCAGGCTTTCGGTCGCAGTCAGCGGTCGGTATTCATTAGTCGGTGGGAGTGTCTTTGACCAACCGAAGGACTTCTTTCATGCTCGTAATAATTCGCTTTTAGCCGTCTTTTAACGTCTTTTAACTTTGTAATATTAAAATATTGCCAATCTTTACAAGACTTTCAATATTGCTTTTTTGTTTTGTTACAACGAGCCACCTGCCAACTGATTCAATGGTCACCGCAGTCCATGAACATATTAAAGTTTACGGATTCTTTATGGAAACCGGAGACCAGCTTACCTTTAAGCACTGAAACTTAAATACGAAAATACTAGCTTTTGCCCGCGGTAGAGCGGTTTCGAAACGAAATTTTTAATTAATTAATTTAGATTTATAGAAAGCCTACGTGTTAATCCAGGGTATACATAGGCTATCTCCATTCCAAATTTCAGCCAAATCGGTTAAGTGTGGCGTGATTGAGGAACAATGATCCAAAATCTTCAAAAACTTTCACATTTATAATATTAATCAATGACATTACAATGTAAAAAGACGTAGATATGTCACTTGCGCGCTGACGATACATAAATAAACCCTTACTCATACCCCCCGTAGGTTTTTACCTGTGTCGCGGGTGGCATGGACTACACATAATATAACACATTACAATAACACCCGTGACCCGAGAACAAGTATTTATCTGTCACATAAATATCTGCCCCGGCCGGGACTCGGACCCGGGACCCCTCGTGTCGCAGGCATGGTCGCTACCGATTAGACTGCAGGGTTGTCAAAAGTTGTGTAATTTTGATTCCTTGCCTTGTTTTAACATTTTAGTCAGTCTTGTGTATCTACTATTAAAAGCAAACGGTACGAATAATTTTTTTTATGTAGTATTTTAAAATTGAGCTCATATTTGCAATAGCTATTGATCATGGTATTCATGTTTAATGGCGCGTCATAACATATTCCAAAACTCGATCACGAGTGTACTCTAGTTGAGTATATTCGATATCGACGCTCATCGAAGGTCGAATGAAGAACAATAATTTTGTCCTATTTCGGGAGTAGATATAATGTATTCCAGTATATTTTTTATGAAATCGCAATTTTATTTTTACCCCAGTGTAACTTAAGTGTAAAAACGATAACACTTCATACACTTTTACCTTTTTTTACTGTTAAATATATAAGCCCATCTTTTTAAAGAAGTAAAGGCTATTTGTCTATTTTAATCTATTTACTCGTAATATATTAACGAAAATATTATGTTTTGCTATACGTAACTATATAGATTAGATAAGTCTTAGATGTATTTATTTATCTTCATCAAAAACATTATATGAAAAAATTGCTGAGAATTATTCTTGATAGAAATTAATAGTCAAAAAGAATTATTTTGTTTCAGTTTCGATTCATTTCACTAGTCAATCTTGTTAGGAGTAAGCCCACAAATCTCAGGGATAGCAGTCGGGTATTCTGTGTAACTAATAAGATATCCCCTTCAACAAAATATAATAACGCAACCAAACAAGATTATGTTTGAGGATTTTATACAGCGAGGACATTAATTTTACTTTCAGCACGCATATTCATTATTTTCCAGCAGCGGAAAGTTTGCTACGATCGCGAATAGCGACTTGAAATTGTTTGAGCTCGTTATACAAATAATTTAGTGTAATTAATTACTCGTTCGGTACGTGGCAGTTTTAATAATCACGATATTTGGATGGATGAATTACAAATAATATGAATTACAGATCACAGTTGTGTATCACCTTAATAAGGTATTCGTAGCACAGTTGCTAGTGACCCCGTTTGTAGGGCGAATGAAACTGAACATTTCCCATAGATATTTATGTAAACGATGAATTATGTTGTTGGGTTATTGGTGTTTGTGTTGTGTTTATTATGTGTGTGGTGGTTATAATAATGTTAACGTTTATCCATGTTAACCTTTTAACATTTAACTCACTTTGGTGATAAATTGTAGTGATTTATGCAAACGTGAACTTTCCTTCTCTGTAAAGATGTGACAATAAATTAAACCAGCTTGGAGCCTTATAACACTCCTCTCATTCCGAAATAATCAGAGCCTAGTAATGAGAACGTAGATTATTATGAATTACGGCACTTCTTACCGCCGGTTTTTGAAAGGCTGATCAAAATGAAAATCAAGTAACACGTTTATTAACTTAACAGCTCTGTCAAATAATATCGAGTTTCTGAAACGTTGATAAAAGTAAAATTAACTATCCAATCATTTTACCTAATTTGTCTTTGAGAGATGATTTTGAGGTATAATTTCACAGCTCTGTTAGTTAATAGATTTGACGGTTATCCAGCAAGTTTTTAGATAAGCAGCCTTTCTGAAACCGGCGGTTAATAATGAGTATTTAGCGATACGCCTTATTTTGTAATAATGATAATGACGGAACGTTCTGTATTTTTTTTTTGGATAGGCAACGCGACACTGGCTGTCTTTGGTTTTATTACGTCTATGACCGACACTGACTACATGCCATTACTATTTAACTACTAGTTGTTATTTTTAATCGATTCACTTAACGGTTACTTAAATCGCTCCTTAGTATAGAATTTGTATTGTGATTCTGTACTAAGGAGCGATTTAATCAGTCGTTAAGTGACTGAGTGCGGCCGTTAAAACAGATAAGGTTCTCAATGACGAATTGAGAGAATGTTTGTTACTGATTTTGTTAAAATTTTGATTATACAATTTGTAATACATAATGACGTAAACCGTATATCGTATCAACTCTAGGTGCAATCAATACTGGTTGTTCATTCTCTGTAAATTTGGTTAGAAGTGTCAATTACAAGCGCGGTTTCCTAACGGACCAACTACGTACGCACAACTAGTGGAACGGCACAACTAAGTGTTCCCATCGGTACAACTAACTATGTACAACGGCTGGCTGGAACTGACATTTGTCATGAAATTTGCATTCGTATAACGATCGAGTCGAATAATCATTTAATAACATAAACACGAAATACCAGGGCATCATAACAAATACGGCGTACTCGTATATTCGCAAATACAGCTATAAGCCAACATGTCGAACAAATCCAAACTTAGATTATGCTTATTGTTATGGGGGCTGGCTACCCGCTAGCCCTTTATTTGATTCGCACGATCAACTCGACACTGCTAGTACGAGTATATGAACTTTATTACCTAGAAATCAAAGATCATTTTGCAACTTGTTGGTGTGTTCAGTCGACCAATACCCTCGAACATCAACTGATTGTTTCCGCATGAATATTTCATTATCAATACAGCCTACCTGCCAGTTTTGCCTTGCAAATGGTAGACCGTTTTTAGAAGATTAACGCCTCGTTAGTTGTGGTGTCCTGGTACTTTTATTGCAATTTCGTTCAAATATCGTTAAGAAGCAGGTTAGCTGAAGCTGCTTAATTTCTTCATTCTAATCCGAAATTCTCACTACTAAAATAATATACATAGTCGCTTCCTTTTTGTTTGTGTCATATTTTTAAAAGATGTAAAACTTCATGGGAACGTCAAAGAGAAAATGATTGATGGTTATTTAACAGCGCAATGATGTATCACGCATTATTCCGATGCGTTTATCATGTTTTATATTTATGCACAGCGGCTTCCATATTATATTGCCTCATAAATCATGAATACCTTTAAAAAAAAATTCCACGTCAGGAGAATATTCGTGCGATGAAAATGAAATTCATTTCCACGAGGTGTCGTACTCCTTAGAAGTAATAACGCATTATATTCGTCACATCGTCGATTTTGTCCATCAGTGCTGCAGTTGCCTACTCGTATTTGTTAGAAAACTTTTAAATACTGAAATTGATTTTAAATCATATATTATCTCCTACAGCCTGAGTTATTACATAAAAAATAAATCCGTGCTGTACTAGACTTTATAAGTGACTCAATGCTTCTACGAGCCTTGTGAAACGCTTATATCTTATATATAATCTTGATTTCACTTCGTACTACCTTATATCTTCGTAGCTGGATTTGATCTCTAGGGATTTACCGATTTAGTGACGTGATGACATCACAAGACATGCATGCTAACTAGCCTTTCCAATAGTCATGGGTGATATGATGTTCTAATTGCTCGATGAGCCAAGGGTCAGATTGAATTCCCATGTTACGTGCTATTATTTATATTATACAAAATCGTGTATTCGAGCATTGATTGCTGAAGGCTTCTAAATGCCTATTGCATTTAAAATAAATCCTAGTGCGGTAATGTGAGGAAATGTGAAAGGTTGGCTATTATTTAATAGACACTTTATAGGGTTATGCTAAATCGGAATCCTTGTAGTACCATCAGTCCGATTATACTCTTAAGGTCAAAAACGCATAAAGTAAACACGTATAGAGTCAAGCACGCACTAAAGCATAACGGCAAAGACGCACAATGTCAAACACGCTCAATGTCAGACACGCATTTGGTCAACCCTCCTGTAATTAGACATGAATATACATATAAAAACTACAAAGTGGTAAAACGGAACTCTATACATTGCGCATGGCCTGACATGCACTTGGCCTGTTTTTAATAAGAAATAAGAAGATTGGTCCAAATTTCACTTTATCACATTTATATAGAATGGCCTGTTTAATAAGCAAACAACGTGGCAAACATCCGTGAAGTATTTAGTTAAATCAACAGAAGTCCCGAATTCCAATTACGTTAACTCTGGTTCCTCATGTAGAACTAGTGGGGAGTAAATATTTAGACACAGTCAAAGCGTGGTACCCAGCAAGCGCTTTGGATTCAAAGCGTCAAATTCAGTGGAAAGTGGAATAAATGCCTTGTGTGTGATTTGTTTGATCGGTCCAGTCGGCTCCGTTAGTACATCAGCCTGTCTAGAACATGGCTCGAATTATTCGCTCAAATGAGCTTGTCGCATACCTGTACGGCTAAGTGAGCCGAGACATGCCCATGAAATTGCTGGTCTTGTGGAAATTATAGTTGCCCGAGTCCGTCGTCAGTTAGTATTATACAAACAATGATTTGATAACATTGGAATCCAGTTATTGAGTACCTCGAATTAACTACTCCGTTATTGGCAAGAAGACGTATCAATTTAAGGTTACTATGGATAGTAGTTACATGACAGGCATAGCCGAGATCTTGCTGGCTAAGAAAAGCACGACGAATTGGCTAATTGCTAGTTGGCTAGTAAATTTTTTCCTTCGTAATTTGTTACAAATTTTCACGACGTTTTTAAAACCAAAACATGATAACTAACTAGATAAAATAAAGCCGTACGGATAAAACTTGGTAAATCAGAGCCTAGTGAGCATAAAAACAAACTGGATTTCCATCCGCTTTGACATCGCCTCTTTGTCTTATGTTGAGAGATTGATTATGATTGAAACACAAGAATGATGAATCTCCGAAAACCCAAAAATCGGATAAAACTATTTGCTCTCATTACCTACGTTTAATTAGTAAATCCAGGTAATATTTGCGCTCTAATCCCGAAAAGTTGTCTCTGGTAGCGTCGTAAGCAAAAGCAAAAAGTTGTTTGTGGACCGCTGTGGTCCGCCCGCGCGCTGGATTCTAATGAAGTCCTTTTGTACCATCGGGGAACAGCGGCAGTTTGACGCCAGTAATTGCTTCGTTACGTTTTTCGGTTGTGTTTTTAGAAACTAGATTTTTGTTTAAAATCAGCTCAGAAGGTTCGATAAGTTGCAATTAAATTGAATTATTTTAAGTTAAGTTAATGGTTTACACATATCACATGTTTACAAAACATCTAATCAGACCAGCATGGTGTAGCAATCATCCGCGATAGGAGATCAAATATGTTAAGATCTTACATCTGTCATGTATATGATTGCCCTGGATGGGAATTGAATCGGACCTCTCGTTCGATCAACAGGGTAAAGACTGGGATATCAATTTTTTGTTGGACTTTAGAAGCAATTCTTTTAGTTTCCACCGTATTCAATTTAAAGATTTTTTGATGTAACAGTTGAATAAAGATAGCAATTAGTTACATTTACTCTAAATGTAACCCTAGTATATATGTTAAATTTTTACTTTAATCTTAGGTACTACACATTCGAAGTGTAGCCAAGACCAATAAAAATGGATCGAAACAAACAAAGCGGATTCTTATCTGAATATAATATCATTACTGGACATGTCGCAGCCACCAGCCAGCTCAAAGGTTAAATTGGAAATGTAATGCGGCCGACATCAGCTTGGCTTCCGTAATTAAACGTTCATTCGAAGCTCCACCGACCCATATCGAAACGTCCTTAACAAGAAAACATGGGACAGTCGGATCTAATTTTGCACTCCGTTCAAATTCACTTATTCATAGACATAATAATATGACAGCCTACGACGATGCATTTTTATTTTTCGACAACTTCAAAAGGGAAAAGATGTCAAATTGAGTAAATATTTAAATAAAGTCAAGCCACAACCCATATTGTCCCACTGCTGGGCTCTACCACATAAGAGACAGTAAACAGGTATAACTAAACATCTAGACGTTTTGTTAATATTGATAGTGACCACTTATTTCATCATTGCTTAAAAATATTTTTAACGTTATTTCAATTTTAAGTCTTATCGTTGTTTTCAATACTCTCATCATACACACAGTCACGCACATATAAAAAGGAGCATTGAAATCACGGCATTACTTGAAAAGTAATCTCTACTCTCTTAAACTGACCTTTGCTGGGTATCTCCCTCATTTCCCGGTAATCCTGTAATGGATCCCGCGCCGACCGATGGCAACCCATTTACTCTAGATGTATAGATCTCTCGCTTTTTATTCCGTATCGATAATGTTCCTATCCCGGATGATAATGTATGCAAATACGATTCCTTGCTCCGGACTGTTCACCTTAAAACATGTGAATGGATAGAATAATACACTAGTGTTTGTACTGTTTCTTCATTTGCTATGGGTTGTCGCTCGTAGAAAACAAAAGTTAACTTATATGTAAGTAGTATTAAAAGGCACTTGACACAATAGGGATAAAACAATTCAACTTGAAGCTGTAAATGTCGCCAAGGCTAACAGCAGTTGTACATTCGAATGAATAAATTAATATTTAAGAAATAATTTTAAAAACGAGCTTTTAATATGTTGAGGTGATGGGATCATCCCTGAGCGTGACTCTTAGATTATGATGGAACGGGCTACCATAATTGAACGCATATATTGAATTTCCTTTCTCTAATGTTATAGGTACTTCAGAGTTACCTCGTCTGGAACCAATCCTTAGCGTAGTATCAGGATACCATTGTCATAAAAATGCATTGTCACCGGAACCAAAGCTAGAAATTTAATCTCCGTAGGATGAGAGTTGGTCCTAATTCAGCAAATTTGACCCATCCATGTTATTATATGCTAAGAAAGTAACGAACAAAGAAAGTTAAATAAAAGATTGAAATAAAGATAATTATAACAGTTGTACACGGTTGTCGTTTCAATAACAACACACTTTTCATGTATCTGTCGTGATTGTTAGTGATCATTATACAGTAGTTGAACTTATCGGAGGCTTGTTTAAAACTTCTGACAATTGAGTGGCCCAATTAATCTTTGCCCTCGTCAATCTGCACAAAAGTTTATCGCGAGAAGTCGGTAACGGAGTTCTGAGGGAAGTTCCATACCCGGTAGTTAAATATGAAATTTAGTTTAAGTCATGCTAAGAAATAGCTAAATACAGGAGTCTCCCAAACATATTCGTTAAATCGAACTAAAGCGAATTAAGAGAATTTCTTTAGCAAGTCACACAGAAATATATCAGCGAAATTTATTTATTTTGTCGCGTCTTTTAAATTTAGATGTGTCGCGGCTCAATGAACCAGGGAAAATTTCTCACAGGCGTCAACTTTTTTTAGGAGATTGGAAAAGTTTCGCCAATGACTGGGGTGTTTAGGGGGACGGTTATCTCAGTTCACCATTACGTCGATAATATGGAATCATACTGTTATAGAATGAAAGTGATATAAGCTGTAGTACCGATACGTTTGATTTGACTTCGAAGAAAAAGGGCGATTGCATCTTAATTTCAATGACGTTGGAAACTTTTGGTTTAAAATAATAATAACGCTTAATAATAACGCTTCACACTCATAGGCCCACACTAGGATTCCCTGTGTTGTAGGTGCCATGGACAACACACTAGACAAGGACATTCACACCCAGACCGAGAACAGAAATTCAAACTCATCATTCAAATTTCCGCCTCGCTGGGAATCGAACCCAGGACCCTCGGTGCGGCGATCCGGCATGGTAACCATTGCGCCACAAGGGTCGTCAAAAAAAAATAAATGAAGTTCATCCGTTGCAGCTCAAGAGGGCTGTTTTTACTTTGCCGATAGTGTGCAGTCATTTGATTTTTGGTATGTGTTTATATTCTCCATCCTTTTGTTGACCTTGAGCACAGTTAATCAGCTCCATCTTACCATGGCTATCTAAAGTACCTATCAGTGACCGAAAACTATTTGGACTAGTAACTAGTATCTCGTTTGACATGTGTGTTAATTAAAATGTCACGTAATGACTATCTCGTATGGAGAATAAATCAAATCAGACCTTAAAGCCTAGCAGTCTTTTAATGCTCACAATATTATAATGATTGTTTCCATTATTTATCGCAAATGATCCAAGAGATTTTGGATAGATAGGTAGGTATATAATTTAAAACGCCCGGCAGTCGATTGAAATACCTACAACTCACGTCAAGCATTCGATGCTGTTTATTAATATCGTCTTCATTGCTATTAAAGCAATATTTGAATTGATTAAATTGAAGGATCTTTTGAACAAATAACAAGATGGTTTAGGAGATGGTTCCAAACGAATTTTCATTTCATTATTCGCTAAATATCTTTGTTCTCGATTACAAAATACCAACAGCAACTTGTTAATGGAGAACAAACAAGAAAATGTTGGGCGTAATTACGTTCCCCTAATATCCGGGTAAAAAATGGATAATTCAAAACGAGAATTTTTTTGAATGAACCGCCGGAAATACGCCGTCATTGCTGCGTCTCGACAAATTGAAATAACTTGAGAACGGGAAGAGTTTCTAGATTGGTTGGTTTTCATATCGTTTACTATACTGCTTGTTGTTTGATTGAGCTCACATTGCAACAACATAATTTAACGGTGGGGAAATAAAATTTTACAGCGTGTATACGCATGTCTTTAGATACAATTTTATTGTTTCTTTTATAGATCGTTAAGGACCGATTCACTTATTTGTTAGCGTCAAATGTCTGTATGATTCATCGATGAATATATTGATTGTAATATTACGTTTTGTTTCAGTCTTTATATTGTGAGGAATTGTGTCAGTAAAACTTATTGTATAAGTCTGTATTTACATAAGAAGCGAGTTATTTTGCTATTAATATAACAAGCCATGGAATAACTTACAGCAAGGCATAGTTCATTAAATTGTAAGTGTTAATAATCCGCTTAAACATAAATTGGAATTGGAACAATTCTGATAACATCTAACACAGCTTAAACAAGATCCATCAGCTAACACTACATTCTGTGTCAAAAGCAACTGTTGTGGTCAGATTAATGTTCGCGGTGTACAGCGGCTTTGATAACGATCAAACACAGCTCCGAGAGACTATGAGACTTGCGATATCCTACACGCGATCAAACAAAGCTCCGATCTCCGAGCTGTGGGGCTTGCGATATATCGTACCGTGCATCAGTCCTCGCCGCAAATCCGTCACGGCATACACGAAATACAGGCGGATATTCCATCGAATATTGGTTCCAATCCCGCGGATGTGGTCACTGAAAGCGCAAATAAAGCAAGATTTGTAGACGCTTCGGTTGAAATGCTGCCAATTTAAACAAGTGTAGTGCTTCGCTTTCAACACTGGAAGATTTCGCTCGGTTTCCGATTCTTGTAGTTTATTAACTTGGAAACAACTTTGCTTTTGCTTCGTGATTTTAATTCTGACTTTAGGTTTTGGAGTTACTACCAATGGAGTTACTACCAATAAATGATAATATTGGTATAGTTATTTAGAAAAGGTTACGCAAAAGCTTTCGTTAACTAGACGTGTTTCTCACTAATTTCTTGATACATATAATTTATGATAATGTTAATAAATACTTATCTCTATCTCTCTCCCTCACACACACAGTTTTTAAAATTTTCTTATGCCTTAGCCTATGAACGTCGAGTCATTGAACAACCGTGTGTTGATAAAAGATAGCAATCAAGGTCTCATTGCAACGAGAAACCCGTGGCCTGCAGTAGATAGCTGTTGGTTTAAGACCCAACCACAAGGCTAAATGAATTTTTTATGTATCTAGCGGACAGATGAACTGAGGATTCACATAATGGTCAGTGGCTACAGTCGCCCATGGCGGCAAAGAAAGAAATTAAAAAAAAATAAAGAACTGATTCTCAAGCTAATTTTTTCTACACAAGCATATATCATCATATAAGCAAGTTCCGAGCCTGGCACGTCGTTCGCAAATACATCATCCTATCGGGTACAGAGCACCGTGCAGATGTCACCTCGCAAATTGTTTTCCGTGGACGAGCGGCGCCTGCAAATAAAACAACTGGCCTCGTGTGCTGTGTAGCCACTTCGCAGTCGATATTGGAGATAATATTATACTCGTTTTAACGGTGCCTGAACCGTTCAATTTTACCACGGCGCGGCGGCGTCGGGCTGAAGGATTTGATTATATTGGGTACATGCAAATGTACGCTGTGTATCTGATATGAAATGGCCACAACAACTCACAATTATGGGGGTTTGTTATGGATATAAAACTATACGTACGCTATTTTTTTCACAATTTACTTGACAAAACACAGGTGTGGTCTAAAACGCACATAACTTTAGCATAAATAAATAAACGCTTACACACTCATACCCCCGCAGTAGGTAGTTATTTACCTATGTCGCACATACCACATACTATGACACATCACAATTTATATTTATATTTACCTGTCACATAAATATCTGCCCCGGCCGGGAATCAAACCCGGGGCTCCTCGCTTCGCAGGTAGGGTCGCTATCAACTAGGCTACAGGCTCGTCAGTGTCAGCATAGTGTTATTAGTGAAGGGTGTTCGTTACAAACCTGTACCGAAATATGAATAACTCCACGTCATCAGTGAGCCGCTAATGAATGCAACCTCTCCCTTCCGAAGCTCAATTGTATTGAGTGATAGCAAGGTTTCTCCCATAGATGGCTCTCTACTCTTAAGTTTCTAGGGTCAACGATTAACATTCATGTGCCAAGTTGATATACCGTATCTTGATCTACAATGCATCGATGGTACCGGCCGTTTTATTAACGCCCTTGGACAGCGCTAACGTAACACCGTCGTCACGTCCCACAATTTATAAGTACCCTATGTCCTATTCCAGATTATGATCTACCTGAGTGCTAAATTTCACTATAATCTCTTCAGTATTTTTTTAACCGACTTCAAAAAAAGGAAGAGGTTCTCAATTCGACTGTATTTTTTTATGTTTGTTACCTCAGAACTTTCGACTGGGTGAACCGAATTTGATGATTGTTTTTTTAAACGAAAGCTGGTACTTGTCATGTGGTCCCACTTAAATTTTATTGAGATTTGACAGTGGCATACATGAAAAAACTATATAAGTCTTAAATTTGCATTAAGTATGTGCGCGATAAATGGACGAATAATTCAATATCACGCCAACCGATTTCGATGATTCTTTTTTTAATCGAAAGCAGGTGCTTGTCATGTGGTCCCATATAAATTTGAATTAGATCTGACTAGTAGTGTTTGCGTAATTTCGAAATCGGTTATTTTTTTAGTGAAATTTAGATTATTGTGTGGAAGAGTAACAACATACATACAAACATTCGCATTTATAATATTAAAAAAATTAGGATGATCGCATATTACTTTATTACCCTAGTATTTTAAACGACATTGTGACTTTAATTAAATAAGCCGGCAAGCAGGCAGTACCGAGCCGGCCACGTGCGGTGCTGATTGCCGCGATATTAAATTCCAACATTAACAAGTCAGTGTACCGGCTCTGATTGAGGCGGCTACGGTATATTGAATGGATTATTTCGTTTGCAGTTTATTCGACAGACCAAAACGTAGCGCGGTTCCGCGGCGAAAATCCACCAAAGTTGGCAAGATGTTCTACCGCAGTCGAAATGATACAGTTTCCGTCAATTTAACATAACACGTGTAAGAACGAGAGAAAGATAAATTCTTTGTGTTATTTGTAAAAATCATAACGCATCATCTTCAACAATAATTGTCCCACTGCTGGGCTCAGGTCTCCTCATACAATGGGAGAGGTACAAGCCATAGTCCACCACGCTGGCAAAGTGCGGATTAGTGTACTTCACACATCTTTGCGATCGTTACGACCTCTCAGTTGTCCAAGTTTCCTAACGCAGTTTTGCTTCACCGAAGCAAATGATTTATTAACAAGAAATTTTAAAGCTTGATGAAAATGAAGCCAAAACTGGGTATTTTCATGTTGCATTCAATTTGGGAGGAATTTCATCCATGCGTAGATTGTAGTCAATGTTCTGTCTTATTTCGATGTCTTTCGATTCTTATTAATATTGAGTTTTTGATCTTGTTAGGGTTTTTAATTGGTTAATGGTCGTTGATGCAGGCGGGTTTGTGCATTTACTGTTTACTTTTTTAGTCTCTTCTAAATAAAATTCTTATACCGGTATCATAATCACCTACTAGATATCAATCACAATACAGTCTACCCCGAAGTTTCAACAAATACTATAAGCGCGGCTGATCGCGCCCTGCATCAAAAGTTCAAATTGAATTAGGCAGTGGTAAGCGTTGGGGTCACGTGACAGAGCTGGGAATATTTCTAGGAAACACTCTGGAGTTGCCGCGGCACGTCAACGAAGAACAAGTTAGATGAGTTTAGTCGCACCGGGTCGGCTCGAGGTAATTGGAAACAGGATGGAAACGCTTGCACGCGACAGCTCACTCGGCTTGATTTTGGATCTAGTGAAGCATGTGGCGAAGGATTCCTATTATAAATAAAATATTAGTTTGGAAAGTCACAAACTTTATGAATTTTATAAAGAGTTGGCGTGGCTGAATCTCGAGGATTTGGGGCCTGCAGGAGCCTTGCGGAATTCGACAACCTCGATGCTAAAACTACGAACAGAATAGTCAATTCATTTTATGTCCTAGACAAGCAATAAGGATTTTGGGAAATAAGTAGGAGAAAAATATTGCAACTGTTTTTTGTCGGTGTCTATGTTGAAGACGTGATTTGCGCGAGCGATCTGCGGGCAACAGGTAGTAGTAGAAAATCATAAAACAAGAAATAACTAAAGTGTCTAGACTGTCTTTACTATGTCGTCACAATATGCTCACCTAAAAATGCAAAGTTTGTATTTTAACTGATTGTGAGCCACATTTTATGGGCCTCCTTGCCTGAAATAAAGATTTATTATTATTATTTATTTCATAATATTCTACTAGTAATACTGTGGTATTTTTAATCACCTTATTTAAAGGCTTCCTACGTCCCATCCTAACACAAGACAATGTTCCTAAGGACACAATAGGGTTAGAACAAATTAAAAAAGCCGTAAATATTTTGAGGACCGACGAAAATTGAAAGTTGATGTTGTGGGGATATCCATAAAGTTAGAACTTATTAATTTAAAGATTGTAAATGTGAAATACAGGACCGCTCCCGACGTTTATTAATCTACGTAATCAGGACAACGGGACCGACGCAAAAACTGGCCGTAATAAAAACATGCCTCGATACGCGTCCATCGGAGCGTGAAAAGCGCCTCTTCTATTCATGATGCCCTGGTACTTTTATACAAAAACTGTGCTAATATCCCCCTCATCATCTCCTGTAAATAAATGTCCGACGGTTTAAATTCATTTTTTACCCAAAAACCTCTTTGAACTACATCGGTCTCGGTTATTCACTATCTTCTTTTTAGTTTTTAATCTGTATACGTAATGAATACAGCAAAAGAGTTCTAAAACCTTTACAGTTAAAAACTTTAAAAATGTGGGTGCTTAAAGTAAAATAAGGCCAACGTGCAAGTCGGAGGACAGATAAAAAACAAATCGTTGTTCTGTTCTGAAAGACTGTCATTAATTAATTATAGAATCAAATAATAAAAAAAAGGGCAAGTGCGTGTCAGGCCACGTGCAATGTAGGGTTCCGAAGTAGTAAGTTAATCGACTATTACTCATTAACTACTTATGCTAACATAGCCCTGATAGTTTTCCTTGTAAATTCATCGTATAACCTGTTTTTTGAGAATTTTTTCACTTGTCCAACTCCAGCCGCCAGGGGGTGGGGACACTTGACTCTAACCAAAATTAGCACGTTAAAGCCAAATATTTCGCAAACGGAACCCTAATTACAAAAATGGTCTTAGAAGACCTATACTATTTTTGAAAAACCTTTTTAACGATACCCCACACTATAGGGTACGCGGCGAACAAAAAATTCATCCTCACGTTACCTGTAGGGGAGGTACCCTAAATTTTTTTTTAATATATTTTTCTACGATTATGGAGTTTTAATAAATATGTATATCCATGCCAAATTACAGCTTCCTAGCACTAACGCCCCAACTCAGAGTTACTAACGGTCACTTAAATCGCTCCTTAGTAAAGAATTACCATACAAATTCGGTACTAAGGAGCGATTTAAGTAACCATTAGTGACTCTGAGTTTGGGCGTAAGGGTCTTGGACAGAAGGAGCAGATGGACGGACGGACATGACGAAAGTATAAGGGTTCCGATTTTACTTCGCTAAAAAACCGGCCTTAAGTTCTTGGACTAGCTAACTACATACTTAAGCTAACCTGACACTCACCGTTTTCCTTTTAAATTCATGGTATTATTTCACGTGACTTTGTGGAGTTTACTCCTTAAGAATCCATTTTCGTATATAAACTCGGGGTACGGGCTTTCTACGTTACGTTACGTTATGCGTCATGTTCGTGCTCAAACTACCAACCAAGAATCTAGATGGCGTTGTTACTGATTTGACGATAACGTCATGTTGTAATGTAACGTTGTAAGAGACTACTCAAGCGCATTAAGCGCATCGAATGTCGTCAGTTGTCCCCTTGCCCCCGGCGTGCATAGCCGCCTGGCGTCCTCACTAAATTTATAGTTCCTCAATAAAGAACTTAATTGCACAGTCGACTATCTTAATTCCTGGCCCCCCTTCACCAAGGAGACAACTCCACAGTGGTGACCCCTACGTGATTTGAACACCCAACCTTCTGATAACAACTCCACAACGTCATGTGTCGTAAGAAGCGACTAAATTCGGCCCATTGGTGGTAGGGCCCCTCGAGGTATTATATTGGTAATATTGATTTTAATTGTTAATTAATACCATTATTACTTAAAAGCTAGTTCTTTCTTTCTTTCTTTTTCTTCTCTCTGTCTTGGCCGGCATCAGGCGCATCAGTGATGTCTTTGGTGCTGCTTTTGTCCATGGGCGACCATAGGCCACTTACCATCAAGGTGTATCGTCAGCTCGTTTGCCAGCTATTTCCATAAAAAATGTATCAAGCATGCTTTCAGTAATATCACAGAAGAAATAATAGTACTTATAATAATATATAAAAAATGCGTTCATTTACCCTCATTTACTAATCTATATATTTTATAATCATTCGTAAGAAGTAAACTCCAGTCATGCGACGGAGCTGACACACACACACACAATTTTGTTTATTTATTTGTGCACCAATTCCCAAAACGTAATAAAATACAATACAATGCGTTTGTTCCCGCTGATCTGAGAAATGGCTTAGCCAATGTGGATGCAGTCTTTACACTGTGTTGTAGTGAGCTTTGGTATTTGTTTCATTTCAGTCAGTTCACAGATTAAAAATATATGACAATTTAAATAATCTTAAAATTTTCCTATTAAAAAAACTTGGTAAACTTTTTAGTATTTTGTCTATCGTTTTTGGATACCTGTTATTGGATACCGAGGGTTAAACCTAATGGGAGTGGGACTCCACATTAAGAAAATTTAGCATGTAAGGATATTTAGAGCGCAGTCCAAACAATGCCTGCATTGCAGTATACATTGTAATGTTGTGGCCCTGGTTCTACTGAACTGGCACGAACTGATGTCACGTCGCCTTGCGGTTCTGCAGCTGCATAATAATAGTCCACACTTTTTGGGACGTGAACGATCTTACCACAAAGGAAAGAACATTCGGAGATTTTTGAAAATTATTTTAATAAAGACGTGTTGCGCATTCAGATTAACAATAGATACGTTTTGTTAAAAATTCATACTTATACTCGTTTTTGTAGTATTTTTTTTGTGTTACCTTCTAAAAGTGTCATCTAGTGACAATCTTTCGTTTAAAGTTTGTAAGATTCTTTAAATCATAAATATTTATTTGTTAAGTGCAAAGAATACAATAAAATAATTCAGAGAGGGAATCGTCGCTAAGTTCTTAATATTGCCTCTGATGACAATTGAATCATAAAAGGAGGATTTTTAATTACTTACATTGTGTTTTTTGTTGCAGGTAAGTTCCGGAGAATACAAAACCAAAAACAAAAATATTTCTGCAATAAATGCACCAGGACGTCATAAGTACTGAGGTACATTAGGTAATAATTTCGCAATAGCACGCAACCATATTCCCGTATCCCCCACACAAAGCCGCTCGGAGGTGTGGCTTCCAAGTGTGCCGTAATGGCCCCATCATTGAATTGCCACATTTTCGTCGCTTCGTCGCTCCTGATATATGTATATCGTGTTGGTCTCGTACGTACGCTGAGGTTGGTTAGTTAGGTTATTTCAAGCAGTAGTGTGAGTTTTTTCTGTGATTTTTTTAAGGCTGTCTGAGTCTCTTTTACAAACAAGAAAGTTCTTGTAGGCGAAATATTTTTTAAGGTGAAATGAGATGACTGATGATAAGAGAGATAAGGATAATCTTTGATGTTAAAACAAATATGTATTTACCTATGTATGTTATGTGTATTCCATTTTAAGTAAGTTAGGCAATTTTTGCTATACGACACCACGAAACTGACAAATATGTTTACATTTGCTGCAACGCAAATGGAAATAACAACTTTTGGCGAATTTCCAGTAGAAATAGCGGAACAGACTCATACATTTTGAAACGGTATTTTATTTTATACTCAGTGATACGTTACGTAGTATTTTGCTCCAAGTATTACGAAATTTATTTACTACTGCAGAAAACTCTAAGCCCAGGATTAGTATCGATATATTTCAAATACTTATTATTAAACAGCTTCAAGATATTTCAAGCTTCAAGCTTCAAGATATAAGATTTTACCTAGTCCACAATAAACTATTTTTGATTTGATTTGATTTGATATTTTTAAATAATGTTTTGATTATTAACATAACCTTTATATACTTATGATGATAGTCAATCTAGCTTGTCTGTGCTAGTTACTATGACATCATTATATCTATAGTACCGCAATGGTAGAACTTTTTAATCTCGGCCTTTTTTATTACCAATACGTTAAAATTTTTGGACTATTAACAAGTTAGATATAATAAACAAGCAAATAAATATACCAGTCAATACGTAGATACGAGATTAAACTGAAAAAGAGTTCTTTGGGAAATTCGCTTCGGATTAGTACGCAAAGGACCATGCCCATATTAGTATGGAGCTGAAAGTCAGAAATGCCATGCAATGCCCAAATTGCCGCTCTATGTCATATGATAACTTTTAACAGTATTTATATGATATCTAGATTTAATGTCATATAAAGCACCGGTTCAAAAGATATTGGACATTAAACATGATAACTTCCTACTGGTATTTTATACATTTTATCGCTTACAGACAGCATTGCTATTAGTTTTCACTAGGAACTTAATTTTCTATTAATTTCATTTAAATTTTAATTTTTTATCCAGTGCTTCATATGATTTAAAATTAACAACATAATTCTAGTTTTTATTTATAATATTAGAGCAATCTTGTAATATATTTTATCTGGGCATTTCTGGGGCACAGATGGGCATTGTCCTTTCATTACGACATTTTGAAATGTAGTCCTAATGCATGCCAATGGTTTGCTGTGTCTACCTACCCATTTATGTCGAACTAAGTTGGGCTTAAATTATCAATTGTTAGCATAATTATTACGACAGTGGCATAAGGAACATTTTAATTTTTTTACTTTGACTATTCATAATCACAACATAATTATTATTGTCCCACTGCGGGGCTTCGGGCAAAATTTTTGGGGTTCAGGAATGCAGGCTTTCTTACAGTGTTTTCCTTTTTTTTAATTTGTATACCGTCCATTTCGGAGACGAACTTTCCAAGTTTTCAAACCATTACACTAGCTAGATTAACAAACATTTATCCTTAATTTGATTGAAAGGATATATTTATTATTCGTTACGTCATAGTTATTATCAAGGTCGTGACAGGGCCCATTGGCCTCCCCGTCTGTCTCCAAAGCCTGATAGGGGCCGATTCTTATCGTCTGCAATATGACGTAATTACCTGTCAGACAAGATCCAGACAAATAATCTAAGGAGATTACGGAGTGAGTTATGCCTTAAAATGACGCCACCGAATTTCGTCCGAGGGGCGTCGGTGAAGCATTATGATTGTTTAAGCGTGCCATTTCAATGAAAACCTTTGATTCGTCAGGTTTTACTTATTATTTTTTTCTTTTTCCATTTGTCCACCCAATTACTCATTTTGATGTGTCAAACATGTTTTATATTGAGTTTTTGTTGTGGAATTGACGGTTTCATAAAATGATTGGCCGTGGATTGATCAATTTGATCATTCGAGAATGCTTGGATTTCGCGAGAATCGTTTAGATGACACCTACAATAAACACAATAGGATACATCCATACGGTTAAATTTGATGATAGTTAACGTTAATAAGATGGGGTCTAAATACTTGTACGTAAGCTTAGTTAATGAAACATTTTATATAATGTCCAGTCTGTGAGAAAGTCATAAACTATTAAATTTATTTATACCTTTTTGGATTGAAAGCTCGTTCTTTCACACAAAGAAACAATCTGTCGTATCTAACAATTGTGCCCGTTATATGAAGTGCGGTTAAACTTATAAAAAGGTAAAATGAAAGGTGGCCTTTTCAAACTTCACAAAAATACCTCGGCTACCTTTTATTTGACACGAGCACAATGTCGACGACGTCCTTTGTTGTATTTTCACTGTCGTCTTAATGACGTACTAATTAACTGCCCTTAAAGATATTTTTATACAATTCATGATGGTTAATGTATACGTACTTACCTAATTATATTATCATCGCAGTTTCCTGATGGACCATCTATTGTACAGTTGTGTCATTTTAAAAATCTTTTCCATTGGTACAACTAATATGTGCGCTTAAAGATCAGAACTAGAAATCGGGCTCAGTTTCCACATTTTATTGCTTTTGATGTTAATTGAAATGTCGTGTAGATCAAAGATATTTTACAAATGATATCATTGGTGTAGAATTTAGATAGATGTGTTCCCAAATGTCTACGCCTGAACGCGCGGTTTTTATTACCATTCCAACCAACCCCAAAATAATTATTCCACTGTTGTAGAACTAAAGAGAAATAGGCGTAGAAGGCCATATACACCATTTCGCTAAATACGCATAGGACCTTTGAGAATATCATGCACATCACTGTGCACAGATAATTCATAGCGAACAGCGATTTATTAAACTCGATAAGCTATTCGATTCCATTAGATAACAAGAATCCTTTGATGAAAATTTGGATTAAATTATCTATAATTTATATTCAGAGTGATACTGTAATGCGTACGAAATGAAATACAGTGTAGTCATGAATAACAATTTGAACACGAGAACTAATTGTACTTACATCAATTATATTATTTGAATAACGTCATATCGCTATAATAACACCAATAATACTGTGTATAATGAATATTATACTCGTAATTTCCAATTCGTCCGGCCATTTCCAATGCTCGTAAAATTTATTGGCGTAATTTCAGTGAAAATTGGACATTGTTCAAATTTATCTGGTGCTCGCGGTTCCTCCAGGAATTATGTTTGTAGGCTTTGATAAATGATTATTACTACTATTACTAATTAGAGTAACTATAGCTACAATTTTGTGGTTAATTAACATTACCAATTGTAATGCAATTTTTTATTAGGACTATAGTCTGTATGAAATGCTTAGCTTTCAGTAAGTTCTGAAAATTGAGTAAATGATAGACAGACGGCCAGACAATCGTGGCGCAAGTGATTCTCAAAAGATTCTGTTAAGATATGAATATGAATAATAGAAAGTAGAAATTGACGAAACCCTTTAATATCTGAGAATATATAGTAACATTGTTAAATGTGCCTTTGGGTAGGCCAAATTGAACCCGAATACTTTTAAAATCATTTACCTTCGCTTCGGTTATAAAGGTGACGTACATTATCAAGACAAATATCGTACCAGGCAAGCAGACATTTGTCTGCAACCGAGCAATTTTTCAAATTCCCGGTTGTCGTCGGGCGATGGGTCGCCTTTATTAAACAGAGGGCTGTTTCTGCCTCATTTGTATTCTTTTCTCCGTTTTTCCTGAGCTCCCGGCGAAATACGATAGTCCATGATGTTTTTTCTTACGCAGTGAGAAAACTGTTTCATATTCATAACTCGTACTGGAAAACACCAGGCGGCATATGATACTAGTGTAATATAGGGCACTAGTAAAATTAGGTACTCGGTTTGTGTACTACGTTATTGTAGTAGGATTATATTAGTTATGTCGTGCAGATACAAGTACATACATAAATACGTTATGTCGGACAGGTATTTAACGGGCCGACAAAATCCACCCGTCATGTTGGTGTTTATTTTCACCATTCTATTTTGAAATATGTTTGTTGGAGTGGTAGAAAAAGGATGAAGTATATTTGTTATTTAAATACAAAATGGCAAGATGCAACACTGCAACAATACATAACAGCCTCCTAAAATCAGAGGAAAAGCAACTCGTTTTATTATGTCGTCTATCATAATAACCTGCTTCCGATTGTCATTTAAATCTCACCTTACTCAGTTACAGTCAACGTCAGGGTAGTGCTAGTAACGGTACCATTATACTATTATTTCTTCTGTGCTATTATGTACTATGTATTAGGTATGTCTTTTCTAGTAACGGATCATTAAACTTGTAGTGTCAATTCCTATCGCTTTAATGTTTTCATGGTAGTTTAAGGGAGAAAAGCAAAGTGCTGTCTTAGAAAATAGGCTCTTTTAATTTGATGTTTTTCTGGACCGCCAGCCGACTTTGACCACTTATCATCAGGTTGCTCGCTCGTTGTCGCCTACTCATATAAAAAAATTCAGTCTGCAACAATAAATTTTAATGACATTCAATTGCAATTTTTATGTCTAACATTCAGGTCAAATAATATACCGTTGTCAATCGTTACGAATACATTGATCTATCGAACGTAAGTGACAATACTCGTATATGTATCAGCAAATTAACTTTTAGTACCAATTTACCAAATTATTTTTAGTACTTGGTTGAATATAATTATTTCTATCTTATCTATAATTAGTTTTGCTTAATATAAAATTTCTCAGAATCAAATCCTTAGGCGGGGAACGGGGGAACAAGGGAACAGTTGATTTGTGGAACAAAGCGTTTTGGTTTCATTTGGAATCCTCGGCGCGACCTACAATGACAAACGTTCCTGCGTCTCGGTGTTCCGGGAAATAAGCGGTCGGAGCCGATGTTCGGATTGATCTCCTGTTGCGTTGTGCTTTCCTTGTACGTTGAATTAATGGAATTTTGTATTGAAACTAACAGCCACTAAAACTAATAGAGAAAACATAGGTATAATTCACACAATACTAAGTGATGTTTTTACCTGTTTATATAGAAATATATAATTTTGCATAGAAGAATTATTAACATTCTTTGCCCGATTCATATTGCGAATTCATATTTCGAAAATATCCAGAATCCGGAAACAATAGAAAAACACTTTCTCTGACTAGGCATTGTACTTCACTGCTTGGTTAATGTAGCGTTTTTTTATTTGGACCAAAGTTAACAGCTGTTCTGGTTCTGGTCTAAAACCGAACTAAGATGACGAAGACAAGTAAGTCAGGTATATTATACGGTCACCAATGGATTTATCCACAAAATGCTAATGCTGTTACAACAAAATATTTGTCCGTGTATTGTATTTATTCAGGATACGATCCGTTTCAAATCCCCAAACATCGTGTGTCTATTTGTTGTGTATACTGCACATTATTCTTGAATACCAATATAACACAGTTACTGAGATAAATAGTTAAGACAGTTTTGTAAATATATTATAATTACTAGTGGATACCCGGGGTGTTCCACTACGCTAAAAAATTTAGCATATTTCTGATGGCAACAGTGGTATAGTATGTATAAAAAAGCGGCCAAGTGCGAGTCGGACTCGCCCATTAAGGGTTCCGTAGCAGCAAGTAACATAATATAAAAGTTGTTGTAGTTCGTTGTAACTTTGATCGAGGTAAATTGCGGTTTACGATTTATGACGTATTAAAAAAAAACTACTTACTAGATCTCGTTCAAACCAATTTTAAGTGGAAGTTTGCATGGTAAAGTACATCATATATTTTTTTTAGTTTTATCATTCTCTTATTTTAGAAGTTACAGGGGGGAGGGACACACATTTTACCACTTTGGAAGTGTCTCTCGCGCAAACTATTCAGTTTAGAAAAAAATGATATTAGAAACCTCAATATCATTTTTGAAGACCTATCCATAGGAAACCCCACACGTATGGGTTTGATGAAAAAAAAAATTTTGAGTTTCAGTTATAAGTATGGGGAGCCCCCAAAATTTATTGTTTATTTTCTATTTTTGTGTGAAAATCTTAATGCGGTTCACAGAATACATCTACTTACCAAGTTTCAACAGTATAGTTCTTATACTTTCGGAAAAAAGTGGCTGTGACATACGGACGGACAGACAGACAGACAGACAGACATGACGAATCTATAAGGGTTCCGTTTTTTGCCATTTGGCTACGGAACCCTAAAAAGAGGGATGACAATGACAGATCAGTGTTTTTGTGTTGACAGTCTGCACTAAGCGCCATCTACACTTATTATGAAATAATTATAGAATTATGAATATTAATATAGAATTGTGAAAAGTGGAAAATTGACTTTATTAATGGACCGAAATTGCCTAACGCATTGTTTTAGTGGTCTCAAATCACCTTGGGGTTATTGTCTTTCAAATGAACTATTTTGAGGCATATCGGTTGGATGGTTTCAGTCTATTTTTTTTTTTTTTTACTTACAATAAGCTAATGCTTGACCATAATCCCACCTGATGGTAAGTGGAGATGTGGTCTAGGATGGTGAGCGCACTAACTTAATAAAAGCCTATTCACTCTTTTCTTGAATACATCCACGTCATAGGTGGGCGGGAACGCAGACGCAGGCAAGTTATTCCAATCCTTCGCGGTGCGCATAATGAATGACGACGCAAACCGCGTTGTCCGTACCGGTGGGATGTTCACCACGAAAGGGTGGATACCCGCCGTGCGTCGTGTCGTTCGATGGAGAAATGGGGAAGGGGGAATTAATTCAAATAATTCCTGCGCACACTCTCCAAAATGTACAAATATTTTGGGTGTTTTATATGTACAGATAGATTCGTCATTTGCTACAAGTAAATACGCTATGAGAGCGTATTTTATTAATCACAATTATATTTAGAAATTTTCCCGGTTGACTGACCGGATTGTATGCAACACAACATAATCCATCGACCGTCATCCAATCTACTGGTTCTTGGTGTACCTACTGAACAGCTGACGATCCAATGGAGTTATTCCTGTTGGATTCTATACGAGTATTAACCTGCTTAATGCAAACAGTGCTAGTGCACAGACGTAGATAGTCATCGCTTATTTTCTTGGCAGGTACCACCTGGAAAAGACTGACAATGAGAAATGTGCTAACGTCTTTTGCTTGAACTGTTGAAGGAGTCAGTAACAACGTTTATTCGTTTCATGTCATATTATTGTGTTACTTACACTACGCGCTACGCACGTTATGTTAAGAAGATTATCTGTGCTCCACTGGTAATGCACTAATTGGTTAATACTATCAACCAAAACCAGATAATAAACGTCACAAAAGTCAAGCTTCAGTATCCTTCGGCCGTTAATCAAACCCGCATCTCATGTCAAGCATGGAAGTTCCAAAGGTCTATTCCGTCCAAAGTTACATGCAACACTTCATAATGTTCTGCCGCCCTCGTACCTACTCGTATCTTGGAATTAGTTTCTCGTTTTAATTTTTCTGGCTCGCTTTATGAGTGTTTTATTGTCCTGGCCGTGTGCCAAGTCGACCGTTTTTGCAACGGTACTGCAACGTGATTCGCTAGATATCTGCAGGCTGCTGGATGAATTCACTATTTCTGTGCCTTGGTTACTTACGTTCAATATTGATCATTATGTAACTTCAGGTATTTTGGATGTTATATTATGCAATGTGTATTTTGTATGTTTTTTTTAAACGAAGGAAAATCAAATACATCCTTACGAAAGTTCAAATACATTCCATGATATAAGACGTCATCGCGGGCTTGTCATGAACGCACGATATCTCCGTAACCTCTGGCGGAAAGGGCGTAAATCAATTTGTATGACTCTGGAACCCAAATTCGATTCCCGGCGGCGAGAGATCCGTCCTCTCGCGACAACCCCGTCCCGATGTGTACTCCAATTAAATCACCATCTTAAATTCGATAAAACCCTACGACAGATACTTCACGGTGTGGTGACGCAATTGAGCCAGCAAGTAATCGTTAGAAAAATCGTTTAAACGTTTATGGGGCGTTCTACTTTTCTACCGACAATTTGAGTGATAAATTTTTAGATTTTTTTATAAAATGAAAATGTATTTCTTTCATGAAATGTATTTTTAACTTATTGTCCATTTATCGAAGATTTCAGAAACGTATAGTGCATCGAAGTTTTATTTTATACCGTTTATTTATTTTAAGTTTTATCGGAATAGTCAGAAAAAATAAACACCTCAGTCACAAAAACAAATATTTATTAGTTATTACGTAAAATCTAATTTTCAGTTTTTTTTTACTCTGCTTAACTAGAATACAAGCATTTATTATTATCTAACTCGATTTATGGAAATTCTTATTACAAATACTTATATAAAAATTACATTTAATACCACTCTGTCACATTTTTGCTCGTTAAGACAACAAACTTTGAAATATTTTGCAAATTATTGAAATAAACATAGCTGAAATTCTGTTAATACCTTGTATGGTCAATATGTAATAATATAGTAGGTTATTTTAGTATATTTTTTCAATAAACTGAATCATATGCTACTTTGATGTTTAATAACACGAGGGACAAAATTCTTAACAATTAAAAATATCTTTAACAGCCGGCAACCCTTATTTGCGGCCGGATTTAAGTAGGCAACCATATACGATAGTAAATAGAAAAAAATTAGCTTTAATTTGAGATATAATTTATAAATGTACGTTATGAACGTATAAACGTGTCGAAATCATACCTGTTTACACCAGGCTGCGAAGGAGTTGCGGCCGTTTGCCCAAAGGCAACCGTGATTTTTTAGAATCTTTATATAAGTGGCCGTGACGTAGATGAGGTTTTATTTAAAAAACAAGTGAGCGAAATTTTTTCCCAAAAATAAATTAAAAATAATTTAATTAAAAATACTAGCGGCCAAATTTTGATAGGCAACCTAGTCATTTTATATTCTCCTCGTTATAAATATTCATAAAAATTTGGTTTGTAGTAAAAAACAGATGAGCACGGAATTTTGCGGCCGGATCTTAGGCTACAAGGATTGTTTTAAAGCAGTGTTTTGTTTTAAAGTCTTTAATGTTTTTGTAATGTTCCTTAATGGTATTTGTCAAAATATTTTATTTTCTTTTTTCTTCTTTGGCGCCTTTAATTTTATCTTCATTTTTTTCCAGTTTGGTTATATTATGTAATAAGTTGTCTTTTTTATTTTTTGACGTTGAAGTCTTTTCTTGTATTTTCGTATTTTTTTCTGTAATTATTTTTAATGGTCTTGAAGTTTTATATTTTGCCTATAAATTTCGATCTGTGTCGTATAACTTTTTCTCTTCCCCTTACTCTAGCAGCGGATAAAGTTGGAGTTAGTGAACGTGATCCAGGACTTAAAGGAAGTAACCTGGGGCTTGAAGAAACAGGTGTGGAGGCCGGAGTATTCATTACAACGTTTTGCAAAGCTTTCTTTCTCTTCTCTTCTTGTTTCTAACTTGCCATTTTATTTTCATTTTTCTGTGTTCTCTTGGTATCATATTAGATATTATCTTTGACTAGCTTTTTGCGAGCATGGTATCTTTGAAAGTCTTTTCGTTTCACTTTTGCAACTGGGTCTTGTTTCCTTTTTTACGACAACGTCGCTGCCTTTCCGCCGCAGATAATGCGATTTTTTAATTACTCCGATGATAATAGCTTAAATGAATAAAATAATTGATAATGTAATATATAGAACACAAAAATATTAATTAACTATTGTGAAAATCAGCCAAGGCAAAGTTCCAGATAAAAATTACCACTCCATCGCAGTATTTTTGTGACAGAGGTGCCTCGTGACAGAGGTGTAAAATAAAAGTGTTTTGAGGATTTCAGGTTCAAAAAATTACGAATTTTTCGTAAAAGTGGGTGAATATGACACATTTACTGGGAAATAATTATATTACGCATTTATATGGGAATTACAATAAGATGTCAAAGTAGTAACTTACGTGACAGAGTGGTCGCTGAATAAACACACGCACCTCTGTTCCATTACCTGCGGGCGGCTAACTCGACTCGCTCCCGGGTGGGCCTCAAGGCGTGAGGCCAAGGAAGAAGAGAAAACCGTACTGTTGCTTAGTGTTGGAGGTAAAATATCTAAGGCGCGTTTTTTGTATTGCGAAATACGTGACAGAAGATAGCAAGAAAAAACATATACAGCCGGACCCAACGATAAAATATTTTTTGTTTAATAGTATGATCCTTTACGTTTATTACATTCCAATTAATTTAATGATGATGTTTCAGAATTTCAATAAATATTTTTTATTTAAAGGTTCTTTAAGATATTTTAAAGCGAAATCATTTTGTAACTTTAGGCGGCGCAAAGAGACACATTTTATTTGTATGTAAAACAACTCTGTCACACATTTCGAATACTATGTCACAATGATTTTGTAAAAAGCAAAAACAATAAAAACTGGATTTTAGTATTATTATAATGACTATATGGTCCAAAAAAATCTTATGAAAATAAAATTTGAGAAACTGCAATTTTGGGCGAATACCGATTTTTTTTCCTGAGGGGACACGTCATTGTCGGTAGAAAAGTAGAACGTCCCTTATACACGATACGAGTTTATCAAATCAGAAAAGATATCCTTAAAAGTACGAGTCTTTTCTATTTTCGATTTACTTGACCATACCTACTCTTTGTTGTCATAATATTTTTGTCTATTCATACTCGTAATATTTGAGCAAATATTTCAGTGCTATCCATTTGGTGTAATTTAATATATGAAAAAAGAAAAATGTTTTCTATTATTTACTTTTTATTTCACACTACTATTATTGGAGGCCTCTTTTGTCAACAAAGCTGCTGAAAATGGAAACTCATCAGTTTTCCCTTTTGTAGTCATTCCAAATCTTTCCTTAAAGAGTAATGAGGATAAGGTTCAGTTCGTCTGTTTCTTAGCTAAATAAATATATACGGTGTATCGTAAGTAGTGAATCAACCTTAGGGGAAAGAAACCTAGATGAACAAAGCTCAAAATTTCGAAAACGGTGACACTTTATTCTGGTTAGGTTTTGACATCTGGTAGGTAATTCCTTAAGTCATCTTCCTCCTAAGGTCGATTCAATACTTACGGGAGAGCCGGTATCGGCGGCTTTCTATCAGTTGTGTGTGGAGTAATTTCTTTCTTTTATTTTAACTTCAGTAATAAGCAAGGTGCAAAACGTAGGCTATTGTAATCGTAAAATTTTACGGCGATAACATTTCATATTTAACGAGCTCTGCATCTTATAAACATTTTAATTTTACGCTTAAGGGCCGCACGCAGTACAATTTTCTGACTACGCGGCATTTTAATTCACAGGGCAGCGTGTAACAGTCCCATTTGTGTGAGCAATTTATTTCGGAATAATCTCACAAGTGGCTGGTTAAGTTTAATGAGATTAACCTTATTGCCGAAGTTGGTGCCCTCGACGTTGTACAAATCTATTGTACCAGGCTCTTAGGATTCGTGAGGAGCTCGGTAAAGATCGTAGGGAGCTCATGAGCGACCCAACGATGTCTATTAGGTACCCATTTTAATTACATGTCCCTAACAACCTGTCCCGTTTTGGAGTCTGGGTATAAAATTGTAACGTTTAAGATATTTTGGTATTTTTGAGGCGCCTGTTGTTATGCTTAGTCTGTTCGAATTAGGTACTTAAGTAAAATAATCTAAATTTTTAAAAATTTTCAAAACATAACGACAAAAAAAACGACGTTAAAAACTGGCCTTCAAAAAACAAACATCTAAATTACCATAATGTATACTTTTAATATAAAAGGAAATCCCTGAATTTCTCATGGATTCCGTCATTAAAAAAATTTGGGACCAACCTGGATATCCATATCCTTTTGAATTAAAAAAAGAGAGTTTTGAGGTAACCGACTTTAAAACACAAAAAAATAAAACACAATCGAATTGAGAATCTCCTCCTTTTAAAAGTCGATTAAAAAAATACTTCGTTGAGTCTAAAAGTTTTGAGTAGTGCTATTTGCCTATCAGTTGTAGTTTCCCAGGTTATATTAAATTTCCGTTCAGTATTTGTATATTAGTTCAATGTTTATCCCAGAGCTATTAACGATCCAGGGGACATGCCATGTAAGCAATCCAGGTAGCCAATTGAGCGTGTGAATCTAAGAGTAAAATAATTTCGTCACACTTTAACTGAACTATAAATTCATGAAACATTTTTCCGTAAGTATATAAAATGGTACGACGCAGGGAAATTTTCATGGCGCATGAGCCTACATTTCATCGAGCCGCGTTCGTTATGAGATCACGCATCCTGTAAATAGTTCCCTCGACACGAAACAAAATGATTGATATTTTCACCCGAACATATTATTTTCAGGTGGAATATTTTTGCCGCGTACACAGTGAATATATTCAATCTGTATTACTCTCGATTTATCTCGGAAAACAATCTTTAGTCCATGACTACTTTATCTGAGATTAGCTTTGTAATGCTTGTTTGCGAGATGCAGGATCATGTATATTGTACTATCAACTACTATCCTACTACATTCACGTACTACGTCTCTACATTCTCAAAACCACAGACGTGACATGTCTGTGCTCAAAACTTTATTGAGCTTTCGTTTGGATTTGGAATATTCATTAAAATAAAAACATTATTTTTGACAAACTAAACATACATGATTTGAACCTATGGTCTTTGAGGCGGAGCTTTAAGTGTTATCGCAAAGTTACTTATTCATTGGCCACTGAGAGCTTGCACTTGACGTATGTCCATTTATACCATTAGTCTAATTAGTGATGTGTAAATTCCGTTCACGTCCATTATTTACATTGTTATGTATGGATAAAACATTACCATTATTACCCGACTCGAAATTTTACGTGTAGGTATAGTTCCCACCAGGCGCATTTTTTGCGCTTTGTTTGTAAGCCAATTTAAAATGATCTAACTAAGCTCAGTGTTAACAGATTATATATATACATATATTCTAGATTTTTTTAATTTTCCGCTCTTTCACATGTTATCAGCTTTCATTACACAGATAGTATCATAATAATCCGTCAAAGAGTTACCTCGTCTGGAGCCAACCCTGAGCATAGTATCAGGTCACCATTATCATAAAATGCATTGTCATCGAAACTATGCGGTGATCGTTTATCTAAGTTTTATATTAAACGAGTTATTTCAACGACAAATTTTAAATCAAGAGTTGGTACTGATATCAAATACTTGTTAGAGAGGTAAAATGTTGGTTATCATTATCAGTTAGATGTCACATACAGCCACTCAGTAACGGGTTACTGATTATTAATTACAAGTTGATTGCAATTTAAAAATTTAAAAATTGCAATCAACTTGTAATTTCAAGTATCCAGCTTTTCAGTATTCATAACCATTAAAATTGGTGTAATAGCTTTTAAAGCATTTAATCAAAAATATTGCCATCCTTTATATCGAAACTCCATATTGAAAATGAATGCAATCCAGTTAGTGTTATTTTTATTTTTCACTTGAACATTTAATTATTAGCATCATGATAATTTTATCTTTATGTCAACAGTTGGTTTATGAGCGCATGCAATACTTGATGGTAACACGAGAAGTGTCACTGATGCAATTGTGTCCAAGGATGAAGCTGTAAAGATATTGGGTTTACCACTTGTTTACTGGTTATTTAGCACTGCAGCGAAATATACTAAAACCATTTTAAGATGGGTTTTAGAAGAAGATAAGTATTTAACCATGCAGGTTTATTTGCCAATAGAGACACCCAATTATATGCCAATAGAGACACCCAAAAAAAGGATCACCTATCAGATGAACGATTTAGGGGTCAACTAGTCACCCCAAAAGTTTGTTCTAATTCGTCAGTCACATCACACACTAAATTCCTCCCGATTGAAACGGGCTCATTAAGAACGAAGCCTCCTACGAAAGAAAATTGGCCTTACCTCATTGGTTTGTCCGTTATTCAGTAACATAAGGATTAAAGGCCCTTACATCCCAAAGTTAGGCCCGTTCTCGTTATGTTATCTTCTACTTTAAACAAGTTTCGCGAGGTATTCGCATCACGCCAATCAAACAGCAGCCGAAACAAGATTAACACATCTCCGGGCGCGCGTCGAATGAGCGATGAAATCAACTGTGTAAATAGCCGTAATGAATAATTGTTATTCCGCCCTCGTGCTTACCGGTTCCGAGCCATGACGTCGGTGAAGTCAGTCACGTGCTTGTTGCTTTTGTAGGAGTTACTCTAGAGAGTTGAAGGATGATGTACTGAACAGTCTTCGTGAAAAGACCATCTCACATCATAAGGATTTTTGTTATGCCTTACGAGGAGACGGGTCACGTTACTGTAGTAGTAATCAACAAATCATAACAAATCAGTTGGATCGATACATTGCATTACAAATTATTATGATCCAGAGTATCGATACATTGCACCTAGATCGAACATCCCTATCAGCTGTTACGAATCATCAGTATCATACTGCCACGACTGCATCTTACATGCAGTGACCCATTTCATCACTTTCCAGATATTCCATTTCGAGTGGGTTATGTAACCGATATCTCATTTGAAGTTTCTCAACATAAATAATTCATTGATACAGTCTCGTGTAAAGAAGAATATAGTTGCCCTAGATACTATTCTAATATGAATATTATATGAGCGCTCAGTCTACAGTTTACGACACCTATAAAATTGTCATTTGTTATCTTTAGATAGTCGTCGTTACGCTTTTTTGGGGCCCCTTAACTTTAAGTAATGATTGGTTACAGGCCTTATCCACAAATTCAAACAATATTTTATGTAATACACTCATTATAAGTTTCAGTAGAATACCTTTTCAAATTATTTTGCCATACTTTAATGGCAATAGTGATCCGCAATTCGTTACAGTTGAAGTTCGATATTAAATTCTTCAGCATGAATTCTAGGAAAAGTACATTAATAGTTATGGATAATGTTGTAGAAGACGATTAAGTCCAATCAATTAAAATTTTATTACTTTTATAACAAGCTGATTTGGTTGTTAATTTCATGTCAATTATATTGCATACCAAAAATAAATTTCGATATCGACATTTGGTGTTGTGTCACGTCACTGGAAAATTGTCGTCTTG
The DNA here is from genome assembly GCA_951805285.1 of Thymelicus acteon. Classification (NCBI taxonomy): domain Eukaryota; kingdom Metazoa; phylum Arthropoda; class Insecta; order Lepidoptera; family Hesperiidae; genus Thymelicus; species Thymelicus acteon. Next base: position 13,391,164 of record OX638234.1, read on the forward strand.
AGCTTTACTCTTGTATAATTGATGTCGTGCCCGATTGGTTTAGGGGTGAAGGCATAACAAAAAAATATGGCATATAGGCATATAATGGTTGTGCCTAGGTGTTGGGTTAACCAACGCCTTGTGTTGGCTTAGAATTATTACTTGAAGGTTAATCAGAATACCAGATATAGATTTGCAAAATCGACCTCAGTTAACACAGTCTCCCAACATGACGTCCAACATCCAATCTGCTTAATGCTATTTTCTAGTTGGCGGGTCGAAGTTGGGTCGCGACTCGCGGCGCAGTTGGCATAGCTCGTAGTTTGTCGTCTGCGGGATGTCTTGTTTATTAGTCTGTTTAATAAATGTCATGTCCCCTGCTTTACAATGTAAACTTACAGATCTTATCTTTATTTAACCTGACAATTTTATATTATTTTATCTTTTCTAGAATTTATTGTTATTTATTGTTTCATAATGTTTTATAACCAATATTTAATGCTGATTTAATACATTTTTTTTGTTATTACACAACGCATGTTTTGCTAATTTGACTTTGCACGCCTAATAGGCGAGGATAAGAGCTCTGTAGTAACTACTATGTAATAATCTAAATTTTACTAACAAAAAATAACCGACTTCAAAGTCTCAAAAACTATTTTTTCAGATCTCGTTCAAATTTATGTGGGACCACATGACAAGCACCTGCTTTCGATTAAAAAAAGAATCATCGAAATCGGTTGGCGTGATATTGAGTTATTCGTCAATTTGTCGCTCACATTTTAACACAAATTTACGACTTATGTGGTTTTCTCATGGATGCCATTGTCAGATCTCAATAACATTTATGTGGGACCACATGACAGCCACCAGCTTTCGATTAAAAAAACAATCATCAAAATCGGTTCGCCCAGTCCAAAGTTCTGAGGTAACAAACATAAAAAAAAAATACAGTCGAATTGAGAACCTCCTCCTTTTTTTGAAGTCGGTTAAAAACTATGTATACCTTATCCTGCAAATAAAGAATTGATTGATTGTGTATACATCAATATATAAAAAACACAAATTTTGTGGGGATGTCCTTTATAGACTTTGAAACCATCCAGCCGATATGCCCCAAACTGGTTTCATTTGAAAGGCGTTTACTGACTTTTCCCATACAATTTTGTAGCGTATATCCACGTATATCACGCGTATATCACGCCGGGTATCCACTAGTAATGAATATATCCTTCACTGGTTTAGTTCAAAACTCGCCCACAATGCTTCTAAATTGTGTTATACTCGTACATCGAGAAAAACACTGCAAAATTATTTCTTTTTCTTTGAATTTTTTTTCTTTGAATTATGTGTTGTTATTTCAATTAGGAATTAAGAAATATAGTTTATTTATGTGGTTATATATCAATAACATTTATAATAAATAATTCATTTATGCCATGATTGTATTATTATTATGTATTTATATTATGCCTCATCGTAAATACCGGACTCTTCTCAGAAGCTATTTTCCAAGAAGCGAGTTTGCTTAGGACGGTGGGTCGGCGAATGGAGGAAACTCGGTATGAACAAAAACATTGATTTGATTAGCATCCGAAAGCGGGACCGCTTCTGACTACAAAATTATAATTACATATTAAGTTATACCTGGCCCTCAATAAATGTTATGTGTTGAATAAAACTGAATAAGCTGTAGGTATCAGAGATTCATAACTTTACAGAGGAAAGCTTCGATGCTACAGGGTGTTCTCGGAACTTGCTTTAGTAAACGTGTGTCGATTTATGTAACATATTATCTAGGATGTTACAATTTGTCGGCATGGTTCAGCTTCCACGAAGTTTTGGTTTATTATTATCGTTGGGAATTTACATAGGTCCTCTTGTATAATATAGTACCTGTATAAAGTTTGGTGTAAGATCATTGCATAAAGATTTTTTTTTATGGAAATAGCCAGCAAACGAGCTGACAATCCACCTGATGGTAAGTGGCTATCATCGCCCATGGACATCAGCAACACCAAAGGCATCGCCGATGCGTTGCCGGCCAAGAAAGAGAGAAGAAAAAGAAAGAAACACATGAAAACGCACACAAAACTCAAATAAAGAACAATAAAATTTAATATCTAAAAGCTAAAAGTAGGTATACTTCTTACGACAATATATTTTACATTCACACAAACACACACATGCGAACGCATGGAAGTAAACACGCTTACACACACACACACACACACACACACACACATACACACTCTCACACACACACACACACACACATACACACACACACACATATACACACACAGTAAGAAAGGTACACACGCTTTTACATATACTCACACTTTACTTTGCATGCACTGATTTATTTTAATTGCGCCGAATATGTTATTGTATATAGCTATTAAGTTTCTCATTTTAAATGTCAATGTACTTATAATAATAAATAAGTATGTCTTATGGGAAATAAACAATCTTTAAACCGAGAAAGAACTAATTATTTACATTTAATTGCTTTGTCTCTGTGACTGACCATGTCAATGTTAATTCTGCTAATACAATTTTCTATTTTCCCCGTCCGCTGTAATAACAACATAACACTTTAGCCACGTTGTAGTAGAATGCGTGTGGGAGTGTGGATATCCGCTTAATCCAATCGCGGACGCAAGCGACTCGTGAAATGAGCGACCGCGATAGCGCGGCTGACTGGCGGGACTGTTGGGACCACTTGATTATCTTGTCCGATTTTTCTGGCGCCCTGGTAGCTCCCTTATTTTACAACATTCATTTTATGTATTTACTAATTTATGTTAAGTCTCTCGAGCGATTATTTAATTCTAAAATATAGTTCTTGGTGTTTGTCATTTTGTCTGTGCGTTTTATCCCGCAATTCTTAGCGACGGTTTATCCGATTTTGATGGGGTTTTCTTGTACTGATGAGACCTTACTGATTCTAATTTCAATCGAGTCTTAAGTGATGTTTCTCTTTCGCTTATTTGACCTGTCTATAGATCTCTTGTATCTATATCACTTGTAGGCAAGTTACAAACGATTCTAGTAAAAAATACTCGAACACAACTTTATAAAAGTACACTTCGTCTGTTGTGCGATAAAAAATACGTTATTCCTTTTGAAGCTATTTCTCACGATCTGCGTTCACAATCAAAGACTTATCGAGACGAATGTTGAGAATTTGATTAAGTATTTAAAACGCAAGCTCGCGGACGCCACAAAGGATTCTCCAGTTAATTGAACACTTACAATTAATTAATTACTAATTCAATTTAACGCGACTAGGTTTACCTTTGTCGACGTACAGATTGAAAAGTTGTGTTGAAATTATATTGTTTGGATTGTATTAGTGACTCACCTATCTATTCCCGATGCGAACACAAAATTTTGCTACCTACCTACATTTTAATGAAATCACTTTTATATAGGTATAACATAATTACTGGTGAACAGGATTGAATCATATTAAATAACATAATTGTATTAATGAGATGTGTTTTATTATATACCTAATAGACCTAGAAAATCAATTGATTTTTATGCGAGCAAGATGATAAAAAGTTAGTCCCTGGTTTTAACCCATTAGGTAATGGCTTACTAATGAGCATAGGTTTCAACTTTTGAAGAGGCATAGTCCATAAAGCATACTCCACCACGCTGCTCCAGTGCGGTCAACCCAAGTGTCCGATGTTTTCATGCCATCGAAGGGTCGGCGACATGGCTGCGTTTTGCCATTCTGTACAAGGCCAGAACGCAGGGGTATGAAACTATCCACGTATAGATTGGAACTAACTTTTTTACTAAGTTCTTCCAATCCATACACGAGCAGTATGCAAATAATCGCGTATACTTCGTAGAAGACGTAGAAGTATATCTTGTTTTACCATTACGCATACGGACTAATCGTGTGTGTATCGGAACTCACGTGACAGGGGAGTGGGGGGCGGATAATTTTTCAAAATTGGTGACATAACCGACTTAGTCAACCCTGACCCCACGTGGTACTAGTCTGCCCTGCCCCTAGAGTGAATGTAAACCCCGGAGGCGCGGAGGGAGAGCAGCCCCGGCCCGCTGTAACAAACTGCAGGCACTATGTGAGCCGAAGCATCTGAGGCTGGTCGCCGCAGGTGACCAAAAAGCCGAAGCTGCGTAGGCGAGCATGGAGTGCCTGCAGTTTGTTACGCAAGGGCGGAGGGGCTGCACTTCCCGCAGCGCCGGAGACGTTTGGAAGCCCGTTTGTGTATCAAAAACCCCTAAATTCTCCCTAAAAGTGCATATAATGCAAATTTGTAATTATCGTATAATGATTTGTCATTTTACTTTACTCAATACATCATTTGGTAAACAATATATACAACTAAATGAATGAGGTGGCCTTTTGAAAAATGTCATTATAAAAGGTAGACCAAACGTACAGTTGGCAACTGTTAGGTTGGGAAATAAAACAAAATTATATGATAAGTTGGCAAATGATTGTTCGGCGAAATAAAATTCTGCGAAACGTTAGTTGGCAAGTGATAATCTGCCAAACAATATTCGGCGAAAAGGCAGAGATCCCGAAGTGTAGTATAGTTTGGAACGAAGACGCGAGCATCTTACGATACAAACTATACGCGATCAGTACGCAAAATTCGTGTATGCATTGTAATAACAAATTTAAAAATAGCGTTACAATATATACGCAAGCAGTTTCCTATGGCTGCGTTCTGGCGTTGTATACAAAGTAAAGACGCGACATGGCTTAACGTTTGTTATCTTACGATAACAACTGGGATGACTTTTCGTGCCCAACGAAACACAGAAAGAAATGCTCAAGAATTTCTTGCCACTAGCCGTCACCCATCCAACTAGAACAACTTAGAATCGACACAAGCCGCCGGGTTATGAGCGCTTCAGTACGTTAAGAGCAAGCACGTAACTATTTACTTTATCCTTGTAGTTAAACTCTTTGAAAGTATTTATACGTTTTGAACTACTGGGACAAAGTCGGTCCAATGTATAACAAATGCTAATTAGGGAACACGACATGAAAACATCAACGTGTTGATTAACGCCCCGTTCATTGCATGTATAGCAAGCGCTAGTCAATGTTATCGTACAATCCGTCTAAAAACACGAAAACCTGATTTGCATAATATCATTCACACATGTTAATTAATGCATTGTTCGCTAGGGGAGGTGCTGCATTCCATTACGCCACGAACAGACTGAAAATAATCCCTTTGTAATACCTACAGTGTATAAAACTGCTGCTTGCTGGCATCGTTAACGTCTGGCTGAATCGCATTTGAATTAGAAATGCAGACAGACGTGAGTTAGCCTGCGCTTGTTTTTACAGTTCGCTACTTGATATACTCGTATAAATCAGGAATTATTACTAGATGCATAGGTGTGGAATAAGAATTTATCTTCTGTACAAAAAAAAATTGATAACGTTTAGAATTTGATGTATTTGATGCACGTTTAGAATAAAAAAATGGTAAATTTTGATAATTTATTTCGATTAAAAATTGGTTTTAGTGAGTCACATTAGAGTCCAAATTAGAGAGCTCGTTGTCTTATAGGATATCATCATTATTTTTTTAGAATACGTTTATAAAGTTCTTAAAAAAAAAAACGAAAAATCAGTGATTTCTTTAAAGTTTGCGTGAGAAAAATAAGATTACTAATAAAGTCGTGTCTGGGTTGTAGCTATGTATCTGTAGATTCTAGAGACAAATTGGAAACTCCTAACCTGACTGCTGCAACTATTTTAATAAAAAAAACTATATTTATGAAGTAATTACTTGTTAGCAGTTAGTTAGTGTAGTTAGTTGTTAATTTTATTTTGTTGGAAATAAACGCAAAGAAGAACAAGGAACAGCGAGCTGAAAAGTTGAGTTGAAAATCCAAATCAAAGAATAACGGGATTAATATCACAAATTATTTATAAGAAGTGTATTTATATTTGCAACAATGTGTTTATTATCGTGTGTTTATGAATTTGCCTGCTAAAAGCATTAAAAACAATCTAGTATTATTTAAATTATAAAAGTGATTTATTTCACAAAGACAGTTGTTCTTTTAAATTTGCTTTGGTACCAAAATCGTAATTTAAGTGAAGAATGGCTTTTCATGATCAATTCCATCCTGGCTAATATGAGATCCGCCATGGTTTCATTCACCTATTATGTCTTCTGTGATATTACGCAGGTTGTTGAATGAGCTTGATATGCAAGACATTCTTCCAACATTTTGATATCAGAAGGAGAGATCCTTTGGATATTCTTCTGATATTGCTAACTTTACGATAAGTGATAACCTAATAAGTGTTCCTGAATTAAAGTTTTCTGATTCGCTTTTTTATTAAATTCATAACGATTAAGCTCGTTCCATAATGGCTAGTCTTAAGCTACGTGCGGGCCACTTATCTTGCCTAGCACAGGTGAAGCTAAAATGCTCCATTACCTCTTTGATATATGAACAGGGGTTTTTATATCAAAGAGGTGAAGATTAGAAACGTTGAAATGTATTGTGGTGCTTTTTTATTGCTTCGAACCTTCACAACTTAAAAAAACATGTTAGGTCTCAATCTATATTCACAATACCAAGAAAAGACAAATATTATTCGTTACATCACTGAGCGAACAACATCTGCTGTACCTACCTCCCATACTTTTCATAACGTGTACGAATAATTTTGACAACTGAGTGCGCGCGCCTTCTGCCGCCCTAGCACCTTCCCCGCTCGACTGAATATCTTTGGGAGTCACAATAATATGTACGTTCGCACCATCTGCTCCTCGAAACAATTTCTTCGTGAAAAACAACTCAATATCCACCCATGAACCCTTGGAAATTAATGAGGTATAAAGTTGTTGGCGTGCCAGATAATAAAGATGACTGTTTGGCTAGATTTAAATGAACAAGATAGCCCCGAACGAGTTAAAATTTGTGATTAACGCCGGGGGACCGTCGGCCGGGCACGGGACCTCATTTGTCAAGTTGCGGCCTCAAGCGCCGGCGTCCGGTATAAATCATCCGCTGACTCTATTTATGGAGATAGCTCACGTTGCCCACTGGGACGTTCTCGAGACTAACCGAGGAGTACGCAATTCACTTTTATTTTTTATCGCCGAGCTCGATTTAATTCTGAATCGGATGATATTACGCCGGAAAAGGCCACCGCGCCGGGCGAAATGAAAGTTATCCGCGTCGGCATCCATGTGTAATATTCGATTCAGCAACTATTAGATGAGGCGGCCGGAGCGCGACAAATTCACTCCACTAAATCATCGCTCTGAGACGTAGCAAATGAAGGTTGCTAAAGGAAGCGGTACTTTCTGCGGACTCGACACTTTCCTTTGTAAGCGAGCGGAATCAAACGCTGAGTGTGTTTCAATTAGGGCTCTTTACTCTGTTTGTCGCCCGCCTCGGTTTGGCCGTAAACGCATTGTAAGCCAGATTATTCTCACTTAGAAATTGTAAGTTTGAAATTCTGTTAAAATGTAAGTTGAGCTCCATGTTAAATTCAGTATTTCTGTTACTTTTAAGGAGGGATTTAGTTAGTAGTTAGCGATTTAAATTGACATCGCTGTTTTGATTTCTAGGTATGGTTTGATATATGTACAATTTCGCATGTCTTGAAATTTTCATGGCGCTCTTTTACAGATGAAATTTTTCTTAATAGAGGTAATCTTTTTTGTTTCTCTATACTTGTATTGGCTTCAACCTAAAAGGCCTATTGCACGGCACAAGTCTCACTTCATTACTGAGGAGGTCTAGTGCATACAAAAGGTTCATCTGCATCACGCTGCTCTATTGCGAAGGGGGTTAGTTGCCAACTAAAGGCCAAAGCATACGTAACGGGTTTTTTTCCGTCCCGTACATGCCACGTCCCGTACGGGAATACGCTGCATATGCACTATCGTATACATTTTCTGTGAAACGATGTTTCCAAAACTTCACGTCCCGTCCCATACGGAAAAAAACCCGTTAGGTATGCATTGGCCTTAAGTGTCAGTTTACACTGCTTAACGACTGCTTTCTAATGTTCTACTCTAATCCTCAAAAAATATTGCCTCAAGCGCTCAGGATCAAGACAAGCTGCCAAGTTAGAGTGCGCTTTAAATACTTTTATACAGAAATAAATTCAACTAATTTGACAACAATCACAATTTGTAAATTAACTTCATAATCACTATCAAATTAATGAGTATATGATGCATGTAAATTATACTATACTTATCTCTTGTGCATTGGCACCACGGTAATTTACGCACGTAGTCCGGAACAAAGGGCTCCTCGCCCTTTCGCATTATTTATCGAGGCAATTCCACCTGAGCTGGGCGCCTGGTATACGCGAATCTCCTCTTATATATGCGACCTCAATAAAATCACCATTTTTACAACCCATTCACGGGTTACTCAGCGAGACTGATGGCTATAACTTTCTTTACCACACTGTTTTAAGATTTACGATACAACCAACACCTATTGTGTTGCCATATTTATTTTACAATCCTTGGCAGCATCAAAGGTTGTTACGTCCCGGTGAGTTTATATTTTAATAACTTATGATGTTCCGAACCATTTCTCTTTGACGTGGCGACGTCTCTCTCGGTTCAGTAAGCATGTTTAGAAATTTGGCGTTACGAAAATCACTGCCTATGTGACAGGCCTTTCTGAGTATATTGTAATTTACATAATTATGTATGATCTTTCTGAGGAATTCCTAATTTAACTCTACATATTTCTTTCAAGTTGGCTGAGTTTAAATTTATTTATAGAGTTTTTAGAAATCCGCTGAAATCTTTCCATCTTTTCCAAACGATAAATTAATAGTACCTAATTAGTAATATTTACTTAGGAGTGATTGTGACATACATAATAATAAAAGAGTATCTGCACTACCCGCACACACAGCATTCACCATCTAGCCGTCAAATGCGCGAGTATGTTGTTGAACTGAAAACCATTTTGTGTTTTATTCTAATACCTAATCAGGTGAACGTATACAGCACAGTGATCATGATTTATGGTACATCCTGTTTATGAATTAGTTTGAAAACGTGAATGTAATAAAAGTTTAACAACTGTATCGTAAAAATTACAAGACCCTTTATAATTCCATGGAAAATGAAAGATTTGACTTAAAGAGTACCCTGCGTGCGCATCGATCTGTTTGGTCTCCTAAAGAGTGCTTGAAACACTTTCAACTTGTTTTCCTCCACGCTTCAACTGCTTTCAATTAGTGTAGATGAACAGCGTGCGAGCGCGCTGCTCAAACTTCCTAATGACTTTGGACTCCTGGTATTTACGGTTTGATTTCTTAATGAAAAATTGTAGGATTTTTCTCTATATTAAACGAGTATCCCGCCCTCGCTTTGCTTCGGTTTTCTTATTTTTTTTACACCTTGGATTACATTATTGGAGTTTTATTAAGGATCTCTAATTTTTTTGAAAATATAATATAGCCTATGTTACTTGGGGATAGTGTAGCTTGCCGACAGTGAAAGAATTTTTCAAATCGGTTCAGTAGTATCGGAGCCTATTCAATGCAAACAAAAAATCAAATCTTTCCTCTTTATATATTAGTATAGATAATATCTACAGCAGTGATGTTACAATGGTTTATCTGTAACTAATATATTAAAATTCTTTTGCGAGAAAAGACTGGAGCTTACGAGAATGAATATCCTGAATTAAATTTTCGTTTTCTTGATGAATTGTTTGACGTTTTACAAGTAAAAAATGCAATGTTGGTACCTAAAATCTAAATTTTACTAACAAAAAATAACCGACTTCAAAATTACTCAAAAACTACTTGTCTACTAACTACTAAAACTACGATCTCGTTCAAATTTATGTGGGACCACATGACAAGCACCTGCTTTCGATTAAAAATAGAATCATCTAAATCGGTTGGTGTGATATTGAGTTATTCGTCCATTTGTCGCGCACATACTTAATGATAATTTAAGACTTATATGGTTTTCTCATGGATGCCATTGTCAGATCTCAATAAAATTTAAGTGGGACTACATGACATGCACCAGCTTTCGTTTAAAAAAACAATCATCAAAATCGATTCACCCAGTCGAAAGTTCTGAGGTAACAAACATTTAAAAAATACAGTCGAATTGAGAACCTCCTCCTTTTTTTGAAGTCGGTTAAAAATCAAATCGGGATAAAATAAAACGCCATTACTAAAGAATTTTCGTATGCAAACGAAGGTAAATCAGAAACGTAAAGCATTCACAGAATATCCATTGTGCTCGCCGGCCCCGGGCCAGCCGCTATCAATTTCGCTAATAGTCACACAACTTGATACATTAAGTCGAGTCACAAAAGCCGGTAGCTTCTACAGCACTCTCGTGATCCATCACGATAGTCAGACATTCATCAAGAAATGGAGTCTGTAGATTAATCACGCAGTCCATCTCTCACAAAGCCATTTCCGTAGGCATATCATATCACGGAATCTTCTCGTCGCCAATGTTTATCGATGTGTTATTAATATGGAAAGCTTACTTAACAGTGTAGGAAAATGCTTTGTCATCTCTAAATAACATTAATAAATTTGTATTGTTAAATGCTTTGTAAGTCTATGTTTGTATGTTATCTATTGATTTTTATAGACCACAAACGAGCTGTCTGGTTAACATAACATGACCACATGGTCTCCACCGACCACCAGTCGTCAGTTTCAATTGAAGATATTTACAACGAGTTGCAGGAACTAGAAGCGAAACCCCTTTTGTAATAAAACGCATTTGGTGTACAAATTCATGTCAGTTGGTGAAAAACCCTACAAAACGATTGTAGTGGTTTGTTTACATTTCTATCGGCTGCAAATTGATCCTACTATAGATGCCTGGTTCTTTATACATATACAGGTTTCAAGTTTAATGTTGCTAAAACGGCATAATAATATCTTACCTGAAAAAATGTTTGATAATTTTTGTGAACAAGTTTTATAATGTAGATATTTCAGTAGACAGATGTAATGTCTGTGAAACTAGTCATGTCAAATCATCTAAAAGTAGCTCGAAAGTTGACTTGAAAATGACCCACATTGTTATGATATTATAAGTAGGTATAATATATCAGAGTCACGGACCTAAAAAAAAAGACGGACTTAATCCCAACAACAAATTCAGTGAAGCACCCATAGTAATACCAACTCTCTATTCGTACAAGTACGCACACCCACACATTGACACCATACTGCGTCAATCGCGAATCAAAAATTACGCACACATGGTAAGCGGGCAGCCATTGCTATGCTTCACTCTCGATTAGACGAGGTTACGTCCGTCTTTTTTTTCAGGTCCGTGATCAGAGTATTAACAAGTGACAATACTAGTAAGTAATAGTAGTGTAGCGCTGTCCTACTGTAATACGTCTGCCTTTTATTGGAGACCAAGTTTAATGCGATCGTTACGAGCCGAGCGTCATAAACTAACTTTAACCAAGTGCCGGTTTTTTATATCTTCATCAAAGTTTTGCCAGTGTTGGTGAGATTGAAGATGTTCCTCTCAAGACAAGTTTCTTGTCGGTGAGAAATGTATTTTTTAAGTCAATAACTAGCGAACTCAACGGAAATCCTGGTGTTGATTGAAGTAAGGGTATTACCAACCAAGGGCTGAACTCGCTTATTGCTATTGTTTCTCCAAAATTACAACCAATTTATGAACATGATATTGTTGATTTTAGATGGCTGTAATAGGTCAAGCCGGTAACAAGCCTTACAACCGTGCACGACGTTGGCATTGAACTCCTTCCAGTTTACGGGTATACGACTTACAATGGCAGAAACTGTCGTTATTCAGTGGTGCCTGGCATCACCAGCAGGAGAAGGTTGTCTTGAAGCACTAGACTTTTGCATCATCTATAGCTTTTAGAATTGGTTGAAAATTATAAGAAATACTACTACAACTACATGCCCAAATGTAATGCTCAACTATATACTTTTTTCATCAGACTTTCAACTAGGGATTACGCATTGTGTCCATACTTCAGTAGTATTATGTAAATTACTGTATTGTAATATTTTTGTCATTTCACAAGATTTATGCCAACATAAACCTCTTATGGTCCTTAATACTCAAAGGCGAAGTATGTTATAACTGATACACAGAAATCCTTTTCACGCTCAGATGAAGAATAACAAAAAGCTGCCCTACAACTCATGTAGCCGTGAAGATTACACGAGCCGGCCATTTTGTTAGACGGTTCACTTTGAAAGTTTGTCCTTGTACGTCTGTTTGATCAGGTTCAGTTTTCTTATGTCTCTGCTAAGGTCAGGGAGGTAGGATTAGAGAACACTCATACAATTATAATTGGTAGTATATAGTATACTTTTTATGAAAAGTAAAAACTTCGTAAAGTAATTTTCACATTTTCTAAGTTTTTATGATTTTCATATTATATTTTGTTATATACTAATATTTCTTTGTGTGGTTGAAATTAAAAGAATATTAATACAAATACTTTTGGGTGCCATTAAAAGCGTCTAGCTAGTAGATGTTGGTGATAAAAACCGAGATTAAACATCTCAGCCTAACCTTGACGGGAGATTATATTTATTCTCAGGCATACGTTGCGCAGCTTGCTCCAACACTTGAAAATGCTTAACAAAATAAGCAAGCAAAAAGTTGGTTAACGAAAACTTGAAATGTGGTTTTACATTATACGACTCTTTATTTTATACAAAGGTATGTACACGTTTCTTTTAATACCGCTTCAAACAAAGTTAACAAGCGTGTAATTCCACGTTGGATCAGAACTAAAGGTATTTGCAGAGAAATTCGCTCGTATCTAACGTGGAAAAATGATTAAAGCCATTTTATGAAATAGAACTAGGCTTACGTCCGCGCGAATAACAAAACCGAGCGGGCTGTGCCTTGTTAGCGGCGCCGATCGGATTGAACATTCGCTTTGTACTCGCACTACGGGCTCCACGCCCGTATGAATAGCGTACGTACCTAGTGTACCTACACCTACTCGTAACACTATATACAAAAGGTTCGAGTTGCAGCGCCATGGAATCCCCCCGACCCTCCGACCACGAACATTTCCCCACCTTTTTTTTCATTTCATAGTCTATAGGAAAGTCTTATTTTGTTTTAATATCAGTTATTTATTGCTTTAATGTTTTAAATTCTTACCTTTTAAATGATGATTAGAATTTTGGAAAACATGTGATTCCTTTCTTTATGTAGGTACCTACTTTTGTTTTATTTGGACTCAAGATGTTTGGGTCCTTACTCATGGCCCGGAAATTAGCTTCACATATTACATTATTATGTACATTTGTAGCTTCCATTTTAATATCCTCCAAATGTAAGTAACCTTGAATGGTAACATGATGCAAAATATACACTCCGTGAAAAGAAATGTTACATTACGTGACAGTGAAAGCTGTCTCGCTAAATGTTACCACAGAATGTGTATGGTCCATACGGAACTATGGTCCATACGGAACTTTAATTTTATTTCCTACAAAGTTATTTCCAACAAAGTTTCAAAGATTGTTTCTAAGCCCTTGATGCTGGGTTTGTTTCGACTTAGTAACTTTAAATGCGGCCTCGAAACTATACCAAGTTACAATAGTAAATAATTTGGGAACCAAGCCGCGTTCCTGGGAGCGTATCGCGCGGCTCACGAATCTACGACGTAATTAAAAAACTTTGAAGATTAATTCCATTGCTCGGTATGTTTGGCCGACGTTCACTCGGTACCCCTCACTCACGTACAATGAAGTTCGTCCGAAGTTACAATAGCCGATCTTACCGTTTCTTAGACAATTATGCTACCGGGTTTATCCAATTCAGTCTTTTGTAACAACAGAATCTATGTTGCGGAGATTTTCTTTTATTTTATTGTTATTACGGAACTGGAGCGAACTTACTTCTTCGATGTTTTCAACTCGGCCCGTGTATATAATGGAATACAAAATGGTTTTATCCGAGTCGCGAAATTGTCGGGCGGCGGAATGCTGGCCTTTTAAGGGTTTCGTATTGTCGTTCGTTCGTAACGGAATCCTTAGTTTTGGATTACGTTAAACTTCTTATCTACGAACATTCAGTAGAAGTGGAAATTATATTTAGCGATGTATATATTCGTGGCCGTGAAGGACTCACTCCCACCCTTGAGGCTAACCTTGAAAATAACACAGTTTTATTAATACCTAATAAGCATTTGCCAACTTTTTCTGTACCTATTCGATAATGTACACACTGGTTTTGTATAGCTTGGTGCAACATTTGTATGTGAACAACTTTTATATTAACATTCCAGTATTTACTGGTATAATATTACAGTTTCACGATAAAAGAATTTCGGCATCTCGCCAGTCATCGTTGAAATTTAAAATAATAAAAATCAACGAATAAAAAACTTTATTCACAAAAGCCAAATAAAATATGCAAAGAAAAGCAAATTGTACCCATCCATGCGAAATCCGATCAAATTTGCATAAATTGGCTTTCTCCCAACTTATACAATACGGAAATTGTTATTCAAATGCAGTCAGTCAGTTGCATTTCCGCATGGATCATTTACAGTAGGTCTTCATCTCATAACTTTACATTGATGTGTCGCTGAATATGAGAAAAATACAATAAGGTGTCCGTACAGACAGGTAGCCTAACAAATAACAAAAAGTTACTTGAATCCAATTAAAAGATATCTTGTGTAACTGTACTGTTTTTGGACTTGTCAAAATTTTGATTTACGATGCAATTGTTGGCAATTTAGATTTAACGGTCAACTTAGTATCATAGCATGCATAAAAATACTACTCTTTGATCTTAACCAAAAAGCCGAGACGCTATGTCTGTCCGTGTGAAGCTATAAATGCCGCTAGGGCCAACAGCAACTGACCATTCGAAACAAAAACATAAAAAAAATAACTAACTACTAGACTTTCAAAAATATAAGAAGCTGTTATTCTCAAATCGTTCGTGCATTGAACTGACAAGGAAATCGTCGTTATTTATTAAATGCATTATAAAGTTATTCTTATTAATAATTTTATAGTTAAAAAAGTTGATAGATTAAAAAAAATGTGCAAATAAAGTATATCAGTTAAAGAATTTTGATTTCATTTGACAGTTACGAGTTAAGATGGGTCTTGACTAAATTTATTATCCCACGCTCACCAGGGGATCATCAGCTACGTACATGAGTTTTACTTAGAATAGAGCGAGACAGACAAATTTTAAAGGGTGTAAAAGAATCAAACGTATAATGTTGTCTTTGTCTTTAAAGGCCACCGCTTTCTGAGTTTTTTATGTGACTTGGTAGTAAGGATTTTTTTGTAATACGTACTTAACCGAATTAAAATACATTATCTCTATTTAGATGTAACAACTTTGTAATGTATACTTATGGTTATTTCTGTTGCGGTATGTCTAAAAATATGTATAACAAAAAACATTTATACAATAAAATACACAGCTACGAGGGAATTGAATTGCATAAACGATAAAATTACGATCAATTGATCAAAGTGCACATTATTCCATTTCCTAGACATTGCATTGTGACATTTATCTGTCGCGACCTACGGCCGGTCTCAATAATGTACTAACATTTAAAAAACTGTGGATAAAGCTACCATTAGTATGTTATCTGTCATATTTGTCAATTTTTGCGTCTCAATAACCTTCGGTGGATAAAAAATATCTACCGATGACATTGATCTACCGTTCGGAGGGCCAAGTTATACCGTAGGTATGTTGGTCCATACAAAAATAAATACTTGCGTCTCAATAACGCTTTGACCGCTAACTGTTGGTAATAGAAGTTACCAATTATCGGAGTTTTTCATGTCGCTCGATTTCGACGGATAATTGGTAAATTTCTCGTATTGTAAAGAAAATTTATGAAAAAATCATGAATTTATTAATCAGTGATGTGTGATTGTGAATTTTATGAAGCCTGTGTATTTGATTCCGCCTTTTTTAATACGGTACCAAGATCGTCGAAATTATCCTCGTATAAAATATATGACTGAATTGTGTGAATCCAATTTTGTTTTTAAACCTATATTCAGATTAAACATAATCTAAATTTTACTAACAAAAAATAACCGACTTCAAAATTACTCAAAAACTACTTATCAGATCTCATTCAAATTTAAGTGGGACCACATGACAAGCACCAGCTTTCGTTTAAAAAAAACAATCATCAAAATCGGTTCACCCAGTCGAAAGTTCAGAGGTAACAAACATAAAAAAAAATACAGTCGAATTGAGAACCTCCTCCTTTTTTTGAAGTCGGTTAAAAACGGCAGTGAATGAGAATTGAGGACAATTCCTATCTTTAAAATTTTAGGTAAGTAGGTAGGTATTTTAATAAAACAAGAACACTAAGCTTTTTAAGTTAGATATATTTTGAAATTATAACAAAAAAATTTCGCCTTTTCAGAAATAATGGGGTATCCCTGCTACATCAATAGCTATTGGCCTTATGTACTTCATCTTTTGTGAAAGGTCTGGACTTCATCTGCAAAGAAACTTCCTTTAGTACATTTGGCAACAATTTTTTTGTTTAAAAGCAAAAAAAAAGCAACAACCCATAACTGTCCCACTGCTGGGTTCCGGGTCTCTTCTCACAATGTGAGGGGTGTTAGGCCATATTCTACCACGCTGGCCAAGTGTAGATTGGTAGACTTCAACCATCTTTAAGAACTTTATGGAGAACTCTCCGGTGTGCTGGTTTTCTTACGATGTTTGTTGTTTTCCTTCACCGAAGCTAGTGATAATTAACTTCTAATACGCACATAATATTTGAAAATTATAGGTGCGTGCCAGGATTTGAACTCGGGCCCCGGACAAGTGGGAATAAACGCTTCGTTCGGGAGACCAACGTTCTAACCGCTAGGCTATCACTGCTACAATTACAACAATTTACAATTACTACAAATTTTTGTTTACTAAACATAATAATAATATATTTTATTTTATTAACAAATAAAGTCTATACTCACGGTAATTGTTGAACTGTGTTTCATTTATTTATAAAACTAATTAATGTTGCTAAAATTATGAGATTAAACACGTTGTTTATATTTTGGGTAACCAAACGACATAAACGAATGTCAAATGACAATAACATGTCATCGTTGTCTAGGAAACCTGTCAGTACTAAACGTCAAATGCTGCGTTTTGTTATTACTGAAGCATTGTTCCAGGTTACATTTATCATTATTTTATTAACTTCATCCGCGAAATTCACAATACATTTGGAACAAATTATCATTTTAATATTAAAATGAAATAAGTTTATAATCAAAAACACTGAGTTCCTTTTTATAATAAAAAGTATAAAAAGTATAAAAGTATAAAAAAATATATTGTTATGCGAAAACTAAATTTTGAGAGGGACGTAAAAACCAGAGGCAGAAATGTCACTGAAATATTATCTACCGATGATCTTACTTTTGTTTGCTTACTTTTGATTTGAGAGACGGCAGTTGCTGGGAGATCAATCATTACTTTTTATCTCTGTTATGTACCAGAGCTCAACTGATAGTATAATATTGAGACCGGCCGCTAGTCGACAACCATGAGAGAAAGCTTTACTTGAGGTTTTTATCTATGACAGTCCTTAGCTATATGTAGTTTGAGTTTATTATAAAGAAATAAAAAAGACTACTATAATGAGTTACAATGAAGAATGTGATGTTTTATTTTCGAACAATGTGAAATGTTACCATAGAGCCACAACAGCCCGGAGTCAATTTCTTCAAACGCAAGAAAGGAGCTGAGATACGTTATACCTGTCTCGGTTCTTTATGAAAGTGCTCCTCTCTGGCCAGGTGCCTATTCAAGACACATCGCTCGTGAACCATTCAGCGCACGTTTCACAATGCATAATAAATAAGCGCCTCCCGGTCCTGCACTCCTGGTGATATCTTAGAGCTCGTGTTTCCGTTAAAGCCTCTTCTTTCAAAACGGCTCAAGGCTTTGA
This sequence comes from Thymelicus acteon, assembly GCA_951805285.1. Taxonomy (NCBI): domain Eukaryota; kingdom Metazoa; phylum Arthropoda; class Insecta; order Lepidoptera; family Hesperiidae; genus Thymelicus; species Thymelicus acteon. The sequence goes on from OX638234.1 coordinate 13,409,113, forward strand.
ATAATAAAGTAGCTTAAACGATCTTCTTTTGATTTGAAAATTTCCTTCTGAAACTTTTAATATGTATATCGCTTTTGATAACTTTTGCAGTGCTAACTTTGATAGAATTAATATACCCATTAAGTCTATGTATTTTATTGAAGAACCCGAAGTTTTTTAACTTTTTATTTAAATGTTTAACAATAAAATCTAATTTTTGATAGTTTTAAATAAAAAACACTTGAATTAAAAGCACGCGCGCATTCAAAGATTCGAAAGCTTTATTGTAGCAGTCGTTGATAATACTTTCTCTCTTGGTTTCTCTTTTGGTGTTGAAGTAGGACCTTACCTTTGCTACTATTGCTACACCTATTTTAAAGTATTCATACATCTGTCCTCGTTTAGAAATTCGAAAGTAATACGCCGCAGAAGAAAATGATAGGAGAGTGTTATTATGTAAGATTAAGGGAGAATACGAGATCAGTTGCCCAAGTCAACTCAGTTGAACATTCATTAAGTCTAATTTCACTAGTTTCTAAGGTCGGCTAGTGCTGAAATTTAGACTATTCCAACTTTCCAGTTCGAGAGTTTAACTAGGTGGACATAATGTTGGGGAGAGTACAATTCGAAGTGCAGCTCTAGAACAGAATGCTGAGAAGCTTACTTGAAACAATTTGAGAGTCAACGCCGGGGAATATCTTTTGCTGACTTCTACTCGGACGCCACTTCGGCTATTGAATCGTTACCTGATAAAACGAGTGAGTTTAAAAATTTGGTTTAAAAGTTTCGAATGTGGTTACACGAGACTCAATAAAAAGATTATCTATACTTCTATACTAATATTATAAAGAGGAAAGATTGGTTGATTGTTTGCATTGAATAGGCTCCGAAACTACTGAACCGATTTGAAAAATTCTTTCACTGTTGGGAAGCTACACTATTTCCGGGTAACACAGGCTATATTATAAATCAAAAAATTAGGGATCCTTAAAAAATCTCCAATAATTTAACCCAAGGTGTAAAAAAAATAAGAAAACCGAAGCAAAGCGAGGGCGGTTACTCGTATTGTATATATAGTCACATAATCACAATAACATTTTATAAATGCTTATTCTTATTCTTTTCTTTCGGTTTGTTTAATTTTGTTACTAGGCCGCAATTTCGTGAATCTAGATATAAAATAATTATATATCAAAACAGTCATAACATTACCACAGTTACCACAAGTGTTAAGGTTCCTTAGTATTTACAAAAATTTACCTTTTATCCCACGAGAACAGATACATTAGCCGAAATGCATGCATCTTAACCGAATAATAAGACATTATTATATTATATAATCCTAGACTTACCACCTAGTGATCTATATAATTGTTCTCCCAGAAGGAGTTGAGATGGGACTTTGTTGTCTATGGCGGGTTTTCTCCATCCCCCCCCGACACCTCGGGAAAAATCTGACATTTCACATTTTCAAGATGGCGGCCGCTCTGTGATTTTCAACTTTTTTGTTTATGGCTTTTTGCGGAATTTTTTTGGGGCGTTTCGACAAGTTTTGGGGTCGATATACGAAAACTTTAGAAAAAATTGAAAAAACAAGATGGCCGCCGAGATATTCGAGTTTGAAATTTTTCGATTTTAGAGGTCACTTTGCGGGGTCGCATCGGGGTGGTTTTTCAACTTTTTTTAAATATTTTTTTAGTGTTGCCTTGAATGTATCCTCAATTTTGATATTTCGGGTATATTTATTTTTTTCACAAGATGGCGGACGCGGTGGCGGCCATTTTGAAAAATGTACGAAAAACGACGTTTTTTGGGTGAATTTTTCTTCGGGTTGGCAACATTTGAGCGGGTGTCTTTGTTCCGGGCGGATATGTAACTTGACCCAAAGTGTTGCCAGGTTGAGTTTTTTTTTCTTTTGTTGGTACATTTTTTTGGACTTTTTATTCAAAAATATGAAAAGTAGAAGGAGCAATATTTTTAATCAAAATGTCACACGGGCAAGCGTGTCGTGGTCGTCGTAATGACATTTGACCATTTTCGTCGATGTCGACTGGCAACACTGGCTGCTGGAATTTTTTTTTCGTTTTACGAAAAGTCGAATTGATCTCCCAGAAGGAGTGGTGGGGGGTGAGTACAATGTATGGGGGAATTTTTGGTTTGCCTCCGTGTCTATGGGAAAAATCCGACCTTTCAAAAATCCAAGATGGCGGCCGAGTCGAAATGACCAACTTTTTTTTTCACTATGCACCTACCCGAGATTGATGTCGTTTTCGGCTAATGTTAGAAAATGTGTTACGATGAAACTGGAAAAAAATAAAAAAACAAGATGGCCGCCGAGATATTTTACTTTAAAATTTTTCAATTTTGGAGGTGACTTTGCGGGGTCGGATTGCAATGGGTTTTCAACTTTTTTTCGCTTTTTTTTCTTAATTGCCTCGGGTCTATCCCCAATTTTGACGTTTGGGGTATATTTTTTTTTTCTTAAAGATGGCGGATCCCATGGCGGCCATTTTGCAAAATGTACAAAAAATTGCATTTTTTGAAGGAAAAATTTTTTAGGTTGGCAAAATTTGAGGGGGTCACTTTGTATTGGGCGGTTATGAGGCTTGGTCTGAAGTGTTGCCAGGTTACGTTAATTTTTTTTTCATTCATACATTTTTGTGAACTTTCTATTCAAAAATATAAAAAGTAGAAGGAGAAACATTTTTAATCAAAAAATTGCACCAAAAAATTTCTCGTGGCCGTCGTAATGACATTTGACCATTTTCATCAAAAATAACTGGCAACACTGGCTGCTGGATTTTTTTTTCACGTTTTTTCACATTTCGAATAGCCCAGCCGAAAGTATGGGTGGGGGGTAATAATAATGTATGGAGAAATTGCTTGACTATCTGTGGTTATTATAGGAAAAATACGACCATTCGAAAATTCAAGATGGCGGCCGCTCGGCAATTGTCAACTTTCTTTTTATTCTTGCCACCCACCCGACATTGGTGTCGTTTTCGGTTAATCTTGAGACGACAAATACGATGAAGTTAGAAAAAAATTAAAAAACAAGATGGCCGCCGAGATATTTTAGTTTGAAATTTTTCAATTTTCGAGGTGTCTTTGCGGGGTCGCATCGCGGTGGTGTTTTAACATTTTTGCGATATTTTTCCTCTGTTGGCTCTGGTCTATCCTTGATTTTGACATTTTAGGGATATTTTTTTTTTCGACAAGATGGCGGATCCTGTGGCGGCCATTTTGTAAAATGTACGAAAAATTGCATTTTTTGAAAGAAAAAATTTGTAGGTTGGCAACATTTGAGGGGCACACTTTGTATGGAGCGGTTGTGTAGCTTGACTGAAAGTGTTGCCAGGTTACTTTGATTTTTTTTTCATTCATACATTTTTGGGAACTTTCTATTCAAAAATGTAAAAAGTAGAAGGAGAAACAATTTTAATCAAAAAATTGCGCCACGGGATTTTTTGTGATCGTCATAATGACATTTGACCATTTTCATCTCAATCAACTGGCAACACTGGAGTCCAGAATTTTTTTCACTTTTCGAGTAGTTGAGCCGAAACTATAGATCAGGGGTATAAGAAATGTATGGGAGATATTTTTAAATTAGAATTTCCGTTTTGAAAAAACTATAAAAATTCAATGTTGCCATACAAAAAATAATAATTTTCATACAAATTTATTTTTGAATCGAATATTTCGTTATTATAATGTATGGGGCGTTTGTAGGCACTGATATTTTGTAAATTTTGGTGAAAAAAAATTCAATGTTGCCATACAAAAAATAATAATTTTCATACAAATGTATCCTTTTTTCGAATGTTTGAGGCTGTTGTTTCTATTGTATGTCTTTATAATGTATGAGGCGTTTGTAGGTACTAAAGGGCCGGACACGTTGGTGTAATCAATGTTTAGTGATGCCATACAAAAAATAATAATTTTCATACAAATGAATTTTTTGTATGTAATATTTCAGGCTTTTATCTCCTTTTGATGTCATTTAAATGTATATGACGTTTGTTGCTACTGATAGATCGGTCACATCCGTGTACACGTGTTTCATTGTTGCCATAAAAAATGAGAAACTTTCAGTGTTGCCATTCAAAAACAAGTATTTTTCATAAAAATCTATATTGAACATATCAAACTGTTGTTTGCATTCGATGCCTATAAAATGTATGAGGCGTTTATAGATGCAAATAGACTGCATAATATATGAGTGAAAAAAAAACGTGTTGGCATACAAAAAAATATTTTATTTTTCAATCTAGACAATAATATTAACGTGTAAACATTTAAAATCTCGAAAGATAATTTTAAGACATCATTCAAGATATTTTTTTGTACCATTATAGTGTTGTTATTATCTACTGGTCTGGTCTGATGTGATTGTCTGTTTCTTGACTCTCCTATCCGATAGTTTTGTGTGATTTTGTCATTTATATTAACTGGTCTCTACTCTGCCCTATACTGCTTTGAATAGTCATTATGTGTGTAGGCAAAATTAATTTTGAGTATACTTAATTATTTTAAAATCATAACTAAAAGGTGATAAATACTGGTTAGGCCCTACCTACTTACCTACTAATAGAAGCAAAAAACTTCTTTTATACCATTATATAGCAGCAATATACAGCACCACGACAGCGTACGATTTGTTTGTAAATCGTCTCGCATCTCAAGTGTTGCCAGATAAAGAAAAAATATGCACATTTTTTGCATTTGCATACATACTAAAATGGCAGCTAAAAATATAATAAAAAATAACGCGTTATGCATGACGCAGAATATCGGTTTAAGTCAGTTTTATTATTTTACTCAGCATTAAAAGAAACTTTTTTTTATGGAAATAGCCGGCAAACGAGCTGACGATCCACCTGATGGTATGTGGCTATCGTCGTCCATGGACATCAGCAACACCAAAGGCATCACCGATGCGTTGCCGGCCAAGAAAGAGAGAAGAAAAAGAAAGAAATAACTGGCTCTCAAGCCCCCAGCCGGAACACGACGAGTCGTTTGGCGGCTGACTCATGCTCAAGGGTGGTAGCTATCCAGGCGAACCCCATGGAGAAATAATAACAAACTGCATCATAATTGGTTTATTCATTTAGGAGATACGATGCTACAAACAGACAACCATACAAATCATAATTATAACAACCCTCTTTTCGCGTCTAGGATTAAAATATTGTACTAGCTTTTGCCCGCAGCTTCACCTGCCTAAATGACATTTTTCAACATTTTTTAGTTTTCACGAACTTTTCGGTGAGAGTTCTATCAAAATTGGTTCAGCCCATGGAATTTTGCGATAAAAAGTACCCTATGAGCTATTTCAGGTTATATTCTTTCCAAATTTGATCGAAATTCGTCCAGTGTTATTTGCGTGAAAGTGTAACTCTTAGGGGGTTAACAAAAATTATGTCTTAGTGCTCCCCTACACTCCCGAAGGAACATAATAAAATTATACATGCCAAAAGCTTCTTGCGCCCAGTAGCTTCGGCTGTGCGATTATAAATTGTAATGTAATGTCTTCAAAACACAAACAATACAAAACTGTCTTCAAATTTTTCCCTTACGACATTGCTTCTCACCACATTTCATTTTTCTTGATCAACCGGAACGCAAACTTAAGTCTTTAGTTAGGAGATAGGTTTTGATTAACTTGCGAGTGTCGAAAGAACTAAAAAAAAAAACATAACAAAGAGTTTTATCATTGCGTTGACTTTAAAAAGCTTAATTTTTTCACAACTCTAAGGGATTGCACAGCAGACCTAAGAATTGGATATTATTTTTTAAATTAATACCTCCACGTATTCCTTAGTGAAAAGTTTTTGACAGACACACATACAGACAGACGGACCTTTTACTTCAAAAGCAAAAATAGAACGGAAAAGGACCCTAAAAATAATAATATAAAATATACAAAAATATAAGCTACTGGCAGATACATTAAACATCCATACTAAAATATGCCCCTTATCCTGATAACAGATCCATTCCGTTATAAAAATCGTCCTACTTTTAGATGCAGGTCATAAACTATCTGTGAGATAAATTTCATCCGAATCCTTTTAGCCGTATTAGGGTGACTGAATAAAGACATCCAAATTTTCACTATAGTATGTTCGTAGGATTTGCATAATCTCCAAGTAGTTGATAAGTATTACAGTATAATAAAACTACTTTTTACAATGTATGAAATAAAACTATGTACCTATTTGACATATATATCAAAGTGCCATTCTTTAAGTAAGCTGAATTACAAGTCACATTATGATTTAATTGAGTACTTTTTTAAGTCTTAACATAGGCCCTTAGAAAGGATTCAACTCCGAAATACATCACACATGGATGGAGTTGTTAAATTATGGACTGGTTGTTAAATAGTAACATTCCCAAAATTAAGGATTATTATAAATGCCTCACCACTGAGGTGTTCCACTCTTTATCTCTGGAACCCATCATCAGATCCTTCCTATATTAAAGGAGGACTTGGATAGAGAATTAAGGGTACTGTAGTTGTAAGTTTGTCGACCATCACTAATTAACTATTTAAGCTAACATTTCCATGAGAGTTTTCCTTTGAAATTCATCATTTTAAATATTCTAACTGCCGTGGTCACATGTCCAACATCGACCATTTCGCTGGCACTACCCGAAAAAACTTATAAAGATTTTATTTTAACACTTTGTAATTTTGATAAATAAGTATGTGTATCCATGCCAAATTACAGCTTTCTAGCGCTAAGGATCTCGGCGCTATACTGCGGACGGACGGAGAGGCGGACATGTAGAAACTATTATTATTTACTAGCTGACCCGGCGAACTTCGTATCGCCTAATGCTAAATAAATTATCGCGTAATGAATGTAGGTTTAACAAATCAGAGATCATTAAATTTCCTCTCCCTCTCCCCGCTCCATCTCCCCTCTCCCCTCTCCATCTCCCCTTTCCCCTCTCCCTCTCCCTATCCCCTTTCCCCTCTCCCTCTCCCCGCTCCCTATCGCCTCTCCCCTATCCCTCACCCTCTATCTCTTTACTCTGCCCCTCTCCATCTCTCTCCTTCTTACTCTGCCCCTCTCCCGTCTCCTTCTCCCACTCCCTGTCTCTCTCTCCCTCTCGCTCTCCTCCCTCTCCCTCTCTCTCCTTCTTACTCTGCCCCTCTCCATCTCTCTCCTTCTTACTCTGCCCCTCTCCCTCTCTCCCATCTCCCTTTCCTGCTCCCTCTCTCTCCCACTTCACGTTCGTCTCCCGCTCCCAGTCCCTCTCCCGCGCCCAGTCCCTCTCCCACTTTCTGTCTAGCTCTTTCTCCCTCCCCGCTTTCTGCCCCTCTCCCTTTCCCTCTCCTCCCGCTCCTGGTCCCTGTCTCGCTTCCTGTCCCTCTCCCCTCCCCCTCCCGTCAAAAAAATAGTGTGAAGCCGAACATGTCGCAAAAAGACCCGTGAATCGAAGACCAATGAAATTTTAGAAAAAAAAACTATTTTTTTATTTGTTCTTTTGCGGAAGAAAAAGGCACGCGCGCTGCTTTAGCAGCGCGCGCCCCACGCAAAAACCTAGTTATAATATATAATCCTAGACTTACGGGGAGTGATCCATATAATTGTTCTCCCAGAAAGAGTCGAGATGGGACTTTGTTGTCTATGGCGGGTTTTCTCTATCCCCCCCCGACACCTCGGGAAAAATCTGACATTTCACATTTTCAAGATGGCGGCCGCTCTGTGATTTTCAACTTTTTTGTTTATGGCTTTTTGCGGGATTTTTTTGGGGCGTTTTGACAAGTTTTGGGGTCGATATACGAAAATTTTCGAAAAAATTGAAAAAACAAGATGGCCGCCGAGATATTCGAGTTTGAAATTTTTCGATTTTAGAGGTCACTTTGCGGGGTCGCATCGGGGTGGTTTTTCAACTTTTTTTAAATATTTTTTTAGTGTTGCCTTGAATGTATCCTCAATTTTGATATTTCGGGGATATTTATTTTTTTCACAAGATGGCGGACGCGGTGGCGGCCATTTTGAAAAATGTACGAAAAACGACGTTTTTTGGGTGAATTTTTCTTCCGGTTGGCAACATTTGAGCGGGTGTCTTTGTTCCAGGCGGTTATGTAACTTGACCCAAAGTGTTGCCAGGTTGAGTTTTTTTTTTCTTTTGTTGGTACATTTTTTTGGACTTTTTATTTAAAAATGTGAAAAGTAGAAGGAGCAATATTTTTAATCAAAATTTCACACGGGCAAGCGTGTCGTGGTCGTCGTAATGACATTTGACCATTTTCGTCGATGTCAACTGGCAACACTAGGTGCTGGATTTTTTTTTCCGTTTTACGAAAAGTCGAATTGATCTCCCAGAAGGAGTGGTGGGGGGTGGGTACGATGTATGGGGTAATTTTTGGTTTGCCTCCGTGTCTATGGGAAAAATCCGACCTGTCAAAAATCCAAGATGGCGGCCGAGTCGAAATGACTAACTTTTTTTTTCACTATGCACCTACCCAAGATTGGTGTCGTTTTCGGCTAATGTTGGAAAACGTGTTACGATGAAATTGGAAAAAAATAAAAAAACAAGATGGCCGCCGAGATATTTTACTTTAAAATTTTTCAATTTTGGAGGTGACTTTGCGGGCTTGGATTGCAATGGGTTTTCAACTTTTTTTTCCATTTTTTTTCGCTGTTGCCTTGGGTCTATCCCCAATTTTGACGATTGGGGTATATTTTTTTTTTCTTAAAGATGGCGGATCCTATGGCGGCCATTTTGCAAAATGTACAAAAAATTGCATTTTTTGAGGTAAAAACTTTTGAGGTTGGCAACATTTGAGGGGGTCACTTTGTATGAGGCGGTTGTGGGGCTTAGCTTGAAGTGTTGCCAGGTTACATTGATTTTTTTTTCATTCATACATTTTTGTGAACTTTCTATTCAAAAATATAAAAAGTAGAAGGAGAAACATTTTTAATCAAAAAATTGCACCAAACAATTTCTTGTGGCCGTCGTAATGACATTTGACCATTTTCATCAAAATTAACTGGCAACACTGGCTGCTGGATTTTTTTTTCACGTTTTTTCACATTTCGAGTAGCCCAGCCGAAAGTATTGGTGGGGGGTGATAATAACGTATCGAGAAGTTGCTTGACTATCTATGGTTATTATAGGAAAAATATGACCATTCGAAAATTCAAGATGGCGGCCGCTCGGCGATTGTCAACTTTTTGTTTATTATGGGCACCTACCCGACATTGGTATCGTTTTCGGCTAATCTTGGGACGACTAATACGAAAAAGTTGAAAAAATTTGAAAATACAAGATGGCCGCCGAGATATTTTAGTTTGAAATTTTTCAATTTTCGAGGTGTTTTTGCAGGGTCGCATCGCGGTGGTGTTTTAACATTTTTGCGATATTTTTCCTCTGTTGGCTCTGGTCTATCCTCAATTTTGACATGTTGGATATATTTTTTTTTCGACAAGATGGCGGATCCCGTGGTGGCCATTTTGTAAAATGTACGAAAAATTGCATTTTTTGAAGGAAAAAATTTGTAGGTTGGCAACATTTGAGGGGGTCACTTTGTATGGGGCGGTTGTTGGGCTTGATCTGAAGTATTGCCAGGTTACGTTGATTTTTTTGTCATTCGTACATTTTTGTGAACTTTCTATTCAAAAATGTAAAAAGTAGAAGGAGAAACATTTTTAATCAAAAAATTACACCACAAGATTTTTTGTGGGCGTTGTAATGACATTTGACCATTTTCATCTCAATCAAGTGGCAACATTGGAGTCCAGAATTTTTTTCACTTTTCGAGTAGTTGAGCCGAAACTATAGATCAAAGGTATAGAAAATGTATGGGAGATATTTTTAAATTAATATATTCGTTTTAGAAAAACTATAAAATTTCAGTGTCGCCATACAAAAAATAATAATTTTCATACAAATTCATTTTTCGATCGAATATTTCGTTATTATAATGTTTGGGGCGTTTGTAGGCACTGATATTTTGTAAATTTTGGTGAAAAAAAAATTCTGTGTTGCCATACAAAAAATTATAATTTTCATACAAATGTATTCTTCATTCGAATGTTTGAGGCTGTTGTCCCCATTTGATGTCTTTACAATTTATGAGGCATTTGTAGGTACTAAGGGACCGGACATGTTGGTGTAACCAATAAATAGTGATGCCATACAAAAAAAAATAATTTTCATACAAATTAATTTTTGAATGTAATATTTCAGGCTTTTGTCCCCTTTTGATGTCATTAAAATGTATACGACGTTTGTTGCTACTGATAAATCGCTCCCATAAGTGTAAACATGTTTCAGTGATGCTTTGAAAAATGATAAAATTTCAGTGTTGCCATATAAAAAATTATAATTTTCATACAAATGTATTCTTTATTCGAATGTTTGAGGCTGTTGTCCGCATTTGATGTCTTTACAATGTATGAGGCATTTGTAGGTACTAAAGGACCGGACACATTGGTGTAACCAATAAATAGTGATGCCATACAAAAAATAATAATTTTCATACAAATTAATTTTTGAATGTAATATTTCAGGGTTTTGTCTCCTTTTGATGTCATTAAAATGTATACGACGTTTGTTGCTACTGACAGATCGCTCACATAAGTGTAAACGTGTTTCAGTGTTTCTTTAAAAAATGATAAAATTTCAGTGTTGCCATACAAAAACAAGTATTTTTCATAAAAATCTATATTGAACATTTCGGACTATTATTTGCATTTGATGTCTATAAAATGTATCAGGCGTTTATAGGTGCAAATAGATTGCACATAATATGTCTCTCCCTCTCCTTCTCCCTTTCCCTCTCCCTCTCCCTTTCCCTCTCCTTCTCCCTCTCACTCTCCCTCTTGCTCTCCCTCTCCCTCTCGCTCTCCCTCTCGCTCTCCCTCTCCCTCTCGCTCTCCCTCTCCCTCTCGCTCTCCCTCTCTTTCTCCTGCTCCTGGTTCCTCTCGCTTCCTGTCCCTCTACTTTCCCCCTCCTGACCGTAAAGTCCTCTACACTTAATTTTTATTTCTCATTTTAAGCCATTGACTTATTCTATAGCAGCAGTATTCAACACTACGACAGTGTAAGATTTGTTTGTAAATCATCTCGCATCCTTGTCTGATGAAGAAAACCTCAAGTGTTGCGAAATAAATAAATATCAATTTAAGTCAGTTTTATTATTTTACGCCTAAACAGATCTTCAAAGATTGTAGTTAATAACCCTCTCAATCACCTTAGCATTAAAAGAAACTGCATCATAATCGGTTCATTCATTTAGGAGATACACATCAAAATTATAATACCCCTCTTTTTGCGTCGGGGGTTAAAATATATTGTACTAGCTTTTGCCCGAAAATTCGCTCGCGCCTGAATGACATTTTTCAAATTTTTTTTGGTTTTATCGAACCTTTCAGTGAAAGTACTATCAAAATTGGTTCAGTCCATAGAATTTCGCGATAAAAAGTACGCTATGAGCTATTTCAGATTATATTCTACCCGTTTACCAAATTTTATCGAAATCCGTCCAGTGTTATTTCCATGAAAGAGTAACAATCATGCCCCCCTTTTTTACCCCCTGGGGGGGGGGATTTTTACATAAATTATCTCTTAGTGCTCCCCTACACTCCCCAAAGAACATACATGCCAAATTTCAACTTCTTGCGCCCAGTGGCTTCGGCGCGATTGATTGTAAATTGTAATGTAATGTTACTACAAAACGGTCTTCAAGTTTTTCTGTTAAGAAATTCCTTCTCACCACAATTCATTTCTCTTGATCAACGGGAACATAAACTTAAGTCTTCATGGGATGGGCTTTGATTACCTTGCGAATGTCTAAATAACTAAAAATAATAGGACTTTTAAAAGCTTGATTTTTTCAGTACTCTAAGGGGTTGCACAGCAGACCTAAGAATTGGATACTAAGTTACTGGCAGATACATTAAACATCCATACTAAAATATACCCCATATCCTGATAGAACAGATCCATCCCCGTTATAAAAAGTGTCCTACCTTTAGATGCAGGTCATAAACTATCTGTGAGACAAATTTCATCCTAATCTGTTTAGCCGTATTAGCGTGATTGAATAAAGACATTCAAATTTTCGCTATAATATATTGGTAGGATTTACATGATCTCCAAGTACGTGATAATTATTTTACGATAATAAAACTACTTTTTAAAACGTATAAAATTTAACTATGTACCTTTATATCAAAGTGCCGTTCTTTAAATAAGTTGAATTACAAGTCACAAGTACTTTTAAAAACAGAATAGGATACACTTATTGTGAGACTGTTTACAGTTTACGTGTTGATCTAAGTATCATTCCCAAAAACGGATTATTATTCATGCCTCACCACTGAGGTGTTCCACTCTTTATCTCTGGAACCCATCATCCTTCCTATATATTTTTATTTTATTATATACATTTCTACAAATAAAGATATTTCATTTCATTTCATTTCATTCATTTTATATAAAGGAGGACTCGGGTAGAGAATTTAGGGTACTAAGTTTATCGACTATCACTTATTAACTATTAAGGTAACATTGCCATGAGAGTTTTCCTTTCAAATTCATCATATTAATTATTCTACTGCCGTGGATATTCACATGTCCCTCTCTCTCCCTGTCCCACACCCTCTCTCACTCCCTCTCCCTGTCCCACTACCTCTCCTTTCCCACTCCCTCTCCCTCTCCTTCTCCCTCTCCCGCTCCCTGTCCCTGCCCCTCTACCTCTCTCCCTCTTCCTCTCCCTGTCCCACTTCCTCTCCTTCTCCCGCTCCCGGTCCCTCTCCCGCTTCCTTTTCCCTCTCCCTCTCCCTATCCCTCTCCCTGTCCCTCTCCCTCTGCCCTCTCCTTGTCCCACTCCCTCCCTTTCTCCCTCTCCTTCTCCCACTCCCTCTCCTTTTTCCCACTCCCTCTCCTTCTCCCACTCCCTCTCCTTCTCCCGCTCCCTGTCCCTCTCCCTGTCTCACTCCCTCTCCTTCTCCTCCTCTCCCCCTCCCATCCGTAAAGCCCTCTGCAATAAACTCACTATATGCTTACATATTAATTTTCATATTTCTGAGTTAGAAAATGAGAAGTCCTAAAAAACTTGCAACCCCTTTATTTACCTCTTAAGGGATGAAATTACAAAAAAACCTGTTACAGTTAATTTTTGATTTGATTGACACCTTCCTGAGTTCGAAAATGTCCAAGTTGCGTACTAATTTATAACCCTTTAGTACGAGTATAGGGGATTAATTTTCAAAAAACAACTCTACAGTTACTTTTTGTTTCTAAGTATACGCTTACATAATTATAAATTTTCATATCTCTGAGTTCGGTATTGACGAAGTTCCGTACAAACTTACATCCCCTGGTTTTAACCATTTGGGGATGTAAAAAACCTGTGACAATAAATTTTTATTTCTAATAATAAGCTTATATAAATTTTCACATTACTGAGTTCAAAAATGACGTAGTTTCTTAAATATTTACAACCCCTTCGTTTTATCTCCCTCTCCCTCTCGCTCTCGCTCTCCCTGTCTCTCTCCCTCTCCTTTTCCCGCTCCCTGACCCTCTCCCTCTCCCGCTCCCGCTTTACGTCCCTCTCACTCTCCCGCTCCTTCTCCCGCTTCACGTCCCTCTCCCGCTCCCAGTCTCTCTCCCGCACCCTGTCCCTCTCCCATTTTCTGTCCCGCTCTTTCTCCCTCCCCGCTCCCTACCCCTCTCCCTCTCCTTCTCCCGTTCCCGGTCCCTCTCTCGCTTCCTGTCCCTCTCCCTCTTCCTTCAAGAAAATAGCGTAAAGCCAAACATATCGCAAACAGACCCCTGAATCGAAAAATAAATTTCGCATGTCAATGATCTTTTTGAAAAAACTATTTTTTTATTTGTTCTTTTGCGGAAGAAAAAGGCACGCGCGCTGCTTTAGCAGCGCGCGCCCCACGCAAAACCTAGTTATATTATATAATCCTAGACTTACCACTGACTCACCTATACAATTGTTCTCCCAGAAAGAGTTGAAATAGAATGATGTTGTCTATGGCGGGATTTCTCCATCCCCTCCAGTGAGTATGGGAAAAATCTGACATTTCATATTTTCAAGATGGCGGCCGCTCTGTGATTTTCAACTTTTTTGTTTATGGCTTTTTGGGGGATGTTTTTCGGGGGTTTTGACAAGTTTGAGACAAAATTTACGAAAATTTTGGAAAAAATTGAAAAAACAAGATGGCCGCCGAGATATTCGAGTTTGAATTTTTTCGATTTCAGAGGTGACTTTGCGGGGTCGCATCGGGGTGGTTTTTCAACTTTTTTTCAATGTTTTTTGTGTATTCGTTTGATTGTATCCTCGATTTTGATATTTTGGGGATATTTATTTTTTTGACAAGATGGCGGACGCGGTAGCGGCCATTTTGAAAAATGTACGAAAAACGACGTTTTTTGGGTGAATTTTTCTTCAGGTTGGCAACATTTGAGACGGTGTCTTTGTTCCAAGCGGTTATGTAACTTGACTCAAAGTGTTGCCAGGTTGAGTTTTTTTTTCTTTTGTTAGTACATTTTTTTGGACTTTTTATTCAAAAATATGAAAAGTAGAAGGAGCAATATTTTTAATCAAAAAGTCACACGGGCAAACGTGTCGTGGTCGTCGTATTGACATTTGACCCTTTTTTTCGATGTCGACTGGCAACACTGGGTGCTGGAATTTTTTTTTCGTTTTATGAAAAGTCGAATTGATCTCCCGGAAGGAGTGGTGGGGGGTGGGTACGATGTATGTGAGAATTTTTGGTTTTCCTCCTTGTCTATGGGAAAAATCCGACCTTTCAAAAATCCAAGATGGCGGCCGAGCCGAAATGACCAACTTTTTTTTTCACTATGCACCTACCCGAGATTGGTATCGTTTTCGGTTAATGTTGGGAAACGTGTTACGATGAAATTGGAAAAAAATAAAAAAACAAGATGGCCGCCGAGATATTTAACTTTAAAATTTTTCAATTTTGGAGGTGACTTTGCGGGGTCGGATTGCAATGGGTTTTCAACTTTTTTTCGATTTTTTTTCTTAGTTGCCTCGGGTCTATCCCCAATTTTGACGTTTGGGGTATATTTTTTTTTTCGACAAGATGGCGGACCCCGTGGTGGCCATTTTATAAAATGTACGAAAAATTGCATTTTTTGAGGTGAAAAATCTTGAGGTTGGCAACATTTGAGGGGGTCACTTTGTATCGGGCAGTTGTGGGGCTTGGTCTAAAGTGTTGCTAAGTTACGTTAATTTTTTTTTCATTCATACATTTTTGTGAACTTTCTATTCAAAAATATAAAAAGTAGAAGGAGAAACATTTTTAATCAAGAAATTGCACCAAAAAATTTTTCGTGGCCGTCGTAATGACATTTGACCATTTTCATCAAAATTAACTGGCAACACTGGCTGCTGGATTTTTTTTTCACGTTTTTTCACATTTCGAATAGCCCAGCCGAAAGTATTGGTGGGGGGTAATAATGATGTATAGGGAAGTTGCTTGACTATCTATGGTCATTATAGGAAAAATACGACCATTCAAAAATTCAAGATGGCGGCCGCTCGGCGACTGTCAAGTTTTTGTTTACATTGAGCACGTACCCGATATTGGTATCGTTTTCGGCTAATCTTGGGACGACTAATATGATGAAGTTAGAAAAAATTGAAAAAACAAGATGGCCGCCGAGATATTTTAGTTTGAAATTTTTCAATTTTAGAGGTGTCTTTGCGGGGTCGCATCGCGGTGGTGTTTTAACATTTTTGCGATATTTTTCCTTTATTGGCTCAGGTCTATCCTCAATTTTGACATATTGAAGATAATTTTTTTTTCGACAAGATGGCGAATCCTGTGGCGGCCATTTTGTAAAATGTATGAAAAATTGTATTTTTTGAAGGAAAAAATTTGTAGGTTGGCAACATTTGAGGGGGTCACTTTGTAAGGGGCGGTTGTGTAACTTGACTGAAAGTGTTGCCAGGTTACGTTGATTTTTTTTTCATTCATACATTTTTGTGAACTTTCTATTCAAAAATGTAAAAAGTAGAAGGAGAAACATTTTTAATCAAAACATTACACCACAAGATTTTTTGTGGGCGTTGTAATGACATTTGACCATTTTCATTTCAATCAACTGGCAACACTGGAGTCCAGATTTTTTTTCACTTTTCGAGTAGTTGAGCCGAAACTATAGATCAAGGGTATAGAAAATGTATGGGAGATATTTTTAAATTAATATATTCGTTTTAGAAAAACTATAAAATTTCAGTGTTGCCATACAAAAAATAATAATTTTCATACAAATTTATTTTTGGATCGAATATTTCGTTATTATAATGTTTGGGGCGTTTGTAGGTACTAACATTTTGTACATTTTGGTGAAAAAAAATTCAGTGTTGCCATACAAAAAAATATAATTTTCATACAAATGTATTCTTTATTCGAATGTTTGAGGCTGTTGTCCCCATTTGATGTCTTTACAATGTATGAGGCATTTGTAGGTACTAAGGGACCGGACACGTTGGTGTAACCAATAAATAGTGATGCCATACAAAAAATAATAATTTTCATACAAATTAATTTTTGAATGTAATATTTCAGGCTTTTGTCTCCTTTTGATGTCATTAAAATGTATACGACGTTTGTTGCTACTGATAGATCGCTCACATAAGTGTAAACGTGTTTCAGTGTTGCTTTAAAAAATGATAAAATTTCAGTGTTGCCATACAAAAACAAGTATTTTTCCTGAAAAATCTATATTGAACACGTCGGACTATTATTTGCATTTGATGTCTATAAAATGTATCAGGCGTTTATAGGTGCAAATAGATTGCACATAATATGTCTCTCCCTCTCCTTCTCCCTTTCCCTCTCCCTCTCCCTTTCCCTCACCCTGTCCCACTCCCTCTCCTTCTCCCTCTCACTCTCCCTCTTGTTCTCACTCTCCCTCTCCCTCTCGCTCTCCCTCTCCCTCTCACTCTCCCTCTCCCTCTCGCTCTCCCTCACCCTCTCCCTCTCCTGCTCCCGGTTCCTCTCGCTTCCTGTCCCTCTCCTTTCCCCCTCCCGACCGTAAAGTCCTCTACACTTAATTTTTATTTCTCATTTTAAGCCATTGACTTATTCTATAGCAGCAGTATTCAACACTACGACAGTGTAAGATTTGTTTGTAAATCATCTCGCATCCTTGTCTGATGAAGAAAACCTCAAGTGTTGCGAAATTAATAAATATCAATTTAAGTCAGTTTTATTATTTTACGCCTAAACAGATCTTCATAGATTGTAGTTAATAACCCTCTCAATCACCTTAGCATTAAAAGAAACTGCATCATAATCGGTTCATTCATTTAGGAGATACACATCAAAATTATAACACCCCTCTTTTTGCGTCGGGGGTTAAATTATATTGTACTAGCTTTTGCCCGAAAATTCGCTCGCGCCTGAATGACATTTTTCAAATTTTTTTTGGTTTTATCGAACCTTTCAGTGAAAGTACTATCAAAATTGGTTCAGTCCATAGAATTTCGTGATAAAAAGTACGCTATGAGCTATTTCAAATTATATTCTACCCGTTTACCAAATTTTACCGAAATCCGTCCAGTGTTATTTCCATGAAAGAGTAACTGACAGATACATTAAACATCCATACTAAAATATACCCCATATCCTGATAGAACAGATCCATCCCCGTAATAAAAAGTGTCCTACCTTTAGATGCAGGTCATAAACTATCTGTGAGACAAATTTCATCCTAATCTGTTTAGCCGTATTAGCGTGATTGAATAAAGACATTAAAATTTTCGCTATAATATATTGGTAGGATTTACATGATCTCCAAGTACGTGATAATTATTTTACGATAGTAAAACTACTTTTTAAAACGTATAAAATTTAACTATGTAAACTATGTAGGTGTAATACCTTTATATCAAAGTGCCGTTCTTTAAATAAGTTGAATTACAAGTCACAAGTACTTTTAAAAACAGAATAGGATACACTTATTGTGAGACTGTTTACATTTTACGTGTTGATCTTTTTTAAGTCTTAATAAAGGTCCTTAGAAAGGATCCAACTCCAAAATATATCACACATGGATGGAGTTGTTAAACTATGGAATGGTTGTTCAATAGTAACATTCCCAAAAACGGATTATTATTGATGCCTCACCACTGAGGTGTTCCACTCTTTATCTCTGGAACCCATCATCACATCCTTCCTATATAAAGGAGGACTCGGGTAGAGAATTTAGGGTACTAAGTTTATCGACTATCACTCATTAACTATTAAGCTAACATTGCCATGAGAGTTTTCCTTTCAAATTCATCATATTAAATATTCTACTGCCGTGGATATTCACATGTCCAACATCTACCATTTCGCTGGCACTACCCGAAAAAAATTATAAAGATTTTAGTTTACCACTTTTGATAAATAAGTATGAGTGTGTATTCATGCCAATTGCCAAATTACAGCTTTCTAGCGGTAAGGATCTTTGCGCTATGCTGCGGACGGACGGAGAGACGGACATGAAGAAACTATTATTATTTACTAGCTGACCCGGCGAATAGTGTTACTTTCAACTAAACTTTTATAGTTTTTGTTGGTTCATTAAATTCCCCCTCCTTCTCCCTCTCCCTGTCCCTCTCCCTCTCTTTCTCTCCTTCTCCCTGTCCCACTATATCTCTCCCTCTCCCTCTCATTCTCCCTCTCCCGCTCCCTGTCCCTTCCCCTCTACCTCTCTCCCTCTTCCTCTCCCTGTCCCACTCCCTCTCCCTGCCCCTCTCCCTCTCCCTGTCCCACTCCCTCCCCCACTCCCTCTCCCTGTCCCACTCCCTCTCCTTCTCCCACTCCCTCTCCTTCTCCCACTCCCTCTCCTTCTCCCGCTCCCTGTCCCTTTCCCTGTCTCACTCCCTCTCCTTCTTCTCCTCTCCCCCTCCCATCCGTAAAGCCCTCTGCACTAAACTCAATATATGCTTACATATTAATTTTCATATTTCTGAGTTTGAAAATGAGAAGTTCTAAAAAACTTGCAACCCCTTTATTTACCTCTTAAGGGATGAAATTACAAAAAAACCTGTAACAGTTAATTTTTGATTTGATTGACACCTTTCTGAGTTCGAAAATGTCCAAGTTGCGTACTAATTTATAACCCTTTAGTATAGGGGATTAATTTTCAAAAAACAACTCTACAGTTACTTTTTGTTTCTAAGTATACGCTTACATAATTATAAATTTTCATATCTCTGAGTTCGGTATTGACGAAGTTCCGTACAAACTTACATCCCCTGGTTTTAACCATTTGGGGATGAATTTCCAAAAAAACCTGTGACAATAAATTTTTATTTCTAATAATAAGCATATATAAATTTTCACATTACTGAGTTCAAAAATGACGTAGTTTCTTAAATATTTACAACCCCTTCGTTTTATCTCCCTCTCCCTCTCGCTCTCGCTCTCCCTGTCTCTCTCCCTCTCATTCTCCCTCTCCCTCTCCTTTTCCCGCTCCCTGACCCTCTCCCTCTCCCACTCCCGCTTTACGTCCCTCTCACTCTCCCGCTCCTTCTCCCGCTTCACGTCCCTTTCCCGCTCCCAGTCCCTCTCCCATTTTCTGTCCCGCTCTTTCTCCCTCCCCGCTCCCTACCCCTCTCCCTCTCCTTCTCCCGTTCCCGGTCCCTCTCTCGCTTCCTGTCCCTCTCCCTCTTCCTTAAAAAAAATAGCGTGAAGCCAAACATGTCGCAAACAGACCCCTGAATCGAAAAATAAATTTCGCATGTCAATGATCTTTTTGAAAAAACTATTTATTTATTTTTCCTTTTGCGGAAGAAAAAGGCACGCGCGCTGCTTTAGCAGCGCGCGCCCCACGCAAAAACCTAGTTATTATATTATATAATCCTAGACTTACCACTGACTCACCTATACAATTGTTCTCCCAGAAAGAGTCGAGATGGGACTTTGTTGTCTATGGCGGGTTTTCTCCGTCCCCCCCCGACACCTCGGGAAAAATCTGACATTTCACATTTTCAAGATGGCGGCCGCTCTGTGATTTTCAACTTTTTTGTTTATGGCTTTTTGCGGGATTTTTTTGGGGCGTTTCGACAAGTTTTGGGGTCGATATACGAAAACTTTAGAAAAAATTGAAAACACAAGATGGCCGCCGAGATATTCGAGTTTGAAATTTTTCGATTTTAGAGGTCACTTTGCGGGGTCGCATCGGGGTGGTTTTTCAACTTTTTTGCAATGTTTTTTGTGTGTTCGTTTGATTGTATCCTCAATTTTAATATTTTGGGGATATTTATTTTTTCGACAAGATGGCGGAAGCAGTGGCGGCCATTTTGAAAAATGTACGAAAAACGACGTTTTTTGGGTGAATTTTTCTTCGGGTTGGCAACATTTGAGCGGGTGTCTTTGTTCCAGGCGGTTATGTAACTTGACCCAAAGTGTTGCCAGGTTGAGTTTTTTTTTCTTTTATTGGTACATTTTTTTGGACTTTTTATTCAAAAATGTGAAAAGTAGAAGGAGCAATATTTTTAATCAAAATGTCACACGGGCAAGCGTGTCGTGGTCGTCGTAATGACATTTGACCATTTTCGTCGATGTCGACTGGCAACACTGGCTGCTGGAATTTTTTTTCGTTTTACGAAAAGTCGAATTGATCTCCCAGAAGGAGTAGTGGGGGGTGGATAAAATGTATGGAGGAATTTTTGGTTTGCCTCCGTGTCCATGGGAAAAATCGGAACTGTCAAAAATCCAAGATGGCGGCCGAGTCAAAATGATCAACTTTTTTTTTCACTATGCACCTACCCGAGGTTGGTGTCGTTTTCGGCTAATGTTAGAAAATGTGTTACGATGAAACTGGAAAAAAATAAAAAAACAAGATGGCCGCCGAGATATTTTACTTTAAAATTTTTCAATTTTGGAGGTGACTTTGCGGGGTCGGATTGTAATGGGTTTTCAACTTTTTACCGATTTTTTTTCTTAATTACCTCGGGTGTATCCCCAATTTTGACGTTTGGGGTATATTTTTTTTTTCGACAAGATGGCGGACCCCGTGGCGGCCATTTTATAAAATGTTCGAAAAATTGCATTTTTTGAAGGAAAAAATTTTCAGTTTGGCAACATTTGAGGGGGTCACTTTGTATGAGGCGGTTGTGGGGCTTAGCTTGAAGTATTGCCAGGTTACATTAATTTTTTTTTTATTCATACATTTTTATGAACTTTCTATTCAAAAATATAAAAAGTAGAAGGAGAAAAATTTTTAATCAAAAAATTGCACCAAACAATTTCTTGTGGCCGTCGTAATGACATTTGACCATTTTCATCAAAATTAACTGGCAACACTGGCTGCTGGATTTTTTTTTCACGTTTTTTCACATTTCGAGTAGCCCAGTCGAAAGTATTGGTGGGGGGTAATAATAATGTATCGAGAAGTTGCTTGACTATCTATGGTTATTATAGGAAAAATATGACCATTCGAAAATTCAAGATGGCGGCCGCTCGGCGATTGTCAACTTTTTGTTTATTTTGGGCACCTACCCAACATTGGTGTTGTTTTCGGCTAATCTTGGGACGACTAATACGAAAAAGTTAAAAAAAAATGAAAAAACAAGATGGCCGCCGAGATATTTTAGTTTGAAATTTTTCAATTTTCGAGGTGTCTTTGCGGGGTCGCATCGCGGTGGTGTTTTAACATTTTTGCGATATTTTTCCTCTGTTGGCTCTGGTCTATCCTCAATTTTGACATGTTGGATATATTTTTTTTTTCGACAAGATGGCGGATCCCGTGGTGGCCATTTTGTAAAATGTACGAAAAATTGCATTTTTTGAAGGAAAAAATTTGTAGGTTGGCAATATTTGAGAGGGTCACTTTGTAAGGGGCGGTTGTGTAACTTGACTGAAAGTGTTGCCAGGTTACGTTGATTTTTTTTTCATTCATACATTTTTGTGAATTTTCTATTCAAAAATGTAAAAAGTAGAAGGAGAAACATTTTTAATAAAAAAATTACACCACAAGATTTTTTGTGGGCGTCGTAATGACATTTGACCATTTTCATCTCAATCAACTGGCAACACTGGAGTCCAGATTTTTTTTCACTTTTCGAGTAGTTGAGCCGAAACTATAGATCAAGGGTATAGAAAATGTATGAGAGATATTTTTAAATTAAAATACTCGCTTTGGAAGAACTGTTAAATTTTAGTGTTGCCATACGAAAAATAATAATTTTCATACAAATTTATTTTTGAATCGAATATTTCGTTATTATAATGTATG
The DNA here is from genome assembly GCA_951805285.1 of Thymelicus acteon. Lineage (NCBI taxonomy): Eukaryota > Metazoa > Arthropoda > Insecta > Lepidoptera > Hesperiidae > Thymelicus > Thymelicus acteon. Next base: position 13,431,337 of record OX638234.1, read on the forward strand.
GGGCGTTTGTAGGTACTTACATTTTGAAAATTTTGCTGAAAAAAAATTCAGTGTTGCCATACAAAAAATTATAATTTTCATACAAATGTATTCTTTATTCGAATGTTTGAGGCTGTTGTCCCCATTTGATGTCTTTACAATGTATGAGGCATTTGTAGGTACTAAGGGACCGGACACGTTGGTGTAACCAATAAATAGTGATGCCATACAAAAAATAATAAGTTTTATACAAATTAATTTTTGAATTTAATATTTCAGGCATTTGTCTCCTTTTGATGTCATTAAAATGTATACGACGTTTGTTGCCACTGACAGATCGCTCACATAAGTGTAAACGTGTTTCAGTGTTGCTTTAAAAAATGATAAAATTTCAGTGTTGCCATACAAAAACAAGTATTTGTCATAAAAATCTATATTGAACATTTCGGACTGTTTGTATTTATGACTGTAAAATGGAAAATTGTTTATAGGTGCAAATAGACTCCACATTATATGTCTCTCCCTCTACTTCTCCCTCTCCCTCTCCCTCTCCCTCTCCCGCTCCCAGTCCTTCTCCCGCTTTCTGTCCTGCTCTTTCTCACTCTCCTGCTCCCTGCTCCTCTCTCTCCCTCTTCTGCTCTCTCTCCCTTCCCCTTCCCTTTCCCCTTCCCCTTCCCCTTCCCCTTCCCTTTGCCTTTCCCTTTCCCTTTCCCTTTCCCTTTCCCTTTCCCTTTCCCTTTCCCTTTCCCTTTCCCTTTCCCTTTCCCTTTCCCTTTCCCTTTCCCTTTCCCTTTCCCTTTCCCTTTCCCTTTCCCTCTCCCTCTCCCTCTCCCTCTCCCTCTCCCTCTCCCTCTCCCGCTCCCTCTCCCTCTCCCTCTCCCTCTCCCTCTCCCTCTCCCTCTCCCTCTCCTCCGTCTCCCTCTCCCTCTCCTTCTCCCTCTCGCTCTCCCTCTACCTCTCCCTCTACCTCTCCCTCTCCCTCTCCCTCTCCCTCTCCCTCTCCCTCTCCCTCTCCCTGTCCCTCTCCCTCTACCTCTCCTTCTCCGTCTCCCTCTCCCTCTCCTTCTCCCTCTTGCTCTCCCTCTCCCTGTCCCATTCCCTCTCCCTCTCCCTGTCCCTCTTCCTCTCCCACTCCCAATCCCTCTCCCGCTTCACGTCCCTCTCCCGCTCCCAGTCCCTCTCCCGCATCCGGGCCTTCTCCCACTTTCTGTCCCGCTCTTTCCTCCTCCCCGCTCCCTGCCTCTCTCCCTCTCTCTCTCCTCCCGCTCCCGGTCCCTCTCTCGCTTCCGGTCCCTCTCTCGCTTCCTGTCCCTCTCCCCCTCCAGTCAAAAAAATAGTTTGAAGGCTAACATGTCGCAAACAGACCCCTGAATCGAAAAATAAATTTCGCATGTCAATGATGTCTTTGAAAAAACTATTTATTTATTTGTTCTTTTGCGGAAGTAAAAGGCACGCGCGCTGCTTTAGCAGCGCGCGCCCCACGCAAAAACCTAGTTATATTATATAATCCTAGACTTACCACTGACTCACCTATACAATTGTTCTCCCAGAAAGAGTCGAAATAGAATGATGTTGTCTATGGCGGGTTTTCTCCATCCCCTCCAGTGAGTATGGGAAAAATCTGACATTTCACATTTTCAAGATGGCGGCCGCTCTGTGATTTTCAACTTTTTTGTTTATGGCTTTTTGCGAGATTTTTTTGGGGCGTTTCGACAAGTTTTGGGGGCGATATACGAAAACTTTAGAAAAAATTGAAAAAACAAGATGGCCGCCGAGATATTCGAGTTTGAATTTTTTCGATTTCAGAGGTGACTTTGCGGGGTCGCATCGGGGTAGTTTTTCTACTTTTTTTAAATATTTTTTGTGTGTTCGTTTGACTGTATCCTCAATTTTGATATTTTGGAGATATTTATTTTTTCAACAAGATGGCGGACGCGGTGGCGGCCATTTTGAAAAATGTACGAAAAACGACGTTTTTTGGGTGAATTTTTCTTCGGGTTGGCAACATTTGAGCGGGTGTCTTTGTTCCAGGCGGTTGTGTAACTTGACCCAAAGTGTTGCCAGGTTGAGTTTTTTTTTCTTTTGTTGGTACATTTTTTTGGACTTTCTATTCAAAAATATGAAAAGTAGAAGGAGCAATATTTTTAAACAAAATGTCAGACAGGCAAACGTCTCGTGGTTGTCGTAATGACATTTGACCATTTTCGTCGATGTCGACTGGCAACACTGGCTGCTGGAATTTTTTTTTCGTTTTGCGAAAAGTCGAATTGATCTCCCGGAAGGAGTGGTGGGGGGTGAGTACAATGTATGTGAAAATTTTTGGTTTGCCTCCGTATCTATGGGAAAAATTCGACCTTTCAAAAATCCAAGATGGCGGCCGAGTCGAAATGACCAACTTTTTTTTTCACTATACACCTACCCGAGATTGGTGTCGTTTTCGGCTAATGTTGGGAAACGTGTTACGATGAAATTGGAAAAAAATAAAAAAACAAGATGGCCGCCGAGATATTTTACTTTAAAATTTTTCAATTTTGGAGGTGACTTTGCGGGGTCGGATTGCAATGGGTTTTCAACTTTTTTTCGATTTTTTTTCGCTGTTGCCTCGGGTCTATCCCCAATTTTGACGATTGGGGTATATTTTTTTTTTCGACAAGATGGCGGACCCCGTGGCGGCCATTTTATAAAATGTACGAAAAATTGCATTTTTTGAAGGAAAAAATTTTCAGTTTGGCAACATTTGAGGGGGTCACTTTGTATGAGGTGGTTTTGGGGCTTAGCTTGAAGTGTTGCCAGGTTACATTGATTTTTTTTTCATTCATACATTTTTGTGAACTTTCTATTCAAAAATATAAAAAGTAGAAGGAGAAACATTTTTAATCAAAAAATTGCACCAAAAAATTTCTCATGGCCGTCGTAATGACATTTGACTATTTTCATCAAAATTAACTGGCAACACTGGCTGCTGGATTTTTTTTTCACGTTTTTTCACATTTCGAATAGCACAGCCGAAAGTATGGGTGGGGGATAATAATAATGTATGGAGAAGTTGCTTGACTATCTATGGTTATTATAGGAAAAATACGACCATTCGAAAATTCAAGATGGCGGCCGCTCGGCGATTGTCAACTTTTTGTTTACTTTGAGCTCCTACCCGACATTGGTATCGTTTTTGGTTAATCTTGAGACGACAAATACGATGAAGTTAGAAAAAAATAAAAAACAAGATGGCCGCCGAGATATTTTAGTTTGAAATTTTTCAATTTTCGAGGTGTCTTTGCGGGGTCGCATCGCGGTGGTGTTTTAACATTTTTGCGATATTTTTCCTCTATTGGCTCTGGTCTATCCTCAATTTTGACATGTTGGATATATTTTTTTTTTCGACAAAATGGCGGATCCCGTGGTGGCCATTTTGTAAAATGTACGAAAAATTGCATTTTTTGAAGGAAAAAATTTGTAGGTTGGCAACATTTGAGGGGGCCACTTTGTATGGGGCGGTTGTTGGGCTTGGTCTGAAGTATTGCCAGGTTACGTTGATTTTTTTGTCATTCGTACATTTTTGTGAACTTTCTATTCAAAAATGTAAAAAGTAGAAGGAGAAACATTTTTAATCAAAAAATTACACCACAAGATTTTTTGTGGGCGTCGTAATGACATTTGACCATTTTCGTCTCAATCAACTGGCAACACTGGAGTCCAGAATTTTTTTCACTTTTCGAGTAATTGAGCCGAAAGTATAGATCAAGGGTATGAAAAATGTATGGAAAATATTTTAAAATTAAAATATTCGTTTTGGAAAAACTTTAAAATTTTTGTGTTGCCATACAAAAAATAATAATTTTCATACAAATTTATTTTTGAATCGAATATTTCGTTATTATAATGTATGGGGCATTTGTAGGTATTGAGATTTTGTAAATTTTGGTGAAAAAAAATTCAGTGTTGCCATACAAAAAATTATAATTTTCATACAAATGTATTCTTTATTCGAATGTTTGAGGCTGTTGTCCCCATTTGATGTCTTTACAATGTATGAGGCATTTGTAGGTACTAAGGGACCGGACACGTTGGTGTAACCAATAAATAGTGATGCCATACAAAAAATAATAATTTTCATATAAATTAATTTTCGTATGTGATATTTCAGGCTTTCGACTCCTTTGATGTCATTAAAATGTATACGACGTTTGTTGCTACTGATAGATCGGTCACATCCGTATAAACGTGTTTCAGTGTTGCCATAAAAAATGAGAAACTTTCAGTGTTGCCATACGAAAACAAGTATTTTTCACAAAAATCTATATCGAACATTTGGGACTGTTGTTTGCATTTAATGTCTATAAAATGTATGAGGCGTTTATAGGTGCAAATAGACTGCACATGAAATGAGTGAAAAAAATCCGTGTTGGCATACAAAAAAATACAATCTTGAAAAAAATTAACGTGTACACATTTAAAATCTCGAAAGATAATTTAAGACATCATTCAAGATATTTTTTTTACCATTATAGTGTTGTTATTATCTACTGGTCTGGTCTGATGTGATTGTCTGTTTCTTGACTCTCCTATTCGATAGTTTAGTTTGATTTTGTCATTTATATTTACTGCTCTCTACTCTGCCCTATACTGCTTTGAATAGTCATTATGTGTGTAGGCAAAATTAATTTTGAGTATAATTATTTTTAAATCATAACTAAAAGGTGATAAATACTGGTTAAGCCCTACCTACTTACCTACTAATAGAAGCAAAAAGCTTCTTTTATACTATTCTATAGCAGCAATATACAGCACCACGACAGCGTACGATTTGTTTGTAAATCGTCTCGCATCTCAAGTGTTGCCAGATAAAGAAAAAATATACACATTTTTTGCATTTGCATACATACTAAAATGGCAGCTAAAATATAATATAAAATAACGCGTTATGCATGACGCAGAATATCGGTTTAAGTCAATTTTATTATTTTACTCCTAAACAGTTTTTAATAAATCATAGTTAAGAACCTCAGCATTAAAAGAAACTTTTTTTTTGTGGAAATAGCCGGCAAATGAGCTGACGATCCATCTGATGGTAAGTGGCTATCGTCGCCCATGGACATCAGCAACACCAAAGGCATCACCGATGCGTTGCCGGCCAAGAAAGAGAGAAGAAAAAGAAAGAAAGAACTGGCTCTCAAGCCCCCAGCCGGAACACGACGAGTCGTTTGGCGGCTGACTCATGCTCAAGGGTGGTAGCTATCCAGGCGAACCCCATGGAGAAATAATAATAAACTGCATCATAATTGGTCTATTCATTTAGGAGATACGATGCTACAAACAGACAACCTTACAAATCATAATTATAACAACCCTCTTTTCGCGTCTAGGGTTAAAATATTGTACTAGCTTTTGCCCGCAGCTTTACCCGCCTAAATGACATTTTTCAACATTTTTTAGTTTTCACGAACCTTTCAGTGAGAGTCCTATCAAAATTGGTTCAGCCCATGGAATTTTGCGATAAAAAGTACCCTATGAGCTATTTCAGGTTATATTCTTTCCAAATTTGATCGAAATTCGTCCAGTGTTATTTGCGTGAAAGAGTAACTCTTAGGGGGTTAACAAAAATTATCTCTTAGTGCTCCCCTACACTCCCCAAGGAACATAATTATATATGCCAAAAGCTTCTTGCGCCCAGTAGCTTCGGCTGTGCGATTGTAAATTGTAATGTAATGTTACTACAAAACGGTCTTCAAATTTTTCCCTTACGACATTGCTTCTCACCACATTTCATTTTTCTTGATCAACCGGAACGTAAACTTAAGTCTTTAGTTAGGGGATAGGTTTTGATTAACTTGCGAGTGTCGAAAGAACTAAAAAAAAAGCATAACAAAGAGTTTTATCATTGCGTTGACTTTTAAAAGCTTAATTTTTTCACAACTCTAAGGGATTGCACAGCAGACCTAAGAATTGGATATTATTTTTTAAATTAATACCTCCACGTATTCCTTAGTGTAAAGTTTTTGACAGACACACATACAGACCGACGGATCTTTTACCTCAAAAGCAAAAATAGAACGGAAATGGACCCTAAAAATAATAATTTAAAATATAAAAAAATATAAGCTACTGGCAGATATATTGAACATCGATACTAAAATATGCCCCATATCCTGATAACAGGTCCATTCTGTTATAAAAATCGTCCTACTTTTAGATGCAGGTCATAAACTATCTGTGAGATAAATTTCATCCGAATCCGTTTAGCCGTATTAGCGTGACTGAAGACTAAAGACTAAAGACATCCAAATTTTCACTATAATATGTTCGTAGGATTTACATAATCTCCAAGGAGGTGATAAGTATTACAGTATAATAAAACTACTTTTTACAATATATGAAATAAAACTATGTACTTATTGTACCTATATATCAAAGTGCCATTCTTTAAGTAAGCTGAATTACAAGTCACATTATGATTTAATTGAGTACTTTTTTAAGTCTTAATATAGGCCCTTAGAAAGGATTCAACTCCGAAATACATCACACATGGATGGAGTTGTTAAATTATGGACTGGTTGTTAAATAGTAACATTCCCAAAATTAAGGATTATTATAAATGCCTCACCACTGAGGTGTTCCACTCTTTATCTCTGGAACCCATCATCAGATCCTTTCTATATTAAAGGAGGACTTGGGCAAGGCCGTCTTTAACCTACTGGAGGCCCTGGGCATATTACGATAATGGGGCCCCTATGACTTTGACAAAACACTGTTGTTAGAATAAACAAAGAAAGTAGATAAGCAAGCCTCTAGATTTATGCAAAAGTTATAAGCGAATTGGTATTGTAGTCAGTAATTTTGGTTCGATTTATTCGAATTAAAAAGTTTTTCGGTAATAAATATCGGTTATCGTTTAGTGATCTGGCAGGAACTAGGGGGCCCCTGTCGATCACGGGGCCCTGGGCACGTGCCCAGAGTGCCCAGTGGGACAGAGGGGTCTGGACTTGGGTAGAGAATTTAGGGTACTGTAGTTGTAAGTTTGTCGACCATCACTAATTAACTATTTAAGCTAACACATCCATGAGAGTTTTCCTTTGAAATTCATCATTTTAAATATTCTACTGCCGTGCTCACATGTCCAACATCGACCACTTCGCTTGCACTACCCGAAAAAACTTATAAAGATTTTATTTTACCACTTTGTAGTTTTGATAAATAAGTATGTGTATCCATGCCAAATTACAGCTTTCTAGCGCTAAAGGTCTCGGCGCTATACTGCGGAGGGACGGAGAGGCGGACATGTAGAAACTATTATTATTTACTAGCTGACCCGGCGAACTTCGTATTGCCTAATGCTAAAATTAACGCGTAATGAAAGTAGGCTTAACAAATCAGAGATAATTAAATTTCCTCTCCCTCTCCCCGCTCCATCTCCCCTCTCCCTCTCCCCTCTCCCCTCTCCCTCACCCTCTCTCTCCTTACTCTGCCCCTCTCCATCTCTCTCCTTCTTACTCTGCCCCTCTCCTTCTCTCCCGTCTCCTTCTCCCACTCCCTGTCTCTCTCTCTCCCTCTCGCTCTCCTCCCTCTCCCTCTCTCTCCTTCTTACTCTGCCCCTCTCCATCTCTCTCCTTCTTACTCTGCCCTCTCCCTCTGTCCCATCTCCCTTCCCTGCTCCCTCTCTCTCCCACTTCACGTTCGTCTCCCGCTCCCAGTCCCTCTCCCGCGCCCAGTCCCTCTCCCGCTTTCTGTCTCAATCTTTCTCTCTCCCCGCTTTCTGCCCCTCTCCCTTTCCCTCTTCTCCCGCTCCTGGTCCCTGTCTCGCTTCCTGTCCCTCTCCCCTCCCCCTCCCGTCAAAAAAAATAGTGTGAAGCCGAACATGTCGCAAAAAGACCCGTGAATCGAAAAATCGAAATTTCTCAGACCAATGACATTTTTGAAAAAAAAAGCTATTTTTTTATTTGTTCTTTTGCGGAAGAAAAAGGCACGCGCGCTGCTTTAGCAGCGCGCGCCCCACGCAAAACCTAGTCTATATATATAAAATTGAAAAGCGACACACCGCTGATTAAACAAAAAATCTCAGAAACTGCCGAACCGATTAAGATGAAATTTGGTAGGTAGATAGTTCCTGCTAAGGAGACGTCCACTAAGAACGGATTTTTGGAAATTCATCCCCTAAGGGGTACAAATAAGGGTTAGAAGTCATTTTCATACAAACCAACTTCGTCAGTTTTAGAGTTATAAATATGAAATTTTTTATGTTAGTTTATAGTAATAAACAAAAGTTAACTTTAACACATTTTTTGGAAAATCATCCCTTAAAGGGTTAATTTCTTCAATTTAACTTAGTACGCAACTTCGTCATTTTTGAAGTTAAAAACATGAAAATTTATATATTAGTTCAAAATTAGAAACAAAATTTAAGGGTTATGTGTTTTTTTGGAAAATCAACCCCTAAAGGGTCGAATAAGGTTGTACAAGTTTGTATGGGAACTTCGTCAGTTTTGAAGTTAGAAGGGTGAAAATTTATATATAAGCTTATAGTTAGACACAAAAAATAACTGTATCACTGTTTTCTCGAAATTCATCCCCTAAAAATAGGGGTTGGAAGTCTTTTACATGTAAATCAGCTTCGTCAGTTTTAGAGTTATAAGTATGAATTTTTTTATGTAAGTTTATAGTAATAAACAAAAGTTAACTATAACAAGTTTTTTTGAAAATCATCCCTTAAAGGGTTAATTTAATGAATGGTACTTAGTAGGCAACTTCGTCATTTTTCAAGTTAAAAACATGAAAATTTACATATTAGCTCCAGACTAGAAACAAAATTTGTAAGTATGTATTATGTTTATTTGGAAAATCATCCCCTAAAGGGTTAATTAAGACGGCGCAAATTAGTATGGCAACTTCGTCAGTTTTGAAATAAGAAGGGTGAAATTTTGTATAAAAGCTTATAGTTAGACACAAAAAATATCTGTATCACTGTTTTCTCGAAATTCATCCCCTACAAATAGGGGTTGGAGGTCATTTTCATACAAACCAACTTCGTTAGTTTTTGAGTTGTAAATATGAAATTTTGTATGTAAGTTTATAGTAATAAACAGAAATTAAGTTTAACAATTTTTTTGGAAAATCATCCCTTAAAGGGTTAATTTAATGGATGGTACTTAGTAGGCAACTTCGTCATTTTTTAAGTTAAAAACATGAAAATTTACATATTAGCTCCAGTTTAGAAACAAAGTTTGTAAGTATTATGTTTTTTGGAAAATCATCCCGTAAAGGGTTAATTTAGACGGCGCAATTTAGTATGGTAACTTCGTCAATTTTGAAGTAAGAAGGGTGAAAATTTGTATATAAGCTTATAATTAGACACAAAAAATAACTGTACCACTGTTTTCTCGAAATTCATCCCCTAAAAATAGGGGTTGGAAGTCATTTACATACAAATCAACTTCGTCAGTTTTAGAGTTATAAATATGAAAAATTTATGTAAGTTTATTGTTATTAACAAAAGTTTAAATTTAGCTAAAAATCATCCCTTAAAGGGCTAATTTACTTACTACGCAACTTCGTCATTTTTGAAGTTAAAAACATAAAAAATTATATATTAGCTCAAGATTAGAAAGAATCAGTAATGTGTTTTTATTTTTGGAAAATCCTCCCCTGAAGGGTTAATTAATTAGGAAGTGCAAGTTAGTATGGCAACTTCGTCAGTTTTGAAGTAAAAAACTTGAAAATTTATATATTAGTTCAAGATTGGAAAGAAAATTTAAAAATTATGTTTTTTTTTTTGAATATCAACCCCCAAAAGGTTGAATAAACTTATGCAAGTTGGTATGGCAACTTCGTCAGTTTTGAAGTAAGAAGGGTGAAAATTTGTATATAAGCTTATAGTTAGACACAAAAAATAACTGTACCACTGTTTTCTCGAAATTCATCCCCTAAGAGATAAATAAAGAGGTTGCAAGTTTTTCCAGAACTTTGTCAATTTCAAACTCAGATATATGAAAATTAATATGTAAGCTTATAGTGAGAAACAAAAAATTTGTGTAGAGGACTTTACGGACGGGAGCGGGAGGTGAGAGGAAGCGAGAGAGGGACCGAGAATGGGAGAGGGAGAGGGACAGGGAGCGGGAGAGAGAGAGGGAGAGGGAGAGGGACAGAAAGCGGGAGAGGACCCGAGAGCGGGAGAGAGAGAGGGACAGGGGGCGGGAGAGGGAGAGAGACAGGGAGCGGGAGAGGGAGAGAAAAGGACAGGGGTATTATTGTCTGTTTGTTTGAACTGATTTCGACGGAAATTAGTTAAGTTATTCCTTATACTTTGGATCACGTTTTAAAAAACTTTTCATCGCGATTAAATTAAAAGTTTTCCCGGGAAACAAGATGAAACTTAGTATGGAATATTTTTAAAATACCAACGTCTTGCTTTAAATTTGAAACAAACGTTCTTCATTTAATTGATGAAATACATATTGTTTTCGAGTTTTTCAAAATTTTTCATGGAAAATAAAAACAAATTAATGTTAATGTTGTTTATTTTTCAAAATCCGTACCCGGAGGAATGATTTGTGATTGTATCGTAGGTTTCAGTATATAAATTCCAAAAATATAAGTACTTCAATATAAATTAACCTGTTTTTAAATTTTCATCTGCAAGGGGTACAAATATGATAAGAATAAATTCCGCATGCGAAGCTGCGGGCAACAGCTAGTTCTTTATAGACGGGAAATTTTAGCGAGCTGTCGCCCTCGCGAAGTTCACCGGCTGCCGGCATACTTGTTTGTTGGCCGGGCTCCGCGGGAACTTGATTCGACTTTAATTATCTACGTACACGCCACTGATCCCTTCCGACCGGGATAACGTATGTGGGTTACGTTTGTTTTGTTATTGGTTCATTGTGTTTGTTATTGTAACGGAGTGGTTGAGAGCGGGGAGCGGTCAGGTGAGTTGAATAGTTGTGCTTAGTTGTACATAGTTGTACATAGGCGATGGGAACACTTAGTTGTGCCGTACCACTAGTTGTGCGTACGTAGTTGGTCCGTTAGGAAACCGCGGAGAAAAGGTGAGGTAAGGAGAGGTGAGGAGAGGATAAGAGAAGTTAAGTAAGAGGACGGAGACTGGATAGACGAGGTGAAAGTTACTGGAGGGCGAGCAGGCAGTTTTGTAAAGAAGACAAATAATAAAACAATGGATAAATATTTGTCAATGTGGTCAGTAAATAAAATTATTGAGAAGACTTCGTGTAGTCATCGCGTTTCATTTATCACATTAAGTTTACCGATGTGTGTCGAACAAAGTTATGTCTGCAGCAGCGTAACGAACAAACAATACAGAACTTTTGAAGATTTTTCATCCGAAACCAACGGACCTTTGATCATTTTGACCTAATTTGTTGACATACATGACAATATTTCTATCCAACGTCACCTTAACGCTTCCCGCCCACGTCCGATAATCGGTGACCGCTTTTTTGTAGGAGAAAAATAGAACGTACTGATAGCAATAGTCGGTCAAAAAGTCGGTCAGAAATAATATGGAAGAAAAAATCGGCCCGAATATCGGTCCTACAAAAAGACTGACGTGGGCGGGAAACGTTATGTTAAAGATCTAGAGAGACTTATTTCTTTAAGCATCTTTTGTGTGAACTATTTTAACTCTAGTTACCCGTGTAACATAAGTCTGAAAAGTTTGAACAGTTATCATCCGAACACGCGTTACGAGCTACAGCGTAGAGGCGTCGTAGCAGCTATCCATTACTCGCTACGGCGCCGCGACGGCGCGGCGGGGCGGCGGGCGTCGCGTGACGTCACTTAGGTCCTTGCCTCGAGCTCCTTAAACTGCGTAGGTGTAGAAATAACACTGAACTTATTCGTACATCCAAAACTTAAATAGGTTGCACTTGAAATTATATCGTTAAGCAATATAAATGTTACGGTATTACTTGGGTAGACACCCAAGTAATATAGTATACGTCACTCTTTAACTAGTTGGAAAAAGTTGGAGTTAACTATTATAGTTAAGTGAACCAATCACAGACATTGTAGGAAAACCCCTTGTGGGCTATCAAAATGTTAAGAAGTCCACCAAAATTATTAGGATTTCTGAAGGTTCTGATGTTGTGAGCTGGTCTCTCTGGAGCCGCCGAAGGATGTTAGGAATCAGACTGATTATCAAAATGTGTGTCGGTGCGCAGGTATGACATCCGGACAAAACGAAATGTCGGCTCCCTGTTTTATACTGATACTGTAGTTCTGACGATTGTTCGTTGCTGGGCCACCAGACGGGCTCGGCAGGATCGCAGGTCGCGGGACTGATTAATTAAAAACTGAGAACTGAATTCTGATCACTTTATATTTTTCTGAACTTGATACAATTATAATTTTCTGACCTTAGAACTGAATACAACCGTTCGGTACGAGATTCGCCGGAACAGGGGGCGAACACAGATTAGTTACAACGCATAGAACAACTGACACAGATTATTATTACGGCTTTCTACTGAATGCACTTAGATAATTAATGATAACATGTGAATTTGCGTGAACAGACATATTATATCTTATACAGTAGGTGAACGAAAACTTGCCCAGGTGATGAATAATGGTCACTGCCAAACATTGTAACTGATCACAAAATACATTTCCTTCTATCACTGTAAAAATAAACTCTTATACGAAACGCGCTTTTAAGGCAGAATTGTAATGAATTTTATCCACTATATGACGTTAAAGTACAACCCAGGTTGCTTAAATCAGTGTATACGATCAAAGCAACGGCTGTGAGCGCTCCATTAAAGATTAGCTACTTAATAAAAGTAGACTATAGCTAAGAGTAATGGCGTTTCGCGCTAATGCAGTTATTATTAGCGCTCGCAAGCCCCCGTTCAAGCTGGGACGGGGCTTAGCTCAGCGCTGCTTACGCTAAGCGGATCAGGCGCCTGCATTTAATTACTGTTGGCTCGGGTACAGAACTAAGGAAGTACGCTGATGCAGTATAGAGCAATATCCAATATAGGCCTGCTGGCTGGTTGGCTTCAACCCATTAACGGCCTACTACTGAGCACGGGTCTCTCCTCTTGAGGAGGCCTAGAGCATACTCCACCACGCTGCTCTAGTGCGGATTGGTGGAGGGGTTAGTGGCCAACTCAATTGTCGAAAGTTTTTCATGCCGCCTGAGGGCCTCCGACATGGCTCAACGACTGTTATCTTACGACAACAATAGGGACCGACGGCTTTACGGCATATAGGCCTGCAAGTGATCTTAACCCATCGCGTGTTTTCTAACGCTGTTTGTATATCGCATGATTGATACCCTGCTACATTGAACTGTAGTTCTGGAGCGTAGAGAAGTTCGCGAGGCTGTAGCACCATTTGTGCCGGTGCCGGTCCTCCATTTGTTGCTCCAGAAGTTGATGTTTGGTGGGCATTCTCGTTGCCAGATGCTGAATTGGATACCTCAGCAGTGAATTGGGCACGCAAATTAATTTGCTATATGTAAGTACTGTAAGCAGTGATATCCTAGCGGTTTGAACGTTGGTCTTCCGAACGCAGGGTCCAAAGTTCGAATGCTGGCACGCACGCCTCTATTTCTCAAAAAATTATGTGCGTATTAGAAGTTAATTATCACTTGTTGTCACGTGAAACCAGCACACCTGAGAGTTCTCCAAGGTGTGTAAAGTCTACCAATCTGCACTTGGCCAGCGTGGTAGAATGGCCTATACTCCTCACTTCTCAAGTAGTAATTTGGTATATATCAATGGTTCGTTTAATTTATTTTACAATAATCTTAAATTAAATTAAAAAAGCGGAAGTTTTATTTATACTGAACATAGCTAAGAACACTTGATTAAATCACCATAAACTTACAACACCCTCTTTTTTCGTCGGGGGTTAATTAAATAAGTCTGTATTTACTGAATAAGATGTGAATAACCTAAGTTTCTCGACGTGGCTTCGAGAATTTTACAACGATAGAAGCTAAATCAGTGATTTCCACTTGTTCAATAGATACAATATTGGCGTATTAATTGTTTCACTCCGACTTTGTCTTTCCAACAATGTCCAGTTGTGCAAAATTTAGTTCAGGTTTGAGTTGGGAGTTTAAAGTTCTTGGCCGGTTGGTGCTGAAACTGCCGAAGCGAACTCAATTAGTATAAATACTCGTGATACTGTAAACACGTTGGTTTTGCCGTCTATCAATAATGTTAAATATCGTATCTATCTTAGTATTTTGCAGGGAATACAACAAAAAGTTTATTGTACTGAAATACTCTTTGGAGAAGTAAATTTTTAGAAGATACGCCTCTTTTCAAGACGCTTAGGGGTTAATTCTTTATTTATATAAATGGGCAAAGAAAAGAAAGGCAAAGTAAGACTAACATTACATTTACATTATACGGTTTAGTCAATTTTAAAGTCACAGTTTTGTATAGAAGCTGATAAACAACCAATAACAAAGTTTTGTATGTTATTTACATACAATATTATTTACATACAACTTATTTTGCCGACCCTTGGCCCTATTTACGCTTCACTGGAATGCCCTTTCGTCAGAGTTATCACATCACATGCCATTGAAAGTTACATAATTTCATCTCAAAGGAAGTAATAAATATTTTGTCGTAATCCATGCGTACTAACGTAGTATGTTACATAAAAGCTTGTTATAATTGTAATTGATAACCTAACCTAACCTAACCTAACCTAACCGAGAAAGTTTCGACGACAGTTTCGGTTCCGTTTTAGCTTCAGAACCTTAAAAATGATTCCATCACCGACACACAAGACTGACTATAATTTTTTATTTATTGAAGTTGACTTAATTTCTAGCTGGGAACATGATTCATGTAAGTGAGTCCATACCCTACTGGTATTATAAAAGCGATAGTTTGTATGTTTGTAACAGATATCCAAAACAACTCTTTCACGCAAAAACTACTGAAAGGATTTTCATGAAATTTAGCACACAGGTAGACAACGATTTGGAATAGGATATATAATTTACGAGTAACCACCCTCGCTTTGCTTCGGTTTTCTTATTTTTTTACACCTTGGATTACATTATTCCAGATTTATAAAGGATCCCTAATTTTTTTTTTGAAAATATAATATACATAGAATATGTTACTCGGGGATAGTGTAGCTTCCCAACTGTGAAAGAATTTTTCAAATCGGTTCAGTAGTTTCGGAGCCTATTCAATGCAAACAAAAAATCAAATCTTTCCTCTTTATATATTTGTATAGATATAGATTATCCTGGAAAACGTGGGCAAAGCCGTGAGCAGAGTGTTAAATACTGAAATCATGAGGACCGCTTTGCATGCTTTGTTTCGATGATAAATATAAGTTTGAAATCATGTTATTGAATTAAAATTGTTCATTGAACCGTATTACAGCCCTTTGATATAACTTCCGCGACAAGTTCTCCGCTCTTTCGATCGTATTTGACATCCATTGTTTCTAAAAACAAAGGGGCACACTAGCGCCACCTATAGAACGTCTTCAAAGCGAGGCATTGTTTGACGGAACATGATGAATTTTATTGTTTTTAATGTTACCTTGTTTAACTGAAGACAATTCTGTTCGTGTTTTGTATCGTATTGTTTTTTATGTTATGATACTTATGTTTAATGATAAATAGGGAAATCGTTCACCTTGGCCTATATCTGAGAAACCCGATGATACTTCATAGGCTTCTATGGATTTCATGAAAAATGGGGACATTACTTACATTACGTAGCTATGACATGATTTTTACCGAAGTTGATCAGATACCAATAGGAGTTTATCACTCTATAGCTTCTACACATTTTTATATAAATTATCAGTTAATAATGCTTAACTAAAATCCCACTTGATGGTAAGTGGCGATGAATTTATATAACAAATTAAAGCACGGTTCTTGAATAACTTCAGTCATAGCGTAAAAATTGATCGTAAAAAATTCCATAACGACTGACTGTGATTTGAATGGCTAAAACCCTGGCATCAAAAAAGAAAAATCTTAAAGATGTTTTTAAAAGTAATGTTCTAAGTTACTGTAAAAAATATTGAAATTCTCATCAAAATGTTTTAGGTAACCATCTTTAACGCGTTGAATTAATTAAAAGTTTTTAGACTCATTAAGATTCCTTTCTTGGCGGCGAGAAAAAAGTTGCTACGAAGTCGGCAGCTTAATCTGTTTAGAATCATTCTCTAATATAACCTTGTTTCAGTAATGAGACAATTGTTTCTTACAAAATACTTGGCGGTGAACCTTTTTCACGGCAAAACGGTTCAAACTTTGTCTTTTAATTATGTAACATTTTCCGTTGCGTTGGGCTTTGGTTTGATTGTTTTCGCACGATTCAAAGTTTCAAACTAATTTTGAGATTGTGGTAAGTAATTTCGCCGTCAAGAAAAAAAAATAAGTTTTGTGGGAACAATTAAAAAATAATCAGTACCTAATGTAGTCTATGTAATGGCTACCATACATACGCTACACCGGTAGTAAAAACACCTAGCAACATGATCTTTTATAGCAACCTCTAAAATTCTCTGTTTTGCAAAGGCATTGGCAGACAAGTTAATAATTCCAAGAAAGCGATCGTAGGTATAAACTGATAGTTTTGACACTTGACAAGCTGTCTACATAATTCTGTGGTGGAATTTTGCTACAGAATCATTATTTTTACCGGACGTTCGGGGTTGATTAAATTGTCATAAATGGAACGTCTTTGGGTAGCTTTAAACATCGGCATCGCTGGTACAAGGTTGTGACATACACTCCGTCCCTGTCAGGCCCTGTGAGTTGCGCAATCGTTAATAGTTTGTAGTCATTAGGTATCTAATATCTATCAACGTATACAATGAAATGAAATGAAATAAGTTTTATTCGAAGTGGGTTTGTTACAAACACTTTTCGAACGTCACTCAACGCCATCGCTTCAACAAATCCCTACCGTGAGCGGTCCCGGGAGAAGAAGCGGCAAGAAACTCCCGGGATAAATTTTTTTCCTACTCTCAGTTACAGACAGCATTTAATGCTACTTATTGTAATATTTAATATAAAAAAAACTCATGTCCAAGCATTCTTATCATTTAAGTACTCATCAACTTTGTAATATGCTTTTTTCATGAGAATACCTTTTACATCATTTCTAATATCTATCAACGTATACAGATAACGACTATGGCTCGACTGCTCCCTTAGGATTTGCCAGGCGCCAATTGCCTCAATAATAACATTGTCAGTTCGATAACTCGCTGTAATTGCATATTGGGGACTCGGTAATGACACGCAGTCGGGCGTCTAGTGTGTAAACCGATTACGGCACTAATTTGAACTAGGTGCCATTATGTCACCAAATAGAATGTTAGATGTAGGTATAATAATGATGTTAATTGGTGACGATTACTTAGTAACTATCTTTGTTGTCGACTTTGTGGTAATGGTGCTTTATATTACAGCAAAATAAGCATTCGAATTATTTATCAATAAGATATAAGTATTTATAATCATCAATAAAATATTAGTTTAGCACGAAAAGTTAGCATTTTTTGGATCTAACACGAAACGTCCTTAGACCAGTTGGTACATACGTAAAACAGGTACCGAATTTAATTAATGAAATGTATGAAGTAAGTGTTTTTGAATTCACCTCAACCACTGAAGGCCGACCACAGATAACGGATTTCTCCTCGTAATTTTACTGACGACACCTTTTTGTAGGTGAGCACTCGATTTCTGGGTAGCATTACTCCAGCGCATAAAGAGTTTGAAGCCAACTTTACTGTCAAACGGATGGATTGTGCAACCACAAGGCCTCCAGACGGCTTTACGTACCTTCTGCAGCATATAATTCTCTACCGAATGAATACGGTTCCTTAGAAGTTGTTAGAACACATTTTTGCATTCTGAACATTTAATTCATCTATCTCTATTTTGCAAGATGTAGAACAGAGACGGCAACAAAACACGACCAGTCGGGCGAATTAAATGAAATTAACATAAGGCACAGTGACACGCGCCCCGACAGGAACTTATTTGCACAGCGTTGCTATGTATAGGCTGCATAATTCACGAACGCCGTGGGACGATACCCTTCACGTTTATTAACCCCTGATATTTGCCATTAAATTACATTTATAAATTTCAGAAAATTGTTATTTACCTAAGTTAGTTAATAAATTATTAAATAAAAAATTAAACAAAATATACATAATTTTGTCAACATATTTAGGGTGGCAGAGATAGGGAAAGAGCAGATAAAAATCTCAAAACTCCTTAATATTAAACAATAAGTTAAAAAAAAAATAGTTGGTAGGATTTGTTAGCAAAACAATATTGTGCTACATGAAAATTATTAATTGAAAATCATACAAGCACAAGAAAATGCCAAATTGTACGGAGTGTTTACGACAGCAACTCTAGTATTGTATTGTTATAGTATTGAATTATCAAAGATTGTCCGAAGTGACGTGCAGTGTACCGACCGAACACACTCGATTCAGGATTTCTTTTGAATATTTAGCAGGCTTTGTATTGGACCCATTTTAATGAATGAATGAATGAATGAATGAATGAATGAATAAAATGAATTGAATTAGTTTGATTGAGCGGTATATTTTCATCACTGTTAGAATTGACAGCTCTTTCAATTCACTGTAAAGGAATCCGGAGTGAATATAGGAAATTAATAATTTGAAGTTACTTAACAGAAGTTCCGTTAGCCAAATGCAGTTAATTAAGAGAAAAACGGCTTCATTTTTAAAAACAACGAAGAAGAAGTTTTTGCTTTGGATTGTTGTCTTGACAGAATGGATCTAAATAGTGAATAGATTTTCAGTTAAGTTTCAAGAACATTTATATTATTATTGTATTTAGATTCGCATTTCCTTATGTTTCTTCTCTTTTTGGCCGGCAACAGATCACCGGCTGGGTGAACGACGGCGGCCACTTACCATCATGTGGATCGTCAGCTCGTTCGTCAGCTATTTCCATAAAAAAAGCAATTGGTTCGTTGGCTTTCTGTCCAGGAGCCACCTGCGCTGCATAATTTCTCCATTACTTGTTTCGGTTTTGTTTTATAGCCAATTACCAAACGTGGAGAAAGCTCCTTTTTAGCGTTACTATTGTTAGCCATTAGTTATACACAGCCATACACCATACACTGAATAGTTACATTTAATCTTATATAAGGCGCATAAAACACTGTAAGTACAAAACAGGGTATCCTAATGCGGAGATCCTATCCTATGCTGCTCCATTATTGTAAAAAGTAGCGTTGTTTGGTTATGTATGTATAAGAAAATGATTTGCTCCGGCGAACAATGACATTGTGAGGATACTAGATATCATTTTCTTAAGTGTGTAAACTCTGCCAAACCCGGCAGTGGATCATTTGTGGATTGCGACGATGATCACGTACAAAATTATGAGCATTATCGTTACGCATACAAAATGCTTAATACATACTACTTGAGTTATCTTACAAGGTTTCGTTAGATAATAAGATTATTGGATTTAAAATTAGGTGTTTAAGAAGATTGGATGCTTTCCAAGAAAGTCTGGCATAAGTTTTTAAAGTCGTAAGTCGTAAGGCCGATTAGCATAACCTGGCACGTACAACACAAAGACAAATTGCGCTTATGTACTGTCTTAAATAAAAAAAAATCAGTTAAGTCATTCACTGCAAAATAAAATTGCTTATGTGTCAATTCAGGGGACAGGCTATCTCCATTCCAAATTTCAGCCAAATCGGTTAAGTAGTTGTGGCGTGATTGAGGAACAAACATACAAAGATCCAAACATTTACACAAACTTTCACATTTATAATATTAAATATTTTGGCAAATGGAGATCACAAAATGATTATGGATCTTAATCCATCATTCTACTTATAGCTGCACTTTATTTTTATGTGGTTCTATAAATCTAAATTAATTAATTAAAAAGTTCGTTTTGAACCCACTCTACCGCGGGCAAAGCCATGGGCAAAACCTGTAATATACCAAACTCAAAGTAAACAAAATAAAATATTTATAAAACCGGGCCATCAGATAACAACTGTGTTTTTGTATCAATAGATCTGTTTGTTTTAAGTTGTTTTGTGTTTAATGTTTCTTTATATTGTTACAGGTATGTATCCTGAGTTATCGAATGTCGCTGAATTGGCAATTGTAAAGAAGACGACAGTTGAGTGGCTCTGGACTTTAAGACAGTTTGTATTGTAGTTTTGTAAAGAATATAAAGCGGCCAAGTGCGAGTCGGACTCGCCCATGAAGGGTTCCGTAGCAGCAAGTAACATAATATAAAAGTTCTTGTACTTCATTGTAACTTTGATCGATGTTTTTTGCGGTTTACGATTTATGACGTATTAAAAAAAACTACTTACTAGATCTCGTTCAAATCAATTTTCGTTGGAAGTTTGAACGGTAATGTACATCATATATTTTTTTTAGTTTTATCATTCTCTTCTTTTAGAAGTTACAGGGGGGGGGGGGGACACATTTTACCACTTTGGAAGTGTCTCTCGCGCAAACTATTCAGTTTAGAAAAAAATGATATTAAAAACCTCAATATCATTTTTGAAGACCTATCCATAGATACCCCACACGTATGGGTTTGATAGAAAAAAATTTTTGAGTTTCAGTTCTATGTATGGGGAACCCCCAAAATTTATTATTTTTTTTAAATTTTTGTGTGAAAATCTTAATGCGGTTTACGGTATACATCTACTGACCAAGTTTCAACAGTATAGTTCTTATAGTTTCGGAGAAAAGTGGCTGTGACATACGGACGGACAGACAGACAGACAGACATGACGAATTTATAAGGGTTCCGTTTTTTGCCATTTGGCTACGGAACCCTAATAATAGTAGACCGACTTAACAAAACTGAAGATTAAACTTTAATTTTCACATAAAAAACAGTAATCGCATTAGATCAACATTTGAATTGTTTATTATTTTCACCAGAACATCAATTTTATTGTGGTGATGATAGGAAGTTACAGGTAGGTAATTGTTTTTTTTTTTATATAAATGGTCAAAAATTATAGTAACAAAGCAAGCACTTAATCGATGTAGGTTAAAGAGGCTATAAAATATTACTGTAACAAGTTAAAATACAATTCAAGAATCTTATCTTATAGGTACATGTAGGTAATACTGATAATATATTGAAGATCTATTCCTCTTACTAACATAGATAATAATAGACGCTATACAAACTTTATTGACAAGGTATTCGATAGTTGCAAATTGATAAGCAGTCGATAGCTCATCTAAGTTAGACGCATACCGAATACATTATACACAATCGATCGACATCACTGACGCAGGCAACGAAGCATCTTTGTTTAGAACTTTAGACACTTTGTTATTGTTGCTGTGGTGTAGATAGCCAAATGCAGATCGAAAATTTTGATAAGTTATTGTAAGGTTAATTTAAAAGAGTGTGTAAAGAATAAAAGAAGGCCATCCTCGTTATTGAACAGGCCTTAAAGAAATTTCTAATATGCATTTAGTCTTCGCGAATCGCTGTAAAGCAACTGCTTACGAGTAAAAGCCAGGCAACCAGTTGAAGAATCATTACTAGTCTCAAAATACTAGTAGAAAAGATAGTAGTGACTAAAGATCAAGCATTTATCTCATGCAACGTGTAGGAAACCGCTCCTGGCAAAATACTAAGTCCTCAGAAGGAAATATCGAGTTGGAAGAAAAGCAATACTTGAAGTCGCAAGCAATATCGTTTTGAAGCATCGCCCGCTTCTATAAAAATGTATCTCATCCAATTCTGATGAGTGTCAATCGATCGCGTTGGATGGCGTCCAATCGTTGAGCTATTGTCGACTGCGGGGAACGGCCGCTTGTCAACGTTCCCACCAACTTTGGATGGACGTAAAATGGATATTTGCTATATCGCCTAGTTTCCGATTCATGTTATCTAAATCAGCAAAAGTTACAATGATTGACGCGTTCATTTACTGCTACTACTGCTAGTCAGCTTAACATGGATACATTTTTGACGGACTGTAAAAAGAAAAATACAATATTGTATCTGTTACTCTGTATATTGGTAAACCCTTCAAAAATAAAATATTCTGATGTAGGTATTATGGAAATGGGTCGTGGCGTTCAGGATTTTTTTCCTTAACTCAATACAAGTTTGAAGTATGAATACGTTTTCGAATTGCTTTAGAATATAATTTCAAAAACCGATGAATAATACCTTCGTTAACTCGGCATTGGGATGCTACTCTTATAATCCAATAGGATCTATCTAATAAGATAAGCTTGCTAATTATGTTTTATCCTCTTCTATCTATCCATCAATCTAACAGCCTTTTAAAGTCCAGTGCTGGACATAGGCTTTCCCTAATTGGCGCCACTAATTATCCTAATTTATCCTCTTACATAATCATAATCTCCGATGTTGTTATTTTGGTATTAATTGTACGACACATGTTTATTAAGGAAGCTTTAATTAAATAAATGCATAATAAATAAATAAATTCTTGCATACTCGTACCCACGCAGCAGGCTTCCCTGTATTGTGGGTGGCATGGACAAGACAAATAAGACATCACTATAACACCCATACCCCATATTACAAATATTTATGTATCTGCCTCGATTTCGGAGGCAGAATCAAACCCGGGACCCCTCGCGTCGCAGACAGGGTCATCACTACAAAATCAATCAGGAAGAATATAAATGGATATAGAAAATCTTGAAAGGTTAATAAGGTATCATAATAACGAGACAAGTATACCGAGACTATTTTTTTTATATTGGAACTATTTTGACATTTATATGAAGTATAGTGTACTTTAAAATAAAAGAATCATGCTGAAAGACCGACCTTAGTTATTTAAATTGGTCTCATGTAAGCTGAGCTTAATCCGACATGCACGTCTATTCGTTGCCGTAGTTGTGTCGATTGGAAATCCTCGTGTAACTAGCAGGAAGCCAGTCTGCTCGGAGACCATAAAGCTTTACAGTGCGGCAGTTATTGATTTTAACGATACCAAAAATTGGACCCAAAATCTCTACGACTATGATTTGAGAACAAGCTGAATGGGCCACGGGGTCCGAAGAGCATCATCGTCATGTTGTTGTATTCCCGTGTCAAAAACCGAACCCATTTTCGACACGACACGGACAACGGTTGAATGGGCGAGTGTATCGGCCAATCCACTCCCGTCGAATTGAAAAAGATCAGCCAAATATCCAACCGATTCCTGCGTCGATACGTGTTAAGTGAAAAGCCTTTGTATATGCATTGACAAGTCAATGCTATGTATACTGTCAATCCGATATCAATATAATTAATTAGCTTACCTACTTATGTAATGAATATCCATGTCACTTATAACGATAATCTTGGCTTAGCCGCAGGATTTGCGGTATAACAAGCTTTTGAACACATAAATGTAGTGTAGCGTTTATGTTTCCTCTCATACTGAGAACGTTTAAGACCATAATCCATCGTGCTGGCTAGTTGTGAGTTGGAAGGCTTCCGGAACACGCTTTTAATGACATTATGGAAAACTCGCATCCACGTTTCCTCATGAAATTTCGTTCACTTTGATGAAGTGATAAGTAAATTCAAACAAGAACAAAGCAGATTTCGAACTCAATTCTCCGTGGAGCTACCGACCGCTGCTAACGATATGTAGACGTAATATCATGACAGACACAAAAACTAAATTATCAAAATTATTGAAACAGACTCGATTATAACTACTTCAATTAAAGTTTATCGTTTAATATTAAATTTATCCATTTAATATACTTACGTTAGGTCTCGTTCATTTATCTTATTAGACGTGTTTATTAAAACTCAAACTATTAAACAAGCTATTCTTGTATTGTGTATTATTATACATATTATGATATTATAGATTTTTGTAAAACTGCTCTATTAACCATTTTAATGAAAATTCGAGGATGATTATCACACATGAAGACAAGGGTACGATTTATCATTGTATTATTATTATCTAAATAATCAGTTTTGAGTATTTTTAGTATCATCTACCTACATAGCTATTTATTTATAAATATACGAGTATATTTGATATTATTTTTATGAGTAGTGTTAACTAATACCTATCAGCAAGTCTCATGAGATGTTAAGTTCATTCCAATTAGTGCTTATTTCGAGATGAATATTGAGATCGGTCCGCGGGGAAATATTGTGGCTGCCTTGTCTCGTGTAATGATTGTGGATCAACACATTGTGACGTATTAATTTATTGCCGGCGATATTAGCTGACTTGACTCACCTTTCCTTTATTTGTGACTGGTAAAAAACGTAAGGTTTACTTATTTCACCGGTGCCTTTACAAGAGATAACGAAGCCACGTGCCGTCGGATTCCTACAAGGGATTTTAGTGAGTAAAAATCCCACATTGGAGTATCTTTCCAATGTTTTGTAACATAATAAAGCTGAATATTTTTTGTTTGTTTTAACGCGTTAATCTCTTTAACTGTGTATTATAACCATATTCGAGAGGAAAGCTAGGCTTTATGGTTATTCAAGGTTACAGGGTATTACTTAATCCACCTTTCTGTTCAATTTTTTTAATATATTTCATGTTTTCCTAGTAGTGCACTAATGGAGTTGCAGTATTAACACTCGTGTGTGTCACGCGCAGTTTGTCCGTCCGTTTGTGGTAATTGGATCACCACGCCTGCACTGCGGATACTTCAGGCGATATATTATGTATTTTCTATGTTTTGTAAGTAATCATTTCTAGTTCACTTTAAAATGTCTAGTTAATTTCGTTCCTAGTTGAAAAACCGATCCAAATGATCGTTCGCGAGGCTCTCCTTGGTATTACTTTAGGAACCTGCGGCACCGGGAGGGGGGTGGAGTTAGGGGGGAGGGGAGGGGGTGGGGTAAGGACCTCCCCCTTAAAGGGGCTAAGTGAGGAAACACATAGTTTTTGAGTTTTTTTTATTTTTATTTTGAGGTAAAATCTGTGAAAACTGCTCAATATTTGTCTTAAATTAGTCTAAATTAATGTCAGTTGGTGGAGGAAGAAATAAAGTTACGACCTCCGTATGGGGAGACACACAAAACGCACCAATTTTATAAAAAAATATAGTTAATAGTATCAGGCGTTACTTTGCGGAAATCCATTGTTATTAAGTTAGTATTAGTCTACTTTGCAACAATCCGCGGATAACATGTATGATGGTATATACTTTAAGACATGCGTGGCACCTCCCTCCCTCCCACAACGGAAACATGCACTACAATAATTAAAAGTATATACCAACATACATACCAGCACCAACACGTGTTTCGCCCCGAAACGGAGCATCATCAGGGTAAGTTGACTCTACGATGGTTATTCGCAAAGTGAACATCGTTCACTGAGCGTGGCGTATTTATACCCTACTCGCCCACTGGTTATCTAATGACGTTATTGATAATTAGTGATTCACGCCGGCAGAAACCGGGTCTGACGTAATCTGGTGATTATTACTGTTGGAAATCCTCAGTAATGGCGAGTTGGATACATTAATTTGTTCATTCAGCAGTGTAAAACTTGGGTTATTATTATGTTTTATTATTTCTAACTGCTCTAGTATATTTAATTTAAAACCCTTTTCCGATTTATGTAATATATTGTATGTATGGTTACTAGTTAAACTGTGACCTGATTCTATTAAATGTTTAGCAAAGTTAGATTTATCCGCGTGACCATTCCTATATGCGGCCATATGTTCCCGGTAACGTGTGTCAAAATTTCTACCAGTTTGACCCACGTACACGCCATTACAATCAGGACAAACAATCTTGTAGACACCTGATTGTTCATGTCTACCTCTAGACAATGACAAAAAAATGACAAATCATTCTAATTACAAACTTACAGTATATGCACTTTTAGGAAAAATTTAGGGGTTTTTGATACACAAACAGGCTTCCAAACGTCTCCGGCGGTGCGGGAAGTGCAGCACCTCCGCCCTTGCGTAACAAACTGCAGGCATTCCATGCTCGCCTACGCAGCTTCGGCTTTTTGGTCGTCTGCGGCGACCAGCCTCAGCCGCTTCGGCTCACATGGTGCCTGCAGTTTGTTACAGCGGGCGGCGGCTGCTCTCCCTCCGCGCCTCCGGGGTTTACATTCACTCTAGGGGTAGGGCAGACTAGTACCACGTGGGGTCGGGGTTGACTAAGTCGGTTCTGTCACCAATTTTAAAAAAATTAACTAGAATGTTATAAATAAATTTAATAGAGTATGACATAAACAGTAAAATTTATATATTACATTATGTAACCTTTCTTGTATTTCCTATTTCCAAATTTCATCTAGCTCGACCACCTTCCCCGGGCTACCAATCTTTCCAATGAACTCCTAATTATTATAATCATAATACATAATACAATAAAATATACCTAATAACATAAATTTTATAAATAAGTATCATAATTCGTGTTGTATTTTTTGGAAAACCTCAAAAATTAAAATTTTTAAAAAACGACGCATTACCTCACAAAAACCAACTAGATTATGATTAGGGGCATCACTGCCTATCGATTAAAGCCAAAATCACCCAGATACCGATGCCGCAGGTTTCTAAAGTCAACCCCTCCCCTTCTGTCGAACTCGATTTACTTGGCATCTATTATTTTGACGGTGAGATATATTAGTTCGATGATTACATTACAGGACCTACTCTGTAAATATTAAATATCAAGGGGATTTCCCTCTTTACTCTTAGTTATACTTGTGTGATGCCTTTGATGTTATTTATGTACTACTTTTATTATTTTTAATAAAAAAACCTGTATCAGATTATAGTGACTACCCAATATGTAAAAATTCCTGAGTTTATCTCTAGGTATAAAGCTTATAATTCTCGTGAAGTTATCAGAATTGCAATCGCTGTGCAATTTGCTCTCACTGAAAGTTATTTATAGTCATATATTTACGTTCCAATGTTCTAAAGTATTCTAAAGCGCTCATTTATCGAAACTGCGACGACTTACATTTATCGCGGTGCGGTGACGATATGAGACATTTAAACGTTTGAAAGCTAACGTGAAAGCTCTCGACATGTCGACGCCCTCGCGGGGAGTGATACCGGCGCTCGGTGGCCCTCGTCTCGTATTCCATTATGGCTTTTAGCTACAATGGGTGCAGGTTGCGATAGGTGTATCAGAATCTTGTACTTTAATACGGGTGCTTTTTCCGGTATTGTCGCGTGGTGTGAGTTTTGTTCTGTAATAATGTCTAATAACTCACGGGGTGTATATGATGTTCCTTCTTGCAGGTAGCATTGACACTAAGAGACACCCACGACCTGACAATTAAATGTGTGCCTGGCCGGGAATTGAACCCGAGACTTACTGTCCGACTGTACCTAGGGTTGCTGTCAACTTTGCTACAGGGTAAAAACCTGACAAGTTCCTTCCGATCATAGTGTGGTATTGCATGATGCTGGTTAGACTCCGTTATTTGTAACACATGATCACAATTAAAACAAACGGTTCGACGTTATTGTATGTAAAGTAATCCATTTTGATTCGGAGGTAATCCGGGCTGCACACGCCAGTCACGTCAACGCAAACATGTAAATGACATCCATGTAAATTTTCAGAATTAATATGTAAATTTGTGTATAATATGATGGTACAGCCGTGCCAACAGTTGTCTTATTATTGATATGATAATTCTATTAATTCAACTACGTAAATTTGACTTATTTGAATAATTAGTATTATTATGAAATCATAAAATTATCTTATGTATTATTAACGCTATGTTTGTAGCATGTCATAAAATTTCAATCCAGATTTTGCCTTGGAAAGAAAAGTGTCTGTAAATGTGTATCATGGTGTACACATAGGTGTTTTGCTAGAACTTATTTTACAATTTTTAACCGACTTAAAAAAAAGAGGAGGTTCTCAATTCAACTGTATTTTTTTTTATGTTTGTTACCTCAGAACTTTGGACTGGGCCAACCGATTTTGATGATTGTTTTTTTAATCGAAAGCTGGTGGATGTCATGTGGTCCCACATAAATTTTATTGAGATCTGACAATGGTATCAATGAGAAAACCACATAAGTCGTAAATTTGTGTTAAAATGTGAGCGACAAATTGACGAATAACTCAATATCACGCCAACCGATTTCGATGATTCTTTTTTTAATCGAAAGCAGGTGCTTGTCATGTGGTCCCACATAAATTTGAACGAGATCTGAAAAGTAGTTTTTGAGACTTTGAAGTCGGTTATTTTTTGTTAGTAAAATTTAGATTATTATATAAGTATTCAAGAAAAACAGCTTCACTGCATATCCATTACCTAGTCTCTGGTTTATTTGTGAAATATCGCAACACAGTGTCGTAAAACCTAGACATATTAGTCTAGGCCGAGTACGTGCGTATGTCGTCTGCTTTTAGAAGACAGTGCGTGACAGTCCTTCATGTTTGCGGGCAATTTCACTTATGTCAGCAGCAAAGTACTGTTTTACGATGTACAATTACGGCGCGGCCTGCCGTAAAGACGTAACGACGGTCGCAGTACCATGGACATTGGACAATATGTAACTGATGAACCTTTTTTATTGATTTAGAAGTATGTACGTAGGAGGAAGATTGCATGGGAAACCATAATGGTTTGTAACAAGTAAATAAATATTGATTAAAATTAGGGAATTGCACTTCTTGTAACTGTCACTCGTCGTCTTTAGTGGAACTACAACAAGGGAATTTCGGGTTCTTAAGTTTGATTCCTATATTGTTTTCGAAATATATTTTTACAGCTTGTAATTTCGATGTGTAGAACATGCAATCAAAGAGCCTCTTAAATTAAATGCATGGCATCTTTAATGTAACTGCAGAGTTGCCACTTAACAGTTAGGACATCCTATGGCGTTGAAGTACGTACTTAAAACGACTCGTTTAAAAAAGTAACCACGTTCATATTAAAGTACCTACTTTTAATTTCAAAACGCAAGGGCTTCGTATATTTAGTTTTTTAGATTTCATTTTGTTGCATCTAAATGCTTTAATTGCGAACATATTATTATATAAATTACTTGAAATTTTGTGCAAACTGAATTATGAATTCAGGTATTTTTAAGCAACAGAGTGTGTGGTATGAACGATGTGTTTGTTTTTCTTGCTCTCGGCATCTGTTGTAGAGTACGTACAGTTAGAAACGTGGATATGTTTAAGAATTTTCTAGTCTAGAGGGACTAATCGTATTGCAAATCTGTTCTTGCGAGATTAGAACCATTCACCGAATATTTTAACGATGAACGTAAACGTAAAGCGTACTTATATTTAACTTAACTTAATTATCGACTATTATAATAGCATTATAAAAACATTCACAAACTATGACAGTGAGTCCACTTACTAACCCATAACATAATATCATAATATACAATACCTGAAAACAATTCCAGTTGACTTTAAGAGCAATACGTCCCAAATGGTGAGAGAACAATGAGTTATTACCTTAGAAGCCTATATTCACTCTTCTTGAAGACTACTACTTTAACGCGGACTCCGATAATCTAGGCAATAATAGTACCTACATTACAATTGTTGAAGAGCCAAGGCTTCCGATGACAAGTGCTGTGCGCCGGAAGCTAATCAGCCTGCAGTGATGGCCGGAACTCTTGTGTAACCCGAGTCCGGTGGCTCCATTATATAATGCTGTGTGGTCAGCGTCCTATCTTCGCTTCCGTTCTAAATGCGTTCCTTTGTGAACTATTATGTATTATGTACGTTTGGCGTAATTAGCCATTTTCCTTTGAAGATTTAAAAAAGATCCACTAGAGACAGCACTGGGAGAGGGGGGGGGGCTTTATTCAGTAATTTGGTTCAAAAAACGAGCTTACCTGGAGAGTTGAAAATTCTTTAATATCATAGAAAAATAATCTAACTTACTCTCAAGTCGCGCCTAAAGAAGTTTTACTTCAAAAATAATCATTATAAATACATAAAGTTTTCATTACATAAAAATTGTTTTGAAGAAATTATAATAAAACATGTTGTTCCTTGTTCACAACACTAGCACGTTAGCTCCGAGTTAGTGTCACGTTGCGTATGCATTAAAAATCCCGTCAGTGTTTACTAACCACGTTCCGTCCACGTCCCGTCCACGTCCTGTCCACGTTACTTATAAATCGAGATTAAATCAAATATATTCGGAAATAATTTATTTAATATTGTCCTGTATTATGAATTCGTAAATAACTACTTAGACCTTCACTCTATAGTCAGTACCCATTTCACATTCAAATTCAGTCCGACAAGTGAACTTCCCAAAGCATTATTGCCGAACTCGCAATGCCGCTATTATAGTTGAACTTGCATGCATCATGCGCCGTAGCGCCGTTTTCCCGATCGACGGCTATGCACAATGCAAGCTGTATTCTGCGCTCGTTTATTTAATACGCGAGTATTGGATCTCGGGAACACTCTGCGCATATTGATTGACTCTTGAGAAATTCAGTCTCGGTTGTATCTGTTTGGAACTGCGAAAAATATGATGACGTGATTTTATTGCGTACCGTTTTCTTTTTTATGCTAGAGGATTTCTTACTTTTTTCATGAGAAAAACGTCTTGAATATTATAGTTTAATAAACCATCGCATAGTTTGTTTGAGGTTTGCATGTTTGTATGACGTCACCATGTGACATATAGTCTTCGTCACGAGATTTTTCCACTACACTCGGCCCTCCGATTGCCAGATTATTTATTCTAGTTCCTTTATTTGTTGTATTACTAAAACCAACAAATGAGCAAAAGGGACACAGATTGATGATGTAGTCATCGTCAATCGTCAATCATTGAATTGTATAACGCAAAATTGTTAAGTGCCTCTCCAAAACTGCAAAAACAAATAGGTAGTATTTAGTACTTACCGCCACTCAAAAACATCCTTAACAGTATGGAATTATGTAATTCTTATTTCTTACATCTAAAATAGAACAGGAAAACGTTATAGGTGCACAAAACGTAAAGGTTAAAGGCAAAACTTTTTTTTTATAAAAAAGAAGAAAAGTATTTCCAACGAGGAAAATACTGCCTGCAGAATAAAACTGTTGAGTAATTTTGTAACTTCCGCTCTCCTAAAGAGAGTTTCACAGAGGCAGACGTTTTAAATACCCCATCTTTATGCTGTGAGGCATACGCTGGTCGAAGCGAAGTATTTAAGTGGTTGCGGATTTAAAAATATGAAATTGCCTAAGCCGTTCTAGCTAAGAGTTTATTCTCCATGCGTTTGTTTCCTCTGAACTCAGGACCGGATTAGACAATTTGATGTGGTTTTCACTGTTGTATTGTAGTAAACGTTGGGTAATATTTAGTGTTTGTTTTATTATAATCAGTTCAGAAATAAAAAAGATAAGTCAGTTTAAAGAATAATTATTTCCGTTCAAACAATAAAATAATTATTAATGCATAAAATAAAACGGAGCAAGTGCGTGTCAGGCCATGCGCAATGTAGGGTTCCGAAGTAGTAAGTTTATCAACTATTACTTATGCTAACATAGCCGTCATAGTTTTCTTTGTAAATTCATCATATAACCTATTTTTGAATATTTTTTTTACTTGTCCAACTTCAACCGTTAGCCAGCAGGGGGGACACTTGACTCTAACCAAAATTAACACTTTAAAGCCAAACATTTCGCCAAAGCAAAAAGCAAAGCAAAAGCAAAGCAACAACCCATAATTGTCCCACTGCTGGGCTCGGGGTCTCCTCTCAGAATGTGAGGGGTACAGGCCATAATCTACCACGCTGGCCAAGTGCGGATTGGTAGACTTCACACACCTTTGAGAACTTTATGGAGAACTCTCCGGTGTGCAGGTTTCCTCACGATTTTTTCCTTCACCGAGGCAAGTGATAATAATTAACTTTTAATACGCACATAATATTTGAAAATTAGAGGTGCGTGCCAGGATTTGAACTCGGGCCCCTGCGTTCGAGAGACCAACGTTCTAACCACTAGGATATCACTGCTTTCATTTCGCCAACGGACCCCTAATTCCAAAAATGGTCTTAGAAAACCCATAATATTTTTAGAAGACCTTTTCAGGGATACCTCCACACTATAGGGTACGCGACGAATAAAAAAGTCATCCTTACGTTGCCTGTAGGTATGTTGCCTTACGTATCCTGAAAAACTTTTTTTTTTAATATTTTATTCTACGATTCTGGAGTTTTAATTTTGTATATCCATGCCAAATTACAGCTTTCTAGCACTAAGGGTCTCGGCGCTTTGCTTTGGACAGATGGACGGACATGATGAAACTCTAAGGGTCCAGATTTTACTTCGGAACCCTAAAAATGGGCTAAAATCTTTGTAAACGTTTTGGTATTTTGTTTGTTTTTTAAATTATTATATAATAGAAAATGTTTCATCTAACATTCAAAGTCTAATGTTTTTAAACACTTTCACAAAATATTGCAATCAATTTCCCACAGCTTAGAAATGTATCAAAATATCTCCTTATTTTTATTATTTCTTTTATGTTGTGTTTACAGTTTTAACGCCGCCACTTCCATTAGCATCTGTATGAATAATGCATTCACAGGCCTTTTTTCTGAGGCGGTGGCATTTGGTAGGGAGTATAACATTCTTACTATCTCTTTCTAACCCTCCTGGCCCTGTTTCCCCTTATTACCCTACTCGTTTTTAAGTTGCTCGTATTGAATCCTGCTAGTTTCTGCGACCCTGGTAGTAACCAAGACACATCCACATGATAATTTTGTCTATTATTCCCAGCCCCTTTACTTGTATGTATATTGCACTTCTTCTTGTTTTTTCTAGTCCTTACTCTGTTTTAAATATTCGTATATCTGTAGGTCTAGTACTATCCAACACGTGTCCCTTGATTCTTTTTTCCATCACGCTTTTCAGGAGTTGCCTATTTTATTCAGAAGAATTTATAAAATTTTGCCATTAGCGATTTTTTCCATAGTGGTTTTTGTCACTGAGAATTAAAGAATTCATAAAAAAACACATAATAAATAATAATATGTTAAAAGCCGGGCAAGTGCGTGTCAGGCCACGACGATGAATAAAAATTTCATCCTCACATTACCTGTAGGAAAGGTACCCTGAAAAAAATTATTTACAATATTTTATTCCACGATTTTGGAGTTTTAATAAATATTTATCCATGCCAAATTACACATTTTTAGCACTAAGGACTCGGCGCTTTGCTTCGGACAGACGGATGAACGGACGGACGGACAATATGACGACACTATAAGGGTTCCGATTTTACTTCGGAAACCTAAAAATCAAGAGTGCCTTGCAACTCAAAGAATTAGGTGCTAAATACCACCACAGAATACTTAATGCCATACCACTAGCATATTATCCTAAACCGGGAGTCACGAGCTTCTTAATATTTATTATACCCTGGTACAATAGCTGTATATTTCATTGTCTCAAGTTCCTCACGTTGAAACATAAAATGGAAAACGTTAATTGGGTTAATTCTTGAATGTTAATTTTGTAATACGAGTAAATCGAAGTAATTATATACATCTGCTCAAGTGAAGCGTTATAATAATAACATTAGAGTCATGTGGGCTAAGATATATGAAGAGCTTACACGTGCCGCCCTATTACCCCGTTAAGTAACTTCGTACAACCCCGTCGCGCCTCGTAGCCTGTGGGTTGTTAATTAAACATTTCCGTTTCTAATTTATACATCCTTTCAGGATTTAATTTTGAGGCTTTTCATTATTTATTTAACTATGAAGTTTTTAACCGACATCAATAAAAAGGAGGAGGTTCTCAATTCGACTGTATTTTTTTTTAATGTTTGTTACCTCAGAACTTTGGACTGGGCGAACCGATTTTGATGATTGTTTTTTTAATCGAAAGCTGGTGAGATCTGACAATGGCATCAATGAGAAAACCACATAAGTCGTAAATTTGTGTTAAGATGTGCGCGACAAATTGACGAATAACTGAATATCACGCCAACCGATTTCGATGATTCTATTTTTAATCGAAAGCAGGTGCTTGTCATGTGGTCCCACATAAATTTAAACGAGATCTGACAAGTAGTTTTAGAGTAACTTTGAAGTCGGTTATTTTTTGTTAGTAAAATTTAGATTATTCTCAAAACATAAGTATGCAAACGACAGTAAAATCTACGAAAGACATCGAGGTTATTTAACTCTGATTGATTACATTTACAAAAATAACGACTCTTCATTCATCCAAAACAACGGCATCGATTAATCCATCACGTCGGATCGTGAAGGGTTTCATTAAAAAACGCGGTGAAGTTAATTCCGGATAACAAAATCAATCTGAACGCGATCCAAAACGGTTGAAAAACGTTTAATTACAAAATGCCGGCGGTAAAAAATGGCGAATATCCTCGGCGCGGAGGGAGGTCTTTAAAAATTTCCCGCCGTAAACAAGTATATTCCGCGGCGAAATCACAGCCCTCTCGCAGTCAAAGGTTTTTAAAGAAGGCTTCTTTCAGCGGATTGCCGAGCCGTAATTATGAAGTGGGACGGATCTCGGCCCGGCAAAAATTGTGGTCTGGAGTTATCGACTAACGTTTAGCCGGTTGCTATTCAATGACTCTTAATTTTCTAAAGCTCACTTCTTTCCAAAAGAACACAAACGATCTGAATTGTGAATGACGCAAAAAGTGACGATAAACTGTTCGTTAAACCGGACTATGGCTTTAACGATTCTGATTCGATAACGTTCTGGGAATCATATTATTGTAATTATTTTCATTATAAATTATTACAGTTTTGTAAAGTACAACTTAAACATAACAACAGTCAACATAAATGACTTAACTTCGTTTGATTTCCAATAACTGTGTTCTTGACTTTGAATAAGGCCAATAACTAGGGCCGACCACCAACTTAGTGTGAAGGTTATCTATATATATAAAATTGAAAAGCGACACACCGCTGATTAAACAAAAAATCTCAGAAACTGCCGAACCGATTAAGATGAAATTTGGCAAGGAGATAGTTTATGCTAAGGAGACGTCCACTAAGAACGGATTTTTGGAAATTCATCCCCCAAGGGGTACAAATAAGGGTTAGAAGTCACTTTCATACAAACCAACTTTGTTAGTTTTAGATTTATAAATTTGAAAATTTTTATGTAAGTTTATAGTAATAAACAAAAGTTAACTTTAACACATTTTTTTGGAAAATCATCCCTTAAGGGGTTAATTTACTGATTGGAACTTAGTAGGCAACTTCGTCATTTTTGAAGTAAAAAACATGAAAATTTACATATTAGCTCCAAATTAAAAACGAAATTTAGGAGAATTATGTTTTTTTGGCAAATCATCCCCTAAAGGGTTAATTAATAGGGCGCAATTTAGTATGGAAACTTCGTCAGTTTTGAAGTAAGAAGGGTGAAAATTTGTATATAAGCTTATAGTTAGACACAAAAAATAACTGTATCACGGTTTTCTCGAAATTCATCCCCTAAAAATAGGGGTTGGTAGTCAACTACATACAATTCAACTTCGCCAGTTTAAGAGTTATAAATGTGAAATTGTTTATGTTAGTTTATAGCCATAAACGAAAGTTAACTTTGACATATTTTTTTTCGGAAAATCATCCCTTAAAGGGTTAATTTCTTGGATGGAACTTAGTACGCAACTTCGTCATTTTTGAAGTTAAAAACATAAAAATTTATATATTAGTTCAAGATTAGAAAAAAAATTTAAACGTTATGTGTTTCTTTGGAAAATCAACCCCTAAAGGGTTGAATAAGGTTATGTAAGTTACTATGACAACTTCGTCAGTTTTGAAGTAAGAAGGGTGAAAATTTGTATATAAGCTTATAGTTAGACACACAAAATGACTGTGTCACTGTTTTCTCGAAATTTATCCCCTAAAAATAGGGGTTGGAAGTCATTTACATACAAATCAACTTCATCAGCTTTAGAGTTATAAATATGAAAATTTTTATGTAAGTTTATTGGTATGAACAAAAGTTAAAATTTAGCTGAAAATCAACCCTTAAAGGGTTAATTTAGGGGATGGAACTTACTACGCAACTTTGTCATTTTTGAAGTTAAAAACATATATTAGCTCAAGATTAGAAACAATTAGTAATGTGCTTTTTTTTTGGAAAATCATCCACTGAAGGGTTAATTAATTATGGGAGTGCAAGTTAGTATGTCAACTTCGTCAGTTTTGACGTAAAAAGGATGAAAATTTGTATATAAGCTTATAGTTAGACACAAAAAGTAATTGTATCACGGTTTTTTCGAAATTCATCCCCATAAGGGGTAATACTAAAGGGTTGTAAATATTTAAGAAACTACGTCATTTTTAAACTCAGTAATGTGAAAATGTATATGTTAACTTATAATTCGAAACAAAAATTAATTAATTGTAACAGGTTTTTTGTGGAATTTCATCCCCTAAGAGGTAAATAAAGAGGTTGCAAGTTTTTCCACAACTTGATCATTTTCAAACTCAGAAATATGAGAACTAATATGTAAGCTTATAGGGAGAAACTAAAAATTGGTGTAGAGGACTTTACGGACGGGAGGGGGAAAAGAGAGGGACAGGAAGCGGGAGAGGGCCCGGGAACGGGAGAGGGACAGGGTGCGGGAGAGGAAGAGAGAGGGACACGGTGCGGGAGAGGAAGAGAGAGGGAGAGGGACACGAAGCGGGAGAGGGAGAGGGACAGGGTGCGTGAGAGGGAGAGAGAGCGAGAGGGACAGGAAGCGGGAGAGGGCTCAGGAGCGAGAGAGTGAGAGGGACAGGCAGCGGGAGAAGGAGAGAGAGGGACAGAGGCAGGAAGCGGGGGAGGGAGAGGGAGCGGGACAGAAAGCGGGAAAGGGACCGTGAACGGACGAAGGAGAGGGACAGGGACCGGGAGAGTAAGAGGGGGGAGAGAGAGAGAGAGAGGGAGTTTGAATGGGAGAGGGAGTGGGAGCGGGAGAGGAAGAGGGAGTGTAAGTGTCCGGATGGAAACAACAGAGCCGTTTTTAAAGATTTTATCCTGTTCATGTTGACATCGTGAAACCAGTTCATCACTGATCCATTTAGGATCTGGTGGTGTTACTTGGAGACAAGATATGTAACTCCTGGATGGATGGAAATAACGGAACCTTCTTGATTTTTTTTTATAGAACTCAAGAGCCAGTTTTTCTGTACCTTAAATATTTTTTAAAAATTTCGGTTAGGGACACATCAATAACGTGTTAGAGTACCAAAAAAAATGTTTTTAAAATTATTGTCTGTTTGTCTGTCCGGGCATCACATGAAATACCTTGAACTGATTTCGACGGAAATTAGTTAAGTTGTTCCTTATACTTTGGATCAAGTTTTAAAAAAAAATTCATCCCGATAAAATTAAAAGTTTTCCCCGGAAACAAGATTAAACTTAGTATGGAATATTTTTAAAATATCAACGTTTTTTTTTATTTGCAACAAACATTCCTCATTTAATTGATGAAATACATGTTTTCGAGTTTATCAAAATTTTTCATGAAAAAGAAAAAACAACTTAATGTTAATGTTGTTTATTTTTTAAAATCCGTTCCCGGAGGAATGATTTGTGATTGTATCGTAGGTTTCAGTATATAAATTCCTAAATGTAAGTACTTCAATATAAATTAATCGGATTTTAAATTTTCTTCTGCAAGGGGTACAAATATGAAAAGCATAATTTCCGCATGCGAAGCTGCGGGCAACAGCTAGTTTTAACATATTTTTGTCGACGTCTCAAGAGGTACGAAGGTAATCTATACATCTATACAAATAAATAAAACTGGAGTGTCTGTTTGTAATATTAAAATAACCGCTTATTACTAAGTACATTTGGATGTATACACGGTACATATACCAAAACAACATTTTTCACAATTTTTGTCTGTCTGTCTGTTCTGGCTAATCTCTGAAATGGCTGGACCGATTTTGACGGGACTTTCACTGGCAGATAGCTGATGTAACAAAGAGTAACTTAAGCTACTTTAATTAAAAAAAAATTGTTAGGCGATACGAAGTTCGCCGGGTCAGCTAGTCATTGATGAAAACTGATAAAGACTTTGAACATTAGATATGAGACAAAATAAAAACAGAATGTACTATGTAGTGAATGGAGTAATAATGTCCCGAGTTCCCAGTAAATTAATCAAAACACTAGTTGTTGGATGTATCGAGTTCGTTATTGTTACGGGTTACTGGAAATAATGTTTGTTATCTACAGTTGTTTATCATATAATTTACATACATTTGAAATTTAGATAGTTATCTTTGTTACACAAGTTTTGACCCTATACATATACATATACACATAGCATGTGAAATATGTGATGGAGATTTGTTTTAATCACAAAATGTTCCATTTGCAAAAGTTCATATTCGCATAAGCTCTTCCATTTGCAAGTACTTCTCAGTTGAAGCATGCATTTTTTTTCTTTCTTGAGTGGTGGCCCAATACAACTTAAATGTATCATAATAGGATATCGCCTTGGATTGAATGTTGCATGTGTAGCTATATTATAAACGCTAATAATAATAAAACAACAGGACTCGCGTCGTCAATTCAAAACTTGAGGGGTAACCAATATACTGAGGAAGCAAGGTTCATTAGTTACGTTACTGAACCTCATCATTACGAACCGGTCGGTCGCCGGGCGGCCGGGCGGCCCCTGGCGGAGTGCAATAAAAACAAAACGGATACCTGTAACCAACCTCGTTACTTTCCTCGCCCTCCCAGTTACTTAACGAGGTGTTAGAACGGAAAAACAATCATTTATCGATAATTGGTTTCCGGCAAAACGATGGGCTTCGCAAACATCGTAGCGCCCCTCGCACTTAAACGTTCTCTATTCATCAAAGCTAGAGGGTTTCACTACGAAACTACGAGCTCATTCATTTTGGTCTTGCAAAGCTGGTTTTGACGAACGGGGCCCTATTTAATAAACGTTACAAATTGTAAATTGTAATTGTATTTTACAGGTTACAAATCTATAAGTTTCTGTTTAATAAAGAATACAATTTACAAGTTTACCATGGTGGAAAATATACAAAATTGTAAAATTGTACCTACAATTACATATATTTCTGTTTAATAAACATCTTCTCATTACGGGTGATAATTAACATATTTGTAGGGAAAACTGTTTTATTGAACAATAATTGTAATTACAAGTTTACATATTTTGTAAATTGTATTATGATTCCGAAAGGTGGACTCGTCTTGTGTCAGAACTTTACAATTTAGTGCCTCAACCTAATAGGTAAATAAATTTATTTGTTATACACAAAAAAAACGATTCTAACAACTAGCAGTGGAAGTAGTGACAGTAGTGATGATGAATATAATAGATATAAGTGAACGGCAACGCCGAGTTTTTCGTAAAAGGATTAACTTTACTTTTGGTGTGACAGATTTTACATTCAACGAAAAATTTCGGGTCAGCAAAACTACCGTCGAATATTTGGTAACAAACATTAAATACGATTCTAACAGAAATGTAGCCCTTAAACCCTCAGCAAGTTTCATTGCACTGGCAGTATGCATTGCACTGGATGGGCTGTGGCTCACCATACCATGTTATAGCAGATGCACATGGTGTAACTAAAGGAAAGATACATAAATGCGTAAAAATGTGTCTAGGTTTGTGGTCCATAAATTATTTGGAGAAGTCCGCTGGCCAACTAATCTTGATATCCCTAGATTGTTTATAAAATATAATATACCTAGAATAGCAGGCATTGTAGATGGTTCGCTAATCACAATGGATGCTCCTCGCTTCAATAAAAATTTACATTTTATGTAATTTGTAACTTACAAGTACTAATTTGTAGATAAAATATTTCATCGAAATTTACAGGCGTTTTTAACCGACTTCAAAAAAAGGAGGAGGTTCTCAATTCGACTGTATTTGGTTTTTTTTATGTTCGTTACCTCAGAACTTTGGACTGGGCGAACCGATTTTGATGATTCTTTTTTTAATCGAAAGCAGGTGCTTGTTACGTAATCCCACATAAATTTGAACGAGATCTGACCAGTAGTTTTAGAGTAACTTTGAAGTCGGTTATTTTTTGTTAGTAAAATTTAGATTATCTACACATGTAAACGTTTATTAAACAGCATTTATAATTGTAATATTTGTAAGATTTTTATGTGTAAAATTCTTACATATTTGTAAGGTTTATTAAACAGCACTTGTCATACAACTTAACGAATATGTCACTTATTTACAAAATTGTCGAATTGTGTCGTGTCGTTTATTAAACAGGGCCCAGGAGATGAAGAATTTAACAAAATTGTATAAAACGAATGCAAATAATCTTTATTGTGCACCATATGCACTAGCACTGCATAGGCATTAGCCTACCCACAAGACACGTTGTTCAATCGACAATCAAGATTTTGTTTGTCAAAGATACGTATATATGTATCTGTGTATATAGTATATTTCACAGTGTATTCAAAAGGGGGGAAGAATAATGTGTTAGTGAATAATAAATACCACTACACACGAATCGTAGCAGCTGGACATATACTATGTATAGGACCGGACAGGTACACAAAGGCAGACCCAGCGACCTAGCCCCAATGCGTCAATTATTACATTGAATCACAAAATCACGTGGATTTTCTAAAACTCCCAGTATGATCTTCAAAGACACGTTACGATAAAACCAACTAAATGGATCTACCTCCAATAGCACTTAAGGGTCGCTTTATCGTACAAACAGAAAAATACTCGGTACTTCTTTACAAGGCAACGTGACTGTAACGTGGTGGAGATGAACTAGTCATTTTTAGGGTTCCGAAGCTATAATTTGGCATGGAGATGGGTGAATTTCCCAAGTGCATTTTTGAGACGGCGAGGTTGAAAATTAATGTGTGGAGGTAAACTACAATTATGCATAATTTTATATAGATAGTTTAAATAGTGATCTACATGATAGTAAAGTATTCACATGTATTTAATACATAGATTCTTAATAAAAAAATATCTAAGACCTAAAATCTAATTCCTGTGTACTGTCCGACCTCCATTTATTTACATATTTTATAAATTTAATTTTTTTTGGTAAATAAATTTTATTAAAAAGGAATGTTGTTTAGAAATACATTAAATAACACAACTAATATATATTTACGGAGTTATTTACAAAAAAAATACAGTATGTTAAGGACATACAAAGGTAAGTTTTCACAAAATTTCGTGAAATATTTTTTTTGTATAAAAGATAAAAATATAAAACCAAAAACTTGGTTATTTGAATTTTTCACATAAATTTTGAGGTTATGTAAAAAAGTGTAAATACAAAAGTTGTAGATCTTTTTATTACCTACAACTTTGCCATTTAACTTTTTCCATAGGACTTGTAGTGTTTCTGGAAATCGAGATAAACCATTTTTTACCCTTAAACCCTCCCTCAGATCGCCCGTAAATTATTTTTCCTTTAATTTTTGTTATATCCTCTTCCTTTTGCAATGGGTTTCATCCTACTAATTTTTTTTTCACTTTTTACCGTTTTTGAAGCTATCGGCACTGGTCTAATAGGCCACAGAAATACAAGCGTGTCTAATCACCACTTAAAGGAGTCCGTTCATCTAGACTCCCACTCTTCAAAATGTATCTTTAAAGTATTCAAATATGATCTTGCCTTTATTATTTCTCATTGGCATAATCAATTTCGGTGGATCAGATTCTAATTCCAGTGGTCCTAATTTTGGTGGCATTTGATGATGTAATTTGAAAATATCTCCGGAACTAATAATTTTTTGTCCGATCTCTACTATGTGACTAATTATAACTACTATTTACATATTATTTATGCCAAATAAAATGTATTAGAAACAGCAGGT
Source organism: Thymelicus acteon (assembly GCA_951805285.1). Classification (NCBI taxonomy): domain Eukaryota; kingdom Metazoa; phylum Arthropoda; class Insecta; order Lepidoptera; family Hesperiidae; genus Thymelicus; species Thymelicus acteon. Next base: position 13,473,107 of record OX638234.1, read on the forward strand.
TTGAATTTAATCAATTTCGGTGGCTCGGATTTTAATTCCGGTGGTCCTTTAATAATTTCGGTGGCATTTGATAATTTCAAATGGAAATATCTCATGAACTAACAAAAATTTTTCGATCTCTAGTATATGATTAAGTAGTACTAATATTTACCTATTATTTAAGCCAAAAAAATATCAGAAACAGCAAATTTAAATTCGCCACTGTAATTAGGCAAAATTCGCGTTTGTTGAAATTGACCCAGATACATATTACTAAAACTCCAGAATCATACAATAAAATATTAAAAAACATTTTGACGTGACAACGTCTATTAAAACGATGAACGCCGGGTGCACGCACGAAAAAGCATGACTCACTGTCACGTTCTGTGACGTCATGTCACGTTCCGCGAGCGAGAGCGCGGAACAAGCGATAGAGAGGCACGATCGGCTACGATCGGCCGAAGCGCTCGGTTCGTGCCGCATGTATCTCTCTTCCTCTCGATCAGCCGGTGTGTCCGAGTAGAAGAGAGACAGCGGCAGCACACAACTTACTTCCTTACCTACACGTGAACTGTTTTCGTCAACTGTTTATAAAGTGAAGTGAAATTTTCATGTGGTTTTCATTGTGTACATCACAACAACAATAGCGGTAATAAAGGTAATTAATTCTTGTATATAAAAATCTGAATATCAATTCAATCTCAAATATTTGTTCATTTATGAAATTTGTAGGTAATTTAATTAAAATGATTCAATTTTATCTATAAAAGTATTCAATCATTTCATAAATGTTTTGTCATGACGTCGCGTTGTCACGTTAAACTACCGTCCGTAAACCGACTTTACAGACAACTATTTTTTTTCTCAGGGTACCTCCCCTACAAGTAACGTGAGGAAGTAATTTTTTATTCGTCGCGTACCGCATAGTGTGGGGTATTGTTGAAAAGTTCTTCCAAAAATATGATGGGTCTTCTAAGACCATTTTTGGAATTAGGGGTCCGTATGCGAAATAAAGTCCAAAAGTGAAAATTTTCAAAAATAGGTTATATGATGAATTTACAAGGAAAATTATCACGGCTATGTTAGGATAAGTAGTTAATGAGTAATAGTCGATAAACTTCCTACTTCGGAATCCTACATTTCACGTGGCGTGACACGCAATTGTCCGGTTTTTTTACTTACGTGACATGAAATAGATGGTTCTTTTATATTATTTCACTAGCTGACACGGCAAACGCTGTTCTACCAAAAAAATTCTGGATACCTATGTACACCCTAATCAAATAGCGGTATGAAAATATACACAATTTTTTATATAAAAATCGGTCGAGCTGTTCCGGAGGAGTGCGACCACAAACACCGTGACACGAGATTTTTATATATTAGATTTGTGCTAGATATTAATCGTAACCACAAAATACTTAATAGTAGGTTCCTATTAGTACAGAAGAATCACTCTGCAAAATCATTTGAATAAATAGCGACTCTTGCTCCGACACATAAAGTGTAATTCAGGTCGCACAGCGCTAATAGTCAACAGACGTTGACATCTAGACGTTGCCTCTCTTTCTAATCATAATCTCTTATCTTTTCTGACGACGTCAGGGTTGTCTTCTTTTTTGTGGTGACAGGCGGCGCGTGGCAGCCATTTTGATATTGGCCCGACATGTCGAACGTGGCACGTACTTTTAAAATCATACCAAAAGTGCGGAGTACGCCAGGCCTGTCGTAACTACATATACATATCGCTAGAAATGTTACATTGTCTAGATTGCGTGAGCTTTTGTTGTTTGCCCTAGTTTCTAATAAAAAATTACTCGGAAAATATTACTTTTCCATGAAAATATCTCCCTCCATCCTTAACCTCGGACCGTACTTAATATTGTAAGAAATGACAGCTCGTTCGATTTGTCCAAAAATAATATAATTTTATAAATAACCTACCTTACATAAGTAACATACCATAGTGTGTCTACTACACAAAACGTTTGGCATTACTATTGCATGAAGCTGTAAATGCCGTAGGGCAAATAGCAAAGAACTGTCAATTCGGAAAAAATATGTAACCTTAGAAAGGGCGCGGTGACCACTTAGCATCAGGTGCTTTATTTACTTCGTTATTAAGTTTACCTCTCAACCGTTCTAAACGACGGTAAAGATACATCCAATTATGATTCATATTAAATCGTACAAAGTTAAATGTAATCCGCTGTCACGTCGCGGCGTCGGCGGGTGACCCATTTACGTCGGGCGTATTCTAGTAGTCTATTCCGTTATCACTTTAAAGTCGTATGCGCTTATAGCTCGCTTGGCTCTCCGTGGACCAAACGCATTTTAACTTGTAATGAAGTTGTCACACTTTGACGTGTATGGATCTGTTTCTGACAGCCAAATGTTACTGTCGTCGGTAATATTATTCATTACATGATTGACAGACAGACACACAATACTTATATATAGTAGGTATAGCCACCCATTACACAAATTCAGTCTTAGTTTGGGTTCTCTACCTATGTATTTCGGAGAGAATTGGTCGTCGGGGAATACTTGACTGCTGCGAGAGATGCGCAAACAAAATCGTGGAAACAGTATTGCAGGACAGCCGTACCGGACAGCGTGTATAGTATCCTACGCCACATGGAAAAAAGGAAACTAGAAGTCCTCCTCAAAGATGATTTCGGGAAAATAAGCTCTCCAGCCGAGTCGGTACAATTATTGGCGTCTAAACTTTTTCCGCACGACAGTCTAGGGCCGTTAGAGACGACAGCGGCTTCTTCATGGTGTAATGTACTACACTGGCTCTTGCGAACGCATATTTGAGACTGGGCTGTTTCCCTAAGATATGGAAGATGGCAACAGCATGTATAATACCGAAGCCAGGAAAGAAACACAAAAGCAACCCTTGATCGTATCGCCCGATAGGTCTTTTATCAGTGCTCGGAAAGTTACTAGATAAAATGATGGTAGGCAGGATACGCTGGCATCTTCTTCCTACTTTAAACCCACGCCAATATGGCTTTATGCCGCAGCGCGGTATCGAGGACTCCTCTATAATGTAACTACAATAATCAAGAATAAAATTAACGAAAGGAAAATATCACTTTTAATATCATTAGACATAGAGGGCGCCTTCGATAACGCGTGTGGCCAGCTATAAAAGGAGAACTACGTAGAAAAAGATGCCCGCAGAACATATTTGGCCTCGTATTGTCGTATCTCAGCGAACGCACAATCCGTGTCCGGTACGCAGGACTTAATTTACCAACAGATAGGGGTTGCGTGAACGGGTCGATAGCCGGGCCTACATTTTGGAATATACTAATTGATTCACTGCTGACCGAGCTTGAGCGTATTTGTGTGGATTGCCAAGCATTCGCTGATGACGTTCTACTTATAATCTCTGGAGATACGATTGAGGAAATTGAAAAGGCAGCATTGGGAGCACTGGGCCTGGTGGGCACCTGGGGGGCGAAAAATAAACTTAATTTCGCAGCCCAGAAGACAAAGGGAATGGTTTTCACAAGGCGAAGACACTTTCGCACCCCTGTTGTCCATATGGGCGGCACTGTGATTGAAGTAGTAGAAGAGATGCGCCTATTGCGTATTATAATAGATAGTAAATTGAAGTTCAAGTCCCGTGTGAAACTATTGTACAGAAAGCGACTGGAATATACAAACGACTGGAAAGAGCTGCTAGACTCACGTGGGACTTGAACTCCGAAATTATCAGGCATATCTACTGCGCCGTCATAGAACCCATTGCTCGAATGCTGTATGCAGCGAATGTATGGGATGTGAGGAGCAGTAAGCCTCGCGTCCGTACGCAAGCTGTTGGGCACGCTGCAGAGGGGCTTTGCACTGAAAATAAGTAAATCTTAAAGAACAATCTCTTTGATAGCGAGCCTAGTGATTGCGGGCTTACTGCCCTTTGATAAGAGAGTGAGGGAAACAGCTCAGATATACGAAATAAAGCGAGGGAAACCACTTCACCCAGAATCGTAGGACTTTCACTACGAAGCTAAAATCTCTTTATCTCGACACTCCGCATCCATCCGAAATGATCAAATTGAATTATGACAGCCTTGACGACACAGACGCCCACAGAGTAGTCGGACTTTGCGTCTACACCGATGGTAGCAAAATTGAAGGCAAGGTAGGTGCGGTGCGGCTGTTACGATGGGGAGGGACGGCACAGAAGTGAAATATCAGACACTCAGGTTGGAGTCCTTCTGCACTGTGTTGTAGGCGGAGCTACTGGCCATTCTGAGGGCGAGCGAATTACCAAAAGGTTTACACGTTCACGCCGGGGCCGATTTTCATTAGTTTTGCTGTGAGGCGGCGCTCGAATTAATGACGCGCTTCATCTGGCGGCGCGCGATTTTTGCCTGTTCAGACCTGCAAACGTGTTGCATGTTTGCTCAGTAGTACAGTGAGTGCCACCACCGATGGTACACGCCGCCCGATGAAACAATCTAGTGTGGGCTACCGGTGGTACGCGTCGCCCGATGAAACAATCGAGTGCGGGCCACCGGTGGCCCGCGCCGCCCGATGAGACAGTCTAGCGTAGGCCACCGGTTAAATATTACAAAGACCGGTGTTAAAGATGACAAAGATATTGAAATACTTACAGACAACAGATCGGCGCTTGATGCTATTGTAGATTACATCTCCTTGCATCTGCTCGCCTTCAGAATAAGAGCAAACTTGACCCAGCTGTTTTGGCTGCGGGCTCATGTGGGGACAGCTGGTAATGAGAGAGCGGACCAGCTGGCTAAACATGCAGCCCTGCACAAAAGAACCGCAGCTGATTACACCTACTATTCTGCATCCCATGCAAAAATGATCATCAGGCAGAAAACACTTGCTAAATGGAACGACATATATATCACATATAGTGAAAACAAACCTATCTGCCATTTCCTGCCCGATGGCCACACTGCATATGTGAACGCTCGCAGGTACTGGCCGGACAAGCTGCTAACCCAAGTATTGACCGGGCATGGCGGCATCGGCCAGTATATGCACAAAGTGAAGTAGCGCGACTTTCCGTGGTGCGTCTGCGAGAATGGAATAATTGAAAACGTAGTCCATATTCTGACTGAATGTCTGAGATTCACACAACTTAGAACTTATTAGAATTAAGAATAAAAACAAATATGGAAATAACTGCAGAAAACTTGAAAATAATGTTTAATAATAAAAAGAGCAGAACACAGTAAATTATTGTGGAGTTGTCACTTGTCACTGACAAGGTGTGTCGAGGTAATGGAAGCGCGTTGAAGTGGCTTTAAAATTGACTCTTCTGTGTAATTTTTACAAAATATTAAGTGGCTTAAAATATGTATGTAGATAAAGTAAATTGTAACAGTTATTTAATGAAGTTGTAATTTAATTTGAATATTGACAATTTATTAATAAGTTATAATTTAATTACATTTTAAATATGATGTGAATATTATAATAGCATATAAGGTCTCCGGTGCACGCACGAGGAGATATATAATTTAATAAATAAATAAATAAAACCTATGTATTTATCTTTCGAATTACGAACTATGCTTAATATTTCTCGTTAAAATGTTAATGCCATTTAGGTATTATTACTTTACGAGCAGTTTATTACCTGTATACGCGTGTACACCGATTACGTTCTTATCATACGGGATAAACCGTAAACTCAATGGACATAATATTCACGTATTTCAGCAGAGCGGAGTTGTGTTAAATTTACATACCTGTGAAACACCAGTGTTATCGGGAGGGACATGCGTCGTTAATAAAGTAATTACCATAGTGAACTTAATGAAATAAATGAAAATTAAGTATTATCATAATGAACCTGCATGATGTTTACAAAACCTAATAGTCACAACTTTCGTGTTGACTGCCTTCCGATTGAGTCGTTAGCTTGTTCTTTGACGGAAATATTATAATATTAAATTATAAATATTAAATATAATTATGTATTATTATAATATATTCATTATGTAATTGTATTAAGTATTAAGTTGTAAGTATTGTAATGAATAAAGTATATTTTTACTCACAAAAAATGCTTTGTCCTTTGTTATTATGATTAAAAATAAAATTATTTAATAGTGTGTCTGTCTAGAAGTAATTAACAGATTACGGTACCATATTTTGTATAATCTGACTTAACCTGTCTAGACGTCGTTTTGGCTAATGCCATGAGTCTTCGTTAGTGAGGCGGGGTACATGAAATACGTTTTGTTAGTCTATAAGAACATTGGCTGAGATAGCGAGCGTTACAATATATCTATACGAGTATATATATGTGTTGTAGCATTAAGCCGGCTTGTTTGCGGAATCATTCCTTAAGTCTGCCCAGTTGAATGGCTCTAGAGTTGAACAGCCTTTTGCGATCCCTTTCATCCGTGAGGAGCGGCGGCCATTAAAAGTTGTGCAAGTTTGCGCAGTGCTGCAGTCGAATGGATCAAATTGTTTTCGGAGGTAATTCTGATGGAACCAATGGAAATGTGAACTGGAATTTACGGAGTTTTTTTTTGCTGATAATACATAAGTGGTCTAACAATTTTTTACTTTTTTTTTTGTAAAAAGCGATAAAATTTTATTCAGTAGTTGTTGCAAAAACAGCACGTACAATCTTCGTAAAAATCTTGATACTTTCTAACTTAATTATGTTTGTGATTTTTGTGACTAGTTAATAGATAAACGTATTCTTAATCTTAAGTTAGACGAGAAAATTGTTATTATTCAGTTTTAATTAACCCAAAAATAACGAAATTACTTTAGCTCTTTATTTACCAATCAGGTAGCATACAAAAAATACCCATTTGTCATTCAGAAAAGCGTGAATGGCAGTAAGAACGATGAAGTGGGCGTATGTTTAACACTCCAATCTCTAGCGTGCGCACTTCACAGATCATGACATCGGTCGTAACGAGACGGTCCCGCACGGGTCGGGAGGGCCCATTGTGGCGTCATAATGACCCACTCGACCTCCAGCCTCCAACCCCAACCCTGTAATGAGCGCGAATAAATCGCAATAGCCACTAGACTCTTGCGCCGTAATTATTTATTTGTGTACGAGTAATTGCTTCCCTTTGTGAGAGAGGACTCGTGATTTTGTTCGCGTTCGAGTCCCAGATGGCTGAGATGGCTGATTGGCTTTTCCATTTATTCTACTTTATTCATAAGTTGTTGTGTAGGCGAAAGAGGTAATCGAGGTCGGAGTCGACCTTTGACGGCTTATAGCTTTGTTGGCTGCTCGTATGACTGAGAATAATATTGACGTGCGTTAGTTTTATTTTTATTGAGCTAAACTTAGAACAAAGAAACTGACGTGTGGAACACACCTTTGTGAGGTCGGCTAAAAAGAAATTCTTTCAACAATTTCATTTGCAGTTCAACTGGTATGTCGTGTTTCGTGTGTGAATAACACAATTGTAGCCGTAACTTATCCAACAAGCAAAAACAGACATCTTTGACTGCACGGCCGGAAATCGAACGCACTACGCTTCGAGAATCTACGCCTCGAGCAGATGAATGAGGTTGTCTACTCAAGAATCAATACGTAGCTCCTTATACCACAGCTCACTATTAAGAGCTAATAAACATGCTGTTGCTTGCGTACCAAACTACTAATCTTGTTTTTATTTTATGCGAAATTGGTCTGAAATTAAACTTGTAGTAATTGTGTTGTAACTATATTTAACATTTATACGTATTGAATAAATTTTGAAATTTTGTCATGTCGCTATGAAATATATTAAAAAAAAATTTATAAGTTTGCCACTACGTTGTTGTTTGGTTAATTCAAGATGAACATATTTTGTGAAGAAATTAACGATAAAGCTTTAACGATTCTTTTAGTTTGACACGTAGTCGAGGCACCAGTTGATTGATTTTCAACTTCAACTCGACAAACTCGTCAACTTTGTACGAGAGTTTCGGATGAAGAGTTTCTTTTCTCAGTGGCTCTTTTGTAGGGTTCGGATAGAAATCATTTATTTAGGGAATTGGTTTTCGTATGTGTTCCATCAAGTATGTTCGAGTAAGTAATTGAAAGTTCTCGTAGTAAATACAATTTATGTTACCTTAAAATAAACCAAGAATCTCAATAGATTTCATCTGTACCGTTATCAATAAGCAAGCACTGTTGTAAAAAAGGATGCTTAATTAAATAAAGTGTCAAAAGATTTATTGATAACAGAGCACGCTCCCCCAGACTACACGGATCACAGGAACCATTTTAACAGATTCCATGTCGCCCGGCTGTAAGCTCGGAAAACACTCTACCGAATCGTGCCCCTAACCGCAGGGGTTTGCAGGTCGCAGCATCCCTCTCGACATGTTGCAAACTACCGCTTACGTTATATGGGGCCCTGGTACTTTTATTGCATATTCATGCTCGTTTAGTTTTCGCAAACCTAGCCGCTGGACAAGCGTTTGGCAGATAATGTTTAAATTGTCGGTTTATTTGTTTCCCTAGCCAAGTGACTCTTAGAAGGCACATTGTAGCTAAGTGGATGAATACAAGTGTTATTATTGTTTATTATTTTGATAACGTTAGTAAGAAGGAACAGGAATTTAATTCTACATTTGTATTAATTTCTTAAACGTTTTACGTCATATTGATAAAATATATAATTGTGGCAAGAGTTGTTTAATGTTTTAAATTATTATTCAACACAATCATGTAAAATCAAGAAGTAAACGGAAGGAAGTATTTGCTTTTGTACCCTTTTTCTTAACTTTCTTTTCTGGATTAAGGATGATACAATAAAGGAATATCTAATCGCTAGTACCAGGCGTTCATGGCTCAACAGGAAATAAAAAAAGGGTCAAGAAACGTTTTATTTAACCGGGGGCGATATAAAAAGGGTCGCACAATAGACGACACCCTTGCCGACCTCTCGTTAAATAATGCATATTGTAGGTTTAGTTTTAATTCACGATGGACCATACAAAGGGAAAGTCGTAAAACTTTTGGATTGTTTGCACACGGTTTAAATATTTAACTTGTCGACTTTTATTGGAACGTAATTTTGTTTTGTGTACAGTCGTTTTTCATTAAATTTCTTATTTACTAAAAAATTGTCTAGTTTCTATAAAATAGGCGGCTAATAGAAAAATGCTATCTGCTCGAAATGAATCTAATCTGCCCATCAAATATAATTTGTATAAAAAATGTACAGTACTACATATAGATTATCGAGGAAACAAACATTTCTGCATACATTAAGAAACCTTCAGAAAAATCTCGTTATATACTCGTCAGCGCAGTGAAAAGTTTAGCTCTAAACAAAGAAATTTATTAATGCGCGTCTGCATACGATTTTGCTCGACGCGTGTGACTAATGTGAACACGCCTTTTGGCACTCCCGCTTCGGAATGCTTTTTCTCTCTGATGATATACATACCTACATCGCTTGTTAGTATAATTTAAGTTTATTTTAGAACAGGTTTGATGTTCTTGAAGTTGATTTGAAGATAGTGGCAGGTGTTTTTGGATAAAATAATGATTAGTAGTGCATTTTCAGATAAACCGTTTGAACTTTACGAATAGGTATATTTAGTGTTTTTTGAGAATAAAAAAAGGGCTTATACGGGCCTCTATTATGTCCCATCTGTTGTAAAATTCACAGATAATATGACTAATTTTAGTCCTTATACTTCTATGACAGACTTCCATAAGAATTTAAAAGCCCTTACAAAGTTTCCCGGCGTTAGCATCAAGCGGATTAAATGGCAGTTTGTTGCGATTCCCAATCGTTTTATAAAATTAAGTTTTTTATGTTCAACAAATTCAATTACAAAAATTGGAATTCCCATCACGAGTCCTTGAAACTTTCCTGAAACGTCCAAAACTTGGTGAGCTTTATTAATAATATAATTTAACGTTCTGAGCGTAATATTGCTACTTAAAAAACATTTTACTGAAATAATTTTTGATTTAATTTTGACTGTCATTTCAGATTGCGTCATCAGTTAATCGCTCGGTTTAATGAGCGAATTTACGCGAATACAGTCCGCTGCAGAACAGCGGTCCGCATATAATCGCGAGATTATCAGAGCTCGCCGCCCGCAGCGTTTGAATGGGGCTTACATGGGAGATAGCTAGTTGCAGGATTGAGCTTAATGTTTATTTTTATGCAAAACCTAAGCGCTTAAGCCTCTTTAAGCAAAGTAGTTGCAGGGTTGCAGTAGTTGCATACTGTTTATTTTTAAGCAAAATCTAAGCGTTAAGAGCCTTTAAGCAAATTAGATGTATCTATTTTATGCAACTATAGATGGCGACGGCTCGAGATGGTAATTTTTCTGTGACGTGACACTATTTGCAAGTAGTCAATATCGTACACTTATTTATGTACACTTTATTGACCACAATATAAAATATTGAAGAACAAATGGCGAGATTAATGCTATTGCTATCGTAATTTATTCTTGGTACGCAATAAAATAAAAATGCAATTTAACAAGCAAATCACATTCATATAGTCTAATTTTACTCATTGGTCAATATATCGACTCGACAATAGATTTTTTTACATCAAAAATAAAATATAATATGTATATTGGCCGAGGGTTTTAGAACCAAAGGGGCCCTCCATAAATTACGTCACACATTAGGTTTCGATGTAGTGTGACATTGTATGAAAAATTAATAGTAAAATAATTTGAAAGTACGTATTAACTAAACTTCATTTTCTAATATACACTCACCAGCACAATTAACCGCCTACCTATATTTTCCCAATTTATATAAAAATACTCTAATTTAATTATTTTTGTTACTCTGTTCAATTGACTGAACATTTTGCTGAATATACCTGGTACAAATGTAATGTTAAATGGTTTATTTAAAGTAAAAAAAAAATATATTACATATGAATACCCAAGTCAGAGAAAAAAAAAAGTCTTCATTGCACAATGGTCCAATTTAACTGTTCTTGGGCAAATCGAAGTCCTGCTCTCTTGTGGTCTGTGGTCAGTTCTGGCTTTCTGGGGCTCGAGCTAGTCAAAATTCCTCTCAATCTCTCTGTGCTAACTTTCTTCGCTTTGTTGTTACACTAACATTTACATTTTGTAGCTCAGATATGCGGTTATTAAAACGCTGTTGTGAAACGATTCCAAAGCATTCTTGACAATGTAACTAACTGTTATCCATGCCTGATGTGCACCATCTCCGACTTCATTCTTGTCTTCTTGTGTAAGAACCGGTCTCTCAGTAACGTCGGATAGTGTCGCGTAACGTGGTGTCAGGGATATCCAAGCTTTCGATCAATCCAACGCTGGCTTTACTCAGCATCGACAAGTGGCAGCCCTGGCAGCTCAGACTGCACCCAGTAGCATTTTATGGTATTAATATGGATCACAACACCTCAACACTTCCGTTTAAATAAAAAACAAATACGATACAAATTTCAGATATAAATTTAATGCTACTGCAATCTGACTGATAAAAACATCAATTACAACAAAACTGGAAAAAGTTAGCTTTAAGATCTTCAAACTGATTAAAAAATAAATGCAAAACTATCAATTTTAACAAAATGGGCTAATTCTCTAGGCTAGGCGGTGGTTTTGGAAACAAACGCTATAAGTGTATACGAGTACCTACCACTTGAAAAGGGTGCGCGGTTAATTGTGCCGGTGAGTATACTTCAAAATCATAAAAAAATTACCACACTCAGCTTGTCGCTACCTCACCCATATTAAATGTTATTTATAGCATTTTTTTACAAATCAATTGTTAATATATTCAGACTGTTTATAATAATACGTTATTTAAATTGTGGGTATTATAACTGTGCAAAAATTCATGAGTGAAATTTATTATTTTATATTGAAATGATAAATAAGTGCATTTTATATACATGTGTAATTTCAACACAGGTTGCGTCCTACTTTGCCACTTGTTGGAATAGTCCATATATTATACAATAATTTATACATTAACAAATGAATAGCATAGATTTTTCGTTTGTCTGCTAAAGAACTGAGGTTAAAACGTTGAACCTGACAACCCTAACTAGACAATAATATGCGAACCGTTGACCGCGCCGCTCTACCGCGCTTAGGTTTATGTTCTCTACGTTGCTGCACCCCCATTGTTTCTGTGATCCTGGTTCATAAATTTTGCTCCAAATGTTTAAAATATTTACGCCTAATAAAAATCTATGGGAAATCTAGAATGACATGGTAAAAGTATGTCGTTTAAATTCCACCCTAGCAAATGAGCAAGGCCAATTTGTAAAGATGGTGTGATTAAGTATTTTTCTATATGAAAACAAATTGTTGTATTTAAAAAGTTTTTAAGTGTCAATAGGTCAAAAAATGTTCTGCATGTGTCGCAATTATTGTTTAGTGTACCTACTCAGAGTTAAGTTCTCATGTAAGTGCATTTGTCAATTATTATGAGAAAAAAAGATTATTTAACCACAAAATGTTTTTTATTCTTTAGACTGAGGAAAGGTACGAAAATTGTAAGAAAATTGTTCTCTAAATTCTCTGTCAAAAAAAAAAACTTCATGCTTTCTTTTTAAAACGACTCTCTAAAATTGTCTTATGTACTCTTTCCCTTTTTATCTTCATCTTTAGTTTCAATTTTCAGCGTTTTTTTTCTCTATTGATATGTATCACTGTCTCTGTTCATCATTTCTCCTCCCTCTCTATTCGTTATATGTATGTTTAAATTATTGTTTTCTATGGTTATTGTACCGCCTTCAACCATTCTCTGCACATCCTGAATGTCGACAGTTAGAATTAGCATTAAGTCTGCCAGTTGTATGTCTCTTTTAGTTCAATTAAGATTAAATAAATAAATAAAAGTTCTAATCTACTTGTTATTTAATGGAATCCGCTATTTGTGATATTTATTAAATAAAACACAAGTAGACGGAGAACCATTTGCAGTATTTTTTTATTTCTTTTTGGCAAAGATAAGTGCAGCCAAAGACACAGCACTATAGAGTGCACAGAGTAATCGAGCTTAATCTCCCACACTACTAATCGGCGTAAAAAAGTTTTTCTTCGCAGAAATGTGACGCCACTAACGACCATTACGGTTTAAAATGAGATCGTCTCGATGTAATTACAGAGCCACGGGGATATTTTCTAGCGATTTACATAATTGAGTAATAAAACAAAATAATGTAACGATTTAAAGAATAAACAAAACTCATAAAAATTGCGTGTCGATTGTTACCTATAGTGTAACCATTACCGAATTAAACATGTAAGTATTTGCTTTATATAAATGTATGGCAGAGATAAATATCTCATTTTGGCTTGTAGTTGTTTGTGATATCTTATGTTTATGTCCATACAAGCAACATACAGCCCAGATTTTAATTACTATTGTTGTAGGTAAATAAACGATTTTATTAAAGAAATTTGTTCCTACACATTTGTCACAGTTTTTAGAAAGAAAGTACTGGTTAATCAAATGAAGGTAACCGGTTAATCATGACATATGAGAACTGTGGAAATAAACTAATGATACGATGAGACGGATTTTGCTGCTTGTTCTATAATTCTGAGTTCTATAATTAGACCTCTACTGGTCACTAACTCACTAATATCACAGAATGATCATGCATTATGTAAAACCATCAGCCGCCATCGCTCCATGCAAGCCTGGTACTTTCTGTCGAATATTATAAATGGCGTCGGCTGGTAATTTCGGATTGCGGTAGCTATTATTTTAAAACGTTTTAATTTGAAACCGGACGCTTAAATTAAGTAAACCAGTGCAACTAGGCATTTTATTTGTTGAGCTGTAGACTAACTCTATGAATTTTAACTGATTGTGAGTTATAAATTGAAAACCCTTAACGTATATTCCCTTGAGGTTTATAAAATATGAATAATAATAAATACATTGCAAAGAAAAAAATCAAAGATAATCAATCGGTGTAAAAAACAACACCCTTTCAAGAAGACAGTAAAAACTAACAAATATTTTATGGCCAGTCCTTAAATAATGATTTATTACGGATATCGTCTTTACAATCTGTAGACAAATTCTATATAATTAATTTTACCAATCAACTAAGATATCGGCCATTGGATCGCGACAACGCCATTAGCCTTTAACCGGAGCCGTCCGGATATATGCGCTGGCGATAACCGGGCTTCCAATCGAATTACCGGTCCGTGTCGGTTTTATAGGGTTGGGATACAACTGAGTACTTTGATTTTGTCGCTACAGTTGATCTAATATTGATAAAATATTTAATTGTAAATGGAGTTAAACTCGCGTGGAGAGGGTTCCGTATGTTATGTATGTATTTACCGTTATATTTCTATTTTATTTATTTTTTCGTACGGAACCCTAAAAAATATAATATAAACGTTATATATTCATATCCCCGCACTAACTAAGTTTACCCTAAGCTATGGCGCGGTTTAAAAGAACAACACAAATTAAATATCACTCCACCGACCCGAAAACCAACATCAATTTTTATTTTGGGGTAGAAGCCGCGACTATAGTTCTCTAATGCCCGATTTCACCACTGGCACCTAAGCGATCCCTTAATTATCTTGACAGAATTTCTATGTTACCGATATTGTTTCGTGTTTTTATTTTTCTAGGTGCTTTGTATGTCTTAAATGTTTTCCATCATATTTTTTATGTTATACAGGTATTAATAGTGTTTAATCATCAAGCTTCACGAAGAATTTCATAAAATTGTATAATTAAATTGCGTTATAATTTGTGCCAGTGAGTAATGTCAGTTGTACCTTATGGTTCTTTTGACAAATTCAGTTGTCGTCACCAAAATAAGTTGTAGTTTGAAATGTATATGTTAAATGTGTCAGCTAGTTAGGAATTCAGTATAGGGTGCCGAAATTCGGGCCTCTAAAATTTAGGGGACCCCTTAGCGTAGTGTTTCTTAAAAGTTGGTGAAAACGAAATCAATGCTAAGGGACACCTATTTTAGCTTTGAGTGTCCCTTAAGATTCAGGGGCTGTTGGTGAAAACGGACATAAAAGTTCTGAAGAACTTTTGGAAATTTGAAATTGAAGTGCTGAAATAGATCATCAAGAATTTTATTATGTTTGTGGTAACCCTTAATTGTTTTATCATAATCGCGTTTATACCACCACCGCCAGCAAGCAAGCCAGACGATGATGTAATTAAGTCGTTAGCGAACCGTCCTCCGGCATTACAGTTTTTTTGTAATCAACCCCTTCCTTGATTATTTTTTCTTTAACAAGCTTTTATTACCATAACATTTACGTGGTATTATGATAGTATGATACTAATAAAACAAACTTAAACGGTCCTTGTTTTTATTTAGATTCTTGCTACCATTAACACTTTAGTAAACATCCACCGAGCTAACTTTTTACGTTTTAAATCTGCAGTTACAGATTTTAAACTGCGATATCACTTCATAAAAACATCTGCATCGCATTATAAGAAATTGGTGCAACTTTGCACTACATTTTTATGGCAGCAAAAAATATACAAGCTAGGGGAGAGATGAGATCCGTCCCTTTCTTTATCGACTGTTCCGTTTTTGTAGCCCCACCCACTATTGAGGTAGATAATCAGGAAAATATTCTACTTGGTTATGAACTCCTAATACCAGGATTGCGTGTCCATTGTTTACAAATAGTGACAAAAATTTAAATTTAATAATAATTTTATTTGTATAATTTTAATTGTTTTTCTCATAGGTCACTCATTCGTCATCAATCACTATTTCCACTTCTAAGATGAGACAAGGAAAAAGGAAATGTACTGTAATGAAAAGATTATTTGTATTCTAATTCCGAAAAAATATATTCCACAATCTTCACTTAACCACGAAAGTTATAATTACGATTCGAAGGCCAATTTTTTAAATACAAACGTAAATAAGTAAATAAACAATACAAACGGTAATAAACGAATATGTACGGTAAACGCGTACACGATATTTACTAATACTAATGTTTTTACAAATTTTAAGACAATTTAATGTGTCGTAATTTAAATTGTCCTATTTATTGGACTAATAATATAATTTATTAAAATTAAGGATATGAATTATTTTGTTTAATTTGCATTATCATTATCATCTTTTCATAATTATTATCTTGTATTGTAGGTACAACAAATAATTCCGAACTTACGATTAACTTGACTATCACACATTACCTTATTAAGTTAGAGTACTAGCACGACGAACAGCTGTTGATAGGGGTCACCCTTCACAAAGCGACCACCATTAAGCGGCGGCTCTACCACCCTTATCTAACACTTCTATTTTTATTATCGCCTAGTACACTCACACCATAAGGGTAGAAATACTATTGTTTTACAAGCTTCCGTTAGAGGGTTGTTTAGAAAATGAGCTTTGTTAGAAGAGCGAGAAGTAATATAAGCTGTCTATCCTTTTCTGTTGCATTTACACAGGTTTTTTATATCAATGGGGAGTATAGACACGCCTTAAACCCATGGCATTTGTAGGGCGGACAACTAAGGGATACCAATGCTTTGAACTTATAAACTCCTGGTATCTTGAATATGAAATCCCATAAAATATCTATTATCCGTTTGCAAAATAATTAAAATCGCACGCGGGGAGGGGAACTGCGAACTTCGGTCAAAAAAAAATGCGGACACTAAAAATGCAATAAGAATTATTTTTAAAGTAAAAATAGGAAGAAAACGTGACACCTACTTAATCTTGTCGTTTCATTGCATTTTCTGAGAACATTTACCGTATAAGTTATATTTTTTATACCATCAGAAAGTAGAGATTTCAACGAACAAAAAGCGCACCGACTTTTTTTAAAAAAAGCAGATATTTTGACGTGAGATTTTGCGAAAACGTTAGGGTGCTTTTTCGATATTAAGTCAAAATAAGGTGAAAAAAGAAATATTTTAAATTAAAAAAAAATGTTTCTTTGGGACATACAAAGGTAATTTCACCAAATTTCGTGAAAACATTTTTTTTGTAAAAGATAAAAATAAAAAACCAAAAACTTGGTTACTTGAATTTTTCACATAAATTTTGAGGTTATGGAAAAAAATGTAAATACAAAAGTTTTTTTTTCATGGACTTGGAGTTTTGCCGGAAATTGAGATAAACCGTTTTTTACCCTTAAACCCCACCTCCCCCCCACTTCCCGACCTCAGATCGCCCGTAAATTATTTTTCCTTTCATTTTTGTTATATTCTCTTCCTTTTGCAATGGATTTCAACCTACTATAATTTTTTTTATTTAAAAATTATCGGCACTGGTCTGTCTACCTACGGTGTCGCGGTAAAGCGGTGCCACGGTGGCGGGCACACGGCGATGTTTGTAACTTGTCTGTTAGTTAGTAATTTTATTATTTTTCATTTTCTGTGCTGACTCCATTGTTACCGAATACAAAAGACCCGGGTACCAGGCACACATAGGCTATACAGACTGAGATTGACCGATCGCACAAATTGAATGTCCATGGAACATGACGGGGACAACACCCCATTGTGTCGCTGGCTTTTCAAAGTGCGGCCAATATTTCAGTCGGTCAGAAAATGCTTGGCCTATTTAATAGAAATAGCCCAGCGAAACCATAAGGCAAGTAAACCGTTGATGAACGTTTGACCTCGGGTTTTTGTTGAATGACTTTAGTTAAATAAATTGGTCAAGAGATCCGCTAGAATGAGTTCATTTACTCAGGTTATTTTTGTTTGATTGTATTTATTTAGTACGAGTAACCGCCCTCGCTTTGCTTCGGTTTTCTTAGTTTTTCACACCTTAGGTTACATTATTGGAGTTTTATTAAGGATCCCTAATTTTGTTTTAATTATAATATAGCCTGTGTCACACGGGGATCGTGTAGCTTCCCGACAGTGAAAGAATTTTTCAAATCGGTTCTGTAGTTTCAGGCTCCGAAACTTCATTATTCCGAAATTTCAATGCAAACAAACAATCAAATCATTCCTCTTTATAATATGTATTAGTATAGATAAGTAATGTTTGTGAGAGCATGAACTATTATTTGTCAAATGTTCAGTGGATTAAAATTTTAGATAAATAGTTAATTTTAAGAGTACAAAAAAAAATCCATAAACCTACTTAGATATGAAAAATCTAACAAACAGTTCATCAGTGAATGCGATGCAAACAGTTCGTCAGTGAAATAATAATGAGCTTACATGTAGTTTAAAAATAAAACTAGAGAAGACTGGTAAAATATCAAGTTGCCAGTTTCTTATAAATCTCGTATATCACAAGTTGTCTCACTAAATTCAGGAAATATCAGCCCCTTGACATGGGCATAGTTTGTAACAGGATAAAACATGCGCGCGATAACAAGCGCCCGATCAAGAGTCGGATAAAATTACAGGCCTTGTACACAACATACATTTTCACTTTGTTATTTAAAATCTCTGGATGAGTGTACTTGTAAATTGATTACAATGTTGATTTCTCGGAATCAAAGAGTTTTTACTTTATAAAATAAAATAAAAAAAGCCTTTTATTTCTTGCAATTTTAGTATGAATTATAAGTACATGTCAATTTTTCATTTAAATAATATTAACACTTTATTATATAACGAGTAATCGCCCTCGCTTTGCTTCGGTTTTCTTTTTTTTACATCTTGAGTTACATTATTGGAGTTTTATTAAGGATCCCTAATTTTTTTGAAAATATAATATAGCCTATGTTACTCAGGGATAGTGTAGCTTCCCAACAGTGAAAGAATTTTTCAAATCGGTTCAGTAGTTTCGGAGCCTATTCAATGCAAACAAAAAATCAAATCTTTCCTCTTTATATAGTAATATAGAATATAGATAATAATAGTTCAGTCATAATTCTAATAATGTCCAATAATTAACTAATAAGTTATTACTTTAGGAAGTCACAAATAAATAATACCGATTTTCGTGAAATGTTTGACGTTTGTCTTCTACGAATTTTCTTCTGATATTTTTTTTTCATATGAAACATTGTTGCATAATTATGATATGTAATTTACAGAGTGCAATCGTTAGCGTGAATCAGAAAACCATTCACTACTACTGAGCACGGGTCTTTCCTCTTGAGAAGGCCTAGGTTATACTCCATCACACTGATCCTTGACGAAGATCGATTATAGATAATCTGAATTTTACCAAACAAAATTATCGACTTCAAAGAAATTGTGTTAGAAAAACCAAACAAACTCAAGAACTACTCGTCAGATCTCGCTTAAAATTTACCACTAGTGCTACATGACAAGCACCAGCTTTCGAATATGGAAAGAATCATCAATATTGATAAACCCAGTAAAAAGTTATGAGGTTAACACTCAAGAAAAAATAACAGTCGAATTGAGAACCTTTTCCTTATTTGAAGTCTATTTGAGAATGCTTTTAGCATTAAGTCCGCATTTTGTTCCATTACTTGTGTAAGGTTCAATAAAGAATAAATAAATAAATAAAGAAATAAGTCATTTAAAAAATAAATTAATCTCTGCGTGTATTATACTGAATTCTAAAAAAAAATAACATTTCGCAAAACTTATTATATTAACAGTTAGAGCCAAAGGTGATTTTCATTATGGATAACAAATTCGAGAAAGTCTCTTGTGTTTACATTAACACTGTTCTTAGTTCACATCGAAAACCTGAATACTAAATCTGAAGTAGGCGTGGTAACTGCTTAAGCATTATCTACTAAATTAATTTTATCGCCCATCGCGGGAAAATTTAATTTTACGACGAGCTCTTCCAAAATATATCGCGGCTATTTAATTTGTTCACGAAACACCCAGTAAAATTATATTTTAATCTCGTTGTTTACGTATCCCGTGAGTTTACAATGTGGGAGGTTACAAAAAATTAAGGTTTTTTTTTGTTTTGTTACAGCTGGTTGGCGGCGAGTTCGACATGGAGCTAAACTTCGTGATTCAGGACGCGCAGAATATACAGCACATGTTAGAACTGCTCGACCACTGTCCGCCCAGCTTGCAGGTTGGTTATGTTTTCCTGGTAATAGTGTGGTACTTATATGACGCATACAAAAAGTAAACAAACAAACATGCTCTCTATAACCAAGCAACATTTTTTGAAGATAAATACAAAAAATGTTCATTGTCATCCCTAAAAAGAAACTTACAGTGCCGATTTTCATTGTAACGTTTACGTTTAACGTTATGTCAATATGGACAAAATTAAAACACATAAAAAGGCCTCCTTAACAAAAATCATAGATAATTTAGTAGCTTTTGCATAAAATAGTCGTTACACTACAAACACCAAACTATTTTTGTTTTAAAATTCAACGTCAGTTTAATAGCCCGGTACTTAAGCTCGAACTTGACTTTTTCTTTTTTGTTCATGCTTTTGTTTAACAGAAACGAAGACGGGACGGGACTATCAATGCATCTCTTTTGTGCCACACATTTTTTGTTCTACATCGAGCTTTTGCTCTCTTTTTTCTGAGACCCGAGAAGATTTCATCGCCTCCGGACTTATAACGCCCTGGTGGTAAAGTGGAACAAACATAACTCTTTGGAAATAATTTTTTACATCTTTTTTTTCAATTTCGCAAATTTGCTTTAATTTGATGAAATTAAAATTGCATCACCTTTAATGAATTCTCTTTTCGCAATGCGTGCTATATAGGGAGTAGTTAGCATGGTCACAGTCACAAAAAGCGAAGTATTTCAAGGTGTGAGGACTTTTTCCATTACGATCTTATCTCATTTACAAATCGCCTTTCATTCATGTTACCCTAGTACCTGACAGATTTTATTCAAAGGGTTACGCGGGGTTGGGTTGAGGTTGTTTTTTATTTCTATAGGTAAGTAAATAAATCTTTCTGTGTAGGTTGCATGCTTGTTGTGGTGAGAAAACTTTTTGATTAAGAAAGGAACATAATTTGATTTTAAACTCATTTTAGTGTGATCAGTCAATTAATTAATTTAATTTGTAATTAAATTAAGTAATTAATTTAATTTGTAAATAAATTAATGAATTAATTTATTTAATTACAAATTAAATAAATAAATTAATTAATTTGTAATTAAATAAATTAATTCATTAATTTAATTACTAATTTTAATTACTTAATTAATTTAATTAATCAGCAGCCAAATAAATAAACGCTACAGACAAACGATCAGATCTTAGAAATGCCATTTATGTAATACACGCAATTTGATATATTTCAGCATCTCAAACCAAGATTGAGATTCTTACGGCCCAACTCAGAAAGGTTCGTTTATTTAGTCGTAAGGAGTCTATCGTCCCAACTCAAAGTCACTAACGGTTACTTTAATCGCTCCTTAGTAACGAATCACCATACAAATTTTGTACTAAGGAGCGATTTAAGTAACCGTTAGTGAGTCTGAGTTGGGGCGTATATCTAATTGTCATTAAATATGATAGGTCAGTTCATCTCAGAGTCATATTTGTCAATTTTAAGTGACCGTGCGGACCAACGTCAAATAACCTTATCGATAAATAATCATATCACCCACGACACAAGGAATCCTAGGCCCGCATTAATTAACTGAAATTAACGCCTCAACTCAGAGTCACTTAACGGTTATTTAAATCGCTCCTTAATAATCACAAAAATTCACTCTCAAATGCCCCAACTCAGAGTCACTAACGGTTACTTAAATCTCTCCTTAGTAAAGAATCACCATACAAATTCTGTACTAAGGAGCGATTTAAGTAGCCATTAGTGACTCTGGGTTGGGGCGAAAGTCCGTTTACGGACAATTAAAGTATACCTTTACTTAATTATTTAATGTTGATTAACTTTGAAATTTTTTAATTCAAGTCAAATCAACCACTCGTCATTGACATTGACAGTTAGCAGTACTGCCATAAATAAAATGGCGTAACCTCTCTTTATTTTATTTTAAACATGGAGGATAAAGTAGAAGGAGGGCCGTCTCTGTTTATGAAAAGTGTCCGTAAAAACGGCATCCAATTGGCTATTAGACAATTTTTGGAAAAATATTTTAAAATTTTCGTAGTTTTATTTTATACCTCTTACAATATTTATTTTTCTTATAAAAGTGTTACATAGTAGGAAAAAAATAACTTTTAATCCATTAATTTTAAATTCGCGCGAAAATAGTCCGCCATCTGTCACTTGCTGGCTGTGACGTCATATTTCAATTAACAAAAGTTTACGCTCTAACTCTGAAGATATTTTAAGTGAAAAACTTACACCTTTTTCACTGGAATTGTGAAAATGACAAGCTACAAGACGTGTGCAGTGCCTATGTGTAGAAGTATTACAATTAAACCTGACAAATTGTTTATACCTACACGTTCCTAAATGCCCTCAACGTCGAAAGCAGTGGTTACAATTAGCACGTCGAGACCCAGAGTTAACATCTGTTATATCAGCAATATTCTTTTGTGAGGACCACTTTGATGTAAGTATTTAGAAGAAATCAACTCAGCCTCTGATTTACTAAAAAAACAAATTAAACCTGACCTAATATTGTTCATAAACATAACCTATAAGTAATTTAAAATCATTAGTAATATGGTGTCGTTAAGGGGGCGTTGAGGAAAAACTTAGAAAAAAATCCCCCTGTGACCACTTAGCAAGACTGACCAATTGTACTTTATTAATTTCAGTACTTACAAGGAGGTTTTTGCATTCCGAAACTCGGTAGAGCAAAAGTCAGGGTTACACGCAAAGAAATTTGCGACCATAAATGAATCAACTTGAGGCAAATTCGCACTGTCAGCTTTTGTATAGCCTGACTCCATTTTACAAAACCTCTCAAAAGCACAAATCAAAATATATCTTATTAATTTTCTCAGTAAATTGCACAGTGCACACGATATAGTTAGTAGTACACGACGCTTTATTTATTGAAGTGTGACGTCATAACATGCTCAATCATGGCCGCCCGCGTTTCGGTTCTCGTATCCACAGGTAAAAAAACTCAAATCTATTTTTCAAAAGTAAAAATATTTACAATTTATTTTCATGCAAGAAACGTATTGTATAATTATTGTTAACCATTAAGCAACCTTATTTAACACATTTCATATTTTACCGTGACAACTGTCAAATAGCCAATTACGGGTATCGAATATTAATTTTTTTGACACTAGCGCCATTCTTTACGGGTGACGCTGCGGATACACTAGGCATAACTCAGCAAACTTCACTTTCGCCCCAACTCAGAGTCACTAATGGTTACTTAAATCGCTCCTTAGTAAAGAATTTGTACGGTGATTCTTTACTAAGGAGCGATTTAAGTAACCGTTAGTGACTCTGAGTTGGGGCGTTTGTCTACAACAGCTATGTATATCGTAAGTAGTCATTAATTTTAAAAATTAACACTTCTAAAAATCACGTTTTCTCACATCAGAATTTGGTTAGGGATATTTACTAAAACATTGTAAGTAACATTACATATGACTACGTAAATAGTTGAGGTTTTGTATATTGGCATTATGGAGGGTACCATGAAAATTTATATGAAATGAAATGAAATGAAATGAAATGAAATAATCTTTTATTCATGTAGGTATCACTGATACACTTATGCACGTCATTTTTTTTAATTTACCAGCTTTTCGCAAAGGTGCTTTGTCATGGAGGAGAAGAAAAGCCGTAAAGAAACTCCTCAGCACATCTTTTAAAAATAAAACTTATATTTATTACAAAAATAGGTATTCTCTAACCTGGGCCCTGTTTAATAAACGTTACAAATTGTAAATTGTAATTGTATTTTACAGGTTACAAATCTACAAGTTTCTGTTTAATAAAGAATACAACTTACAAGTTTACCATGGTGGAAAATGTACAAAATTGTAAAATTGTACCTACAATTTTACATATTTCTGTTTAATAAACATTTTCTCTTTACAGGTGACAATTAACATATTTGTAAGGAAAACTGTTTTATTGAACAATAATTGTAATTACAAGTTTACATATTTTGTAAAATTGTAGTACAATTCCGACAGGTGGACTTGTCTTGTGTCAGAATTTTACAGTTTAGTGCCTCAACCTAATAAGTAAAGAAATTTAATTGTTATACAAAAAAAATGGTTCTAACAAGTAGTAGTAGTGGTAGTGATAGTAGTGATGATGAATATATTCGTTTAAGTAAACGGCGACGGCGAGTTTTTCGTAAAAGAATTAACTTTACATTTGATGTGACAGATTTCACCTTCAACGAAAAATTTCGAGTCAGCAAAACTACCGTGGAATATTTAGTTACAAAAATAGGACATGATCTTATTGTTATTATGTTCCATGAGTTTCGTTAAAAATCAAACAAATAGAAAAGCAGTCTGTAAACTAATTGGTAAAACCAAATTCTGAATATTTTAAAATTTTTGACATCTACTATCGTAAATTTCTTCAAAAAAAAAATTATATTTTATGTAATTTGTAACTTACAACTCAGACTTACAACTACAAATTTGTAGATACAATATTTTATCGAAATCTACAGGCGTTTTCTACACTTGTAAATGTTTATTAAACAGCATTTACAATTCTAATATTTGTAAGATTTTTATATGTAAAATTCTTACATAATTGTAAGGTTTATTAAACAGCAATTGTCATACAACTTAACAAATATGTCACTTATTTACAAAATTGTCGAATTGTAACGTTTATTAAACAGGGCCCTGAGCAGAACTGGTTGCCTAGCTGGTCATTTCCAAGCATCTTTATCATTTAAATAATCATCTATGTTATAATAACCCTTGCCTACTAGTTGAATTTTTACACGTTTCTTAAAAGATTCCACCGGCAAGTCACGAATTGGCTTTGGGACTTTATTATAGAATTTTACACCGAGTCCCATAAAAGAACGCTGTACTTTAGCAAGACGGTACGAAGAGGTAGTACAATTTTGCTTATATGCAGTTATAGAAATATGCAAAATAAACAAGCCTAGCAGTGTCGACGTCAGTGAGTTGTCTTATTTTTCTAACAGCATAAGCAGCCCTAGCGAGTTTAGTGGTGAGAGATGCTACGTGCGGGCCCCACTGTAGTTTACTATCTAAGGTTACCCCTAAAAAGACTGTGGATTCCTCTATATTTAATGTTTCATTATTTAATTTAAGAGATTTATGGACTTTTTTTACATTTGGTAGCACGAATTCTAAGCATTTGGTTTTCTTTTCATTTAAAAGTAAATTATTTATAGTGAACCAATGTGAGACATGCGACAGAGCACTATTAACATCGTCAAAATTATTTTTATTCCTATCAGTCTTAAATATTAATGATGTATCATCTGCAAACAGCACAATGTTCGCATGGTTATTTACATAATATGGTAAATCATTTATATACACAAGGAAAAGAAAAGGGCCTAAGATCGAGCCTTGCGGTACAGTAGATGACCCTGATGACTTTTCATCGTTGATAATAACCCTTTGTATCCTATTATTCAAATAAGAAGCAAGCAAGTTAAGGGCCTTGTTTTTCACGCCATAGTGACTAAGTTTAGACAGTAAAGTATCATGCTCAACACAATCAAACGCTTTTGATAAATCACAAAATATACCTATAGCATTTTGAGATGACTCCCACGCTTCATATATATGCTTTAAGAGCCTGGCTCCGGCATCAGTTGTACTACGACCTTTAGTAAAACCGTATTGCTCCGGATGTAATAATTTATTATTGTTGAAGTGGGTAAGCATTTGATTCAGTATGATCTTTTCGAATATCTTACTGAGTGTTGGTAATATAGAAATCGGTCTGTAATTATTAATATCGGTTTTTTCACCTGTTTTAAATAGTGGTATTACTTTACTGCATTTCATTAGGTCTGGAAATACACCAAGATCTATGCATTTATTAAAAATGAGAACTAAACAAGGAGCTATAATATCTATTATGTCACGTATTATTTTTACTGAAATACCCCAGAGATCACCCGTACTTTTTACTTTCAGAGACTTAAAAACTTTAATTATGTCCCTAATTGTAATGTGCTTAAAGTCAAATATTACATTGCATTCATTAACATTATCTTTTAATAGAGAAAATGCTTTTGTTGGAGAAGAGGCTAGTGTACTAGTTATTGTAATGGGAATGTTGCGGAAGTACTCTTCAAAAGCGCTTGCCACTTCTTTATCAGAAGTGATTTTGTTTCCATTAATCATTAATTCGTAACTAAAGTCACAAGATTTAGAGTTACCGGTTTCATTTTTAATAATATTCCAAGTGGTTTTTATTTTATTTATAAATATTTGAACTCAGCAATCTACATTGTATTCTCAACGTCTACAACAGCTATGTTCATGGTTCATATCGCTATTTGTCAGACCCTAGCGTCATTCTGGAATGGCCATTATTAGATCCTCTATTTTTAACAGACTTCAAAAAAAGGAGAAGGTTCTCAATTCGACTGTATTTTTTTTATGTTTGTTACCTCAGAACTTTGGACTGGGCGAACCGATTTCGATAATTCGTTTTTTAATCGAAAGCAGGTGCTTGTCAAGTAATCCCACATCAATTTGAACGAGATCTGACTAGTAGTTTTTGAGTAACTTTGAAGTCGGTTATTTTTTGTTAGTAAAATTAAGATTATCAGTAAACAGCTGGACACTTCCAACTTTCCGCTCATATGAGATGGCCCTCCTTCTACCTTCTCTATACTCCATGATTTTAACGAAAAAAGCTACTTTGTAATGTTTTTTATGTAAGAAAAAACAGTAAACGAATTTCTTGTTATTAAATTAATTAGCATAAATTATATTTCTAAAAGCATTAAAATAAATATTATCTTTGATTTACTATCAACGTGTTTTACGTGTGGCTACACTAACACTACATCTATATGATTATCGATAAGGGTATTTCACGTTGGTCCGCACTAGGGTCACTTAAAGTTGACAATATGGTTTCTGGTTTTGGACTCCTAACGACTAAATAAACGAATCTTTCTGAGTCTGGGCGAAATACAAGAAACACAAACACCCAGACCGACAGGCTAGACAGGCACACACGGGCAGAAAGCTCAACCATATAACTATCACAAAATATCTCGTTGCCACAAGTTATCGTTAAGCCAAATCTTCTTAAACCATTAATATAATTGCGCCCATAAAATAAAAACGAACGCGGCGTTTTAAAACATTAAAATTGATGAAGGTACGTCTTCAACATTTCCCGACGTTGTTGCGCCGCTCCGGCTGTCTGCCTGAAACGCTTCATAATTCACAACTTTCTAAGTAATTTCACGCCGAACTTGTAAATTATACTTTATGTAGATAACTAGAGCGATGTCTTAGGTTTTAACAAATTCCGCCTATATTTGCACTTGGACTAGGGTAATCAAAATTCAACGCACAGACATAATTTTCGCTTCAGGATTATCTTATACGTACTCGTAGTATGAAACAAGTCTTTTGTTATAATAGATGGTATAATTTGAAAAATGAGGGGATCTAAAGAGAATTTATGTATAAATCCATTTTGCTCCATCATCTTATGAGTTCCTGCTGAAAGATATCGATCGGTCGTTACAAAGATCGGCTCGTCTTGCCAAACTCTAATCTATCATGTTCTGGGATATGGTGGATTATGCCGTTATTGACTTTCACCCATTATCCAATGACAGCTTTCCTTTTACTCCAACCCGGCTAAGAAAATGAGACAAGGTAGTTTAGAAGGTTACGCTTATTTGGAATAATTCCTTTTTATAACCCATTTCTCATGCTCAAATAATTAAGTGACATTAATCTGGATGGTATTAATTGCAGTGATTATTAAAACTAAGCTTAGTGTGCAACGTCCGTTGTCAGTTGTACGCAAAATAAGCAAAGGTTGGCTTCGAAACAAGTTTCTACGTAGCTTCTTAACCCTAACTTCTTGGTGTTTCCATTTACCCAAAACAAATTGCAAAATTATACAGTGAATCGACACGAACATAATTACTTGCTATTAAAATTAGAAGTGGAGTTTGCGGCCGCACTTTCCTCAATACGGGACGATGTCAATGTTGACATGTCGGTGTTTGCGTAGATAATGAGGGAAGCACCGCGCCGCGACGTGTCGCCCCCTTTGTCGTGCAAATGCTCTGGCGTAAAACGTGTGAGGAGTTGACGAGATTATTATGCATGAAGCGTCGCTGTACAACGGTACACGCGCACCCGACTCCCCGATATTGTCTTGATAAGTATATGCGTGAAAGAGTGTCGAACACCTCACTAATTGTGTCGTTTTGTTAGCCTATTGTTGCGGTATTAGCAGTTCATTAAATTGTTTAATAGTTCTTATTAGATTGATTCCTCTTATGGAGAAACATACTGCTAATCAATACGTTAATAATCTAAATTTTACTAACAAAAAATAACCGACTTCAAAGTTACTTGTTAGATCTCTAAAACTACTTGTTAGATCTCGTTCAAATTTATGTGGGATTACGCTTTTGATTAAAAAAAGAATCATCGAAATCGGTTGGCGTGATATTGAGTTATTCGTCCATTTGTCGCGCTTACTTAATACAAAAAGACTTATATGGTTTTATCATGGATGCCATTGTCAGATCTCAATAAAATTTATATGGGACCACGTGACAGCCACCAGCTTTCGATTAAAAAAGAATCATCAAAATCGGTTCGCCCAGTCCAAAGTTCTGAGTCAAAACAGTCGAATTGAGAACCTCCTCCTTTTTTTGAAGTCGGTTAAAAATAATACTTATTGTTGTGGTTCTCAAGATTAGCGAAAAAACAGCAGCTGTGACCTGATTTGAATGAAATTATATAGAAACTACATATTGTAAAGTTAATGATATGTTGGTTGGCGTACTAAACATATTTAAATATTTAAAGTATTTTTTAATTTCACAGTTTACACATACAATCGTCATATACAGTACACCAAAACATTTGTCAGCCGCCAGTGGGTGAGCGGAACTCGTCGCTGCGTTACCTGTGTCACTTTGTTTTACTGTGAACAGGGTTAGGGCTGAACGAGTAAGTTTGATGGCACGCCGTGATGCTTTATTATGCACGAGCGTTGGCGGATTAAGAGCGTTGGCGTTATTATGTCGGTCAAAGTTTTATAAAGCCGAGTACGTGCTTTCTGAGTAGATATGAATGGGGCTACGTTTATTTACTTGGTGTTGTATAAACGGCTTTGTCGTGCAAATGTGTTGGTATGAGTTGACGTGACGCTGAACAAGTGAGAAGTTTGATGGCTTTATTATGCACGCAGTGTTCGCGCGTTAAAAGCGAGTACGTTGAAGTAATTGTGTTGGTAAAAGTTTTATCCGTTGTTGGAAGTTAAAATTCTGATGCTTTTAAAATTATGTTATTTTACCACGTTACACAGATTTCAGTACAATATTACCTCTAGTCCCTGAAAGACATTGTGTTCGAAATTTGGCATTGTGTCAGAGACATTTACAACAATAAGGATTGCAACAGTTTGTTAATGATAATAAATTGATTTCATAAACAAAAAATCTTATAAAAACTGTAAATGGGAACCGAAAACATTTTTTCAGTCCGCCAATATATAACAAAAACCATCATGCCAGTATTAGAAAACTAGACAACTCGTATAATAAAAAAAGTAATGGAACAACTACCTTTACCCCCGTATTCAAGAACAACACTGTGAGGTCTCACAGTGTTTGCGAGTGCATAGTGCATTGAAATCATTTCGTAAACAATACTTGATTGAAGTCCTTCGCTGTGCGTTTGTCAAAATCGATAAAGTAGCTGCCGAGCTACTTTACCGAACGCATAGTGTTGGTTTGACTTCTATCAAAATAGAAAGAAAGGATCGATTGTTTGTATTGTTATCTTTGTCTTTTGCTTATGTCAAATGACTAGAGTGAAGTTAGCAGCATCAAATGGATCAATAAGAAGGCTGTATACAGCCTGTGCGTCCGCACAGCCAAGTGATACTTAAGGGTCGACTGTGAAACAGAAGGGTTGTCATGACGAACGCACTGAGAAATGCCTTACTTCGCATAGTATTGCTTCTTTACTTAAACAAGTATTGTTCTTGAATACGGGGGTTAGTAATTATCAAAACAATGTCTTTAAATAATTATTTATTCTTATCTACTGCAGTAACCGTCAAAATGTACCAGAAATTAAAATCCGTTTTCATTTGTACTGAAATGAAACTTTAGATGTAGAGGTATATCATACGTAGTAGGATGATGCGGAGTAATGTGAAAGAAGTTTCTTATATGGCAGTAAAGATTTATTCAAAAGCTATTTAACAGTCATAAAAGTCCCAGATTTATTAAGCCACCGGGCATTATGCTCGGATTTTACGCGCCTTTATTTGCAAATGTTCTCTTCCAAACTCCATTTTCAGGGCTAGGGCGAGATGGCCGTTTCCTTGGAAAGTTGGAAATATTTTTTTATTCGACATTCCTCGAAGGCGCCAAGTGAATTGAGCTTAATCTCGCCGAGATTGTTTCGCTAACGGCCGCAGAGTGTAATGAAATTACAGCTGCCTTTTGTTTTGTTCCTATTCCTACGTCATGTTTCTGTTTGCTTGCCAGCGTTCACTATTTGCTGAGACCTAAAGAAATCAAATTACACTTGGGAAGTTATTTACGACAAAAGTGTACCCTTTAATTAAATCCCATTACGCATTGTACATTATCATCCTATCTATCAATTAAATAATTAAAATATGGCTGTTCCTATATCATCTTGGGTACTTTAAACCTGTATGGTAATTAATCCATTACCAGTCATGCTATTACCGAGATAAAAGTCGTTTAGTAAACTAGATAGTCTCTTTCATGTAACGCGTTTCTTCAATTGGTTCGTGTAGGTATATTCACATGCGTTTCATGTAGCCCTAGTTCCTTTTCTGTACCCTTATTATTCCTGGGGTTGGAAGTATCATAGTTGCTGTGAATATAAATAGGAAAAAAAAGTGTATGTCAGCTTCCGACGCACGACTGGAGTTTACGAACCTTACGAACGATTATAAAATATATAGTAATTAATTAATTTATTTCCATTTTTACACCCTAAATTTATAAGTACTAATATTTCTTCTGTGCCCTAACATTACAAGCTATTAACCCAATGCGTTATCCAAATTTTAAAACTAATATTAATACTAATTAACAATAACAACATAAACTAGCACATGTATAACACAATAAAGACAAATAAAATTAAAACTAATATTAATATTAAATGAGGGCAATTGAACGCATTTTTATATTATTGTAAGCCTCAGATATCTGAGTTGTAAGCATGCTTGATACATACGGTGATGGTGACACAAAAGGTGACGAAACAAATAAATATATTTTTAATTTTTATTAATAAATTTGTTTTTGAATTTTTTGAATTTTTAATATATTTTTTGTTTTTGAATTTTTAATATATTTTTAATTTTTATAAAAAATAATTGAATTTTTTTAAATGGTTTTTTGAAATTGTTTTTTTTTGACGCCAAAGAAGTATAACTTCTCACGCGCGTACTTAAGTACACGTTTATGGTTTTTTTATTAATTATTATATGTATTCACCAAAATACATTACATAGTCATGGAAACATAAATAAGTTGTGCACGAAACGAACATAAAGTTAGGGCACAACGTAAAGTCATTTTACTCCCCATATCATACCCCGGGGCTTGTAAAATCGATTCTTAAGGAGTAAACTCCAAAAATAATTTGCTGTCGTCCATTGAACTAGTATTACTAGCGTATAGAACAGACACCGCGAACATTGGGTTCAGGGGTGCGCATTGCAGCCGGCCGGCTGCATTTCATTCTGTCACTCGGCTGCGCTCATGGCGGCCGCATGCCAAAATTGTTAATGAAAAAACTGAAAAAATGCCGTCGTGCGTAATAAGAATGTGTCACAATTGCACGACAAAAACAAAAAAGATAATGGTATCACATAATATCATCGGTAAGAAAACAAAATATTAACTTAAATCAAAGCAAAGCAAAGCAAAGCAACAACCCATAATTGTCCCACTGCTGGGCTCGGGGTCTCCTCTCACAATGTGAGGGGTACAGGCCATAATCTACCACGCTGGCCAAGTGCGGATTGGTAGACTTCACACACCTTTGAGAACTTTATGGAGAACTCTCGAGTGTGCAGGTTTCCTCACGATGTTTTCCTTCACCGAAGCAAGTGATAATTAACTTTTAATACGCACATAATATTTGAAAATTAGAGGTGCGTGCCAGGATTTGAACTCGGGCCCCTCTGTTCGAGAGACCAACGTTCTAACCACTAGGCTATCACTGCTAACTTAAATCAACTAAAACGTATTTAATTAAATTATTGTGCAATGTTCCCGCCATTTTGGAACGAAAAAATCATAAGGAGCGTTTGAACTTGGCAAGCCACTAGCGTGTTAATGGAATATATAAGCTTGCTTAGGTTGCCGTCTTGGTTCGGCAAGTGTCATATACAAAGTTACTCTATGGCAAGTGTGCAAACGAGGCTTCTAGTTTGAAAAGAGAACGGAGGGCAAGCCGGCCGGTGGAACACACATTTTGTTTGAGATGTCTCCTCTATGTATGTATCTCAATGCTGTTGTCACATAATATAGCTCTTACTTCGTACAATTTGGTTGAACCATTTAGTTCACTTGCTTTTTCTGTAGCCTTAGGGCCTCTTTCACCACCATCAAGTAAAGTCCCGAGTAGGCTAATTGCCGATTAAAGCGACGAGTAACCATGCATACGCATTTCACAATCAGTGAATAGTGCTACCCGTCAAATAAAGTAGCCAGTAACTTACTTGTAACATCATCTGCCGATTAGTTTGTCTAATTGACGAGTAACTCGAGTAACGGTACGTGCAGTGAAGTAAAAAACTATTATAGCTAACCTTTTAAGTATATTTATTTGACAACAAATTATTAAACATTTACTTATTTCATTTATCGATAATCAAATAGACGATTTCGAAAAATTTGCACGAAGAACACCAAGAATTAGTCTATTTAATATCCGTGTTGATAATTTTACCGATTTTGTTGAAAATGATTTTTTTGCTAGATTCCGCTTGTTTATTACTTATTTTTTTTAAAGCAATGGATATTAAAATATATGTATCTTTGTTACAGAGTAAAGTTAGCACATCTTTCTCTTTTAATTATATCCATGTTTATTAATTTAATATCGGTTTAAACAAAAACATCAAAACCTGCGAATTTTAATAACACCAACTTACTTATACAAAACCTTTGTAGTAATGACGGACGGACTGGCACATTACACATAACTGATGACTTAACCGATTTGACACGTGTTTGACATCTAGCAAACACAAATTGACCGAATGTTGGAACGCATTATGACAAATCATTCAACTAACCGCCAAGTTGTTACTCGGAACTACATTTTATATTGTGAAACTGATAAAAGTTAATTGTGACTTTTACTTGCCGATTAACGTTACTTAGCAAGTAACTACTTATGACTTTACTTGATGGTGGTGAAAGAGGCCCTTAGTGTTCCTGGAAATGGGAGTGGCTGCAAATTTTATTATCCAATTTCCAAAGGAATTTTTTCTTCATCACTTTAACTGATGATAACATTTTGTCTGTTTCTGAAATCCATATCCATTATATTTGTTGCAATTTCTGAACATCTTTATCCTAAGAAAGGAAGAAAAAATAGTTACCTCAATTTCCTTTTGTCGCCAAATTACTGTTTGTATCCCGTTTCGTATAATTTCACTTTCCTACATTGAACTAGTATTACTAGCGTATAGAACAGACACCGCGAACATTGGGTTCGGGGGTGAGCATTGCAGCCGGCCGGCTGCATTTCATTCTGTCACTCGGCTGTCACTCGGCTGCGCTCATGGCGGCCGCATGCCAAATTTGTTTATGAAAATACTGAAAAAATGCCGTCGTGCGTAATAAGAACGTGTCACAATTGCACGACAAAAAACAAAAAAGATAATGGTATCATTTTATCATCGGTAAGAAAACAAAATATTAACTTAAATCAACTAAAACGAATTAAATTAAATTATTGTGCAATGTTCCCGCCATTTTGGAATTAAAAAATCATAAGGAGCGTTTGAACTTGGCAAGCCACTAGCGTGTTAATGGAATATATAAGCTTGCTTAGGTTGCCGTCTTGGTTCGGCAAGTGTCATATACAAAGTTACTCTATGGCAAGTGTGCAAACGAGGCTTCTAGTTTGAAAAGAGAACGGAGGGCAAGCCGGCGGTGGAACACATATTTTGTTTGAGATGTCTCCTCTATGTATGTATCTCAATGCTTTCCTAGCACTTTCTGCAGCCTTAGTTTTCCTGAGAACGAAAGTGAGTTGCTGTGAATTTTATTTAATCTCTTTGTAAATTTCTCTTTCTTGGAATTTTCTATTATGATCCTAGGAATGTATTTATCACAAAAAAGCAACACAAAAAAAATATATTGTTTTGCATTTCTATCATTTGTGTCATTTTGTGTACTTTCTATAATTTCACTGGATTTTTTTTCATTTCCTCGCATTTTCTGTAGCCTTAGTATTCCTGGGAATGGAAATGTGTTTCTGTGAATTTTGTGGAGGATTCCTTTTACTTGACAACAAAGCATCAAATTATTTAAAATAACTGCTGTGCATGCTAAAAATTGTATCTATTTCTGTTTCTTTCTGTCGTATACGTTAGATTGAATCCACTAACTTCCCTTGCGTTCCTGTTGCCTTAGTATTCCTGGGAACGTATATGAGTTTATGTGAATTTTACAAATTGAATAAAAAAGTCCCAGAAAACATTTTTTTTTGTCGTTAGGATTCAATAACTAATCGACAAACCACAAGAAGTGTAATTTAAAATTTTTTTTAGGACAATATATTTAATCTGTTTCTACTTCGTTCGATGGAAACACCCGCCCCTTGCGTTTTATTGCGTATTTATGTGAATCTGGAATAAACTGAAAATTTCACAGATAAAATAGAGGTTTCTTTGGTAGGATTCAGTAAGACTAAAGATAATTTATTAAAATAAGTTCTTTGCTGTGTGAACTCGTATTAGATTTCTTGAACGTATTTCTAATTCCTCTCTACTCTTGATAAACTTTAGTATCGCGACTTGTAGGCGAATAAAAATAACGTTATTTAGGGACGCTCATATAAAATATTTCAAAAATTTTAATATTTTCTTGTTTTCATTTTATTGGACAGAGCAAGTAAATCTTGAGCAGATTTACTTCATCCAATGTATATAATGTCCATCCAATTTATAAATAATGCATCCAAGTCCAACCCTGTTTCATTTTATTATTTTTCTAGTGAATCTTCTGATAGGGTATATTAACGTTGTGGAGGCGGAGAAGATAGAAGACTGCAAAAAAATAGTCACGCTTTTGTGAAATGTTTTATTTATCGTCACGTTTGCCTACATAAAAAAATCATTAAGGCAAGAAACTAAAAAACTAGAAACATATCAAAAAAGAAAGAAAAAACTTATTTTTTTATTAATTATGGGATATTAACACAAAAGAAGTTCACTTCGTAGAAGTGTATAATAAATTAATAACTAACACGTACACATTTTTTATTTCACGCTCAGGTAATTCAGCCCCTCTGCCTTTTTTTAACAAGAAAAGACCACACCCATTTCCTCAGTCGTGCTGTCTCATTTTATAATATTGTAAGTTTCTACGGATATCCTTCGTTCTTCTGTAGCCTTGGTGTTGTTGGGAATATTCTAATCTTCGTGCGAATCTCCTTTACACCGTTAATCTTGATTGAATGGTTACTTCATTAATTTAAAATTCAGTTTTTTATGTATTACATGTTCAACGGCGGGATGAATTTACCACATAATTTAGAATATTTAATTAACTCTTTTGAATTTAAACATCCTTTATTTTCATTTGTGTGGCGTCTGATCAAATTAAAAGTTAACCTTAATTCGCTCAAAAAGTTTTCATAGTGGTATGCAAGTGTCTAAAAGTGTAAATATTCACAGGCTAAACGGCAGACCGTGCGCGGACGCCCGACACAACATTTACATTTGCATAAATTAAACAACGTGTGGCAGCTCAGTGCTTCTCAGCTACGAGATATAAATTAGTGATGTTGCAGTGGCTAGGAGAATATTTAATGTTCAGATATACATATTTTTGTGGGGAATTATTTTGTTAAATCAAAAATAGAAGTAGAAATAACTAGTGCTACACATCAAAATAATAAGTTAGTTGCGCAACGAAAGGTTAGGAGCAACTCCAGTCCGTCGTGTACAATTGTTTATGTTTCATTAAATATTCATGCTAATTTAATTAGTTCTTAGTTGAAAGAAAAACTTCTAATCTTCTGTTTGTATATATGTTACCGGATATCTGTATAATTCAGCATTCTATACAATACCTAGGCAATGTATAGAATATCTAAAACGTTCAGGTAACGTTTTGAATATTATTTATTTCATACTTAGCCCAGGCATTCTATACAATACTCCATGCGTAGTTGGTAATGTGTGTAAAAGACGGTTCTCTATTAAGCTGCCTTTTCGCCGAAAATTGTTTGGCCGATTATCACTTGCCAACTAACGTTTCGCAGAATTTTATTTCACCGAATAATCATTTGCCAACTTATCACATTTTTTTTTTTAATTTCCCAACCTAACAGTTGCCAACTGTACGTTTGGTCTGCCTTGTATAATGACACTTTTCAAAAGGCCAACTTTCAAGTAGCGAATGTTTCAGTTGGAGTAAAATTCATTTGGTTGTATATTGTTTATAAACCTAGGTTTGTAAATTTGCGGTTCTTGTTATCTTTATTTATTTATTTATTTATTGATTTATTTATTTATTTATTTATTTATTTATTTATTGATTTATTTATTTATTTATTTATTTATTTATTTATTTATTTATTTATTATGGCATTACCAACATAAGATACAGTTTCATCATTTGCAATACAAGTTGTTACTTATCATATTAAATCTTACTGTTCCTACAATTACAGGTAACCACAGCATGCTTTGCAAATAGTCATCTTCCGGTGATATAATATGCACTTTTAGGGAGAATTTAAGGGTTTTTGATACATAAAAAGGCTTCCAAACATCTCCGGCGCTGCGGGAAGTGCAGCCCCTCCGCCCTTGCGTAACAAACTGCAGGCACTCCATGCTCGCCTACGCAGCTTCGGCTTTTTGGTCGCCTGCGGCGACCAGCCTCAGCCGCTTCGGCTCACATGGTGCCTGCAGTTAGTTACAGCGGGCGGGGGCTGCTCTCCCTCCGCGCCTCCGGGGTTTACATTCACTCTAGGGGTAGGGCAGACTAGTACCACGTGGGGTCGGGGTTGACTAAGTCGGTTCTGTCACCAATTTTGAAAAATCCGAAGCTGCGTAGGCGAGCAGGGTAGTGTAGGAGCCATTAGACTGCATCTCTCCTTACCATCAAGTGTGATTTCGGTCAAGCATTAATTTAAAATGTATAAAAAAATATCTATTCATGCAGGTTATAATTTGTTTTGAGTGTGTTTTTAAGTAAATTCTTAATTCCAACCTCCATCCAAGTTGACTATACATACCCAAATCTAACTTTATTCATTGCCGGTGGACCTGCAGGTATTCTGTACAGTAGTTGGGAAACGTATACATTACCTAGGCAAACTATGTAATGGTGATAATATTCATATAATTTAATACATTGCCAAAACGACCCAGGTATTATACACATTTCCTAGGAATTGTGTTGAATACCAGCATTATACAGATATCCGGTAACATATATATATATAAAAGGCAAAAGTGATTGACTTATGTATCAACGCACAGGCCAAACCCTTAGGGCTAGAAACTTAAAATTTCGCACACGTATTGCTCTTATGACGTAACCATCTGTTAAGAAAGGATTTTTCAAAATTCAACCCCCAAGGGGGTGAAATACGTGTGCGAATATATAAGTAGTACATTTGCAACTATACTTTTGGATAGAAAATCACAGTAAGACTTTGGATACTGAAATAATTGCTTACTGAGTGAAACGTTGCATTCTTTAAGCGTTGAACTGAACTTGACTCGGCGTTTTATTACAATTGCTGTTTTAATTGCAATCCGGAGTGAGAGGCGAATTGCGAAGCAGTGTTTTGCTTTCCAACCTGCTGTTGTAATAATATTGTTAGTGGAATCCGTATTGTTTTATACTGGAGTTGTTTTTGCAATTTCAATCAAAATACCCTTCTTTTCTATAGGTACGCTATGCATGATCTAAATAACAATACAATTGAAAGATTAAGTAAACCTTTAAATAAATGGAAAAGTATGTTAAGTATTACGTGTTAAGCTGTTACACATTTGGCGTTTTGAAGCGCGCGCTTAACCCGCGTATTGTTTTTTTAAATAAGAAACCTGTTTACCTGTTTGTATACGACCTCCTAGTTCTTTGAACGCAATAGGTAAAATATTTTCAATTTTTTTAAGGTTGCCTCTCCTACACGTAAAGTGAAGATGAATATTTCTTTCTCCTCTACTCCATAGTGTGGGGTGCTGTTGGATACAACTTTCTTCAAAATACAATTTCTTTCAAATACAATTTGGTTTTCGGAGAGCATTTTCTGCCGAATAAATTGTTGGTGTTTATATATGACACAGTTGGAGACGGAGACCAGAAAGCTAGAGTTTTTATATAATGTGCATTAGAAACACAGGTACACACACAAATGTCAACTTGAAGTAACCTTTTGCCACTTACGCTCGAATTTTAACCGCAGAGCTTCTTAACGTATTAAAAAAATATTAAACTTTTTTTTACTCGACTGCCAAGGAAGAGTTACGTTTATCGCGCGTATCTTGTATGTAACTTTGTATGTATGTGTGTAATATTCTTTATTACCTCGTATCTTCCAAACCGCTGAACGGATTCATATAATTAAGATATCGTTAGATTCTTCTTGGTAACTCAGGTGTTCTTAGATAAGTGAAATTAAAAAAAAAAACAAATATGTTGGCTGTGAGATGCCATTGTTTGAAGTATCAAAAATAAAAATAAATCGAAAAATGCAATATGGGTGTCAAATTAAAGAGCTCAAGATAAGGATTTCAAAAAGGTATATCATGATAGGTTTTTTGACAGCAAGCGGGTTTTTTTTTAATTTTTAAATTTATACTTGTTTTTTTTAACATTCACATTTGTTCCAGGCGGAGATATGGTCGGTCTTCATCGCCATTCTGCGCAAGAGTGTGCGCAACTTGCAGGCGTGCACCGACGTCGGCCTCATACACCACGTGTTGCAGAGGTTACCGCGCGCGGAGACCGTCGTAGCTGGTGAGATGTTCTGCTGGCTTATGATAGCTTGGTAACTGATTACGTTCTAGAAAGTTCTGGGAGCATTTGACAATTTTGCAGAAAATATTGTTTTGTGTACCTAAATCGCAAAGTTCTCAAGAATCATCAGTGGTTTTAGTTATTAGTATGCTTTTAGTATGTAGATAATCACCAAATGTGAGGGACACCAGGAGGGGACTTAATCATTACGTAGTAGGAAATAAATGTTTGAACCTAACAGTGACGGCAAACACCCTGCGCTTCTCCAGCCCCCGATTTCTTTGAGCTCGCGCGCCAATTGATTTTTAACGTCAATTTCATTTTAATATGTTTCTCGTACATTTTTTTCCTCGAAACCGTATACATATTTATAATCTTCATTAATTCAGGTTTTATAGTATACTAGCTGCCCGGACAGACTTCGTTCTGTCAAAAGTATTTTTTTTATTAAAACCTTCCGTTCTATCCTATCTTTCAAGTTGGATTAAAGAGCACACGGTGTGCAAATTTGATTAAAATCGGTTAAAGAGTTTAGGAGTCCATCACGGACAAACAACGTGACACGTAATTATTTTACCTAATTGCAAGTTTTTTTTTTAATTTTGATTTATAACAGTGAATCTGAGCGACGCCTATGTAAATTAATTTATAACTTGATTAGGTTATTAAATTTGTTTGTTAAATAGTTTGATTATAAAATGAGTGCTTATAAATCTTATTTTAGTAGTATTTCAGAAAATTAGAAGTCAACTATAGGACGGTCTTGAGTGACGAAGACTTCTGCGGCAAGCCGCTTCCACGAAATGCTATGTTTGGCAAGGTTGTTTTCGTAATTTAAAATTATTTTAACGTAATAGAATTCATGATGAAAGCCTAGCGATTCTTATAATTAATGAGGTATTCTCTCAGTCTTATTACTATCTCAGTCAAGTACCTACTAGCAATCGATTTGTCAATCAACTTTCATGACTCGGTCATATTTATTGCTACTTATCCGTAAAAAACTTGGCACTAAAAATCCAGTGAACAGAGAACGATATATTTTTTATACGAAGATAACTCGAAAATATTTAAGTATCATTGAAACGTTGAGCAGCGTAAAATTTCCAGATATCCATAGATAGAAATCACAGCAATTTCACCGTTTTATAAATTCTGTTCGAAACGTGATCATCTCGATCGGAATGTTCGATGCGAAGCCCGGGGATGCAAGTGTGTTTTTTATTGAAAACCCACGTTATGCACCCGATTCGTGTTTATTTTAAAATAATATTCATGTTTGAGGTAGAACAGCGTATTTTTTTCTTATTCGACTTACATGAACCATGTTTCTATAATCGTACAAATTATGATATTGCTCAGTTGTTAGCGAATTCCAGCTGAGATAGATATGCATAAATGAAAACAAAGTGTCCATTTAAAGTACTAAGTTTAATGATGTTTCAGTTCGAATATGTCCGGTAATTTGTTATTAAATCTGACCCATTTACTTCATTTAACTTTGCTAGGCGAAGAAATTATAAATTGAAATAATTCTTTTTTCAAATGACACTCGAAAATACTTAAATTCTAACCCTAATCCCAAGGGTGTTAAACGGTGACATAATAATATACGCAGACAGTTCGCGAAATGCATAAAAACCGTGTCGCTGCCGTACCAGTTGCAACAAGCCGCCCTCAGCGCACCTATTGTATTCCTATGGTTGCCTGGTACCTCTCTCCGTTGATTTCTGTCTTTTTATTTTTCCCCGCTACCATTCGCAGTAGGAAACCGGGTCAATGTGCCCCCAGGTGAAAATGAGCATGTTTTGTAATGGGGTATCTGAACGGAGCTCTGTTCGCAACTTCGCACACCTTTCAGTGATATGCGCTCAACTGGTAAAGGCTAAAGCGAAATAAAGACCCATCGTACATTTGACCTACATTTTATTTATGTATGTATTTGTGACCTGGAACTCCGTTTTAGTAAATAGATCTGAAAATATTCACATTTCATGGATCTTTTGTGGATTTTTAACAGTCAACCTCATAATGTCTTTTATAGATATCGTTTTATGCCAAGAGCTGATAAACAAGCAGACCAGCCATCTGAAGACAATAGTCATCGTCGCCCTTGGACATCATAACACCTTAGGCATCAGTCAGTGAACGAATATACTATGGAATAAGCCTCTCAGTACATTCTAACGTTAAATATTAGCACCAAAACTCACACAAATACGAAGTATACATACACAAACCACTCACTACGGTATACAAACTCATCAATTGGTCTATTGCAAGTAGTTGTCAAACCACGTGAAATCGCCAAACGGGATTGGTTCTCGGCATGAACCGATCACGCCAATTGGTTCGCGCGTCAGTGTCACTCAGTGTACTGTCTAATGCGTTGTCGCATTGTCAGTCAGGTCGTCTGTTCCGTGGATGTGAATTGTATGAGGGAACCAGTCATAATAAAACAATAATAAAAATGGTCTTTTTAAAATATAAAATAATGCCAATTTTTTTCTCTCATTACAAAATGAATTATTTGTAAACGTTATTTGTTTTACAATAGTAAAAAATAGGCAGTTATAAGGACTGCCGATTGAAGTGAAAACTCAATATATGGATAAACTTCGTTTTATTTAGCCCGATTGATCTGAATTTTGGTATACCTATGTATTTCGACGCGCTGATAACGAATATCATAGGCAAACTACTCATAATTATGCGGAACTAATTTCGCATTTTTCTCCCAAATCACTGGCTCCACAAGAAAAATGTATCGAACATAAAATATCAATCTTTTAATGGGCTACAACTTTTGTAGGAAACATTTTTCCGTAAAATTAATATTTTGCCAAATAAACGTAATAAATTAAAAATAATATTTTTTCAAGGTTA
This sequence comes from Thymelicus acteon, assembly GCA_951805285.1. Lineage (NCBI taxonomy): Eukaryota > Metazoa > Arthropoda > Insecta > Lepidoptera > Hesperiidae > Thymelicus > Thymelicus acteon. The sequence goes on from OX638234.1 coordinate 13,515,138, forward strand.
ACTTGACATTGAAATATGCGGGTATTTTGCCTATAATATTCGTTATCAGCTCGTCGAATTACATAGTTATACCAAAATTCAGATCAATCGGAGATATGAGCTAAAAGGAATTTCACCCAATATATTGACAACTTAAAACAATATATTTACAATAGTAAAAACATAGGCAATTATAAGGACTGCCGACAGAAGTGAAAACTCAAAACAATATATTGAGTACTCACTATTGTACTGCAGTGATTCTACAAATTAATCAATTAAAATTATGATTGTCAAAAACACTGTTAAAACAATGCACAGTACACACTAGAACTTGTAATATCGGAAGGTTTTCCATTCCAATATTGATTTTCGATATTTGATCCTAATATCGGAATTCAGATATCAATATCAGAATTATACATAGTTTTTTTAATCATTTAAATTTCATTTTACATTGTAAAGTATCAATAGGATAATGAAATAATAAAGCCTTTAGTCCTATTTTATTCTCGTTCGTTGCAAATATCACCTAAATCTAGCTTCCATGTGTATATTAGTTCAATTCGGTTTGTTTTTCGCATTAAAAATTCACTAGCTTAATTTTTTTACGATTTTTGAATTGCAAAATAGTTTTTACTGATAGATGATATTTAACTGCACCAAATGCACCATCTGAAAATGTAATAAATATATATATTATACTGAGTTATTATCTACTACAGTAACTAAATCGAAAAAAACTAAATGGATACTCACAGTACAAATTGGTACAGCGCTTTTAGAAATCATCTGGAATCCTTTCTTCGACAAATATTTTCCTTCTTTAAAATGAATCGAAAATATTGTTGAATGTTTGCTAGGTATCCAGTCATTTTCCTCTCTCTCTAATTGAACAGCTTTTTACGTCTCCACAGATTTTTACGTCTCGGGTCTTGTGGGAATCTAAATCAAAAATAAAGCGAATTTCATTTCTTTAATAAATAGTTAGTATAATATACTTACTACATTATGCATAATCACATCATTAAGAAAGTTAATAGATTTTTGTAGTTTTAGATTTCGGTATACTTACACGTGAAATGTGATTCCACGATCCTCGGAACCCTTGTAAAGGTGATCTGTATGATTTCTGCACCATTTCACAACACATGAAGGCATTTTGAAACCAAATTTTTATATAAATCTTGTTTATGACACTTTTAAAGTCAACGAAACAAGTGACACCGAACTGACTGATTCGCGTTTTGGGTGAGTTTATAAGCCCCGCCCACCGCGGTTGAATTTTCGTTGCGCTATTTTGAGGCATCAAAGATGCTTCCATGTGTATATTAGTTCATTGGCATCAGTGATGCATTGCCGACCAAGAAATAGAAGAGAAGAAAAAGGAAAGAACTGACTCTCATCCCACAACTTGGAACTCGACATGTGTAGCTATCTTTTAGTATCTATCTATATTTAAAAAACGTACCAATAACAAATTAATATATTTTATGATGAAAAAATCGGTAAACATCTATTTTTCATCCCCTACCCCTCAAAAATTTTGGCAGAACAACGTTTGCCCGGTCAGCTAGTAATTATATATAAATCAATGTGTCGCTAAAACTAGAGAATGGCTGGACCGATTTGCTTAATTTGATCTTGAAATATTTGTGCAACTTCAGGGAAGGTTTAAACGGTGAAAAATAAATTTAAGTAACGGAAATTACTAAAACCACAGAGGACAATCGACAATTTAAATTTCCAATACAAAAATGTTCCGAGCTGTGAAACATTATTCGATGTCTTTTGTCAAATTGTCTTGATTCTCAAATATTAATTATCGGTGCGTTCAGAAATTTGTCTGTTTCATAGCTATAGTATGAGATCCGATCTCTTTGAAAACTTAACGACCAAATTTGTCTGTTTCATAGCCATAGTATGAGATCCGATCTCTTTGAAAACTTAACGACCATATTAACTTTCTAATGTACATAACCTTAGCTAACATATCAATTTCTTTCATTTTATAACTGACAGTCGAGGGAGAGCGAGAGGGAGATGGGAAGGAAGATGGCAAGGGAGAGGAAGAGGGAGAGGGGGGAGGTGTTAGGCGGTACAAAGATTGCCGGGTCAGCTAGTCTTTAATAACTTATTGTTTCTATATTTTAAGCATTAACTCTCTACTCTCTCCCATTCATCCACAATAAAAGGGAATTGGTTTCCCACAACTACTAGGGCAAAAGGAACTATTAAGAGTCAAATACGTGCAGTAACTTGACAGCTGATGTTTAATTCTGGAAGAAGATATGGGACTTTCCCCTTGAACAGATTATTTTTTAAATTTTTAAAAAGTTCTCTACTAAAGAGTTAATATCATATTCACACGAGGACCAGGATCGCATAAGTTGCTTACAACCCTTTTACACTTTCACTTCGCCTTGCCGTCATAAAAGTTTGAAAAAACTCAGATACGCTCTTGCTTAAATCGGGGAGCTACAGATATTATTATTTTTTTTTTTCATTTTGTTATTCACGAATTTTCTACTCAACAGTTCTTAGTAATATGTAGTTATTTACAGAAAATATAATAGAAAAAACATTGGAGGCGCCGGGTATCGATCCCGGTACCTCTCGCATGCTAAGCGAGCGCTCTACCATCTGAGCTACGCCCCCTGTTGTTAATATACATTAAATAATATGACCGTGAGTAAAAAAGTCAACGTCACATTTGTATTAAATAATCAGGTTCCATTTATAACCTTTATCAGATTAGTTGTGACATGATCAACACAATTTATTACAACAAAGTTATCGCTATGAATAAAACTGTGTTGCGCAAATTATCTATACTAAATATATAAAGAGGAAAGATTTGATTTTTTGTTTGCATTGAATAGGCTCCGAAACTACTGAACCGATTTGAAAAATTCTTTCACTGTTGGGAAGCTACACTATCCCCGAGTAACATAGGCTATATTATATTTTCAAAAAATTAGAAATCCTTAATAAAACTCCAATAATGTAACCCAAGGTGTAAAAAATAAGAAAACCGAAGCAAAGCGAGGGCGATTACTCGTTATTTATATGATTAGATAGGTATTTTATGATTGATATTGAAATACTTGATATATATTATATTTGACTTACAATATATAAAACTTGATTGACTGAAATACCATCTGATAGTAGGGGTCTATTAGTATAAGGGCCATAAGTTAGCCTTGTATATTAACTAACTTAGTAGAAGCCTATTCACTCTTGCCTTGAAGACAAAATCGAACGGAAACATCGCATCGACGCGACGCGATGACGCGGGATTGTATGTTTTACGAGTAACCGCCCTCGCTTTGCTTCGGTTTCCTTATTTTTTTTACACCGTGGGTTATTGGAGTTTTATAAAGGATCCCTAATTTTTTTGAAAATATAATATAGCCTATGTTACTCGGGGATAGTGTAGCTTTCCAACAGTAAGAGAATTTTTCAAATCGGTTCAGTAGTTTCGGAGCCTATTCAATGCAAACAAAAAATCAAATCTTTCCTCTTTATATATTAGTATAGATAATTTAAGCTAGTTCGCCCAATAATTCTTATGTGATTGCTCCTAACTATTCTATATATTAGTTACCTATTAATGTTGTACCTAATTTGCAGCTTTATACTGTGAGAATTTTATTTAGTGTTACGACAATTTTAATTACAACAATATCAAAATTTACGCAACCGCCTCGGGCGCTGTACAGCCTCACTAGTCTTAGTTTACCTATACACAGAGATAGAAATTGGAAACTTTTGTCACCAGGGGGCGTAGCTCAGATGGTAGAGCGCTCGCTTAGCATGCGAGAGGTACCGGGATCGATACCCGGCGCCTCCAATTGGATTTTATTGGATTTGAATATTACCAATAATTTCTTATTTATAGATTAGATCGAGTCAATCAGACGAAGTTTATTTTTATAATAAAAAAAAATCCCCACTTTTACACTTTTAGGACACGTTTTTTAATTTGAAGTGCTAAATACAATAGCCAGAACAAAACATAATATCCACCTTTGCTACTCACTGGCCGCGGGATGGTGTGAGGAAGACGGGTCTCAGGGATCAGGATCACCCTTTAAACCCAGGCTTGGACTCGAGAAAACTAGTGTCTCTCGGTGGAGGGATGGATCCGCTGTTTAGCGGGGATCCCTATCATTCGTCAGACAAGCTTTGCTTACTCAGTCGTCACCCAGACGGTCGCCTGACTCTAAGAGCTTCCTTAGAAGCGAGTACCCCTAGCTAGGGAGCAAGCGAGGAGGGGTGAAATCCCTCTCAGTGCTTCGTGTGGTCCGTTGTCAGCGCATTCAAACATCGCCCGCTCTAACTGGACCACATGTTCGCCAACTGACTGTACCAGCCACTACTGGGCCAGCGCCTACTGACGGCATGACATGCCTTGGCATTTTATGCGACGAAAAGAAATAAGTATACCTACTTTAATTTTATGAGTATAAAGTTCCGCGCTGTAACGTTGCACAACACCCCTACACGTTGTTTTGTTGTTTTGTTTTCATGATGGCTTAGGCTGCACGTTGTCTCTTTCATTCAATTACTTTCAGCGTAGTATTGAGTAGATAAAAGTAATCGTACAAAACGGGCAAAGACGTGCGGTAGGCATGATTTAGTGTTTGTATAGACCGTGATATTAACCCGAGGCGTGCGTTCGCTGAGTCGACACATCTCGCGCCAGCTCGTCAGATAGAACCGCATCGATTAGCAATTTCTCACTCCGTCACCGTAATTCCGATGACCATGAATAATGCTTATCTAGTGTGTTCCACTAAATGGACGTAATTCATTTTTCTAGGGTATTAGGTCTGACACCAATATTATTTGCAGTCAATGTCCTACCGTCAATGATGACTTTGGTGTTAATGTATCCATACAGGACAGTGATTACCTAGTACCTACCATCATTTGGCTTGTCTGTTCGTTTATTGGCTATTGTATGGTTATGGCACACAAACAAAATTCAAGTTCTTCACACCATTTTCAAAGTGTCAGTGTCTAGAGCAGTGGTAATCAACCTGTTTTTCATACGGGGCACAAACACGTGTTAGTCATGCTGTCACAGGCCGCAAAAAAGGAAATTAAAAAATGGTATTGATTTCGTAGGTTTTCGCGATTATTTTTTTTTTTTTGGAAATAGCCGGCAAACGAGCTGACGATCCACCTGATGGTAAGTGGCTATCGTCGCCTATGGACATCAGCAACACCAAAGGCATCACCGATGCGTTGCCGGCTAAGAACGAGAGAGAAGAAAAAGAAAGAAAGAAATGGCTCTCAAGCCCCCAGCCGGAACACGACGAGTCGTTTGGCGGCTGACTCATGCTCAAGGGTGGTAGCTATCCAGGCGAACCCCATGGAGAAATAATAATAGTAATAATGTTATTAATTAATAATTAAAATCAATATTACTAATATATTCCCTCGAGGGGTCCTACCACCAGCGGGCCGGATTTAGTCGTCTTTTATGACACCCATCCGGCGTGGGATTGGGGTTAGTATTCTAAGCCGCCCCAATACGGCGAAAATTATTACAAAATTTAATTATTACAAAATAAAGTAACCTAAATAAAGTAAAATAAAAAAAAGATGGCCCAACTACAAAAGCCTGGCGGGCCGCACGTGGAGTGTAGCTGGTCTATGGTATATTTTTATACAATCTACTTCCTTTTACGCACGTTGGGTGTGATTGTGATGTGCTAGATGTGTCGTTCATGCCACCCGCGACACAGGTAACAACCTACTGCGGGGGATATGAGTGTGTTAGCGTTTATTTTTTTATTAGGGTTCCGTAGCCAAATGGCAAAAATCGGAACCCTTATAAATTCGTCATGTCTGTCTGTCTGTCTGTCCGTCCGTATGTCACAGCCACTTTTCTCCGAAACTATAAGAACTATACTGTTAAAACTTGGTAAGTAGATGTATTCTGTAAACCGCGTTAAGATTGTCACACAAAAATAGAAAAAAAAAACAATAAATTTTGGGGGTTCACCATACATAGAACTGAAACTCAAAAAATTTTTTTTCATCAAACCCATACGTGTATGGATAGGTCTTCAAAAATGATATTGAGGTTTTTTATATCATTTTTTTCTAAATTGAATAGTTTGCGCGAGAGACACTTCCAAAGTGGTAAAATGTGTGTCCCCCCCTGTAACTTCTAAAATAAGAGAATGATAAAACTAAAAAAAATATATGATTATTATGCAAACTTCCAACGAAAATTGATTTGAACGAAATCTAGTAAGTAGTTTTTTTTAATACGTCATAAATCGTAAAACGCAAAAAACATCGATCAAAGTTACAACGAACTACAAGAACTTTTATATTATGTTACTTGCTGCTACGGAACCCTTCATGGGCGAGTCCGACTCGCACTTGGCTGCTTTTTTTTACTTTGCAGTGTCTAGGTTATATTTCGATACAATCCTTCCTTTTACGCACATTGCAAAGTGAAAGGTACATATAGTTGTACTTTCAATGTCGCGTGATCCAGTTTTGCGTAACGCCTTGGGCTTAATAATAATTTTGTGCGGAATGGTAACGACAAGTTAATAAATTCTGTTACCAGGGGGCGTAGCTCAGATGGTAGAGCGCTCGCTTAGCATGCGAGAGGTACCGGGATCGATACCCGGCGCCTCCAATTGGATTCTTTTTGGATTATGGATGGACCTATTTTTAAATTATTTTTTTAATCAAAATAAGTTAATGCTTGACCGGAATCCCATCCGATGATAAGTGAAGATGTTGTCCAGGTTCAGGATGGTGAGCGCATTAACTTATTGAAAGCCTATTCACGCTTTTTTAAGACAATTCACGTCATAGGCGGGCGGGAACGCGAACGCAGGCAAGCTATTCCAATCCTATGCCGTGCGCATAACGAATGACGAGGGAAACGGGGAAGGGGGAATTCATTCAAACAATTCCTGCGCACCCTCATCGAAATGTGCCCTGTAGAAAACCAAGAGGTTGGTTGGTTACTCTACGCCTGTGCTCGAGGCTTTGCAGTTGGTCTCAACCAGAACTGGGTCACCAATGACTACTTTTATTGTTTATGAACGTGACATATTGCGATGATAACAGTGATATTTACGCAACCGCCTCGGGCGCTGTGCAGCCTTAGTACCTTTAGTATACAGACATTGGAGACTTCTGTTACCAGGGGGCGTAGCTCAGATGGTAGAGCGCTCGCTTAGCATGCGAGAGGTACCGGGATCGATACCCGGCGCCTCCAATTTCAATCTTTTTGCACTGTGTTCATGTATTTTTAAATATACTGATTCGGTAGTAGCGCAATGTTTGTTAATTTTCACATAATTTATTTTAGTAGTTTTTTTGTTTTGATTTATCCCAAGCTTCGTACAAGTGACAGTTTAATTAATGCCGTATTTCAACTTTCATAAAAATCTGCAATGCACCGCCAAATCTGTTCCACTCGGTTCATTAAAAATCTGCTTTATACAGGAACGTTTCGCTTGATTGCGAGTCGAAAGCCATTATTTTCATACAATGAGATGCCTACGTAGTCGTACACACATCCATTCATCGGCGTATGTATGACCCGCTCAGTCAACAAATTAATAACTTCATTTAGCACTATTGTTCTTGTGGATAGACGATTATGTATACAGCGGGCGACTGGGTTTTGTATGATCTTGCGAATAAAAACAAGCAATGTGCACATACATAATGAGTATGTACATAGATATAGCTAAGCCTGAATCAAAATTGGATTATTTGGAGTACTTATTATTTATGGAGAAGTAATCTCATATGATACAAATCCCTCATAATCCTATTATTTCGCAGAATCTGTCGCCACGTTGTGAGATTGACTCTGATTTTAACTTTTGAAAATATTTTGTTTCAGTTCAGCTGATTAGGACATGTGTAAAAAATTGTTTAACTTGCTAGATATTGGTTGCTGACGTACTGATTACTGTTCCAAATTAAAATAGTTTGTTACAGGGATTTGGAAGGTCGTCTATAATTTTATTTAACGGAAATCTAATTTTTATCGTTGGTAACACTGAATGTGAACCGTTTTATGTTTCTACTTGTTCTTTATTTGAAGCGTCATGGATTCGTATATTAATCAATTACTCATCTTGTAATTTTACTTGTCATTGAATATTAAGTTTTAAACTAACCAACTTAAGAATGAAACCAGCTTCTGTACTGTACATGTGTGTGTTTATATAATACGAGTAACAGACTTCGCTTTGCTTCGGTTTTCTTATTTTTTTACACCTTGGGTTACATTATTGGAGTTTTACTAAGGATCCCTATTTTTTTTTTAAATATAATATAGCCTATGTTACTCGGGGATAGTGTAGCTTTCCAACAGTGAAATAATTTTTGAAATCGGTTTAGTAGTTCGGAGCCTATTCAATGCAAACAAAAAATCAAATCATTCCTCTTTATATATTAGTATAGATATACTTTATTGATCCTTAAAATAAGTGGTACAGAGGGCGGACTTTATGACCTGTAGCTCGAGCACGAATATTTGCGAGAAAGTAATCGTATGGTTAACGTAAGCAATTTGTATGGCATTGTTTCAAAAGCGCCCCTATCGTACGTAAATGGTACTAAAATGCCATACAAATTTGACAAATTGCTTACGTTAACCATACGAATACTTTCTCGCAAATATTCGTGCTCGAGCTACTGTTCTGTTTAATGATGTCTAAAATTCAGTTGTTTTTGTTTCGATTAAATCAATATGCTGACCTAGTTTCCAGTTGCGGCTTATAGCTGGCCGGTTAGTATTGCATCCGGAGCAATTATTAATTACGATAATAGCCATAATTAATTAAGGTGTAGCTACCTATCTTACAAGGCAAACCCAATGGGACCATGTTAACTATTTAGAAGCCTTTGACATCTTCGTGGAATGTAGGATTTGTTGGTAATTTTCGACACCTGTAATTTCTGCAACAAAATGTCTCAGCATTCAAAACGAAATTAAATTGATGTGTAAATCCTGTCTTGAAATTTCAATAGAGAATGGAAAATATTCCGGATTATTATCTAGTTCGGAAAACTATCCCTTTGATTCGGAATAGTTTAACGGAATTGACCGCTTTTTATTTAGGTCAAGTAGGTATCATGAAATGTTCCAATGCGGATTTGGGTGAGTCGAATTTCAGTTTGAAGTAGAATTAAATTAACGACTGCTATCTATGGATGTCAAAAATTATGAGATCCCTTAAACCCTTTGTGGCAAAGATTCGCTAATCTTATTTAGATTATGCCTTAATTAATGATAATGTTTCCTTTCATATTCCTTGTCGAATTGGTAGGTACTTTATGTTCTGACTAAAGAAATACAAATAACATAATAGAAAGAAAATGCTCATCCATGAAATAGTCGCAGAGTAAAGATATTTCGACATTGTTGGTGTAAAGCTTCAGTGAGCCCAAATTAACAGTTACAACAGACGAAGTTATGGTTATGTCGGTCCCTCCTTTTTGAGTTGCTCGGTCCTGCCTCGCCTAGTTTAGTTCTGGAGGGAATCATGTATCGTGGTGGAGTTTTTTACTGGCAGGGCAATATAGGCCTATCCTTCTTTCTAAAATCGATCGTAAATTTATAATTCAAGTAATTTAAAATCACTGGTTTTGTTATAAAACGTTTTAAACTTTACTGATGTGGCAGCACCCTTAAGTTCCACGCCACTCGCATGCACACATGGCAGTTTGCGTCTATACGCAATACATACACAAAATGTCGTTGTCGTCGTTGTGCTGTTGTTATATGAAAAAGCGGTTCTACGCCGCGGCTGAGATTCATATTATACAATGGAATAATCACGCGGAGTGATTTTCGGGCTCCGAATTAAACTCGCGACGTACGCGACGCGCGACCCGTGCGCGGACTTTTCTGGGATAAACTCAGATTAGTCACCTCGGCGACTGCGGGATTACTCCGCGGGAAATATGTTTGCCGGTAACTTTTGGCGTCACTACGAATCTGAGCTTGATGTTGTTTATTTTTTTGCAAAGCCGTGGAACTTGAGGATTTATGTTTGCCTGGTACTATGTAGGAGTAGGTATATAAATAACGTTGTAGAATTTTTAGTCCTTTGTGAAATTGAAATTGGTAGGTAAGTAGGGTTCGCTTTTATGTCTCTCTTTCCTTTCAGATGGCATAGAAATGTTGTATGTGCCAAACACGGGTGCCAAACTGAAATTATGACAATTTCATAAATTCTTAGCTATATTAAAAAATAATAATAGCCTCATGAATTTGTAACAGAAGGGGTATTCTATGGTATTGGTTATTCAATAATATTCCTTTTACTTTGCATTTATATTTATTCCAATTCTCCTAACATTCACATTCCAAAGTACTTACACTACGTAATTTTAGTATATAAACTACCGGATTCATTTAAAGACCTCACCATAAATACTTTTAAAAATAAAGTTACGTATTGGCTCGCGGAAAATTGTTTTTATGACATTAAGGAATATATGACCTATAAGCAGAGGAAGCTGCAATAATGCAAATTTTATAACTTATTTATTGACCATTATCATTTACCATTATTATTTCTGTAATTTGTAATTTATTTTATTTTTTTATTTTATTATTTCGTCATTTTTTTAAATCTTTTGACATTGTAAATTATATTATTAAAACTTTGACATATTTACTGATATTAATCCAAATTGAATGACTTTGAATGATTTAATAAATAATTTAATAGGAAAATTGTAGAGTACAATATTGTTAATTCTAATAATTTTAAAAGTAATTTAATAAGTTAAGTAATTCAATAATTATTTACTATTGCATACCATACATGGTTGAATGTATTGGACTTCTATGACATGTACCACCTATATAAAACTACATACATTCTGGCAATAAATGATTTTGAATTTTGAATTTGAATTTGAATTTTGAATACGTGATCCATAATAATCTGTTCTCCCTTATTGACAATTCCTTAATCTAAATATGATATGGCATTTCTTATTATTAATGTATCATTAATATACATACATACAAACAATGATTGATTATGAATTCAATTAGTTTATCTTAATAAAATCTAGGTAGTAATTAACCGTAATAAATAGTATCAAATTATTGTAACCGTCCAACGTAATTACCATTAACGTATATTGAATTGTGGCTTTATCTGTATTATTGTGGAGCGAGTTGCATAACAATAGTACTGCAGGATTAACGTGGAGGTAATTTAATCGGACGTGTGCGGTCGCGGCCGACTCGCAAATGGACTCCTCCCGCGCACCACGCAACTATTGTGCGTGAATTTCAGATAATTGTCCTTAATGGTTATGATGTTCGGGTAGTTGACGTCCGTTGTAAATGATTACGATTAAGATTTTAGTGGAAATTACTCAGTTTTGTTATGGATTATAACAATACAATATATAATATACGAAACTTTAATATGGGATTCTTTTGAACATATTTTTAAGTATTTAAAGCTCTATATCAAAATCATTAAAAAAATCTACTGAGAAATCTCCGAAATCTTAAAATTGTTTCAATTTATATTTCCTTTTAATTCCTAGCCATGCTACTTACTCAATTCATTCAGGTAATAAATTGAAGTAAAACGAAATTGTTGGTTGAATCAAAGGCAAGTAAAAAGTTGTATTATTGCCGATCACAACATAGAATTTTACAACATTTTTGGAAATCCCTATTCTTTAAAAGGGTAATATTTTCTATTGTTATTAGGGAATTGGAAACCCTTTTTGGAACATTCCTGCAGAATTTACCCTTTATACATTCAATAGATGCACATTCCATATGCGGCGTTACATTCCGCAGTCGGCTGTGCCCGCGCCGAACGGACATTCGATGTAAATTCCATTGAATGTCCGTATTCCGATGCAATACCATCCACTGACTGAACAGATTCGAGCCATTAGCGTTTCACCAAGTTTTGTTTTTTTGGATGGTTTGAAAAGTGAATACGCAATTCAGATTTCGATACTATGAAAATAGCTGCCTCGTATGCTGACGGTACCGACCTGTCATCGCTCACCTATCCGTTCGATTGTCAACTATTGACAATACAAAAATAACTTACTTAGGGCTTGTTTCACAATCTTCAAGTAAGTCCGAAGTAAGCTATTCGTTGGTTAAGTTGACATTTCGTGTATGTAAAATGACACTTTAACGTCACTTTAACCGGCGAATAGCTTATTCAGGACTCTACTTGAAGATGGTGAAACAAGCCCTTAGGTATATATTGTTATATTTTTAGGTAACTAATAAATATCTGTAACTAGTTTTCAGAATGTTTTCAGTTGACATTTGATTTTAGAGTTTATCTACGAGTTAAATTGAACCCGCGTTGAACTTTACCGTTTTCCCGTATGGATTGTTATTTTTACACCGAACAGATTCCCGACACGTGTAATTTGAAATACCCGTGTATCCGAGTGTCAGCTATGGAAATAGCTGCTCTTGGGAATTGTGCATACGTTACTAGGTCGTGTAGTGATGGCCTCGTTTCTTGTCGATATGAAAGGCTAGCAAGATAGACCTTAGTTTTATGCCCGCAGCTCGGTAATTAGCGAAGTTTTGCGAGTTCCAAACTTCAAAAGCTTTTGTTACTTTTAAACGTATGAAACTCAGCTCGGTATACAAAATATGATGCTGATTATGATGCATACTGAATCGAGATATAAAGCAATTTACTATGTTATGAATTATTTGTTATATTGAATGTGTATTTTTAAATAATGTTTTATAGTTACTGGTATTTTTAATTAAAAATGAAAACCACACAAATGGGCTCGATTCATTACCGACCCATCTTGTAATCCATAATACTCTTCACAAAAGTAATGATAAATGTTCAGAAAAAATAACTACAAACCAAATAGATAAAATACAGCAATTACCTATAAAGTATCGTCCTAGCTAAATTGGGCGGTATAGAGCCTAGCCTCCTTGAGAGCTATATGCTACGTCCGTTGTTCTACACTCTACAGGGTGTTACAACGCGCAGAGGTTTATTTAATCGAGGGTGCACCGAGATTTATACGTCTATACTTGTTACAGATCTCCTGATAGAAATGCTGGGCGTGCTGGCCAGCTACAGCGTCACAGTTAAGGAACTGAAACAGCTATTCGCCGCCATGAAGGCTGTTAATGGGAAATGGGTATGTTGTCTTTCAAAATTTATATGCTTAATTTTATTACATAAACACGTTAAGCGTACCGCAGCGAAACGACGACGTTTCCTAGTACGCAGTAGGTAAGTATGAAGCAATAGCTATCTACTTAGCGCTAATGGGAAAGAAAAAGCTCCTTTTACTCTGCTTCCACATAAATACATACATAAACGCAAAGCAAATTTAACTGAGCCATTCTGCCGGCTAATTAGCGTTTACGGTATGCACCGACGTAGCAATGCAAATTTAAAAAGCACTTCAAGTGATGGGTATCGTACGTTTCTTTGCAACCATCCGTACTCGGCCGCGTATGCATCGTCAAGTATCTGCTCGCTCATGCAATCCTGGTAGGATTAGCCTGTCATTGCGGAGGCGGTTTCAAAAAGAACTGTGCGCGCTCGCTCTTTCTCGTATGCTTTATTCAAACTCAGAGAACACATTAAACTCGTGCACTTGCTTGCGACAGCATCGTATAAATTTATAGTATCTATTAAAGAAGTAAGTAAGAAGTTTTGTACCAAACAGGTATGATTATGTGACTTGAGTGATCATAAAATTGTGAGGTAAACCTGTGACTAAAATGTGTCCTATAATAATGTCGACAAGAAAGCAATGAACTTATTTTCTTCATCTAAATTGTTCATAAAATTATTATATTCAAATTAAAATTAATCCTAAAATTAATATTTAAAGAGTTCTTGATACTTGATTTCAAGACTTGATTTGTCGAAAACGATTATTGTGAAAATTTTTATTGAGAAAATAGAGTAGTCATCTTTCACCAGTTTCCGTTTCACCAATCCGCTTCGTTTGATGTTGAGAGTTACGTCCTTAACTGGTAGTTAGAATCTCTTTATTACAAACAGGGAACGAAACGAAAGGGGATAGTTTATGCTGATAAATTGTCTCGCAGTATCTTCAGCCCCAAATCTATCTTTAATGGAAAGATCCTTTATTGCCTTCCTGCCTGATTCCTTGCCTTATCGGCTTTAACGGCATTAGCACTCTTAGTTTCAGTATTCACTCATTTAAACACGTAATATACTATTGTACGGTTGAATAATAATATAATATTAACTAGCTGACACGGCAAACTTCGTATCGCCTGACAAACTATTTTTTTCTAAAATAAAAGTAGCCTAAGTTACTCCTTGTTACATCAGCTATCTGCCAGTGAAAGTCCCGTCAAAATCGGGCCAGCCATTTCAGAGATTAGCCGGAACAAACAGACAGACAGACAAAAATAGTAAAAAATGTTGTTTTGGTATATGTACCGCGTATACATCGAAATACACTTAGTAAAATGCGGTTATTTTAATATTAGAAACAGACACTCCAGTTTTATTTATTTGTATAGAGTATAGATAATAAATAATATTAAACGCTTACACACCCATACCCCCGCAGTAGGTTTGTACCTGTGTCGCGGGTGGCACGACACATATAACATATCACAACAACACCCATGACCCGAGTACAAATATTTATCTGTCACATAAATATTTGCCCCGGCTGGGAATCGAACCCGGGACCCCTCGCTTCGCAGGCAGGGTCGCTACCAACTAGGCTACAGGGTCGTCGACTATATTTTGTTGTAAATCAAATCAAATCAAAAATCGTTTAATTTTCCAAATTTAACATTTCAGTACATAGATGTGGGATCTTTCCATTTAAGTATAAAGAAACTTGGTTTGGAAAGTCCCCTCTTCCTTGTGTGGTGTATACACTATTCTGCGATAATGCGCTATAGATTAATATTAAGTATAGCAGTGATAGCCTAGCGGTTAGAAGTTAGAACATTGGTCTCCCGAACGCAGGGCCCGAGTTCGAATCCTGGCAAGCACCTCTAATTTTCAAATATTATGTGCGTATTACAAGTTAATTATCACTTGCTTCGGTGAAAGAAAACATCGTGAGGAAGCTGCTCACTGGAGAGTTCTCCATAAATTCTCAAATGTGCGTGAAATCTACCAATCAGCACTTGGGCAGCGTGGTAAAATATGGCCTGTACCCTCCTCCGTAAATTTAGCCGCATTGGAGCGGCTTAGAATACTAACCCCAATCCCACGCCGGTTGGGTGTCGTAAGAGGCGACTAAATCCGGCCCACTGGGAGTGGTGGTGGCCCCTCGAGGGACTATATTGGTGATTTTAATTGTTAATTAATACCATTATTGCTATTATTATTTCTCCATGGGGTTCGCCTGGATAGCTACCACCCTTGAGCATGAGTCAGCCGCCAAACGACTCGTCGTGTTCCGGTTGGGGGCTTGAGAGCCAGTTCTTTCTTTCTTTTTCTTCTCTCTTCTTGGCCGGCAACGCATCAGTAATGCCTTTGGTGTTGCTGATGTCCATGGGCGGCGATGGCCACTTACCGTCAGGTGGATCGTCAGCTCGTTTGCCGGCTATTTCCATAAAAAAAAGATGTCATGATAATTCAAATCCCTGGAACAGACACTTGTCTGTTACATAATTATGTTTCTATCGCTTACAAATCAAATCTTTGCTGGGCAAGAAAGGTCACTTCTCACTTGGCTTTCTCACTAGGCTGTAGCGTTATGTTATATGTATGTACATTGTAGAATTGTTCGCAATACAACAGCGCAAGTACCGAGGAAATATTAATATTTATCGGCGAGTTCCCCTGGTGCCCTCGTTAATAGCTATCAATTAATCAACCTGATCTTTCAGTTCCCGCAGTGTTCGGAGCCGCTCGTTACGACTGAACGACTGTTTCCGGACGCTATGAAACGCTTGCGGCTAATTGCCCTTACACGATTATTATACAAGTACCTGTTCATTATTTATCGCGGCGTACAATCGGTGGAGCCGTTAAATAATGAGCTAGCTGACCCGTGTTAATAGTATGCCCGTTAGTGATTTATAACGCTTTGAGATGTTTTAGGATTCCGTGCCTAAAACGAAAAAAGGTACAAGTACTAAGAAATAGGGGGAAAAATCCGAAAACCAAAAAAGTTTAGTATGGGTAGCTAAAATCTTATCACAAAAAAATAAACTTGACAAGTGCGAGTTAAACTCGCTTGGAGAGGGTTCCGTACGTTGATTATGTATTTACAGTTGTTTTTCTATTTTATTTATTTTTGCCCTTTTTTAAGAACCAAAGACTTCTTATAGGTTTTCCTGTAATATACGAAATTTTTATTTTACTCCCCATAAAATCTCATACCGCGGCAGGCCTTAAATCGATAGATAAGGAGTTAAACTCCAAAAAGTTTACTTATTTGCATTTGGTAAATTGATTGCAACCTATGTTGATGTATGAGGACGAAAGTTTTCCAACGGCAAAGTAAATTGTCTCTACAAGTTTGTACGGAACCGTCGGTGCGCTGGTGCGACTCGCACTTGCGCGATTTTTTTCATTTATCGTTTATCGCTGAGTACCTACCTCTTCTTAATAGAAAATTCAAGGAGCCCAATTTCCTATCATTATTTTCATTGATCGATTCGCCCACCCTATAACAGCATAATGGTCGGTTAATATAAGGGTCCTTTGGCAGTTGTCTAAACGAGACTGCCCGCTCCCTAATGGATGTGAGCCGTTAAAAGCAATTGAGCCGAATTGATTCAATGACGATTTTAGTTGAATCACGCTGCGATCATACACCTGATTCACTTGGAAACGATTCGGGACTGTGAGGATAGAGAAAGTAGTACCTTCGTTTTTATTTTACCTTATCTTTTAATTCTAGGTGAGTGGTTTTGAACGTTTTTGTACGTACTCGTAATGTCCGCCCGCAACGTATCCTACTGCTACTTTAATGTACAGTCGACAAAAGATTTAAGTATGCACTATGCAGGGCATGATTCTAAAACCCTCTGTAATGTTTTAATATTACAGATTATGTTAGTATCAATGTTAATTCATTCCTTACTTTACAGGTATCATTTAACATTGATAATAACACAAAAAATCTGTAAAATCGATAATTACAAAACGTTTTAGAATCATGCCCTGCATACTTAATTCTATTGCCGACTGTACCTGTAAGCGTTTACAATAGAATACAAGTTTTTGAACACATAATATTATATTGTAATAAGTCCAATTAGAACCCAAACGTACAATCGGGGAAATTATCACTAGAATCTCTTCCTGGCAATCATTGACAGGAACAATTAAACTTATTGTAAAGCCTATCTAAATGTACTATGAACTAGTGAAAACAATTAAGATCGCTTCTACAAATTAACCGCTCCAAGCCGCTTCCTTTGATATATTATTTTTAAAACGATATTGTAGAGCGTGTACTGCGGGTAGAACTTATAGAAAAGTGTAGTCTACAATAGTATACATAATACAGCATTCCTCAAACGATAAGGCTAGTTTTGTGTATTCTCATGATGTGCAATTGTTGCAGCCGCGGCACTCTGCGAAGCTCCTCAACGTGCTGCGTCAGATGCCGCACCGGAACGGACCCGATGTCTTCTTCAGCTTCCCAGGGAGAAAGGGATCCGTAAGTTATTTTTTATGAGTTTTTATTTAACTTGCTCCGTTAGTTTCTTCGCATCTGTATGGGTCGAATCTTGCAAGCTGAATGAGTTGTTTTTCCTCTGTCACTGCGTAGGACACGGAGTGGAAATTTCACATATTGGTTTGGTTTCGATGACAATGCATTTTTATGATAATAGTGACCTGATCCTACGCCCAGGGTTGGCTTCAGACGAAGGTAACTTCTCGACGGATTATATTGCAGACATGAAATTTTTATACGCATTCAACTATGATACTTCCTCCTTAACTCCATCAAAACTCATGTATTGGCCTGTCTAATTGCTAGACATGCATGATTATCATAATACAAAATTACCACACATTACCGTGACACAATACATAAATAAATCAATGACAGCAGTGTTCTGATTAATTCACAACAGAAACAATTGTTCTACTCGTAACATTCAATAGCGATACAAACGCGTGCATATTGCGCGCTAATTGGGACGTGTTCACGCGTGATTGTTATGTTGTTCCTATTCATATAAAATTGACGCTGCGACGAAACGAATGCAGTTCATTAGTACGCTCATACGCTGTTGATACCAACAATGAAGCCACGACGTTCATTTCTTACTTTGAAGATAATTACACTCGCAATTTATGCGGCTATGACTGTAATAACGGGTCATGTAGTCCGTCTCATTTTATGTGGTCTCTGACTCAAAAGCCTTGTATGATTTGTTTTACGCACTGTCTCTTTTCATATTTTTAATGTGGGATCGTCAGTACCGCGAAACAAGTTGCATCATTAGTTAGAGTTTAAACTATGTGCCATTTTTTTATAACATGCTTAAGAAATACCCTCTATCAGTGATTAAAATAGTACTTTATACAGTTTTTCTTTAACATCTATTAAAAAACTAATCTCCTTCATTTATATTCGAATTGGAAATAATTGTAGGGAGCCCATTCCAGCCTTCAGGTGGAATTGGTAAAACGATCATATACAAATAATAATTAGTACGTGTTTTCTTCAAACTAAAAAATCATTGGAGGCGCCGGGTATCGATCCCGGTACCTCTCGCATGCTAAGCGAGCGCTCTACCATCTGAGCTACGCCCCCTGGTGATCAAACTGTCCAATGTCGGTCTGAGTCCATAGTCGGTAGTGTCTGTACTAAGGCTGCATTACGCCCGAAGCGGTTGCGTAAGTCTCAACATTACAAAACACCTTGTAGATATCTAGATGTTACTTTAATAGTCTTGCAATAAATATTAATTATTTAACAGACCTTCCTTACGTATAAAGATCCGGTTTTTTATATTTTCTTCGGAATAATATTAGAATGACGTTATCCATTTGCCAGACACTTAGCACGGTTTCAACCCCCGCCAAACACCCCTAAACTTAAACATTGATTACAGAAACCATATTTTTGAATTAAGAATATGGTTTCTTTTATTAATGTTGACTTTCAATGTGTCTGGCAAGATTTAAAACCTGTTAAAACTGTCTGGCTAAAACAGTCTCCCTAGTAACATTGTAATATATAAAATTCTCGTGTCACAGTGTTTGTAACAAAAGTCCTCCGAAACGGCTTCATCCATTCTTGTGAAATTTTGTGTGTATATATTCTATAGGTCTGAGAATAGGACGTAAACTATTTTTCATATCCCTAAGTGATAAGGGTAGTCCACCCCAATTTCATTTTTTTGACAATTTTTTTTATTTTAATTTTGTTATGATTTGCCATTAAAAATACACCACCAACCCCTAACCTAATGTATTAACTCAAGGGAAAAATTACATTATAGTAATATACATAGATTAGTTCATGGTTAGAAACAATGGAGAGGAAAAGGGAGCTGGAGAGGGAATTTAATGATCACTGATGTTATTAAACCTATCAACATAAAAAAAATTAAACTCTCATTACGTACATTGAATGTTAGGCGATACGAAGTTCGCCGAGTCAGCTAGTAATATATAAAATTCAGCTTCTAACAGAAAAAATCGCATTGATAGAAGATAAAAATGTATGTTTTGAGATTGCGTTAATAAATACATATTACCATTGCATATCAGTAACACATTATAAGTACTATTATTTCTTCTTTGGTAATACTACTATTATTTACTATTATGTCTTCTGTAGTAATACTCGTAGTTGTGTTTAAATATTTTATGTTCGATCCGTTAAAGTACATACTATATGTATGATTAAATGAAGCATGCGTTAGAAATACCTACTCGTTGTCCCGTGTAGGAAGAGTTCACGTAGGAACGGAAACTTTCTTCAGAGAAGTTGCGAAGAAGCGAAGTGGCGAAATTGAATAAGTCCTTCGGGAGCGTTGCTGGAGTTACGAAGACATTTCGTCACAAATGAAGAGTAACGATCGACTATTAACGGTTGTTTTATAAATATCGTTTGTTTTATGTACTCCTAGTGGGATGTGGTTAACTGTTAATTTACATTGATTTGGGTAATAGAGAAAAAATTTAAATATTTTCCCGTTAGATATTATTGAAATTTTGACGCGGTTTGAAAAATTGTCATTTTATTTGCTGATAGTATAACATAAAACCACTAAACCCTTATTACCACATTTATGAGGAATCGACTGGCGTCCGCCACTTCGTGGCCAAGTAAATCGGAATAAAGTGTATTTGTTTTATACAAATATACAAACTTGTACTCCCTATTTTACCTCTTCTAAAGAATTCAAAACTCCTTTCTTAGTTCAACCCCCAAACCATTTAAAGAACCTCTGGGATTTTATTTTTAGGAATATTTAAGTAATCTAGTTTGTATTGTTTGTACAGTTTTTACATGTAATATTATGTAGAAGAAACATCTGTGCCGTATATTTAATTGGCTTGAAGGCATAATAAGTAGTCAAATCAGGTTTCTTTTACATAAATGACGAACGTGACGCGAGCCCTGCAGGGAACACCTGCTGCGTACCTACCAGTAGACCATATCTTACGGCAAATGAAGAGTAACGATCGGCTATTAGCGACTGTTTTACTGACACCGACACAGACTGTTGTTCATAACACAAGCCGCCCACGCCGCGTCGCAGATGGCGCTGTTCTCTCGCAAGTTTTGCCCGGGGACATTTTATTTCGCGTAAACCGGGAGCAGTTGAGTATATTTGTTACCATTATTTCCTGTTTTGGTTTTAGCGTAGTTTATTAGCGGTATAAATTATTGTGGTCTGCGATGTTTAAGAGATAGGGTCAGAGATAGGGTTTATCTACGTCCTTAGTTCCCAAAGTGGTCCAGGTGGACCCCCATGGGTCCACGAGAGACTCGACGGGGGTCTCCGTTGGCTTGACAAAAAATCAATTAATTAACCAAACAGTTCTCACTTTTTTCGAAAACTATTAATCTCCATATAATCTAAACTAAGCCACAAGGCATATTTTGGATCATACCATAGTTGGATCTAATCTTTACATTTTTTTTTTCGAGTTTTTGGAATATGGTAGAAATGTAGCTGCTGCCTGCAGGGTATTCACCGGAACCAGCTATATTTTGAAAGTGGTCTATGAGAAAAAAGTCTGGGAACCTCTTAATTCTCCACTAATTTTTAAACAGGAAAGATTTGTATTTTTGTAAAATTTACTGCAAGTCCTGTTTTGTTTTTAACCGACTTCAAAAAAAGAAGGAGGTTCTCAATTCGACTGTATTTTTTTTATTCTCATAACTTTGTACTGGGTTTAGTACCGATTTTGATGATTCTTTTTATATTCGAAAGCTGTTGTCATGTGATCCCATTTTGAGTGAGATCTGACAAGTAATATTTGTGTTATCCCTAATAATAGTATTTAATTCACTTCGACTACGTTGATGATGTTCTTATTTTATTACTTGTTCGAAGACTGTTTCTTTGAAATCGTTTATTTTTTTGGTAAAATTTAGACTAGTCTTATTAATAAATCAACAATCCGTCAACTCTGAGGTAGTTTTGTCCAGGTTGTGTCAAATTCAAAGTTAGGCCCTAGGCTGACAAATAATAAAAAACATGCTACAAAGATTTAAAAACAACAGATGGATAATAAAAGTTAAAATGGAGAATACTTACGAGCCACGTACCTACAGAAACATGTTTTTAAGTCCTTTTCGTGCCCAAATGCTGTTAAAGAAAACATCCCGTTAATGGACCGAGCGCAGGCTTCATTTTCGTTTTAAGTTCCCACGTAACTGACCCGATTCTGTTTTTATATCATTTGAATATGAGCATGTCTAGATATTGTGGAGGTGTTGATATAATTATACATTTCCACGGTTTTTAGGGTTCCGAAAAATCGAAAAACGGAACCTTATAGGATCACTCGTGTGTCTGTCCGCCTTTTATAATTTACTCCGAAACTACTGTACTAAATGAGTTGAAATTTGGTACTTATGTGCCTTTTTGTGACACAAAGACGAAGGTATAAAGAAAACAGCAGAATTTTGAAAAAAAATTAATGAAATTAAAAAAAACTGTTCTGCAAACCATATCGTGTGGGCCTGTGGCATGTCAAATGCAAGGATCTCAAATAGGGTTAACAAGGTTAGTAGAGTAGTATAGGGTAGTAGAGTAGAGAGTATTTAACGGTAAGTGGCCACCGACGCCCATACACATCAGCAAAACTAAAGCCATCACCTATGCGTTGCCGGCCAAGAAGGAAGAAAGAAAAAAAGAAATAAAAAGAGAACCAGCTTCCTACGCCTTACCACCAAGCAGGCAGATTTCTATCATGTAATATGCTGGCATGGGATTGGCGTTAGTATTCTAAGCGACCCCTGTACGCCTAATAACAGATACACAGATCATGACGTTTAATCCACTTTAGATGTCGTTTCTACAAAGTAATTAGATCATTTCATCAATAAAAACACGTATCAAACGAATCGTATCTAAAAGAAGACGAATTTATTGGATCAAATAAACTAACTATCCCGACTGAATCCCGGACAGTATTTAAACCTTTATATCAACCTCAGCGGTCGCGGATCGATACTAGGCGGGCAGGACGTTTCGGGAGCAATCGTTTAAGCTTGCTCCCTCCTTATTGGCAATTCTTATTCAAATACCGGCCGGCAGGCGTAATCCGCGTGACATACTGAGCTATCTTTATGTCCGTTTTTTCCCTTATTTATCGCAACCCCAGCCAGACGGCTCGATTTCTCTCTGTCGTCCTTATCCGTAGATCTGACGGCGAACTGACATGTCTTAGCGGTGTCTACTACCCTGGTACAGCATGTTGCGTAGCGATGAATTATCTCTGTTAATCCGGATTGAACCAGGCTTATGCGGAGAATGATATAGGTATGTGTCACATGTTTTATGGTCCTGGTATTTTTATTCTAATTTTATTCTGCTTTAAGGAAAATTCAAATTTTTGTTGTTGTTCCTCTATTAAGTTGTCTTTACTTATAAAGTACGACAAAGGACTATGTCCATTTTCGGCTATTCGTGGACAGGATGCTCAAAAATAAATAATTACACGAAAAAATATATTTTGTTTTTTAACTTATACACGCGAATTATTTTTGTATCAATTTACTTTTTTAAAATAATATATTTAATATAACATTCTACTGATAAACACTTCCTATTGTCATATACACAGAGTATTCACGTCAGTAGAATTGCAACATTATTCCTATAATGATAATAAAATCGATATATCGATATTATTTGGAAGTTTTAATTCTCACGACAAAAAGTTAAGTTTGGTAAGATACACGTATAAAAAGCAATAAACTATAAATTAGGTATTATTTTTACTAGAATAACATATTATTTTATGTACGTTGCTTTTTTAATAATTCACGATAATGAGCAATATATCGATGTTTTGCAAACATGCTCGAATCGATGCATTGTTTGCATCCCCAACTGTCAATCGTTGGACATAGTAATCATACAAGAAAGTACTCTGTGTAGTAATCTCAACTGTCAATCGTTGGACATAGTAATCTACGTTCAACTTTCAAGTCGCATTCGCTTTGTTTTTCGCATCGTGTTTCGTCTGTGTTTTTCATCATTAATATTATTACGACCTTTGGCTTACGAAAATGGATTTTGACCCTACTTCCCACGTTGACCTTGGCACGCTACGGACCCTGAAACTAATCTTATGGTCAATGATATTGTATGTATAACTATGGTTGACCCCGGCTTGAATGTGGATATTATGCATCACTTGCACACGGACACGATCCACACGGAGGACTCGGAGGAGATACATGGCAAATGCAATACGAGTACATGGCAGTGGGCCGGAGAACAGTAGGTTGCTGTACTCATATAATGACTGTTATTTGGTTTCTGAGCTGGGCAAGGTACAGAGATGATATAAATGCACCAGCCCAGTTCTTGGATAATATATTAATAACATACGAGTCAGATTAATAAAAAAAATGTCAAGGAGATTGGGCATTTTCTTTAAAATACCTACAATATTTATTCAAATAACCAGTATAATAAACATCTCGTTACAAAACAATTATTATTTTCGTTTTTAAACTGAGTAAAGGTATTAAGCCTATATAATATTTATGTTGAAATGTGGTGTTCACTGATACCCAAATGTCCATACAAAGTGGACATTGTCCTTTAATGTTTCGTTCAGAGTTTTATGATTAATAAAAGAATAGTCGTTGAAAGAAAAGTTTTAACTAAAATAATTGTAATATTTATTCTTCTCTTTGGAACACATATGCAAGCGCGTAAACTATCGACCGTGCTAAATTACGTGGCGTAATCCTTCATGAATTATGGTTACCGCTAGAGAAAATTCCATGAGTGATTTTTTGTTTCGGATTGGCACGATAAGCCATAATTTCTTATACGTTTATAATGTTGAGGGTGTTTATGTGGTATATAATTGAAAAGGCTTGGCAAATAACGCTTACTCCTCTCGGAGGATGTTTAATCCATTCTTTTGTTTTATTCACTAACTCGCTAAGGTCCATAGGTTTTATACCCTGCATGGGGTGAAACTTGAAGCCGGGTTGAAACTTGAAGCCACCTAATTGTTATAAACGCAGTTCTGATAGACCGTGTTTGTTTTGTCCGTTTAAATATTTTGAAGGTTTGCAGGTATTTTCGTCTTTAACAGCGATTTCACATTTACACCACTGTATTCGAATAATATATCGCAACCTTTTTCTTCACTAACAAAGAAACTGAACTGGAGTGAAGAATTTGAAATACATCAACAAAAACAAGTATCTATGTATTTTGCGCGAAGTAAGAAAGAATCTCTCCAGTAAAAAATGCTTGTAACTTTCCTTACGAGTGTCTGAAATCTTTCATTAAGGTGATGTCAGTGAGAATGGGAGACTGCAGCGTCGGTATTATATTTACGAATGAGTGCAGCGAGCCCGCCGACTTTCGCATCGCTTTTACATCTGAAACTTCTTTTAGGACAAGCTCTATCCGGGTCGTCGCAATTTTTTATCTCTTGTACAACAAACGTGATGTAACATGAATTTTGGACGTTATTAGGGTTTTAAGCTCTGTAATCTAGTTTAACACGTTCACGCCGGGGCCGATTTTCATTAGTTTTGCTGTGAGGCGGCGCTCGAATTAATGACGCGCTTCATCTGGCGGCGCGCGATTTTTGACTGTTCAGACCTGCAAACGTGTTGCATGTTTGCTCAGTAGTACAGTGAGTCAGTGAGTGCGGCTACCGTGGGTACGAACCGCCCGATGAGACAATCTAGTGCGGGCCACCGGTGGCCCGCGCCGCCCGATGGGACAATCTAGTGCGGGCCACCGGTGGTCCGCGCCGCCCGTTGAGTCAGTCTAGCGTGCCTTTGTAGTTCGTGGTAGTAGTCAGCAAGGTGATAAACGGATAAGCCAATGGCATAAGATCCGTTGTAGGAGTTCGTCCCCGTCCTCCCTGGTGGTAAGTGGTCAGTTCCGCTCTAGGGCTCATCAAGACAATACCAAAGTGTACAGTTAAATCTTTGAAACATTTCACGGATTATTTTCCAGATCTCAAATATCGGGTCTATCCCATTAGTCCCGTTGAGTTTTCGTCCATATCTACGATATATATAATGTTTCTGATTCCTACTACAACAATGAAGTAGGATGGTAGCTAGCCGATAGATAATAGAGAGCCTTGTAGTAATCTAGAAGTATTAAATATGACGGACATAGCAGGAGACATCTTGTGTGATGTTCATTAGGGTATACCGCTGATTAAGAAAAATTCGCTGTTGCTCAAAGATGGATGTAGACTTTTACACTCATTGTTATTATTACGAAACCTGTGCGAAGGGACTAATCCCACAGTCGATAATTCCACATTATTATGAACATCCATAAATTCTCACAAACAATCTTTCACATGTATAATATTAGTAGGATCAGTGGCAATAGATCTGACTTGGTCGCAGTGGCCCTTGGGCTCAACACCCTCACTCACACTACAAAAACCTTTACATTTCATTATTTCAACGCATTATATTGCTGAATGGGATGTTCTGATCCTAAAGGTCGATGCAAACGTAACGTGGACGGGACGTGGACGGGGCGTACATATACGTGTATATATAGGCTCCGTGGCGTATGCGCTATCATTTTCTATGAGACGATGTTTCCAAAACTTCACGTCCCGGCCCGTCCCCGTCCCGTCCACGTTACGTATGCATCGACCTTAAGAATTTCCTTGTAAGAACTTCCGAAGTTCCAACAATGGGTTGTAAAGGTTGCGGTAAAAATGGATGTCCTACGAAAACTATCTTTTCTAACATTTTATGAAACAATTCTGTGGAAAAGTAATATGCGACAAGACAAAATAAAAAGAAAATTGGAGCGAATGAATGTACAGAAGTGAATGAAAATGAATTTTTTAAATCAAAGGCAAAGCTGGGTTATAAAATCTTCTGACCATTGTCACGCTGTTTTACTTTTCTTCGTTTGCTGTAACACGAACTGTATTTAACATTTATTTTATTTGAACTTTATTTAAAATTGAATTTATTACTGACAATGCAACTTGTTTTATTGCTTAGGATATGTACGAATAATGAGCATTCGATGTTGCAGTATATTTGTAACGAGGAACCGCCCTCGCTTTGCTTCGGTTTTATTATTTTTTTACACCTTGGGTTACATTATTGGAGTTTTAGTTAGGATCCCTAATTTTTTTGAAAATATAATACAGCCTATGTTACTCGGGGATAGTGTAGCTTCCCAACAGTGAAAGAATTTTTCAAATCGGTTCAGTAGTTTCGGAGCCTATTCAATGCAAACAAAAAATCAAATCTTTCCTCTTTATATATTAGTATAGAGTGAATTTCATTTGTCTTTCAGTGAAACCCATTTTGTTGATCAGTTGTCCTACATACTAGTTTCAATATTTGCACTGTGACATAGATAACATTCAGAAACACCACCAATACTTGATCCGAATACACCTTTATCTATAGGATCCTGTAGTAGGTACATCCATATTGGTTCCCTGAGTATCGAAGACATAAAGCAGGCTCTCAAAAAACTTAAACCGAAAAAATCTGTCGGTCCTGATGGTATTCCACCGTACATTATTAAAGATTGTAGTGCAGTATTTGCTGAACCACTGCATTACATTTTTAACTTATGCCTTAAAAATTTTACATATCCAGAGGTGTGGAAGATCACTCGGGTAGTCCCGGTTCCAAAGAACAATTTCGGCTTAGATGTAAGTAACTTCAGACCGGTAGCGGTATTATCAGTATTTGGTAAATTGTTCGAATGTGTGTTGTATCGGTTAATAAGTGTTCAACTTGAGCACCAGCTCTCAGACGCACAGCATGGATTTAGAATTGGGCGCTCAACTACTAGTAATTTACTTTCTTTTTACACATATACTGCTGGAGCGATAGATGATGGTTGTCAGGTTGACACAGCGTACTTTGACTTCCGGAAAGCATTTGACACAGTGGATAATGACCTACTTCTCCATAAGTTTGCTGCTGCCGGATTCTCTCCCGCCCTGATACGATTCTTCTCCTGCTACCTCCGCCATCGGAGGCAGTATGTGCAGTATAAAGGATACGTCTCTAAGCCTTATTACACGCTTTCCGGAATAAGTCAGGGATCTAATCTTGGACCTTTGTTATTTTTAATTTTTATCAATGATTTGCCCAATATGGTTAGTACAGCACGCTGTCTCCTATTTGCAGATGACCTGAAATTGTTCTTAAAAATTAGGACAACATCAGACTGTAAAATGCTTCAGAATGACATAGACATGGTCTCCGAATGGAGTCTACGTAATAAGCTTATGTTTAATGTAACAAAATGCTCTGTAGTCTCATTTACCCTATCGAACAATCCAATCAGGTACGACTATAAGCTTTACGATAATTTGTTAATAAGACAACCAATTGTTAAAGACCTGGGAGTTTTAATTGATTCAAATCTGAGCTTTAATGATCATATTCGTGCTACAACAACTAAAGCTTATAAATCGTTAGGCTTTGTGTTGAGGCAATGTAAGGACTTTGATAGTGTCGCTGTAATTAAAACTTTATATAATAGCTTCGTAAGAAGCACGTTAGAAACCAATGCAGTTATCTGGAGTCCACATGAAGTAAAATATAAGCTCATGTTGGAGAAACTCCAAAAAAAAATTCTTAGATGGCTGTACTTTAAGCAGTAGGGCTATTACGTAGGTTTCCCACATATCTATCCTAGTTTATTTCTTTTGGGAATGTTAGGATATGACTCCCTAGAACTAAGAAGAGAGGTGGCGCTGATGGAGTATTTTTATCATTTAGTCAGGGGTGATATATTTAATCCGTCAGTGCTAGACTTAATATCGTTTAACGTCCCAGAAAGATATATTATAACTCGTCGAGGAAAGTTGTTCTCAGTTCCAACCTGCAGATTAGTTTTGGTCAGACAATCTCCTCTGGTGCGTGCATTGACCTTGCTGAATGGTGTGCTAACTTGGGATTCCAGTCTAGACCTATTTTATTCGACGCCAGCTGAATTTCGTATGACGGTCAGAGGATTTATTCATTCTCTAGTCTGTAAGTCTTAAGCTAAGTAAACAAATTGGATAAATAATCTGTAATGTTTATTTAGTTATAAATATTTAAAATAAATAAATAAATAAATAAAATAAATAACAGCATAGTATTTTTTTTTTGCTTTAGTACATTGCTACTATAAAGCGTGTATTTAGTTTTTCAACTATATACTTATACTAGCGATAGGCGATAGTTGTAAACAAAAACAATCGAATGAATCGACGATTACTCTCATATGTATTCGAATGGTCAATATTCGTCGTCGCTGATAAACTATCGATACTATCGAACTATTGAAGTAACGAATATTTTTGTTTGGCGCTAAAAATGTGTCCGGCGCGAAGGCGTGGCGTAGCTATTCCAGGAAGTGCGGCGCACAGCAGTGCAATTTTCACATGTCGTGGGTTAAAAAAAGTGATATTTATTTTTTCCGTAATTTTTGACGTGGACTCGCGATGTACAATCCAGTAAAACCAGGGTACGAGGTACATTGTACATTCCTCGTCACAAAACCCATGCTTTTAAGGGAAGCTTCAAATTTGCCGCATCCAAGATCTGGAACGACTTGCCACCGCCGGTGATCAGTCTGAAATCCATAATTTCGTTTAAAACCAAGTTAAAAAAACACTTTCTGAGCCTACAAATTAACTCCACCTAACTTACTAAACAAGCTACAAAGAAAACGAAAATAAATCAATAAAAGTTACAATAATTATATTATTTTATTATAATAATTATAATAGATATACAATAAATATAATTCACACAATTCTTAATATTCAATGCTTAATATATGCAACACAATTCACTTTTGAAATTACGTATAATATGATACACATACGATAATAATATTAACCATATTCTATAAATAAATAAAATTTAGTAGGTACTTAACTGCTAACAACACTAACCTCATACGTTGCAGACTATAAGCAATATATAGGATTAGGCGTCATCCCAGTGTTTCTTGTATGCGGCTGAATACAATTTATGTAACTGTTGTAAACATACTTTAATTTTATTACAGATTAAGTATATTTTTCAAATCAAAAGCAAAATTGGTACCATGGTAAATAGACAGGAAACACAGGAAGCGCACGGGTGTGTAATGGCTGCTGCCATGGCGCAGTATGCAATGAAAAATATTTCGTAACGGGTCTCAACAACGCATACCCCTCTCACCTCTTTGCCCTCCTCGTCGCTTCTTATTATTTCAATGGAATGCGTCACACCACTGTATCACTTTTTAAACCTGTTCTAGCACTGGTAAAGAAAGACACTGACGTCCGTGCATCACAAAATGGACTCACTGAAAATCAGCGCCGTAGCTAACGCTACGGCATTATGCTGAGTGAGTTCCATTTTCTGGCCTACTGGACACATGCGAGCGTTACAGACCAATAATGTCGTCAATTTTTGTTAATTATGTTTTTGTTTTTTTTTTGTGTTGGTTTGTAAAGTTTTTTTTTTTTATAATTATATATGCATTATATTTGTTGATCCATGTATGTTCGTGTGTGTACAGAGTATGGCACAGAAATAAACGTTTTCTTTCTTTCTTTCTTTCTTTCTTTCTTTCTTTCTAATTCAAATCTCTTAACACTAAAGTAATACAGTTACAATCGAAAAACTGGGTAATCGGAATTTGCCAATCGAAGAAAAGAAAACGTGTCGCCCATCCACTTAACAAACAATAGTTGCAATTACATGTTGATCCTACCACAGTATAAATATTATACTGTGGTCCTACGCAGAAAAGACCGCGCCGCACCAATCGCGCAATCGAAGCCAACTAGAACACTTTTCTGAATACTATTGACGCGACGCGGACGATAGTTAGTTATCGATAGCAAGGCGTCAATAGTAAAGTCCATAGTAGCCGCGCGGTATCGTGCATTCGAAACCCGCCAGCGCGGCAACGATAGAATACGTGTCGACCATCGATCGAACTATAGACTATCGATGTATTACAATAGCTGGAACTATCGATAGTTCGATAGTTTGTGACAGCTATCGCCCATCGCTGTATCATACAATAAACTACGAAGCCGATACATCATTATTATGTATCGGAGTTAAAATTTAATAGTTTTACCCATGTAGCCCAATGATAGATCGCTTCGTCGGCCCCACGCAACGATATTTCTTCTACCCTTCACACACGCTCGGTGATTTCACTGAGCCTATGATATAAAATATTGTCTTTAATCCACCATCGGTGATGATGAACTGTGATGTACATCTTATGTGTATTGATGGTAAAAATATAATTATTTGAAGTTACAGCTTGCTTTGTTAAACGACAGAATTACCGTTTACCAATATACCTATGTGAAACAAAATATATATTTATTTAAACACAACAGCATAGACTCGCAATGTTTATTATGTGTTGTGGGTGACATGGGAACGTATTAAGAAGAAATACGTCCGAGATCCGAGAAATAAATGTTTATCATTCTCATACATTTGTACAGAAGGTGGGGGGAAGTGATTGATTCCTTCGCTTAGCAGACAGAATTCCTATCACTACAGAAAAAAGTATATGACATTTCGGGATTATATTTTTGGAAATGTAAGTTTTAACAAATACAGGTACCTACAAGGACTAAGCCTCAGAGTTCAAGCCAAAGTATGTATTTTTACGTGTGCTGTAGGTTTAAATTAGCAAACAAGTATAAGTCAGTAATTTTATACATTTAGTTTGCATTATTTATTTAAGTATTACCATATGTGCCAATAAAAAAAATCGGGTCATCAGTTTTACTCCAAATACCTTCATAGTTTGTAAAGATAAACGATTTAACAGGACATGATCCTTACTCAGAGTTTCAAAACCCGTCGTCTTGGATAACATATCCCTAACGTGTCCTTTTAACATAAATTTTCGTCAAATACAAAAATAGGGATAACCCTACACTGGCACGATAACAAGCCGGTACCAATATGCGGCGTGTTGAGGGGACCCGCCATATATCACATAAGAATTATAGTTACAGTCGCGGGGATGGAAGATTGCGTCATACGGGTCACGTTATGGGCTCCTAGCCTCCTAGTTATTTTGTAACTCATAATACCTATCTATCTCTTTAATAGAAGGAGAAAAATATTGAAAGCTGATGTAGCAAAACAAAATAGTTATTGTACATGTGATTTCTAAAATAGGTTATTTCATTATCACCTATCTACTATTAAACAAATTTTAAATTAATTAATTAATTTTTTATTCCTGTTTTGGCGAAGGAATCACGTGCAACAGAGTATTGGTAAAACGAGGTTCTAAATGGAATAAAATTGCCCGGCAACAGGTGAACAGGTTCAGCAGATAATTTTAGTAAAAAGTTATTCAGAATCTTTTACTTCGATAAAACTCGCATATTTTATTGATGATAATTCAAAAAATTCTGCAGCTTAGGATCCTTTACGATAGGATACTTCGGATTCTTTTGAAGTATAAAATAAGTTTTTATTGCCATACAACTTTAGGCAGATTTAGTTACGATACAATATTTTCGCTTCAGGGATCACAGTCAAGCGTAATAAATAAATCTTTCAAATGATCTTGAACAATTTATAAAAAATTAAAACATTTGGCAATATATTATGTTAGTTATTATATGTTACTGGCCAGCTACTAGCCCAACTTCGCTACCTGGTCAGGCTTGGCGCACTCCGCACTTTTGGTATGATGTTACAAGTACGTGCCGTGTTCGACATGTCGGGCCACTTTAGAAGGGCTGCCACGCCGTCATACATTCGTGATCTATCACACATGTCTTCACAAAAAAAGAACACAACCCTGACGTTGTCAGAGACGTTTAGAGTTATGGTTATAAAGAGAGGTAACGTCTAGATGCCAACGTCTGTTGACGATTAGCGCCGTGCGACCTGAATTACACTTTATTGTGTCGGAGCAAGAGTCGCTGTTTATTTAAATGATTTTGCGGAGTAATTCTTCTGTACCAGTAGGTACTATTATGTATTCTGTTACCTGGTGTGAAATGGTCACTTTCGCCCATCGACATCTCTTAGTACTTGGCCACTAGTGCCGCCACTGATCACCGACTATATTAATAAACGAATAAAAATATTTTAACTGGCTCTGGCGATTTGCTCTTGTTATACATCTAATACCTTTAAACGAGCAATTCTTGTATATATGTATATTATATACCTATATACATATACAACCCGAGTCTCGGAAACGGCTCCAACGATTTTCATATAATTTAGTATGCAGGTGTATTTTTTGAATCGGAAATATTTTATTGTGCTGAAAATACTTTAAATGAATTTTATTCATTGCATTTTTAGTATACGGCTGCCAGCTCCTCGTAAAGTAATGTAAAGTGCAATCTTGATTATATAATACGAGCTGTAAATTAACTATTAGTTCAGTACTTCTCTTAGAGATGGCGCCACAGGTAGGTGTCGATTAAAATGACGATGTCGCGAACATCCCATCTCAAAAAATGCCCAACGCGCCTAAAGAAGATTTCACTTCAAAAATTTAATCGATGTGTGCAGTGACGTATGAATTTAAGGTCAGAATTTTTGTTCCTACTTTTGTTATATTATGATGTATTATAACTTTGATGACAATAACGTGTATTGTTGCAGGCGATAGTCCTGCCGCCGCTGGCGCGATGGCCGTACGAGAACGGGTTCACATTCACCACGTGGTTCCGGCTCGACCCCATCAACTCTGTCAACATCGAGCGAGAGAAGCCATATCTCTATTGGTAAATATGATGTCCTAGTAACTCGTTAGATCTTAAGAAACTCAATGGGTAGTAAGGACTTATGGGCGACATGAGCATTTTAGATTGTGAATGTTTTTGTAAACCTTGTTGTTGTGGACACCGTCACAGTAGACACCAAAGCACCAAGACAGCAAACACCAAAAGCATCACTGATGCGTTACCATCCCAAAAAAAGAAAGAAAAAAAGAACTTTCTCCCAAGTCCCCAGACGAATACGACGAGTTGTTTGGCGTATAACCCAAGAGGGTGGTACCTAACCAGACAGACTAATAATATTCATGGCATATTAGTTATTTAGTAAGATAATCTAATCTAAGGCCTCGATCGCGAAATAGCTTTGAAGATTAGTAAGCTCAAATGAATTTATAAGGACAGCCAAAAAAGGATTTAATGGTGATTCTATAGAGAACTTACGGTTTATCTTTGTACTATCAACGATTGATGATGATATTATTATAATTTGTTCAACAAATGGGATAAACGGCCGCACTAAGAGTTACTTACCGGTTACTTAATTCCCTCCTTAGTACTGAATCAGAATACGAATAAGAATAATTTTGTATAACATTAATTAGTCAAACAGACAAGTAGGTATTAATTAAATACCTCTCTTCAAATTGCTAATCTCGCATCATTACTTTTATATTTTTAGCCCAATTATCACGTTCGACATCTGCTTTCAAATCTGTTTTCCTAATAACAAAATACTTACGACAAAAGACTTGGTGTTCTCGTAGCATTAAAACTGTTTCTGCAGATCTCCGTCCGTGCTGTAAACATCGTAAGCCGATTTAACAACTACCAGGATTGCATGGACATTTACTAGAAGACATTATAATTTTCGGTGCAATGAAACTGCTACAGTTTCGCATGTTCTGCAGAGATTTTTATGACTCTTATGTTTGTGCGAGCTGGGATTTCCGGGGAACTTTATATTATTGTACACTTACGTACCTTATTTACCTATGAAGAAGCTGAACAGAAATAAAATTATTGTATTGATGCAAAAATATATGTGATACATCTTCTATTTAAGGATAGGAATAAGTATAGGTTTCTTTGACTCTCTTTTTAAAAACGAAATTGGATTAAGGTTTTCAACAAATCTCACTTAATGAGCAACGAAGGATTGATTACGTATCTAACAATATTCGAACACAAGAGACCGTTGTCACTTTTGACTAAAAAAAAAATATGTTATTAAATTAAGTTATTGTATGTATTACAAATTTTTTGTTGAAACAATAATCTGAATTTACCAGAAAAATAACCGAACATCATCAACGTAGTCGCAATAAATTAAAAACACATTATTAGGGATAACTCAAAAACTACTCGTCAAATCTCGCTCAAATTTAAATGGGGCCACATGAAAAGCACCAGCTTTCGAATATAAAAAGAATCATCAAAATTGGTACACACTGTAAAAAGTTATGAGTTAACACATAAAAAAAATCCAGTCAAATTGATAATCTCCTCCTGTTTTTGAGTTGATTAAAAATCATACATGAGCTATGGTATAGATTATAGTTTTATTTGTGTTAACTGTAACTAATAAAATATTTGTTTGCTCAGTTTCAAAACGAGCAAAGGAGTGGGATATACTGCTCACTTCGTGGGCAACTGCCTCGTGCTGACATCAATGAAGGTCCGAGGCAAGGGGTTCCAGCATTGCGTCAAATACGAGTTCCAACCACGAAGGTTAGTATCGTCACGTTCAAACATTTGTTTATTCTTTGTTAGAATATTACTCTGTAATACTTCTATATTAATTTAAAAGATGTGCAGCGGAGTTTATTTCACCATTTCTTCTCCTCCATGACAAAGCAGTTTTTTGAAATGGTGGTAGATAAAAAAAATACGTTCATAAATACCATGATTAAACAAATTTGAATTGTGAATTTCTTAGTTTTTCGTTTATTTATTCGAGATTAATAAGAATTTTCTATAATCTTCTGGATATAAATCAACTCGCGTAAATCATCGAAGTTTGAAGGAGTTTCCGATAACATCTGGATTCGAAAGTTTTTGATAAGTAATTGGGGTCTGGAAGAGAGGCCGATAAATCGTAATTTGGAGGAAGTATAATTAATAATAATCCATGTGCGTTCGTTTGGTTGTCTGTAGATGGTACGCGATAGCGGTGGTGTACATATACAACAGGTGGACTAAGAGTGAGATCAAGTGCCTCGTGAACGGCCAGCTCGCCTCCAGCACAGAGATGGCCTGGTTCGTCTCTACTAACGACGTGAGTGTTACTTTTACTGATTGTGATTTCATACAATTGTTGAGTAAAAACTAAGAAGATTTAAGTACTAATTCATGATTTTTGTTCACTCAGTGGTTCATGATTTAAGTGCCTGTCATTGTTTCAAAGTATCGTCTTCGTACTAGGTTATAGAAACCCTAAAATATTCTACAACGAACTATATACCTATATGTGTATTTATAAAATGAAATAATGATAACACAGTTGAAAAGTTTATCACAGTTGATTAGTGTTCACAAACTACAGCTTAGTGGATGTGTGGATTGGTCGTTTCGCTACCGTCACATGGGCGTAAGGTGGAAAATTTATTCACTGTTTACATTGAAGTATTATTACTAGCATATAGAACCGACACCGCGAACACAATGTATGTCCCAATGAATTGGCGCCGATCGGCTTCAATTTTCAATGGATTCGTTCGATTTTGAAAGGAGAACGGGGACTCAATTTTGAAAATAGAACCTCCCGGCGGGACACACATTTTGTTTGTCTGTTCTATGACTATACTTCAATGACAGTTTATTACTTTTTTCTTATACAACACTATTTTGACTAGGGTTGTGAAAATAAAGCTTGTGGGGTTAAGGCGGTAGAATTAGAAGCTCGGCTCTTCATGAGATCTGATAACTTTTAGATGTCTCGTCTTGGAAAATATTTGCATGAAAATGTTTTTGATGGGATAATAAATGCATTTTTTTATTTTTATTTTTTATTTTTATTATATTTTATTTATAATAAATGCATAGATAGACTGTAAACTGTCAATATCTGTAGATTAGGGCTTACTTGATTTTACTGCGACACGGTTAGGCAATACTCTCCTAACAACTAATAATACTAACCACAACGTTTTACAATAAGTTTTCTACGTAGGTATTTAGTCTATATTCTAATTTATAGTTGGAATGAAGGTACCTTTATTACTTTTGAAGCGCTCATAGCCCGGCGGCTTACGTCAATCCTAAACGATCGACAAAGTTAAGCAACAGCGGGCGCGGTCGGTAGTTGGATGGGTGACCGCTAGTGGCAAAAATTTCTTGAGCGCTTCCGTGCTTCGGAGGGCATGTAAAGCCGTCGGTCCCGGGTGTTGTCATAAGATAAGTCGTTAAGCCATATCGGATGCCCTCGGGCGGCATGAAAACTACCGACAATTGGGTTGGCCACTAACCTCTCCACCAATCCGCACTGGAGCAGCCTGGTGGAGTATGCTTCTAGGCCTCCTCAAGAGGAGAGACCCGTGCTCAGTAGTGGGCCGTTAATGGGTTGAAGCCAGCCAGCCAGCCATTATGGTACCTTTATCATGCAGTTTGCTTCGTCCAGTTGTTTATTGTACTATGAAGATATAGATATCTGCGGGACTCAAAATGGGTTGGCAATATGAAATGAAATGCCATGGAAATGCCATGGAAATAATGCAATGGAAATAATTCCGTGGAAATAATGTTATGGAAATAATGCAATGGAAATAATGCCATGGAAATAATTTTGTGGAAATAATGCCATGGAAATAATGCCATGGAAATAATTTTGTGGAAATAATGCCATGGAAATAATGCCATAGAAATAATGTTATGGAAATAATGTTATGGAAATAATGTTGTGGAAATAATTCCATGGAAAAAATGTTGTGGAAATAATGCCATGGAAATAATTTTGTGGAAATAATGCCATGGAAATAATGTTATGGAAATAATGCCATGGAAATAATGTTATAGAAATAATGCCATGGAAATAATGTTATGGAAATAATGCCATGGAAATAATTTTGTGGAAATAATGTTATGGAAATAATTCCGTGGAAATAATGCAGTGGAAATAATGCCATGGAAATAATGTTATGGAAAAAATGCAATGGAAATAATGCCATGGAAATAATGCCATGGAAATAATTCCATGGAAAAAATGTTGTGGAAATAATGCCATGGAAAAAATGTTATGGAAATAATGCCATGGAAATAATGTTATGGAAATAATGCAATGGAAATAATGCAATGGAAATAATGTCATGGAAATAATGCAATGCAAAATCCATGGCAGTTGCCATGGAAGTACCATTGAAATGAAATTAAAATGAAAATGATTTATTGAAAAAATGGGTTAACAAATTATTCCGTTGTTAGGACATTCTTTTAAATTAAAAAAATTACCTTTGCCAGGATGTCCCGCTCTTCCGTAGAAAATGATGACAACGATTATGATTTTTGTATAACGCACAGAATCGTGAAGGACTACTGCACAGTTAACAGAACCATCCTTGAAGGATCTTTTAGTAATGTGAGTTAAAATACACGAACATATCCCGTTGTCGCAGTGCCGACGTAGTTCTGCATAATTACTCGGAAACTCCACTTCCAAAGGATAGTTGTTAACTATATAATACAAATCTCGAACGGCTCTTCGCGCCTGCGGTTCACCTAGGAAAATATTTTCTGACAATTAGTGACGGAATTTATAAGGCTCAAATACCTGGTATTTTGATATGACTAATATGGCGTAGGGATGTTTTTCAAAGTATTTCTGCTCTTACATTCATGATAATAACGCGTAATTTATTATTAATTTTTCCAATAAATGATATAGATCATGCGTTTCCAGGAATTCCATCCTACACATAAATCGTTTCTCCAGGCCAAGAGTCTCCTCATAATGCTTCTCCATTGCATATTCGTGGAGCCTTGGACCTAAGTCATTATATTTAAAAAGCTTTGTGGATGCGGGTGTAGTACACAAGTCTCCTCAGACAACTAAGGAGAGACCTACACTCAAACGAGAATTTTACCTAAGAGACCTAATATTTTTTTCTGTGTGAAGGTTTAATTGATTTAAATTTTAAAAAATATTATTCATTTCGATGCCGCCAATTTGCGCCCCCCAAATCCCAGCGCCCTAGGCGGTGGCCTAGTTCGCCTATATGGACGGGCTGGCACTGCAACGGAGCGATCCTTGAATGGCAAAGTATGCAAGCACAGTCTCACCTTATATTCATCACATATTTCCAAATATTTATCATTAAAATTCAGTTTTTGTCCGTCACAAACTAAAATAAGAATAAGTTTGATTCTTAGTCCGTTTTTAAATTAAATTTTGAATTGAATTCATACCTACTCAATACACTTGAAACCTGTGCTTGAAACCGAACAACAGAACTTTATGTTGCGCCATAATTTTCTAAGACTCGGGGATAAATGTAAATTCTCCATTGTACGCAAATGGTCCGAACCAAATCCTAATAGCGAGAAGTACCATTTGATTTTAAGATCACTGCCATCCAATCCATTTGCCGCAAAGGACCTTAAGGTTAGGTTAGCTAGCAATAACGTTTTATGAGCCAAGGTAGTTTTGTAAGCCATTCTTGTATCCTCTTAATCCATTCTTTAAAGTACCAGGCGTTCATAATTCTCGGAAGCTTAGCATAATGCGTCGCGTTATCTGTGCGCTATCGCTATGTCTGTGCGCCACATTTATGTAGTAGCCGACACAAATGTCATGTTGTGTCACGTCTCACTGTTAAAAGTTATTGGGAAGAGTTTCATTGAAAACTTCTTACTCAAAAGAGATGAATGAAGTGGATAAAATCGAACATCGGAAAACATTTTTTAGGGTTCCGAAGAAAAATTGGAACCCTTATAGTTTCGTCATATCCGTCCGTCCGTCTGTCCGTACTCCGTCCGTTCGTCTGTCCGAAGCACAGCGCCGAGACCCTGTTCTTTCTAGAAAGCTGTAATTTGGCATGAATATACGTATTTTTTAAAACTCCAGAATCGTAGAATAAAATTTTGAAAAATATTTTGTTTTCAGGGTACCTCTCCTACAAGTAACGTGAAGATGAATTTTTCATTCGTCGCGTACCCTATAGTGTGGAGTATCGTTGAAAAGGTCTTCCAAAAACATTATGGGTCTTCTAAGACCATTTTTGGATTTCGGGGTTCGTTTGCAAAATATTTGGCTTTGAAGTGCTAATTTTAGTTAGAGTCAAGTGTGTCCCCGCCACCCCCTGCTGGCTAAACGGTTGGACAATTGAAAAAATTCTCAAAAATAGGTTATGATTATGATGAATTTACAAGGAAAACTATCACGGCTATGTAAGTTAGCATGAGTAGTTAGTTAATGAGTAATAATAGTCTATAAAACTTACTACTTCGGAACCCTACATTGCGCGTGGCCTGACACGCACTTGTTGGTAATCTTATAAAATTAATTGTTGGTTTTTAAATCATAAAGAAAATCTTAATTCTTCTAACCCTTTAAAACCTGTCTTAACGTACCTACCAGGCGTTCATGACGTGTAGGAGATAATAGTAATACGTTGCGTTATCGGCGCGACACATCCAACGACAGAACGACACCTTTTTAGGGTTCCGTAGCCGAATGGCAAAAAACGGAACCCTTATGGATTCGTCATGTCTGTCTGTCTGTCTGTCTGTCTGTCTGTCTGTCTGTCTGTCTGTCTGTCTGTCTGTCTGTCTGTCTGTCTGTCTGTCCGTCCGTATGTCACAGCCACTTTTTTCCGAAACTATAAAAGCTATACCATTGAAACTTGGTAAGTAGATGTATTCTGTGAACCGCATTAAAATTTTCACACAAAAATAGAAAAAAAACAATAAATTTTGGGGGCTCCCCATACTTAGAACTGAAACTTAAAAATGTTTTTTTCATCAAACCCATACGTGTGGGGTATCTATGGATAGGTCTTCAAAAATGATATTGAGGTTTCTAATATCATTTTTTTCTAAACTGAATAGTTTGCGCGAGAGACACTTCCAAAGTGGTAAAATGTGTGTCCCCCCCCCCCTGTAACTTCTAAAATAAGGGAATGATAAAACTAAAAAAAATATATGATGTACATTACCAAGCAAACTTCCAACGAAAATTGGTTTGAATGAGATCTAGTAAGCAGTTTTTTTTAATACGTCATAAATCGTAAACCGCAAAAAATATTGATCAAAGTTACAACGAAGTACAAGAACTTTTATATTATGTTACTTGCTGCTACGGAACCCTTCATGGGCGAGTCCGACTCGCACTTGGCCACTTTTACGGGTGAGACTCGTCACGTTCGCATCGTTACAAGTAATTAACGACGGTAACGTCATGTAAATATCATTTTTTACCCATTTTAAAAAATAAGGTATTCAATTGGACACTAAACTTGTGTATATAATTAGAATAGCAGAATTTACATAAATCATTAGTTATTGTAGGTATGGGTTACAATTCATTGAACTTAAATAGGGATTATTGAATTAAACGTGGTTTATTTATGCAAGTTACTCATATGGTTTCAAATTAAAAACCTTTCCAGTTGATAGTTAAAACTGACAATTATGGAATAAAATACTAATTTGAAAAAAAAAACGACAACGAAAATGAAATTGTGGTCCCTAATTTATTGTTTAATAATTGTGAGAGTTTTTTAAAGTTTATGTTTAAAGTTTATTTATTTAAGTCTATTTAAT
Source organism: Thymelicus acteon (assembly GCA_951805285.1). Taxonomy (NCBI): domain Eukaryota; kingdom Metazoa; phylum Arthropoda; class Insecta; order Lepidoptera; family Hesperiidae; genus Thymelicus; species Thymelicus acteon. Next base: position 13,556,285 of record OX638234.1, read on the forward strand.
TGTTGTAAATTAGGTGCTATTTATAGAACCAATATTAAAATTTAATCGAGGAGTTCATAAAAACGTACGTAATCAAAGTTAGGCAATTGAAGTTGCTTGATTTATGACCCGTGAACGTGAAATATTGAAACAATAATTACTTTGACATCAAAGACTGAAAATATAGATTGTTTTTTATGAATATAATGTTATTACCAGATAACAATACAGTTTTTAAGAAAATGTGTAAACAATTTCTGCCTTTATATTTAAGAGGTACCTTCTTCAATCTCCTTATTTATTATAATTATATTTCTGCAGTATGAGATTATGGATAAGTATGAAAACAAATACAAAATATCTTAGCTTCATGTAGTATCTATTAGAAATATCAATATTTTATGTGAAGACTATAAAAAGATTAAACTCAAACTTTCTAGAAAACCGACACTTCACCGCTGTGCACACACTAGCAAAACTAAGGACATTATTTAAAACTTCGTTAAGTTCTCACACAAACTTCATCTGCTTTGAACATTAAGCATACAGCATATACTGAATTAAGTATTTCTGGCGAAGTAATAACCGAGTTGTAAGTTTCTTTAAGCACAGTTTAGAGTGTGGTTCGCTGGAAGTGCATTGCGTCCATGTGTATGTATACTCAAGATACTTGAGCATGAAAAGCATTTTTAAAGAGTTTTTGTAAACATAATATGTACATGTAGGTTCGAAGTATCGGCCTCTGGTATCGATGAGTAAGGTATCGATACCCAAAAAGTATCGGCCCTGAAGTATCGATACTACTCAGTATCGAGTACTCACGAGGTCACATTTGGACCTAAAAAAGGTCACTGGCAGTGAATTTCACAAAACAAAAATTCCTTTTTGTTTCCACGTGTTTCCACACGTTTGAACATTGATCGTTTGAACACAGCTGAACCGATACTACATGTATTAGCATGGCAGCACTGGCACTGGCACGGACCACAGTTGATATTTTTCCATATGGCAACACTGAAAAGTACTCACTATTATAAAAGTACTCGATACCGACGTTTCATATGAGTACTTGCGAGTAAATACCAGGTTCGAGTATCGCGAACAAAAGTATCGATACGTACTTAGTATCGAAAGTATCGTTCGATCCCTACATACATGATCAGTTCAAAAATAACCGAATTTTACAAATTGCGTGTCAACTGTAGTATTTTCTTGAAGAATCAGACATTTTAATTGCTTATATTTATGCATAAATATATTTAATTAATTCCGAAAAATAACTAATTTACTTTATAAAATCCCTAGAAACGATGCATGAAAGATTTTCAGTGCTGAGCGGGTTTAGCTCGCTTTTAGTGCCATGGTCTGGTATGAATATTCAGGGGGTTTGAACGTGAACACGCATACATAGATTGCTTTAAATGCGCGAACTATCCTATAACACTTTACATTGGCTTCGACGTTCTCATCTTATTAGCATAATACGAGACGAAACCGCAGCTGTTTATGAAACCCTAGACAAAACTATAAGCTGGTATCCCGAACTGACGTATCATATTATTTATTTTGGAAGTAGAACTCGAAACTAGGAGATTTTATTTCTATTTTAAGAGTTATAAATAATTTGCGACAAAGAGCTGTAATCAAAAAACGCTGATAGGAATAATTCCTTGACTAATAAACGTATTATTTCGTAGTAGTAAAGAGCTGTTGCAGGAAGCTTCATAATTGAAATAATATTTTATTTCAAGGGTCAGTACTTTACTGGTACAACAGTATTTTTAAATGACTTTAACTCAGTAGCGCGAATAAAAGCGCACATTTCAATGTAGTCAATAGACACAACGACGGAGTAACATTACAGCCGACCGTCCGCGGTAACAAGCGTATATTATTTTAACTGCAAACAACGAGTCCCGCGGGATCCTTTGTGTAGTACGGCTCGCAGAAGGTTAAATTAGACCCGGCCTCGCCCGGCCTCGCCCGGCCTCGCCCGGCCCCGCCGAGTAATTACATCTGTATGAATAATATAAGAGACTGCCCACTTTGTTTTTGGTTACCGTCCAACTTTCTTTCTAAATAATGTTGTCAGGTTCTTTAGACAAGCTTTTAGCTAGATTCTACGAGGGAGATTTAAATGTTGGATGGGATTGAGTCGTTGAATTTCTGATGTAAACACGATAAATATATTAATAATATTAACAGTTTTTTGAAGTGATAAAGAGGCAATATTAATAACAACAGTCTATCAATAGTAGTGGAAAGGGGGATAGAACTAGCGGCAAGCCGCGATCACAATTTATGAATGTTTATATAATACATATTAATCTGTAATCTATCTAATCATTATAACACAAATTACTTTCAAATCAATTCATGTCCCGCCCATATCATATTCCTGCCCTGTCGCCATGTAATAATCTTTCATGCTCATCTATATCTATACTAATATATAAAGAGGAAAGATTTGATTTTTTGTTTGCATTGAATAGGCTCCGAAACTACTGAACCGATTTGAAAAATTATTTCACTGTTGGGAAGCTACACTATCCCCGAGTAACATAGGCTATATTATATTGTCAAAAAATTAGGGATCCTTAATTCAACTCCAATAATGTAACCCAAGGTGTAAAAAAATAAGAAAACCGAAGCAAAGCGAGGGCGGTTACTCGTACGATAATAAAATCAAGGCTTTGAAACGCTTCACATCCAGCCTTTGAACATTATGTATGTTGACATTGTTTTGTACTTGCGAGACTACGTTTCTGTTACTGTGCAATTTTTTCGGTGACCAGCCCATTATATTTTACGCGTATTATATTCAGTTTTCTTACTCTTATTAATTACTTCCACATTTAGTGTCTTTATTGTTTTTAGTTTATTTTCGTTTCATTTAACTGAATTTAATAACTTGTGCTTACCAAAAATTCTATCATCTAATTTTCTAACTTCGCCTTCGGTAAGATTTATGAACCTTATTTATTACACACACACTTGCTGTTGGCATACAAATATCTCTGTCTGTCAACTTTCTTTTTCTATAGTCAAAATTATCTAACTGCAGATAATATGTTATATGTAATTATGTATTTAAGGTTGCGGTAAACATTTTTTTTCAACAAAAAAATAATTATGTATACATGAATGTGTCTTACGAAATAAGCAAGAATTTATTCACTGTAGTTTTTTCCTGACGCTCATAATATAATATTATGTCAAAATATTATTATGAAACTGAGCGGGACTTTAATTTTATCATGATCTTTCTTTCCTTTTCTTTTCTTTCTTAGCCGGCAACGCACCAGTGATGCTTTTGGTGTTGTTGATGTTCATGGGCGAATGGATAAAAGAATATTTTATTGAAGTCGTAAATAGGTACATATTAAGAATACGCGGTACGAGATAGCTCAATCGAGGTAGTAGGTAGGTAACTAGGTACCTAAATATTACGGTTTTTAGTTTAAAATTTAATTATCGAATCGATTAGAAGGTCTTATAATTTTGAATCGATTTGTTGTAAAAATTGGTTTCTTTCGTGAACCGATTTTTTTGTATATCTCTAATGTCACTGTGATGGCAAACGACAAATTGGGCTTCTTAGTTCGCGGTGACTATAATTCCCCTTCAAATCGTTATAAAAGTTTTTTTTAAGTTTCAGCTTGTTACTTGTGAACTATTAGAATGTTAAAATTTTCATCGGAATAGTTATTTATGTATATCTTTACAAAATATATTTTGTCGGCAGCCTTTCGACAAATGCTACATCGGAGCGACGGCAGAGCTAGACGAGGAGCGAGTGTTTTGTGGCCAAATGGCCGCTATCTATCTTTTCGGAGAAGCTTTGACCACACATCAGATCTGCGCTATGCACAGGCTGGGACCCGGATATAAGGTACGACTATAAAGTGTCATGGCTATTCGGTGTCTTATGTTTATGCTCTTAAGTTATTTAGTGATATAAAAACTACTGGACGGAGTTCTATATATTTGTCAAATAAATATTAGGAGAATAGTGTATTTTGAATATTAATATAATATATTGCACGATTTCAATGTGATATTGTAATGTTAATGTAATCCGTTGATACTTCAGAATTGACTTTGGTTAATGCTCAGAATTTAATGACAAAATCTACTTTTTTTTCCTGCTTACCAATGGATACAGAGTCAGTTCCGTTTCGACAACGAATGCAACATCAGTTTGCCGGAGAATCACAAAAGGGTGAGCGAGATGGCCGCTCCCAAGCTTGACGCTGACTTTCCCCCTCCCCCCGATTCCGAAACAGATCCTCAAACTTCCGAACCCGATAAATCCGAAAACCAGACTCCCGATATCGCTTCGCGTGAAGATGTTAACTCGGCAGAATCAAGAGAAGCTTGCGTAGTTGTCAAGGACGATGCGACGCCCCGCGGGCGCCGATTAGCTGACGAAGCGCGCGAAGTGGCCGCTGCGCATGCGTCCCTGCTCGTAGATATTGAAGCATGCAAGCGTGTAAGCATGTCGCGCCGCTCGCTCTTATAAAATAGTTTGTTAAACGATTGTCTAGCTTTAAATGTAGTATTGGAAACCGATCGCTTGCTCCGGCTCAGCCATTTATCAACAGGAAAATTGCATCACAAATCTGCTTCGTTCTGTATAAATTGTTACGTTCGGTCTAATAAATGCCGCCGTATCTCTCGCGAAGCGTATATACGGTTGGGTTTCCGTGTCATCCGTTTTGATTTACGCAAGTTCGGTTCGAAGCAATCGGTTTCCCTGTTCCAGCACAATGGCGTGTGTCACATTCATTTGTATAATATCCATTTGGTGTTACGTGTGTGGTGGCAGGGTCAGTTCAGGTTCGATGCTGAGTGTCGTGTGCCCCTGCCGGCGGCCGACGTCCGTGTCGACCGCTACGGGGACCTTATCCATGATCCCACGCAGAACATTCACGACGTAAGGGGCTGCAGTTCGTCTCTCTAAATGGGTTTTGGAATAGATTACAATAATGGGCTCGGTATGGTTAGAATTGGTTCAACAGTTTATGCATCCAATACAGATCGTATTACTATTTACTTGCGACAAATAACTTTCAAAATTGTTTAGAACGTAACTGTTTGCGAAATTACTGGTGCATGGAAATTTATTAAGGCTTAACTGATTTCTAAACATTTTAACAATTAACTCTGTTTATAAGTAAGTTTTCCATTTCGGGGAAGATTAAAAACACAAAGGGTTTCAAAGACAACAAAAGGCAACTTAATTTCTTTGAAGTTAATCTCAGTAACGCTCGACGGTTCCCTGCAAATTGTTTTAAACGATCTGTCTAATTCAGACCAAGATCTGGGAATTGTTTCAACTAAGTATTAAACTAAGCTTTTACCTTGATTGGCTCACTCTAAACAATTTTCGGCTAACTACATCAACTTGCAATCTCTAATTTAAAATCCTTCCGACAGATCTCTTCTAATAATGGATGTACCTATTACGTTAAACCAAGATAAATTTGACGCATACCTTTTAAACTAATTTGTTGAGTGAGGGCGGTAGGCAGCCCCATTTGTCTTTAAAACGCTTACAGGCTTCTTTATACTAGCTTCACTTGGTACAAAAGTTATTTATTGCCTCCGGATTGTGCAAGTTTCAGGAACGGAACCTCGTAACTTTGCACCTACCTAAATAAATAATAGGGATCCACCAAGGAGCTCTTTTAGGACCGCTGTTGTTAACGTTACAGGACTTACAAGTTACATTGTTGAGACAAAGTTTAATGAAATATGGGCGAAGTGTAAGAGATATAAATTTAATGAAGTAAACGTTAATCTTCTTAAGAAAAAAGTAACTGCCTGATATGTTCCTGAACTAAATTTGTAACAGTTACTGAATTACATTCGTAAGTATTTGAATTATCACAATTAGTAACACCTACAGTAGCCGCGCGAGTTGAATGCAGAGTTTTTGTATCTAGCCGCATGCAATCGCTCTGCATTTAACTCGAGCACCTGCTGTAATTATATGTTAGTCTCATAATATTGTATGTATTTGGAATTTAACAGATTTATTTTTACTATTATTGCGTTTTGAATCATTTGTATAAGTTATGGCATATTCTGCGTTCAAAGACACATTACCTCAGAGTGCCCTCATTCCAGCATGGATTCCTTAGCGATGCATAATTACAAAGCATCCGTTGAGAGTGATGCTTCGCTGCGGAAGCGTCTCGTTTGCTTCCTACGCGTCTTCTATCGTTCTAGTTTATGGTTCTTTATGTTGCAGAACGTTAACGCCATCATTATACTGTTGTTCAAATCTGTTGTTTAAATCTTACGTAATTATGATCCTTTGTTATTTTCAAATGCTTTCATCATCCTGCTAAAGCTTATGGGCTAGAATTTTATGGTTTTGAAGGATGGTAAATTGATAAAATGAGCAAAATCTATTTAAATAACTTTAACATATTCAACGAATCTCTCACTTATTTATATTTATACAAAACCGGTTCGCTCTTTCACGATACAAGATTCTTCATTCGAAGTTATTTGATATTTCCTCGAGTGAGCTTATGAAGTGGTCTGAAAAACGTCGTAATAGTTGCCAACTGTACTGAACGCATGTTACGGCGCGATATGAAATAAATTTGTCCCGAGTTCCCGTCTCATGATCACTTACACGAGTTTCCTTTATGACAGCTTTCATTTGTAAAAACGTATATATTCTGTGTTTATTAAACGTATAAACATTTATATTTACATGAAAAACATTGTATTTGTATAATTGAAATGAACTCTTTTTTATGCTGGTATAATTTTAAGCATAAAACAAATTACATGATTAGAATTTTTATGTCTCTTTGGAAACATTTACACGTACATTTACATAATCCAAGCTCAATTTTATTATAATTAGTCGGGACCACGGACCTGAAAAAAAGACTGACGTAACCTCGTCTAATCGAGAGTGAAGCATAGCAATGGCCGACCGCTTACAATGTGTGCGTAATTTTTGATTCGCGACGGTGTCAATGTCAAAGCAGTATGGTGTCAATGTGTGGGTGTATGTACTTGTACGAATAGAGAGTTGGTATTAACTATGGGCGCTTCACTGAATTTGTTGTTGGGATTTCGTCCTTCTTTTTCTTAGGTCCGTGGTCGGGACATGGCTAGTATTAACAGAGCAACATAAGTCTCGGAGAGTCAATTAATCTGACTGTATCTTATGAACATGATATACCTCAGCAAAGATGTACCTTCACTCTCTTAATCTCTCAGAGGACGTGCTCTGATTGAAGCCTCTCAGATGCTTAAATATTCACGGCTGGCTACGGACGAACCGGATGAAACCTGCTACGGCAACAAAATCCTCCTTAAATATTTACTTTGTCATATCTATGGCTACCGAGTTCTAATTAGCCCCGTCCGTTTTACAGCATTTTTATTCTTTACGTTCCTGATATTAAATAGACGGTGATAGCCCCGTTTGATATCGCCTCACCGGTGCAAACGTACTTTGAAGTGTGCGTTATATAGAAATTACTTACTTAAGAAATGTTTCTTTGATTGAGACTTGAGAACATCAAAAGGAGATACGAGTTATATAGATTTGATTTATTAAAAATTCAAAATAAGTCAGCCATTATTAAGGCAATATAGTCATAAAAGCTATTTTTTGCATCTACTACGTTTTCGGAAAGATGCTCCAGCGATAGAAAGTTCTCAGCACCTCTGTAATAATATGTACTAAGTTAATTCGTCTGTTCTATACAACTTACGCTTGCTGCGATGAAAAAGGCATTACATATGTAGAGCTATGATGTTAAAATAGTGATAGATTTGACAAGAATAAGAAAAGCACTCAGTCTGAGGGACAAACAAAGATAAGATGGATTAAATAGAATACAGTACGGACCCATTACGAAGTACTGTATATTGTAACGAAGATAAATTATTTTACTTCTGTGAATAAAATTATTCTAACAAAATTACTGCTCCAGTACCTAACAGTTCCAAGATCTACTATTTCAATACGCACGTTTTTAGGGTTACGGAGAAAAAACAGAGTTGGACAAGTGCAAAAAATTCTGTAAAATAGGTTGTGTGATGAATTTACAAGGAAAACTATCACGGCTATATTAGAATAAGTAGCTAATGAGTAATAGTCGATACACTTACTACTTTGGAACCCTACACTGCGCGTGGCCTGACACGCACTTGCCCGGTTTTTTAAAATAAACATGCGTTCTTTTGATCAAATATTTACATCTCCAAAGTTGTTTGTAATTCATTCCCGTGGTCTGCAATTGAATAAATTTTGGTACAATTTTATTCTCCTCTTTCTCCTCGTGATACAATTTGATTAGATCATTCCATTGTTATATTATTGTTGAGCAAATGAAATCAATTTCATTATTTTTAAGCAGAGCAGAAAGCTTATATTTTGGCGATACAAAAACCAAACAACAATGGTACTTACTTGACTTGTTCTTTCTCCACATATGTGGACAGTGTGAAGTAAGTGGAGATCTAAACCAAACTGACAAAGCGCACTAAATTAGTTGGAGCCTGTTCACTCGTGTCTTGAAGACGCCCTCATAATTAATAAGCATGTCAGATTGCCCTTACCGCTGAGCTAGTAGCGCGCCACAAGTGGTATGGACATTATGTCCAAACAAATTAGACATGATAAAAACAAAAACATAAGAACAAACATTTATCTACAATACGAATCGTCAACTCAATAGGCTATTGACAGTAGCATAGAGTGACTTTTTTAAATTAGATGCTTATTACAAAATGTCATGACTATGTTTCCAAAACATAGATATCGGTTGAGAGATCTCCACAATGTTTTTACTGTGCCGCGCCAAAGTATATGTACAGTGCAGAAACTGTAGTATCATAATTATTTATTAGACATGTTTTTGTAGCATAATAAACAAATATGTATTTCAATATACTACGAGTACTAGAATATCTATTACAGGAAGTGTATCAATAGAATGTTTAAAAGTGCATTGAGGACTTTTATATAATACGAGTAACCGCCCTCGCTTTGCTTCGGTTTTCTTACTCGTATTTTTTTACACATTGGGTTACATTATTGGAGTTTTATGAAGGATCCCTAATTTTTTTTGAAAATATAATATAGCCTATGTTACTCGGGGATAGTGTAGCTTCCCAACAGTGAAAGAATTTTTGAAATCGGTTCAGTAGTTTCGGAGCCTATTCAATGCAAACAAACAATCAAATCTTTCCTCTTTATATATTAGTATAGAGTATAGATAATAATATTTTAGACGAGTAATAATAGAGCACACGGAAGCACGGCTCTCATAACCGTCGGGGCGGTGCGGTGTCGAACAACTTTTATTGAGGAAGTGGGAATTTTTCTATCGCTCTGACGTCACTGGCTTTCGTGCTGGGAAATGAACCACCTTCTAGTTTTTACCTGTGCCACCTAAGAATTTTATTGAAAATGACGAAGGAAACAGGAAGTCAAGTGTACTGTTGTAGTTGAGACGGAGTAGAAAATGTTACTGAAAGATCTAAATTGTTGTACAAAAAGAAACTCGTTTTTCAAATAAAATCTAATTTCATTCCCTTGTGTGAAGTAAGCTATAAAAAGCTACATTTTGTGGATAAATCACTGTCATATAATAATAATAAACATGATATAATATTTTTGACAATAAATTCAAGTTTTAGCAGTACGTAGGGAAAATTCAAAATTAGCTAAGCAATCATGATTTTATCAAACTTGAACCTTGAAATACTTGCATCATAATACTTATTTTAATCTAGTAGGTATTTCAAGTGTAGAATCCAAGTACTAGTACCAGAAGTAAATAAATTTAAGAGGTTATTTAGATAAACCGAGAGTAACGAAGTGCACTCGCTCTTAAGCTAAAAGGCTCCTTTGTACACTTTGCGGGTAAACTGCTGGCGCGACTTGAAAAATGTAGGTCTTGGACGAAAGCATGTGAAATATTACACGTCCAGAGACTGATGGACCTGTAAAGAAAGACAAATACAACCTTTTAAATTACGTAATGTTGCATACATTTTAATTTTAATTGTCACTGACCAGTGACCAATGCTGTATTTTGATTAAAATATTCCCAAATTCTGTTAAAAATCTTATTTTTGCCAACTAATTCATATTCAGTATTAATTTAATCAAGATTGATATTAATTTCAATGTTTTTAAGTAGATTTTTGCTTATCGTAGCAGAACACGTTGAAGTTAATTTAGTACTTACAGAAATGAACGAAACAATAAATTCGCTTACAATTCATTTTTAACGTGTATTTTATGATCAGTTACAAAATTCAAACAACGCAACACATAATCAGCATTATGAAATATCTCTTCGATAAAAATATTTTCATGTCATATTTTTAAAATATAAATCATACGTTGCCCGCGCGAAGCGAACCTCGCAAACCGCTAGAGCAGGTTCGTGTAAAGTGAATAAATAAGTACTCACGGTCAACATATTACGTTCAAAGCTGAACTGACCAGGATTTTCAAATATAAAAAGCAAAGTTATTGACTACGAGTAAACACGAAAAATAAATTATATATATAAACGCAAATAAAAACATCCAACATACGAGGCTTTACAACAAACCTTGCTAAAAATAATTTGAAAAACAAAATAGTTCATAATAAAAAAAATTATAGGCGTTGCCTGCAAATAGGGGTTTATTAAGTAAGGCCTTTTATAATTTGAGATCTCACCATTATATATTTACAAATAATGGGGATTGTTCGAGATCTTCGTCACAACTTACTCTTTTGTGGTAGAATCAGGTAGAATTGTTGTCGAACACTAACTTATTTTAATTAAAAAGTACCATTTACAAAGCTGATGCTACGTTTTCCTTTTGTTTAAATAAAAAATACTATACCTACTGTTCCGGTTGGGAACATAAAAACAATGCTAGTTGACTGATAAAACAGTTTATTGATAAAAACTTAAACTATGATGATAAAATGATTGATTGATGATATCTAATTTGAATGCACCCGATCGCGGCGGTAATTGATTATGCACTAATTTTATGAATTACTTCAAATGCTCGCGATGCGATCGGTGGCACGTCATAGTGACGTCAATACCTATAGGTACGGTGTTCGGTTACATGCAATGCACCGAACACCTACCTAGTTCTTGTAAGCCCCACAACAGCTCTTACGAAATTTTATTGTAAATGTGCGGATAATAGTTTGTTTTTTGAATTAATATGTGTTTTCATTAAAATCCAAACGTGTTAATATTGAAATTGGAACTCGTAGAGTTATTCTTGCATAAAACCATTCATGTCCGTCGCAAACATTGTCTGCGCTGAGTTTTAGCGAGATAACCGAACCGATTTTCAATCACTCAACATACTGTGCAACTATGTTTATACGCGAATGTGCACAAACATTCCTTGATTTTTAACCGACTTCAAAAAAGGAGGAGGTTCTCAATTCGACTGTATTTTTTTTATGTTCGTTACCTCAGAACTTTGGACTGGGCGAACCGATTTTGATGATTCTTTTTTAATCGAAAGCTGGTGGCTGTCATGTGGTCCCATATAAATTTTATTGAGATCTGATATATGGCATCCATTGTAAAACCATATAAGTCTTAAAGGGCAATGAACCTAACTGGCATACCTACAAGTCCGCCATTTTGAAAAAACCTCGATTCGGCGGCCAGTGATGAAACACGTGTCAATCGATAGACTAAATGATTATGATCAAAAAGTATTTAGTGATGAAATGTCGTAAGTGATATACTTTCTGAGATATTTGAGTTCAAAACCGAAGAGTGTTTGTAAACCAAACCAATTTTGAATAAAAACATTTGATTTGAAGGAAAATAAAGTAAAAAAACTTCATTTCAACGAACATTGATAAAACATATGTTAATCGATAGGCTTAATGATTACGATTAAAAAGTATTCAGTGATAAATTGTCGTAAGTCATATACTTTCTGAGATAAAGAGTTCAAAACCGTAGAAAAATAACGCAAAAATACTTGGTTTCGGCGGACATTGATAAAACATATGTCAATCGATAGGCTAAATAATTACAATTAAAAAGTATTCAGTGATGAAATGTTGTAAGTGATATACTTCCTGAGATATTTGAGTTCAAAACCGTACAAAAATAATGCAATAAAAATTATCATTTACTTCTTTTGAATTTATTGGGTCAATAATGAAAAATACGTATATGTATTTGTGCTGCATGGGTACTTGATTTATTGATAACGGGTAGGTTTGAATTAAAAAAAAAGCAAAGCAAACTACTAGATTGTTTTATAAATAATTATTTGCCACCAGCGGCTACAGCTTTGGCAACTCTAAACCAAAAGTTAAAATTCATTATTGGCTTCGTTTTCTATATTATCATCTCTGACAATTACTGAATCTAAAAATTCCGCTGGTGATAAAGGCAATGTTTCCTGGTGTTGAGCCCATGTCAAGAACCATATAACACACATTGTATGGGAACAAGAGGACAAGGTTCTTTTTTCCACTAAGCATGAGCAGTACCGAGCGTACCATCCCGCGATTTTATCTCTACCCTTAAGTTGTTTATTTGACGAATTTGTTTTATTTTTATAATACACGAGTAACCGCCCTCGCTTTGCTTCGGTTTTCTTATTTTTTTACACCTTGGGTTACATTATTGGAGTTTTATTAAGGATCCCTATTTTTTAAATATAATATAGCCTATGTTACTCGGGGATAGTGTAGCTTCCGAAGAGTGAAAGAATTTTTGAAATCGGTTCAGTAGTTTCGGAGCCTATTCAATGCAAACAAAAAATCAAATCTTTCCTCTTTATATATTAGTATAGAGTATAGATATAGATTACTTAACTGAGGTAAGGAAAAAAGTAACCGGTACACTTCAATTGCTGTATCGCCATAAACACTTCTTACCGTTTAAGACCAAAATTATGTTGATGCAGGCTCTGGTCATCCCTCACCTTGATTATGCTGATGTGTGTTGTACAGGTTTGTCAGAGGAACTTCTGAATAAATCGGAGCGCCTTCTTAATAACTATTAGATATATATTCGGCTTACGTAAGTATGACCATATTTCCCAGTTCCATTCCTAACTTAAATGGCTACCATTTGACACAGGCGAAACTTCAGAATTCTCTCAATATTTTATGCTATTTTAAATAATGTGTCTTCTCCTGTTTATTTAAGTGAAACCCATAGCACTGCTTATTTCGGGAATTCCTTCACAATACAGTTAATACTGTTCTGGAACTCCATGCTTGTAGACATCAAAAAATCATATACTACCAAAAGCTCCTTCAAGAATCACGTCCGGCAGCACTACCTGAAGCAATTAGAATGTCGTCGCCCGTGGTCTTCAACAAGATGTTATATATATACGTATTTATAAATATTTATGTACTTAATATATAATATAATATGTATAATAAAAAAAAATTAACTACCAATGTTTTATTTTTGTACGGGTTTGCACTCAAATATCTCAGAAAGCATATCACTTACGACATTTTATCACTGAATACTTTTTGATCGTAATCACTTACTCTATCGATTAACACCTGTTTTATCAATATCCGCCAAAAAAAAGTTTTTTACTTTATTTTTCTATGGTTTTGAACTCAAATATCTCAGAAAGTATACCACTTACGACATTATATCACTGAATACTTTTTGATCATAATCATTTACTCTATCGATTGACACATGTTTCATCACTGGCCGCGGAATCGAGGTTTTTTCAAAATGGCGGACTTGTAGGTATGCCAGGCTCCATACAAAAATGTTGGAAGCCCTTTGTATTAAGTAAGCGCGACAAATGGACGAATAACTCAATACCACGCCAACCGATTCTTTTTTTAATCGAAAGCAGGTGCTTGTCACGTAATCCCACATAAATTTGAACGAGATCTGACTAGTAGTTTTAGAGTAACTTTGAAGTCGGTTATTTTTTGTTAGTAAAATTTAGATTATAAATTAACAAGTCAATTGTAGTGCATTCTGATTGATTACCATGTACGTCAATAAAATCATACATACAAAATGTTTAAATACGAATGGTTTTCGTCTTGTTTTATGAACTATCTAATAATTTCCAAGGATGAACCAGGGAACAAGGTACTCCAAGGAATAGGGACCGCGCTCGTTTAATTGTTTTTACTTTAATCGTAGTAATTAATTGTAAGTCGCTTGCGAAAATATTTTCTGTTAGCGACAGTCGATCAAAACTTTATTACTCTTAACAATGCTTTATTGTACTTGGTTTTACGAACGTACAATGTAAACTGAAAGATTGAATAACTTGTAGCCATTTTACATTTTCAAAGAGTAATGTGACGCAACTCTTATTGTTATTGAGAAAAATATTTGCGGAATCGATATAAGCATGGTAGAAAAATATCACATTCGCAGTGCGCTCATTGTTTGTTCTTACTTGTTACCTACGTTGTTGCATTGTTCAGAGCATTGCAGCATTGGTGCCAGTTTGGGGGCAGCAAATATTGATACATCTATACTCTATACTAATATATAAAGAGGAAAGATTTGATTTTTTATTTGCATTGAATAGGCTCCGAAACTACTGAACCGATTTGAAAAAATATTTCACTGTTGGGAAGCTACACTATCCCCAAGTAACATAGGCTATATTATATTTTCAAAAAAATTAGGGATCCTTAATAAAACTCCAATTATGTAACCCAAGGTGTAAAAAAATAAGAAAACCGAAGCAAAGCGAGGGTGGTTACTCGTATTTTATAAGACAACAATCGCTCGTCAGCGCTATTTTATGATAGAAAAATTTTCAAAAATAACTAAATGTATTTAATTTTTTTCCGAAACAATTATTTATGTAGGTACTCCTATAGTAAATAACATCAATAATGCGCATATTTATAAAATTGTAAAAGTTATCTTTTACAAAACTACATGAGCGAAAAATGTCGAATGGCCATCATTAGAATTAGAGATGAAACTGATAGTGGTTTGACTGGATACCGGATATTCGGCAAGCTACGACCCCGGAGCGCCGGATATCCGGCTAAAGGATATTCGACCCTTTAGTAGTGATTGTCGCGATCAAGAAAAACAAAATCCAATTGCTAACGAGATTGGCTTTTTCTTAAAGACATCTAGAATCGATATTTTTTCTTAAAGACATCTCGAATCGATCGCAATCACAAGTTCACGACCCATACATTTTTGGTGGTCATTTAATTCAAAGCAGTACCCACAGTAGTCAAGGTTTGCTAGAGTTTATCTTTCAGCACCTGGCAGTAACGTTTACAGCGAAAAGTTATTTTCAGAAGCTGGTCTGGTATACGAAGCCAAGTGGAGTCGAATCTTACCAACAAATGCGGAAAATTTGTTATTAATTCACCACAATTTGCCACTTGTTAATTTTGAATACTAAACTAATTAATAAAACAAACATTTTATGACATATTTAATATTAACAGAAGTACTTGAAGTTAGATAGCAATTAGATTAAATTTAGGTTGGAATCGTAGTTGTCCATTAGGTACTGTAGTTATTAGTTGCAGTTGCTCGTAGAATAAGGTAAAGGATTTCCTTTGTAAGTGTAAAACCAGTGCGAATATAATGTGTATTTTAATGTAGAATGTATTCAGTGCTGTAGAGGTATTTCAGTCAATAGCTTGCATGCTATACGAGGAAACTAGTGTAGATTCAGTTGTTTGTTGGCTTTCATATTATCCTTGTCATCAAAATGATGTTAACATTCTTATTATGAACTGGTTTCGCAATATGATCTTAGTAACTGTAGAAATTATGGTTTGATTTAGAGATATTTTACTTTCGTTTATAATTTTAAATGCATTTGCATTCTCTAAACCCATTTCTAGGAATAATACGAATTTGCACCTTGTCTTCCATCCAATTAGCAAAGTAAAATAATAGTATATTAGCTGCAGGCAACCCTGGCTGTATATCTGCCCGTAGCCAAATGTAAGTGAAAGTTTCGCGGGTGCCTTGCAATCTAATATTATTATATTAGTTTGTGATATCAGCATTATTTCCCCCTAATTGCGTTATCCGTTTACATAGCTCGTAATTGGATAGGACGGGGCTAGACGCGAGTCTAAAAGACTACGATACACGAAATTGATATTGTTTCTATCCGTAATTGCGAGACTCGTTATAGAATGTAGAACATAGTTTAAACTCCAAAGTTGTTCTCGAAACTAATTGAGTGGTGTAAGCAAAACAAAAAGGTGTGTTTGTTACTTTTTCATCTTTTCTTCATTTTATTGTGGTTTAATCCTTAATCTTAAGCAGTCTTGCCTTTCATTTTATCATGGGTTTGACCATGGGAGTGGAATGGAGGCATGGTATGGTACTGTGCATGTCTATTGGTAGAACTAACTGCGTATTTAACATTTTGTATCCTGCTTATTGTTTTATTGTGTATTTTCTCTTTTAACTGATACCATTTTCTTGTTACTGGCCATTAATGTTTTTTTTTATTTTTTTATTTTATATAATACCGGAGCAAAATCGATAGCTATTACTTAACTAATTACTTACGCCCCAACTCAGAGTCACTAACGGTTACTTTAATCGCTCCTTAGTAAGGAATCACCATACAAATTCTGTACTAAAGAGCGATTTAAGTAACCATTAGTGACTGAGTTGGGGCGTTAACTAATTAACTCGCATAAAGTACCTACGATTATAGGACATTATTTATGTTCAATATTAATTTATCTGTAAAATAACAAAATATTTTTATATTTTTTATATTAAAGCTTTTGTCCCTTAATGTCAATGTCAATTGCCATATGCACAATTATGATGAAACTACAAATACCAATTATTTTTATCTATGTATTTTTAAAAATACAGGTGCTCTACGATGGCAAGTTATCTTCCGCCATTGTGTTCATGTACAATCCGGTTGCGACAGATGGACAACTGTGCCTTCAGTCTGCGCCTAAGGGGAATGTCTCGTATTTTGTTCACACGCCTCACGCCTTGATGCTACAGGTAAGCTTTAATTTTATGTTCGCCTAGTACTTCAAGCGAGTTATAAAAGGGTTAGTGACGTAAATACTCCAAAGGATTTTTTATTAAAAAAAAACCTTTTCACAAAAAAAGCTATGAAAGAGGATATGTATTAAAGCAAGATGCAGAACATAAAAGGGTATCTTGCTGTCTCTGTTATTTACCTAAAATAAATGAAGGTCCATGCATGTTGGCAGCCATGCTAAAAAAAGCCCCGAAGGGACCTAGAAAGAGTCAGATTTATCGTTCTGTTTCATGTTTAGTGTCTTTTTGCCTTCTTGATTCAAATATCCTTATGAAGCGGGCGCTAATGCACGGCAAGACGCTCCGGGAATGCTTACATTTTATGTTTTCCTAGTGCTTGCATTCAGAAAAGAAAGGGGTTAAATTAAACTCAGCCCACAAAAGCATTCTTTTTTGTCTCTGTCTGACATACTACGAAAACAGGGCGATTTGGCTTGTGGCGAAATTACGTTATAAGGAAGAGCGATGAGTGTTTTGGGTATGAAATTTTCTCTGAAATGACAAAACTTTATTGGCGACGCGCGCCAACTATATAGTGAACTCGACGATGCCGCGAAGTTCCGACAGACACTCGCAGTGGAGGAGATGTTTCTCGAATCGTTATTTTCTTTTTTTCACTGTCTAGCTAGACTAGAAGAATCGTCTTATCTGTCATGACAGTCTTATGTGGCATCCAAATAATTTTTAACTTTATTGTTTACAAATCTTATTAAAGGGTTATTATTAAAGGGTAGTGTTAAATGGAATCCAACGTGTTATGTGTTCGCATAAATGATGCCAATCATCGCGGGATTTCAGTCGGTGATAGGTGTACGGGGTGTACCGCAAGGATCAATTCTGGGTCGTTTTATTTTTCTTGTTTACATTAACGATTTGTCTTTAACAACTATCCGGACATTGTGCTATTTACTAATGATACATTACTTATATTTAAAGACTAAGTTAAATAAATTTTGACGATATAAACAGCTCTATCTCGCTTATCACATTGTGTTTTTACGCTAATAATATAATCTACTGTTAAATGCTAAGAAAACTAAGTGTGTGGAATTTAAAATACCAAAAATTAAATTAAAATTAGTAAAAATCTACAATTTAATAATGGAATACTTAAAAAAACTATGGAGCAATCCAGTCTTCACTTTATATTTTAAGCATTGAAAAAGAAAATCAACATTTTACAAAACTCACATGATTAAATTAATTTGGATTTGTCACGTTTTCTTCATAAAATTTTGTTAATAATATTCCTAAGTTTAAAATTAATGCATATCCCGTGGTCCAATGTTATTACTTACAGAATTTATTCGATATAGATCTTAACTGTAGATTACTTAAATTATGTACTCATAATACAAGTATTAAATAAATAAATTCAACTCAATTTATCACTTTTAAAAACTCTTTTTTAATGTGCCGTTCAGTTGTTATTATGGTCTTGGGATAATTCAACACAACTAACCTTTTCCATTTACCTTTTACTGAACTAAAAGCGAATTCAAGTCGT
This sequence comes from Thymelicus acteon, assembly GCA_951805285.1. NCBI lineage: Eukaryota > Metazoa > Arthropoda > Insecta > Lepidoptera > Hesperiidae > Thymelicus > Thymelicus acteon. The sequence goes on from OX638234.1 coordinate 13,574,816, forward strand.
TTAATATTATTTACATCCTGTTATACCCCGTAAATATAGGTACACCGTGTTCCTGACTTTGTGCACGAACTTCGGCCTGTTATTCAGACCATTAAATTGGTCATCTTTCGTTATGGATTCATTATTGAAATTTTAATTTTTTTTTATTTTTCATTTTCATACAAACTAAATACTTGAACGTAAATTGCCTAATGTGTAATCTCTTTACGCAAGCTGGCAACGTCGCATTATGATTGATATGAAACTTTGACATTAGTAAACTTTTATTGACGTTAACAATTATTTCTCATCGATTTTGCTAACTGTGCGACCAGTGACATTAACAAAACCAAATAGGTAATAATACTAGTTCAAAAAGTTTTACGATGTTTGTTGACTTTAAGGCCCATTTAGACGGAGAGTTTCTAGTATCTATCGTATACTACTATCACTGGTAATAATCGCCATAACATTATCGTATCAAATGTTTACATACAGGAAAGAACTAAATTCTCATCTACGATTATCTCATATGACATTCGTAACTTATCGATCAAGGCGATAATTTCCTACGTCTATTTAGGTACAAATTTTACGTAAAATTACTTACGACAATCTCGACTTGTATTTGACTCACATTTTTCAAATTCATACGTGTATCATACAAGACGGTTGAAAACGTTTTGAGTGCGAAATTTGTCATTGGAGTTAAGTTTACAATCAATATTCCATTGCGAGGAAATTGTCGTCAAATAGCGAGAGGCGTAAATGTAAGAAAGATTTTTTTATTAATTCGATCGTGGCTTCTTCGAGACGAGAAGCTCTCCGTCTAAATGGGCCTTTATTGACAAGTCAAGCCATGACATTTAAAATGAAACAAGTATAGTTTGAATGATTATGACCGTACTGAACGGCAACATAGCACAAATAAAGACCCTTTTACAATGTACACCCATATTAAATGGAATTACCGATAACTTAAAAACTAAGCTTTATAATGCACTAGTACCTGTATAAGATATGTTTAGTAAATGCTATAGAATCATTTGGTAAAGTTTGTGCACAACCTCAAAAACACCCGGTATAGTCAGATTTAGTGATATTTTGTGATGCGATATATTCGCTTTATTATTTTTCTTAGATGACTAGAATCTTCTCGTTTCCTAGATACACACATATTATCACCGTCTATATTTTTCGCTAGGACAGTTTAATTTTTCTAAGAGTGCCTTATTTTCTCTGATTAAATTCCCTACTTGCGACCGTTCCTTTGAGACAGCTGCGTTCATTACTCACGGTCATTGTCTTGCCGACTTTACCAAGTGCATGTAGGGTACTTAGGGTTTATTTACTACGGTCCTGATGCTAAATATGTTTATCCATCATTCATAATGAATATATTTTGTAAGATCTTTTGTATTCTGAACGTTAAACCCGGCAATGGAAATAATCGTTTCGATTCGGTCTATTTCCTATCGTTTGCAGTCGTTTGGTAGGAAGTCATCATCGGGACTGTAATGTGATATGGATTTAAAATTACTCGAGCTATTAACTGTCAAGTATAATAATACATATGATGGTAATGAGTCTTCATTACTCCACTCACAAAAAAAAAAACACGAAAAAAGGCCCAGTAAAATAAACTGTAAAAATTAGACAAAGTTTGCCACCAACATTGGTCAACAATTCCATTGCATATCGCCTCGTTTACATAGTCCACACAACAACTAAGACAACAGAAATAGAAGAGTAGCATTGAATAACAGTTGCTTGCTCAGTGTTATTTTTTCATTCTATCCAAGTCTCTCTCTCTCATGTTCGTTACGTTTGTGTATATTTTTGAGTTGGTTTCAAAATATCGCTTCAAAAATTTTGTATTCAATGAGCTTCATGTTTTCAATTTTAAATGCCCAGCTTAATTAAATGAAGGAAGCAATATAAAAATCGATACTTTTAGATAGGTATGTCAGAAAATCATCAGTAGGTTCAATAATGGTCTTGGCTCAATTGAATCATTGAAGATAAAGTCAAATTATTCATTTCGTCTTAAGAGCAAACGGCCACTTAATGGAAGTCAACATTTACAAAAAACATTAAAATATAATAAATCTAGACCCTTATAGGCACTCAAAATTTTATTACATTATACTATTAAATATGTTTTTTTACATTAAACTGTTGGACAATCCTAATAATGAATCTATGCAATTTTTTTCTTGCAGGAAGTAAAAGCGGTGGTTACGCATTCAATACACAGCGCTCTCAACTCAATTGGCGGGGTGCAAGTGTTGTTCCCGCTGTTCGCACAACTCGACCTGCCGCACGACGCGCCCGCCACGGACCCCAAGCGAGACCCCATGCTGTGGTATGTGCTCCTGGTACTTTCCGTGTAACTGAGATGGTCCGTTAAAACATTTTGCGTTTCGTAAGAAAAAAACTGCTTTGATCTTTATTTAATTTTAAAGTCATACATCAGCGATACAATAATGATTCCGTAGAGTAAAAATACTAAAAAGTTGGCACTGTTAACTTACTTTGTCTCTTACGTCCCAACTCAGAGTCACTAACGGTTACTTAATTAGCTCCTTAGTACGGAATTTGTATGGTGATTCTTTACTAAGGAGCGATTAAAGTAACCCTTAGTGACTCTGAGTTGGGGCGTTAAAATCCTTACAAGCCACGTGTACGAAGCGGCTAAAGTACTCGTAACAAACAATTTACAGTGTTTGCAATCTAATTCTCTTATATACATACCTACATTCATTACTTTCAGTTAGTAATTAATTGGAACGGACATTATTGGTTCGATAACGAATTGGAGCACATAACATGAACTTTATTGATTTGAAGTTTGCTCTTATTAAATCTATTAGTCGAAATCACGGATAAGTTTCTATTAACTAAGTTCGTATCGCACCCGCCGAACACACAAACACAAACCAAGTTCGCAGTTTCGTATCAAACCACTGCGCTCTGTAAACTCGCTGCGGTAAAATTTACTACACGCTGAACAGGGATATATGAAGTGTTCCAGCAATTAGAATCCTCCAATCTCGAATCGTTCATTTAATATTCGGAGTGGCCTAACTATAGTAACCCGACTAAATGGACTTTCTATGTCGGTCCATCACTGCCGAAGGAGTTGAGCTGACATCTCAAGACGGTCGGTTAATAGCGGCGATGAACTAGAACTCCCGACAACTCTCTAATTGCCTGGTGTCGGCTCCGGGTACCGGGCAAATTTGTGGCATTAGTCGAAACATTTTGCATTACGATTGCTGGCTATAGTTTAATTTGGGTTCTCGCTATTACCTTTAATGTTCGGTAAGTGATTTGGTTTGATTGTTTTGCAATTAAAAAGGAAAGGTATCCGACGTCTAAGCTTAATAGCTAGTACAATCATACAATAGATAATTTTCCTAATGCGTCAATAAGGCTCAATAGTTTTAAAAGGCTAGGAAACATCATAGGTTAACTCCACCAGTCACGATAAAAGGAACTCCACTCCAGGTAGTGACAGAGTTCAAGTACCCGGGTCACTGGGTCACCGCGGATCTTAACGATGACGTGGATGTTGAAAGGGAGCGCAGGATGTTGGCAGTCAGGAGTAATATGCTGATTCGCAGATTTGCAATGTGTACTAGAGAGGTAAAGGTGACCCTATTCAGGGCATACTGCCAAATCTTTTAAACCTGCAGTCTGTGGATACAGTATACGAAAAAGGCTTACAACGTCTTGCGCGTCGAATACAACAACCCGTTCTGGGCACTGTTGGGGCTGTCGCGGTACTGCAGCGCCTCCGGTATGTTTGCGGAAGCGGGCATTGATGGCTTCCATGCCATTGTCCGCAAACGAGTAGCATCGCTGTGACAGCGGGTGCGCGACAGCCCAAAAAGCTTACTGCGTACGGTGGCGGAGAGGTGTGACGGTCCCATATTGAAATACTGCATTACAAGTGGGCCCGGCACATCTTTCAGCAAAGATGTAGAGTGGAATGTTTTGATTGTTGTGTGATTTGATTTGATTTGATTTTATTATTTTTATTTTTAACTAAAAATAAAATAAGACTATTGTTAGTACAAACTTCTACTAACAATAGTCTTAAGTATTTCAATGTTGCTAACTAATATATGGATGAAAGTCCGAAATAAATTATTTTATTATTATTATTAATAAAAATAATATCTCTTTTGTTTGTTACAAGAACAGCAAGAACATGATAAATTTATCAAACGGATTTACATGCCCTTAAGTTTCTTTTGCCATTTCTCATCTTCGAATGACAAAAAAGTTCATAATGTTAGGTACCTCGAAGATATACAATAGTGCAATAACTTTACCAGTCAGACAGTAAAATAAACTGGCCTAAACCTGACAGAGTTGGGCAATTTTATCTAAATATGTATCTAAATTGTTTAATCCACTGGCGGCACTGGCACTGATCCCTGACGCCGTGTTATCCATTGATGTCGACCCCCGTCACGCCGGTAATCGGACAGTCGTGTCAACGCCACACCCAGTAAAGGTGTAACGGGTGTTCTTATATTTAGAATCGAATAATATTGACACTTTTAATATTAAAATTATTATATGGCTATTCACAACAAAATATTATTTTTATGGAAATAGCCGGCAAACGAGCTGACGATCCACCTGATGGTAAGTAAGTAGCTATCGTCGTCCATGGACATCAGCAACACCAAAGGCATCACTGATGCGTTGCCGGCCAAGAAAGAGAGAAGAAAAAGAAAGAAAGAACTGGCTCTCAAGCCCCCAGCCGGAACACAACGAGTCGTTTGTCGGCTCAAGGGTGATAGCTATCCAGGCGAACCCCATGGAGAAATAATAATAGTAATATTAGTATTATTTATATTTATATGGTATTGATTTTAACAATAAAAATCAGTATTACCAATATAATCCCTCGAGGGGCTTATATTGGCTTAATTAAGAATAAGAGTAGTATATATGAACGCGCTACTCGGGTCAGCTATGACTATCATCAATTTAACCCATTTATTAGGTTCGTCTACCACGAACACAAATTGTGTAATTAAAGGATAGTTTATTTACACGTTGAATTCATAATATGTTCTGTATGGATCACAAACCCAGACTTTCTATATTTATAGCACAGACATGTATGATTTATAGTATAAAATTGAACCCGAATTTAGAACAATTCGGTAAATAACACTCAGGTTAGGAGCGACCGTTTAATCCCCTAGGTATCATTCATTGATGTCGACCCCCGTCATACTCTAAATCCGACGCGATATAAACTCTGGAGATGGTGCGGGGTCTAATTTATGCGGGCCCAGTGGTCAATGACGCGATCGTTAATCGATTATATGAGACTTTTTTTGGATTACAATTGATAGAGGGATAAGAAGATTAAATGAGATTTTGATAACAATTATGGAAAAAATGCATGGAATCAATTCGATGTAGAGCTGCAAAATTACGATAGTGGGCAACGACTACAGATAAACGTAGTACACTTGAAACGTGTCGAAGGACTGTGTGAGGTTCGACCAGGTGAAAGTGTGGGAAATCCTTCTGGTACAAATGACAATGAACAGATGTTGTAGTACTTATTATCTACTATTATTTCTTCTGTGGTTGTAGTAATTTAATTTGGTTGGTTGGTTGGTGCATGCTAGAATTTTGCCAACTGATAGCCGCGAACAATAGAACAAATTACATTTCCCGAACTGCAGAGAGACATCAATATTCCAATGTTCAACCCATTTGTGTGGTGATTCCCGCATGATTTATGCTTTAACTGGTAAACAAAATTTCCAAAAAAATATTATGTGTAAAAATAAAAAAATACAAAGATACAGGGTGAATTTTTCAGGTGAGCGTTAATGGCCAAATCCGAAACTATGAGAAATAGCGAAAAGTACTATAAAGCTAAGCTTCTTTGATTTAAATATCACGAATTTCATTTCTACCGATTGATGTTTTGGTAAAGAGGTCTTAACCGCATCAAAGGCGTCTCAAATCGAACCCCGATTAGTTAGGGAAATGTTAGCCTGAATAAATGATGACAGCGGTACTGGGGTCGCATGGGAGAAGACGAATCGTCTCTCCCCATCTGTATCGAGTGTGTTCTCCACTGACAATAATGTAATTTGTAAGCAAACTATGTATGTAGCACGCGCAAACTAACGCCGTAATGACAAATTGGATAACTAATCCGGATCGATTAACGTTATCCCACCAATGAAGCAAGAATGAGGGTAGTGTGGAAACTAATAGACTAATTTACACACACACACACACACACACACACACACACACACACACATAATAAAAAAATATTTATATGATACGAGTATATATTATTGTAATATTTATATTCATAATTTAAAAAATATTTTTTTAACATAATTATGTTATGTTTGAACTTGTTACGTATTTATTTGCACCGGTTCCATTACACAAAATGTCTCTATCCTACCCATTGGCGAAAAAAATAATAAAATCAAAGAGTACATCGTAACCACGGACGTCAAAAAAGAACGGACATAACCTTGTCTAATCGAGAGTGAAGCATAGTAATGGCCGATCGCTTACTACGTGTGCGTAATTTTGGGGTTACCACAATATGAACATTTTCCCATTTTTAGGGTTCCGTAGCCGAATGGCAAAAAACGGAACCCTTATGGATTCGTCATGTCTGTCTGTCTGTCTGTCTGTCTGTCCGTCCGTATGTCACAGCCACTTTTTTCCGAAACTATAAGAGCTATACCATTGAAACTTGGTAGGTAGATGTATTCTGTGAACCGCATTAAGATTTTTACACAAAAATAGAAAAAAAGCAATAAATTTTGGGGGTTCCCCATACTTAGAACTAAAACTCAAAAATATTTTTTTCATCAAACCCATACGTGTGGGGTATCTATGAATAGGTCTTCAAAAATGATATTAAGGTTTCTAATATAATTTTTTTCTAAACTGAATAGTTTGCGCGAGAGACACTTCCAAAGTGGTAAAATGTGTGTCCCCCCCTGTAAATCTTCTAAAATAAGGGAATGATAAAACTAAAAAAATTATATGATGTACATTACCAAGCAAACTTTCAACGAAAATTGGTTTGAATGAGATCTAGTAAGTAGTTTTTTTTAATACGTCATAAATCGTAAACCGCAAAAAACATTGATCAAAGTTACAACGAACTACAAGAACTTTTATATTATGTTACTTGCTGCTACGGAACCCTTCATGGGCGAGTCCGACTCGCACTTGGCCGCTTTTTTTTTCTTTATGTAATAGTAAAATCTAAACACTAAATGTATTACTTACTGTATAGTTATTCCGTAATGTACGGTTTACACGTATTAATTAGTTAAGTAGATAACTAAATTTTAAATAAATTAATAAGGTAAACGAACAATTTAGTAGTTAAAATTTAGTACGCAAGTAAACAAAATTTTTTTCTGTTAAGTAGATGGGCGGGGCTTATCACTTAACACGTTTGGACAGACACTTTTTAGTTAAAATTTAGTAAAAATGCATAAGTAATTAAGTAGGTTGTGAATAATTGTATGAACTAAAGAGCTTTACTAAATTATTACGTTTGGACGCGCACTAAAAATTCTTCATTTAAAATTTAGTTACCTACTTGAACAGTTAATGCATTTAAATCGAATATAACACATTCCACATTCAATAAATGCAAATTATTATATTTGATGAGATTAATGAATTTTATTAATTGAAAACAGATTAAATACACTGGTTTACCCATTTAACTTATAGGGGAGGTACCTAAAAAATTTTTTTTCAAATTTTGTTCTACCATTATCTTAACGTAATTAATATACCTTAATCTATACCAAATTTCAGCTTTTTAATATTGTTAGTTTGTATGCAATGCCACGGACAGACCGACAGACATGGCAAACATATAGGTAAGGGTTCCTTGTTATTTAGTACGGAACCCCAAAAATATACACTTTTAAACTAAAGTAAGAAACTCGAGCATTATACTATAATTTTCCCACACATTCTGGGTATTAGCATATGCAATATTGTGCGGTCCGGCGCCGGAATGGCGGCCGATGGTGTCAATGTGTGCGTGTTTACTTGTACGAATAGAGAGTTTGTATTCCGATGGGTGCTTCACTGAATTTGTTCTTGAGATTACGTCCGTATTTCCTTAAGGTCCGTGATCGTAACTAAAAGCCTTGATAAGAAAACGACAAGAACTTCACGAAAATCATACAGGTTATTCGATGTTTTTTTTTTCAGTTCGAAACTGCTAGGCTTCGTGTGCTCCTTGGTAGAGTCTTGTACCACGGTCCAACAGCACATCCTGCAGTGCCGTGGGTTCCTGGTGATCTCGCACATGCTGCAGCGCTGCGGCCGGGAACACCTCACGCCGGACACGCTGGCCTCCTTCCTACACCTCACCAAACACCTCGTCACTAGCTGTTCGCCCAATTCTGATCTGCTGCTCAAACAGGTATGTTTCATGCTGTATAGTGCTTGTGCTTTGGTATTTGAATTGTGGGATGATACAGTGTTTGGAGTGACAGTATTGACAATCATTTTAAGAAAAGATAGGTAGGTAGTACTTTTCAAATACAGAATACTTTTTCTTTTTACAGGTTACTTTGATCGGTTTTTTTTGCTCCAAAAATGTTAAGGTTAACTTCAGACCATGGTTTTGATCAAAATATTTCGTTAAGCGGGGATTTTTCTGTCGATCGATACCTAGATACATAGGCAATATTATTTATTTTTATTCTATAGTCTACATTTCTGTAAAAATGTATAAGTGACATTCTTAAAGAATTTGTGTTCATAATATTAACAATATACTTTATAAAACGAATATAAAGCTATATTTACCGTTAATAATACCGTTATTCGTTACCCCGTGATACTTATTTAATCTATAGACTTGTCAAAGATACAATGTAATAAAATTAATCTTAATAGAAGTATATATCTGTGCTTCATTTTTGTTTATGCTTATTTCCGTCCGAATACTTCTGTCTGAAAAATAATCTGAGTTACTCTCAAGTCGCGCCTAAGAAGTTTTGCTTCAGTATGTATTTTAGCTCAAATCGAATCTTGAGATAGCAGAGATCTTAAGATCGGTTTACTAGATACAATGTTTTAAAAGTACCGTTTCATTTTCTAAATGGCCGCAATTCAAGAAGCACTTTTATTCCACTGTCACTTAAAAAATATAGGTATAATATATATTTGCAGCTTTTGTGGAATTCTACTTTGAGCTGTTTCAGCCTGTTTCTGCTTCCGTGGTAGATGTATTTTCAAACTAATTACAACGTTTTCACATTGTACGATTCTTCAAATATGTATTTTATCTCTTACTGCTTACTTTTCACGTGCAACTGTGTAAACGCTGTGATGTGTATTTTGGCAGCTTTATTTCGGTGGTTTTTGTGCTGAGTTTTCGTTTGATGATGTGAGCAAAAAGCTATCATTCACTTATCGGCCTAACTCGAGTACTTAAATCGCTCCTTAGTAAATAATCACCATACAAATTCTGTACTAAGGAGCGATTTAAGTAACCGTTAGTGAATCTGAGTTGGGCCGTTACACTTTAACAGAGTATTCATAATGACGTTTTTTGTAATAAACTGCGATGATATCAAATCTAGTTTCAGATTTTCGAAATATTTCGCTTTGAGCTCGGTTTTTTTTCAATATTTTATTAAAATTAGCAGGACAATTTTTCTTTTTTCTAAGTGAATGATGACTTGGAATTTGTTGACAAAATATTACGTGAAGCTTTGTGATAGCTTGTGTTTATGGAGCCCTCAATTGTGATTGTTATTAGTGTAATGGTGGTTTTAGCACAGTTTTCATCAAAATGGTCGTAGCAGCGGTAGAATTTAGTACCTTTAACACTTCTTTACTATGCATATAGAACGAATACAAGTATCTGTCGTCGATATCCTGAATTCGGGAATAAAGCCTGGGTATTTAAAATATCTCGCACAAATAATGCCCGAGATAACATATATTTACAATATTTTAAGATAATTTCAGAACGTGTCTGCATTGTATCTTTGCATCTAAGCGTGAAGTGGATTTTATGAGCTACTAGTGGATACCCGGCTTTTGCTAATACGCTAAAAAATTGTATTAGAAAAGTCGAAAATCGAAAATATGCATTGTTTTACCGCACATTTCCGCATTATTGCCTTTCAAATAAAACCAGTTTGGGACAGATCGGTGAATAGTTTCAAAGCCTATAAAGGACATCCCCACAAACATTTTTTGTGTTTTATTTAAATAGATAAGTATATTTTTTGTTGCACATTTCTGCCATTTATAATTTAACATTTGGTTGCATCAAAAAAAATCAAATGCAAATTTGTTTCTTAGTTCCTTCTCTGTGGCGCTTAAAGCTTACAGTTAGTTTTTGTTTAAATCATTGTCTTACGCCCCAACTCAAGGTCACTAACGGATACTTAAATCGCTCCTTAGTACAGAATTTGTATGAAGATTATTTACTAAGGAGCGATTAAAGTAACCGTTAGTGACTCTGAGTTGGAGCGTTAGTATATTATGCGTATTACTACAGAAGAAATAATAGTACTTATAATAAGTAGTATTACTAGATTTCATTACGACGTCGGAACTGACAAATAAACGGAATGTAAGCCACATTGTTGGCGTTAGTAAATTACCAGTTTATGGAACCCTACTCCAGCCGGAGCAAGGCGTTCACCGAAATTAACAACGTAAATTACCATTGCGCGTTCCTGAAATATTAATTTGCGATCAAATCTCGCCTGCGCGTACTCCGCTGGCAATGAATGGGGGTTTATGCCGTATTGCACTCTAAGTAAGGGAGAAAATTGCTTCGGGGAGAAATTTATAACGAGCCTCGACGTGCTCAGTGAAAATAAATAACACCGTAAAATATTTATTTTTGCTGTTAACTGATATATTTTCACGGTTTACTCGGTTTACGAGGCGGTTGATGGCCTCAGCGGTTTACAATTATTATTAAAGGATATCACGAGTAATATTTGCCAATAAAACCGCGGCTTTTGGGGATCGGTAGTCTTTTTGCTTTACGCCGGTTTACGCAATTAACGGAATTCGTTGGTAGCCGTCCATTTTTAACTTCCTGCTAAAAGAGAATTTAGGGCGTCCATGAAATTCAATAATTGAATTGGTTTTGGGAAGTCGGATTTTTTTATGGATTAGGTACACCAACATATTTTTGTATTGTTTCGCTTATGATATCACAACATAAAAAAATCACTACAGTGTAATCGGTAAATACATACATAAAGGAGTTTTAGCGGGTACCTATTTTCAGAAGCAAGTCCTGCATTTTGAATCTCGATTGAAAATTTTATTCATCACAATGTTTTTTATTGTGTTATCTGCGGTATTCAAATGAAAAACGTTGATGAATTCTTTGACCTAGTTCGTTTTAATTACTTGTCTGCCATTCAATTATCACTGAGTGTTTTGCGATACGAGGCTGTATTTTATTTCTGCCTTCGAGTACGTACTTTAGATGTCGTGTTGTATTTTCCCGTAGTAAATTGATGCATGATATTAAAACATGGCGGTGTAGACGAGCGATTTCTGTAGCATTTTAGTAACAAATTGCACATGTAGGTAAATACAGTGTCATTGAAGATTAAATTACCATTACAATTTGATAATACTGCTGAATAAACAGATCCTATTATTACTTAATATATCAGTACAGTAACTTTCATAGTGTTTTATATTAGTTGATTAATGCTACAGTTCTCGCAGTTATCGTCAATTATCTGCTACTGTTATTTAAATAAATCATAATTTCAATATGGTTTTGTCAAGTCAATCCCTAACCGTTCAGTTTCGGATGGTTGTCAGCGCATGCCCCTCTTGCTTCCACGATCCTCCACGGTTCGACACACTGAATATTTTTCAGCAATGATTATTTTATTGCATACACATCCCATAAAAAAGATCTACGCTTATTTTACAGGAAATCGATTTACAAGAAAAGTTTTAAATAGATGCATTTTTAATATTTCCAGTTGTATTTAATATTCACAATTTTCACACATTAGTTCGCCGTTCGAATACTTGACTCACACAGAACATCGAAAATATTGCAAAAAAACACTTGCGACATGCTTTCAACTTTTTTAAAACGTATGTATATAGAATCACATATGCACAAGCAGGAATTTGTCTCAATAGCTCAATAAGTAGTTGGGCTGAGGAATTTCAAAGTTTTTATTCAGCTTTTTGCACAAGGGTTTGCTGGGTTGAAATAAGCGATTTCAATGTGATTTAAAGATTTATATAATACATTTTATTTCGTTAGTTTTACTTTTTGGCATTTTTTTTGCCCTCACCGCCCCTGCTACGTGCAAAATATTACATGAAGCTCTTTTATTTTACTTAGTTAAATAAATATGTAACTTTAAAATATTTTATACATTGACGCAGAACATTCTTAAAAATTTCTAAATAAAAAAAGAATAACTAAGCAAGCAAGAGGCATACGCTTTCAACCATCGGACAGTAAAAAGTCTATGCTAACGGCAGTCGTTTTGCCAATCGTTTCTGACTTGGCAGCTCCTGGACTACATACTGTTCAACCCGGCGCTATGGATCTACACCCCGGCGGCGGTGCAGGCCAGGCTGTACTGCTACCTGGCCACTGACTTCCTCGCCGACGCGCACATATACGGCAGCGTCCGACGAGTCAGCACCGTCCTCCAGACGGTTCACACGCTCAAGTATTACTATTGGGTGGTCAATCCGAGGATGAAGAGCGCGATTCTGCCGAAGGGTTTTGGTGAGTTTTTACTAGTTGTTATTGCAGTTGTATTCAAAAGGCTGTTATACTTTTACATAATACACGCCCTCGTTTTGCTTACGTACCCAAAGTATCCAATTACCCATACTCGAAAAACTTTTAATTTTTTTTTAAGTTGACAATTTTTTGTTTGAAATTTGAAAAAAAAACATCACGATACCCCAGTTTATTTCAGAGGAAACGGCATCCAAATCGGTTAAGCCGATTCTGGCATCAGCGGAAACAAAGGCACAGGCAGACAGACGAAAATTCTAGAAATCACTTACGGAATCAACTCAGTTACGGAATCTAATTACCTACTAAGTTAACATGAATTTCACCAGATGGTCCCCGGCCCGGCCACAAGGACATTCTGACCATCCGCGCGTACATCCTGCTGTTCCTGAAGCAGCTCATCATGATTGGCAACGGGGTTAAGGAAGACGAGCTACAAGCGCTGCTAAACTACCTGACTACTATGCACGAGGTGAGATACTCTTGTTTGATATGGTTGGTTTAGGTAAGGACTTTTTGTAGTTCGATCCTTATGAACCCTTTTGCGGAATTTCTGTCCTGTTTTTTTTATTTTATGTTCTGTTCTGTTTTTTAGGATCATTTCACGATCTGTTATTTAATTTGAATGCAAACGGATACTCACGAGTTTTGTATTTTATACCGATTTTTCTATCCAGTTACAATACAATACAATACAAATTATCTTTATTGTACACATGATATTACAAAAAAAAAATCAGTACAAATAGAACACAAACGTACAATTGGAGACCTTATCATTAGTGATAAGGTCGACAATTTTAGAACAGCGATCTCTTCCAGGCAACCATTGACTGGAATATTCAAAATTTATTCACAAAAAGGATAGAGTATATACATGGACTAGCTGTTGCCCGCAGCTAGGGATTGCAATCCGGAAAACCGGATCCGGTAATCCGGCCGGATCCGGCGTTTTTTACGCATACCGGATCCGGTGGAATTTACCGGATCCGGTGACCGGATCCGGTCACGCCAATTTTAGGCAAAATAGTCACCCTGTTGCTAGTGTAGATGCTTTGAATGCCTGGTATAGATGTTGTAATTAATCTAATTTTGCATTCGGGTATTCCTAACGTTCAATAAGGATGTAATGTACAACACAAATTACTTAATGGATACACTGAAAGTTGAAATTATATTTTCGTTAATAATTTTTTATAATTTTTTTTTTGTTAATATTTTTTTTGTTTATAATTTGTAATATTTGCCCTAAATGGATGTAGATATAAGATATAGGTGTATTTTAACTGATGCGTGATAACATGGCATCAGTAAACCCCCTTAAACATATTTAAAAGATGTGTAATTGTAGTCTTGCCAGAAATACTGTTACAGCCTTGTTTAATTTAAGTTAGAATCCGCGTGGCGGCGGTACCTTTGAGTTCGAACGTGCATCCACGTTCCCGGTAACCGACGCATTAATAAAAAGGAGTGGACCTTAAAATAAGACACAGACGGGCTACTAAGTTGCACCGCTACAGCTATGCAGCTTCAGGTTTTTAAACTGCTGAAAATTTGAAAAAAATTCATCATTTAATTATTCACTAAAGTTCCGAGCTTCGTAGAGCGTAAAAGAAGCGCTCAACCTCGTACGGTTAGAACGCCAGCGATCACCCAAGCAGTATGGGCGCGAATCCAACGAATTCCCGTCCGGAAGCAAATCATTTTAGCTCTTCAGGTAGGGATAAGAAAAACTACCATCAAATGTATGTTAAATGAAGACCTTGGACCCTGAGCTTATCGACGACAAAGAGGGCAATTCCGTAATGAACCCCTAAAAAAATAAGACTTGAGAGAAAAATACACCACCAAATCCTTATTTGAAACGAAAATTTTTTGGCATTGAAGAAAGTTACAAAAAACAAAGTGATAAAATGTTATGCCCATGTGAATAAAGAAGCAACCAGGCGTATGCAGATAATCTAGCGTGGGCATTATCCTGCATCAATCATGGCTTGACTTGGAGCCTCATATTCGGGTTCATCTGTGATGTTTCTCTGTGAAAAATAAGTGAAACCCAGTATTTTTGAGCATAAAAATACTGTCCTTGCAAAGATTGTGGAACTTCTTCTTCAAAAAATTATCGAAAATCTATAATAAGTATTCCAACAAGATTCAGCGCCAGCTCATCAGAAAGCAGGACACAAAACTAGCTGATTGCTCATAAAATTTACTTTATCAGGCACATCGAGGAGCCCTCTTAAAGCACAGACTTACATCCTTTGGAAACAAAATATGACAACAATGGAAGCAGAAAGCATGCGTTAAATCTCACCAAAATTTTGAGTTTCTCAAAGCATCCTTGATTAAAGCAGTGGCTGATATAGATATGAACCTTGTGCATGCTACATTCAAAATCAGGAAGGGTATTTTGAATAACCAAAATAGAACTTTAATTAACATTTAACTACCTTTGTTTTTATATAATTCATTCACAGATATATTAATTCCAAATATATATATATATTTAGTGAAGTGTTTGTAACAGTATTCATGGCCAGACTAAAAATATAGAGAAAAAATATAGTAACGGATATATATAAGGTGCTACCTGACATGACGCGTGAAAATATTTATTACCGCTCGGTTGCATTTACTTTGATAACAAATTTGCGTTCCTTTGTAATCCAAAAACAAAATTTTAACTCAAAAACAGTCTAAATTGGAACGAGAAGGAAAATTTCTGATCAAGCGATCAATCCGGTCGGATCCGGCCGGATCCGGCCGGAATGGTGAAAATCCGGTAAAATCCGGCCGGATTGAAAATGACACCGGATTGCAATCCCTACCCGCAGCTTCGCATGCGGAAATTATGCTTATCATATATTTTATACCCCTTGCAGAAGAAAATTTAAAAACAGGTTAATTTATATTAAAGTACTTATATTTAGGAATTTATATATTGAAACGTACGATATAATCACAAATCATTCCTTCGGGAACGAATTTTGAAAAATAAACATTAAAAGATAATATTAGTTTTTTCTTTTTCATGAAAAATTCGAAAACATGTATTTCATCAATTAAATGAGGAATGTTTGTTGCAAATTTAAAGAAAATCGTTAATATTTCAAAATATTCCACACTAAGTTTCATCTTGTTTCCGGTGAAAACTTTTAATTTTATCGGGACGAAAAGTTTTTTAAAACGTGATCCAAAGTATGAGGAACAACATAACTAATTTCCGTCGAAATCAGTTCAAGGGTTTTCATGTAATGCCCGAACAGACAAACAGACACTAATTTTAAAAACAAATTTTTTGGTGTTCTAACACGTTATTAACGTGCCCCTATTTAATGTACAGAAAAACTGGCTCTTGAGTGTCATTAGAAAAAAAAACAAAAAGGTTCCGTTATTTCCATCCATCCAGGAGTTACATATCTTGTCTCCAAGTAACACCACCAGATCCTAAATCATGATCAATGATGAACTGGTTTTACGATGCAGCACAAATATCTTTAAAAACGGTTCTGTTGTTTCCATCCGGACACTTACACTCCCTCTCCCTCTCCCGCTCCCTCTCCCTCTCCCATTCAAACTATCTCTCTCTCTCTCCCTCTCCCTCTCCCTCTCCCACTCCCTGTCCCTTTCCTTCGCCCGTTCACGGTCCCTCTCCCACTTCCTATCCCTCTCCCGCTTCCAGTTCCTCTCTCGCACTCGGTCCCTCTCCCGCTTTCTGTCCCGCTCCCTCTCCCGCTCCCTGTCCCTCTCCCTCTCCTTCTCCCGCGCCCTCTCCCGTTTCCTGTTCCTCTCCATCTCCCGCTCCTCGGCCCTCTCCCACTTCCTGTCCCTCTCCCTCTCTCTCCCTCTCCCTCTCCCTGTTCCTCTCCCGTTCCCAGTCCCTTTCTCGCTTCCTGTCCCTCTCCCCTCCCCCTACCGTCCGTAAAGTCCTCTACAAAATTTTTTTGTTTCTCACTATAAGCTTACATATTAATTTTCATATTTCTGAGTTTGAAAATGACAAAGTTCTAGAAAAACTTGCAACCTCTTTATTTACCTCTTAGGGGATGAAATTCCAAAAAACCTGTTACAGTTAATTTTTGATTTATTTTCACATTTCTGAGTTCGATATTGACGAAGTTTCGTACAAACTTACATCCCTGGTTTTAACCCTTAGTGGATCAATTTCCAAAAAAACCTGTTACAATTTATTTTTGTTTCTAATTATAAGTTAACATATGTACATTTTCACATTACTGAGTTTACTTACTTTAGTATTACCCTTTATGGGGATGAATTTCGAGAAAACCGTGATACAGCTGTTAGTTTTTGTGTCTTAATACAATGCTTATATACAAATTTTCATCCTTTTCAAAACTGACGAAGTTGCCATACTAACTTAGACTCCCTTAATTAATTAACCCTTCAAGGGAGAATTTTCCAGAAAAACATATTACTGATTGATTGTTTCTAATCTTGAGTTAATATACAAATTTTTATGTTTTTAACTTCAAAAATGACGAAGTTGCGTAGTAAGTTCCATCCCCTAAAGAAACTCTTTAAGGGATGATTTTCAGCTAAATTTTAACTTTTGTTCATAACAACAAACATACATTAAAATTTTCATATTTATAGCTCTAAAAATGACGAAGTTGATTTGTATGTAAATGACTTCTAACCCCTATTTTTAGGGGATGAATTTCGAGAAAACAGTAATACAGTTATTTTTTGTGTCTAACTATAAGCTTATATACAAATTTTCACCCTTCTTACTTCAAAACTGACGAAGTTCCCATACTAACTTGTACAACCTTATTCAACCCTTTAGGGGATGATTTTCCAAAAAAATACATACCTTTTAAATTTTGTTTCTATTCTTGAACCATATATAAATTTTCATGTTTTTAACTTCAAAAATGACGAAGTTGCGTACTAACTTAAATTGAAGAAATTAACCCTTTAAGGGATGATTTTCCAAAAAAAATGTGTTAAAGTTAACTTTTGTTCATTACTATAAACCTACATAAAAAATTTCAAATTTATAAATCTAAAACTAACAAAGTTGGTTTGTATGAAAGTTACTTCTAACCCTTATTTGTACCCCTTAGGGGATGAATTTCCAAAAATCCGTTCTTAGTGGACGTCTCCTTAGCATAAACTATCTTCCTGCAAAATTTCATCTTAATCGGTTCGGCAGTTTCTGAGATTTCTTGTTTAATCAGCGGTGTGTCGCTTTTCAATTTTATATATATAGATAATAGAGTCCGACCGAAACTGGTTTTTCAGCCGAAACCGAAACCGAAACCGAAACCGAACCTTCGGCCTTAGGTCCAGTTTCGGCCGAAACCGAAACCGAAACCGAAACTTAGGGTGAGGCCAAACGAGCGTATTTTTGGTGCTGTGAGTCACGTGAAATATCAAATCAAATCAAATCAAATCAAATCAAAATCTTTTATTCATATAGGTATCACTGATACACTTATGCACGTCATTTTTTAATCTACCAGTTTTTCGGAAAGGTGCTTTGTCATAGAGGAGAAGAAAAACCGAAAGAAACTCCTCGCACATCTTTTAATTTAATTTATTAAGTTATTTAATAATTTTAATAAGCTGGTTTCATACAAAAGATCTAATTCAATTCTTTGAAATTTGTATTTTACGCGATTTTACGATTTACGCTATTTTACGCGACGCACAGCTCAAAAAATACGCTCGTATGGCTACACCATTAGGGTATTTTTTGAGCTGCTCATTTGTGGACCCAACAGAAAAAAGTAGGTTAAAGGAGCCGAATTTTTTAGGTCAACCTTCAAGCTATCTGTCCCTAAGTTTGACCCACTACTTACGGGACACCCTGTATAGGTACTGAAATCTTGCGTGTTTTTTTTTCACATTTTTATTTGTAGGTACATTTTTATGTGTATTAACTGCCTTCAGTTCGGTAAACTTATCTTAACGTAAACGACAAAATTCGAAAAAATGTGGGTACCTATAGATGAACGCTGTTTTTAACCCCTGACGAAAAAAGAGGGGTGTTATAAGTTTGACGTGTCTGTGTATCTTTATGTCTGTCTGTGGCATCGTAGCTCCCAAACGGAGGAACCGATTTTGATCTAGTTATTTTTTGCATGAAGGTGACTTAATCGAGTGTGTAATTAGCTCTGTTTAGTGTATATCAAACTGTCGGGGGTTTTTTAAATTTTAATTTAAGATCATTTAAATAGATCATTTAAATCTTAGCCCCATTTTACTAAAATACGTCAGTGAAAACCGCATGCAAATTGATTTAGCCGATTTTGAAATTACCCTGAACAAACGCACATAAAATACAAAGAGACGAAAATTCTAAAAATAATTGCTATGGTCTCTTTTGCGTTGATTTTTTTGTACAGACATATCGATCAGTTACCGTTTCATTGTAATGGATGATTTGGGATTTAGACTTCGAAAATACTACTAGTGAATGCCCTCGCTTTGCTTCCGTAAACCTTTCTGTAAGCCCTCACTCAATAAATGTAAGTATGGGCGAAATTGACATAAAGTAATTTATTTATTTGTAAACCGTTTAAAATAAACCAACCACTAAATGTTAACCAAAGCTCACTACAATACGTATGTATTGTAAGTTATAAGGGAGTGAAAACCGCAGGTAAATCTGTTATGTCGTTCCTGAGAGTAGCCAGAACAAACGCACAGATAAATAGACGAAAACTACTTTTTATATAATCTATTACGTCTAATTAATACCCCTAGTAAAAGTTTTACTTAAATATCTTCCAGGTACAGTTTTTATACCATGCTTGGATATGAGTTCCGTATCATTATCTATACAGCATTAGACACTATATTATATCCTTTTTTCTACCTGTTGCCGTTATTAATATCGAGCAAAAAACGACTAAAATCAAGCGCCAAAGCACCCTGTGCCCTGTCAGACACTCTTCAGATTAATGAACAAATATAATAAACATGTTAAATCAATGACTTCACTTGAAAAGTCAGCGCCCACGGGTTAGCCACGAACTTAACCGAACGACGCACGAAGATTCACGAACACAGAGTTTCGGTTTGGCCGAAAGTTTCGGCCAAATTTTTCCGAAACCGAAACCGAAACCGAAACTAGATTTTTTGGCCGAAACTGGCCGAAACCGAAACCGAAACCGAACCTTCGGTCGGTCTCTAATAGATAATGGTCACGGCAGAGCGGTTCTTTAATGTCATGTTATTATAATTATATATTAATAATACTCACTTACTCATATGTACATTGTACATAGTAGGTACATTTCTCTAATATTTCAGTGTGAATAAACTCTTATTTTTATTTTAGGATGAAAACCTCCACGACGTTCTTCAAATGTTGATCTCGCTCATGTCCGAACACCCTAGCTCGATGGTGCCCGCGTTTGATGCCAAGGTAACCGTTATTATAATAGACAACGTTAAATAATGTCTTTGATTTGTACCTATGTTGTCCTAGTATTTAGATTAAATAATTTCGAAATAAAAAAATAATAATAGTTTCCATTTTCACCATTACAAAATGATATAGTTATTGTCGTCCACAGTTTTAATAGAAGTGTGGTTGAATAAATTGTTTTTTTTATGTATCTCAGTATTAATCTTCGTTACACGTACACAGGGTGGTGTTAGAACTATATTCAAACTGCTTTCCTCCGAGAGTCAGCTGATAAGACTACAAGCGCTCAAGTTACTTGGATTCTTCTTGAGTCGAAGCACCCATAAGTAAGTATAACCCAGGTATATAAATGAAGTATAGTCTTGATTGCAATGAAAACCAATCTAAACCTTTTATAGCCTTAAAAATAAATAAAAAAGAACAGCTGTCGTCATGGCTGTCACGGTTGGCAGATGTGAAACATCGAAATGCGTCGCCACGATCACCAGTCTAAAATCAGGTTTACCCCTCGTGTAAAGATGTTCCAAATTAAAAAAAGAACAGCTGTCATGGCTATCACGGCTGGCAGATGTGAAACATCGAAATGCGTCGCCACGATCACCAGTCTAAAATCAGTTTTACCCCTCGCGTAAAGATGTTTCAAATTAAAAAAAAAGAACAGCTGTCATGGCTATCACGGCTGGCAGATGTGAAACATCGAAATGCGTCGCCACGATCACCAGTCTAAAATCAGGTTTACCCCTCGCGTAAAGATATTTCACATCAAAAATAGTGGTAAATAAATAATCAACGTACGGAACCCTTTCCACACGAGTTTAACTCGCACTTGTCCAGTTTTTTTTATTCGTAACGTTTATAATACGATATGGTCGCTAATGAATATGCGGGCGTTCGTGTTCAAGTTTATAGGAGCATTTTAGCTAATGCGTGACTGACAATAGTTTCCTTATATTACAAGTCTCATAGAGTATATGGTCTGTGCAATAGACAATTTAATACGTTCCAGACGTAAATACGACGTGATGTCACCACACAACCTATACACGCTGCTAGCGACTAGGCTAGGCGCCTGCGGGGAGGCGCTAGCGCTGCCCGTCTACAACGCCCTCTATGAGCTGTTGACGGAACACGTCGGACAACAGATACTGTACACCAGCCATCCGGAGCCACAGCCACACTTTAGGCTGGAGAATCCTAGTAAGTTTAAAAAAAATCTGTATGGTTTAAGAAGTTAAAAAGGTTTTGTATGTTTTGACGTCAATTTACACTCAAGGATATATGTAGGTGTTTAAAATTCACATAATTAAAATGTCAACTTGAAGATTTGTAATAAAATAGTTGGCAAACAGCTGACGATCCACCTGATGGTAAGTGGCTATCATCGCCCATGGACGTCAGCGACATTTTTAAAATCAATATAATCTCTTCAAAGGGCCCTACCACGAGTTGGCTTTGTGTTTACATTTTAAAAATTATTATTACATCTCGAATATCATAAATCTATGTATCTAATTAATCATACACAATCATTTTTCTCCGCAGTGATCCTAAAAGTAGTAGCGACTCTCATCCGCCAATCGAAGCAGACGGAACAACTGCTGGAGGTGAAGAAACTGTTCCTATCGGACATGACTCTCCTCTGCAGCAACAACAGAGAGAACAGGCGGACGGTGCTGCAGATGTCGGTCTGGCAGGAGTGGCTGATAGCTATGGCGTACATCCATCCGAAGAACGCGGAAGAACAGAAGATATCTGACATGGTCTACTCACTCTTCAGAATGTTGTTACATCACGCCATCAAGCACGAGTATGGAGGATGGAGGGTTTGGGTCGACACGTTGGCTATTGTGCATTCTAAGGTTAGTGTGCCGTGAAAAGTTGTCTTTCAGATGCATTGGCGAGGCTTATGTCGGTACCGATTTACTATCGGATCAGATTCGTAGTTTGCCCTTTAGAAGTCAAAAAGTAAACCATTTACTGTAGGATCTAATGTTTTTCCAAATAAGTTGTAATTAAAATTTTTGTTCAAATAAGGTTAAATTTACTGGAAAATTTGAGTTCTTGTTAGAGAGCAAAATTTTAAATAAGATTTTAAAACTCAAGGACACTCAAATTGTTTTTTTCGTGTAGATATTAATCACGGAACACAGACACAAGTGGAAATGGTACAAGTGTTGATTAGTATGGGAACCGTGCTAGCCAAATAAACACAAGGAAATCCATAATCGTATTATTTACAACTAAAAAACTCACATTTTAATTGGTTGTTACTTGTCAACTACGAATAGTCTAAGAAACTCGCTGTTTATAGTTTAAAATGCACCTTAAACTTTGATGTTAATTCTTATTTTTCCATGTCTTATTCAGTGATCTTAGAACCTTTATCAATTATGATCATAATACTTTTCAAGTTTATCTATCCACCGCTAGATGGCAGTATTCTGCGTTACAAGTAATATATACTTAACTTCTTTACTAATAAGATTGACAATACAATATCATACAATGTCAATCTTATGGAAAATAATTAAATAATTCCATCTACTGAACGCTAGATGTCGTGACTGGAGTCTACAATAGATTGAATAGCAACCTTACAAGGTATAGCGATAAGTTACATTTTTGGTTAACAACATCATACTGTGTTTGGTTTAGGCTTAGAGATGTGCGTTGTGCTTTTTGCCGCGTTATCGATATTTATATTGAAACTGGTAATGTCCGAGTGTCCGACATCATAAGATGTAGACCCGTCATATTGGTACTTAAACTTCTTGTTTTTGTACTGCCTATGTGGACACTTGATCATTATTTTGAAAGCTTATATCTCAAACACACGGATCTAAAAAAAGACGGACGTGATCCCAACAAGAAATTCAGTGAAGCACCCATAGTAATACCAACTCTCTATTCGTACAAGTACACACACCCACACATTGACACCATACTGCGTCAATCGCGAATCAAAAATTACGCACACATGGAAAGCTGGCGGCCATTGCTATGCTTCACTCTCGATTAGACAAGGTTACGTC
The DNA here is from genome assembly GCA_951805285.1 of Thymelicus acteon. NCBI lineage: Eukaryota > Metazoa > Arthropoda > Insecta > Lepidoptera > Hesperiidae > Thymelicus > Thymelicus acteon. Next base: position 13,598,046 of record OX638234.1, read on the forward strand.
AGTCTTTTTTTCAGGTCCGTGCTCAAACATTACGAGGCGTAGACGTGACCGTAGCAATTTTTCATCAACCTTAGCTATCTAAACAGTCACGGAATACCAAGCCTAGGCATTTTTAACAACGAAAATAAATATACTTTAATTATTATGTCGATAAGTGAAATTTCAATGAAGCTAAACGAAGCTACAAAAAAAGCGGCCAAGTGCGAGTCGCACTCGCCCATGAAGGGTTCCGTAGCAGCAAGTAACATAATATAAAAGTTTTGTAGTTCGTTGTAACTTTGATCGAGGTAAATTGCGGTTTACGATTTATGACGTATTAAAAAAAAACTACTTACTAGATCTCGTTCAAACCAATTTTAAGTGGAAGTTTGCATGGTAAAGTACATCATATATTTTTTTTAGTTTTATCATTCTCTTATTTTAGAAGTTACAGGGGGGGGGACACACATTTTACCACTTCGGAAGTGTCTCTCGCGCAAATTATTCAGTTTAGAAAAAAATGATATTAGAAACCTCAATATCATTTTTGAAGACCTATCCATAGATACCTCACATGTATGGGTTTGATGAAAAAAAAATTTTTGAGTTTCAGTTCTAAGTATGGGGAGACCCCAAAAGTTATTGTTTTTGTTCTATTTTTATGTGAAAATCTTATTGCGGTTCACAGAATACATCTACTTACCAAGTTTCAACAGTATAGTTCTTTTACTTTCGGAAAAAAGTGGCTGTGACATACGGACGGACAGTCAGACAGACAGACAGACAGACAGACAGACAGACAGACATGACGAATCTATAAGGGTTCCGTTTTTTGCCATTTGGCTACGGAACCCTAAAAACAATGCTGATATGAACTGGGATGCATTTCAACCTTAACATTATACAAATAAGGTAAATTTATTTTCTTGGAATTACATTTCTTAGACATGCTGTGCCAGTCACGCGCATGCGCTTATATTCCTCGTCAGGATCCTAGATTATGTACCAATGATTTAAAAAAAAAAATTCATTCATATTAATTTTATACATTTTTATGATACAACACAATACTTTATTGCACACCAAATAGCAGAACTGTACATACATAATTATGACACATATCCCTAAAATAAAAAAAAGAATATTATTATTATAATAAAATTGTAATATTCATATTATGAAATACTTTTAACTAAAAATAAAATTACAAAACTGCCGATATTCATATATTTGTACCCCATCCCTGCCCGAGTAGCAGAAAATGTTCTAGAAAACAATAGCCGAGTAGCAATATTATCTAAAACATAAAACGAACCTTATTGCCAAGTGACTGAGTAGCTTTTTGATCATAAATTATATTATTTCCTTTATTTATGTGTTTTGAATTTGAATTATTACAAAATAAATTAAAAACTAGGCTTATTTGTGGTATAAAACACGGCCATTAAATAAATTCATTGCTCGCTATTATTCCTGCCCTCCAAAATTGCACATTAAGGCATATTTACGTAATTTAAGACAAATTTTATTTTACGTAATGCACAACCGACGCAGCTCAGTGACAGTTGAGTTATGCCGGCAAGTATGCGGAGTTCCTCTTAATGTTAGTCGCTGTGCCACGCCCACATCGCACTTCCACTGGTGTCTGTGTTCCGTGATATTAATAATACACTTATGCCAAAAATGTACACAGTCGACAATATATGAATTTATGTCAAAGGTTTTTAACCATTCCGTAAGTTTAGACACATAATATTGTAAAGATATGTTTGTATTAGATATTTATTTATTTACATGTTTATGTAAATTATTCTTTAAAAGACGAAACAAAGGGCAAACTTAATGCCTAATGACATTGTCCACCAGTCAACCCTGGGTGGATATGGAAATAACTGATATTTCTTTACCTTAAACTTATTTTAACATATTATGTTTTGTCTTGCAAGTAAATATTTATTAAATTATCACATAACAACCATTAAACTAAAATTATCGTGTCATTCAAAGTTTCTTTGGTTCTATTTTGATTTTTTTATATCACAGGTATCATACGAAGAATTCAAGTTACAATTCGCTCAGATGTATGAACATTACGAGCAGCGTCGCGCAGACAACATAACTGACCCCGCGGAGAGGCAACAACGACCCATTTCCACCATATCGGGGTGGGACAGACACACAGAAGGAACGTCGACTACGAACACAACACACAAACCGATCCCAGACACAGATGAGAGCGAAACTTCCCCAGTATCCATAAGGAAACAGAACGTCCTCAATCATGGAGCTCAAACTGAAATAGGAAAGGGTCTATCCTTACGCGAAGTTGAAGGAAACTGCAGTTGCTCCAAACCTAAAAGTAGTGATAGTCAAGACAATCGGACTACAGAAGTGATTAGTGAAGTGTGTAAAGTGCATAGTCCAGTCAAGGAGGCCACGGATGTTGAAGAGTCCGAAGAAAACGGTTGTGATAGTGTAAAATATACAGATAACGAAGTCGAACATGCCATCGACGATGAAGTTGAAGAGGCGGGTAAGCCAGAACTGCTCCACACTGAAAGCGAATTAGTACAATCAATTATTGAAAATAAATTACTAGAAAGTTCGGAGTCCGGTATCGGTACAATCGAAGCCGACTCGGAGAAGACTTTAACAAGACAAGGTAGTCTCGACTACATTCCGGTCAGGGACGTAGGAGATGACAATATTTCGAGAGAGGATAACAATGATAATACTGATAAGAGTGAAGGAATTCCCTCGAGTCTATCCGCAAGCGAAACTGCAAGCCCAGAACGAGTCGCTGATGGCTTGAATGTTATAACTGAGAGAGAATCAGAATTATCAGATCCATCGGAATTGTACTTAACGCCGAGTGAAGCAACTAGTCCAAAGAAAATTCAAGATAAGACTGACGGCAATATTCTAGATGAAGTCGTAGCTAACGACGATCCACAACATATTGCTATTAATATCGTCAACGATGTTCTCACTATCGCTCTAGAAACAGTGCGGTTAAAGACTGATGATGATACAGATTCTGGTGCTATTTCCGGGGGACTGCATTCTGAGGGTAATACGCCTAATGGTCGAGATGATTTGGAACAAGATATAGAGGATATATTAGACCAAAAACAGACTGCCGAAACTATTGCTAGTGATATTATCAATGATATAATTACTACAGCCCTTTCCAAGAACCTAGACAAGGAAATAATTAAGACTCAACAAAGTCCGCAACATAAAATTGAATCGGATTTACCACAAGAAAGCGAAGTTTTACCTTTAGAGAGTGAATTGGCTGCTAATTCGGAAATCGATAAGACATCGAAAGTAGAAGATGACAAGGAATCGCCACATAAAGATTCAGAAGAAAGTTCGAAAGAAGACACGCAAAGGGAAAAATCTGATGAAGATGTGAAGACACCAGAAGTACCTCCAATATCAACCATCAGCGAGAATATATCGCTCGCGAATAAGAAGGAACAAGAGGCCGAGGAAGATCGGAATCGAGAGAGCGAAAGAGAAAAGCGTCGAGTTAGTCTACCGGGAGATGGTGAGATGAAGCAGGATAGTAATAGAACTGAGGGTGTCGCCTCTCAAGGAACGAATACTTCGACATCACCGAGACGACCGCGAAGCGCTTCTACTAGCACACAAGTGGATTCTAACCACTTCGGTAAGCATAGTTATCTATATTATCTTATCTAGTTGTGCAGTTGTTTTTTATTCTCAAGTAATTGATCCGACACGTTGGCTTGTCTAAATTTCAAGTAAATTATTTTCATTTAGCCACAATAAATAACTTTTGCGATGGAAGCATGTTTGGATGATCCCATTTGTACCACAGCTTGGTAATAACAATATCTTATGTAATTTAATATCATCTATTCAAATTGATACAAAAATACAGCTATACAACACTACCTGACCCAGCAAACTACGAACCGCCTAACAATCAATAAATGTCGTGTTACTTTTAACTAAACTTTTATAGTTCGATACAGCCGTTCTTGAGTTATAACTTTGTTTTACTTTGTTATATATATATAGATTTGTATATTACAGAAAGGCGACGTCAGTCGCGCTGCAGTCGCCCGATGTTCTCGCCGGGCCCCACGCGGCCTCCGTTCCGCATCCCGGAATTTCGCTGGTCCTACATACACCAGAGACTGCTCTCCGATGTGCTGTTCTCCTTGGAAACTGATATACAGGTATGTTCATTACAAGTGTAGGTGTAGCTTAATAATAATCCTTTGCATATAGATTTTTTCATTTTGACAAATCAAAGTTTAATAACATTTATACCGAAGTAATGTTGACTGTCGATTTGGTCTTTATTTTATAAGTAGAATGATGTTATGACCCAGATATAAATCGGTTTAAAAAGGTTCGTGCACTTAACTCTGATAAAATAACAGGAATTATATTTGTTGTATTCCAAATGCAGCTTTTAAGAGTAATTAAAAAATATTCATGCTAATTACTGTTTATCTATGACTTCATTTCATTGTACGTTAATTTTTTTCTTTTAATAAATTATCAAATTTGATCTTTAATAATTCCGCTGAGCAGGTGTGGCGCAGTCACTCCACGAAGTCGGTGATAGACTTCGTGAACAGCAGCGAGAACGCGATCTTCGTGGTGAACACCGTGCACCTCATCAGCCAGCTCGCAGACAACCTCATCATCGCGTGCGGCGGCTTGCTGCCGCTGCTCGCGTCCGCTACCTCGCCTAACGTTAGTATTACGAGTACCTTCTGGAGGATTCTAGAGCCCTTATATAAACCAATCTCAAGATCTCTACGATCGCAAGGTTTCGTTTGAGATGCTGAAATTGTTATCTAAAGATTGCGCTCTTGAGCGGAGATCGGTTTGTTGATACGGGCCTACAAGGTTTTAATTTTAATAGCTTGCCTGCGTCAATATTTCAAATTTAAAAAATATTCATCATATTATAATTGTGTGGGGGGTTTTTAGGGTTCCGTAGCCAAATGGCAAAAAACGGAACCCTTATAAATTCGTCATGTCTGTCTGTCTGTCTGTCTGTCTGTCTGTCTGTCTGTCTGTCTGTCTGTCTGTCCGTCCGTCCGTATGTCACAGCAACTTTTCTCCGAAACTATAAGAACTATACTGTTGAAACTTGGTAAGGAGATGTATTCTGTAAACCGCGTTAAGATTTTTACACAAAAATAGAAAAAAAAACAATAAATTTTGGGGTCCCCATACATAGAACTGAAACTCAAAAATTTTTTTTTCATCAAACCCATACGTGTGGGGTATCTATGGATAGATGGATAGGTCTTCAAAAATTATATTGAGGTTTCTAATATCATTTTTTTCTAAACTGAATAGTTTGCGCGAGAGACACTTCCAAAGTGGTAAAATGTGTGTGTCCCCCCCCCTGTAACTTCTAAAATAAGAGAATGATAAAACTAAAAAAAATATATGATGTACATTACCATGCAAACTTCCAACGAAAATTGATTTGAACGAGATCTAATAAGTAGTTTTTTTTTAATACGTCATAAATCGTAAACCGCAAAAAACATCGATCAAAGTTACAACGAACTACAAGAACTTTTATATTATGTTACTTGCTGCTACGGAACCCTTCATGGGCGAGTCCGACTCGCACTTGGCCGCTTTTTTTATCAGATTGGACTTTGGACGAGAGGTGTGTGGGAAACAAACCTAAAAACATGAATCCAGAGGCTCAACCCGTTTGAGCGCTACTTGTTCATTTCGTGATTATTTCATTGCACACTTTGCGCGGTTGACCAGTTCGCATTGTTCTTTCGTGAGGGTTTTAACAGAATCTTTTAATAAAAAAAATCTTGTAATGATTTGCAACAGAACGAGCTCGACGTAATCGAGCCGACGCAAGGGATGCCCGTGGAGGTTGCGGTCACCTTCCTGCAGCGGCTGGTCTCCATGGCCGATGTGCTCATCTTCGCCAGCGCACTCAACTTCGCCGAACTCGAAGCGGAGAAGAACATGTCTAGCGGAGGAATACTTCGCCAGTGTCTGCGATTGGTGAGTGCCACGCTTTACAGCGACCTTGAGACGATCGATTGTTTATTCTTTATGCAACCCTAATACAAGTTTCCGTTAATATCGACTTTTTGGGGACAATCGATGATTGAATGAATAAGGTTTCGTAACGATTAATCGTCTCGAGAATAGTTTTTTTTTAAATTTAGTAGTTTATTTGATAGTTAGCTTTTTCTGTTGAATTTCAAGCTACTTAAGCAACTTTTCATAAATGTATGTGTGTTTGGGTGTTGCGATAAAGGAAATTAGTGAAATAGTACTTTAGATTTTCATATTATTTACGTGTTGATTAGTTAGTTTGTGTTTTGATCATTATGGAATTAATCAAAACATGTTCCGTCTAAACACTTGTATTAAAGGATTTTGTTCAGAACTTTTCTTAGTCCAAATTTTCCTATTAGCTTCATACATACATAGTTAGAAGTACAAAACCATACTTCATGTAAAATCTATAAAGACCAGATGCCATTATTTATAGTCAGTTTAGCCCTAGTTGTCCTAGATTCGTTATAATAGTCCAGTACAAAAGCATTTTTATGATAAATTGGTCTAGTCAGATTTCCTATCATCGTGTGATTAAGATGTTTATAGATTTTTGGATCTTTATTACATAGAATTGACCCACTCTGCAGTTTGTTTATATTTTTACCTGCCTACTAAATTCGTGTATGTTTTAACGGGTTAAATTGTACTACCGATATATCAGGCGAACATAAACAGCAGAGTGGGATTTCAATAGTACCGTAGTGGTAGCTAGTGTGTGTGCTACAGGTGTGCACGTGTGCGGTACGCAACTGTCTCGAGTGCAAAGAACGTCAGCGGTGTGCGGCCGCCCGAACTGGCCGGCCCGACGACACGGACGCTAAGGTAAACCTCTCACGCGTTATGGGGCCCTGGTACTTTGTTAGGCGTGTGATTTGCTAATTGAAGATTATGTGTTTTTTAAATCAACACCCACCATGATTTTAATGGATTAATTTTATTGGCGGTGTTGATTTTATTTTAAGTTTGATTGATGTTGGCTCTTTTTTTGACCTATTCACTAAAATTCATCTCCCTCGTACCTCGCTGAAATGAAAGGACAGACATTTTTCTGTTGTAAAAAATGTATGAAGAAGAAAGAAATATACCGCGGTGCTTGTAAACACGACACCAGTCAAGAATTCTTAAAAGAGCGGTGTACGCATCCTTCAGTTTATTATATCCTAGTACTATTTACGTTAGCATAAAGGGTTAATGAAGTTTAAATTGATTTTTTCTTTCTATTTATTGGTTCTCCTTGTAAATTGCATGGCTGTTTATAAAATGTTTTCATCAGCAAAATTAAGCGCATCCTTGTCTATTACATAATAATATATAGTAGTTGCATATTGAAATAGTAAAAGAGACCTTATCTATCATATTCTAGCTAAACCAGTGCCTGAAAAATATCTATTCGAAAAATCTGTTACATTTTCTCTCTAATGTATGTAAACCTAGCAGTATAATCTGTACTCTTTTATCTGTAATTGATGTTATCCAGATTTTAATTTTAAGAAGTACTGATTTATGAGTGAGCTCAAGGTAACCAATGTCTATGATATCCAAAGTAATATAAAATTAAGCATTAATGGAGATTTTATTTGTTTGTACAATTTGAGCAGAGCGTCGTGGCGAGCTTAGCGGACGCGTCCAGTCCGGTGAAGGACCCAGAGCGGCTGCTACAGGACATGGATGTCAACAGACTGCGCGCCGTCATCTACAGAGACGTGGTACGTGTTACACATGGAAACTTTTTGCTAGTCTACTTTAAAATTTATTTATATACGTATAGCAATATTGATAATTTATATTGTTGGTAGGTTGAAGAGGGTCATACGTTTTACAGTTGGTTGCGCTTAGGTTTTTTTTTTTAGATTTTGGAACTGTTACTTATTTATTCTTTCAGGAATATGTCGTGCATGTTAAAGAACTCATTGTTAGTTCCCTCTGAATACGCGGGCGAAGCCGCGGGAAATAGCTAGTATCCAGCAATGCTGAGTGTAGGAGATCCGATGTGTATTAATATAATCATAGTTCACTGCCTCGACAATGCCCACGCCTATGGCGCCTCACTCACGTACGTCTGCCCCAAGATCCCAGTATAGACTGCAGTCTGGTACCGAGCGAGCTAGGTCGTGTCGAATAATACAATAATCGAATAAATGATCGAATGGACTCATCCATTCGATCATCAAGCGAGGCGTCATCTAGCGACACCAGCGCACAACTCTGAGTACGTAACCACTTCGTAAGTGACAGTGACGTTTTCCATTTAATACAGAGACACACGAGACAGTGTATGTATGCTATCGCACATACACTACACTGAGGAAGTGTTTTCGGATTTTAATGATACCCAAAAACCTATACCAGTTGACATTGAATTATGTTGACCCGTAATTAAAGTTTAAAATACGCAAAATAGTATTTCTTGTACAGTACGGCCGACGTATCTTGACGCGTCTGAACATAGGCTCTGCGAACTTTAATGCATGGAAGACAAAGACAGCGACACGAACATGCTAACGTGTGACTGAGACATAATACGCCGCGCACCGAGCATTGCCGAATTGTGTTACTGCGCAGCCTTCCGCGCGAAGTTCAGACGCGCCAAGATACGTCGGCCGTACCGCAGTAATCCTTCTAAACGCCCTATAAAACAGACAAAAAAATTCCTGACGATAGGAGACTCATACTTGTGTAATGTGTTTTAATTGTTTTAAAGTTTACTGTATATGGGCCACTCTGTCGCATTGCGTTTGTCACCTGTAATGATAGATGAGTGTTATGAATAAATGATTAATTTCCGTAGACCAGCGATGTCTTGCCAAACTCTGAAAAAACAAACTCACAAAATTAATCCCTAATCGATCTTTTTTAAGGAGGAGACAAAGCAAGCGCAGTTCCTGTCCCTAGCGATAGTGTACTTCATATCGGTGCTGATGGTGTCCAAGTACCGCGACATCCTGGAGCCGCCCGCGCACGCGCCGCCCGACTGCGCGCGCCGCATACATCATGCGCACGAACACCACGGTACGTTGACAACTTCTAAACCTTAATAATACATTAAATTATTACGCGTCGGTATAGATTAAAATAAACAGGAAAACGCGCGTTTTTCATATGTCATTAAATCTTGCAGATGTACATCTTTTTTTAAAAACTTGGTAATAATAAGGAAAATGTTAAATTTTGCGGTTTTTCTTATAAAGAATTAACCGCCGTCGAAATTTTGTTTTGTTTATATTTCATTTGCTCGTTTGCTTTATTTATTTTTGTTCAGGATTTATGTTTTTTAAACTTTTGAAATTTTTCTCTTCAGTTGAGCCCTATACTAATCGCCTCGAATTAGCGCAACATTTTATTTCTGTTCTCTGGTTTACTTACACTCTATTATTTTTTAAATTTTGTTCGTTTTAATCTTAATACCTATAACTATAATGTAAATAGAGTTTGAAATATTTATAATCTCATTAATCATTACATCCATGTAGTGCTATGCACAGTAGAAAGTTATCAGACATTACAATTTCCAATCTATTTTCGTAATAGTACGATATCTAGATTTTTTATTGATTCATTCTAGTTACATTTGTCATAATTTATTCAGGTTTGCTATTCGGTTGCTTCTTTTTAAGCTTGGCACAAAAAATACGATAATTATGTCATTCACAGGAATAACGCCATTACCGTATACCGTTTTGGTGGTTATTGTTATAACCGTTATGTAAAGAAATATTACCATCGCTCACACTAAGTCGCTTTCAAAATTCTGCTAAAAACAAAATTCAGCTGGTTTTTCGGGTGATATTTTTATTTTCAGTATTAGGAACTGAGGGCCCACCCCAAAGTGTTGGACTGTTTATCACCTGTCGATCGCCAAAAATTTTGATAGCGACATGATTAACACTGAAGTTTACTTATTGACCTGTATATCTGAAGTGTGTCGTTTCTCCTCTTTTTCACGCCGCTTGATATCGCGTCACGGTTTGGGACACTGGTAAAATTTACGGTACTACACTGCTCGAACATCGACACGTCATGCTCGATTGTGCATTGCTACGATGGGCAATCATCGATATTAATACATCACACCACAATACAACACTATTACACCATGGTTTTACAATTCAATGTCATGTTTCATATTTACTTTTGGATATTAATTTTAATATCTACACATATGTAATATGATCACGCTCACTGAACTGTTGTCTTTTTGCTATGTGATGCTCTCTCTCTTGCTTTTGCTTCTTTGTATCATATCCGGTATGTTTTTTGCGTTGTTTGATTGTATTGATATTTCATTCTGCAATATTTACTTCATCATGTTTCTTCGACGCTCACACTTTTATTTCTTGGATTTTGTTTGCACCATTATTGGTACATTTTCCATTTGCCACTTTATTTGCAAAATATTTTATCCTATATTATCGTATTGCTTACAATACACGTCTTTTCTTTAATTCCCTACATGTATTTTCCTACTTTTGCTTCTTGAACATTCTCTACTGCTTCTGTATGAACATGTGCTACCATTACCTTTGTTTGGATATTGAAATGATTCAATTGCCCTGATTCCTGAATTATCACATTGTCTCTTCGTAATTCTAATTGTTTTGATATTTTACTGTATACATTTGCCTTTATTTCGGCATTTATATCTAATATCCATCACATCTTCTTTACTATTATCGTGTTTCCATCATTGTCTCTTTTTATTTCGAATCATCGCTACCATTTTGCTACCATTTGCTACTTTCCTGCCGTCATCTTTCACCCTGCTCTTTCTCCGTCCCATCCTTGTCCCGCCCATTTCTGGTCGTCCTGTCGGTCGGTGGGCAGGCTCCCGGCCGCTGTTCCCGCAGTGGTCCCACCACGTGTACCCGCAGTTCCTGCCGGGTGGGCACCCCGCTCACCGACACCCGCACTGCAAGCTCGAATGCGGCCAACACCAACATACAAACACGCACGCTCACGCACGCATCGCTAATTACCACCGCGCGCACGCAGGTATGATCCGGTCGGGTTTGCACTGGGCGTTCGCTTCGTATACGATATTTCGTATATCGATACGTGTGATTACGGACAAGTTTTGTTTTGTCTGTAATATCTGTATAAGAATAGTGTTCAGTTAATCAAGTAGAAGTATTCCTATTCGTTACCGGTGTGGACCTATTTTTTATGCGTATGACACATTTATTAATTGACTTATAGTTTTAGAAGGTATAAATTTTATTTAAACAGCGTAGTACGGGTATTAATTCAAAAATTTTATGAGGTTTTCAGATGGGGATTGAATATGTTCATTTTATTAAATCGGTCGATTTTTTTGTCAGAGTCAGATTAGACAAGGAACTATTTGTGACTAATTACGATGCGAACGCTCAAATGACTCAATATGATCGATGTTTGCGTTCACTGTTTTGTTTCGGTGTCATGTTTTAAAAAACAGTAACGAACGGCTCGAAGTAAATGTCATTGTTTTCAATCGTTTGGAATGTGACTTTTCTTATAATGATGATAAACAAAATTCTGAAAGACAAAACAGTGTTAATTGGCACCGCTTGAGCACTGCTAATAATATTTTTGTTTTGGTGTTTTTTATGATTTGCGTCATCATCATCGTAGGTTTTCGAGTGGTTTTCTCACGTTCCATCATCACACATGCATGTATCATATTCATCAGTATTTATATCAATGGATTTTAAGTAGTACTTTTTAAATTGAGTTCTGGGTTACTTTTTTGATTTTATATATTTCATGCTAAAGTTGTGGTTAACGAATACTTCGGTGAAATCAAAAACATTAGATTATATATAGAATTGGTATTTTGTAATACATATAAAAAAATAAAGATATGTTTTACACTACGTAAAATATTTCAGTAATATTTTTTAATCCAGTACTTAATTAAAATTTAATTTAAATAATTGGCCGTATCTTCTAATTAGTTATATGGTCAATAATTAGAATAAAGTTAGAGTACCTACTTAAGCTTTAAGAAGATAAATTCAGTAACAAACTTTGATCTATCATAGTTCAAATGTGCATAAGTTATGCTTAATAAATATATCCTATCTAAGATATAGAGAAAGTTCTATTCTTCGTCGTTCCCGATGTATGTATGTAAAAAACTTTAGTAAAATTTTATTCTATCCTGCTTGTTCAAGCCGTTAGTGTTGTGACAAGACTAGGGTTGTCAAAAATAACTTTTCTATTAACACCTTGTTGTATGTTCCTCTAGATCACAACGGTGATGACGTGGAATACGCCATGATTGTAGTGGACGAAAACAATTCCACTATCAATGAACTCGACTCACCCTCGATGAAGGTAAGATCTAAACTTTATTTTAAAATGGACCTTATTGTTAGTTATTAGGGTTTATCAGCATGTAAACAGTTTAATGTTTTGCATCTAGTACCCTCTAGGATTTTTCTATATTTATATTCTTCCCGTGTCATTGAATTTGTAGTCGTTACATCGTAGCAAAATGGAAGGTATTGCAGGTAGATTTTTGTCACATAAGAGAGTCTATGACATTAAAGTAGTTTTTAGAGTGTTACGCGCTGTCCTGCATGGGCGAATCAACGCGAACGCGAAGCGAAGCGGTGCGAAGCGAAAATAACATACAGTCGAGATGTATTGAAGGGCGTTGCGGTGCGGCGCGGTTTGAAGCGAACGCGATCAGTTGGTTTGATTTTTCGCGCGAACTTCAGCGGCGCGGCGTATATCAACAATTCGCGCGCACGTAGGACAGACTCGCCGCTTTGCTCCGCGTCGCACTCAATTCGCATTGGACCGCTTCGCGATCGCGTTCGCGTTGATTCGCCCACGCAGGACACGGCGTTACATTAATGTCGCATATTTTGTATAGTTTGCATAGTATAGCCGTGTTGTCGAAGTTGAAAATATCGTATCCGCTGTTACACAAAAAAATAGTAATATGGTTTTATTACTAATATACTTTAAAATTTAAAACTTAATGTAAAAGAATAGAAATAAAATTTATAATATTTTTACTCACGTAAACTCGAGAAAACGTCTATAATAATCACTCATAATTACGGTTAAAACAATAATTTTATTGTAATTTATTGTTCGTTCACAAATACTAATTTTGAATTAGTTTTATTATTAGAACTGTCGTCTAGTAAACAGACTTGATACCGTTTTAATGTTACGGTGTCTAAGATAGCATACTGAGTACTTTAAAAAAATCGTTTGCAAGATATAAATGTCATAAATTTCTCTTATGGTTAGTAATATTAATGTTTAATATAACCGTTTTCCTGATAACGTTTTACTCTTATTTATGTCGAGAATCATAGCATGCTTCCCCAGATCTGATGTGGGTGTGACTTGTAATAAATCTCCTTTTATAGTTTCAAAGTATTTTAGTGTGTTCATTAAATATATTTAGTTAAATAGATGTAGGCAACCCTAGCAAATGCATGCGAAGTGACCCTCTGCGGATACGATTCATGAATTTGTGTTTTGCAACTTACTTTGCTGTTTGTATAGCCGTCATTGAGTTTCATTGTCGCTCGAATGTTACAATACTGTGTGTTCCCGAGGTATCATTGTTGTCACCTTGGACGCTTCTTACATCCAATTTTTTTATTATTTTTTTTCGCCATCGCGTTAATTCGGTAAAGGACGGGGACGGAAAGGAAAGCGTGGCCGAAATTGAGACAACAACGGACGAAGTGAGACCGGGCGCTATCGATAAGAGGGAAGACACGGCCGACAAACAGGAAGCGTCACCATCTTCCCAAACCAACAAACCGGAAGTGTCGCCATCTTGTGACAAGGAGGAACCGCTGTTCAAATCGAGCCTCCGCGTGAAAGTTCAACCTAAACCCAAGGTTAGTTGGGGTGTGGGAATGAAAAGGCCGATCGTTCTGTACCTTTCTATTAGATGTGATCTCTTCTCGCGTTTGGTGACCTTCTGAAACCCTGATTTCTAGATTTTAGTCTTCTTATTTTTCACTTGAATGAGGTCCTTTGTATAAAAAAAAGAAATTGTTTTTTAAAAATATACATACTAACGCCCAGCCTGTTATTTAGGTATTCAAAATATATAAATTTTTTGTATTTTAGAATTATCGAAATTATTTCTGTATCCGTTTGCTTCAATATTAATTTCAAATGGACCTCATTTCAGGGAAACTGTAAGCTCAGTCTAACTCCTCTCAATCTAGAAACTCTAACATTATCTAATGAATAATAATAAAAAATATTTTGGTACTAAATAGTAATTATTATTATCCTCTAAGCCACCGAGCGCAAGGGCGAAAGCATTGCCGGAGATTACGGTGTCGGTGGTTAACCTGGTTTGTACACGTTGATACACATAAGAGTTTTAGTGTCGACACCACCGCTTGATTGGTTCTGGAAACCTGGTACTTTGATATCACAATTTAATATTGATGTAGGAAGTTATTTTTTTTTTTATTCAAAATTTTTAAACTTTTTCAAGTTTCGAAATTCATTTGTACATTTTAAATATTATACCAATTATAGCATCCAGCATAATTGAAATAATTATCAATGTAATTAAAAAATTATTAATATTTTAAAATATGATTATGTTGGATTGTCTTTATTGAAGTTAAACATTTTGGAATTTTTCGTAAAATTTGTTTGATTTCGTAATCGTTTCTTGGATTTGATATATGAGATTGTTAGTAAAATAATAAAATTAACTCTTTTCTTCTCTTTACAAAATGTTGATAATATTTCTTTAATTGAGTTATTATTAGCTAGCTACCTTTCCAGTTCTAATCAGAGCGATTTTCAATTCACAATGAGAGTTAAACACGCTTATCACAATGTAAGAAAGATTCGCGTGTGCGCACGTATCGGCTAAAAATCTGCTCACCGAAACTTAATGTACATATATATTAATATATAATAATTATATCGTGTACATATTATATACCAGAGCACATATTATGCACTTTCACCTTCGATGAATGTAACGTTTTAATTAATATACGTTACTTACAAAACCGTCAAAAACTTCTAGATATAAACTAATGTTAAGAAATAAAAACTTGATAGTACACAAGAAAAGAAAATTGTCTATTGAAAACCTTAAAGTACGAGTTTTTACTCAAAACGCCTATTTCGTAATTTTTTTTATCAATGTCAAAAACACTATACAATCATAATTTCCTATTACTCCTAACTATATTTTCCTATCCTCCTTGTTGTTACAAATAAAATAGAAATAATTATTATTTGTATTTGGTTATAGACTGTGTGTATCATTTAATTATTATTAAATAAAAACCCGATTAGTCTTTATTGTTTTCGTATATTCTGCTAAATGTATAATATTAATAATACGTTATTATATCAATGACTATTATATGTATCAGAGTCGTACGACTCTGCATTAACATTCATTTTAGCGTTATAAAATTTTATAAAGTTTTTGTGTATTGTTTACATACACATCACTTGCATGAATAGTTGCTCGCTTACTTCCACTATCCTACCTGTTGTTTGCATGTATTTTTATCACATTTGCTTATATCATAGTATTGTTTTATTTCACTAGTTTATTATTAAACACCTAGTAATATTTCACCTTCGTATATTTCTTCTGCAAATAGGTACACAATTTTATTATGTAGTTGTTTGATATCTGTATACGGGTCTCTCCTCTTGAGGAGGCCTAGAGCATACTCCACCACGCTGCTCCAGATATAATTGTCTGTAATATTAAAATAATATGATATTTTTATGTTTATTGATATTATTGACATAAACTGGGTTTCATTATATTTTCTGCGTTTTATAGAATAATTGATTCTGAGATAAAAGCTAGACTAATATTTAGAAAAAGCTTAGATACATCTGAAATAGTCAGTCAAAAATATGTATCTGCATCTTAATGACAATTTTTAATATTAGCACAGAAGAAATAATAGTACTTATACATTGTATATTGTTACAATTGTTGTTTTATTAGAGAGTAGAAAATCTTTTCATTGAATAATAAGAATCATTATTGTGATAGTTGCTAATTATAAAATTTAGTATCAAATTCCTTTCATGTACTGTAACTATACTTCAGACTAACTCAATACTTACAACTCCAAAGATATCTATTATGAGTATACAACCTTTACTGTGTAAACATATAAATATAAATAACTTCTGATGGGCGTTCGTACATTGCACGGTACGGTTTTGAGGTCATAAACGGTCACATACAAAAGTTATGATCAACAAAATTAGGCAATATCATTGACCTATAATCAGATAAGAGTTAAGAGTATAAAGGTAGGCAGAACGCTACAAATTGTTTTATTAGTCTTATTATCTGATGACAACCAAGCCACATGGGACAGTTCTGGATAGCAAAAATTAAACTGACTTTGGTTTAATAAAAAAAGCTTGAAAAATTCCATATTACTTATAAGTTTTGTTAATAAGAGTACATACATATATTTATTAAAATCTAAAAATGATAGCGATTTCATTACGTCTTTATCTAAAATACATAGTTAAAATGTTTTAAATGTTAAGCCGGGTCTGAGATCGTCGTTCGTACCGTATCGTGCCTTTAGATGTACAGACCCCATTGAACTATCATATTAATACTAGCGTATAGAACAGCGCGAACTCGATTGCCGCTCAATGAGTTGTAGCTCTTGAGCTACAAATTCTATGACTTATTACTGCCGTGCCTGCGGCGGCTGCGGCACAGGTTTTGATAGCGATGTCTGTTCTAGTACGTTAGTACATTATATGTACTTCAATGACGGACGCCCAATAGCCGTGTATAACTATGGTGCTGGTCAATAGAGCGTGGACTCCATCGAGGACGCGGGGTCCTTCCATCTGAACTCGACGGAGACCACAAACAACGACCCCGAGACCTCCAGTGAGATAGCCATGGACGATAACAAACACCCTGTGAGTAATAACTAAAATACTGTGCTTATAATAACGTATTTTTTATTTGTGCTATTAAATTAATGTTCTGACGCATATGTCAAAACGATGTCAAAATGATCTGTCTTATCAGATCATCCCCCAATCTATCTATCCTTTCAATTTCTCGCACTACTTTTGGGACACCCTGTATATTAAATATTTTTTTAATGCCGTTAATTGAGGGGGCTGGCAGTTCCATAATACCACACTCAAGCTTATACTTGTAATGCACCTGCAAAATTGGAAGCTGATTTTAGAACTAAATAATATTTAAATATTTTACAAAATCGATTTAGTAAAACTTTGGAGCCAAGTCGCCGGAGCCCCCTTGAAGGGGCTTCCTCTCTTGCTGTCGACGTTATCTTCTTAACCTGTCCTTATAAACCTTTTTAGAGGCTATTCGATTCGTGTTTGTATAATGTTAATGTTGACATCCAAGGTGAGCAACGACGAGTCGTGGACCGATGTGAACCTCAACGAGGACGGGGAGCGCGGGCCGGCCACCATCACGGGCAGGAACCGGGACCACGAGGGGAATATCCACGAAGGTATTCAATTAAAACTTTTGGCTTCAGTTGTCGATCGACGTGTCTTCGATTTCGAATCTCGGTAACGGTAGACAGCTATGTGATAAATAGGCGTTATTTTAGATCCTCCAGGGTTTCATTTGGAACACTGATGATTTTTTTCTGCAAACTTAACTATCATATCGTCGCTGCGCGTGCGAATCCGCGTAAGAGCAACTTGTAAAGACCGCGTATTTGCTTTTTGATGATTTTACAGGAGGAAGATAAAACTTAATATATCAGCGATATTAATTCTTATTACCGACTGAACTTAACAGCTAGTTCTTTACAACTTTATTTATTTTAACTAGCTGTTAAGTTGCATTACATACTTGTATTTATCTTACGTGTGATATTTTGGTACGACTTACTCTCTTATCTTCTATCTATCTGTATATATAAAAGGCAAAAGTGATTGACTTATGTATCAACGCACAGGCCAAACCCTCAGGGCTAGAAACTTAAAATTTCGCAGACGTACCCATTGCTCTTATGACGTAGGCGTCCACTAAGGAATGATTTTTCAGAAGTCAACCCCCAAGGGGGTGAAATAGGTGATAAATACGATAAGCATAATTTCCGCGTGTGAAGCTGCGGGCAACAGCTAGTTTCAGATAAGATTATTGCTCTAATTTTTCAATGTTTACTAAAATTTTACATGTTACATTTATTCGACGCACTAAAGAAAACAATGTTCTGTTGCAGACATCGACAAACAGATCCACATGCGCAACTCGGAGCACCAGCAGCGCCACCAGAACAGGACTCTGCAGGCGGCGCAGCGGCACTTGCATCCAGTACGTTGTATACCTAACGCCCCAACTCAGAGTCACTAACGGTTACTTTAATCGCTCCTTAGTAAACAATCACCATACAAATTCTGTGGTAAGGAGCGATTTAAGTAACTATTAGTGACTCTGAGTTGGGGCGTTAGACGAAGCTTATTTAGTAAACAATCTTACAGGGTCTCTATGTCGTTTTTTTCAATTTAAAAACAAGGCAGGAATAAAAATATTAGATTTAAAGGGTAAATTGTTATTTAATGCTATAACTAATTTCTGTTTTACTTTTAATTTTTTTTAAACGAATATTTCAATAAGAAGTAGTGCCAAGTTTGTTTACCAGTTAAGACTCCGCACATTCTAGTCGCATTTTTTTATGGAAATAGCCGGCAAACGAGCTGACGATCCACCTGATGGTAAGTGGCTATCGTCGCCCATGGACATCAGCAATATCAAAGGCATCACTGATGCGTTGCCGGCCAAGAAAGAGAGAAGAAAAAGATAGAAAGAACTGGCTCTCAAGCCCCCAGCCGGAACACGACGAGTCGTTTGGCGGCTGACTCATGCTCAAGGGTGGTAGCTATCCAGGCAAACCCCATGGAGAAATAATAATAGTAATAATGGTATTAATTAACAATTAAAATCAATATTACTAATATAATCTCTCGAGGGGCCCTACCACCAGCGTGCCGGATTTACTCGCATATTTTCAATCGGGTCATTTCACATTGGAAATGGATACACTTTCTCATTCTAATTTCTTTTTGTTCCCATTTATCAGATACAATGTGTATTTTATTTAATCCTCAGTATATTCTTCTTACCTTATAACGTTAGTAGTTTAACCATATTCTAACTTCAAGTTTAAATACATTTTAAAACAGTTTATTGAAACACAACATGATGCTATTTTAATGTGAACCAGAATAACCTACTTGATTCATTTCATGCTAATTATAATTACAGCATCACTTGATACCTTGATTAAACTTTCCAGGACAACGAGACCCTAGCGGGCCTCAACGCGATGAACGCGTCCATGTCAGTGGACGGCGCGAGTCGAGAGGCCTCTCTCACGCACAAGCTGGAGACGGCGCTGGGGCCCGTGTGCCCCCTGCTGCGCGAGATCATGCTCGACTTCGCCCCCTTCCTCTCCAAGACGCTGGTCGGCAGCCACGGACAGGAGCTACTCATGGAGGGTAAAGGTATAGCTTGTAAGCATGCTGGGTGAGTGGGACGAATAGAGGGGAGGGCCTGTTAGAAATCCTTTCAATTATAATCTTAAGTTAAAAGTTAAAAACCCCCAACTATTTTATTTATACTGAATATAGCTAAGAACACTCGATTAAGTCACCTTTCAGATAAAAAAAAACTAGACCAAAATCGGTTAGGTTCATCCGTTTGGGAGCTACGATACCACAGACAGGCATATAGATAGACAGATACACATACACACAGACACGTCAAGCTTATAACACCTCTCTTTTTTCGTCGGAGGTTAAAAACAGCACTTCTTGATTATTTTTATAATTTTTATCACGCTTTTATCTGCTGCGTACAACGATTTAGGTACTAATGTATGTACTAATAAAAAGGTAGAAATTGGTACAATATAATAAAATTGGTGCATTAGTGGCATAATATTAAGTATTATAGTATTCTTCGTGCTTTAGCTTTTGTGTTGGTGTCTCAGGGAACACTAGCTTAAATCGGGGTTAAGGGTGATTCTTGAGCATAACCTAATGTCTATATGTATTATCTTGCTTGTGATGGTATGCCATGGTCATGGTCTGGAATTATTATCAGTATACATATTCAAATTTTCTCTAACCCCCTTTTTATGCTTTGAATGAATGGAATGAATTTTAATAAATTGTTGTTCTGCAAAATTTAATGCTTCTTAGGCCCACTGCTTTAGGCTGTACTTTGTCTCACTTAATTTAGCGTTTTATGACCAATGATATCCTTCCAGGTCTCCAGACATTCAAATCGAGCACGTCAGTGGTAGAGCTGGTGATGCTGCTCTGCTCCCAGGAGTGGCAGAACTCGCTGCAGAAGCACGCGGGGCTGGCATTCATCGAGCTCATCAACGAGGGTCGTCTGTTGTCGCACGCGATGAGAGATCACATAGTCCGCGTCGCCAACGAGGCAGAGTTCATACTGAACAGGATGAGGGCGGACGATGTGCTCAAACATGCTGATTTTGAGGTTTGTTACAAATTGTTCATTGAAGTATAATGTCATTGAACAGACATCTCGAACAAAATGTGTTATCCCGCCGGGAGGTTCTATTTTCAAAATTGAGCCCCCGTTCTCCTTTCAAAATCGAACGAATCTATTGAAAATTGAAGCCGATCGGCGCCAATTCATTGGGACATACATTGTGTTCGCGGTGTCGATTCTATATGCTAGTAATAATACTTCAATGTTCGTTACTGACTTGTTGACTGATATGAAACTCTCTATTTGACGGTGAAAGTCAGTTGACAGCACGATGACGTTTCAGAGCCTATGCGCGGGCACGAGCCGAGACCGCGTGGACGAAGAGGAGACGTGCGAGCGGCTGATCGCGGCCGCGCGCCGCAGGGACCACGCCGCGGCCGCGCGGCTGCTCGACAAGCTGCGGCATGCGGCTGCGGCTCGCTCGGGGTATGGCTGCTTTATGAAATTACCTTAAAGGACTGTTACATATCAGGGCTGTGAGTGTAGTATACACTAAGGTGTGTGAATGAGAAGTGATTATAAGCACTGATATTCGAGTTTTTGACGGAGCATCGTCTATCTACGTACTGACAAAGGCTTTGATACGTATAGGACTTAGGTCTTGATCATGATTTTAAAGCATAATACGAATAAAAAGAGGTGTAAAGGGTAATAAAACGATTATCATAATTATGTGTATCACAGTTTTTTTTTAACGTATGAATGAACGACCGAATGAATAGACCAGAGAATTAGTAAATGAAGCACCTGTCAAAGGGATCGAGCGAATGGGTGACAACTGTTTATGCAATAAACTGATGTACTGTACGCAACAACCTCTCACTCGCACAGCATGGACAGCGACACCGACAGTCCAGAGTGCGGGTTCTGGAAGCTGGACTCGTGGGAGGACGACGCGCGCCGCCGCCGCCGCCTCGTGCCCGACCCGCGCGGCCGCAGGCACGCCGCGCGCGCGCACGCAAACACGTCCGCCGCGACGCCGCCCAGAGATGCTATCACACAGGTAACGTGATGTTTGGGTAGCGGTTAGTGACAGTAGTAGCTGTGCTTAGTGAGTTGCCTAGCAACTGTCGAGTAACTATTGCTCGATCCGCGTGGCTGGAGTCACGCTATAAACGCGAATTATACCGTCATATACTGTCGGTAGGTATACCAATGACCGATGACGACAGTCTGTTTTTTTCGTCGCATTGGGACTGCTTACGGCCGGTCTCAATAATGTACTAACAGTTATAAAAATGTAGATAAGGCTACCATTAATACGTCATCTGTCATATTTGTCAATTTTTGCGTCTCAATAACCTTCAGTGGATCGAAAATATCTATCGATGACATTGATCTACCGTTCGGAGGGCCAAGTCATACCGTAGGTATGTTGGTCCATACAAAAATAAATACTTGCGTCTCAATAACGCTTTGACAGCTAACTGTCGGTAATAAAAGTTACCAACTATCGGAAATTTTCACATCGCTCGATTTCGACGGATAATTGGTAGATTTCTCATATTGTAAAGAAAATTTATCAAAACATATTATTTCAAAACATAGATATTAATCAGTGATGAGTGATAATGAATTTTGTGAAGGCTGCTTACTTGATTCCGCCTTTTTTTACGGTACCAAGATCACCGAAATTGTCCTCGTATAAAATATATGACTACATATATGACTGAATTGTGTGAATCCAATTTTGTTTATAACTACCTAGATTCAGATTAAACAATCCATATAATCTAAATTTTACTAACAAAAAATAACCGACTTCAAAATTACTCAAAAACTACTTGTCAGATCTCGTTCTTTATGTGGGACCACATGACAAGCACCAGCTTTCGATTAAAAAAAGAATCATCAAAATCGGTTCGCCCAGTCCAAAGTTCTGAAGTAACAAACATAAAAAAATACAGTCGAATTAAGAGTCTCCTCCTTTTTTTGAAGTCGGTTAAAAACGGTAGTGAATGAGAATTGATAACAATTCCTATCTTTAAAGTTTTAGGTAAGTAGGTATTTTAATAAAACAAGAACACTAAGCTTTTTAAGTTAGATTTATTTTGAAATTATAACAAAAACATTTCGCCTTTTCAGAAATAATGGTGTATCCCTGCTACCTCAATAGCTATTGGCTACTATTTTGGCCTTATGAAGAAAGGTACTTCATCTTTTGTGAAGGGTCTGGACTTCATCTGAAAAGAAACTTCCTTTAGTAAAAACCTCTCGCAATGTGAGGGGTATTAGGCCATAGTCTACCACGCTGGCCAAGTGCAGATTGGTAGACTTCAAACACCTTTAAGAACTTTATGGAGAACTCTCCGGTGTGCAGGTTTCCTCGCGATGTTCATTGTTTTCCTTCACCGAAGCTAGTGATACTTAACTTCTAATACGCACATAATATTTGAAAATTAGCGTGCCAGGATTTGAACTCGGGCCCCGGACAAGTGGGAATAAACACTTCGTTCGGGAGACCAACGTTCTAACCGCTAGGCTATCACTGCTACAATTACAACAATTTACCTATCCTAGTTTATTCATAAAACTAATTAATATTAAGTACTAAAATTATGAGAAAATACACGTTGTTTATATTTTGGGCAACCAAGCGACATAAACGAATGTCAAATGACAATAACATGTCATCGTCGTCCGGGATACCCATGAGTGATAAACGTCAAATGCTGCGTTTTGTTACTAGTGAAGCATTGTTCCAGGTTACACATAACATTATTTTATTAACTTCATCTGCGAAATTCACAGTACATTTGGAACAAATTATCATTTTAATATTAAAATGAAATAAGTTTATAATCAAAAACACTGAGTTCCTTTTTATGATAAAAAGTATAAAAAAATATATTGTTATGCGAAAACTAAATTTTGAGAGGGACGTAAAAACCAGAGGCAGAAATGTCACTGAAATATTATCTACCGATGATCTTACTTTTGTTTGCTTACTTTTGATTTGAGAGACGGCAGTTGCCGGGAGATCAATCTTTACTTTTTATTTCTGTTATGTACCAGAGCTCAACTGATAGTATAATATTGAGACCGGCCGTTAGAGGGCTGATCCCTATCTATATACCTGTGTGTATACTTAGGTTATTAAGACAATCTACGTTAGCCTAACACAAGTTACCAACCAATACATCCACCGCAGGCTACAGAGGAGCTGCACGCGCGCATCGCCCAAGCGGCCGGCGGCGCGCAGCTGCCCCCCCCGCCCGCCGCCGAGCTGCTGGACGACGCTGAGCTGCTGCTCGACGAGCGGGACGCTGAGCAGGACCTCACTGGTGAGTAAATATAACGCTACACTCATAGCCTGTGGGATTCCCTATGTCGTGAGTGCCATGGACAACACACAAAGACAAAACGCACACACAGACAGAGAACAGAAATTCAAACTCAATTTTCGCTTCGCTGAGAACCCAGGACCATTGCCGTTGGCACTATTACGCTACGCAGGTTGTCATAGCGTTTTATCTCAGCGTATTATACCACACACATTCTTTATTCTTAATTCGGTTTTAATAGCCTGTTCCTAAGAGCGTGTTCGTTAAAGCGTGTACGTAAAAGCGTGTTCGTAAAAACTTTTTTTAAATTGTGCTCGTTAATTTGTCGTTTAAAAATAATTATTACATTAAATTTATTTATTGTATTTCGTTTATTATTCCGTTAACTATGATAGTGGATTAAAGCCTTTATGCTTACTAAATATTGATAAACTTGTATACGAAACTTTATATTGCTGTTAAAAAAATTTAGGCGTTTAACTTTATATTGTTATAACTTTATATTGTTATTGTTTGCACGACGGTGCTTGATATCCTTTTAAAATAATGACGAAATTGAAGGTTGATATTCATTCGTTTGTTTTAATAAACCGTGCATAGCCCTCTCCGTAGCCCGCTGTGCGTGTTAGGCCTAATCCACAAGCTCAAAATCTCTGTATTTCTCTCCGTATTTCTCTCCAACAAAAGCTCTGTATTTCTCTCCGTATTTCTCTCCAACAAAAGCTCTGTATTTCTCTCCCGTGATCGAGTCAATAGTCAGTTATGAAATTCGTAAACGAAGAAGGTTAACCTACATATTTCATGGAATAAGCCGGCTGAAGTGGCAATGGGCTGGTAACATAGTTCGAAGGACCGATAACCGTTGGGAAAGAAAGGTCCTCGAATGGCGCCCACGTCTCTGAAAAAGGATCATACGACGCCCCCCAACCAGGTGGACTGACGACCTAAAGAAGACAGCGGGCATCCGCTGGTATGAGAAGGCTCACGATCGGCGGAGTGGCGCAAGTTAGGGGAGGCCTATGTCCAGCAGTGGACCTCCAAGGGCTGATGGATTGATAGATGCACGTTTTAATAAAAACCTTCACAAATCGTATATTCTTACGTTACAGATGAACTTTTGTTCTCAAGTCTTTAGTTTTTATTCGTTTATAATGTGTTTATGTTTCGTCAACTGGTTTTCCGGCTATTTCCATAAATAAATCGACTTTCAGTATTCAGGATTCGATATTTCAGTAATCGCCAAACCAGAAGAATGCACCAATTAGTAACGCCATTTTACCGTCTTTCTAAAGTGCAGCGATCTTTTATGGGGCTTGGTGTACAGTTCTATAATAAAATCCCGAAGTTAATACGTGATTACTACTTATATGAATAAATGATTTTGAATTTGAATTTGAATTTGATGTTTTATTCTGACTGTGTGTGTGTGTGTGTGTCAGGTCCGGTGAACATCAGCACGCGCGCGCGGCTAGTGGCGCCGGGGCTGGCGGCGGCGGGCGCGCTGTCGCTCACGTCCACCGAGCTGTACTTCGAGGTGGATGAGGAGGACCCTGAGTACCGGAACATCGATCCTGAGGTCAGTGCGCACGAGATTTACTTTTTTATAGGAAGACGGACGACGCGCTTTGCTTCGTCTGTCATTATACGTACTGCGAATGAATTGAATAAATTGCCCGCGTTGGTGTTTCCGTTTGATTATAATAAATGAGTCTTCAAGGCAAATGTGAATAGGCTTTTACCAAGTTAGTACGTCTTACGACCCAAGACTTTGTCGGCACCTACCATCAGTGGGATTTTAGTCAAACATTAACTGATAAGGAAAAAAATACAGGATTATGAATATTTACTTCCCATAAGAATGTATCTGGGGATTGAGTGAAGTAAATAGGCAGCAACAGTAGAGTGCTTTTTCTTCCTATTAATCCTACCGATTAATTCACAACTCAAGTGTAGGTAATAGGTATTTAATCATTACGTTGTGAGTTCAGTCACTACCTTATAGAACTCAACAGCACAGATTTGTTACTGTTGTTGTTGTTATATTACGGCTAGCAAGTATGGCGAAACTTAGGACAAGTATACGGACTATACTATACGTACGTACGGACTACGGACTATACGTACACCACGCTGAGTGCGGATATTACGGTTGATGCGCAAGTAGTGGAGCTTACCTTGGTACCCTCGTCTCTCGACAGATCTCTTATAATTCTTTGCAGAAGTACATAGATAAGAGATAGTATAAGTAGATATTATATGCAAAAGATTTAATGTTGGTTTTCAGTATTTTACCAAGTATCGGGGAAAGTTGGGTTATAAATTATTATTTCTCCATGGGGTTTGCCTGGATAGCTACCACCCTTGAGCATGAGTCAGCCGCCAAACGAATCGTCGTGTTCCGGTTGGGGGCTTGAGAGCCAGTTCTTTCTTTCTTTTTCTTCTCTCTTTCTTGGCCGGCAACGCATCAGTGACGCCTTTGGTGTTGCTGATGTCCATGGGCGACGATGACCACTTACCATCAGGTGGATCGTCAGCTCGTTTGCCGGCTATTTCCATAAAAAAATAAACTAATACTGTTTTTCTCCATTTTTTCTATGAGTTTTGATAACATTTGTTTGGTCATATAAAGTCTGACAAACTGCATTTAACAAACGTTGATTATGGCTTTGCTTCTCTACATATATCTCGAACATTGAAACAAATATGGGCATTGTTAATGATATTCATAGCGTTGTTTTAATATCATATTTAATTTAATTTTGTTTATACACTGCTTAAATTAATGGCGCTAATTGATTTAAAATATGGAATTTCATAAACAAGCTGCTTATTGATTTAAAATTTTCCAATTTAATTTCCTTAGCCCACGCAAAACCTATAACATTTGCATTATAATTAAATATATAAAAGTCGAGTAGCTGTTCAATGTTTATCGACACCTAATAGAACGTTCCGTGTATTATTTTATAAAAGCAATTATTGACCCGAGAATTACCATAATCGTACCATCGAACTGTCCGTATGTACGTAAATCGCCATGACACGAATGCGCGTATGCGTCCAACAACACAATTCACATGCAAACAGCTCATAACAATTTGGAACATTAATTTTATTCTCCAAACGTATGTTTCTATTTCACGGCATATTAATGAAAACCGCACTATAAATTTTCTATTTTATTGCTTTATAAATAAAGATTTTTTTTTCGTCTTGGGCCATTTTGATATAAATTATGCACGGAATGGAGGAAAGTAATATGACAAAAGCGATTTCAAATAAGGTGTGACGTTTGTTCTTTGTTCCGGTTATTTATTGGAAGGAGAGTGTTTGTTCGGGGTGTAGTAAAATGAAAATTATATCGTTTTATCGCGTAGCTTTTATTGTAGTACGTTCAGATTACTCGCAAGGTGAATTAGACTTTATGGAGATGTTGTTAGGGTCTTTATTGGGGTGTGATAGTGTAGGTTGAAGATTGTTAGCGCGCGAGTAGGGAGAAGACACCGATATCGTGCGGTAACCGAATATGAGGCAGGCGGACAATGCTGCCCCGCGGCGAAACGCACGAGGCGCCGGCCGGCCAAGGGATGGTAAAGCTTTACGTGGGTTATTATCGATATTTTCGCGAATTTAATTTAAGAAGAATAACAGTAATTTAAGCTTGTAAATAAATTATTTTAGGAAATTAAAATATGTTCTATAGTTTTAAAATGTATTGGTGTATCTTTAGTCGCTCTTAGATAAAATTTGTTTTGCCAAAGTAACTCCTAAACTAGCGCATTTTTATAGCATATTCAATACAATACTTAGCAAGCTAAGCCAATTTTTGAAGTATATTATTGTGTTAAACAAGTTATAGGATTTTTCTCTGAAGTTATGGATACTCACTTAAATTTTTACGTCGATATTTTGATCTAGTTGCAATGCTTGCAATCAATTTTAAAATAAAACGACCGATTCATGTTATCGATAACATCGATACGTATCCTCGACATCCCTATGCCATATCAGTGTGTGGTACTTCTTCTCATAGCAGACAATGGCACCCCGCTGCGAGAGCCGCACACGTCACACGAAGACATTCATATACCTTTAATTGTTCTTTAAACAAACCAAATTATAATTATTGAATACACATGCATTCGTTGTGCGTTAAAAATACATATTTCTTGGCGCCAGTCATGTATAAAGGAATATGAAATTCAATTATGATAAATCTTGTACAAAAATTATGATGGAAGAAAGAATTTTAAGCAAGTTAGGGGAGGCCTATGTCCAGCAGTGAACCTTCTTGGGCTGATGGATGGATGGATGAATGGTTGACTGGAATCAAGCCATCCTCTTCTTCTATAGTAGGTACTATTACTCAAATGTAATGCATAGCAGTATGAATCTAAAGAATATTCGATTTCAGCCACGAGTCAGTGACAGTTCCTGACCGCAGATCTGTGGTGACATATCTGAATGTTGAGTTTCATAGCTTGTATGACCGCTGGTTAACCTGCCTATCACTTACTGCGGTTAACAAGGTCTAGAGCATACTCCGCTCGAAGGCCTCCGACTAGGCTTAAGGCTTAACGACTGTTATATTAAGATAACAACTGGGTCCGACGACGTTACGTGCTATCCGAAACCCGGAAAGCGTTATTTAGCGTTATTTCTGTTTTTCCTATGGTTAATCGTTCCTTATTAATTAAGATGTAATTTGCATTTAACATTGATAACAACAAAAACATTATGTACCTAGTATTAAACATCACAGAACGTTGATGTATCATGCCCTGCATACCTAACTGTTCTGCTGACTGTACACTGTATGTGGTATTGTGGTGTGGTGTGGTCCGGGTGACGGCGGGACAATGACTCCCCGCGGTGCTGCGGCCCTGGTGGATGGTACTCGTCTTACATTACATGTTTAATGTTTGTTTATACCTAAAATAGGTACCACTACAGGCATTTGGATATACATTTGTGATTGTCTTTTCTACCCTTCTCTATCTATGGTGGAATCCATAGTTTGACCTGGTTTCAGAAATGGTAGTAGATTTGAAAAAATGATGTTCATAAGTTGTATTGAAAAAATGTCCTCGTGAATAAATGAGTTTGAATTTTTAAAGATTTAGTTTAAGTCACACAAAAATATTATGTCACTTTTCATAATATCCATATGAACAGCTGTGTATAATTATGTGCTGGAAGTATATGTAGTCAAACTAGTCCGTAGAATTATGTGTTCTACTTTAAATCATTAGAATACTGTATAGTATCGGATTACGCCAAACTATGGCTATCAATCAATATAGTAGTGCCAGCATTACTACAGTGCTACCCTCATAAGTTTGGAAATTGGTTTCAAGTTTGATGAACTTTTATTAACTTACTTATTTGTAAGTTCGACATCCACTTGTACCTTAGGCTTGACATTAATAATCACATCATTTTGATGCGATATTACTCGAATCTATGATGATAAAACATATCTACAACCGTTAAGTAAAGTCATGTGATATCGGTTAATACTCGTACATAACTCGTTATGAATTTCCAACATCAGTAGCGGAGTTTGTAAACATAAAGAGAGTATTTAAGCAAAACTCAGCCTTCTATGCCCACCGGCATATTCGCTTGTTTGACGGGATATTAAATAAAAACATACATCGTTTCACCAAAAAAAGAAACGGTCTCGTTTTCCGTTCCTCTTTTAAGTGACTAGAGGCAGGCGGTTATTTATTTATGATCGGGATTAATTAATTATTTGAACAATGGATTATTGAAGTTATACTTCTTTGGGTGCGTTATGAAATAAATGGAAAAAATGATGAGAGTGAAATTTTAAGATTTGCAACACGGACGGTGACACAGAAACGACGGTCATGAAGAACGTCACGCGCGTTTTAAAAAATGCTAGTTTTGAAAAAATTATTATTATTATATTTATTATATTCTTTTTTTTATATTGTTAGAATATTGTTTTTTAAAGTTGCTTTTTTAATATAGTTTTTTTAATGTTTCTTTTTTAATTTTTTTAATTAATTTTTTTTTAATTCTTTTTTTTAATTTTTTTTAAAGGTTTTTTGGAATCGTTTTTTTGAAATTGTTTTTTTTATGCCTAAGAAGTAAAACTTCTCACGCGCGTACATAAGTGCACGTTTATGTTTTTTTTTCTCGTCTCGTCCCATATTAAGTGTACAGAATGTAACATAGTGTAAGGTTCAGAAAAGATAAAATAAATAAATAAACAGACCTTACTATATTAAGGGTCTTCAAATATAATTTTTCGATTCATGGGCAGTTTGCTAAATATCCGACAATGAAATGGTAATTTTGGTTATAGTGAAGTGTTAACCCCTCTATCAATAAATAATGTAGTAATTAATTTTGTTAAGGCCTATAATTTCAGTTTTTCAAAACGAATGAGGATTTATATTCAGCTAAAATTCAAGTTCACTAACCATACTCGCTCCGCTTATGAATCGAACGAACCACACGCGATTATACGACCTGTATCCGAAGTATTATTTACTGCGACTAATTCAACCGATTTCAAAGATTGTAAATTGAATTCGTAATGGGGCATTTTATTTGTTTATGCTAATGCCCCGTTTTTAATTAACCGTGTCATGTTTATGAGACGTGCGAGCGAGACGGCAGACGAGGAATCCCGACAATGCCGCATAAAAAGCATTCGATTTATTGGACCATACGTCATTATAGAAATGTTGATAAATTGATGATGGTGTCTTGTTAGTTTTATGATTTTTTGTAGCCGTGGACCTTAATGGGTGGGATTGGAAAGTTACGATTATACTTATTAAATTTTAGTGGGCTTCGAACACGATACTTTTGGAATTTATATGAACTAATGTAAAAATGTAAAAAGATAATTAATTGAAATATTAACCACTGCATCTAAAGTTATAATGTTACTTAATATTTATCCATAATATTTCCTTGTGCGTGGTAGAGTATTTTTTTATTCATTAAAATATTTTCACATTTTATGTGTGTTGTGGACTCTCGTCTCTAGGTCTCAACTAATCATTTGGCTATAAAATGTGAGTAATTTTCTTAACGAGAGTAAGTAATATCAATTCCTCAGCGCTATTGCAGTAGGTAGATAAATATCTAAACAGAAAAATCAATTATTTTCAAATGTCCGTTTTTAGTCCGACATGGCGACGGTAGAAACTGACGCACGTACGTAACGTCGAAGCTAACTCAAGATTTAAAAATTGATAACACCGTATCATGATACAAAATAAATCATATCATAGAGGAGGCGTCGGTTTTTGTTCCCACGTCATCGATGACCGGCCGCTGCCGTCATAAATAAACTCATTACGTCACTCTGACAGCTCCCGGAACACCTGACACGTGTCATCGTGACGTAAGATTTATTACTTTACTTTACGTAATCTAATTTCAACTCAATTTACGTAAATGTAAAGTTGCATTCGCTTAAACGGGATGTCAGGAGGAAGTTTTTGCTTGTTTTGGTATTCCGTGGGCAAGCCGTAAGGCGCCTAGTGCCTACCTGTCGTTTCTGCATTAAACCTATTTAATGTTTGATATTTGAATTCGATAACGCTGGCCGCTGCGTTGCGTGTTTTTATATAGGACGTACCTTATGATGATACGTTAAGTTAGTTATGACTTATATATGTATAAATCGCTCAAGTATAAAATTATTTTCAAGCCTCCTCTAACAAATACATTCTTTATGATAAGCTTACTCACTTATAGGAATTATGGGTAGATAAACAAAAGTAAATTAATAGATATCAATTATACTGCAAATAACCATTTTGATGTCGATGTCTTTCGTAAATAATATTTGAAATAAGGTAAACCATAAACTTTTTATCAATAATATAATTAGCAGTTTTGTAAGTTATAAAGGGACAGTATCCATAGTAAGCGTGTTCCTTCCATCCCGTCGCGTCGGCCCGCGTCCATCAACGGGCAATACCCGTAGAATTTAGGCGCCACGTGATAAGCGCCCCTCGTCCCTCCTCACCCCCGCTGAGATCTGCATCGCGTCTCTGCTCTCCTGGTGCGGGTGCGGTCACGCTGAGGTTACACAATTCACATAATTCCAACAACTATGATGATTAAAGTGGAAAGTATTCACACAGATCACTCCTGGGTGTATGTGTGCCTGGTTATTATCTGGCTACTTACCATATCACCATCGTTAGGGATTCAATTATAGGAGTTTCTGTTATAATTTCACCTCAAAATGGCCTAAATACGTCGTCATTCAGTCCATATTAATTTTTATTACAGTTGTAACGAATTTATACCTATGCATTTTATTATACGAACATCCGATTGCAGCGGTTTTTATTAATTACATAAATATATGTTTGCTGAATTATTTAAAATATAGGTTAATGATAGTCTGTATGCGATATTTTTACAAACCCAACCAAAAAATTCATTGTTCCATAACATCCATAAATCAGAAAACAGTCTAAATTAGTCGCTAATGAAGCAAGTATGTTACGCACGCGTAATTACCAAGAGCGCATAGCGCGGCAGGCACTTATCAGGCATCCGGAGTCTCTGGGCGGTAGCCTGGTACTGCAGTGATGAAGTAAAATAGGCAGTGGGTTTACTACATATTAAATTGACATTGAATATCGTTCACACCTTTGATGCTCAGATAGACAGAATATGTCGACATATTCTGTTCTTTGATATCAGAAAGTCGCAAGTCTTTTCAATTTTTAACCGACTTCAAAAAACGAGGAGGTGTTCAATTCGACTGTATTTTTTTATATTTGTTACCTCAGAACTTTTTTTTTAACTTTGATTTTGATGATTTTTTTTTTAATCGAAAGCTGGTGCTTGTCATGTGGTCCCACTTAAAGAGCGAGATCTGACAAGTAGTTTTTAGAGTTATTTTGAAGTCGGTTATTTTTATGAAGAATTATTAAAGCAGAGGTAATTCCTAAGCATTTATATTAAGTGTATTTTGAGAATTTTAATACTTTTAAATTTAATCATTTTAATTTTAATAAGGCCACACTGTGTTTTGCTACAAATAAAAATGTTACAAATTGTTCAAATGCGTGTTACAAATCTCGCTATTCCTCTGCGTGCACCGATCAATGGGTCCCCCTCCCCTAGGGTTGCCAACATTTCTTCAGCAAAATATAGTATTTTTCAGGCGAAGCTATGAAAAATATAGTACACTTCAAAAAAAAAATAGTATTTTACGGAAAAAGCAAAAAGTAGACGAAGATATATTTGTTACTTATTTTTATAAAAACTATATTTATTTGCACTTCTTGCATTTTTTAACAATTTTTTACCTAATATAAAAGTGTCATATGCTTTATCACATTTAATGTTTAAATTAATGTAAATCAAAAGCTCATTTTTAATCAATGAGATATTACATCTGTTTCTTTCTTCTCGCCACTTCGAATTCATAACCGAAAATATCCTTTCTGTGAATGCAGAAGTGGCGGGTATAGAGAGCAGGAATGAAATTATTTTATATAAATTTGGTAAGTTATTTTAGTAACCCAGTCGTACACTTTTTCCCAATCAGGTTTATATTTTTGGAGTCTTTTTCGCTTTTTAATCGGCGTTACAGGCGGACTTGAAGTTGAAATACTTTCGTTATCGCTACCACCTTCCATAACTAGTTTATAAAAAGAAAGAACAATATTATCTAACTGGAAATAATTATATACCAAATTCCCAAAACAAAAATATTGATTGCAGAGTTGCAGACTATAGTCACTCTATTGAACATCTATTGAATATTCAAATATTGACAAAAACCAAACATGCGTTTGACTCTGTCAATTTGACATTGACAAGTTCGGAACGCAGTAAGATACGTTCGGATACACTACACGCTCAAAAGTTAATGAAAAGGCGCGTTCATAAATTTTTAAATTAAAAGATTGCTTTGTTACATTTCGATGTTGAAAATATAGTATTTTTGCGTACTATATGTTTCTTCAACAGTATATAGTACGCAGACCCGAAATATAGTACAATACTATATATTATAGTACGGTTGGCAACCCTACCCTCCCCCCACTTCTTTCTTAGCCTGCAGCGTCTTAGTGCTTGGCGACATTCTTTTGATTTTGAACTTCTGTACTAACGTTGTCTATGTCATATTCGAATCTAGAAGAAATTAACTGTAGGGCGGAACTGTAGGTCGGACCGCATCGACGTTCTTATGCAAAAAATAACCAAAAAAGTGCCTATTTGTCGTTCACGTGGTTCTTGTTAATATAATAGGGAAGTGGATAATTACAATCGTCTCCCGCGGGTGTAGTTCCACTCATGTGTGCGGTGTGGAATGCCCGGCATCTCTGGGGGTAGCTCAGTTTATTATAAATCTTTGTTAATTTGTCCGACGTTTTCTTTAACTAAAAACAAACGTTAAACGTTAAACTGTTTTGCAATAAATGCAAGCTGAAAGTCATTATAAAATTTTGCTTTTAACGGTTTTTAATTGCTTGATTATTAATACTTACCTATCTATTTTTATATTTTACTTAAATAATTCCCTTTTTGTTATATTACTACTTCAATAGCTACTGAATGATTATATTTTTAC
Organism: Thymelicus acteon; assembly: GCA_951805285.1. Classification (NCBI taxonomy): domain Eukaryota; kingdom Metazoa; phylum Arthropoda; class Insecta; order Lepidoptera; family Hesperiidae; genus Thymelicus; species Thymelicus acteon. Next base: position 13,632,496 of record OX638234.1, read on the forward strand.
TTTTTTTATGTAACATACGAGCTGACGATTCACGATGGTAAGTGGCCACAGTCGTCCATGGTGGGACTGATGCCTCGTCAGCAGTAGCGATCGTTCCCGACTTCTTTCTTAGTCTGCAGCGTCTTAGTATTCGCTTGGGACGTGTGAACGTTTTGTGTCTAGTCTGCTCCCAACCCTTGAGAGGATAATCGTAGTTTATAAAGGGTTATCGTTAAACAGTCATTTTTATAGTCAGCTGTGTGCCAGTAACGCCATCTATCGGAAGCGAAGGGGCCACTACAGTGTGAATATACTCGTAAAACATGTTGCAGAACAACGTCTGCCGGGTCAGCTTGTTAAAAATATAAAATGAATTATGAAAAAAAAGAAAAAAAAAAAACTTAATGTCATGAAATGAATATAGCATCTAATATCTAAGCAAATAATGTAATAGTATTCTATTACATAATGAATGTTGACACCTTAATATGTAATAATTATTCTATTGACTGATCGTAAAACTTAAATACGTATGTAAAGTACATTTCAATAAGCTTGTCATGTTAATGGATTAAAAAACTGCATCATTAATAATAATGTTTATTAATGATATAGTTTTCTTTATGAAGCCATCATTTAAATGAATTTATAATTTTTTACATCAATTAAATTGTAGATTAAAGTCCATTTTTCACGCATATATCTAGGGACACGTAAAGGTAACACCTTTATTATGACCTTATCGTTTTAAAGCGATGCCAGTCTATCACTTTATTGATTAAAAAACTGGGGAAGCATGTCACCTGTGACTTTGTGCACGCGACTTACTTTACTTACTTACGTTACTTTGACCTCGCTAAACGAAAGCTTTCAACTAAGTTTTTTATGATTTCCACACATGCTAAGTGTCTGGGGTGACGTTGGGTTTGCGATAACAAATAAAAGAAATTTCATTTACAAATTCAACCAATGACATTAGAAACTAGTTGTACGAGCCAAAAAAATGCTCATACACCATTATCTTTATTCTATACATTAGTCGTCACCTAATTACCGGCACGCGCGGACCTACTGACTCAGGCGACCAAACGTAAACAGTGGTTCAATAAACAAACTTAAAACTTAACTACGCGGCCGTGTATCTCTTCACCTCCCATAACCAACAATTACAACCGGGTACCGTCAACACACCGCGGCGGCTCCAACACTAATAATTGTGTTAAAATTTTAGGCCATCCATGTTTTTTCTAATGGAGAAAAATGAGCTTTTATTCCTACAAGTACCGTCGCATCGTCCGTCTATACATATAAATAATCGAATAAGAAATAACTATAGATCCTTAGTTTTTATTGACCGACAATTAGAGGTAACTCTGTGTTCTGTGTTTCTGTGTGTTATTCGGATCATGATTAAGAAGATATTTTTGTTGTTTAAATTTTTCAACACTGCGAGTGTTTAATTACAGGTATCCATATTGCTTACAATGCTCTCTGCATTTCATTCATTAATATGGCTCCCACCTATGTGGCACGTATATCAAATTAAATCCAGGCGCCATTTCGACGACACTTTTACGATGTCCGAGTCGTCAAAATAATAAAACAATCGCACATCGCGTGCATTGTGTGCCAATTTTTGAAAGTTATCCGACCTTAATTCAGTCAGTTGGAGTATCCAATCGTATTGTTTTAGCCGGTGTAAAGAAATAAATTGGGTGCAGGATTATAAGAAAGAAATAGTAATTCACACCGGCCCTTTCACAAATCTCGGACAATAGCGGAATATTAATTTGTGAAGTGTCACCATAATGCTGGACGAACGAGAACTCTCAGTTTTTTAATATGCGCACTTGGTCTAAGTTATGAACCCTCAGTCAATGGTATATCAGCCCATTGTTTTAGATTTTATAACCATTACCCTCGAGGCCTCGAGTTCTCAAGACTTCTCAATTCTCATCATTGCAGTAATATAGTATATATTATAGGTACTCCTAAAATATAAACGACGTACAAGCCTATCATCATTGCAGTGGTATACTGTATTATAGTTTTTTCCAAGTAATACTTGACCGATTTACCTGAAGCCGAAGATCGCTCGGCTTTTTCCCTTCAGTTAAATCACGACGACAATATACATGGTGGTAAAATTCCTTACCCGACTATCCTAGTCTTGTTTCTTCGTAGAGCCTTCCTTATTTACCAGCCAAGCGCCAATGATTTCTCTGATGTAACAGATTTTCACCAACCATTAGATAACCATAATAATTTGTCTCGAATCAAACAAACTTGTGGTCCTGTCACAGGTTCGTGAAATATTTATAAGTAATAGGCGCCGACATTAAAACACGTAGCGATGTAAAAAACACAATGGACGATAAAGCACAGTCTTGCAATATCAAAATAAAGTCATCTTCGCACGTGACGGGAAAGTTGTTAGGTGATTAGAACGCCTCGGACGGAATTACGCTGAAAGTTCCTGGAAATGTTATCGGTAATATGGGAAATTGTTAACCGGTGGTTTGATACTCCCAGTGATACATTCTTGCGCGTTTTTGTCGTTTAGATTACTGGTAACTGTTTTTGTTAGTGGATACTTGTAGATGTAATTTGTTGAAGTAAAAAGTGCTTGGAATTGTTAATTTTATACAATTAAATTGTGAAGACAGTTAAACAAATATGAATTTATGGAAGAAGTTTAGGGATTGAGATTAGTTAGTAGAAAAATATTTAATTACAAAATACGAGGTACCTAAGGATAATGTCATTTATAAATAGGTTCCATAGCACAGTCATGTCTGTGGTTATTTACATAAATACATGAATTTACTTTGATCCTCTTGTACCAATTATACATGCAACCACGGATAGATAATAAAGATGCCTCTTATAAAGAAAACTAGAGCGAAAATTCTTGGCACCAAATGTTGGCAGCCTGTGCCTGAGAAAGCAACACTATCCTATAGTCGCAGTGTGAGGTTGTTTATTTATGTCCACTTCACGGCAATTCGCGTGCAACTCGTTAGCATATTCACTTGAAATCCAAATTGAGTAAGTGTAAGTAATTTACCATTCTGCATATTACGTGTTTCAGTTTCCTTATCAATTCCATTGGATAATTTCGATGTCAAGTTCCGTTAGAAAGTTGAATCAAACGAGCAAAATGACGGAGAGAGTACTAGGCGCGCATAACACGAAAGGTACCGTTGTTCGACTGAAAGGGCAATTTTCTCGTGTTGGTAGGAACAAATTTGCGAGAGCGCGTGCTTGCCTCGGGGAGCTCGCGGGTGGCCGCCTGCCCGGCCCGCTAAAGACCTCCTGTCCGACAACTATGACGGCCCGGTGTATGATTGAAATTAAACAAACCCAACGAACCCCGTAGTCGCGTGACTTGCATGTTTAAATAGTTCAAGCGCGTTAATGTCGCCGTTGACAGAGTTAATATTCTAGTTATCGACACCGCTCACTTTTTTATGAGCGTAAGCAATATAATAACCATCCATACATAATTTAAAATGTCAACAACTATTATGTTGATAGTGATCTATTCATTTTATAAATTGATCGTTTCTCGACTCTATAATTTGTTATGTTTCAAGATTCGAACGAAGCATTCTTCCGGAATCCAACATCGCTTTTAAAATGAAGTTGTCGAGCGTTTAAGAATTATATACCAATCCCACGATCGGTCATAGACGCGTTTGATATATTATGTCGATGGACGAACGATAGTAATTAAGCCGGTGGATTGGTTGTCGGTAAATGCGGTCGGTTCGTAATTAGAAGATAACCATTACGATCCGGTAGCGACTACTGTATTTGGGCCGGGCGAAATCAATCACGGAGTTAATGAGGGCCGTCTATTTAATGCACAAAGTGCCAGGCGAGCATAAACCGCTCAGAGTACTCATATTTTAACACGGGTCGTTATCCTGCATTCTTTGTAGCTCATTACTCATTATTAGAAGTGGCTACCGTTACTGCAGCGCGCCTTAAAAGGAATAGACCCGGTCGTTGAATGTGCGTATTATTATCTATATTAACTGATGCATTTGTAATATTTGTATGCGTGGAATGTCTGTGCTTTTCAAATACGTCGTGTTATTGCGGAACTTAGTATCAGGACATATTGTCGGCAATCGGCGTCGGTAGAAATGTAAGCTTCTCCATAATAAAATTTCTCTAGAATTCTTAGAGAGATAAATTCATAGGGATTGTACTACACAAATAGCGTAAGGTATTTTATCTTGATTGAGAATGTCTTTTTATTACCTACGTAGGCTATAGGAAATATTAATGGTTTAAATATGTTATACCTACCTACCTACATTTATAAGTACATTAGGTACATTTCACGTACATTTTCATCCTTTTCCTCTTTCTCTACTCTGTATAATTTGGCACCTCGAAGGGGTCTGTCTGCTAGTTTTCCCTCGTAATAACCCGAAGGATTCTTCGCAATTCTTCCCAAGTAACTGAAGAGTCATCTAGGCCTGTGGCTGAACCACAGTCCTATTCTCTACTGGTGAAGGTTTAGCATTCCCAAAACACGGGAGTTTTGCCACTAGACGCTTAGGTATTAAATAAGTATTATTTGGGTTTAGTTACTATCTACTCAACGAGCACTAAATATTTTTTTCGTTTTAAAAATATATTTAGCCAAATTTGGGTTAGCGACATCGTCAATTATCAGTAAACAGGATTATTAGCTATCCATAGTAAATAAACACTATTATTATCCCGCAACCGCGTTGCCACTTCTCCTACCTTTTGACGTCTGTTGCTTGCATTGATTGGTAATTTATATGTAAAACGGTCCGCAGGCGGGTGGCGGCTGTCCGTCATAATAACGACGCGTGAGCAAACATTAGGGGCGGCTACATGCGTTCGGGTTTCAGATGGACGAGGACGACCGATTTGAGGAAGTTGGCTGTTAGATACCTACGCTGTAATGTCGATATGAGTTTTTATCGTCTTAATTTTCTATTCAGTATGAACGTGATTATTTCATTAATATTTCGAGAGATATTACACATCCGTTGAGACGTATGTATGTTGCTATGAAAGTCCGAAACTCCACAAATCTGAAGATTCTCTGGTCGATCTTAACATTCACCAAACTGAGTGGTGAATGTCCAAAAATCCTTTTCATGATGATTTTTGTTGTCACCGGTGAATGTTGACATTCATCACAACAGCGGCTTGGTTAATCTCCGTTATGTTAAATGACAGGTCAGTTTAGCGGGGGTTGAAGGTGAAGGGGAGACTAGTTTGGTGAGATAATGCCAAATGACTTTTTTTTAGATTTAATAAAACCAAACAAAAGTTTTCGTTTTAAGTTTTTCTCTGTTTTCAAGAAATAAGTAGGTACTGTCATTTGTAATTATACATGAGTACTTACGTCTACTCCATCATACCAGTGGATGGACACCGAGACATACCGTGTCGTGTCCGGTGCTGGCATGTGTGTCAATCTTCGCGCATACCGCATACCTCTCGAACACACTGAGATATTACTTCCAATAGGTCATGCGCAAAACAGATTTAACTTCACTTCCTCTTGTAACTGACCTTTGTAGAGTCACAGAAGATATAATAGTACTTATGCGTTTATGTCATCCTAGTGTTCACTTCTTAAAGCTGAAATTTTATTGAAGGTTGTCGGATTTGATTCCCGGCCGGTACATAGATTGTATTTGTGCTCGAGTAAATTATTGTTATGGCCTTAGAATAGTTATTGCTTATGTATTGTGTTATGGGCCAAGTGATTAATCTCAGTATGGTAAGGATTAGGTATTGAAATAATTAAATTGACTGGGCATTATGAAAAGAGTCCTTCATGTATTACTGGACTGAACTATAATACGAATAGGTACATATGAAGCTTATAAAAGCGTGTTAAAAAGGCATGATTTATAAAATTATTTTATTTAACATACTGATAGATTCATATCCGTCCACCTTAAAAGGAAAATACGAAACCCATATACTTAGTATCACTTGGTTACGCGTCTGTCTGTCAAGAACCTTTTGCTCAGAAACGCATGGAGGTATCAAGTTGCAATTCATGTGCAAAATTCATGTCTGTAATCCCTTAGCGCTATAAAAAATCAAGCGTCTCAATCAAATGATATGGCCGTTTATAACATCCATAGAGTAATTTATTTCGTTTAGGTAGGTAAAGGGGAAAATCCGAAAACCACCTATATTACCTACTAAATATATCCCAACTAAGGAAGGAAGGAAGGTAGGCCCCACGAGGGATTATATTGGTAGTATAGATACAGATTTTAATTGTTAATTAATATCATTATTGCCATTATTATTTCTCCATGTGGTTCGCCTGGATAGCTACCACCCTTGACTCTTGAGCATGAGTCAGCCGCCGAACGACTCGTCATGTTCCGGCTGGGGGCTTGAGAGCCAGTTCTTTCTTTCTTTTTCTTCTCTCTTTCTTGGCCGGCAACGCATCAGTGATGCCTTTGGTGTTGCTGATGTCCACAGACGACGATAGCCATTTACCATCAAGTGGATCGTCAGCTCGTATGCCGGCTATTTAAATAAATAATACATGTATTTAATTTTTAACCATACTTTATCTGCCAGCAACTGAAACAAAAATATGGACAAAACCGAGATAACTCTGAAAATAACTCTGATTTCATAAATAACCTCGCTATCTCTTCATTTACATTAAGTCCGCAAGTCCTTACATTTCGCGTTGATAAGCCCAAAGTTTTTTTCTCGATATTGTGGTATTGGTACCTTCTAAAGTTAAAATGTTAATAACGTGTCATTTATAAACGGAATGGACTTGCCTTTATCTGTCACGTCACGTCGTGGTCGGTTCTCGCAAATTGAAATGGAATTTATTGTCTCGGCTGTATCCACGTTACTAATTGATAATCTGTAATTGGTCGTTATAGAGTCGTATAGTGTCTTATATGACTTTTCGAACAATAAAAAGCGAATAGGCGCCATTTTATTGGCGCTGTAGGTACTCATTCGTAACAATAAAAGTCTCGCGTCTCGTTAGGCAATTTGATTGTAAGTTCGACTAATTTATTTTGTTTTATAAGCGTACGGAATTATGTTGGGTCTTAGAATTTAGACACTGTTTGTTTATGTATTTCTGTATTGTGTAATTTTGCTTGCATTTTTTTTGTTAATTTGTAACTATTTAAAAAAGTATACAATACTATAGAAAAACACTCGTTATGTAGCGTAATTTCAGTTGTCACAAAATTAAAAGTTTTTTAGTTCGTTATCTTTAATACCTAAGGTTCGTGCTCTATAGTAACCGCAAATGCTCACTGACGATCCACCATTAGATAAATTTTATCTGACAACTTTTGCAAAAAAAATCATCGAAGTTGATCGATCACGTGAAAAACGATAACGAAGCAAAAACCTGCACACCCCGTCACGAATTCCCTCTTCCTACACGATCTACTTCTGATTGCGAACATATGTCGTCCGACAGACAAACAAACAGACCGACCATTATTCGTAATAGATTGGTTTTTTGACCCTCTCGATTGACTGTGGGTTAATTTTATCGGCCCCGCGGACGATTGGGCCCATTATTTGAGTGCTTGATAAAATGATACGTGAATTGTTTTAGCGGAATGAATATATTATCAAAGGGATTAAGGTGTTCTTTGTATTTTTTTGCTCAGTCCACTTTTGATCACTGCAAATTCAAATTCAGGTTCTCATAAGTATTGCACTTTTTTAATGCACTCAGGTATATTATTTGTTTTTACTACCGTTTTAAAAAGATTTTCAATTATTGACGAAAAGAATCCTTCACTACTCCTGAAGTAAAACATTTTTTACACATTTCTAAAATATCTTTCAGATAAAATAGATAAAATAGAGTTACAGTTTTTGGTATTTAACTGCGGTTCTGTGTGACGACGATTTGACCGTTATTCAAAACTTACCTTAGGTTAGATTAGAGGTTAACTTAACTTAGATTAGAGCCTTGCGAAAAATCAACTATCAGTCCAAGTTTGATACGTGTCAAAAAATATATTTTATAAGTGCATATGAGCTTAATATGCATTAAATAATATTGTTATTTTAAATTTGGTTTATTATTTTTGTTATATTGGGAAATAAATTCGTCTTGACAATTCATTTCCATACAAAAACTTATCACTTACCATCTGATACAAGTGCATACATTGTTGAATTTAACGACATGCGCCCTAAAACAATTGGACGGGAGATCTACGCCGGTATTCCGCTAACGTACACTTCCTGTCGAAGATTCGACCAGGGCTGGCACGGCACGTTATTATTATTTATTACTAGCTGACCCGGCGAACTTCGTTTCGCCTAACAAACTTTTTTCTAAAATAAAAGTAGCCTGAGTTACTCCTTGTTACATCAGCTATCTGCCAGTGAACGTCCCGTCAAAATCGGTCCAGCCATTTCGGTTTGGACAGACAGACAGATAGACAAAAATTGTGAAAAATGTTGTTCTGGTATATGTATCGTGTATACATCCGAATGCACTTGGTAAAAAGCGGTTATTTTAATATTACAAACAGACACTCCAATTTTATTTATTTGTATAGATGTATAGAAGATGTATAGATGTATAGATTTGGGATATCGGACTTGGGAGTTTGGACAGCTATCCCAAAGGCCACTGCGACCAGGTTTGATCTATTCTAGCCGTGCCTATACGTTTCGGAGTTAGATCTGGTCGCCAAGTCATACTGTTTGGACAAACCGTATTGAATGCTATGGGCAATTTTCACCTTAACCCAAAATAAATAAGAAGTGGGTGAAGTCGATTTCAGAATCAATCCTTATTATACTGGCTACATATCGCTGGATATTTCGGGGCAAATTTTAAGGAGATAATTTTGTCATTGGTACCTCATATTAGTAATCCTAAAAATAATAATAAACATGTTAACCAGACAGCTGTGTGACAGCCCTATATGAGATGAGCAAAAAACTGAAAACGCCCACACTAGGCCTCGTTGAAATACAATGTCTCATTAGGGGACACGCATTTACATAAAGTGATGTCGTAAATTAGCTATACTAAATATGTATATAGGACAGCTGGCTCATGGTGCAGAGATGGATATCTTTGATAAACTGATGACGTGATGTGACGTGACGTTTTTTATGGAAATAGCCGGCAAACGAGCTGACGATCCACATGATGGTAAGTGGCTATCGTCGCCCATGGTCATCAGCAATTCCAAAGGCATCACAAATACGCTGCTGATCGAGAAAGAGAGAAGAAAACAAAAAAGAACTGGCTTTCAAGCCCCCATCCGGAACACGAAGGTTTAGATACATTTAGATAACATAGATTTTTGGACGGAAAATGAAATGTTGCACTTTACGAGCCCGACCTTAGCAACGCTCATATAAAGGTGTTTTACGCTGTATGCCTGTTATGAATCGTTCAATATAGATCCAATTTCTGGTTTTAGGGTATGATCAAATTTTAAAACTAGAGTTCTATTTGAATTTCATCATAAATGCATTGACGAGGTTGGACTGAGATAGAAAACCTTAGTTTGCGTATAGTATGAATGTTCTTAAATCATTTATTACCATCTGCCGTACCACTGAAACGAGCAAATGAGTGGTATAACCTTTTTAGGGACGTTGTACTTGTGTAGAGCTCAAAACCATATCTGCAGAACGGTTCCCACCCCGACTCCCACTCTCTCAATTGCCATTGTGATCGTTCCAAGAGTGCTCTAGATAATTCTTCTTAAATAACCGTTAGCATTTCTTTTTTCCAAGCATATTGCAATTCACAGCCTCAAAGAGCATTAGGGCATTAGTTGAAGGGTGCTCTGTAAAAGGATTGCTCCCTTGATTACACGTTACAATAAAAGATTTGTGTGATTGAAACCCGACTATTACTGCCCGACGAGTGTTCCGCGCCGCACGTTAACCCTTCGAGATATTAATTTAAATGTAGGTACTTTGAAAAACTTTCTAGCAGATCCGTCTTATAATCGGCGATTAACTATAAAAAACGATATTTCTAATTGATTTTAAGCTGCGAAAAAAAATGTTATTAAAATATTTGTAGAACATAATACTGTAAAAATCTTTAAAATATAAAAATATGAACAAACGATTGCTAATAAGGCGATTAATCTATTGCGCAGTTACCTCTAATTTTGATTCACTTATCACATACATAGTTTTCGTTGTCGACGTAGCCAAAATAATATTTTTCATGCCAAAAGGATGCTTATATAGTTTTATCGTTACTCGTTGCTAGACCCCAATAAAACACATACTTTAGGAATGTCCGAATCGCCGCGGGGAATTCGTATCGTACCAAGTTTTTTATTTGAACAAGTCTGAGAGGAAAAAACAATAAATGTGGACGGTCAAGTATGATGGATGGGGAGGGCGAGGCGGGGCGGGGTGGGTTATTAAAAAACAATAAGGCATAGGCGGCCTGTGTCTTCAACAATTTGTATGCACGACCACTCATCTCTATAGCTTTTGACTTCTACATCAATTCGACCGATCAAAATTCGACCTCAGATTCTAAAGCTTAAAGTCGTTAATCATCGGTCAGTCGTCGAGTTGTTCCTAGTTAGGCTGAAGTAAATTGTTTCTGACGGGCAAATTGTTAATTCGATTTTAATTGATGGGTAACACGTGTCGTTATTGTTTGTGGGCGTTTTGTTTTGTTTGTCTACGGTCGCGGCGTGGGCGATGTGCGTGCGGAGTGGACTGCTGTGCATCGTGATGCGAATGAATGTGACATCATTTGGACTAATTGCTGGTGATGGACGGTTGGACGGTCTCGTACCGTTGTGTGGTCAGCGTGTCAGCTGTTTGGACTAATTGCATATAGAATTCATTGTAATCGACCCTCGCTTGTTGTAGTTGGCCCGCTGTTTTGGGGCAACTTCTTACTTACATTGTGTTTCAGTGGTCTCCACTGTCATAGGTGTTAACTAGTTACTTTCAGGGACCACAGTAGGTATAGCTAGGCTCTTTTCTGGACACAGTCCACAAACAAGCTTGTGAGCCACCTGAAGATAAGTGGTTACAGTCGCAGAGACACCATGGTCATCAGTAACGCGACGCTGACACGCATCATTATTTTTAACGGACTTCAAAAAAGGAGGAGGTATTAAATTCGACTGCATTTTTTTATGTTTGTTACGTCAGAACTTTCGACTGGGTGAACCAATTTTAAAAATTCTTTTTTTAATCGAAAGCTGGTGCTTGTCATGTGGTTCCATCTAAATTTGAGCTAAATCTGACGAGTAGTTTTTGAGTTATTTTGAAGTCGGTTATTTTTTTCTTGGTAAAATTCAGATTATTTACTAGATTTTTACTCCTCTCATTTTCTTTATAATGCACGAGTAACCGCCCTCGCTTTGCTTCGGTTTTCTTATTTTTTTACAATTATTGGAGTTTTATAAGGGTCCCTAATTTTTTTTGAAAATATAATATACATTACTCGGAGATAGTGTAGCTTCCCAACGACTTCCCAACCGAATTTTTCAATTCGGTTCAGTAGTTTTGGAGCCTATTCAATGCAAACAAAAAATCAAATCTTTCCTCTTTATAATTATATTATTATAGATTAGTTATGTTTATTATCTCACAACTATTCACACGTTGTCCTGATCGAAGGTTAAGATCTGATTGTTTGTAATAGCATAGTGCGAGCCTAAGCTAAAACATTTCTAAGAACACTCAAAATATACATCAGGCATTTATTGCGCCAATAACAAGCGTACTTATTTGTAAATGTATATAAAACACTTAATAAATTTATTAATTACAATAAACTTCACCGTATACCGGCTAAGCAAAATTATTATTGTGTTGATTGAAATTAGTTATTAAATTACATAATTATGTACATTGATATAAAAATGCTTTCCATACTTCACATCTGCACTCGAATTTCGTTGTCTTGACCGCAGACAAGTATGTATAATTGTATATTAGTATGTATAATTGTATATTACGACGCACCATCGAGCGTTTTCATTTCTTAACATTTATCATTGAACAGTTATTTAAAAATATTATGTTTCTCTTTCAGGTAAGTGCATTTATAAATCACTTCGTGTGAATGAGTTGTTCCTGTCTACGCTGGGTGAGTACCGAATCGTTTTACACTTACGAAACATCCATTAGTTATTTCATACAAAACACCAATAAAATGCACAACAAAGAATTTTTGCGTCATTCGACGTGCATTGCTCGTTGAAGACGCTGCTTAATATTTTCAATCGTTAAATGTAGCGGGCGAACAAGCGATTTGTTCGACATTTTCAGTGTTCGGAAGTTTTTCTACTGTATACGATGTTTTTCAAAAGATAGCGATTTATTTTTAACCGACTTCAAAAAAAGGAGGAGGTTCTCAATTCGACTGTATTTTTTTTTTACGTTTGTTACCTCAGAACTTCGGACTGGGCGAACCGATTTTGATGATTATTTTTTTAATCGAAAGCTGGTGACTGTCATGTGGTCCCATATAAATTTTATCGAGATCTGACAATGGCATCCATGATAAAACCATATAAGTCTTTAATTTGTATTAAGTAAGCGCGACAAATGGAATATCATGCCAACCGATTTCGATGATTCTTTTTTAGGGTTCCGTAGCCGAATGGTAAAAAACGGAACCCTTATAGATTCGTCATGTCTGTCTGTCTGTCTGTCTGTCTGTCCGTCCGTATGTCACAGCCACTTTTTTCCGAAACTATAAGAGCTATACTGTTGAAACTTGGTGAGTAGATGTATTCTGTGAACCGCATTAAGATTTTCATACAAAAATAGAAAAAAACAATAAATTTTGGGGGTTCCCCATACTTAGAACTGAAACTCAAAAATGTTTTTTTCATCAAACCCATACGTGTGGGGTATCTATAGATAGGTCTTCAAAAATGATATTGAGGTTTCTAATATCATTTTTTTCTAAACTGAATAGTTTGCGCGAGAGACCCTTCTAAAATGGTAAAATGTGTGTCCCCCCCCCTGTAACTTCTAAAATAAGAGAATGATAAAACTAAAAAAAATATATGATGTACATTATCATGAAAACTTCCAACGAAAATTGGTTTGAATAAGATCTGGTAAGTATTTTTTTTTAATAAGTCATAAATCGTAAACCGCAAAAAACATTGATCAAAGTTACAACGAACTACAAGAACTTTTATATTATGTTACTTGCTGCTACGGAACCCTTCATGGGCGAGTCCGACTCGCACTTGGCCGCTTTTTTAATCGAAAGCAGGTGCTTGTCACGTAATCCCACATAAATTTGAACGAGATCTGACAAGTAGTTTTAGAGTAACTTTGAAGTCGGTTATTTTTTGTTAGTAAAATTTAGATTATTAGTACATAAGTAGGCAGTGTGCGCTTATATAGTGTTATACAATATTGTGACCATAACAATTTCAAGACATGAAACTTATTCCAAGTAGATTACAAAACCTGCGCATTGAGATGTCTGTAGTTATTATGTCAAAGACACAAAAACACAGTTCAAACCGGAACACGAAATAGCTGGAAGCAACTTAGTAGTGGTATTCAGGGGTGCCAAAGAAATCAATTCGGGTATTTTTAAGTTTTACACGGATTTTTCTTTGCTTTGTATTTTATCTGGTTAATCATAAACAGAATACATCTTAATAGGAATATTAGACATACATTTAAATGATATACGTACTTTCCCCCTCGACAGTGACTCATGACTTGTTTCAATATATTAGGTTCACTACATTATTTTCTTGGTAATTGCCATTTTAGAATTAAAATATAGCCAATATACAATATATATATTGTATAAGTGTAAATTACATCACTAGCTTTTGCCCGCGGCTTCGCCCGCGGTAGAGTGGTTTCGAAACGAAATTTTTAACTAATTGATTTAGATTTATAGAACCATATTAGACATTATATCGCTCACCTAGTAATACAACGGCACATCTACATTTGTCATATTTTACAGAAGCTAATTTCAAAAATTATATAAAAATGTTTAAAATTAGTTTATGGGTTCTTTTTACGTTTTTTACAGATTGTATGAGTTTGGTTACTAGTATAGACGTTAATACATATTTACCACTATTTAGATTATGCACTTTTAAACACGTATACCATATAAAGTCAATTTCGCATTTTTCGCAGATGTGCCATTATATTACTAGGTGAGCGATATGATGCCCGTGGTTTCGCGCGCGTGGATATAGATTTTTTACAAATCCCGCGGGAACCCCAAACTTATTCGGGATAAAAGTAGCCTATGTGATAATCCAGGGTAAATCGGTTAAGTAGTTGTGGCGTGATTGAGAAACAAACACCCAAATATCCCAATATCTTCACAATCTTTCACATTTATAATATTACGAGTAACCGCCCTCGCTTCACTTCGGTTTTCTTATTTTTTACACCTTGGGTTACATTATTGGAGTTTTATTAAGGAACCCTAATTTTTTTGAAAATATAATATAGCCTATGTTACTCGGAGATGGTGTAGCTTCCCAACAGTGAAAGAATTTTTGAAATCGGTTCAGTAGTTACGGAGCCTATTCAATGCAAACAAAAAATCAAATCTTTCCTCTCTATATATTAGTATAGATTAGGATTACCAGTTGATTTCCTTCGCTTCTCGCTCCATGTCTTCAATGGAACGTCCACAATGTAGTTACATTACATAGCAGGATTGTTTTATGTTCGACTTTTGTCTTTCTGTTGTCCTGATCAATGAAGATGTCTCTGTTAACTGCGTGCCAAAATTATAGTTGACTTATTTATGCCCATTTTATTGGCAAAAAGATTTTCAAAATATTATGGCATACTGTGACTAATGTACATATCGACGGTTAAAAGGCGAATTGATTCAAGCGCCATCCTGGGCGATATTGAGTTATATACATCATTGGAATCGGCGAATTTTTCCGCGTCGATTGAGCCGGGTTTGAGGTTAATCTGAGCACTTTTTTGGCGCTTGGCTCCATGACAAATTTGGGTATCATTTTTGCTTACGCGGTATCAAGTGTAGCGAATTTGGTTGTTTTTTTCAAAGCATGTATATAGACCCACGAAAAAAAGGGTTTTTCTTACTATTTGTAGTTTAAGCCATTTATCCTCGGATGGAATGAAATGGTATCGGCATTTGAATTCTTTTTACTTGATCTTAAATAATTAAACAAAGGATGTTAATTCATTTTTGCTTGAACCAGATTTATTAGTGTATGTAACTTTAATCAATTTGCCTTGAACATTCAAACATTATCTCTGTCGCTTGAATCAATCTTACCTAAACTAGTATATTGAAGAATATGACTTGTGCTAATTTTCCTTGACCAGTTTTAAGTCTTTATATCATTTAGAACCATTTTCTTTATGCAAGAAATAAATGTCTGCACGCTTGATTCCTTTATGTTAGTTTATTAATTAAACTAATATCGTACTTCAGTCAGTTTACTCCTTTCACCTTGCATTAAAAATGGCGTTCAAATCACAAGTAAAAGAACACGAAACAACGCAGGTAGGTACAGTAGAACCTCGTTAAGTCGAACCTCGATAAGTTGAAAACCCCCAAATCTCGAAAAAATGTTTTGTTCCCTTCCCCGTCATACACCAAAACCTCCATTACTCGAAATTAATTTAAGTCATTACTCCTTGAACAGTTTGCAACTAGGTGAGCGGTTTAAATCATTTATCCATAAACAGTTTACAACTAGGTGAGCGGTTTAAATCATTTATCCATGAACAGTTTATAACTAGGCGAGCGGTTTAAATCATTTATCTATGAATAGTTTACAACTAGGTGAGCGGTTTAAATCATTTATCCATGAACAGTTTATAACTAGGTGAGCGGTTTAACTCATTTATCCATGAACAGTTTACAAATAGGTGAGTGATTTAAATCATTTATCCTTGATCTGTTAAAGAAGTCATTGTACACTTGAATTATTTTGTTTTGAACAGATAAATAGTAATCGTGTACTTTGATTCCTTCTGCCCTGATCAAAGAATTGTGCAAAATGGCTCAAGTTACATCTAACTCCGTTAAAAAACACCTTTTATTTGTTATATATATAGCAAAAATTAGCACAAAATATGCCGCTTTATGATTGGGGAGACTCGTCAATTTTTATTGTATACTTTAGGAACAATGATTTTTTTTCTCAAAAAATAAACTTTAAAACGCTCTCCTGTAAAGTTCGCAAAATGGCGCTTGAATCAAGTCGCCTTTTAACCGTCGATATTGTTTATAATAATGGATATTATCCTGTTCATTTATGTACGTAACGTGATTTAATTGTTTACTATGTAAGATGTTAATTTGTAATAAATAAACAAATACTCGTATTTTTTACACAAATGCCTGCATAAATCGGTGCAGAAGTAATTTTGTAGAATATATACAAGCTTTTAGTGAATATACTCATGGCACATATTGAATATATATGTATTGTTTTGTTTACTGTATATCCATGACGATTATGACGCAATTAATCTCAGCGTGAGAAAGGCCCATAATGAGCCTAAAAGTAGAAACATAATATTGCACGGAGAGTTAAGAATTTTCTATGATATAACTGTATACTGTGGCAAAGGGCAATCACTTGGTATTGGAACTGCGTATGCGCCGTCGCATCTAAGATTGGCGGGCAGCACCGACCGGAATTATTCAAGAGTTGCTGTTCTGCCACACGTGAGAACAACACAACTCTCCACGCTCCCCGCGGAATTCAATTGAATTATATACGAATTGGAAATTTTGCACAGATAATAAATGAAGTTTATAGCTGAAGAATTTCGCTCTGGTAAGGTGTGCCTATTCACGTTATGTTACTTAACGTTTTTAGGAAAATTATTAAAGACTTCTCCTTTTTTCTTGCTTTCTTCTTTATTTCGTTCTTCTCGGGCATCAGTGATACCTTTGGTGTGTTGGTGACCACGGGAGAACCACTTGTCTCGTTTGCTTGTTTATCGGCTGTTCACATAAAAATACATGACATACATGTATAGCTTGTATGCTTACAAGAAAAATACCCTTTTGGCCGAGCTAGGAGTTTTCTTGGGTGATAAATGACAAACATTTGTATGTAGGATAGAAAAATGCAAGAGATTTCGTATTTTGGGTGTTTGTAATTTCTTATTCGTCTCTCCATTCGCAACACAGCGCAGGTTCGCGAACGTACCTATGAGAGCGTCTTATTTCTTCTGTCGTATGATACTGCAATTGTGCTGACTAACACTAGCGATGGGCGATTATTACTTAAATTAATCGAATTAGTCGATTGTTCAGTTTAGTCGATAAAAGTCGATAACAATTGATGTTAGTCGATTGTTGATCGACTGGCTGGCGCGCGGCGCGTTGCGGTGCGGTGTAACTACTAGTGTGTGCGAACTACTAATTCGTAGCGCAGCGCCGCGCAGTTATGTGAACTACTAATTTGTAGCGCAGCGCAGCTATTACTATACTCGTAGGTACTACTAATTTAGTAGTACGAGTATAATAATTACAAAAGATGTCGCGTTGGCGATAGCGCTGCGCGACAAATCGTCAGTTAAAAAGATCGTGCGTAAGTACTAAGAAGTAGAAGACTAAAAGACTGGAATAAAAAAAAAAGTAAAAAGTTATAATTATTCGTTTTTAACAATTTACTTCAACTAGTCCTGGGTTTGATACAACTAAATTAACTTAAAGAATATTGAAGTCAAAAACAACTCTAATAAAGTAAAAAACCAACTATGTAACAACAAATTGAAGTAATAGGTACTTGAAAACAATCGATGCAACACCGTCTCGCCGCACGCAGTACCTACGCACTACGCGCAAATCAGTTGAATGTTGATCGAGTATACCTACAGCTAGTATTTAGTAGTTCAGTTAGTAGTTTGTCGATTGTTATTCGAATAATCGTCGCGAGGAACTACTAAATCGACAATCGAATCCGCAATGGCACAATTTTCGATTCAGTCGATTGTTTTTTTTTGCAACAATCGCCCATCGCTAACTAACACATATATATCCCGTACGAATAAACGTATTATTTTTCAAACAGGAATTGATTGTATAGATAGATCATATTAACCAACGTAATTAAAGGTTTCGATCTACTATTTCACTTGATCCCTGCGGCTAGGGCGCGTCCGGCCGGGCCGGCTACCACCTCTTGTGTGGTCCACGGCGACAACTATCGCCTTGTGTTTAGAAACGTCGAGTCATACTCCTGTGTTCGGTCAAAAATTAGGAAGATATGAAACTTTCCTTTAAGCTTTTAGCTGTGTCTGAGGTATTTAGCATTTCAGTCCGAAGGGTTAGATATTGATGCGACCTCAAGATTTAAAATGGATAGTTACTAACAACAGCCAAAACGTTTACGATCCACTATTAAAGTTTATACAATCACTAGCTGACCCAACGAACTTCGTATCGCCTATTTTTATTTTTGTTTAATAAAAGTAGCCTATGTTACTCCTTGTTACATCAGCTACCTGCCAGTGAAAGTCCCGTCAAAGTCGGTCCAGCCATTTCAGAGATTAGCCGGAACAAACAGACAGACAGACAGACAGACAAAAATTGTAAAAAATGTTGTTTTGGTATAATTATGTACCGTGTATAAATCCAAATTCACTTAGTAAAAAGCGGTTATTTTAATATTACAAACAGACACTCCAATTTTATTTATTTGTATATAGATGTATAGATAATATAGGTCTACTAGCTAAACACTTAGGTATTACAACCCATATAAAATAGCTAACAATCAATTAGTCATCAGGTAGCAATATTTTCAAAAAACACACAATGAATCATCTGGTGAGAACAGCAGGAAGCCACTGATATGAAAAGGTGACTCTTCAAAGGTCGATCGTTGGATGATGGATGATGACATAAAAACTTATGGAATCGTTCTTGCTTTATTAAATTGGTATTGTAAATCCGGCATGCAATCCATCTGGGGTTAACGGCTCCTGATATCCATGGACACTTGGTACCAGTTTTAAACTACTGTTTCTACTCTAGAATACCGTCTTTGAGAATACTCAACGAATTTGAAGGGCCATCTTAATTGATCTCCGCTGCCCATAGGCATCCTTCCTTAACATCGGATTTCACGCATTGATCGTTAGTAACAAACGCTCACATATACGACAAAGGAAATTCAACTGTGCAGAGAGAGATGAAACCCAGTAAAACAAACTCGCAAGCTCGAGTCGTGTGGCCTCTATCGTATGATCGTGGCTCGCACATTGCTCCATGCTCCATTCACATATCGCATTACATAGATGAGAGTCGTGGTTTATGACGCCTGCGCCGGAGCCTGTGTCGTTCAGCGCGATACAATTATCGTGCGTTCTCTACGTGTGGAGTGGAGTGGACTATTGTCAGCTTTTCACATGCTAGAAATTAATGTATTAAATTTATAATCACAGATAATCATAATTACACAATTTGTTTATTGTTGATGACGTTTGAAAAATCAAAAGAAACGTTCTTCAATAGATTGAGGTACACAAAATCTTTGGCTTGTAGAGAAAGCGAATTATCCTTTTTTCAAGTTAAACCTGATCGACGTTAATAACTTACGTTAATCATTTTTGAAATCCTTGTATGGCTTCTTTGTGTTGAGTTAAACAATAGTTAAGTATAAGTTCAACTTTACACTAGTTACTGCACTTATTACTGCACTGCAAAAATATTTTTGTATTTGCTTTTGAATTATGATAGGGTACCTAATAGAGTTTTAATTACTACCTGCAACATAAAAAGATAAACATAAGGTTTCATAAAATCAAACCATCAGAGAAGTAACAAAATTGAGTAAACATCTCTTGCAAAAATTAACGGCGATTTACAAACTATTTTCTCCTTTTAACAAGGAGTCGTTGTAAGTGCTGCAATTTATCCGACGAAAAATCAATTTTCACTCGCTATTTTTTTTCGGTGAATTCCGACGCAATAATTCTCGCGCACGTCGTTTGTGCCAATAAACAATAAACAACAATTTTCCCATACAGGGCCGGGGCACTGATAAAACTCGTAAACTACCTTATACTTTAGTCAATAAGCGTGTAATTCGATTGAAGTGCGCTCAAATGGACGTATCTTTCTCTTCATGGTGGTACTTTCGACCCCCAAAAGTGTTTACTCTTGCCCAGGTCCGTGTTACGTAGCACCAGAGATGATGTTTGTTCGTTTTGACGTTCGGTTTATTTTGTTGACCGTGTAACTAGTTAGCGAAGTGGGTATTAGCGGTCTCGGTCTTTTTGGCTCGCGTCTAATTGTAGGTTCTCGACGCCTCGTGTAAACGCTACGCTTGCGCGTAGGGCTGCCTGTGCATTGATAAAATAATACATATTTTTTTATAACTTCAATGTTTTTCTTCATTCATACTTTGCAGAAGTTGTGTAAAGCGATCGTGTTCTTAGTTGTTTGTTACTGTAATAGTATAATTATTGTTCATAATGATACAGACAGACACTCATATAAGTAAGATTTTAAAAGGCTTTTTGAAGTGAAATTTCGGGCTGCCAGTTTCGATTACGTTCGTTCGATAGAAGTTTTTTAACCTTTGTCAAAAGTTTAAAACTCATTAATAGTAACTGATTGAGACGTGAATAGTTCTTGGCTTGTTTTCTTAAGGGTAAGAGAGGCTTAGTTTCAATCGAAATAAAGTTTAAAATATTATTTAAAGTTACTTGTAGAAAACAATGAGCCGCAATTTATATTTAATACAAAATGAACTACAAAAGAATCACCAGTTAAATTGAGGACAACCATTAGCCTATTGACAAAACTGAATTTATGTTTCGACTAATATTAATAAAATTAATCGTTTGGGCGTTTTATTGATTCGTAGGCGTCGACACGGCGATGATGCCTAATAACAACACGTGTACATTAATTCGGTCCGTGTTTGTTGGCACCCTGGCTGCGGCCGCGAGGGGGCGTGCTCGGTAATCTGTCGGCGCGGTGTGTGGCGGCCCTAAGTCATCGGTGAGGGGCTGAGGGCTGAGCGCGACCGATCAGCCAGACAGTTGACTTTACGTTCTCTATTGTTTATAATAATGGTTATCAGTTATAACAGTACTTGCGGTGCATCGAGGATGGGAGCGTTTTGTGCATCAGCGATTTTTTATATTTTAATAAGAAATAGAATAATTTGCAGTAATTATAGACTAGCCACTAGACCCTCCCTCATAGGACGAAAAAAAACAGTAACGTCCTGGGCAAAGTGTACATGCTTGTATTAAAAATGGATTTTTTAAATAAATAAAAGTTCACGTTCACACTTACAACCACCCCGTATTAGGATTCCTTGTGTTGCACAACCACGTCCCGAGAACAGACATTTCTGTGACATCACTAACTTTCATGTCATTATTGTGGTCTTCAACAATATGATATTTTAAAACCTATCCGACAAAACAAGACAAGAGCAGAGTTTGCTATCATTTTCATTCACTAGTGAAACGGGTGACTGATAGAGGAAAATTTATATTATTATGATATGAACGATTCCTTCTATGGAATGCTTGTTAGTCAGTTTCCACTGTTGTTATTAGGTGTTATCATCAGACAATAGCTGTTAAGCTCTTTACAATGTTTTATGTGACCCAAAAATTTCCAGTAGGCTGGTTGACCTCAAAGCCCTTTACGAACTTTTTCTGGACCAGCGTAATCAAAAATGTTCCGAGTCTTGGGAACACTGGACTATATTTTTAAGTTTACAGTTGTTTTTAAATCGTAAGAAGACCTTGTACATTTATTGTTTTTAGATTCCTTAAAAAAGGTATGCTAATTTTTGATGTACGCCATTATTTTCGCTTTGGTAGTTATACTCAGTTAATGTGACACCAACCAACTCAAGTGAAGGATTTAGGCGCAAAATGTCCCATTCGCACAATGTCCGATCGTCTTATTCGCAGAATGTCATATTCGCAAAATGTCCTATTCTCAGAATGTCCTTTTCTCAAAATTATTTCTTATTATTATTAATTTCCCAAAATTCTTAGAAAGTCCCAATTCGCAAAATGTCCTATTGAAGGTCTGTGGCCGATGCTGTGTGTGTGTGTGTGAGTCGTGAGGGGCGGGCGCGGTAATCTGTCGGCGCGGTGTGCGGCGGCCCTAACTCGCGCTGTCGGCACCGAGCGGCCGCCGAGCGCTGAGTGATGAGTGATGCCCCGCCGCAGTTGTTCACTCTCCGCCATTTTTAATTTGTCTACCTTCCACGGCTCAGCTAATTTACTGTTCACTCGGACTTGGCGTAATCAGTTCCAGTTTATTCTTGTATTTACAGACGATCGCTGTCTAAGTTGGTTTCGAAGTTAAGTCCTCCGATCATTTCCCTTTGTTTTACTTAGATATGTTTCTAACTATCTAAACAGGATTTTCTTCGAAAGATTTAGTGCGTTAGTTGCCACCTTATGGAGGCCGTACACGATCAAGTGTACTTGTCAAGTTTGCATTTTGACTTGTCTTTGCAGTTTGACTTGAAGTGGCATCCAGTGTGCATGAGATAGCTATATGGCCAGATAGCTATACCCTGGCCATACACGATCAAGTATACAGGATGCCGCGTCAAGTCCACTGCAAACATGACAAGTATACCTACTTGAACTCGGAAGTCAGTGCACTATTTAACAAGTAGTAAAAAGATTAAATGCGAGTTTGTATGGATGTTTCTCTTTCACACAAAACTACTGAAATTTTGCACACAGCTAGACCATTATCTGGAATAGGATGCAGAGTGCTTATTATCCCGGAAAACGCGGGCGAAGCCGCGGGTAGTGCGCTAGTAAATATTAATACATATATGAATATCTATCGCCCCCACTCAGAGTCACTAACGATTACTTAAACCCTCCTTAGTACAGAATTTGTATGGTGATTGTTTACTAAGGAGCGATTAAAATAACCACTAGTGACTCTGAGTTGGGGCGTTAAGTGTATTGAGCACTGCTTACTCAGTACAATAAATATAAATAACGCTTCACACTCATAGCCCCACACTAGGATTCCCTGTGCCGTGGGTGCCATGGACAACATACTAGACAAGGACATTCACACCCAGACCGAGAACAGAAATTCAAACTCATCATTCAAATTTCCGCCTCGCTGGGAATCGAACCCAGGACCCTCGGTGCGGCGATCCGGCATGGTAACCATTGCGCCACACGGGTCGTCGATATGATACGTATACCGCTGTCGTTGTTTACTTAGCGGCTTGTAGGCTCGGCGCCGCGACGGGATCCAGCCTCGCGGCGTAATTGATTATTTTGCGGCCTCGTAATGGGCACTGGACGAAGTACCTATACATTTTGTCCGGGCTGAAGAAATTAGAAAAGTTCTTAATGTTTGGTTATGATGTGCAATATAAAATAAACTTGTAATGGCCAGTAATGGCCCACACTTTACTTTGGATTTCATATAGACTAAGGTTTTTTAATAAAATATAGCCGATGTTACTCAGAAAGAATAATGTTTCTACTGCTGAAAGACTTTTCAAACTCGGATCAGTTTTAGATTTTTTTTTGGGTGTTAAAAATTACTTTGCTCTTTATAATATTATGAGGGTAGATAAATGATTTATGAAATGGTAATTTACTCAAAAGATTTAAGTTACGTAAAAAAACGTCATGGCATCGATCAATGAAGACTTAAATTTCATTAACCCTCGATTCGTGGTCGTAATACCTAGAGGCTTCTTTCTGAGTTGTTCTCACAGCATCATAACATACGGAAATAAAAATATGGACAGAAGGAGTTTTCTTCCACGTCCTCGTTGCAAACAAGTCTGTTGTCAAAATCCTCGCCGCCCAATCGAGAATTACCTGCCGTTGACTTGACTTCGTACACTGAACCTTCACCGATACTCAGAATAGATACGTCAACGGTACCCCCTCCCATATCGTACATCACAACATTTTTGTCTCCTTCAACGTCCTTCTCAAAGCCGTAAGCGAGTGCTGCAGCCGTGGGTTCGTTGATGATTCTCAGAATGTTCAAGCCGGCAACAGGTCAGACTTCTCCACCTTGTCTGTCCTGTTGCCCGTTGCCATAGGCATTGGCATTTAGAATTATGAATCCCTAAAAACTTTGAAATACATAATGAATACCAACAAAAAAAAATTAAACGTTTTAGCAAAACAAGATGTCGTTAGCATACGGAGGGAATTAAACCTGCGCGGGCGCACTGCAGGCGGCTAGCTGTAATTGTTGCGACCCGGGGTGCTTGTTTGTCTTTTAGCTTTTTTACTTGTTTCACTGCAAACATACTAGGTAAGACAGGCAAGTCAGGTAAAAATATTATTAACTTACTGCGAATTAAGATAACTACTACCTCTTGTGTAGTTGAGTGCTTAGGTATCCTATTTCAAATTACCTACATATATTGACGACCCTGTAGCCTAGTTGGTAACGACCCTGCCTGCGAAGCGAATGGTCCCGGGTTCAATTCCCGGCCGGGGTAGATATTTTATGTGACAGATAAATATTTGTACTCGGGTCATGGGTGTTATTGTGATGTGTTGTATCGTCCATGCCACCCGTGACACAGGTAAAAACCTACTACGGGGGTATGAGTGTTTATTTATTTATTTATATTAAAAATAATCCATTACAGTGATATTATAGTTTAGGTTTTTCTTTTAACTACGTGTCACCTTGTCCCCATAATTTACATTCCAGTGTACAGAGTACAGACATAATCACAAGAGTGATCCTCTATAAATTACCGTGCAGAGTCGGTATTCGAGTATTTTCTTATTTATTGATTGCGTTCACTATAGTGTAGATTGCAGAAAGACAGCTAAATAATGTCCAATTGAAAATTACCGCCACGTTGATAACGACGCTTTTAAGCGCCAACGTCTCCACTTAGTCAACGGGGCCCGTATCAATAATATACGAAGTACACTTATCAAGACGATAGTACTTGAAAATGTTTGCAACGCAAATTGCGGCTCTACATCTTTAACAAGCCACGCTGTTATGATCCGTATTACAATGATGTAAGGACGTAAATGTCTTGTTGTTAGTGAGTGTGGTATGTGTACTTATGTGGGGACACGTTCGGGGTTGTTTATTCGAGTTATTAGCGGGTTATCGTTTGAAGAGCCCGAAACATGTTGCCTCGGCCCGCGAAATGCGCTTGCGGTGTGGATGAATATTTGACGGGCTTACATGAAGCTCGAAGTTCAGGTATATTTAATACGAGAATCCGCCCTCGCTTTTCTTCGGTTGTCTATATTTTTTTACACCTTGGGTTACATTATTGGAGTTTTATCAAGGATCCCTAATTTTTTTGAAAATATAATTAGCCTATGTGACCCGGGGATAGTGTAGCTTCCCGACAATGCAAGAATTTTTCAAATCGGTTCAGTAGTTTCGGAGCCTATTCAATGCAAACAAACAATCAAATCTTTCCTCTTTATAATATTAGTATAATTTCCTTTTTCCAAGCCTTAGAAAATCACTTTACTTTTTAAATAAATAATTGGATAAAATAACTGTTGCATTAGTTAGAGCTAAGCTCTATATAATCATAAGAAAAAATGACTCCTTGGAAGTTACTTTTACTAATTACGCTTTTGATGCGTAGTTTTGATTTTAAAATTGTGAAAAATTTGTATAACGTAAAACTATGTCGTTGTGTGTATGTATAACATTGTGTTAAAAACTTTCTTGTAGTACCTACCCGAAACTGAAAAAAAAATAAGTTATTGCGATTTCGTCCCTTGTCCCATCTCTATCTATTATGAACAGATTTTTAATGTAAAAAAGCAAAGTGTAGGAAAAACTTCACGCATCCTTTTTTCGTAACAAGTTTTATTTTTACGTTAAATAGGGGACAAACGAGCCATCGAGCTACTGCTGGTATATGGTCATCGTCGCCCATAGTCAGTAACACCAAAGGCGCCATCGTCATCGGCTAAGGGTCAAAACACATTTATTCAGCTCCATTCGGCTTTTGTCCATAGTAAACAACGATTTTGTATGGAGATGCGTACGCATGCTTTGCTTTTCGGCGTCGATTCCGCTTTCGCGGTAAACAAGTAGAAAACGACGACAAATGTGCGCCGACGACAATTCGGCCGCGTACGACGTCGAACCAAGGAACATAATACTCTCTACGGCAGCGTATTCAGCGCCGTACGCAGCCGTTCGCATTCGCCGAGCCGAATAAGTGTAACCAAAATCATTTGGCGAAACGCGAATGGCGCCGAATAAATGTGCGTTGACCCTAAGAGAGAGGAACGAAAATAATTATTTGCAACTTGCGATATGTAAACCGGGCAATGTGTTATGCTGTTTAATGCATTGGTTCGGTTCAGCGGCGCGGCGCCCTCGGCTAGCGGCTGCGGTCTCAATAGCGTTGCTAATGAGCCGGCCGGTACATTTCAGTGTGCTTACAGTTGCAAGACAAGGCTATAATTTTCGGAGAAATTTTCTAGGATTCGGTCGGACTCGAGTCGCAGCTAGGATTTTTAATTGAACGCATCTTCAACGTGATTTCCCTTTAAAAAATTCGCCTGGCGCCTAGTACCACTACTGGCGCCTGTTACTTTTAAAAGTGTCCTTTTGTCGACGTGAAATCCGGGACAACCCCGGATTTCCCGGCCATCTGGCAACCCTAGGTGTGCTCTGTCTATGGAAACACGCCCACGCCGATAACGTTACGTTGGTGACGAATTTATCGCTGATTGACATACTTCTGTGGCAGTTACCTGTTTGAAGGTGTGTTATCTTCATCCAGATAAAATCCTACTAGTATTATAAATGTGATAGCTTGTAAAGATGTTTGTTACTCGTTCACGCAAAAACTACTGAATGGATTTTCACGAAATTTAACACACAGATAGGACATAATTTAGAATGGGATATAGGGTACTTAATTACTGGAAAACACGGCAAATAAAAGCGCTATTTTTTTTATAATTAACTAGCTGTTGTCCGCAGCTTCACACGCAGAAATTATGCTTATCATATTTATCCAGTATTTCACCCCCTTGGGGGTTGAATTTTGAAAAATCCTTCCTAGTGGACGCGTACGTCATAAGAGGAATACATGTGCGAAATTTTAAGTTTCTAACTCAGGGTTTTTGGCCTGTGCGTTGATACATCAGTCAATCACTTTTGCCTTTTATATTTATAATAATAGGAGATAAAAGATAACAATACTATGTAGTGACATACCTTCATCATCACCAGAAGTGACGTGCATGTGTGTTCTTCTTAAAAAGGGATAACAATTTTCTCTTCACCTAATGATATTACGTGTAGATTCCTTACATCAGCTAAAACCATGTCATGGCAAGTGCAACTCTCCGTAAAATGTGTGGAAAATAATTTATAACTATTTACAACGCTAACTTATACGATTTCCTCAATTGTAGGAAACATTTGCTTACAATACAGCGTTATTTCCATATAAGTGCACACGGACAGGCGACAGCGGTAACATATTGCCGCTCAGCTGCGGGTAGTTGCGAATTTCATTGCATTTGTTCGTAAGCGAAATTAATATTATTTGCATAAGTATGCGGAATATCGATTCGTTTTGTTCAATGCACATGTCTGGACGATTGTACTTGCATGATATTTTATTTGATATTAATGTTATCGTACTATTTTGTCTTGTTTGTCAGCCATAAGTGTTATTTATGTAGAGTTATTATTGCGTTTAGTTTCACTGTGAGAGGAGACGTAGTTCCGCTGTTCAAATTGAGTAGTTCATACAACTTATATCTACAACAATCTCACAGTTAAAAGTCTTTCATAATCTTAATTTTACAAACGCACCCACACAACTTATTGGGTACGTACTGGGACACATCTCCGAAGAATTTCTGTATTGTGGAAAGTAACACGCTTAACTTAAGTGTCCCTTACAAGTAAGAACATGAAAAAATGTCACGGTCCTTTCCAAAGGAGCAGCGTTAACGTCTCTTTTAGCACACAATCACTTTTAAGGAAGTAATATAAACATTTGAAGGTATTGATTTTTAACCGACGAAAAAAAAAGGAGGAGGTTCTCAATTCGATTAGATAGATCGATGATGATACGATTTCGATGATTCTTTTTTTATTGAATATTGTATACCTTGAAGTTACTCTTGTTTAAATTTGGAAACAAAATTTTACCCCTAAAGGTACGCAAATAGGGGATGATTGATATTTCACCTACTACATTTTTACCTGGTAACTGAATCTATCACCAATATTAATTTTCATAGCAACTAAAAATTAAGAAAAAAAATACTTTTTAACTCAAATAAAACGAAAAAAAAAACTGAAAAGCGAAAAATAAAATAAATCATTTAGTATTATAAATTAAGATCCTAAATTAACTGTAAATAAATAATTTTGAGGCGGTGCCAAACCAATGAAAAAACAAACGGTGAAAAGATGTGCGCCGCGCTGCTGCTGCCATGTGCATCGCATGCCGCTGTCCTTTATGTAATTAATTTTGTTTGTTTGGCACGGTCTCAAAATTATTTATTTACAGTTAATTTAGGATCTTAATTTATAATACAATGGTTTATTTTATTTTTCGCTTTTCAGTTTTTTTTTTCGTTGGTTTTATTTTTTATTAAAAAGTAATTATATCTAATCAAAAGAGCTAAATTGTTCTGTTGCTATTCTTAAAAATTTAATCTTTTTTTTTTCAAGTGAGCATTAGCCCGATATTTTCGAAACTAAAAGTAGGAAGTGATTGAAATAAATCAAGAATATAATACGGTTTGTGTAGTAAAATATATAATATTATAACCTTGTTTATTTTGTCCCGGGCACTAGTCGAACCTAAGTACTCTTCACTCGTGTGTTCGGCCACCAACAAACCTTCTTAAAATCGTAGGTAAAAAGTAGGTACATATAGTTTTTTGTATCACTTCTGATGAAAATGATTAAAAATATTTTAGTGCGATTACGATTTATAAACGTAATGATTATGTTTACCGAAGTGAAGCGAGAACGGGTTACTTGTTTGAATACGAGCAAGACTATCACGTTTCGGCCAGGCTAGCAGCGGCTAGTCGGCTAGGCTATCTCTGGCTAAATACTAAATTGATTCTAATTTCTGCCATGTGGTGTCGCGTGCGAGGCAGTATCCAGTCGAAATTGATGGCCGCCCGATGACTTAGCTCTAAGCGCCTCAATAAACTGTGTTTGTTTATGAACGCTTCATTGTAAATATTAGCTAAGGACGGATTTATTTAACATTTCCGATACCTAGTTTAACATTCCAGTTTGTACTAAAAGTATTGTACAATGTAATTAATACATGCTATCTGTATTTTATATAAGCATCAACTCTAAAATTACTTGAAAACAGTAAATAGGTAATCTATCTATTAAATTGTTTACGAAATATTGATTCGTGTATTTGACAGCTAGTATCAAATTATATACTTAGTATACATATTTACTATACATAACGTATATCAATTCGTTAAGAACTGGCCTTATATAATTACGTTTTACTGTTACCTACGGACATCTTGCCAACATTATTTTTCCTGTAAATTATGTGCAAAGGTTTTCTGATATACGCATCAACGATAAAACCTTGTTTTGAATACTTATCAAATAATAATGTAACCGTGTGTTACGGACATACGTATACGCTTTTGATAGTAAAAAAGTTTTTGTACTCTAGTGTTTGAACGCCAAACCTGATCGGGTATCCTACTAACAGATCTGCAATAAGGTATGATATAAATATTTACACGTAAAAATATCATCAATTATTCAATCAGCTATGTAAGTAATTCTGTCACATAATTCTTATGCGTAGTGCTTCATTGAATTATTAATATGATGTGTAACATAATAATTAATAATTACAATGTCGTTTAAAAGTAACGATGTAATGCAAAAAATCAAATTTCTAATAATTAAAACGTCACTCAGTAAGAGCACTACCACAGTATCTAACCAAGATGGCACATATTGCAAAAAAGAGAAGATTGCCATGAATATTAACCATTCAATTACTATCGCAATGCGAAATTTTATTATGAAATTATGCGATGGCGGCCGTATATCAAGATGTAATCTTACGTTAGTCATGTTTGTTTATTCATTACCTTCGTTATAATAGATTTAAAGCGGTTTTTGTACCGCGACGCGGTTTTTGTGCGGTAAAGGTGTGCATTGTTTTTGTGGCCGCCGATGTATGCGGAGTGCGGCCATGCAATCCGCGGGTGTACGAACCATTTTAAATAATTATGTAGATTGTTATCTTTTAAATTTAATCTTATCATAAATATATTCAGTGTATACTGGTTAAGTGGTTACTTAGTTTACTAAATTCTTTGACGTTGGTGATAGCTAGATAGATAGATGATACCTAGATATTACCAAAAAAATAAACTTAATTTAAAATAAGTATCATATTACCATCCATCCATCCATCCATCAGCCCTTAGAGGTCCACTGCTGGACATAGGCCTCCTCTAACTTGCGCCACTCTGACCGGTCCTGAGCCTTCTGAATCCAGCGGATGCCCGCTGTCTTCTTCAGGTCGTCAGTCCACCTGGTCGGGGGGCGTCCTATGCTCCTTTTTCCGAGACGTGGGCGCCATTCGAGTTACCCTTGTTCGTCTACGGATCTCCTCATTTCTGATGCGATCACGTAGAGAAATACCGAGCATAGCCCTCTCCATAGCCCGCTGCGCAACTCTGAGCTTGTGGATCAGGCCAATAGTAAAGCACCACGTCTCGGATCCGTATGTCATCACTGGCAACACACACTGCTCGAACACCTTCGACTTCAGGCACTGAGGTAGTGTTTTGGACGACAAGATATGACGCAGTTTCCCGAACGCAGCCCATCCGAGTTGGATTCTACGAGTGACTTCTTTCTCGAAGTTGGACTTACCCATCTGGATCACTTGTCCCAGGTAATTGTATTCGTCTACAACTTCAAGAGCAGCGCCGTCAACAACAACCGGTACGGGTGTGACATGGACATTCGACATGATTTTCGTCTTGTCCATGTTCATCTTAAGACCCACCCGTTGTGAGGCGCTGTTCAAGTCCCCGAGCATTGTACCAAGTTCTTCCAGGGAACCCGCCAGGATGACTATATCATCGGCATATCGCAAGTGTGTGATGTATTCGCCATTGATGTTAATGCCACGTCGTTTCCACTCCATCAGCTTGAACACGTCTTCCAACGCAGCGGTGAACAGCTTTGGGGATATGACATCCCCTTGCCTGACACCTCTCTGCAGTTGGATGGGGTTCGTTGCTGTGTCGTGTACTCTGACGGACATGGTGGCAGATGAGTACAAACACTTCAACACCTCGATATACCGGTAGTCGACCCGGCACCGCTGGAGAGAATTTAGTACCGCCCAGGTCTCGATAGAATCAAAGGCTTTCTCATAGTCCACATAGGCAACACACAATGGCAGATTATACTCCTCGGTCTTTTGTATAATCTGCCGCAGTGTGTGTATATGGTCTATGGTGCTGTAGCCTTTTCGGAATCCTGCTTGTTCGGGAGGCTGGAAGTCGTCAAGCCTGCGTGCAATGCGATTTGTGAGCACCCTCGAAAACAGCTTATAAACGTGGCTCAGGAGTGCGATGGGCCTGTAGTTCTTCAAAAGGGCTTTATCGCCCTTCTTGAAGAACAGCGTCACCACACTTCTGCCCCACGCTTCCGGGGTAGTTCCAGTGTTAATGACGGAATCGAACAGTTTTTGGAGCGCCACTAGAAGGGGTTTTCCTCCAGCTCTTAGAAGCTCGGTTGTGATTCCGTCATCTCCCGGTGCCTTGTTGTTTTTAAGCTGTTTGAGAGCCTCTCTAATCTCATACAGGCTGACGTCCGGGATATCCTCTGTGTAGTGTCGGGTCAGTTTAGCTCTCTTATCGCTCTCCTCGCTAGGAGGTGGAGCTTGAGAGGAGGCATATAACCGTCCGTAGTATCTCTCAGTCTCTCTCAGAACTTCCGGTTTCGACGAAACCATGGTGCCGGACTCGGTCTTCAACCTCGTAAGCTGACTTTGCCCAATAGACAGATCTCTGGCGAACACTTTGGAGCCCTGGTTTCGCTCAATTGTGTTTTTTACACGATTTGCGTTGTGTTTTCGCAAATCGCGTCGCCTGCACTTGGAGATCTGCTCATTGAGCCGTCGGTATTCCCTCATGGAGGTTGGAGACTGCACACATAGTTCTCGTCGATCCCTCATAAGACCGAGAGTTTGTTCTGAGAGAACCTGAGATCTACCACTAGGGTGGGTCTTGAAATACTTCGACCCTACCTCGTGGACAGTTGTTACCATCCTGGTGTTAAACTCGTCCACTGACGTGCACGATTCTAGGCACGCAAAACGGTTTTTCAGCTCAAGTTGAAAGTTCTCGGATCCCTGGATTTGGACGGATGTCGGGCGAAGCGTAGACTTCATCAGGCGTGACCGTTCCAGCTTCAGGTCGATATTTAATGTGCCTCTCACAAGACGGTGATCGCTTCCGGTTTTGAACCTGCTGATCACAGAGACATCATTAAATATGTGCCGTTTGTCTGCCAGAATGAAGTCTATCTCGCTTTTCGTGGAACCATCAGGACTTATCCAAGTCCACTTCCGTTGTGGCTTCTTTCTGAAGAAGGAGTTCATCATGAAGAGATCTTCCTTCTCCAAAAAGTTGGCCAGCAAGTGTCCTCGGTGGTTCCGTCGCCCAATTCCGTAGGGACCCACTTTCCTCTCGGCGCCGCTTTGCGTGCCCAACTTCGCGTTGAAGTCCCCCATCACAACATTGAAGTGAGCCTTAGAGGTATGTATGGCTCTACTTATGTCTTCATACATAACCTCAACCTCATCGTCGGGATGTGTCGAAGTCGGCGCATATACCTGTACAACCTTCAACGAATACCGTTTGGATATTCTGAGTGTAAGGTACGCTACCCTGGCCGACACGCTCCCGACTTGCACAATGTTGTTGACGAGGGACTTGTGAACGAGAAACCCGACACCACCTTGGGACAGATGTTCGCCCTCCCGGTGATAGAACAAGTTTCCGGATTTGAGTATTATCGTGTCCTCCCCCTGTCTTCGGACTTCAGATAAACCCACAATACTCCAGTTTAACTTGTCTATCTCTTCTTCCAGCTCTTTTACCTTGTCGTCGGTCCTCAATGTCCTGGTGTTGTATGTTGCCAGGTGCAGAAGTCGTCGTTTGGATTGGTAGCCCGATCTCTGCCGGCGATTCTTAGCACCCCCTGCCCCGCCGTTACCATAGCCGCTACCGTAACTAGGAATAGCGGGGCTGCCGGGGACTGGGGGCCGAGGCTTGTTCGTGACTTGCATGCGGGGGTTTTAGCCGGTAGTCACCACGCTTGGCTAGTGCGTGTTGGTGACCGCAGGTGACCTGACTGGTATTCGTCACGCACAGGAAGATGCTGCTGCCCATCTTCCTGGATTTGTCCTAATAGTCGCCTTTTACGACATCCCAGGAAGAACGGGAGTGGTGCTATTCTACAAAGTGAACCCGGACACCACACGGGGCAATCATATTACATATCATATTACAGTTGACTCATATTTATTAATTATTCGTTATAGAATTATGTATCAGTACTTAAATTTTGTTCATGGTTTTGTTTTTATTTTTTAATAGCGGAAACTGCCTCAAGGACTAGGTATAGAATAGAGCGTTATTTCCATCCGAAAAATAATTTGAGTTACTCTCAAGTCGCGTCTAAAGAAGTTTTACTTCAATAATAATAATTATTATTTCCATCTGCGTTCAATTGCATATTTGTGTTATACATAGGTCAGAGATTTGTTAGTTTTTTGCGAATGAGTAGTTGCTGTTGGCCCTAGTGGTATTTACAGCTTGACGTGGACAGCTGGGCGAGCCTGGAGAGGACATATGCCGAGGACAGAGGCCGAGAAGACATTAAAGTAATACCTCCACACCTCGAGAAATAGGGTTCGGACCTCGTCTTAGGACTTCGCCTGTTGGAGGATATCGGGGCAGGATGGCCGCTCACGCGTTTGAGAGATGATAAACGCTAACACACTCATACCCCCGCAGTAGGTTACCTGTGTCGCGGGTGGCATGGACGACATATATGTATAACAATTACACTCATTACCCGAGTACAAATATGAAAAATAATATGTCTGAATAGAACCCGGGACCCTTCGCTTCGCAGGCAGGGTCGCTACCAACTAGGCTACAGGGTCGTCAAATTAATATTAATAGTTTTACATAATTTTATTATGTTAGTTATAAAAATGTGGCGGTCTTCATACCCTTCATGTTAAGAGTTGACAATTATGCTTTTAGTAAATTATGACATTTGACCACCCAAGAGTATGTCGCAATTACATTTTGGTAGTATTACAGTCATCAATTAAGTTGCTCTCAATTTGAACAGTAACTTAAACATTCCCTTCAACCTTTATTTCACAAGAAATAGTTGCATAATACGCTCGCATGTTTCATAGCCCCGCCATAACGAAACCCCGTGTGTCTGGGTAGAAAGGGGAATGATTGACCGCTTCCTCCTCGCGAACGGTCGCGCTCTGATTTATAAGAGAACCCTTTGTTTTATGCACGCCTGGTGCTGGCCCCGAGTTATTATTTGTTTTAGCTCATTAATTTGTTTGAAATTGCTTCATTACCAATTGTTAATAGTTTGCTTTTATAAAAAAAAAAAAAACAAATAACCGACGATGCATAAAATACATAATACATAAATACTGCTCTACATACACATTTTTATTGCAATCTGCGCACTTCTTACGGATGTTCGATGTTTTCTATGTTGTTTCACACATTAACACTTGAAAATAATTCTTCACACAACATTACCTTCAAAATGATGAGATTGCTCACCTTCTAATTGGTAGTTGTTAGTGTAGTTAGTTAGTTATAAATCTAGATTCGAGCTTTCGACTGGTCGATAGTTAAAAATAAAACAAAACTACGGTTGGTTCAAACGCGATTCTCGCTACCGTTCTTTTCAGAAACCAGTAGTTTGCGTGCCGTGGCCCGCACATTAAATACACATGAAAAAACTATTAAAACCAGAGACCAGACGGACGTTGAAATTTATCAACGTCGATATATTGTAACTGGATGGTAATTGCTAGAAACAACATTTATGAATAGCCTATCTTGACCATGTTAAATACATGAAACACGTATTTAAACATGTGACATCTAACAGGCACTATTTAATATATAATTCGAGATTCTTATACCTAACATAGAATTTTAATTACTAAAAAACATGGACTTTGTAAAGATTTTTTTACAGATTAGATCTATGGCATAAGATCCGATGACAAGACATTTATTACTCTCGTCGTATTTCATGAATGATATGATGATCTTTACATCTAACTGGCTCCTATCTCTTACTTCTTACTGGCTCATACTTCTAAGTGGATCTTACTCCTTAGTAGCTCTTACTCCTTACTGGCTCTGTTTACTCGCACTCCGAAAGTACTTTTTGTTTTCTGCTGTTAATTATTATTATTAACAATAGGTACGCAAAACGGTGTCTGCGTGCTGATCACAGTAAGATTCACCTTAAGATTTCTAGAATTAGATGCGTTTGACCAGGTATAGATGCAGAGGATTAATGAACTTGTTCTTGTTGTGTTCTTAGGTTCGCCTTTATCACGTCAGAACATTTTCTTTAAGTATCCGAGTTTGAACCGTTCGTCGTAGCGAGCCAGCACGTCGGCGACGCGCTCACCGCGGGCGCTTGTAATTGCCGCCCAATGTTTGTTTTGTTCGACCCTTAACTCTTCGCGCTGGTTCCCTCCCTTTCCTTCTTACACTCCTCACTATCCACGCCTCTCGTTCCAACGCATCGCAATGAAGCTACTTAAACTTTATTTATCACATTTAACTCTTTCGAAGTACGCTTCGA
This sequence comes from Thymelicus acteon, assembly GCA_951805285.1. Classification (NCBI taxonomy): domain Eukaryota; kingdom Metazoa; phylum Arthropoda; class Insecta; order Lepidoptera; family Hesperiidae; genus Thymelicus; species Thymelicus acteon. Next base: position 13,668,368 of record OX638234.1, read on the forward strand.
TTCGAATCGAATACCAAATATTATAGTATCGATTTTCGACTTTATTATGTTGCAGTGACAGTGATTTTTCACTTGGAATATTCGATTCGTAAAGACATTTCGGTTTTGGATTTTAGAGGCCAGAAACGTCGATATTCTCAGATTAATAGTTGGTGGTGGGTTTATATATCGTGCTTGGTATTATTGATTGTAATTATCATGGCGCCCTAAGTTAAATACCAGGCGATCACGCGATCTTATAGAAGGTCGGATTTATCGACCGCCGGCCGCCGAGAACCGGTCATGTTCATGCTTTCCTGATGATTTATAGAATGTTATTTCTACCTGATCTGATTGTTTTGGTTCAATCAGAGTTTAATCGTTCCCATTGACATGCCTATGTCCTTGCACTTCCTGTGTCGCGGTTCCAATAAACAAACACAATTAACACGTCACAAACAACACTGACCCGAAAACGAACATTTATCTGTCTCATAGATATTTGACAGTCGAGGATTGAACCTGGAACCCAAACCCGGAGCACCAAGGCCCATATTAAGGCCCATCATAAGATGTGTCGAATAAACCGCCATCTGAGTTTCATATAACGTCTAACGACATTAACAATTTCGTCATGACATTTTTAACACGTTAATTAATATTGGTCTGTCAAACATAAAGTACAGTACGAGCGAATTCGCTACGGGCAGAAAACTCAATTTTGGTGAAAGAAAATATTATAATTTACCAGCTAATACGACACTATTAATTGCTCTGTATAAATACACTTGTTCCTAAGCGATAAAGCGAAAGTGCATTTAAGTTTATGATCCCCGCGTTCTTTTTGTTCCCGATATTTGTTTCACTTAACGGAAACTGCAAAATACGAAGTTTAACTATCAATATGGATATAAATGGAAATCATTAAAAAAAAAACTAAATATTCCTACTAAAATTTAAAACACATTTTTCTTTTTACGGCGATACAATATCTGATATGATTGTCTTTATCGTTATCGCTACTTTTTACAATATAACATTGCATTAGTAAACTATTGCGGGCGAGCCCGTTCCATATTGACAAACTTTTTGTGTGTCGGCATGTCCGTCTGTCTCGCGACACGGACAGCGTGAGGTTTTGCGCTCGCAAGGAATTCGCGTTCGGAAAAAAACGCATTCCGAATTTTAGCGAATTCGCGACGCAAGCGCCTTTGATACGATAAGAAGTAGAAAAATTTTACCGGTTACCGTTTAGAGATAATAATTTTATTCTAGTTGCCTTATACTAAGTTTCTGTATGCATTAACCTAAACAATTATTTTAATCTGAGGTCCATTGTAAACAAATTTTGTAAATAGTAAATAAGTAAAGGACATTAAGATAATTATAAATATTACGTGAACAATTGTAATTAAAACATGAGCGTGTAAATAAGTATATTCTTTCCTCGCACAATCCATCTAATACTGGGTATAAAGTTTATGACCAAGGATATTAAAGTCTATCGCCCCAACTCAGAGCCACTATGGTTCCTTTAATCGCTCCTTAGTAAAGAATCTCCATACAAATTATGTACTAAAGAGCGATTTAAGTAACGGTTAGTGACTCTAAGTTGGGGCGTAAGTTACTTACTACCTAGTCTAAGTTAGACTATAATATCCTTGATTATGACCATAATCATTACGTGGGCAAAAGGCGAGTTGTCAATTCCGTCTTCTGTAAGAACATAAAAAAAGTTTTGCCTGCTTTTTGAAGGTCTACATTTTGTAAGTACCGTGTAAATACCAGTAGTGGTATTTTGTTTCAAAATTTACATAAATATGGTTGAACTGGGTATACCTATGAATGTAAACCTTACTGAAAGCGAACATTAATGAATTAAAACAGATATTTTAATATATATATATATATAAATTACATGTCACGTTGTTTGTCCGCGATGAACTCCTAAACTACTTAACCGATTTTAATCAAATTTGCACACCGTGTGCAGTTTGATCTAACTTGAAAGATACGATAACTTACAAGGTTTCTTAAGGCACACGGAAGGTTTTAATTTAAAAAAAAACTTTTGACAGAACGAAGTCTGTCCGGGCAGCTAGTAATTTATAAAATGCGAGTGCTAATATGATTAACTAGTTACACACAAATCAAGTCGTACATGACACGAGAATGTCAGTACGTATCAGTAATTAAAAAAATGTCTTGTGCAAGTTGTTCCGAACGGACGCATAGAATCATAATATGGTACGACGATAGGGCGAGTCTATATTGGACGACACGACACGTTACAGCTGTATAAGAAACTAGTGCTTTGCTCGCAGCGCCGCCCACATTTCCCGGGATAATAAGTAGCGTATGTCTTATTCCGGGTCATAGTCTACCTTAGACTCAGATGTGCTAAAAAGTGCCAGTTGTCCCGTCACGGAACAACTCAACGGAACTAGTGGGACAGACCCGAATTTGTCGTATACATCTATACATCTATATCTATACAAATAAATAAAATTGGAGTGTCTGTTTATAATATTAAAATAACCGCTTTTAACTAAGTGCATTTGGATTTATATACGGTACATATACCAAAACAATATTTTTTAGGTACAATGTTTGTCTGTCTGTCAGTCTGTCTGTTTGTTCCGGCTAATCTCTGAAATGGCTGGACCGATTTTGACGGGACTTTCACTGGCAGGTAGCCGATGTAACAAGGAGTAACTTAGGCTATTTTTATTTTAGAAAAAAAAAGTAGTTTGTAGGCGATACGAAGTTCGCCGGGTCAGCTAGTACAGAATACAATCATGAGATGTCGCTGTCGTCTCTGTATCGTGTCGCTTAGTGAAGAAGCGGCCAAACGATTCGCACCGCATCACGCCAACATGCGCACATCATGATTAAAACATGCGCGTTGAGAAAAACGTTGACGCATAACATGTCACATGTCGATGCGCCATCCATTCGCAGTGTTTTGTGGCGCGCAAGGTTATTGTGAGGTCGTGCAAAATGGAAATTTGTAAAGAAATTCTAATGGTGTTATGTCTGAGGGAATCTGTATTTCCCATGTATGGAATCCTACTAATATTATAAACTAGTGAAACTACAGTCACAGGCGTAGAAAAGATAGAGTTTTTACTGTGCCAAGGGTTAACACAATGCTTGCCCGACGCCATCAAACATACCTTTGTCCGTTTTTGTACAATAAAGCAAGCAAATATGTTAAAGATTTAAAAACACTTAACTACATAGATGCCAAAGCTGAAGTTACTAACTGGTTAAAAAGTCTTAATTATGAAGATACGGAGAATTTACTTGTATGAAGCACTAGGTTTAAACTCTTGCAACACACACACTATACACGCGTACTCACTCATATTATACTCACGCATATGCTCAAAACACGCACACGTACGTACACACATCCACACACACACACACACACACGCGCACACAACACACACACACACACACACACACCACACACACACCACACACACACACCACACACACACACACACACACACACACACACTCACTCACATGCAACAGATTTATTAGTAAAAATAGTTTAACTGCAATATCATTGTCTATTTTTATAAATATGTTTCAAATGTATAATTTTAGTCAAGTTATTACTTACCGGCTATACAGTTACTCAGAAGGGTTAGCAGACTCCTACAACACAAGTTTTCTTAGTGTAGGGTCTGTGCATCACATACTATATGTAATATCCGCCGCACTATTTAAAAATCAACTTACTGCATACATATAAAATGTAATATCTATGTATTTGAGAAATAAAGTTATTATTATTATTATTATATTATTATTATTTTTTTAGTGTTCTCAAACCACATTCGGATTATTTCCTTTCAAATGAAACCATTCTGATTAATTTCGGTTGGATGGTTTCAGAATCTATAAAAGACATCCAATAAGACATAATAGGATACATAATATCCCGGAAATTGCGGACAAAGCAGTGGACACAGCATTAGTAGAATATAAAGAAAAGAAAGAGAATCGAGATCATAAATTATTTCATTTTCATGTGTTAGTTCTGGGAGTATCAGAGTAATGTAACAGAGTAATGTACAGAGCATGAGAATGCTCAAAATATTAGATAGGTACCCAATGTCATTATAATCTTAAAAAACATAAAAAAAACTCCCGACAGTTTTATTTACACTAAACATAGCTAAGAACACTCTCGATTGAGTCACCTTTCAATAAAAAAAAAAACTAAGTAGATCAAAATCTTTTCATCCGTTTGGGAACTACAATGCTACAGAAAGACATACAGACGTACAGATCCACGGACACGTCAAACTTATAACACCCCTCTTTTTGGCGGGTGTTAAAAATAATAGAACTAATAAGTCTTCAGCACAAGAGAAAGAGACCATAGTTTTTATCCTGACCTTTATTTAGTTATTTTATAGTTATGTTGTTAAGTAATATTTAATTTCAAATTACTTCGGGTCGTGGTCAATTTCAGTAGTTGTGCTGTTGCAAGGAGGCTTAACACCAGGTGGTCTGCTTAACTGCATACCTGTTGTCTATAATTCTTTTAACAATATCAAGCACACTTAATACTCCACACCTTTGTAGCATAAACGTTAAAACTAAACTCACAAACAACATTGTATTACCACGAAACAAAATGCCTCTGCGTCACAGGATAGATTATCATAATATACAATCAATTATGGCTTCAAGGATTTAAATTGTAACTATAATTCAATTAATAAGAACAACAAAGAACAGAGTAGCTTCATTTCGAGATTAAAACGAGGAATCTCCCGCATCTCGGAATCTTCGAATGGCCAATGAAATTTTACTGCGGCACCGGTCGCATAACTCTCCGACTAAAATCACGGTCGAATCGAAAAAAATGTAGAAATTAAAGACAAAAAGAACAGTTAGGCATGCTACACACTTATCTTCGTTTGCTACGTTATCTTGAAATCGTTCTAGTCTTTTATATGCATGTACATTTTAAAACTGTTAAATAGAGGTAGGCTACTTAATCCTTGTATATTTGCAAAATTGTTATGGATGAATTTATTGTTTCATGTGGTAAAATGATAATTTTCAATGAAAGCATTTTTAGAAAACAGACATACGTAGAGATATACATTTTTTTTCCTTTTAATTTGAGCAAGTATACAAAAAATATATATCTACCTAACACGAAACGCACATTAAAATTAGATGATAAATTGCTGTTAGTTTAAATTTCATGAATTTATTTGTTGCAACTTGCACAGTGCTTGAACTGAGCTAACATTTAGTACAAATTTCGAGCCAAATCCGTCCGTTTTACCTGACAGTGTGTAAGCGGCCTTATCGCGTTCTCATCGAAGAATTTCCCGAGCGTGGACGGCACGGAATTAAAACATTGCATTTTTACTCACGGAGCAGTTAGCGATGGTATCTCGCCGGCGCGTCCACGATTTATTTAACGTGTTACGAGTTTGTTTATACCGAGTACCGACGCCGGCGTTGAGCGTTGTACTCGGTCGGTGTCGGTACCAGTTCAGTGGCGATGGAGGCCGATATGCCGATTCAAAGGCATAACGTCTATGAACGTTCGCGATGAATTTTTTGGATGCATATGATCAATATTTATTTTGAATCATTCTCAGTTTTAAAAGTTGCAATCATTAGGTACAACTACGAACTATTTGCTTGCTTTCCATAATACTGTTCAAATTATAACACGTTCTTCACAATTAAGTACTTTACCTGCCAAATGAATAATAACGCCATTTAACTTTGCAGTAATACTGCTAGCCGGCTGAATATTCCCAACGAACATTCCCATTCCTAGCATTTCCTTTTCTCGATCCACGCCATTGCGTTTTCTTTTACCCGACACCCATATCTTTCCGTTCTTGGACAAAATCTCTATTAAGAAACGAGACCACATCTAAAGTCCAATTTTAGTAGACGTCGCGTCGTATAAGGGTCTACGTAGTGACAAAACAACTTTTTACGTGTAGCTGGATTGGCGCGGCATAACATCGCGGCTCGCGAGTGGTCGCGGTAAAAACAAGACGCACTCTGTAATCGCTTCATCCTCAAATGATGTTAAGGTGCTGCTGCAATTAGAATGGATTAAATAGATTAATTTATTGGAAATATAAAGTTTAGTTCGGAAAGTTTGAAACAATGAACCGTGTGTTATTGTGACTAAAGGATTGGCTTTGTTTTGTAATTTTTAGCTAGCAGGAGGAAGAGAATGAGAAGCTCACTCTATCTTAAATGGCCACTGCACGCACTGAAGCTAGTGGAAGGAAATCGAATCCATGATCAAAGAAACTAAATCTTTGCACGATATTAAATTAGGCAGTAAAAGAAATTACTAAATGGCAATGAAAATACTAAAGGCATCTGTCGTTATTAAGTTTATTAATTTCAAGTGAGGGACACTAAATCCTTGTGAAATAAAAAACGAAACTTTCCTACTATTATATTATATTTCAAAAATCGTAAAATATCTGCCGTCATATAGATTCCCAAGAATTACATTTAGAGGTGCTATCATATTTCAAATTCCTTCATTTGGTAGCTATAGTCACCGCGAACTAAGAAACCCAATTTGTCGTTTGCCATCACAGTGACACTAGAGATGTACAAAAAAATCGGTTCACGAAAGAAACCAATTTTTACAACAAATCGATTATCTTCTAATCGATTCGATAATTAAATTTTAAACTAAAAACCGTAATATTTAGGTACCTAGTTACCTACCTACTACCTCTATTGAGCTATCTCGTACCGCGTATTGTCAATATGTACCTATTTACGACTTCAATAAAATATTATTTTATCCATTCGCCCATAAACATCAACAACATCAAAAGCATCACTGGTGCGTTGCCGGCCAAGAAAGAGAAGAAAAACAAAGAAAGATAGATCATGATAGAATGAAAGTCCCGCTCAGTTTCATAATAATATTTTGACATAATATTATAATATTATGAGCGTCAGGAAAAAACTACAGTGAAAAAATTCTTGCTTATTTCGTTAGACACATTCATGTATACATAATTATTATTTTGTTGAAAAAAAAATGTTTACCGCAACCTTAAATAAATAATTACATAATAATATAACATATTATATGCGGATACTGTCCATGGATGGCGAAGTGCCCATACATAATGGAAAATGTCCTTTGTTAGCATCCAATTCGTCGTGTATTATTGGGTACCTAATTTTAAATTCAAATGCAAACAAATAATTTTTAACAATGTAATTAAATTAATCAATTTTCATTTTTAAATTTCGATGATAGCAGTGTATCGATTATGTTTGGTTTTATAAACGGTTTCAAGCCGTCACATCACCCTACGTCAGATTAGATTTAGGCTTCTTCATATAAGATTGTTTCGACGTCATATATTTTTATTAAATTTTGCACAAATTATGATGTGATAGGATTTTTACTAGATTTTAACGTATAATATGATTTATAATCAACGCCAATGAAAATGAGTAGGGATTTTTAACAAATTTTGGCAAAATCCTTTGTCCGTAATTATTCAAATATTCATGTCAAGTAAATGAATATTTCATTCCGCTCAAAGACACCCATACAAGGTTAGTTCATATTAATAAATAGCAGCTATCATTATGGGCATCTTAGCTAATTTTGACATAGATTTCAAGTGATTTCAAATCACAGTTTATGGGTTTTAAATTTAAATTCATGTTCTTAATGTCAACTGTATAAACTCAAACGTGACAGCCCTTACGTCGTCCAGTCCTTCCGTAGCTCCCATTAAAATACCATCGCAACGAAACGAGAGCGAAGTTTAAATGCTTTGCGTTCGACGGCTTTGGCCCAGCCGAAATAGTCGAATTAAATGCGAAATTCGAGCAAAAACAACTTTGCCAGCCTCCTGAATGGGAGATAAGCCCATAGTGCTGCCACTCACAGGGCCCTGACTCGCTCTTAAAGACTTCAACGTCAAAACTAACTAACCCACCAATCACAATTCTCTGGCGTGCTATCGAAGAACGCATATTACTATCTAATTAACGTTTATATAATGATTAAAAAATATATAACTAAGGAATGCTTATGGATACTACATGATCGTCTTCTACTTCTTCGTTTCACTTTTTTTCATTCTGTAATAAGATTTTTGCTTATGTAAAATTTTGTTATCCTATCAGAATTTCAGTAAACAACACATTATGGTAATCGATCACCGTTGTCTATGGACATCCGCAACACCACAGGTATCACCGATACGTTGCCGACCATGAAAGAAGAGAGGAAACAAAAAGAACTAACCTAAGTAAAAGGGTGGTAAGGCAAGTAGCTAGCCAAGCAGGCTTCACATAAGTAGACATTACTACCAAGCGGGCCGATTTCTGTCGCCTTTCACGACACTGGAATTGGGGTCAGTATTCTAAGCCGCCCCAAGACGGGTACGAAGGTAGTAGGTACATACCAATATCTATAAGCCGCGCCATTAAAGAAACTAATCTAAAATGTTGGAAATTATCATTCCCTCTCACTTGCACGTTATTCCTGTCTTTAGCGTGTGAGTGAGGGGGTATGATAATTTCCGCCATTTTAGATTCGTTTCTTTAATGGTGAGGCTTATACAAACATTGAAGCTTAGTCTTCAAAGAATGAAAGTGCTAGAGGTTAGAGATGACCGAGTGAACGCAGTGAGGTTACGACTATTAATGTTTATTTTTGAAAGATTAATGTTTATTTTTTAATTCCATCATTTAATTTGATATTTACTACACTATTTACCATTGAGCTTGTCATGGAAATTACCATAAAAATCTTGGTAGTGTAACGGGGTCCGTTCCTACACTGGTTTCGAACTGACATCAATCCACGCTGGTCCGATTGATTTCGTATTTCAATCACGCCGATATATTATTCGGTTGCGCATCGATTTATTTATCGTGACGATAAATCATCGCGTAGATCATTACCGACAATAATTTATAGTAGGCAGTGCGTGCGCGGGCGCATCGCGGGGGCATAAATCATAGCCATGGTGAGAGTAGATGCGCGACCGTATGTACATATCTACGGGTAGGTGTTTTTTGATGGAGATGTCATTTTTGTCTTTCGATGCGAGATTTTCCAAAGAAAGAAGCACACAGTATTTCTGGTGACCTAGTCCTGGGGCTAAGGATTGGTGCACTATTAATTTAATAAAATTCATTAACAAAAATTATTGGCCTATTTACACATGTCTGTGTAATTTTACTTTTATTAAAATGTTATGAAGTCTGCAAATAAGTTATTATTAATCAATTCAAATGATCATTCAAGGTGTCGACCACTACGATGTCATTCAAATATCTCTATTTTAGATTGTTTTAAATTTTTTAATTGATTGTTCTCTGGGCTTTTGTATTTTGCTGAAAATTCTATGAGTCATGGGTTTTTTGCTCATTTGTCTTCAATTATTATTAAAAATTATGTCGTATTAAATATACTAATCTATACTAATATATAAAGAGAAAAGATTTGATTTTTTGTTTGCATTAAATAAGCTCCGAAACTACTGAACCGATTTGAAAAATTCTTTCACTGTTGGAAAGCTACACTATCCCCTAGTAACATAGGCTATATTTAAAAAAAAATTAGGGATCCTTAATAAAACTCCAATAATGTAACCCAAGGTGTAAAAAAATAAGAAAACCGAAGCAAAGCGAGGGCGGTTACTCGTATATGTATAAAGAAGAAAGATTTGATTTTTTGTTTGCATTGAAAAAATATTTCACTGTTGGGAAGCTACACGTATTAAATAAATGTATTTACTTTATAATATTATGTTTATTATTTGCGTGAAATAGCATAGCACGTCGTGCCGTGTCGGCGAGTTTGTCGGCGGCTCAGAGGGCCGTTAACGACTGGCCGGCTGGCCGACTGGCTCGCGGACCGCGGTTTATTGATTGATAAATCAACTGCTCGGAGCGCCGCAATCATGCGCAGACGAATGAATTTCGGTGAAGGAAAATATCGTGAGGAAACCTGCACACCCGAGAGTTCTCCATAGTGTTCTCAAAGGTGTATGATGTCTGCCAATTCGCACTTGGCCAGCGTGGTAGACTGTTGTCTGTACATCTCACGTTATGGTTTGACTTTCAATGAATTTGGGTTTTGGATCTTCTTCACTTGTCTCAGCTAAATTTACTGTAATAAAGTAGGTACAAAAAGGAATAGTCGGTATGTCACTCTGTTTTCCTAGTGATCGAAAATATTAAAATGATGAAATGAAAAATGAAAAAGATGTTACTGCATCTGAAAAATTATACAATAAAAATTATTTTTCAAAGATGGTTCTATAACTCCTATAAAGCTGTTTCATTATTGGGTTGGTCTCACAGCTGTAGGTAGGTACTTAGATATCGTGAAGATATTATGAAAAAGTTGTTTTTAACTGTGGTTATATTCCAGCTAAAATATATTTCTATACTGGAGCATGACATGAACATTGTAACTACAAACTTAGGTCGAGTGTATGATTCGAAACTAGGTTCTTCTGAAGACGAAATTTCAAACCATATTATATAATATACCTACTTACAACGAACAAACTAACAAAGTCCAAATACATGACATAATTGCTAAAGTTAACAAGACATTCCCGAAGACACGAACACAAAACAGACATCACAACATTGGGGCAGCTGTAATGAAATCGGAATTAGATTAGACGCGGGGCTAATGAGCCGGACGGGTCGTGGGGCTCTCTAGCTCCACGTTATTGGGGCTCGGGGACAACTGGAGCTTGGGGTTGTAACTAGATTACATAGAGTGCATTTCTAAAGTGATTACACGGAGCCCTCGCGATGGATGATGATTTGTGAGCATCGGGAATGCGTTTTGATAACCAAACGTGAGTGGATTTAAGTCGTTTTATCGCCATTATGACAGGCCGCGGGAAATAAAACCGTTGATGATATTATGAAAAGAGCGTGTTACGTCTGTGGGAGCAACTTTTGTTTCGAAGTATTAAAAAAATTCATGCCAAAAAAATTTAACTTATAATAATGTACTATAAAATACTTTACTATAAAAGTCATGAATATTGGTAAAATCATAATAATTTCTTGTTAATTTAACCATCGAAACTATCATTAAACCATCAAAACTACCTATGATGAGTATGTGTAATATGTTTAATTAATAACTAATTGAACAGCGTAACTTAGCTCTGCTTTTATTTGTTTAATGCACTAAAATGTGACGTATAAAAGTACCTATATATTGTTGTGTTTTTGTACCAAACCAGTAAATCTTCACTGATTTAGATAAAGTATACCTTTTCTTGGATCCTAAAATGATTATCAATTTATTCTTCAATTACTATCCATCCGCGTTGCAGGAGGGTATTTCTAATTAGATTGCATTTGGAATTATTTCCGGCTCGCAGTACCCTGCGAGGACATTAGTTTTCATTTGAGGCCCTCGGCGTACTCTTATTGAATTATGCGCGCCTGGTACCACTTTATGGTCCATGATCTGATTGGAATCGACATTATTAGATTAAGTTTTGCTTATTTTGAATAAATAATTTCCATTTGATTTCTTGATTAAAAGAAACTTAATTTATGGGCGTCGTCGGTATAAAAAGGTTCATATAAGTATTTTTCTTGCGAAATAAAATTACGCAGATCTGACTGACTCTTGAGAGAGCATATATTATCCTCATTTACCAAGCCATATCAAGCAAAGCAATAAAATTCTACCACTGGGTTTATTAAGGCGTCACTGATGTGATAGTTTGCAGCATAGGCAGCGAACTGTTTTCACATATTTATTTCCCTTTTTAGTAGGTAGATTTGTTGATATTAAACTTATTTCAAATATAACGCAATATCGCAGATTGCAATGCTCGAATGGTAATGCGATAGATAATCTTATTATTTACTCTGTTGTCAACACTTTAATTTTATCGTTATAGCGTACGATACGACGCTGTACCAGAGTCCGTCGAAGCGTGCAATTGCCGACGTCGACGCGACGTCGTTGTCGGTTGTCGCCACGCGCACGCTCACCGCGGGTCCTCACGCCACACTGCACTTGACTCCGACACCGTGAAATAACACTTTATTTATACTTCGTGAAGCTTGACGAAATCGAATTGCAAAAACCAAACCCTCGCAGTTCTGTTCTGAGTGGTAAAAAAGATTTCCAATCGCCTAAGATAATTGTGTTGAATGTGGTATAAAATATGAAAACATTGTTCTTCTGTCCACGTAGACGCTATCGTCAATTGTGAATTGACGCTTGCTTGCATCTTGTGTAGGAAAAGAACGAAATCTAACCATGGACTATGATATTTAATTTACATTATAATATCATTGACCACGGAGCGGCATTTTCGCGTTTAAATATTGCCTGTACCGTTAAGTGTTTTTTTTAATCTATTTTTAGTAATAGCCTGTGTGCAGCTGTATTTCAATAGCGTTAACCTTAACCCATTGCAATAAATTTACGCAAAGATGTCTCGTAAGCCAGGTCTACGACACTTGTCGGAGTTGTCGGTTACCTCAGACCGCGTTACGACACGACGACATCCGCTAAGCTCCTAAATCCGCGGATTAGTCGACGTCGCATGATTTAATACCGCCAGCTGTCAGCGCCGAAGACGTTTGGAAAAAATCGTCACAACTAAATCACTGGCATCTTAGCAGCTGACAGCTTCGCTGAATTTGAGGTGAATAGTGATGTTTTAGAATTTTTTTGCATTTTAATTACTCGTAGGTGTGCTAATAGTGCGTTGTTGTGTGCTATTCGTAGTATGTATATGCGCGCAATGCCCATACTTAACGACAAAAACATTTTTAAATACACCTTATTCAGTAGCTAAGCTTGTGTTGGCATCACCTGTGTGACAGTAATTGAATACCAAATATGTAACTAATAATTTACATGTTATTGTCGTCTGTGTCATCTCGCAATCAATTGCAGCTGTCCTAACCACTAGATTCTTGTCGGCAAAACAAGTGATTTTTTCTGAGATTTTTTTAGTTTAGATCTAAGATCATCCTCTACACAGTCTACACAAACACTCACGCTCTGAGTATGAAATGGGTCAGGCTATAGGCCACCATCCATGTGACGATCATGATTTAATTTATTTGTGAACCTGGCTTGAAACAGATTGTCTGAAAGTACCGACAAATACTTTAATTAGTCTGTCAAGCAGGTATTTACTGTTTTATGAAATAAATTAGTATGCTCAACAAGTACAAAGCATAATACGTTGCAGAATTAGTGTTTGCTGAAACTTTAAAATAGTTTGCTGTAATTTGTTCCTTCATTCTGTGATTCATAAAATTTTCTTATTCATCAAATTTTATGTTTTACCGTCAAAATCAAGACACACAAGCGGTCCTCTAAGGATTCCTTTTGCAACCAATATAAGCTCCCAAAACTCCCAACTCAGGTCCCAAACGCTACATCAACTGTTTTGTACGCCATTGTGTCTATTGAAAACTCTATGGGAATTGGGGGAAAGAAATGCAATGGAACTAATTGTTGGGTACGTATAGGTGTGAAAGGGACGCACGGTAATTACTCGGGCGCGCACCGAGTGGGCGGGGCCGAAACGCCCTGCGGCGTAGTGATGTCACGAGGTATTTATCGATGGATTGATTGCGTCGTAACATCGTAAGTCGCCCAATTTATCGACCGGAAAGTTTGTTCGCATAGAAAGACGAACATACGGTCAACGCGATGGGAGCACGCTGGTGCATGCATTATTCAATGCAGCATATATCTAATTTTTTTACATAAAAATGTTATAATGTTGTAGTATAAAATATGTTAAAAATAAAAAGGATCTTTATCTAGAAGTCTAACGAAAATACAATACGTTAGACAAGTTATACAAAAAGGTACCTACTACGGACTACGACACATTTTTGAAGTGAAAACTTCTTTAGCATCGTTGTCATTTGGAAGTCGATGAAACGAAAAAGGGACAGTAAAAAAACAGACACATAACTTCATAAGATTTAACGTGGGAGAAAATAAGATAGGAAGCATTATACAGTGTTTCTAATGTTCGTGGTTCTTGATTTTCCAAAAAAAAATTTGAAAATTTGGGTGGGGGGTTAGGGGTGGGTCCAGTAAAGTTTATGTAATATAGGGATATTAACATTAAATAACTTTACTGATTAAACCCCCCCCCCATTTATTAATTAAAACTGATACACGTTATTAAATTAATGCCTTTATTTTTAAAGATTTCACTTCTTACCACGTGTGAATTGCACAAATTTTATTTTTTTACTACTGAATATATTTATTTTGCTAATATTAATATAATTTTGCTTTATATTTATTTTGCTAATTTTCTGTTAATTATGTTATGAAGTTCTTTCATGCACATCAATATAATATAACGTTAATATTTTGGATCTTTTATATTTACAAAAGCATTAGGTACATTTCAACTGAAAAATAGCAAGCTATTTCAAATTATAATTCTATTAAATGTTGGTGATAGATGTCATATGTGTGAGTGATAAAGTGGTCGTAAAGCTACTACGGATGCAGTTGGAAATCGAATGGTGATCGCTTGTATAAAATGTTTGAGAGCTGTAGTGCTTCAAAGGGCACATTACGCTTGTTAGCCTATGGATATGTGGAAAGCCTTCGAGCGCCGCCGCGCCGTGACAACTAAACTTAAAACACTTGAGTTGGTTTGGCTACCCGTTGCTTAGGAAATCGTAGGACGGAGGTGTGGGTCAATTCAAGATAAAAATTAAAGCCCACATAAACACCAACGTGTGCGGCATGCCTAAGTACGTCGAACGCGAAGTATGAAATCACGGCGCGGCGGGGCGCATCTCTGCTTGGGAAATTGCTAGTCTTTTATAGAACATGATTTTAATTAGACCGCACGCTTGAATTATTTACGTTTATACGAGACGTTTACTCGATTCTAGATAATAGGTTCGCATTACTTTTATGAAGCAACGCGGATGGCTCATTATCGGCCCGTTTGAAGGTCAGAACTTTAACGTCATTAAGCTCTAAAGGGTATACCTCAAAATTAATATTTATTCGCGCACATTAAAGGCTAATAGGGTAATTATCATAATTTACAAGACATGCTGCGACAGGCAGAAATTGTACAAAGTAAATGTTATTATGAACAACACCATTATCGGGTAGGTATATTATCATAACATCGGTAATTTATTTCCTCTTTCTCGTCAAGGTACTTGTTTGCAAATGCACCGATCACTAAAAAAAATTACGTATCTACTTACATTAGTTAAGTACCAATAATAATTTCAAAATTTACCAATCCGGCGTGATCCTAAATCAGTCCAATAATACTTAAAAACATATTTTGCCATACTTTCGTTCATCCCTGTCCACAAAACTTTTTAATCAGATATATTTTTGAGTCCATTTTTAGCACCCACTGCGTATTCAGGATAGAGCCTCAGTTTTAATAAAACCCCTTCGCCAGGCGGTCGTATTTAATTTAACCGTGTAATAACCCGTTACACATAACATTCATCTAGTATTTTACAACCGGGACCTTTTAAATAGCAATTCATAGTCCACATTACGCGTTGTGTCCTGTTTCTATAAAAATAAAGACCTAAAGATAAACACGACAATCGATAAAGTAGCCTGCATCGTTTTTGATACATATGCAAATGCGATACTCAATTTAGAGAACCGCAGATGTCCTTAAACACATGAACAGGACAATTTTACATTCATTAGTAATGCAGGGTTTTACACGAACCGTCATATGCCGATCTGTCTCTTGGTTCCCTACATGTCAATCTTACCTAGTCTGGAGTCGCTCTGGCTATAATAAATCCGATGCTAGTTCAATTTAAGCCTAATGCAAGGTCCTTCCTTTTTTTTAATGTTTTACATTTTTTAATACCAACATTTATTTTGTATTGCAATAGTTATGGATTGCTCTAATTTGAAGACCATAATTAAGATTTGGGGGTCAACTGGTCATGCGCCAAAAATATGTTAAATTAAGTAATAATTTGTCACGTCTCAAAACAGTTACAATTTGTCACACGTGTATAGTTTCCAACTCGTCATGTATTAATTTAGTTTTCACTTGTCATGCATTATTTTAGTTTCGATTAGTCACCCCAAAAGTTTGTAACCTTTTGTAGTTGTATTTTACAAAATACAATCAAGAATACCTTAAACTGCCAAATCACTTAATAGAAATTCTATTCAGTTTAAAAGATCTGTGCAAAAATAAATGTATTGTGCACATACTACACCTACGGACAATGCGCACAGGACTTCATGGAATCGTAGTAATTTATTCTTTGTTTGCATATTGAGTATTTACGCCCTCGCCCATAGAGCGGGCAATAAACGGATCCAATTTCTTGTTTCTCCAGCTTTAATCGTTTTTAAGGCCATCACCTACGCAGCGCTGTGGGCCTGGTAGGTGCTTACATTGCAGCCAGGCAGTAATGATGACTTTTAATGGCCAACTGTAGATATACCTTATCTAAACTGCTGAAGGATATGTCCATCGTTTGAGGATATTTGATTGTGTGTTCTCGCTACTTGTAGTCTTGTAGTTGGCTCGTTATAATTTTGCAAAGGGTTTGGTTCAAGCGACAGCGACCGCGATTTATAAATCCTGCAAAAGGATAGGCTCGTCTCTCAGCGTTTAATTGTGAAAATTGTTTTTATGTAAATAGTTGACGTAACTTTGTGCTAAAGTTATAACTACATGAAATCAGTGAATGAGAACCGACAACAAAAAGTCCTTTTTAGGGTTCCGAAAAAAAATTGGAACTCTAGTTTCGTCATGTCCGTCCGTCCGTCCGTCCAAATATACATATTTAATAAAACTCCCAATTCGTAGAACAAAATATTTTCATTTTCAGGATAGATGAATTTTTGTCGTCTCGTATCCCATAGTACCTATGGGGTATCGTTGAAAAGGTCATTCAAAAATATTATGGGTCTGCTAAAACCGTTATTCAATTAAAGTGCACGTAATATTCGGCTTTATTAAAGTGCTAATTTTGCTTAGACTCAAGTATCCCCCCCTGTCAGCTAAACGGTTGGAGATGGACTAGTAAAAATTTCACAAAAATAGGTTATATTATGAACTTACAAGGAAAACTATCACGGCTAGGTTAGCTTAAGTAGTTAATGAGTAATAGCACAGAAAAAAAAACATAAACATGTTCTTATGTACGCGCGTGAGAAGTTGTGCTTCTTTGGCATCATTAAATAAATATTTAACATTAATAATTCAATAATATTTAGTACTAGCTGTTGCCCGCGGCTTCGCCTTTACAAATCCCTCGGGAACCCTGAACTTTATAATACCCTAAACTATAATATTAGTATGATTAATTATATTAAATAATAATATTTTAATTTATACCAATAAATAATACATGACTAATAGAGGTTCTTTTTCTATTTGGTTCGTAGCTTTTTGCGGGCAACTTCACAGTGGTGCGCGCATCTTTTTGCGAGCAACTTCATACTGTTACTTTTGTGTTACAAATCTTAAAATTTCACTCTCACCATTTTTTCATAACGCGCCTAAAGAAGAATAACTTTAATAATAGTACTTATAATAGTCGATAAACTTACACCTTCAGAACCTTACATTGCGCGTATCCAGACACGCACTTTGCCGGTTTTTTGGAAATATGTGATTCAGTCAAGGGAATTGATAGACAGTACAAATCAGATTAGAAATCCTTCAGACAACAAAGTACTTTATAGTAGCAATAACATAAATTTCGGTAATGATTCTTTAGTTCAGTCTGCTATTTCGCCATACAATGCCCTTATCTAATAACAGTTTCGTAGTAGTCTATTCATTCTAGATTTTTTAGCGGCATAATTTATAATTTTATAAAACTTTTACTATGTTGTACCCATATGTGAGTACATTAAAAAAAACCACTCTCCCTCTCCCCCCTCTGTCCGCATCACCCCTCCCCCCCTTGAAATGTGTCCCATTTTACAGATTTTCTCAATTTTCAGGAAAACTATACAAGCTAGGACAAAATGGTCAAGGAGTAAATTATTTATTGATAAATTATCTACAAATGACTTCTAACATTTATTTTAATACGAATTATAGTTTCGAAGTTATGGTGCGTCAAAGTTTAGTGAAAATCTGCGCTTGGCAAAAATTCATCATTTAATAGGCAGAAAACGGTGATATTTTGTATTAAATACAAGAAACGCGTTATAAACATTAACTACTCATAATAAAATTGTGAAAGGTTGGTGCTTGTAAAATCAGATATTAAAAACAGAATAATATGAGGGATCTTTATAGGAAGAACAGAAGCAAAAACAATTATCTGTAGAATTTTTGTCTTTTTGTCTGTAATGTTCAATCGCGAATCGCACAAAAAGTACTGGACAAAATTGGATTCGGTTTTCAGCATTGTATTGCTGGACATCTAATTTTAAACCTGGCGCTTGATTTGTCGTGATGCGTTGCTTAGAAGTCGAGGTATGACAATTGAAATTTAAATACTCCTGAAAATTTTGAGTAAATCTGTGAAACGGGATATATTTCAAGGGGAGAGGGATACGGACAGGGGAGGGAGGGGGAGAGTGTTTTTTTTTTAAAGTACTCACATATAGGTACAATATAGCAGCAGATTTACAAAATTATAATTTATGCCCGCCAAATAATCTACAATGAAAAGATAACGATGATATTACTGACTTATTTTAAAGTAACTTATCCCCACGACATTTGAAATTGTCATACCTCGACTTCTAAGCAACGCATCACGACACGTCAAGCGCCAGGTTTAAAATTAGATGTCCAGCAATACAATTCTGAAAACCGAATCCAATTTTGTCCAGTACTTTTTGTGCGATTCGCGATTGAAAATTACAGACAAAAAGACAAAAATTCTACAGATAATTGTTTTTGCTTCTGTTCTTCTTATAAAGATCCCTCATATTATTCTGTTTTTAATATCTGATTTTACAAGCACCAACCTTTCACAATTTTATTATGAGTAGTTAATGTTTATAACGCGTTTCTTGTATTTAATACAAAATATCACCGTTTTCTGCCTATTAAATAATGAATTTTTGCCAAGCGCAGATTTTCACGAAACTTTGACGCACAATAACTTCAAAACTATAATTCGTATTAAAATAAATGTTGTAAGTTATTTGTAGATAATTTATCAGTAAATAATTTACTCTTTGACCATTTTGTTCTAGCTTGTATAGTTTTTCTGAAAATTGAGAAAATCTGTAAATTGGGACACATTTCAAGGGGGGGAGAGGTGATACGGACAGGGGGGGGGAGAGGGAGAGTGGTTTTTTTTAATGTACTCACATATGGGTACAACATAGCAGCAGTTTTACAAAATTATAAATTTTGCCGTTTCGCCCATACATTGAAATCTAGAATGAATGGACTATAGTGCCTTGAAGTGGGCACCAGGGGCCCGGGGAGCAAGGCGCGGCGCCGCCGGCATTACATCAGGTCTGGTGCGCGCGTGCGCTCGGCTGCGTCGCACTAATCCTGCGCCGGCGCATCGTAGCACTTGTGGTGTAAGTCACTGACGGATGCGATCCTGATTCTATTACTGGAGGAAATACCAAATGTTCTTACTTAATTTAAATAATCTAAATTTTACTAACAAAAAATAACCGACTTCAAAGTTAGGTACTCAAAAACTTCTCAAAAAGATCTCGTTCAAATTTATGTGGGACCACATGACAAGCACCAGCTTTTGATTAAAAAAAGAATCATCAAAATCGGTTCACCCAGTCGAAAGTTCTGAGGTAACAAACACAAAAAAATTCCAGTCGAATTGAGAACCTCCTCCTTTTTTGAAATCGATTAAAAAGATCGGACATATAATCATCAGGGCATTACTATATCGATACATTAATTCTACATTGATTGTAGCATCGTTTTGCTGCTGTAGCATCCCACCTGAATCATTTGCTTAAATTACTACGTTATGTCGAATTTAAAACGAACGTGTGTTACGTATATGATTATTATGGTGTTTACCAACATCGTAACCACAGCAGAACTCGGGAAGAACTCAGATAAAGGTACCTACGCAATCGATACCGCTGTGAGTTTACCACTCGGACCAAACGCAGGCTGATATCTTGATTAAGCGTCGCTTTGTCCACGCCGACCTTTGTCTCCTCCACTTATATTATCTAACAGGGTATCGCTCATATTCGCTTACGCGCAAGCGGACAACATCATATTTTGAAGGGATCGCCGTATTCCGATCGATTGGATTTCAACGTGCGCTCGCTAGAGAACGGTGTCTTGTTACGTGATCCGTCAGACAGAAAATCGGGTGCGGCGGCTCGGATATGCTATCGATTGTTGATTCTGTGATGTTTTTGTTCGTCGCAGTTCATATGCTCTGTAGTCTGTAGTGATTAGTTATATGATATTTACACTCGTACTTGGTCTTGGTCTCAAAATAAAAATAAACTTTTCCTATGGGTTATGATGACAGTGTTCATATTTTTGGATTAGACGATACTGTTTTTGTATTTGCTGTTGTGCATGTATTTTGTATATAGGTTTTTATTTTTGGCTTACCTTAACCATTACCTTTTTATTTAATTAGCGAATAAATAAATACATTGTGTTTAAGTTTCTGGATAAATTATATTGGATTATTTGTTAGCGAAACGGAACCCGTACGTGGAGTGTAAATAATGTTATCTCCTGTGATTATTATTGAATGATGATCTTACATCTACAACTTTTTATCCCATCGCCTCGTAATGTTATAAAAGAAAGACAAACAAAACTAAAACTATTTTGAATTCAAACGCGAGAATAATGCATATCTACATTGCAATTTTCAAAAATATTCACTGCGCCTACACACAACCTTGTTACAGTTTCTTTATAAGTACACATTATATCCTTTCACCGGGAGAGTATTCAATTAAACGAAAGAGGTGGCCGGCGCAACGGCGTCGAACGCCGCCTTTTTATCGCGCATGCGGCAAAAAATCTCATATGCGACAAAAAAACAACAACGGCCATTACTCGGTATTGCGATCACACGCCTTTTCAGGCTTCGCACAAAGGAGGCCGACTGCCAAAAGAGCCTTATATAAACTTGGCCTTTTTGTGGCTTCAGTGACAGCGGGCTGAGTAGCGATTAGCGATTTTGATTTTTGTTTGTGATAATGTGGACGACAAAATTTTAATGAAGGTATTGATTTTTTAATACACTTTAGTGATCTAATTCTTTTTTGATAAAGATCTTTCTGAGTAAAGAGGTTAAGTTAGGTTAAGTATCCCTGGCCCATTCATCGATCTCAAAAGATCCAGGGCTTACTTTATATTTTATGATTCAGTTTTATGTGTCACTGAAGAAACGAAGGATTTTTTTGCGTTAAATGGATATGTTTATCAGCTGATCATTTATTGTGATTAACAGCTTAATTATTAATTAGTTTTTAAAAATTTATGAACAAATTGGTACAGCAATGCAATGAAGAAATCCGCTGTAAGCGTGGCTGCACGCTCGTAAATCCAGTTCCGTCAAGACTCCAATTTTATAAAAGCTCCACAGAAACAATGAGGGCTTTCAAAGGCCCTTTGAATCCAAATCCCGTCTTAAATCTCTATTGACTATTGTTCGCCCCTTTGCAGCCTCGTTTTTTGGATTTTTTTTCTATATATAGAACAGCGTAATGTAATATAGCACTGTGGAGTAATCCAGATAGGATCTGGTATCGGATGATCTCAGTTCTGTGTTTGTGTTTTGTGTCGTGAAGTCTCGTTGCGTCTGTGTCGGTCATGATCATCACCCTCATCTGGTTGTTTGTTGTAATTTGAGACTATTGTTATAGATTGTTATTTTGTTGTAGTCTTCAATATCTATACATTTAATATGTTTGCTTCCATTATTGTTACTTTTAATAATTCAGTATTCATTACTATATAGTACTTATGTAGTACTTGGGCTAATGGTATATAAACATACGCTTGCTTGATCTATGACTTAATGAATAAAAAAGCAATCCTTATTAATCTCTAATTACCAATACAATTCTAACGAGATTGAAAAAAAGTTCTGTTAAAGATGTCTTGGTTTAGATGTTACTGATGATTCTTTTTGATCCATGAGTGTGGAACTGTGGAATCGATATAAACATCAGATGAAACAAGACATAAATGAAAATACAATATAAAAATGCAAACACCGCGGTAGCAAAAATTTAGGATAACACAAAACGCCCACAAATTTTACAGCCGTCAGTAATTTTGTGGCGTTATAGTAAAAAAAAACTCAAAAGCATTTCATAAAAAGCTATAAAAGATCGACAATATATTCATATGCGCACGAGGAACCACTAAATGCCGTTGTTCCTTTGTATGTCTGTCTGTCACCGTCCCTGCCCCCACAATGAAGCTGTGTTGACAACCATTGTATGCGTTGCGCTCGAGTCCTGTGCTATGCTTTTGTTATGGTATACAATCTTTTTTATTGATACTAGTTCCATATTTTTTTGCTAATTTACTTCGCTCGTGTCTCTTGAAAAAAAGGGATTTCCATTTTTGTTAAAAACGTTTGTCATTTTATTGTACTTTACCTAATTAAAATCCTTTAACGGCTTTCAGTTTACACTCAGATAAAATTGTAAGCACATAAACATTTAAAACATAAACTTCTAAAATTAAAATGACATCCTCGTCACAATCTTGATGACATTCAAAGTCACATTGAATTCATTTCAATCGACAAACTTAGAATGAAACAAAAACGAGTGAACATCCACTTGGGGACATTGATCTACAATGGAGGCCGGATCAGCGTTAATAGTCGTTATTTGGTTGATCGATACCTCTAATTTAATAACCTATTCCTTAACAACCGAGTCGACGACACCCGAGATTGTGGGCATAAAAATGTCGGGTCGTGCCCAATCAATCTTGGTCCGTACCTGGTCCCAGAGATCGGATCCGCAAGATAACCCTTCCTCAATGCGTAATACCATTAAAACAACGGTGACAAACCAACCAAAAAATATTCTTTAACAGCTCTTTATCGACCCGATCAATTTAGCTTCACCTCTCCAACTACCACGTGTAAGGTCCATTTTCGATTGCCATTAAAATTTTTATGTCCGATGATTAAAAATGTGAGATGATGATCATTGCGGGGGCTCCCACTGCGAAGGTTTGTTTAAGTTCTTTGTTTTTCTGGATTCCTGGTCGTGGGTCCGTTTTAATTAATGCCCATCACGTATTTTTTTCGACGTTTGGTTTATCTTTATTTTTTTTCCCCTCTCGTGACTCGTTTTTGGATCTCCGTTTTTGAAATATGTCCGTGGGCTAAGGCGTGTGATGCGATATCTCGATGTCTCCTATTGTTTTCGATTTGATATATTTATGCGTTGCCTTCCCGGGAGTGTTATTCGACTTTTTTTGTCGTCGAACCGGTGACTGCGTGGTGACGCGATATCGTGGATCATCGATTGTTGGGAATCGCCGACAGACGTCGAATTTATTTATGTGGGTACACTGGTTTTAATATGTCTAGCTTGATGATAGTTGCTTCTTTAAAATTTTATCTTAACAGATCTTCCACGACCCACCAAACTTAACATAGTGGACATTCAAATACTTTAATAGTCCATTCCGTTAATAGCTCATGGGTTATGACGACGCTATTAAAAGAAATGTGTCAGTTTTCTACAGCCATAAATTCATTAGAGTTTTTCATCGCATGTGTAGAGACAGTCGTTACGAATACTTAATTGATGTTGATTGATGATGTAAAAGTTTATAACAAGGTGCAGGAAATTTCTAACATAATAAAAGTCTAGTTCTCCGCAGATAGCGCAACCGCGTCGCATCGTTTCGCACATTTTATGGTGCCACAATCATGTATAGATAAACGAGAGCCAATTATACTAATAAAGTTATTTATTTTATATGCCAGCGTCGTGTCTAGTTTTACATAGATAGCGATAGTGAGAGTGAATTAAGCTATTATTTTTTATAGATTGAAAGTGAAGCTTTTCATAGATAAATATCTACTTTTATATGATCTAACTTGTTTTTTGCTACACTGGTTACTTACTTTTACATAACTATAATTGTATATATGTATATACATTTTTTAAGTAATCTATTTCAGTTTAATAAATTATCTCTGTTTTTCTTTTGTTTTATTCATTATTTTAATCTAGCTAAAGGAACATAAGTTCCATATGTAAATCTTGATTTAAGTTTTCTTCGTTTACTAAAATATTTCAAATGGTAATGAACAGAAGTTACAAATGTTCAGTATTCATTTAGCGATAAATATTTCTCGTTCTGACATAAATCCAATTCGTAACGTCGTCCATTAACATAGTAGTATCAAACATTAACTTATGCTTAAATTATGGTCGGGTGGAGAAAAAATGTTATCTTTCAAAGTCGATCGTGGTTGTAACATATCCGTTTTTATCTTTCCAGGTAAGTTGCCGAAACTCGAGCTTTTCCAACGGACGTCGCGTGTAACTCAGATACAGCCTTCGACGCAAGACGCAGCGCTGATCACAGATAACGTTAACGGTCAACATTCGTTCTTCACGATACTTGAGTAGCTCACTGTAGGGAAAAAAAAACGTAAACAACTATCCCGTGTTGACTGGTGAACCCGTAAAATTTTTTTTAATGTTCAACAATTTTGTTTCTCTGGTAGGTAGTAATTCAAGTACAAAAATTAGTTTAATATCAAGTATGACTATGGTCTTTCCGGCCTAATCTGGTGATGGTATAACCACGGAACTTATTCTTACGTGTAATGTGAAAAAATCCATTATCACTTCCGTAACGAATTTTATTACCATCACACCATGACACAAAAACCATAATTGCTGACATCAGTGATTATTGGTATTTTCAATTATTAGGAAAGCAAAAATTAACTTCACGTTTTCAATGTTTGCAATAATAATAATTAATTTAAACGGTGAATGAACGAATGAAAGATAGGAGGATAGCATTCTCGGCATCGTGCGAGTACATGAACGAAACGCGAAAGAACGAATGATTCCCTATAAGAACCTAAAGCAGTACAAGGTTTCTCGGACGCGCTTATTTACATACCCACCAAGACAGGCATCTCCAGATCGCGCGATAATACCGACGCGAGGTAAGTACGGAAATATTTAGTCGTTAATGGATAACTAATGGCCGGTGTCGTCCTTAAATATTTTATCGTGGACGTTTACAAAATACGAAGTACCTTGTGTAAATACATGGTCTTTAAATAGTCTATATAAAGCCAGGTATAGCCGATTGAAACGTAGATAACAGTCTCATGTACAAGCTAAGAAATTTCTTGATTATTTGACGATATTCTTTACTGTTTGCAAGTTTGTAAACACTGGAAAATGCTGACATTAAACGCATGCGTTTACTTAACACACACGTGCACACGTCTACTCTTTGTTTTTTTGATAAGATCGAATTATAGAATATGTGAGGCTGGTCCGATAGATAGTCTGCAACAATTAGCTAATGAGTTATTATTTAATACAATGTAGTATTTATTGATGACAGACCTACACATTTTTGTTGGTTTCAAATATGAAAGTAAACTTTAATTTGTTTGCGATAAAGAAGGAAATTATAACAATTTACTAATATTTTTATCTAACTAGGTGTACCTCATTACTCGTACATGTCACTTCTTTCACTGATATATCTGTCTCATATGTCCCACGAGGGACACTGATCGAAACAAGTAAACAACGCACAGTTATTAGTGTACAAATTTATCTATTTGTCGTGTCTCGCGTTACGTGCCCCGTGGGACCCGCCGGATTGTCCGCTCCCTCGAGTGCCGGCTTAATAATGCAGTGCCGAGTTATAAATCCGTTGTGTGCAAGGACATAATGATAAAATTCTTAAATTTGAAAATGTTGAACTGCGTTCGATTCCCTTACTGGCTCACATATTGTTTGTAACGGTATAAGCTATATCATATTCGTACTCTGGTGTTCTGTACATACTACGATATAAATATGTCCTAATATATGTATTAAAATTTAAAACCCATCTGAAACATAAATGTGTAATGAGAGCAAAGTTCAAAATTAAGAAGTCGACTTCGCCGACAAGAATTGAGATCTAAGATCTTATATGGATGCCAAATTCTGTGTAGAAAATGCTAACATGTAATTGAAGCTCAAGATTTGACTGATTCATTCGAGAGATGTGTATATGCAGTGTGCATATACACATCTCTCGAATATACTTACTATATTATTCGTGCAGAAATTTCTACACGCAGAACATAATATCATCTCTGTGTTCAGTGTTTTTCTATTATATAATATTTAGCCGTTCATCCCTATTGAATCATAATCAAATACAAATTATTTATTTGATTTATTACATTTACATCGTACCGATCTAATTTTGCTAACATCTGCAGTATTTCTACTTACATTATTACTTTGAATCCCAATCTCAGTCCGACAGGGATCGCTGGTCTGGAAAATTGAAACAAGGGAGGAATAGACACTTGGACTGACACTACAAGTCATAATCATCTCTGAAGATATGGTATTAGAGTCGACAATGGATCGATGTCAGTTGATGAATGACGGGACTGCGAGAGAATGGGCGTCCCAGGCGATTTTAAGGATTTAGGGGATTCTAAAATGTTTATTGGGACATAATTCAGATGTTGTTTGGAATCGGTCATGCATAATGTAACGTACGTAAGCTAAATGTAATGGTAAAAGGTATTTTTTAAGCTTTCATTTTTATTGTATGTATGGTTCAAAGTAGGTTTCTACAATCGCGAGAAAAGCATACTCATAATACAACAAGTTCTAATTAAGGTAAAACTAAGGCGCAGTTGTATCAAATAAGTAATTACAAGCAAATGTACGAATGTATGTATTTAGTGCTCAAGTTCTAGTAAATTGAAGAATCAATATTGACAAAAAAAAATTCTTTGATAATTTCCGTTGATAAACAGAAGTAAATTTATACATGTTGTGAAGCAAAATGTTTTACCATAAAACACCAACTCCATTTACCGAATTGCAATCCAGATCATAAATCACAAGTAACAGAAAATGGAGAAAAAATAACAATCCCTACACCCCTCCGCTCCCTCAAGAGCGCAGAAAATCGCGACACGATCATCATTTGAAAAATAATGATGTCATCAAACACTAATCCAAAAGCTTTCATGTGGATTACAG
This sequence comes from Thymelicus acteon, assembly GCA_951805285.1. Lineage (NCBI taxonomy): Eukaryota > Metazoa > Arthropoda > Insecta > Lepidoptera > Hesperiidae > Thymelicus > Thymelicus acteon. Next base: position 13,695,573 of record OX638234.1, read on the forward strand.
ATCTCCGGCACATTATCGATGTGCAAGACGGAGAAACTGCAATTTTATACCTTATTTCTCGGTAATAAAAACATTACTCGGTAATAAATATAACTTTGCCGTTGTACCGCCGTACACCCGCTCGATCAGATCATGAGTATCTTCTCTTGTAACACTGTAAAATGCTCCCAAACAGCCCCGCTCAGGGTTTAAATTCGGCCACTTGTGCCCTACCCTTCAGTACTAAACCAACCAAATTGTAGTACACATCGGTAATGCTCTTTTTAATCTTTCAAAATTATCTGTTGGAACATTTATTCTAAGTTCGAAAAAATAAGGTTGCGTTTGCGTCAGCAGCGTTTTAAGGTAGCGATACACTTGTGAGCTGGTGCGTCATTTCGATACATTAGGCGTGTGATTTATAAGCGGGAAGCGGCTGAGTCAAAACACACGGGGTGTGTGTACACCGTGCGAACTGGTATCAAACGTTAAATGGGGTTTGTGTAACGAAGCTGCATTCAAATGTGCCAGTATGACAAAAATATGCTTGGAAGAAAAGTTTTTGGGAAAAGGTAGTTCAGGTAATGTAACATGTACCTTCGAACGAGCATACGAGTCACTTGAAGGTAAGAGTGCTCTGTGACTCTGCCGTGACATTTTGAGGGGCATTGAAGACAACACTGACCCGTTCAGATTGCAGCGAAAACACGAATAAAAATTTCAAAGTTCATTGCTTATCAGTCATTAATAGAAAATAATCGAACCACACAAGGATAGCTTTTATTAAGCCCAGTAGGGGGATAGTCATGGTGCTATTTTCCTGGAGCGTAAACAATTTCTTCATTGAAGTATATGTAACTACAGCAAAATATTTGCAATAAACGTCCCTTCATTACATTTTATTAAATTAATTTTATCAAAAATTTATAAAATTATTTTCTTTTCTCGACATCGTAAAACGGTTTTAATAAGTGTTTTGCCATATAACTTTTTATCTTCTCTGTTTTTTGGCCGCATTACGCATCAGTGATACCTTTGGCGTTGCTGATGTTCATGGGCGACGAAGGCCACTTACCATCAGATGGACCGTCAGCTCGTTTACCGGCTGTTTCAATAAAAAAATATCCTTCTTCTGTATCACATCATTCTTTATCTTCCTTTTACTTCTTTATCCCAATTTCCCGTTGCTTGGCTTTTCTCAGCGCGGTTGTTACGATATTATGCTATCGCTAATGAAAACAAATGACACCAACTTGCTCGCTCCTCATAAAAAATTTAATTCATCGTTGCGGCGTGGACCGTCGACCCGAAATAGATGCTGTGTCCAAGTATCTAATGAAAAGGGTAAAACTTAAACTTAATTGACATTATGGAAAAACAAAGTTATCATAAAAACAGTAGTGTAATGGTAGATTTCATAAGCTTGTATAAAGAACAGAAGAGTATCAAATAATTTAAGTAGGTACTAAATTAGAGAAAGAGTTAGGTACTTTACGATTATTATTTTTTAGTATATAGAACGATGAAAAAAATCTTGGAAATGTATTTTTTGAACCTGATTATCTTATCATTTTACCACTAGCTATATGTTCAGGAGTTAACAGACTTATGATTGCGTCTTTACTCTTCAGCGTTCGTTATTCGTGATGCCAGCAGGTGTACTTGTAACTACCCTCTGAAGATACTTGGATGAATTTCGTCCTCTAAAACGGAATATAATTTAGAGCGTCTCCTAATGGAAGGCGCGCATTAAACTCTCCCTAAAACGTTTAACGTATTAATAGAATATGGAGAAAGTAGCCAGGTGGCGCGGAGGAGGTAATCGGCTAATAGCGACACTCTGAGATCAGATGTTGAGGAAAAATGCTTAAATAGGTTTTACGACGCAGGGTAATGGACGCGAAGGAACGTTTAGATGAATAAGTTATTTTGTCCGTACCTTTAAACTGTTTGAAATAGGACGAAGTCCTGAATAAACGTGTAGCGCTTTGGCGATTAGAGGTTCTTGGTTTGATAGGAGAAAGAGGCAGAAAAAATACAACCTGCTATTTGTTTTAGAAAAAGTTAATGCACCAGTAGGTGCTTAAATATGAGATATTTGGAAGGTTAGTGTAGTTGGAAGGGTGTCGTTATGGTTATAGATAGACATGATTTAATAAGCTGGGCTTAATGAAACTAGGCTTGACCGCTAATAAAACTAGGTTTCACACTAAAGTGATGTGGTATAGTAGGTTCATTTCAAACCTCTTTAATTGTTAGAAGAGGCTCGCTTCCTTCAGTGAACCTACCTGAGAGTGGATTTACCTGGTTACATCTTACAAATATATTTTTTTCTTTCTGTGGTGATCTCTAACCAAGAAGCACGTTTGATTATATCCATAGAGTAATAAAACATTGTCAAATTACAACCCTTCCTAGCAAAGAATTTCGATAACAAATTAAAAAGCATAAAACACGACCCGGCGCGCTCACTTTGTTTAACCCGTCGCAACACAATTACTCCAGTGAGTTAACCCCTTGTTCGCCCTCGCAGGGCCTTTTAGACCCTTTCGTGTGCATTTGCAAAACGACCCTCGCTTGTAAATTATGATGGATTGCATTCTGGTGACGGATGGAATTTGTATTATTATGGTTTTATGGGATTCTGTGGTGAGATTAAATATTGAGCGGTGGCTGATCAGGGAGTCCAATTAATATAACTTGGAAAAAACATGATTTTTTTCTATTATCCGTGGGTGGTAATGCCCACTATCCATGAGAACCTACTGAAATAATAAAAGTTATGTTTTTATTTACTGCTGGTGAACAGGTGATATTCCTTTTATTGACTATACACACTATACCATACTACTATCTTATACTCTTCATTTTAAAAGATCCAATTTCATAATTTTGAGAAGTTAATGCTGAGTTTTAAGATATGGTGAGTTAGAGAAATAAATGTTGCAAACTTTTTGCCAAACCTATAATTTCAGATTGCTCATCGGGGAGTCATCAAAGCAAAGTTGTCTTCAATATGTTTCCCTAACTCCAAAACACACTTCGTAACGGGAAGTGCAGTTCCTCTAGCTATCGCCGTAATTTCCAAAGAGAGATATACTTGAGATGCTCCCTGCCTCCCGAGGGATCACACGGGATCACACGGGATCGGTTGATAGTAGCGTGGGGTTGCTGGAACGAAAATAAAATATTTTTAAAAATAATATCACTTCAAACACGTTACATAAATCATTGACTAATTTTCTTCCAGGCATTAAATGAATAGATTTTTACTAAATTGGTGCCCGTGACTTACCCATAGCTGATAAAATACAGCTTAAAAAATTAGGAGTTTCTTCAGGGGTACGGGTAATAAAAATTAAGCGCCCAAGTTTCATGGCGATCCACCACAGGGCCGAGACCCTTTGGACACCAAAAATACCTAAAGCGAAGTTAAGGCAAGTTACTAGTGTGAGTATACATTTACATGTGTATTTTATTTTGGCGAACTTCATTACACGTATTCTTATTTTTTTAACATTTCCACTTCCATCTCCATTCTAACCATAATGTTCCGCTTTCCGTTACGCTTTAGTATATTGTATACTTTTCTTAAGTAATTAAGAAAGAACATAATGTCCTGTAAGTCCGGAATGGGCGTAAACAATTGCAACACAGTTTACCAACTATACCAGTTGTTTACGAACAAATTCAATTGTGTACATGTGTTCTTATGTTCAATAAAAATCTTTAAATCTTTCCATACTTTTGTTGCAATAGGACTGTCCTCACTTACGTGCATCTACCTATCTTTAACTAACCGGGCGTGGGTAGGTAACGTCTTGTCGTATCCATAAGCTACTTAAAATAAACATTAAACGGGCGCAAACATTGCCTGAGACACGATTATACTAGCTATTCCCATAACCCAACATCACATCTCACCAGGTGATCATGACCTGATGCTGTTATTGCTGTTTATATTATACTCGTGTAAGACCCGATGCCGGGCCGGTAATGCCGGTATCCCGGGGACGCGCCGCGGCGGGCGGTAGGCGCCAGTCCCGGTACCGGGTTCGAAGCCGTCGCTAACAGAACTCCCAGTTATTCGTTCGTTATCTAATCGGACACCATAAATCTTTGAGAAATTTTTGTTTGTGACTTTTATTATGTTGCATTGTGACTGAGATGGAGCGATTGAGATGTGCAGATTGTGGACGGAAATTCAATTAACGGGTCGTTTGGGATCGTTTATCAAATCGTATTTTTTGTTGTTTGGATTTTGTTAGATGGAAACGCTTAGCGAAATAAAAACTATAGAAGTGATTTTTAAGTCAGGTTTTATTTTTTATTTAGGTAATTGATGGTGGGAATCTGATATCAAGACTATATTAATAATTACGTGCATTTTAAAAACGTATTTTAGAAGTGTACGGATTTTAGACCTTTTCTTTTTTTATCCACATTTGAAAAGTAAAGCGGTGGCTCCTTCTTAAACCTTAAACTTTTGAAAAGAAATAACAAAAAACTGTAAATATTATCGTATGTTCGCCAAGGAGTTTGCCATTATGTAGTCTTCAAATCTGTATAAGGTCTGCCACCAGCCCACCACTCATTGAGTCATCATACAAAGCCTCCTCTTCACTTCGTCCATAATTAAAGCTCAACAGGAGGACAGTTTATAGGCACTGGTGACGTTTGTCGTATTTTTACATCAAAAAAGTAATAATGATTATAGTTTAGTGGGTAATAAACTGAATTTTAACTTGCTAGAGCGATGACTCTTTTTTCATCAATTCTAGTAATGATAACACCGAATTATTTAATTTTATTCTTACAAACGCGTTGTGTTATCTCGCGCGTGCTCTCTATAGCCGTAAGTGCACTTGGTGTAACCGTAAGTGCCCCTTGGTTGCCTTATGGGGCACTGAGTGTTGAGTGAAGTGTGCTCACTTCGTTTTGTAAATCACTTACTCGTCGCACTTATTAGGGAGGAGATAAGGACCATTGAGCATGAGAATATTGCATTATTATGCTCTTGAAATGCAGTTGGATCTCTGGTGAATGAAAAATGTTTAGAGGACTCGAATGTTGATAGGTTTTTTTTTACTTTGGTGTTATTTGATTAAGTAGGTCCAATGACTTGAAGATACCCAGTTAAGAGCGAATAAGTTGGTCAATTAGTGCGCCTTACCACACAAGATACCTCGATCAATTAATTGTCCAGACTGTATCCTAGTATCCTAGCCTGCATCCTAGCCTGCTGAGATAAGGTCCCGTGTTCGATTCCCGGCCGATGACAATATGGTGTAAATTGATAGTAAATCGCACCAAACACTGGTGTTTTCGATGTTGCATGTACATGCTATCATGTTAAATACTATGCCAAGAGCGTTTTAAGAAATATCTTTAACACTGTAGCAGAATTTTAATTATGTGCTAAAATTTCCGATGGTGTGGTTACCATCAATATTTTAATAATAAATTAATTTAAATTATAAAATTACTAACGTGTCTTCTATATTATCAAATTACTTAGAAATTTACATTTATTCTAGTTTAGCGCTATCGACCACTTAAATTTAATTAGCGTTGTTGGAGAAATCGCGGGTGATTTGAATGTGTGTTTTGGGAAGGTTTTATCACCTGGCTAGCTTATCTGAGCCGGATAATTATTATCGACCAGTAAGCGGCCGCGCCGGGGCCTTCAGTATTGTCATCAGATACCTGCTCGTAGTTTGCCGACCTAATGGCCGTTTGACTGTCGATACACACTTGGAATATGTCATTCCATACCACTTACTTATTAGAGGTGACTAAAAGGTGACTAAAATGTTGCTTAAATCAGGCCTGGCACACTACGCACTTTTAGTACGATGTTACAAGTACGTGCCGCGTCCGACGTGTTGGGCCAAATTCAGGGCGGCCACGCCGTGTCATACATTCGTAATCTAAATTACACATGTCATCACAAAAAACACAACCCTGACATTGTCAGAGAGGTTAAGAGTAATGTTTAGAAAACGAGGCAACGTCTAGAGATGTCAACGTCTGTTAACGACGATTAGCACTGTGCGATCTGAATTACACTTTATTTCAATGATTTTGCGGAGTGACTCTTCTGTGCCATTAAGTACTATTAGGGCTTGTTTCACCATCTTCAAGTAGAGTCCTGAATAAGCTATTCGCCGGTTAAAGTGACGTTAAAGTGTCATTTTACATACACGAAATGTCAACTTAACCAACGAATAGCTTACTTCGGACTTACTTGAAGATGGTGAAATAAGCCCTTATTATCTGTTCTGTGCTTAAATAACGTCTGCTATACGACGTAACACTAAAAACGCACAATTGTATTGAAATCAGATTTCGTTACATCGACATCTCGTAGGTGTCGTAAATAAATACCAAATTACTCGAATATTATAAAAAAATACAATATTTAGTTTAAATAACTATAATATTTCATTATGTCTTGGATTTATTGTCTTATTTTATTTAAATCATAGAGAAGGTACCTATTATATTTATATTAATCATGGCTTTTTTAACAGGTGGGTACCATAACATCTAGCAAAGATATCTGAGTGAAATAATAAAAAAAATCAATGATGGTTTTAAATCAGCACTTTAAGAAGTGATTTTTGTACATGGTTATTGATCACAATCGCTTTAGTCATCCGTTATCTGTTGACGGTTAAAAAGGTCGCCGAGAACGCTTCTTATTACTGACTCTACATATCTTTATGAAATTACCTGAAACATTCTTCATTGCGTTTTATAATGATATAACGTTTCTGTATCACAACCTATTAAAAATATCAATAGAATGCATCATTTTAACGGCCCACTCTTATCTTGAACATAAAACCGAGCCATTTTGTGGGCTCCGGTGTAAATAAAGGAATTGATTAGGTGAGGTGGTCAATAAAATGGTGCCAATCAATAAAACGAGACACGAGCTGATCACCTGTCGGTACCTACCACCTCGTGTGAACACATGTCCCTAGTAAATCTACTGCTGTGTAGCTGTGAAAAAATATTTAGATTTGTAATGGCACGTTTATGCTAAAATGTGATATAAATTTTATTTTTAAATGTTTCTTGTGTGAAAATTACTTTATTTCAGTCATTATTCATGACATTGTATATTTGTGTGTATCTGAAGAATTAAAAATATGAATAAAAATATAATTTGAGCATACCTACCTAAATATGATCGCTTTTTTGAGTTGAATTTTCAGAAATCCAGCCTTTCAAATTACCTGCGTAAATATTATTTTATGTATCGTTCGCTGTTTAGTAGACCAAGGAATAATATTAGTTTCCTATTTTCTGCTCTTTTGTCTATTTTTTAAATTTTAGAAAAAATGATAAATTTATTCGTATCTAAATGCCTCGACAAAACTAGTATTTGTCTTTACACAGTTTCACACTTGCACGGCATATAATTTTAAAACTAATAATCTGAATTTTACCAAGAAAAAAATAACCCACTTCAAAATAACTCAAAAACTCCTCGTCAGATCTAGCTCAAATTTAAATGACCACATGACAAGCACCAGCCTTCGATTAAAAAAAGAATCATCAAAATCGGTTCACCCAGTAGAAAGTTCTGAGGTAACAAACATAAAAAATACAGTTGAATTGAATACCTCCTCCTTTTTGAAGTCGGCTAATAATATTTTTTTAGTGGAAATAGCCGGCAAACGAGCTGACGATCCACTTGATGGTAAGTGGCTATCGTCGCCAATGGACATCAGCAACACCAAAGGCATCACTGTTACTTAATTTACACTCGCAAATTTACAATTAACAATTAAAAAAGTATAATAAATAAATAAACATTAAAATTCCTTTATATTTTTAAATGCTAACACTGAGTGCATGTTTAGTAACGCAGCTGGATGCTCTGCAAACCAATTAATTAATTCAATTTAATTAAAGACTCGAATAATCATTATCTACTGATGAGTTGTACATTGTATCATGTATTATTGATAGGTAGTGTGTGTATTGATAACTAAGTTTTTAATTTTTAATTCAGCCCTTATTTAGCCACACTTGGCGGTCGTCATATCGCCAGTATGACGAGGAAACCATTTAAAAAGAGTCTTATGGAATCGTAGGTATCTGTTGCAGGTTTGATTTTTTTTTTTTTGGATAGAAATCGATTCGTTATATCTTGCTATACATATACACTACACAGTGGGAAAACACTATAAACATCATTTTTATCAACAAACATTGATTAATAATTTGTAATTATTTATTTTTAAATTGCAATGACAAAAACCAAGCCAGCTTATTATACTTATGCGATAAGATATGAACGACAATGGAATGTCTTAAATTAATTGCGTTTCATGTAGTTTTTTTTTTGCTTTAATAGATGCATTTTATGTTAATGCACTCGAGAGAACACCTTGTCATAAATAACCATCGCGACTTGCTGTCATCTCTAACCAAAGGAGGATGTATTAAGTATTCATTTATTTAAATTTTATTGACCGCAATTAAACAATTACGGTATAAAAGGCGTCCTTAATGCTTAATTTATGCTGTACCAGATATACTAGACCTAAATAAGTATGCGTTTTTATCGACACACGAACAAAGACCGGTGGTATTGATCACTGGGTCAAAGACATCTCTGATGGTCGAAAAGGCTCAAGGTAAAGGCAACGTAACGATGATGCCTTCGGTGTTACTGATGCGCATGGGCGACGTTAGCTACTTGCCATCGGGTGGATCGTCGGCTTGTTTGCCGGCTATTTCCATAAAAAAAAAAACTTAAATTAATATTGCAAGGCACACATGAAATCGACAGCCGAAAATAATGCCTGTAGTTATTGGTAGTACCTAGCATAACAATACATAAAATAAATAAACTTATTTATTATAATTTAGTAATTAAATTAAATAATTATATAATTCGTTCGTCATTCGTTATACGCACCGCGAAGAACTGGAATGACTTGCCTGCGTCGGCGTTCCCGCCAGCCTACAACGTGGATGTCTTCAAGAAAAGAGTGAATAGGCTTTTTCTAAGTTAATGTGCTCACCATCTTGGACTACATCTACACTTACCATCAGGTGGGATTGTGGTCAAGCATTAACTTATTCGTATAAAAAAAATTATGTTATAGGGTTGGGAAAGTAAATATTGGTTACACAAAACATCATTTGATTACAGAACTAACAAAATATTCATTTGGACTCTCATCCCATTAACAACTTATTTTTTTACAAATAATACAATGATAATGATTTTATAATGTCTAAACATTATACTTCTCCTTTTAAGATAATAAACACGGTTCATTTTAAAATACAATTAACATTAGAATGATTAGCCTATAATATTCCTTAAACATACAATCGAAAATAAAACATGGTATAAATAGTCAATAAAATAATCGTTTACATTAATTATAATTAAATTAATTTGTTTAATTTACTTTTAACTGATCGATTCTAGCGCTACGTCTTAAAGATGTACCTACTGTATGACCAGCAACGTATCATCGATGATGCCTTCGGTGTTACTGATGCCCATGGCTGACGGTGACCACTTACCATCAGGTGACTGTTCTGTTCGTTTTTCGGCAATTCATAAACGAAACCGAATGTTCTTTAAAATTGACTGTTACATTTAGACAACATTGAAATCCTGTTACCTGAGTAGAATACCTAGTAGTGTAAAAATAATATACTGTATAAATGGATATTCGAAAAAAGGTACAATATTGGCTGCTCTAAAGCCATTTCAGTGTTAAAGAGGTTAATTAGGAGCAAGTGATTTTATCCGTTACTGCTTTAGTCGTTTTAAATGTTTTGGGCTTAAAAATTGTGTTCACTTAAATTAATATTGCAAGGCACATTTTTAAATATCAGAAAAGTTAAAATAAAAAAAAACGAAATATCGAAAACACTGATACTTTTACGAACCATTTTTTTTAATATGATAGATCAACCCTCAAGCTGCCTTCGCCTTAAGTTTTGCGTGATTCTTACAGGAGACAATGTTACACCAATTTACAACACAGGCATCTGTTTCGTTTTATAAAGGGCATATTAGTACAGTAGGCACACACTCGCCGACGACCATCAACGGTAGCTCGACCTTTCTAGCCGACAAAGAAAAATTCACGTTCGAAAATGATGAATAATTCCATTTGTGTGCCGTCATAATAGAGCCGAGCGAAGGAGTTTAGGGCCATTTCAGTTAATAATTACTCCGGAAGCCGCCGAAACGCACCGCACTTAATATAAATCATCCACTTAACACTTTTTTCAATGGAAAACAACGCGACAATCGTCTAAATATACCAGCCGCGCATAAAAAGCAAACGATAGTTTATTTTAGTATGAGGATGAGAAAGTGTTCGCCGCTGCCTAAGGTACGGCGGACGTCGCTTCGACGGACTATGCCCGTCCATCATACATGCGCGCCTCTCCTCGCTCCGTACTAGAGTTAGCGTCCTTCTCCCTCTAACGAGCCATCCGTGAACCGCGTAAAACAATAACGATGAAATTTCAAAAAGACATACCTTAGAAATTCGAACCTTAAGCTTTTAGAAGAGACGCAGTTTTTGTTTTCGTTTTCGAGCGATTTGAATAATCGCCCCCTCGATAAGGGCCCCGTCAACCGGCACGATAGCGTGGTTATTTTCGAAACATAGTTACTTATATTTCGCCTAATATCTTTTTTTTGCGTCGATATTGAAAAATGTCGTCAGATGCGTCACGGTCGGGCCGTGTTTAGTGTTTTTAGCTTTTTTCATCGCGATGAAAACGAACACAGAAATGCTTTTTGGACGTCGCGCGTTATCGCGAGGGAAACCGTAAAAAACTTTTGCGAACGGTCCCCGACGCGATACGTTTGTATTCAAATGTAGTGAGGATATAATAAAAAATGTATAACAAGAAATAAGTGAGGATTTCGTCTCTTTATATTTGCAAGGCGATTTATAAAGTTCGTAATGAATACTTCATAATTTTACGAGATTTTTATAACGTGCGTTCTTATGCGTACTTTATTTTTATTGCTTAATTTTCTTTTTACTTTGGATCGGTTTGGATTCCGCTAACGCGTTCAGTCGTAAAATTTAAATGGTTGAGTATATCTACTCATGTATGATTTATAAACACACACAAATGATTTAGTAAAACCATTTGAAATTCACAAAAATATTACTATTCTAAAACTACAAGATCTTTATCTCTTTGCAGTGTTTGAATAACATAGCAGCAAAGTTTATAATCTTATGTTTTTAAGCCAGAAAACAACTAGATAGGTACCTACCTACTACAGGAATCGGTCATCGTCTGCCATTGGTAAAGATACGTTACCGTCCATGTAGAAACTGGTGACCCCAATTATTATCTAATTAGATCGTTAGCGCTGCAAGTAACACTAAATTTATTTATTTTTTCCACTGTTTAACTCTATCCTTATCGGTGTATTGAAACTTACTAAAGTTTCGCGGCTTTTGTGATGCGACTTCAGAGACTGCACTAAAAGTGTATCTTGGTAACCGTCTATATAATTTAAAATGTACAAGAAACATCTTTCCATGAATGCGCATCGTAAAAATTAATAACGCTTTTTATAAAAATGTACAAATCAAAATACTTAAACCCTGGCACAATGATGATACATTACTTCGCCCTATTCTTCATATTAGTTGCTCACTCATGTAAACCTAGTAATAATCCCCCACATTATCTATTATAACATCAATTACGACATCATAATCCCACCTTTGTACGTTACATCAAACATTATGCTCCAGACGTATTTTAATACAATGAATATGGACCGTTTTTAGTCAAAATTCAAAACTTTACGCTCGGGTTCCTTATATTCTTCGCGGGTCGCGTTTGCTAGAGATGAGAGTTAGGTAATGTTTAAATTAGTAATCCCTAAAAAAACTAGGTTTTGCGTTGTTAAGTAAAAATTTAATTTAAAAAAGTTCAATATTGATTTCTTTGGTATAACGGTTACGTTAAAAATTCATAGGGTCTGTCTTCAGGTTTGACGTTGCCCATCTAATAGAAGACGTCCACTTACTCTTTGGTGTCTCGACTGGTTTGTCGTCTGTCTTTCAAGCTATAAAATATCTATCACCTAAATCCCTAAACCCTATTACAACAAAGATCTCAAATGATGGTTTGAAAATCAATGCGAGAGTATGCTTTAAAGTTCGGATTTTTTTACACAGAATATCAACAGGCATTAAATCAACCGTTGTAAAATCTACCTACTCAAAGATTATGAATAATATTAAAGATATATTGTCCATTATTAATTCCAGAATCGCTAGCAGTAGCATCGCTGTCCATTATTAATTCCAAAATCGCTAACAGTCGCACCGCACTCCGCTCGCTCGTCCGCTGACGACGTCAGACCGCATTAGACGCGCGGTCGGTCTCAGTGTTCGCGTGACTTATCAAATATTAAACTGACGATGTTACGCAAGTGTTGGGTTACTTGTTAGTTTACGACCGACTATATAAATATGAACTACAGTTTGTGTAGAACAATAAAATACATAAAATGAGGGCAAACAGCCCTCATCGAAAAAACATAGCGATGTGAGTTCGTGGACCAATTTTGGATGGAATGGAAATGGATATTTGGATAACGAAAGTCGTCTTAATTAATACCTGCATTCCAGGCCACTACCAAGATTTAGAAATAAGGGACCCTTAACACTTTCTAACAGCAACAAGTATAAGATATAAACTTATCAGGCCTTAGGTATTATAATGTTAAACGTGAACGGCCCAAAAACAAATACAATACATTATCCTAGGCATCAAGTGGTAATTTGAATGTCTAGACGGCTTAATGTATTCTAAGTATTTGATATACAATGACTGGGTACTAAGCGGGTGTTTCGTAGACTGTTAGGCTCCCGATGTCGGCCTAGTTGTGTCAGATTATTTAAGGAATTATGTGGTCCTAATAGCAGTAAGGTGAGGCAAGGCGACGATTGTAACCCGACGACGTAATAGATGCTTGAGAGTTAGACTGGCAATCCTTCGTGCGGCATTGAGAATTTTCGACTCTCGTGTTGATGCCAACTCAGGGTTAAGAGGCCTCGAAAGTGTAGTAGGTTTCGGCGTGAAATGCACAGAAGAAGCCTGTGAGAGGTGTAATATGCAATTAACTATACCTAATGCTGGCCATATACGCTAAGGTCTATATATGCTAAGGTCATGTACGATAAGATCTATTGAAAGCAGATTTACACTACTTCTTGAAATGCCTACTTTGGAAGAAACTAAACGTTGAAGAGCCTCGTGCAACTCTTTTTCTCTCTCCCGTGCAAAAAATTTACCATGTTAGTAAGTTACTCAAGGCGAAACCAGTATTGACGAACCTCTTCGAAGAAGGTCTCTTTCTTTACTCTCTTTTCTTCACCCAACTCCAATCCACTTCGCGAGTTGTGTAGAGGCAGCATAACATGAAAGCTTTCATAATAAAGAGCTGAACACTGAACAGTTTCATCACATCAATTTGTTGAGTTCTAGATGTTCTCAAAGGTGAAGCCACCAAGCAGGGCTATTCACGGGAATGAATTATGAAACAGCCGAGATCATAGATCGTCGTTTTGACGCAGTTTCAGTTGTGATTAATTGCAGTAGGCATAGATGTGCATCATTACAGTACTGGATACTTGATGTAATGGCAGTCACAATGATCGTGCAGTTCATTTAGTATTAAATGAGACTGGTCTTCTTAGCCTTGTTGCTTCCCACGATGTATATATTTTGTGGTCTACACTAAACCTTTTTATTTTGCTTCGATTCCTCTGTTTTGAATGAGGATTTAATTTCTGTTATTATAAATTCATCCATCCATTAAAAGTTATTCATAGATAAATATGTCTATATCAATTAGATTTTCCTGCGTTGTACTAGGAAAATCTGCACATAATCAGAGGTGAACCCCATGCTGACCAGGAAGTTATAACGAGCGGAGCATTGCACATTCTTAGCAAAATTTCCATTTAGATCTTCCACTGGTTGTTCTCCTAGTCGCCCGACGCCCTAGAGCCGGTTACTATTATTACTAGGACGACAGGTACAGGCCACGGAGCGTATTACGTACATATGTAAATTTCAATATAATCGAATAAAGATCGAGCCGCGACCGCCATATTGAATAATTCATTCGGCAAATTATAATATTATACAGATTACATTGAAATTTGTCGGTCGGGACGCGCTCGTGCATTTCTTATGCAGCAATGGTGTGATGCGCTGAGAAATTATGTTTCGCTATGAATTTAGATTTTATTGGATTGCTTGTATTTAATTTAGCTCAATGAGCCTATTGGATGAGATAGCCAAACCTAGGATTAAACATTATATCGATCGTTCGATCTTAAATAAACTTTTATTCGATGTCGAAAACAAACCGCCCCTGGCACCCCTGCTAATTCTGTCGTGGAGATTTATTTATTATTTTCATGAAACACGTCGCGTTGACGAGTGTTCATAGTCGAGGACAAGCGATAGTCATAGGCTACTCATAATCTTGTCACGTTATGCTACGGTGTTTACTTTCAGGTCTTCAGGCTTTCAGAGCCTTTAGATTGGCGGGGAGCTTCTCATGGCATCAATTGCAAATGTCTTGCGTCAGTTGTCTTATGTCAGAGCGGGTTGTTTTACGATTGTATCAATTGTGGTAGTAGTCTTCATATTTTTTGGTTTTATATGAGTCGCTTTTGTATGTTTAAAGGGTCTCTCTCTATTAATTTAAATCGTAAACCTTTGTATTGAATTTTGAAATTCTAGCACTTCTTTTATTTACATAATAAAGCACCAGTCCTTTTTTACTGTTCGATATGAATCGAGGATTAAACAAATATTTTCACGTTTTAATCTGTATGCGTATGATATAATGCAATTAGTGACGTGCGCGTACGCAGGAAACAAAAGCGTTTTATAACGGTTTAGTTTGAGTTATAATGTATTATGGTGTTGGCGCCACTAGTGCCGGGAGTGCATACTGATTTACACGTGGAAATAATAGATAATTATTAAAATTTATTATTAGGGAAAAGGCGACGCCATGGGAGCTCTTTGTTTATAGGGATTACTTGTTACGTGTTTTCACATAAATTAAACATATCGTATTTAACAATCGGCCAAGCGTGGAATATATATGTACCTAATGTAACTTATTATTAATAACCCAGCGCAGTTTGCGTACTTTTACCCAGGAAATGGGTTTTTTAAGCAGTCGATCTGACGTTATATACTTACTTCAAAGCAAGCAAAGCAACAACCCATAATTGTCCCACTGCTGGGCTCGTCTCCTCTCACAATGTGAGGGGTATTAGGCCGTAGTCTACCACGCTGGCCAAGTGCGGATTGGTAGACTTCACACACCTTTGAGAACTTTATGGAGAACTCTCCGGTGTGCAGGTTTCCTCACGATGTTTTCCTTCACCGAAGCAAGTGATAATTGACTTGTAATACGCACATAATATTTGAAAATTAGAGGTGCGCGCCAGGATTTGAACTCGGGCCCCTTCGTTCGGGAGACCAACGTTCTAACCACTAGGCTATCACTGCTTACTATATACTTACTTACACCCCAACTTATGTTTACTTAAATCACTTATGGTTACTTAAATCGCTGGTCAGTACAGAACTTGTATGGTGATTCTTTATAAAGGAGCGATTAAAGTAACCGTTAGTGACTCTGAGTTGGGGCGTTAGTTACTGCAGTCCAATGACATGTTTCACCACTAGCCAATGAAACAACAGTCCTATTTTAAGATACTCAGATATTATTGCTACCCGCGTACATTGTGACCTCTGTAAGGCCTTCCCTTCTATTTTATGAAGAGGCTAAAACCGAGCAGCAGCAGCAGAAAAAGGGACCGTAACGATAATATTAATCTCCGTTATATATAAAATAAGCCTTTAACAGCTTCAAGATAGGCCTTGACCTAATGACATAATCAGGCACGATCACATGTCCATAAATCACTAAATGCCCAATCTATCACCGTTCTATGATTGCCTGGTATCTGTAATTGGTGGTTAATAGGCAATTATTCCCAGTTTATAACACATTCGAGAGCCACTTAAAGTAAAGTGTACTTAGCTATTAAGTGTCGCTTTAGATAAGCGAAAGAGGATGTTTTGTGTCTGAATGTGCTCGTTTGAATACAAAATGGAGGTGCATGCCCATAAAATAATGGAAGTACAAGTAATTTCGAATTGCGTAGGTACGGTGTGGAGGGAAAATGTTGTAGTTGCCTGATGGCTCAGTAAATAGTTAATTTAGGAACATTAGGTAACGTTATTAAGGAAGGTAGTAGATTATTTTTCGTTGTAAATCTCAATAAAATCAGTTGGCCTAAACCACTGGGACTACACAGTAGGGAATGAGATTGTTAATGTACTTGTCCAATTTAAAAACCTGCCTGTAAAACTTCAAATTAAAATTTTGTTGCGATTCGTTTTGCCACTTGTACGTTGTGATTCGTTTTTCCACTTGTCCGTTGCCATTCGTTTTTCCACTCGTCCGTTGTGATTCGTTTTTCCACTTATCCGTTGCCATTCGTTTTTCCACTTGTCGGTTGCGATTCGTTTTTCCACTTGTCCGTTGAAGTTTCACTTCTTCAGTGTGTCCCAGCACACATTTCATTAAATCTACCAGCTATTCAGAAAGGTGCTTTGTCATGGAGGAGAAGACAGAAACTCCTCAGCACAGGTTTTTAAAAAAATTACAAGATACAAATATTATGTACAAAAATATTTACTAATCTGAGCGGAACTGTTTGCAGAACTGGTCATTTCCATGCGTCTTTATCATTTAAATACTCTTATACACTATAATATCCCTTGCCTAACAATTGTGTTTTTACACTTTTTTTGAAAGATTCTATTGGTAAGTCACGTATTAATTTTGGAATTTTAACACCAAGCACTAAGAAAGATCGCTGCACTTAGGCGGAACGTAGGCGTAACTAATTGATGCATTCTTCTTGTTGGCGATTATGAATATCACAATTTTGTTTATACGCGCTTATATTCTTCCGTAAAAACTACATTACTAAAGATATTATATTGTACGTATACGTACTGTATCCTACTGTAACTACTATGACGTATTGTTACAGTTTAACAAAAATTTTAAATCGTATTCGTATCATTTCTAGACAGTTTCCACACGAACAACCATCATTAGATACTTATTTGATAAATTGTTGAATTTTCATCCTACTACGAGTAAATATGACGTGTATAGTATAATAGCTACCTCATGCATCATACCTCCACAGGAAATTACAATATAATGCATTATTATAAGCATTCAAAGATATTCCACATATCGGTAGATATTCACTCCCGTCGGGAATTCTAATCGGGACTGCGAGTGGCGTTGCATTAATTAGATATAGTGTTATTGTTTAGTAGTAACAGTCCCATTGTCAGCATTCCTCAAAGATATACTTATCAAGAAAAAATAAATTATAAAATTCCTTATAGATATAATTTATTTGTCGTCTATCGTTTATTTTTGATTAGTAGAATTTCTAACATGTAGCAAGGAGTCTGTCATCTTCTCATGTCCTACCGTTCATTAACGGCAGTGACAGTACTACTCGATTCACAGAAAATCCAGCGATTAACAAAAAAATAAAATTAAAATTAACACATGATTCCACTTTTATACCGGTATCACGGCGATGAGTCAAAACACGATTCCTCTATTAAAGTACAATCGTCACAACATTTTAAATGTTCTATTTCGACACAAGGAACGCGGTAGTTTTATATGTTGCCCTAATTTTTTTCTCCCGTATTATGACGGGCGCCCGCCCCGTTTCGCCTCCTCATTATTACTATAATTTGTGTACTATTCAATTTCCAGAACCACCCGTCCGCCCATATTATTATTTATGTTTACTCGAGTTATAAAAAGGCCATAAATTAGCTGTTGGTTGTGAGAGATTGTAAATTTTTATAGCCTAAAATTGACTATCACATCAACGGTGTTAGTTGTGTATCGTGTTATTTCTTGTGAACTTTGGACTCCTGGTATTTTAACGGTCATTATCTGTTGTTATAAACTACAAATAAATATAAAAACCTGGAAAAAAGAGTGTGAAAATGTTTCCATCCATCCTTAAGTTGGATTATAAAGGGCGCTATCCATTATTAAGTCCGCCATGTCCGCAGGTATAGGTACACCTTGATGAGTAACAGACGAGGATGTGGATGCTGGTTACTGAGCCGAGAGGGTATGTACAGTGCCACCAAGTTATCTGTGAAATGGTGAAAATTGGAACTAATTCTGTGCCATTTTAAGTTCCTTGTGCTCATTCATTTGACATTTACTACGTCTTGAATTGCGTCCAATGATTGGTCGAATGCGTCCGACAGCGCCCTCCTCCAATTCACAAATAAGTTGGTGGCACTGTATCATCCAATTCAATCCACTTGTATGTGAGGATAGGACTGTTAACTTTGGGAGCTACCAACCTATTTCGGTTGTAGCGTCGGGGTACTAGAAATTAATGTATATTGTTCTTTAATGTTAATTCATATTAATTTATTTCATGTATCTACTGGTGTTCACTGAACTTTTAGGTTTTTAAAATGTTGGTATCTACTTACTTTAATAATTCTCTTACTATTGTGAATTTTCAATCTTAGAACTTTCTAAATGGATTAGTAGATAAGTCCTCTCTACCTAGTGCCTTATATTTGGCGCCAAATTTTTTTTCTCTTGCGAATTGCCGATGTATAGACAATTAATAAGTAACAAATTAATAAGTAACTACTGCCTACTGCGAATGTGTGCTAAAATCGCTAATCAAGTAGATATGGTGTACGCCGCGTTTCAGTCGGGTGTTCTGCTATGTAGTACAATATAATAATCTATGTATTCACAGACCACAAGAAGTCGTATGAGGTAATCGAGGTACCTATAGAATAGTTTCATGCACCTGGTATTTGGGTAAGGTGGCACTATTTAGTGTGAATATAGTAAAACTTTAATTACTGTATGGAGTGTTACACCATAATCAGGTATTTGTACCAGTAATTGACAGTAATTAATTCATTTAAGTTAAATGTATTTGCCTAACGCATTGGGTATAGCCTTTAATGTTAGGGTGAAAAAATGAAAAAAAAAATGGTTTCTTGGTCTTATTTACATAAAGAAATACATTGAGAAACTCTACATTCTTTGAACATATTAATAAAAGGATAATAATATAAATTAAACACGCACTGAACTTTATTAACTTCAGGTATTAATTCGAAATATTTAAGTAACTTCCAGCTAAATATTTTTAGAAGGGTTTCGATTTCGTAGGTCTAAATGCTTCTCATAAACCTGCGTTTTATTACATAAACTTAAGTCACAGTTTTGGTGCGGCTATACTATAGGGCTATACAGATAAGATAAACCCCTTATCATCAGGTACGATTATAATCAATCCTATTGATATAAGATTCATAATGAGCAAAAAAATATAAAAAGACAAAGTTGGTACGTAATTCAATATTGATAGCAAGAATCATATTTCGCTCTAGACTCAAGGTAAATTTTATTAATGACGTTGACAAACACTGGAGCATGCACCTGATTATATAATATGCATACGAATGTTTGATTATAATCTAAAATCAACGCAGCTTGTGGACTTATCTAAATGAGCTACTATTAGTTTGATAAAGAGCTGAGTTGAATGCAACGTCAAGTCGCTTATCTTCACTAATGCCGCATTTAATTCAATTTATTAATCTAAATTTTAGCAGTTATGCTAGCCGCTATGAATAATTTAAGCACATACTAGTATTAAGGAATATAGCTAGGTTAAGTTATTTAACGAGATACCTACATACAAAGTTGTCTAATACTAGCTGACCCGGCAGACGTTGTATATTTACATAAAAAAAATATTACTAGGTAATCATAATCAAATATAGCCTTTGTCACTCAGAAATATAGTAGCTTTCTACGGGTGAAAGAATTATTATCAAAATTAGTTTAGTAGTTTGTGAGTTTATCCGTTACAAACATAAGAAATCTTAAATTTCCTCTTTATACCTAATATTATGTTTAAATACGTATTTTGTCATTGAGACAGGTGAAAGCAACTCCTCAGCTAATAGCTAAGGGTGTAACAGAAATGAGTAGCTTTGCTCAAAGGGTAGATCTAATCATCAATATCGAATCGAAATAAACTAAAAAAAAAGGTTTCCCATACATCTGAGTCGAGTAGGAATTGTTTTTTGTATGATAGAGCTGAGTTTTAGGTATTTCATTTTATTTCACTTCTTTTTGAATGGCAAAGCTTTGGTGATACCTTTGGTGTCACAGATGCCCATGCATGGGCGGGGGACAATGACCATCGATGTTGATTCGTCTGGTCATAACGTAAATGCACCAGTAATGGACAAGGCACCAGTAATGGACGAACAAAAAAAGAATATATATAAATATATAAAATAAATATATAAAATATATATATAAAATATATTTCTTCAGAATATTCCCATGTGAAAATTGGAGTGTAAGTTTGTAACTAAAACAAAATACGATCATAGGTAAGTTGAGATCGAATGCGCTCTACGTTTTTACTTTAACTGTATGCAATTTGAAATCAGTGAGTGTGAGACACACACACACATACGAGATGTATTTAACCTATGTCGATATCCCGGTCGCAAACTAGGAATTTTACTAAATAAATTGTAATTAAGATACTTAAACACAGAATTCCAACTTCTTTTATTCACAAAAATCGTATCGAACCTGTAAATTTTTATAAACAAGCAGAAACAACGTTGTGTAGGCGGCGCCGGGCGGCGCGCACAGTTTATGAGACACTTTATGTGGCCTCTCGTACCCGTATTTAGATCCTTGCTTATTTATTGAAACGACCCCCATGTAGGGTTCTGTATATTTAAGTAATTTGGAGTGCGTCTGTATATTAAAAGAACATTGTAGGTCCCCATATTATTAATTGTGTGAGCAATTAACATTTTCATTGTTGAAGTTCATGATATTAGGTATGTCAAACTTTGAAGGATTTGCACTGTAGCTACTTAAGATACCCATTGTATAAAAAACATTGGCAAATTAATTATTTTACGAGGTCTTTTTACAGAGGTTACAAGTCTTTGACAAAAGATACTCATTGACATTCAAATAAAAAACTATGAATTACGATCGAATTTATAAAACGCGACAAATATTAGTGCATTCTTTAATAATTCATAATATGTTTAATTTTGATAGATTCTATGATTTCGTGTAAGTATTTATTTCCGGGTTTGGGTTTTAGCATCATAATCAAATGAAAAGGAACAAGGAACTACGTAACACAATTTAATTTCGAAGTAAATTTATATATATATGAATACATTATTAAATTGATTTATTCTTTACCATGTCTCTGCAATTATTCTGAAGTTAGTCTTATATATACATGTACGACATACAACCAAGCTATTCAAAAAAAATCCGCTTCGACTTTCGTCTCCAGATGATAAAATTAAAAACGTTTAATATGTGGAAATAGAATCGATATGTTTTGTTTTTACGTTAACACATTATCACACAATGCGTTACATTTTGCATGAGAGATTTTTTCTTACTTAGCTAAAGAAATATGTTACTTTTTATAACTTCCTCCTTTCCTACGATTAAACTTATTCATGTATAATCTAAAGAGGAATAGAACTGGGTGTGTTTCGTGCCGCCTCATTAACATAAAAAGAATTACATTTTACTATGATTAGCATGTAACGAATTCAGCCTGGCGCGATGGCGGAGTGAATTTTTAATATTTCTTTGTTTTATGATAAACAAGAACATAATAAAATTATAATATTTATATAGGTATTCTTCAGCTTTAGTGCATCGTAAGTAGCTGTGCATATTAGTTAGGCGATGTTTAAAAAAATCAGTCACAAAAACATTAGTCAATCAAAGCTGATTATTATTAAATTAATGATTGATCGCAAAAAAGGATTATCAGTATGTGGGACAAATAATCCGTTTATTAATACGTAGTTACGTTATGTTACAAAATAAATAAATAAATAGGGTTTTTCATTTCAAAAAGAGTGTCATACAAAGTCTTGTCTCTTTTAAAAATAATCCTTCTATAACACATGACAAAACTAATAGGTAACCGGTACCTACACCTAAAAAGGTACTTTGACTGGGCATCTAGTGCTTAAAAGTCTCGTACTAAATCAGCAACTCACTAGTATGACCTTTCATGAATAAGTAGAAAGGTACCTTTAATCTTATTTTTACGTGTCTTTTTTTCTTGTGATATCAATGATTAATTTTAATATAATTCATATATTGATATTACGTCTGACTAATGATTGTAAAACTTGGATTCTTCAAGTCTAAAAGTTCTTCAAAGGAATTTTGATAACAATACTTCGGAACCAGAATAACCAGAACCCGTAGACCTACAGAATGCACCATGATACTCAATGAACCGATACTTAATTAAGGCGGATCATGTTCACGGTACATATCGGGTTGCACGTTTTTTATCTAAATTATTGCAATCGCCTCATCTCTTGGGTCACGTGATGGGACTCTTTGATTAGATAAATGTGGGAACCGCGCTAGAGATCGTACATGGCGATGTCGGTCTCCAAATTTATGTGCCAAGTTATCTGCCATTATTATTTAGTTTACATTAGGTAGGTGAAAATTTTACCAATTTGTATTTACCTCTTCTTAAGGATCCACTCATCACATTACAGACATCACACTCACAGTACATTATACCAGAAATAACTTGGTTAATTCCTCGAGGCATCATACCATACGACATCTCAACGCTGAGTTTACTCAACGTAACTCAACTCTTTAAGATGAAGTCGCTTGCAAAATCTAGAGTATTAAATAAACACAATGTAGAGTAAGTAATTTATTGTGGCCAATATCTTCCACGTTCTGTAATCGAAACCCTACATCTACTGTAGCTGTAGTGGTTGTTCAAACAAAGCGCAGCCCGCCCACGGCCCGAGGCATTAATTTAACTCCTCAGCGCACAGATTGTAACCTAAAACGTGGAGTTTAATCGCGACTCTACTGAAATATTGTCGTGTAATGTGATACGTTTTGTGTAGGAAGGCCACGGACGGACGCCTGTGTAGTATATATAGATAGATGGAATTTGTTACCTGCAAGGTGACTATTTTGTTGGTGGCTATTTTTAGGTGCATATTTTCTAGGGTTCAGGTATGGAAATCGCTTACTGTCCGTACATTTGCAAAACATTATCATCCCTATAAATTTTTTTGCAACTATTGCCAATACATCTCATGATAATCTTCTAGTACCGTTTTGAAAAAGTTATTTTCTTTGAGAAGAAGAAGCGATGAAAGATACTCCTGAGCACTTATTTTAAATTAGTGTATCGATAAGAGTTACAGACCATTATTTTGGTTTGGCTCTAGCGGCAATTCAATACAACAGATAAATATTTCACCGGGGTTTGTGTGTATTCATAATTATGTTTCATTTATTTATGTTACAAGTGACAAGTATACTGACGCCCCAACTCAAACTCACTAACGGTTACTTAAATCGTTCCTTAGTACAGAATTTGTATGGTGATTCTTAACTAAGGAGCGATTTAAGTAACCGTTAGTGACTCTGAGTTGGAGCGTGAGTCACTTCATTGTACGAGTGTATATTTATAATAATTTATTAGCATATAATAATATAGGTATGGGACAAATCTTGCAAGTTGAATTAGAACTAGATACAACTTCTGATGACAAAGCATTTTTAAGATACTTGTATTTAAATTTGATGTATTATAATATTTTTTATAATACTCATGTACAGATCTCGATGTTTATATGGTATAAATGCCAACCGTATCTAGTGCAGTAATTTCCAATATTTCGTATGAACTAGGAATGGGAATAGATAGAACATAGAACTAGAGAAAGCACAGTTACCTACCTGTAGGCCTTTTCAAAATCCACCGGAAAGTTAATCAAGCCATGCATGACTCAATGTGTGTCAAATGTAATTCTCAAAACTCGCTCGGCCATTTAGATATTTACATGGTAATCGAATCGAAATCTTATTCAGATTTCATACATTAGTATGCTCGATTTTAAATCAAAAAGTAACATGACAATTTTGTTTGCAACGATATTAGATATAAGCAAACAAATGCTTTACGTTTTTCTATGCCAATCATGTTGTATGGTTAGGCCTAAAGGTAATAACATATTTGATTCGTTTTTTGTGTGTCGCATCTTCTTACAAGTATTTACTATGTAGGTACAGTATGTATGTAGTTGTAAGTATAGCGATACCTACATAAAGGTAAATTAAATAATTGATTTCTTGGAAAAAATATATGTCTAAAAGTATATGAGGTTCTTTGCGCCCTTAACTTTGATGTATAAAAGTAAGGCAAAAAAATAAATCGGCCAAAAATTAAAGAATTTGTCTTAATTGCAAAATATTTATTATAATAGTTAAAGATTATACGCCTACTTTAAAAGATTTCAGTCAAATAAATACACGATTTTTGTTTTTTAAATTAAATATCACTAAAATTGTACAACAGATAAGCTATTTACAATATATCACAAATAATATTTGAAAGAGGTCCTATTCTATTAGTATTATCACTTCTACTTACAGTCAGTCCGCTCCGTATGGAATATTCGAGAGTTTCACGAACCCAAATCGACAAGCATGAACCACTTCAAGTCACTGTTCCTATTGGAACCAAACGCACATTCCTAATCAACATTGCTAATCTACTAAAAATGACTCGAGGATGAATTAAATAGCGGCAAATCACTAGTTCACTCACTCCACATGAATATACGGTAGAATTAGGAATCTGCCGGCGCGTGCCGGCCTACAGCTTCTCGAACGCTCTGGAATTGGTAAGCATTTCCCTCGTGAGCCGCCACACCTGCTTGGCGGCGTTTTCCAGCGCCGTCGGCGACTTGCCCTTGAACAGGTCCACGTGCGGGAGGAAGTAGTGCGGGCAACGCCGGCACTGCAGCGAGGAGATCAGTTGCAGGAAGATTCCGTTGATCCTGTCCCCTATCGCACCCTCGTCCCACTCGTGCTCCCTCGGGTGCTTCTCGCACTCGTACAGCAGCAGCGTCTTCATGTGATAACACGTCACCGGGTTGCCCGGTAGGTCGAGATGCCGGTCCCTGATCGTTTTGAGAATGCTCAAACATTTCCGCCGGCATCCACCTTGCAGTAAACGATTCTCAGCCTCAAAAAAGCTCAACACCCACGCGTCGCCCTCCATCGCGGAGTTCTTCCCCTGTAGGGCTATACATTCCTTCGATAGTAGATCGAAACCTTCGGTCTTGACTTCGGCCACGATGTTTGGGTGTGGCCACGGGATGGCTGGCAGGGGCCAGTGCGCCGCCGACCTAGGCCAAAGTCCGGCGCACTTAAAAGCGGGCGTTATCTGCACTATGTAACGTTCACGAATCCGCAACTTCACTTCGGTCGTCTCGGCGATCATTTTCACGCAGTCTCTGTAGGAACACTTGTCGCAAGCCTGTGCGACCAGGGTCTGGAATCTGGAGCGGATCTTTCTCGCCGAGAGGTATCCCGAGGCGGTGATGAACTCCACCCAGAGGGACATTGAGCGCTTCCTGCCGTCGCTGAGCTTCAGCACGGCGCATCCAGGAAGGGAGCCGTCGTCCACGAAGTTCAACACTCCCATTTGGTTCAGGTAGATGACGATCTCGAATTCGTGAGGCGACACCACCTCGAGGCCGTCGAATCGGCCGTTGTAGTCGGTGAGAGACGAGATGAATCTCGGCTCCTGCAGTTCCACCTCCTTGAGAACATCCTGAACTATCCTGCATACTTCGTGAATAGTCTTCGCGATTTGAGCCTTGCGGTTGGCGACCCGTTCGTTGTAGTACTTGTTCATCTGGTAGACTAGCTTGGATTGGGCCGCCATCATCTCGGGTGGCACGAGCATGGTGGCAGGGTGCGTTCACGCGGTGCTCATGGTCCTCGCCGGCGGTGCACACGCGCTCGGAACGCAGTCGTTCGACGACTGAGCCATGTCCGATCATCCGGTGACGAGGCCGGGGTACGCCCATCGTGGTGCCGGCTAACGAATCGGAAAAGGACGCCCCGTCCCCTTCCCGCTACATACTTTTCGCATGCGACGGACAGAGACGACGATAGTTTTGTGGAGCGGTGTGTTCGGTCGGAGCGTATTGATCGGAAGGCAGCCCCGCCTCGCACGAGGTAGGTATTCTGGTGGCGAAGAGGTCGAGGTGATCGTAATTACATGATCGGCTTAGAGCGATCCTCGTTAATTCGGTAGCGGCTAACAAGATCGGCTATTAATGACGACATTTTTTTCGGCTTGTTGTTATGAACTTCCTAATTGTGTTAATTGGTCTAATATGTGGCCGTCGGCGTCGTTACTGTCATAACTCTTATTGTTTGATGGAGATGTTAGGGACAATAAAAAACACATGGTTTTGGTTCTCGTAATCTTTTTAATGTCGCTAATTATGTTTCTATAGTCGTTTTTATCCTTGAGTTTATAGTAATTAAAATATTTTTGGGTGATGACCTAATGACTAAGGAGACTGAACTCTGGAATACCTATTGACAGCTACAAGAAAGGAATCTTAGAAATATAGGGGGGACGTTTTACATTACCTACCTTTTTAATAATATTACTTTGGGTACAAGTATCTAGTGTTATCTAAAATTATTTAGGTAAAACTTTTTTTCGAACACACAATTCCATTAAAAATCTGTCTATATTATGTCAAACACCTTCCTACCCATCATTTCCTAAAGCTGAGCCCATTTTATGTGTTGCAATTATAGGAGAATTATATGTAAGTATAAATTATTCGCACACTATTATAAAATATAGCGTCTCAAACACAGCTTATTAAATTATAGAGTTAGATTAATTTTAGTGCACATCATACAGTGAGTGTAGCTTTCATCGAAGTTATTCGCACTTCAAGAATATTAATATGAACATTTCCTGCTATTAATTCCCCCTTAAAGATCCCGATACAAATTACTTGGCAACATTGCACGCGTTCACTTCATTGTGACCAACGCGCAACGCTTAGAAATAGCTTTATGAGTGTTTAAAAACATGTTTCAAAATGAATATTAAATATCATAATTCATTTTGATTTCTGCACCTGTAATAAAAACACTAGTTTAAGTCGAATAAATATTTTTTTGCTTTTTTCACAAATGGGGATTGTCGGTGTTGACTCTGTCGGCCTTTACAGTCCTTACCCGAGATTTATATTGCTGTTAATTTTATTAAAGTAGACACCTAGCTAAAATTTAGGTAAAACTACTTATTATAAGTACCTACTATTATTTCTTCTGTTAAAACTAAAGGCACGTTCGTAGAGATGAAAAATAGTCTAGAACCCATGCGAATTAAAATAAAATATCAAAAACTGTTTTGTCGGTACATTTAATACCTAAATAATAGATACAATTTTCCAAATTATGTAGATAATACACCTGATGCGTATTCCAATTGGCAGCAGCACTCGTCGAGAACTATCAGCAAACAAAATGTGATGTGTTTAGATGTTCGCAAATATACTTCGCCGTCGATCGAATACATTTCTCGAAGCATGAAGTTATTATCGTCGTTTCTTACGTCTGTCGTTATATCGTTAGATAACTCAACGGTTTTGTTTTGAAAAGCGACTTACAATGCAGAGCCAGAGACTCGCGTATTGACTTGTGTGTTGAAGTGGATATGTTTTTCCTGGCGTGTATAAATTTACAGGGTCTCCGGATCACTTTAGGAGATTCTTCCGGTTGAGCGAAATTTGTAATCAATTAAATCACCTCTGGTAGTCCCTCTTTTTAAAGATTGATCTTTTTAGCACGGCCGTAGCTAGGGGGGGGGGGGCATTGTGGGGCAATGCCTTACCTTTAAATCACAATGCCCTGCCTTAAAAATACCAAAAACTAAGATAAATTGTTATAATTAAATTGTCTGTTCATAATTTGACATAAAAAAATGTAGCGATAGATAGGTAGGTATCTAAACTTTACCGAACATACCACTGTTTGTGACATTCATTTTAGTTATAATAATTCTTTGTTCTGTGACCTAGAGGTCAGTGATATACATGGTGATTGATTTAGGAGCCCGTGCTTCAGAGCAGATCAATTGTGATACATTTTTTACTTCCGCCCTACCTGTAACCAATGCTGCTACCTCAAATTCGACTCTAGCTACAGCCCTGCATTTTAGACATTGGTTTGGATTTATTGAACATAGGTCTACAATTCTAAAAATAACTTACAGCCTCCTTAATCCTCCTTCCTCTGTCCGCGTGAAAATCTTAAGGCCACTAGGGCAAACAGGAACTAAGTTCGAAAAAATCCTTCTTAATTTTTTACCCAACGACATCTTTTTTTCTCACAGCTGAAGGTTAGAGCTTGCAATCCATTAATGTGCTCTCAGATTGCGGATCGAGGAAGGTAGTATCGGCCAAATCAGTGTTTACTTCAGTCAGTTGCTTAAAAACTGTCCATGTAGCTCAATAGAACGTCTACAGCTTAATTAGGGTTGTCAGATGGCAAGACTGAAATATCTGGACAAAACTTCAAAAAGTCAGGATTTATCGGGACTAAATTTTTTTGGAAATAGCTGGCAAACGAACTGACGCGAGCGCGGGCGGCGGGCCGCGGGCACCACGTTCTGTTGAATCTAGTGAATTGTCAGGACATTTTGTATTTTGTCGGGACTCTGGACATCGTGTGAAATGTCGGGACAATCCAGACGAATCCCGACCATCTATCTGGCAACCCTAGGCTTAATATATGTTTAGGGTATCCAGATGTCAAGGTAACTGAAACGATGACCACATATGCCTTTAGTGATGGGATAAGTGGCTTGTTTGTTTTGTTTGCTGTGTTGTGTTTGTTATGTTGGTAGGTTAATAAAATACTTTTCCAAAAATATATCACTTGATGATAGAATTCACGACACGCAATATCTTCTGTCGTAATATGTATACATATGTATAACTTGTAACTGTACGAATGTTCGGTATGCAATAACAATGAGACACGCATCTATTGTAATGCAACGATTTAATTAGAATGTCCTATCCAATGAGACGTCCGGACACCGCTGTCTCGACTGCTGCTGTCTTATTGGCTGTATTGGCTCATTGACACGTCTCACAAGTATCCAAATGTCGATTTAATTTATGTGTTGATTCTTTTAAACTTTAGCGGATTGATGTAGATAGCTACGTCACTAATTCATTTTTGATTTGTAAACGAATGCTCGAGATTTCTTTTAACTACTTTTTTTGTCTACCTCAATTGATTACATCAGCAAAGGTCATGTTTAGTGCCTAAATGGTTTAAAAGCTACGGTGAAGATGAACACAGTTTTTAAAAAAATATTTTGACATTTATATCTTTCTAAATGCATTGTCGTTTAGCACTAGTCTATTAACTTTATGCTGCTAAATATATTTCGACTTAAAATGTATCCTAATATTTCATGATAATAAGAAAATACGTGGTCTTTATTAATGTCATATCTTGTAAGTAATAGAAATAGGGAGATTTAGTTTTAACAAAAACAAAAATAACCCACAGACATTATTAGCTGCTTTGAGCTAATAATGATAAAATGAATAGCTTGTTTACACAATAAATTCGCCAACTATACGAGTTACGTCTCTATCAAGAAATAGTAGACTGCTCTCCTGCTGTGGAGATCATTGGGAAAATTCTTCGGTGTGCATTCCAAGAAAGGTCTGGTATGGGTTTGCACGTGGAACGGGCTTTTATGTACAAATGACTACATATACATGTTATATCTATGTATTTTCTATAGATAAAAAATATAATGAAACTAGCTGACCGGGCAAACGTTGTTCTGCCAAAAAAAATGTAGGGGTAGGGGGATGAAAAATAGATGTTGTCCGATTCTCATCCCTAGCCGATATGCACGCAAAGATTCACGAAAATCGGTCGAGCCGTTTCGGAGGAGTTCAACTTCTAAAACCGTGACACGAGAATTTTATATAAGATAAGTACATAGCTCAGGGCTACTTAATACTTAATATGTCTAATCGATTATTAACGTGGGTATAATTTCGTTGATGCGGGAGGTAAGTTCAAATATCAGGCCATCCCGTTGTGTACCGATTATAGGTAAACTGTCTCGAAACCGCTTCATGTAAGTTATTCACACCTAGTCTTAACGTAAACAGAAAACGAGATCTACGAGCAAAAACTAGTACAAGAGATCGAACGCTTAGAACGCTTAAATAAATCTATAGGTGAAAATATAACCAAGTTGAGCCGATCCGCTTCCACTCCATAGGCATGCCGTCCTATTTCGGTCGCGATTGATGGCCGGCCGCGTCATGATGGATGGTCTCACGTTGCTTGATTTACGCACCGCTGTCTCTCCTGCGCCCCTGGTACCTGCAGACTGCCACTGAGGGAATACGGGATACGGACGGACGGAATTCAACGTCATTTGCGTTTATATCCCCCTGGTAGGATATAAGCTTTAATTGGTACATCTGTTAGATCCGATGGTTTAGTTTATATGTATTTTAATTTTAACCGCTAAACTATCAAATAATTAGGTACTGTTTTAGGTAACAGTTGTTTTTACAGCATTGTTTGTAAGCAGGTATTTTTCTTAGTTCTAAGTACAGAAAAATAGTAATAAGTACTTTTAATCAAATAAATTTATTATTTTGTACCCGAATAGCCACTAGCGGATCCCTGGGCTAGGGGAGCTCAAGAAAAAATCTTCTAGGTCTGTCCACATTGTGACAACACTTGAAGATAATGAACATTTTATATCCTCAGGTGGTTCAACACAAAAAAGATACAGAAATCGGTTCTGGCCCCGCTGTGAACAATGTTCCTGGATAACATTATTTTTGCAATGTGGGTCTGCCTACCTAGTATTTAGGTACCTATAATCCTTACAAAATACATAGTTAATATCCTAAGGAAGTTCTAAGCGGTTTCATTAACAAAAGTATTTAAATTCCTTCTAACTTGGTTTTAACATTAACATTATCTGTATTTTAATCAGTGAAAAATTAATCACGTAAGTAGTTTTCACATACAAGGAGATCGAATCAGGAAATAAAATACCTAATTAAACAAAGAACCTATGTAGTATACTTACAACGTAATACCTAATTACGAACATCTAGCTAGACATGCTTGATAGATAGAGGTGTATGAATATTCATAAAAAATAATACCAAATCTTGTTACACTAATTAACGCACAATAAATTAATTACCTAGTTAATAAAATTACCTCGAATGGCCGCAACCATGAAGTTTCGTGTAATTAATGATAACTAGACAGTTATAATTATATAGCATGAATTCTGAAAGCTCGTTTGTTTGTGTGTGGACTGTGAATGGTTAAATAGTAATACCTAAGTAGATATTATGTAAGTTTGTGGAAATTTTGACAAATAATTTTTGCAGAACCATATAGATGAGCATTTTGGACGATTGAGAATTTATTAGGAAGTTCAAAAACAAAAGATAACATTAAGTTTTCAAGACAATGAATAGGCTTTTTCGAAGTTGGTGCACCCGCCACATTTTACTTCATCAGTATACCATGAGGTGAAATTGTGACCGAGCATGAACATAAATAGTGTCTGAAAAGAAAAATCCCATCGCGGTTTACGATACGCTTACTGTATAAACTGGCCCTAACAACTTGCAGCCAAACAGACTTTTACTCGCCTCATTAAAATATTTTTTCCTAACATTGGACGTACATTTTCAGGCTCGAATACATTCCCCAGAAACTAGTATCCTTAATAAGGTTCCAATATGGTCTAGAGGATGTAATAAAGCCACCACTTTTTATTCATCTACTAACGAAGTATCGAACTTGTATGGAATACCTAAGATGAAATCGGTTTGAAAAACACATACCTAGACGGAGAAAATAAGGTGTTGTTTGTTGTTGTATCACCCAATCCTCTATATGGCTAAGATAAATGTTCAACTTATTCCACGCTGTGTACTCCTATTGTTGTACAATTCTTCATTGGTCCAATCTACTCGTATTGTTCATTGTTGAACATTTTCTTACTTTGTCTTTTCCCACAATAATTGACGAAGTAATTACGTTTTGAACGATAACAATCGTTAATGTTAAAGGTGATCTTATGTAAAAATTTTACGTAAAAATCCTATATTTTGTGCTGTAGCAATACCTATTATTATAAAAAGCAGTGATAGCCTAGCGGTTAGAACGTTGGTCTCCCGAACGCAGGGACCCGAGTTCAAATCCTGGCACGCACCTCTAATTTTCAAATATTATGTGCGTATTACAAGTTAATTATCACTTGCTTCGGTGAAGGTAAACATCGTGAGGAAACCTGCACACCAGAGAGTTCTCCATGAAGTTCTCAAAGGTGTGTGAAGTCTACCAATCCGCACTTGGCCAGCGTGGTAGACTATGGCCTGTACCCCTCACATTGTGAGAGGAGACCTCGAGCCCAGCAGTGGGACGATTATGGGTTGTTGCTTTACACCTATTATTGTACCTATTATACGAGTATAATAAGTTATATTCCGTGCTATGTTTCGACTCGAGAAATAAACAGTTAGAGACAACCAATTGATCCAAGTTACCTTTATAAGAGGTAGAAGTGACCAGTGACTCTCACAACTGATATGAGGGGTTCCGATTCAGTCATGTCATCTTTTTTATTACGCCACACATTCATAGCCCCACACTAGGATTCCGTATGTCGCCGGTGACATGGACAACACGCAAATACAAGAACACACGTGTGCACAATGGCTGATTTGAGCTGTTAGGTATTCGATTTTTAAATGAATTTAAACTGCGTGGATTACAACAGGCATTTACGGTACAACAAAATTACTGTTCACTTATTATATTAAAAAGAAGTTGTTCTTTATTTAGGAATATTAAAATTAATATTTGACACGTAGGGCTTGTTTCACAATCTTCAAGTAGAGTCCTGAATAAGCTATTCGCCGGTTAAAGTGACGTTAAAGTGTCATTTTACATACACGAAATGTCAACTTAACCAACGAATAGCTTACTTCGGACTTACTTGAAGATTGTGAAACAAGCCCGTAGTCAGTATCCATTTAAATAGTTCTTGATAACTCAGTAAAATTCCAGCGTATATTTTTCAAAACAAATCTAGATGTTAGATATTCTCTTCAAACCCATCTTTTTATCTTAAAAAGGATATTCCCACGGGTGTTAGTTCGCCTCCATAAAACAAGCGTTGCGGTGAGACCCGCGCGACTCCGTGCACGGCGCACGCGCGATATACGCAAAATGGCGTCGGTGTCGCCCCGCCCACTTCCGGCGGATGTCCGCCCTGCGTTCTACTTGACGAACGGACGGACGGACACCCTCGCGCCCCCGTCTTGTGGCTTCGTGTTGAGTTATTACCGGTACCTTGCTACTCTTACGAACGAAAATTATACCTAGCATTTTGTTAGCCTGTAAAATGAAGTAAAGTATAAAAATCGTAATCATATTTTTGGTCAGGAAGATATACCTATAGGTATACCTACTGCTAATAAAATGTCTAAAATATGTAATAAAATACCTACTAATAAAATAATATTCTCATTTAAAATGTAATAATAAATAATGTAAACTTATTACTAAAATTATTTGTACGCAATAATATAGCAAATGTGAGATAGATTGCATACTATTTGACCAACTTTGTAACCACATTTCTACAAATAAAGATATTTAATTTCATTTCATATTTCATTTCATTTTATACTACTATACTGATTTGGTATGTAACATTGATCAGGTACTGAGTTCACATGGTAATTTTTTAATGATCTCTGTAATCTTCCATGTAGGATCTACTGTAGGTAGGGTCATTTATTAGCTAACTTTGTGTTAGCATTCCATTGGCGCTTGCTCAGTAAATTCCGACTCTTTATTTTCTAAACTAGACTCCTCCTTACGATAACTAACGGTTGAAGATTGTAAGATCGTAACAAGGTAGACATGTTGTTTTTTTTTTTAAATTTGGCTTAATATTTTAAAGATTGATGTGTGATATACCTAATACCTTACATAGGTAAAAGTGTAAATACCATGACAATGAGTGGCATTAAGACAGGTGTTGAACCTGTTAAGTGTTTCTCAATATACCCTACCGCTTTATACCTAAGTAGGTAATAATAACTTAATCAACCTCACATTACATATGCCGTAGCGTCATCACGTAGCAAATTCACTTGTAATGAAAATCCTAGCAATTTCAATTTAATGAAGTCATTATCGTTAAATACCTACTTGAGTATCTATTGCGTTTTATAAATGATCAAAATTACCCTTGTTAGTATTCCATCCGTGTAGTTTATGTTCGAGCTACGAGTTTGGCCTTCCAAGTAAAATAATTAGCTACCTTACTTGACTACGGTGATTCTGAATAATGCTTGTATACCTACCTATTACTTGAAATGGGAGTGTTCGTCTCATAAATTAAATAATTCCTATTCTTTTATCGCTCAGTTTCAAATTGTAGGTAGGTACCTACCTATTTATCCAAGTTAAGCTTCACGGTTCTCATTTGAACGTCGAGCCGACCATAAGCTTTCTCATTAATAATATCAGTAGAATTGATTGCGATGGCAGTTCGTTCTCCATACAGGGATGATATGTATATTTACGAAGTATTCTGCAATAAGAAACTGCAGTTAGAAAACGGAATAACTAAATTGCAGTGAATTCGGGGATAGCTTTTTCAGAATAACTTTGAACTCCGCTGAGAGAAGACCCTGTTTTTGTTTTAATTTAATTTATCCTTTCTTGACCTAACTGTAGGTACTTTAATTTAACAATTAGCACACGTTACTTTTAAAATTTAATGTTAACCGGGTGTAGAGCCACAGAATAGATAGAGCTCCAATGTAATTTTGTAAATAGGTGTCTTTACCATTTTGTTAAAAGAAGATAAGTAGGTAGATAAACTTGCAGTTTTATTTAACCGTTTCTTAACATCATTTGTCTATGCAACATCAACAAGATTGCCTTTTAAGTGAAACAATGAGTCTAATTCTATCCGCTATCAGTAATACCTAAATCTTCAGCATTCTTATATTTATTATATATCATATCTACTCATAATATTGGGCTTAAATGTATAATGTAAATTATAGGTACAATTAACATCGTTTGCATAAACGCCAACAACTGTCATTGTTGACTACAACAGAAGGTGAGTAGGTTTTCTCTGGGGTTTATCTATTTTTATACCTGCAAGTTTTTATTATTAGAGCCTTATAATAAGTATAAAATTTCACATACTCATACCCCATCATTTAGATTCCCTATATCTTGTCCATGTGAAAACACTAGTAAGACACCATAAACAAATAATCCGACTGCAAAATTTTCTCTGTTACTTATATCAAGTCCTGGAACAGGTGTTGGACCCTTGTAACCTTTATTCAGTTTAGGCTTAGCCCAACCCAGGGGCACCATCTGAACTGCAAGTAGATATCAACGGCCATCAAGATTTTATTATATTTCTACTACGAGCACATTGACCTCTTTTAACATTATAGTTTCGCTCTCTCAACATACACTTTATTTATAAGCATTACTCAAAATAAAATCCCAAAGTATTAAAAAAAAAACAAAATTAACCGTTTAGTGTTCCACCGAGACACAATAAACACATCACAAAACGTTAGAATTAGCGCCACCGCTCTGAGCAAATCATCTTTATCTTGGAACATTTCGAGCGCATTCAACGGAACTATTAAAATCACGTCAGTTGCGTACACCGCGGCAACGCGCGTACTAATTTACGATCGTCGCATCGAAACACAACGGGCGCTCGTAATTAATACGGCAAACTGTTTGGATGTAACGTCACATGATTGAAATAACTGTAGCGGCTAGCTGAGCTCAACGGAAACGACGATTAAAACAAATCGGATTCTCGCAGCATCACCGGCGAGGGATCGAAGAAACTCGTCATTATATTTATGGTGTATTGAATTCGCTATCGTGTCGTATGAAAGATGTGGCCGGACAGACATCCGTCATCCCCCACCGCCGGCGCACGACTGACGCGTTCCACCCTTTCAGCCCGCACCCAGTGGGGATTAAGCTCCGCCCCTTACGGAACGCCACGTAGAACCAATACAACGTATACATCATTGCGCATGTCACTTGACTTTGGACTTTAAATTTAAAGTGGTTCAGTGCGTTTTATTCTAACCGGTTTGACAGTAATAGGGTTGTGCTACTGTTGCATTTATCGAGAAATATTTTTCTTGCAAAGGTACTTCGGTGCACGGTAATTGGATTCGGGATCGCGATCGAGCAGCGGATTGAGACGTCGCGGTCGGTTGTAATTATTATAAAGATGGCCGATAGTGGACGCCGGCTTTGTTCTCGCGTCCGATTGGGCTTGTTGTTATGCGAGTTTTGTTGGTGATTTTAAATGAGAGTATCGCCTTATGATGTCTTCTTAAAGGTAGAAGACCTTTAAGAAGTTAATTCAAGTAAAACGGTAGAGATAGAGTAGGAACTTTTTATTGAGCATCCAAAAATAACAAAACCGATATAATTATCTATCTAAAGAGCGATTTTATACAGCAAACAGAAAACAAGACAGTAAACTGATTTGAACTCAAGTGTAGGTAGAGCACTGTGCATCCCTATTATTTTACTTTGGGCTTGTTTCACAATCTTCAAGTAGAGTCCTGAATAAGCTTTTCGCCGGTTAAAGTGACGTTAAAGTGTCATTTTACATACACGAAATGTCAACTTAACCAGCGAATAGCTTACTTCGGACTTACTTGAAGATTGTGAAACAAGCCCTTTGAGTTTTTAGTCGATTCAATGGTTATTAAAAACGGCTTGATAAAAACTGTGGTCACCAAAGAGACGTCCATAAACAAAAAGCATCACCGTCACGTTTCCGGCCAATAAGAAAGCACACTGATTCACGTAAAACACACTTCAGTGTTAATTTCATGACCAAAGCTCCAGCTAGAGCAGCTAATATTAAACCAACTTAACCAACCCTATGACATAAAAACAATAAAACGGATGCATAAGTACAATTTGTACCATTGCATTGTT
Organism: Thymelicus acteon; assembly: GCA_951805285.1. NCBI lineage: Eukaryota > Metazoa > Arthropoda > Insecta > Lepidoptera > Hesperiidae > Thymelicus > Thymelicus acteon. The sequence continues at coordinate 13,732,717 of OX638234.1, forward strand.
GGGTTTCATTTTTTTTAATTAATTGCCCGCGTGGGTGTTTCCGTCTGATTATAATGTGGGTGTCTTCAAGTCAAGAGTGAATAAATAGGCTTTTACTAAGTTAGTGCGCTTTACCATCCACGACTTCATTTCCGCTTACCATCGGGTGGTTTTGTGGTCAAGCATTAACTTATTATGCATAAAAAAGTGGTAGGTATATGTAGAACCTACAAACTTAGCATCTCCGCCAGTTGGGGCCTGTTGCCATAGCAGACTGACGACGATAGATTTGACGACCCTGTAGCCTAGTTGGTTGCGACCCTGCCTGCGAAGAGGGGTCCCGGAGTCGATTCCCGGCCGGGGCAGATATTTATGTGACAGATAAATATTTGTACTCTGGTCATGGGTGTTGTTGTGATGTGTTATACCTATGTGTCGTCTATGCCACCGCGACAAACCTACTGCGGTTTTTTTTTTATAAAACAGACTCGTTCGTTGATCAGCAGCACGAGCAGGGTAGGTTACAATAATACGACATTGCAAAATCCTACTAATATAAACGTGAATGTTTGTATTGATGTTTGTTACTTTACTGAACGAACATAGGCAGACCATACCATGATCTGTAAATCTATAGGTAGGATAGTTATTATACCGGAAAACGCAGGCTTAGCCGCGGACTTAGCGCTTGTTACTAACTTTAGACGTTATAGTACCTACATCCCACATCTCACGAGTATAAGTATAATTCGAGCTATTTTATTGCATTACATAATAAAAGAAAAATCTAACATAGTAGAGCAGTCGCCAAACTGGTCATAGAGACGAAGTTTTAAGTTAACTTTTTATTTTATTTTTAGTAATAAACCCAATAAATAAACCTCACGCTAACCGTAGATAGGTACCAGGCTAACAGCGATAAACAGGAGGTTCGAGATAAGGATTGAGGGTTTACGAGCCGGCTCCACTGCGGAACCCGTGTTAATTGATAACGCCGCTACTGTCGAATCGTCAGTTTGTTTATAGATAACTGAGATTTATACTGGTGTCTGGAGTTTCGTGGGTGTAGTGGAAGTTCAGAGGTTGTTTTGATAATGGTAATCGTTTCTGACTTAATAACAAGACGTAGCTATGTACCTACTTCTTATTCCTTTTTTATGTTAATAGATTGCTGGGTGGTCTGTAATACCGGGTGTTACTGGGAAGGATGCGATGATTGCACTTGTTAAATGGCTTATCAACATTGCAAAAGACTTTAATAACTTATGGTTGGTGATATGATATGTATGATCTACTTGTGTTTATATTTATGTGCTCAGGAAGATGGTAGCTTGGTATTGCCACAAGCATTTAAGCTCCATGGAAGAAATTTAAGGCATTACATAATACCTAATCCGGAACCTACCGTGGCGTGGATATCTTTTGAACGTACAAATGTAATGTAGGTATTTAGGTACAGGTACCTAACGCTCTTAGTTGCGCTACCCAGACCTTATTTTTAGGGTTCCGAACGAAAAAACGAAAAACGGAACCCTTATCACTAGAAAGACGGCAAAATTTAGCTACCTACAAAGACGGCGGCCGGTCAAATGACTGTTGTCAGAAATGTGGTCAGAAAATTCATTATTAGGTAAAAAAAATGCTATAACGAACTGATCATAATATATTGCTCATAATGTAATATATAATTGCAGTTTTTATACTTAAGTTTTAATTTTATTGCAAGAACCACAAAGCGGCTTTTTACAACCACCGCATACTTTATTAGTTTTATTTTTACATTTGCTAATATAACACTCCCGCCTTTTTCGATTCTCCTGGATGATCGGTAACGAAGATCTAGAAGTTATAGGCATAGGTTCTACACACAAAGGCTCAGAACCGGAAAGTCCTGTTTCAATTTCATTATTTCTACTAAGTGCACTCGCTAAATCTAAAATAAATTTTCTCCGTTTTGTGTTTATTCCTGTCAATTTCTTATATAAAATGTAAGAATTGATTCCTGCTAGATCTAAAATGTTAAAATGTTCTTCTTTTGTTCATTTTTGAATGTGTCTCAAAATATTATGTTCGTCAATAAATAGCTTCCATGCATCTGCGACATTTTCTTTGGTATTCCTTCTTGTGAATGATATAGGCCCTGCCTGCTCAGTGAAAATATTTTGTCGAGCTCGGCGACCAGTTCGACTTGATACCGTCTGAAGTGCACATGTGGTCCCGTCTGTGGCCGTGTAATGATAATCCTCCTCGTGAGCAGTACTGGCAAGCAAACGGTGACCCCTACCCCTGCCACGAACACGGTTATTGTTATTGCTAATGTAACGTAAATTCGAAAGGGGTACCCGATCTCCTGGGTCAGAGTCTGCACTATCAGGGCTCGAACTTATAGTAGGTAACACCAAATCATCATCACTATCAAGTTCTGCAATTTCAGATTCACATTCCGACTGATCTTCTGGTAGGTTTTGCAGTAAATGAAGTATTTCGTTATTTTCGAGTCTTCGAGACATTTTTACACTAATTTATTCACAATATTCTAAATAATCCCTACAATATGAAGCTAGTTTATTCTGACTAATAAAACAAAACAATTCAGATTTTTACATATTTTTTGTATCCTCATATTACAATTATAAACACTACTTAGGTTATAGCAGTCAAATGACTGTCGCCGTCTTTGTCGGTATATTAGCACTTTAAACAGTAAAAAAAGACACTAAGAATGTTTTACCCATGTATTTTTAACATTCTATTCATAATAATAAAAGTCACAAATTATCAGTAAACTGAGTCAAAAAGTTTTGGAATAATCAAACTTTTAAATTGAAAATCCGGTCAAATGACTGCTCCCGTCTTTCTAGTGTTATAGGATCACTCTTGCGTGTGGGGCGACCGCCGTTCACAGCCAACTTACTAAGAAGCTACTGGACCAAATGAGTTGAAATTTGGTACTCATACACTTTTTTAACCAAAGACGAAGGTATATAGTAAACAACTGAATTTTGAAAAAAAAAATATTTGTAACGAAATCAAAATTAAACAAAAACTGTCTTGCAAACCGTATCGTGTGGTATATTAAATGAAAAGGCTTGTTATAAGGATCTTAAATATTACAGGAAAACCTATAAGAAGTCTATGGTCTTAAAAAAAGGCAAAAATAAATAAAATAGAAAAATAACGGTAAATACAATCATAATCAACGTACGGAACCCTCTCCAAGCGAGTTTAACTCGCTTTTGTCAAGTTTATAAGTTAGGTAATGCATGGCTACTACACATACAAACACAGTATGAGTCCATCAAATCCGTCGACACGGAAGCTTATAGTTTCCTTGTGATCTTGATCATACGATAAATGTTACTTGAGTTTTACTCATTTGCTGAAGTTCATATTCAATTATCATGAAAAATTTGGTGCGGCTGAAAATTATTGGATATTCCGTTGACTCGGCTGCTATCACAGTACAGGATTAACGGGATTCGTTGGAAAGCGTCGTCGTAATAAGCAACGGAAGGGGGCGCTCGGATGGCGCCCGCTAGCAAGTGAACCAACTAAACACGTGTATCTAATTAGGTACTTGACTGCGCTCCGAAAGATTAAACTGTGACATGGATTGGATAAAATTATTAAAATTTCTTCTCAGTATTTTTAGATAAGTTAGTTACATCGAACCAAGTATGATAAAGTTCCGATATTTTTATTAATATTAACAAAGACAGTGTCCAATGTCAATAAATATATGTAATCTGAATTTTACCAAGAAAAAAATAACCTACTTCAAAATAACTCAACTACTTATCAGATCTAGCTCAAATTTAAGTGAGATCACATGACAAGCACCAGCTTTCGATTCAAGAAAGAACCATCAAAATCGGTTCACCCAGTCGAAAGTTCTGAGGTAGAAACATAAAAAATACCGTAGAATTGAATACCTCCTCCTTTTTAGGGTTCCGTAGCCGAATGGCAAAAAACGGAACCCTTATGGATTCGTCAAGTCTGTCTGTCTGTCTGTCTGTCTGTCTGTCTGTCTGTCTGTCTGTCTGTCTGTCTGTCTGTCTGTCTGTCTGTCTGTCTGTCTGTCTGTCTGTCTGTCTGTCTGTCTGTCTGTCTGTCTGTCTGTCCGTCCGTATGTCACAGCTACTTTTTTCCGAAACTATAAGAGCTATACCATTGAAACTTGGTAGGTAGATGTATTCTGTGAACCGCATCAAGATTTTCACACAAAAATAGAAAAAAAGCAATAAATTTTGGGGGTTCCCCATACTTAGAACTGAAACTCAAAAATGTTTTTTTCATCAAACCCATACGTGTGGGGTATCTATGGATAGGTCTTCAAAAATGATATTGAGGTTTCTAATATCATTTTTTTCTAAACTGAATAGTTTACGCGAGAGACACTTCCAAAGTGGTAAAATGTGTGTCCCCCCCCCCCTGTAACTTCTAAAATAAGGGAATGATAAAACTAAAAAAATTATATGATGTACATTACTAAGCAAACTTCCAACGAAAATTGGTTTGAATGAGATTTAGTAAGTAGTTTTTTTTTAATACGTCATAAATCGTAAACCGCAAAAAACATTGATCAAAGTTACAACGAATTACAAGAACTTTTATATTATGTTACTTGCTGCTACGGAACCCTTCATGGGCGAGTCCGACTCGCACTTGGCCGCTTTTTTTTGAATTCTGTTAAAAATAGGAGTTGCATGCTGGATATGAGCTCGACGCGAATGATTTTATTACGAACCTATCTACCCATCTTAGTTATATATTATATTCTATAGTAGTTCCTGATACTTATTGGAAAGTTGTTATTTGAATTATGAATTTATTACAAATAAATGTTCTCGTGCTTTGCATTCTGCATTCCTGAGACTCTACATTGTCTTGAAAGGTGGGTGAATACCGTCAACGCACACTTGACTCTAACGTCCAGACTACGACTCTAACTTTCTTTATGCAATATCCCATAACAAGAAGTGGAACAGTTGAGAAACGATCGAGCGTCAATATCCACTCGAATTTCAAGTCATATTCAAGACTGTCTACCGTTTTTAATATCAATAAATATCACGAAATAAAAACGATTTTTTTATGGAAGTAGTCCGTTGAAAGCTTATAATATTCCAATAGATTCCTTAGGTGTTCTTCTGTTATTATATAAAGTCAAAAAATCAAAAACATTTTGTTGATAAAAACATATTACATTCACAAGTCGCAAGGGCCCTGCACTTGGTTCATCACGTGTGTGATTTTTCTGGCCAGTTCTTTCTTTTCCTTTCTCTTTCTTGACCGGCAACACATCACTGCTGCCTTAAGTGTCGCTGAAGTCCATGGGTGATAGCTATTTACCATCTGCTGGATCGTCAGCTCGTCTGCCGGCGATTTCCAAACAAAAAGTATTCCAAGAAATAATTCCGAAAGCTTATAATATTCCAATAGATTCCTTAAGTGTTCTTCGGTTGCATGAAGTGGAAGTCCTTACCACTAATCCGGTAATCCAGTGCTGACAGCGCTCGTACGTTGCGCGCCGGCCGGCTGATCCCCGCGCATAAATCGCACGGCGCATGGCTGCGGGTTCACGTTGACATATTTTATGTTTTTGTGAAGAAAAACGACGAATACCACGAATGGCACGTTTGCCGTTGTGGGTTTTGTTGTGGAGAAAATGCAGGGAGTTTTCAGTTGAATGTGAGATTTTATTGGAGACGAGTAACCGCCCTCGCTTTGCTTCGGTTTTCTTATTTTTTTGCACCTTGGGTTACAGTATTGGAGTTTCATTAAGGATCCCTATTTTTTTTAATATAATATAGCCTATGTCACCCGGGAATAGTGTAGCTTCCCAACAGTGAAAGAATTTTTCAAATCGGTTCAGTAGTTTCAGAGCTATTCAATACAAACACACAATCAAATCTTTCTTCTTTATAATGTTAGTATAGATACTTAAGAAGTACTTACAGATTTGGTACTGTAAAGTGATGTAGGAGGATTACGTTACGGATGTAGCGGCTAGGTTAATTTAAATAAATAAATAAATAAATAAATAACGCTTCACACTCATAGCCCCACACTAGGATTCCCTGTGTCGTTTATAATATTAATTTATATAGTTAAAGTTGCGAATTGCTATAGAATTAGCTGGTGGCCCACAATTAAATCCAGCAATGTTAAAACCGTTTTATAACTAGGTATAATTATGGGATCAAAAATTTGCAAGTCCCATCTACCCCGTTGTCTAGGCAATCTACAACTGCACAAAACTGTAATGATGTATTTAGACAATGTCTTGTAGGTACAAGACGGTATGCTCACATGAGAAAGACATTGATATCTGTATCTGTTTAATGTACGTACATTGCAGCTTGGCAGCATCAAACCATTCAACGACTGTTTAACATTGAGCTTCTTCCAAAATGACACTGGCAACATCGGAATATAAAACACCGTGTTCACATCTGACCAAAAATAAAAGTGTAAAAATAACCATAAAATAATATACATGTATATTCAATTTCTTCGCCATTCGTTTCAATAGACAGAGATTTATTCGGGAACTTTTATGGAAAAAATAAAAGTGGAGCGCGGGGTGTAAAAAAAGTTTTGGATCCGAGAATAGACGCTGTGCGGCGCGGCGATGCGATGACAGGGAATTTATTAACCATTCGGGATGACAAACTGCGGGATGGGGCGCGCCCCGGATACCACCGGTTGTCGATAGCGGTGAAAGTTCGATCGAGAAACAGGTGACTTCGGGCCATACGATGCTTGCTTTATCTTTATTAGAATTAGTAAAATTCACTACGATACAAAAGCTCTTTGCAGTATCCAAATCGATCAAATCAAAATCTTTTATTCATATAGGTATCACTGATACACTTATGCACGTCATTTTTTTATCTACCAGCTTTTTGGAAGGGTGCTTTGTCATGGAGGAAAAGAAAAGCCGTAAAGAAACTCTTCGCACATCTTTTAAAATATGAAGATAATAGGTATAAACGTTTTGTTTTGATATTGTTTAAAATTTTGTGCATAGACGTGTGGCAGCTACAAGCACTACAACCGATTTCTCTTAGCTAAGTTTTTGATAGAAATTTATCCTACATATCATACCTATACTTATCGTAAATTTTATTTTGGTAATTAATTATTATCTATTATTAGTAATGTAATGTTAATCAAGAGAGCAATTTATACCATAATATCACCAAAGCGATCAGTGCGAGTAAACAACGAGAATCGCTGGTAACGTATCCAGCACCAGAGGTAGCGGGTTCGAATCCCGGCCGACGGTGATGTACGAGTATTTAATTAGGACTTCCCTTTGGCGGGCGGCGGTGCGACACGCCACCGTTTACAGGAATTAGCTGTAAACGTTTGTGTTTAATTATTCCCCCGTTCATACTGCGCGACGGACGGACGGACGTACGAAATGAAATCTTCATCTTTGTACGGTTCATGTGACAAAGTTTTATTTTTAAGCGACGCTATTGTAATATAATGAGTTTATGTTGTCGGTGGCGCCATCGGTAGTCCGTGTAAGTATAATTTTTTCGAGTGATGACCAATGTTATGACAGTAAAATGATACACATCACATTTTCGCGGTGACGTGTTAGTGATGCCTTTGGCATTATACTAAAGTCCATGGGCAACAGTTATCAGAATCAAATGTATCAGCTTTTTTCATGCATATTAGAGCCTGGAGATCCGTCATACAGGTTACCCTTGTACGGACTCCAGACTCTCACAAAGCAATAACTTTTCTTAGAACATAATATAGAATTCTTAGTACTAAGGTGTGCTTGCTTTGTGAAGAGAGAAATAAAGAGAAATAAAGATATTATATTCAAATAAATTAAGCATGTTCAAATTATGTAATGAACACATAGTATTGAGTTTATCACCATGAAATCTGCTGAGTTTCTGTTGAGATTACAAAGTTATTGCGCTGATCTTTGTATCTGTACCTGACGGTATATGTGCATTTGCATGGACATTGTGACGTGAAGGTGAATGTCGGTATCGCCAGGTTCTCGTGTCGAGGTCGTCGGCTAGTCGGCGGATGTAAACCGTCTGGGGACTCGTGGGAGCTGGCGCACAGCGCACACTACACGCACTCTCTAGAGACTGCAGCGTGCGAGTTTGACACCGTATCCTGTACTCAATGTGTGCGGAATATTAAAGAAATCGCTTATCTTGGCTACTCTACGCCCCAACTCAGAGTCACTAAAGGTTACATAAATCGCTCCTTAGTACAGAATTTGTATGGTGATTCCTTACTAAGGAGCTATTAAAGTAACTGTTAGTGACTCCGAGTTGGGGCGTGCTTCTTGCTAATCGAGATATCGGTCCTGGGTTCGTCGTTGGTACAGATGTGTAAGTGTTGATAGTCGTCGATAGCATTATTCCTGTTACTCTACTATGAAAATCTATGAATCTACATTACGTCCCTAGTGGTGCATGAAAGACTTGAAACCTAGCTCGTATTTCGTATGGCTCGTATTTGCGGTTGACTATACTTACATAGTTGAGTGACTTCAACTTGATAGTAGTAAATAATTAATAGCTTGGAATATGTAGCTTAGGCAATTAGAAGCTTGGAAATATCAATCCCCGTCAATAAGACAAATAAAACAGAAATGTCTAGCTGACCGGGAAAACGTGGTTCGGCCAAACATTTTTTAGGGGTAGGGGGATGAAAAATAGATGTTGTCTGAATCTCAACCCTAGCCAATATGCACGCAAAGATCCACGAAAATCGGTCGAGCCGTTTCGGAGGAGTTCAACTTCTAACACCATGGCACGAGAATTTTATATATAAGATGAATAAATATCCACTCGGGTTGTTACTGCGACCGATCTAACGACATATAAAAAATAAATAAATGGCCAGATGTAATTAAATACATCAGGGACTCCGTAGAATGTTGTGGCTATGTGGTCTGAATAAATTTGAGGGCCATCATAAAAAGAAAAAAGATGTAGAGGAGTTTGTTTCGACGAACATTTCTGTGCCAATTAAGTACCTGTAGGTAAGCGTTCGTAAATGGAAAATAAGTATGTAAGGATTGTATTACTAATACATTAATAAATTGATCAGAATTTTAAGAATGTCGTATCTGTAGCCTTGTTCAGCTATTTGAGACGCTAAGTGGGTGCTTAGTTAGTTACTGGTGAGTTAGATGAGAATATCTAACACAGTATCTACACAAGTTCACACATTACGAATAGGAATGTCCGATGTCAATTTCAGCTTAATTTACATTTCCTATTATACAAAAAGGACATGGTAGAAAGGCTGGTACGATCAACAGAAATAAATAGATAAACGCTTACACACACATCCTCGCAGTAGGTTTTAACCTGATTCGCGGGTGGCATGGACGACACATATCACAATCACACCCATGACCCGAGTACAAATATTTATCTGTCACATAAATATCTAACCCGGCCGGGAATCAAACCCAAAACCCCTCGCTTCGCAGGCATGGTCGCTGCCAACTGGGCTACAGAGTCGACAAAAAGTTTAAACTAAATAAAGTTTTTTTTAACAGTTATATTTTCATATGAGCTTTGCTCTTTAAGGTCCTACTTATTATTTATTTACGAAAGTGATTAAGTGAGTGCACAGCTACATAAATATTTAATAAAGGTAATTATACTGACTGCACTTGCAAAATAGGTACAGTCGCTTAGTTATTTTAGCACCTTGTGGCTAGCTGTTGAAAACATTCAGCCTATCTAATAATAAATAAATAATTAATTAGTTGCTGCCACACCGGCAGTTGATTGCCTAACTAAACTACAAATAACTATGACATTACAAGTAAATTTCCCATGATAATATACCTCAAATAGTATAATAACGGTAAACGCTATATATTTAGTCATAGCTCTACATTAGGATTCCCTGTGGCGTGGCTGCCATGAACAACACACAGGCCCAGATCGGGAACAGAAGATTCATCATATTCGGTCCAGCCTTTTGCATAGGGAATATACAAATACATACCGGGTGTTTTTGACATTGTGCACAAACTTTACCAAATGATTCTATAGCATTTACTAAACATATCTTATACAGGTACTAGTGCATTATAAAGCTTAGTTTTTAAGTTATTGGTAATTCCATTTAATATGGGTGTACATTGTAAAAGGGTCTTTATTTGTGCTATGTTGCCGCTCAGTACGGTCATAATCATTCAAACTATACTTGTTTCATTTTAAATGTCATGTCATTATTGGCTTGACTTGTCAATAAAGGCCCATTTAGACAGAGAGCTTCTCGTCTCGAAGAAGCCACAATCGAATTAATAAAAAAATCTTTCTTACATTTACACCTCTCGCTATTTGACGACAATTTCCTCGCAATGGAATATTGATTGTAAACTTAACTCCAATGACAAATTTCGCACTCAAAACGTTTTCAACCGTCTTGTATGATACACGTATGAATTTGAAAAATGTGAGTCGAATACAAGTCGAGATTGTCGTTAGTAATCTTACGTACAATTTGTACCTAAATAGACGTAGGAAATTATCGCCTTGATCGATAAGTTACGAATGTCATATGAGATAATCGTAGATGAGAATTTAGTTCTTTCCTGTATGTAAACATTTGATATGATAATGTTATGTTGATTATTACCAGTGATAGTAGTGTACGATAGATACTAGAAACTCGACGTCTAAATGGGCCTTAAAGTAAACAAACATCGTAAAACTTTTCGAACTAGTATTATTACCTATTTGGTTTTGTTAATGTCACTGGTCGCACAGACAGCAAAATCGATGAGAAATAATTGTTAACGTCAATAAAAGTTTACTAATGTCAAAGTTTCATATCAATCATAATGCGACGTTGCCAGCTTGCGTAAAGAGATTACACATTAGGCAATTTACGTTCAAGTATTTAGTTTGTATGAAAATGAAAAATAAAAAAAAATAAAAATTTCAATAATGAATCCATAATGAAAGATGACCAATTTAATGGTCTGAATAACAGGCCGAAGTTCGTGCACAAAGTCAGGAACACGGTGTATACATACAAATACATATACGTATACCTTAAAAAGTCTGATCTCGATTATAGTTAGTCGTTTACTCAAACCCAAAATAAAACCACTTGAAATAACACATCACAAAATATAAGAAACAATAAGAGCTGCATAGAACCTTTTTAAAAAGCTGACATTTCAACGTGCCTGATTTTTGGAAATAAGATCAATTAGCATTAATGTAAAATTTTAACGCTTAAAAAGAGTTTTTTCGGAACGTTTGAGATCAGGATCAGGTAAATAACTTTTCCTTTAAATGTTTATTATTATTCTAAGCTTTAAATATCTAATATGCACACGGTACATCCGAGGTCGCGCGCCCTTTTTTCGCCGTTCCCGCCTAATGGGCGCACTTGTCACCGCGCGTCCTTATTTACGAGCGAGATAACCATCGCGCCTCCAGAACGCGCTGTGGACCTGGTACTTTAGAGTCAGCGGCCGACGCTAATCAGGTGTTGTTGATCTGTGCAAAAAAGAAACATACAAAGACGTGTTGAAGAGTACGTGCAATGATTCCTAAACTTTGCTGTGTGCTTGGTACAAGTGATGTCTTATTATTTTTTATATAAAACAACGAACGAAAAACTTGTGGAATCTTATGTAACTAACAACTACTACTATTTCTACTTTCTTACTTCAAAATCGTATCACAGAATAATATGATTATTATGATTAATTAATAAAACATAATTGAAGGGGTAAGTGTAAAAGGGGTTTAAGTAACAAAAACAATAATTCGAGATAAATGCGTTTGAAAGTCAAGACTTCATTTTCGTTACATTCTTAGTATTCAACTTCAAATCTGTTTTTTTATGATTCCAAATTATATAAGGTACCTTCGAATTCTCATAAATAAAGTATTTTTTTAATTATTACCCTGTAATAAGCAAATATTGTCAGTTTTGCAATTAAATAAATAAATAAATAAATAAAACCCAATAACAATGCGCCACATCCGTGCGTTTTTCACGAAACAAATATTTAAATAACATTATATTATATTGAATTTTCCACTATAAAACCTATGCCATAACATTAAGAATCGAAAGACGAATTTAACGATACCAATAACTCTATTTCAGTAATTTCATCAATTGAACCCTTTTTACACTTACCCCTTCATTATTATGATTGATTCGCACAAACACGGAAATTGAAGGCTCAGATGCATTTTATAGCAATGAAATAATAGAGTATTTTGTGTTGTCAAGTAAATTGTCATCTTATTAAAGCCTGATTTGAAGATGTATCGCTAGTTTCCTACTCTCGACCGTAGATCTTCCATTCAACATATTAGCAAGACCGCACTAGAATTCAGTGTGTTGCAAGTGGCAATGGTGGCATGAACAACCAAATTTCCATCTGTTACATAAAGTCTGCCTCGATAAGAGTTGCCAACATTTCTTCAGCAAAATATAGTATTTTCAGACGAAGCTAAAAAAATATACTTAATACACTTAAAAAAATAGTATTTTACGGAAAACGCCAAATTTTTTATAAAAACTATAGATTTATTTGAGCTTCTTGCATTTTTTAACAAATTTTTTTTTTAACGTGATAACGTCTTATAATAAGGTTGACTCGAAAAGATTTGTTTATGAGAATTCGGTGTTGAAAATATAGTATTTGTGTGTACTATGTCTTTTTTCAACAGTATATAATACGCAGACCCGGAATACTACAATACTATATTATATTATAATACGGTATGCAACCCTAGCCTCGATCCGAAATCGTATTCAAGACCCCACTTCGGATGGTGGGTGTTCTGAGTTGCTTACTAGCTGATTACCTCAAATACTATTAAAAAAAAGATAGAACGCATAACAACATTAACAGCTGATATATTTTAACACCCCTCGAAATAATCACAACCGGCCATTACGCTTAATTGGCAACACAATAATGAATTTTGCTCAGTTCATGAATCATCGAAGCAAACACTAGTGGCGCATAATTCAATGGAGCACGTGTCGCGTTCACACAATCCGCGGCTGTTCATCTGGTGGCGTGATGGGAACGCATTAGTGGCTAATACCGAACGACCGTGCTTTATCTTTCTGCGCTCCTGGTTATCGGCGGTGGCAAATTCCCGGCCGGTCACGCATGCTGCGTAAACTTTGGGACGTGAGATTGATTGTATTTATTTGGTATACGTATGTATGTAGATGACACAACTTTGAGAGATGGAAATCCGATGCTTTGGTGGTATGTAGATTGTCATTGCCAGGGTGTTGTAAGAGGTGACAGAAGCCGGCCCTCTTGGTGGTAGGGCTCCGCAAAAGGATTATATTTATATTATCTTTTCGTGAAGCCAGCCTGGCTATCTACCACCGTTTTGCTTGGAGGCAGGCGTAAAACGACTCGTCGTGTTCCGGCTAAGGGCTTGAGAGTCAATTCTTTCTTTCTCCTATTTTCTTTCTTAGCATCGGTGATGTCTAATGATACCTAAGCACAGTTTTAGGGAAGCTTACGTTTGAGACTTACTGAAAATGTTCAAGAATTACATACCGAAACTAAGGAATATTAAACTAAGATAATTCTTCGGCAACTGGGTTTCCATAATATTTAAAATTATATTTCACCGCTTTACTTTTAATTACACGTTTTTTTTAAACAAAAACACAAACGTAATCGCAACGGTACCCTTGTCCCTAAACAATAGAACAACTGAACAACAAACAAACAAACGAGCTCTCGACTCGCATTACAACCCCGAGCGTCCCTAGGGTGCACCGGGGAGCGGGAGCACGCGCGGCTGACAAATTACGTTACAATTGGACAGGACGTCGTCACCCCACGCTACTCTCGGATTCCTAATGGACGTGTATGTGAACTGTGAATCTATCAAAATATGCAATAATATAGAATGAACATGACTTGATTTTTATGTAAAGGAATATTTACACAAAATTATGTTCCAATTTCTGTACCTAAACTTAATAAATAAATTATGTGGTGCTTCACTAAACTAGCAAAGTTTAACAACAAAATATGGATGAAGAAAAAAAAAGTAAAGTGTGTTAGCGTTTATAAACAACTTATCACAAAATTATTATTCTTCTTATAACTAGTCCAGCCATAAGTTCTGTTACAAATGAAAATGTTTTTTTTTAATGAAGTAATGTAATATTAAAAAAATTTATACACAATTTTTTTTAAAGTCTCAGCAAAAAATAAAAAAAATATTCTATTCGAAATGGCCACCTTTGGCTTTTATACAGGCCTTTAATCTGTTTGGCCACGAATCTGTGGATTTACGCACTGTTTCCAAGGGAAATTTCGCCACTGCTTGCTCCAAAGATTTTTTAAGAGACTCAATGTCGCCGTGTCGTTTAGAGCAGGCCATGTCCTCTAAAACTGACCATAATTTGAAGTCTAAAGGGCCAGTCTTCAGCTCTTATAAAGTCCGGAACATTGGTTTCAAGCCAGGCTTGGGTAGTTCGTGCCTTGTGACCAGGTGCAGAGTCCTGTTGGAAAGTCCACGGCATAAATTTAAAAAAGTGTATTGCTGAGAGGTTTCACAACATGATCCAAGACTGTATCTTGATACACTTTGGCTGAAGTTTTCACTCCTTTTTCACAAAAATGCAGTTTTGTGACTCCTTGATAAGACACGCCTCACCAAACCATCACTGACGCAGGATGATGACCACGTTGTACTTTTCCGACCACTTGAGCAGCTTCTTTAGAACTGTGAGCGTACATTTTATCATTTTGCTTATTGTAGTGTTCTTCAATCGTGAATTTTTTTTCATTGGTAAAGAGGATATTTCTGTGCCTTTCACCTGCGTATCGCGACAGAAGGCGTTTTGATCGATCTACTCTCTTTAATTGTAAAGATTGATTTAGGGCATGTCCTGTATATCGACGATAAGCACCGAGCTTCAGGTCTTGTTTTATAATACGCGACAGAGTCCTAGCGGGAATCTTCAGTTCTCACGATAAGATTTTTTGCTTCCTAATGGGGTTTCGACGAATTCTGGCTTTAACAGCATTAACAGCCTTTGTAGTTCTAACAGTATGCGGCCGCCCCGATCTTTTCTGGTCTTCGACAGACGAAGTGTTGTTGTATCTGTTGATTGTACGATATACGAACATACGGCTGATATCAAGCTTTTGAAGTGTCTGGAATATGACCCACGGCTCCATACCCACTTTGTGCAAGGCGATCACTGCAATCCTATTTTCTTTAACACCCCATTCCATATTGTAATTTGATAATGAACACGAAAAAGTATGTGAAATGGCGCGAAATCGAAAGAGGTTTTTAAAATAATATACGTGTTCCAAATTCAAAATAATTAAAAAGCTGAAGAAAAGAAAAGTTTTTATGTAAAAGTATTTATGGCCAGACTAGGTATATAGATATATAATAATTATATTTTAAGTAAGTTTTAAACCGTCGTCTGTTCTCCTTCGTTCTTCATAAGCAATTACCTCTTTTATTGGCTCAAAATACTTCGTGTACATGTACCTACTTATAATAAGTTAGCAGAATTGAAGTAATCAGTGGTAGTAGAAAACCCACTGCATGCCGTGGTGATGGCAGTAGCACGCGAGCTCTCCGAAAACACTCTTACAAGCACCCGTTGTATCTGATCGCATGCTAAACGGTCATAGAACACGCAACATCTCGACCAACATGCCCTCGCCTCGCTTCGGGTACCTCAGTCAATAATAAAATTGTTTGTCAGGAATTATGAACATTTTTCAAATCCTGATTAAGATTAGCGAATTCAAACTAATAATTAAATAAAATCTCTTCAGTTTTAATAGGGTACAGTCATGCTGTCCGTCCCTCTGTCTGAAGCAAAATGCCGAGACCCTTATGTTCGGTTTACACGTATTAAGTAGTTAAGTAGTTAACAAATTTTTAAGTAAATTAATACGTGTAAACGGACAATTTAGTAGTTAAGTAATCAAGTAGACAAGCAATTTAGAAATTTTTCTATTTTCTGTTAAGTAGGTGGGCGGGGCTTATCACTTAACACGTTTGGACAGGCACTTTTTAGTTAAAATTTAGTAAAATGCTTAAGTAATTAAATAGAACTACCTACTTAACAGAAAATAGAAATATTTCTAAATTACTTATCTACTTGATTACTTAACTTAGGGTTGCCATCCGTCCTGTTTTCCCAGGACACGTCCTGGTTTTTGTAGTGTCCTGGGACGTCCTGGGTAGTTTTTAAGCAGCGTCCTGGGTTTTAAAATTTTAAAATTCGCGCGCCTCTTGTAAAAATTTTTACGTTACGGGTGAACTTACGGCTTGCAAGTAGGGCATGGATACCGAAATTTTTCAATTCCGAGATTTCGCAATTCCGGAATCTCGGGCAATTTTTCAGTTCCCAGAACTGAGTGTTTCACTATTTTAACTCCGGTATTCATTGTTACTAAACAAAATATATATTTCGAGTGTTTATTTATTTCTGAAAGCACCCACGAACCCAATTATCCAATTCTCTCTATCCCTTGTATACCCCTCGCGCCACCATTATTACCTTTATAGATAAGCTGACTAAGAAATTGTAATATTTGTATGAACTCAATCTTTTTGTCGTCTTCAAAAGCAGCATTTAATTCAGAAAGATTTAGTTGTGATCCGTAAATATTCAAAAATATGCTATGATAAATATATCTGATGAAACTTTAATCAAATAATTTATTTTATTATGCATCCATTCGTCCATCCACCCGCCTATAGAGGTCAACTGCTGGACATAGGTCCCCTCTAACTTGCGCCATTATGACCGATTCTGAGCCTTCCGAGTCCAGCGGATGCCCACTGTTCTTCAGGGCCGTTAGTCCATCTGGTTGGGAGGCGTCCTATACTTCGTTTCCCGAGACGTAGGTTCCATACGAGGACCTTTCTTCCCCAACGGTTATCGGCCCTTTGAGCTATGTGACCAGACCATTGACAATTCAGCCGATTTTGTTCTTTAGAAATACCGAGCATAGCCCTCTCCATAGCATGCTGTGTGATTTTGAGCTTGTGGATTCGGACGACAGTAAAGCACCACGTCTCGGGAGCCGTATGTCATCACTGGCAATACACACTGCTCGAATACCTTCGACTTCAGGCACTGAGGTAATGTTTTGGACGACAAGATATGACGTTGTTTCCCGAACGCAGCCCGATTTGGATTCTATGAGTGACTTATTTCTCGAAGTTCGATTTACCCATTTATATCATATATCCCAGGTAAATGTATTCGTCTGTAACTTCGAGAGTAGCGCCGTTAACAACAATCGGTACGCGTGTGACATGGAGATTCGACATTATTTTCGTTTCGCCAGGATGACTATGTCATCGGCTTATTTCAGGTGTGTGATGTATTCGCCACTGATGTTAATTCCACCTCGTTTCCACTCCATCAGCTTGAACACGTCTTCCGTCGCAGCGGTGAACTGTTTTAGGGATACAACCGTCCCCTTGCTTGAAACCTCTCTGCAGCTGTAGTCTTCCAAGGTAGTTCCAGTATGGATGATGGCTTCAGACGGTTTTTGGAGCGCCACTAGGAGGGGTTTCCCTCAGCTCTCAGCAATCTGTAGTGATACCGTCATCTCCCGATGCCTTGTTTTTTAAAGCTGTTTGTAAGCCTCTCTAATGTCATACAGGCTGACGTCCGGGATATAGAATGTGTACTCTCTATCAGGTTAGTTTAACTCGTTCGACTATCCCGCGGGGAGCTGGAGCTTGAGAGGAGGCATATTACCATCCGTAGTATCTCTCAGAACTTCGCGTTTCAACGAAACCATTGTGCCGAACTCGGTCTTTTATGGTCCGTATTTTATATTTGTTGCTTATTATCATAATTATATGTTTAATTTTATCCTGATTGATAGCGAGCTATTGTTGCAATATAGCTTTTTGTTTTATTGTATTTGTTTTACTGTGATAATTAAGAAGACATTTACTTAAAGTAATTTTGATAAACGTGTAAGAACCTCTTTATAAACAAACCTAAATGAAAACTGAACACTGTATAAAAACTAAGTTGTCTGTATAAAAACTAAGATTTTAGTACTCACTTTATCTTAATTTTTATGAAATAATTAAAAGTTCATAAAACATACTTTCAAATCATTTATTTCATCCTCAACATTTTTTTACCCGGCTGCCAAGGGGATATGTTTTTCGCGCGTATCATGTATGTATGTATGTATGTATGTATGTATGTTTGTATGTATGTATGCATGTAATATTCTTTATTACCTCATATTTTCCAAACCGCTTACATAATTAAGATATCGTTAGATTGGTCTTGATAACCCAAGTGTTCTGAGATAGGTGACGTTAAAAAAACAAATATGGTAGCTGTGCGATTCCATTGTTTGAATTATCAAAAAATAAAAATAAATAGAATAATGCAATATGGGTATCAAATTAAAGAGCTCTTCATAAGGTTTTCAAAAAAGTGTATCATAATAGCTTTTTTGATAGCAGGCGGGTTTTTTTTATTTTTAATTTCAACAACCAATATCGGAACTAATTCCGGAATCTGGGGTCAATATCGAAAACCAATTCCAGTATTGAGAATAGTTCCAAAATCACAGGGCCTAATTGCAACTCTATTACTGCGTCCTGTTTTTAAACTGAGTTGTCCTGGTTTCTCCAACTTCAAATCCTGGTTTTTTAAATTTGAGGTTGGCAACCCTAACTTAACTACTAAATTACTTAACTACTAAATTGTCCGTTTACACGTATTAATTCACTTAAAATTTTGTTATACTAACTACTTAATACGTGTAAACCGGACTTTAGTGCTAGAATGCTGTAATTTGGCAAGAATATACATATTTATAAAAACTTCAGAATCGTAGAATAAAATACTGAAAAACACTTTTTTTCAGGGTACATTACAAGTAACGTGAGGATGAATTTTTTATTCGTTCCGCACCCGATGGTGTGGAGTATCGTTCAAAAGGTCTTTCAAAAAATATTATGGGTCTTCTAAGACCATTTTTGGAACTAGTGATCCGTTTGCGAAATATTTGGCTTTAAAGTGCTAATTTTGGTTATATAGAGTCAAGTGTCCCTCCCGCCTGCTAGCTAAACAGTTGGAGTTGGACAAGTGAAAAAATTCTCAAAAATAGGTTATATGATAAATTTACAAGAAAAACTGTCACGGCTATGTTATCATAAGCCTAGTTAGTGAATAATAGTCGATAAACTTACTACGTCGGAACCCTACATTGCGCGTAGCCTGACACGCATTTGCCCGGTTTTTACATTAATATTCATCTAAGTTTACATATTGTACAGATAGGTATGCATTGTGTAAACCATGTTAGAAAACATCTATTGATTCTTTTTATGCTGTAATCGATCAGAATTCATGTTTAGACAAAGGTATTTTAAGTTGCAAACAAAATAAATGAAAGTCCCATCTTCGACGGTGTACGACCCATAATGCAGTTTAATCCTGTCTGATATTTGCAGCATATAATGTTTGGTAACTAAATAAATATTTAAACACCACGTTTCTTATCGTTCCAGGTCTTGAAGTACTGCGAGCACCTTCACGGCAAATGGTATTTCAGCGAGATCCGCGCCATCTTCTCGCGGCGCTACCTGCTGCAGAGCGTCGCCATCGAGATGTTCCTCGCCAGCAGGAGTAAGTGCCTCGCATCTTTACTTACATTGGTTATCAATCAAATTATGGTAATAGAACGAAGACATAATAGTACATTAATAGCCGGCAAACGAGCTGATGATCCACCAGTTGATAAGACAGAGACAAGAAGAAAGAAGACAGGTCCCGTTCCACAAACCCTTTTAACAAAAAAAATGCGTTTGGTCATACCACCTTGTCGGACTCGACCTATTGCCCAAGTATACCTACACCTATATCAAGTAACTTGAAATAGGTTAGATTTAGATAGGCACCATTAGGTTGACCTTCCTGTCTTGTTTATGAGGTCATCTGCTGATTTTTGACATATTTCCCAATTGCAATAATTGGACGAGAATGTAGATGTGATATGCTATCAGAATGCTAATAGATCTGTTCGTGTCTCTTTCAGCGTCAATATTCTTCGCGTTCCCCGACCAGGCGACAGTGAAGAAGGTGATCAAGGCGCTGCCCAGGGTCGGAGTCGGCATCAAGTATGGCATCCCGCAGACGAGGTAAGTCTTGACATATAGATTATAGCGTCGCCCAACCTGTTAGCGGCTTAGCGCAAGAAAATGATGACCTCTTAGGACATCCTAAAGCCACATAAGTAGGTTTACGGTAATTACAATGTAAATGATCTGTTAATTTCCTTGTTGTATGTTAGTATGTCAAGTGTTGCGGGATTACGACGTAGTATGTACATAGTATTTTATTGCCATTGATGTCACCAATCCAGTCTTATAATGTGGGAATAAGGCCGCGTGGAAGACATATGAATAATATTTAATTTTTGCAATCATTGATATACTTAATGTGGATATACAGGCGAAAATCAATTATTCTTTATTATCAGGTGTTTTATTATTCTTTTAGGGGTATCTTTCTTAGCCGATGGTATCTTATTATATTCTATGCATTTTCCGAAGGTATACAATAAGATAGATAACTGCTGCCATCTATGAGAAAACAAATGTACTACGAGTAAGGCTTCACTCGATTCGGTACAATGATTTCCTTAAACGACCTTCGCACGACGATATTTCCTTGCAATTGTAAAAGATGGCGCTGATGTGTCTTATTTGTGAATCTGCTTTTTGTTTATTATTCCAAAGAATAATAAATTGTATGTATGTGAACTTTATTATTGATCATTAATGTTTTAATTTCATAATACACGGTGTATATTTTCATATTATAAATATATTAACACACGACACAGGTAAAACCTATTGCGGGGGTATGAGTTTGTTTGTAAGCCTTTATATTTAATATTTATTTTATATTACTAACATACCTACTTTTGACGTGCGAAGTATAATTGATACTTACTACTCAGATACATCTGCAACTGAATTAATTTTTAATTGAATGCAGTTAAATTTACTTGACATAATTATTAGGTCGATAAATAAATAAAATCAAATACTACTAGTTTTTGCTGTGAAAGAAATCATTCCGAGCAACAGTTTCGTTTAGTTTACCAGAAGTTAACTAATAGATTTCTAAAGTTCAGGAGTTACGATCGCTCCACAGAAAAGCAATCCTTACATTAACTTGCGACTAACAGAAATTTATTTTCCAATTATAGGCTATATGTACAGGTATTGATGGGCCAATGTGCCCACATAATAATAATCTGGCCGTTATGTTCTTTGTTACTTATGTAAAAACACTTATGAATACCTACTCATTTAACGACGGTTTTTGTCATGGAAGCAAGTGATACTTAATAATTAGGAACACACTTGAACACGAAAATAAGATGTGCGAACGAGTATGGGATTTCGGATTCATATGAGTATCTGACCAGTGCACAACACTTCATTTTCAAGTTTCAGCTACAAAGCTAGCATGATGTACGTCTTTATGCCCTAACTTGTTCTTGTAGTGTCACAAAATAACTCATTGTTAATCAATATACTTAATACAGACATTGTCGAAATGTCATCATACTGTTAATTGGTGTCATTAACAAACTATTCATTAGGTACTTTATTATTAGGTTTCGGTTACATTGCTTATAAATGACAGATAAGTTTTGAAGGTTTTGCCTAGGATAGAATGACTGTAATTGAACGAAATTTTAATGGGGTCCAGAGTAATAGAATTTATTTGTGCTCTTCATTTTTTTATTCAGAATTAAAGTATCCTAGTCCCAACAAATCCATCTGTCTGTGAACAACATATTTATATTATGACGTATAGTTGTAATTCATTGTGAGACTTGTGAGTATTAAATGGATCATACTAATATTAATAAAGGCGGCAGTTTCTGACAGTAGATGCAAGGATGCTTAGAATATTTTGATCTCGGGATGTATCCAGAAATTTCAAATAATGGACATTTTTCTTAATCGATGAAACGGCCGAAATGGGGTACATAATGCTTAGCTTAATAGCACTTATTTCAGGTGCAAGGTATCTGGTTTGTCGAATCAAAGAGAGGGCGATTTACAAGTCATTATTTATCTTCACTATATCCATTAAATAATTACTCATGATTTTTCTGTAACAGCCCTGTTTCAGTTTAATAACAGCAAAATTGTGGTTTTGCAAAATGAAACGAACGTGAAAAATAGCGCACGATTTATTCACATACCAATATCAATCATTTTATGTTATACGTTAATAAATCACAGTATTTTTTATAAATATTACAATTTATATTGTAAATTTTATACACATGCAGATAGTGTCAGGCACGATAGTTTACCCTGTAGCGGTATCCAATATTAAATACTAATATTGCATTTGAAATATATATTTTACATAATTTTATTAACATATTTTCAACATATAGAATCATCTTAACAGTCATAATATCACATACGGAACACATAACCTCCACAAATCACAATTATTTGTACTTAATCGTAAATTAATTAAATATATCTACCTATTCAATATAAAAACGTCACCTTGTATCAACTATCACTAACAATGGAATGTAGCATTAGTAAGTATAAAATTATAATCACACGAACATACCTATATAATACTGATCACAAAACAGTTTTATCGTTTATAAATAGTAACTTAAATAACGTAACAACGGGTAATTAAAGTTTGCTCAAGCCTTTGGATCGATCACTAACGTTTGATAGCCTACTGCTCGCCCTCCTTAGAAGTCTTTTCGTTACCATTTTGCACCCAGTATGGTGAAAACAAGTCATTGTTCTTCTCTAACGACACGGCCGCTCCCGCACTGTGTCTCCTCTGAACTGGTCTTCCTACCATGCAGTTTTGCGACTTGTAACCCGCTTCAGGGTCTACCTCCTTCTTCTCGTCGAACTGCCTCATGATTTCAGTCAACGTCTTTCCCTTCGTCTCTGGCAAGAAAAATAAGCAGTACGCGGCTCCGAATAGCGCACAAATAGCGAAGAGGTATAACGTCACATTGCTAGTGAGAAACTTCTCCAGTTGGGGATAAGTCTTGATATTGAAGAAGATCAGCACGTAAGCACAACAGGACGTTGCGCCCGACATAACTCCTCTTATATCCTGAGGGTACAACTCCCCGGACATGATCCAAGGTAGTTGGAGGAACCCGACCATACTGAACGACACGTGGAGCAGCACACAGGCCAGCTTCACCAGCGGTGGCCCATTTAAGCTGTCGCATATCGCTGCACCCAACATGGCGACACCTAGTAAAAGACCCGAAACAGTTGCTAGGGTCTTTCTTTTAAAACTATTGATGAGGCAAGCCCCAACGGCTCCCATGAATACTCTCACCCCGCCGACTATGATTGACGCAGTAAATTCGTTGACACTGGTGCCGACAGATTTGAAGAAATCCACTGCATAATACAAGATGACGTAGATTCCTGACATTTCTTGGAATATAAAGAAAATGATGAGCAAAGCGAAGGGTTTTAGGACACTTCTTTTTGTGAACAAATTCATTTTTTCTTTGAAAGTCATCGTTTCGCCAGACTTTCGGTCTTTCGTGAATTCCATGAGCTCCTGTTGAGCTGTGTTGTTGTTCTGCCGGAGCCAGAACATTGCGTTGTAGGCCTCCTTCATCTGTCCCTTTGAAGCCAGCCATAAGGGAGATTCTGGGGCAAAGTACATGAGGAAAGGCGTAAGAAGGGAGACTCCTGCGCAGATCGCAGCTACTTTCCTCCAGTGGACGAATGCTCCGAGGGAATATACTATAAATATTCCGGTGGACACCAGGCCAGGGCCCAAAGCGCTGAGAACACCTCTCTTCTCGGGCGTCGTAATCTCAGCTACGTAGATGTAGGAGACCGTTGACATACCTAGAATGAAAAACAAAATTTTATTAGGTTGACATCTGTTAACTGAAAGTAGGTACAATATGTAACGCTCATTTTAAAAATTTTACTTCGAGATGTTATTAACATCAATATAATCTATTCATTCTTTATTATATATATCTGCCAGCTATGTTACATAGGATTTCCCGTAATTGTTTTTTCAATAGTAATTTAATGTCATTTAAGAGTTCACATTTGTAAATATTAGTTACTACCTAGTTTACTGGCATACATATTTATTTTATGTTTCACCGTCTAGCATTCATTAATCATTTCGAATATTTGTTTGTAGTTTTTATTAGATGATATCTGTGTCAATAAATTACTTGTTTTTTGATAACATTACACAAATTGCCATTGTTATCTCGATTGTTTATATTGGCTTAATCAAGAGATATGCATAAAAATATTGTCTACTAAAAGTATACGGTAGTCATTA
Source organism: Thymelicus acteon (assembly GCA_951805285.1). Classification (NCBI taxonomy): domain Eukaryota; kingdom Metazoa; phylum Arthropoda; class Insecta; order Lepidoptera; family Hesperiidae; genus Thymelicus; species Thymelicus acteon. The sequence goes on from OX638234.1 coordinate 13,757,092, forward strand.
TATCATGTTTAATGTACTCATGCATGGTAGTGGTAGGCAAATGATAGTGTTTTTCTTCTGCCATGGCCTTTGAAATCGGTTTTATACTTAATTTCGCCGCTAGGTCGGAGAACCAGAAATATTATGCCTCTTCCGTTTAACGTTTTATACACGTGGTCCCTTACCATGAGTTCGTTAGTTCTTCAACTCTTTATATAAACAATAGCTCCTTACCAATGGTAAACCCGGTGATGAACCTCCCGACGCAGAGGAAGACGTAGTTCTCGGAGAAGGCGATGACGAGCCAGCCGATGAGGTTCGGGAGGACGATGGACTGCAGCAGCAGGCGTCTGCCCACGGCATCCACTATCATGCCGCCGAGCAACGCGCCGATGGGGTTTGAGATCACTCCTAAACTCGCTGTCAACAATGTTTATTCGTTTAGTAATTTGAACTTTTAAGAGTTTTAAGCAACTTCAAAGGAGGTTCTCTATTAGGTTCTATAAGAATGTGTATTTAATATACAATTAAATAATAAATTCCACACTGGGATGCCCTAGCTGTGTCATGGGTGCAATGGACAACACACAAAGACAACATAACAACAAAGATAACATTTCCGCCTCGCTGGGTATCTAATGTCAACAAGGTGTCCGATTACGAACTAGCGATAATTTAAAGGCATAAAATATGCCTAATTTCATGGATCAAACACTAATGGATCTTTAGCCCTCTTCCTGTTTCCTGTCGAATTTCTCTGAACTTCAAGCCTTCTTCAAGATTCAATTTAAAAAGTACAAACCAACATTTAAGTATTCCGTTTAGCTATTGTTACATGCCTCAAAATTTAGCCCCTAAATGTACCTATATTGTACTATTGATTTACAATTGATTCTACAAAATGACATCGTAATCATTCTACCAATATGTAACGGTGATATATTCCAGACAACATTTTTGAAAATGACCCGGAATATTGTAATATGTATAACAATTGTTTCAAGTATTCTGTAATAACTAATAAGTTAATAACTACTTGTAACTAAGCGTTGACGTCACGCTGCTTTAATTCTAATTATATTATATGTATTCTGAATTCCTAATGAAAGGTCTGCTGACTATCGTGAAAAATAAGCATTATGTAAAGAGGAATCTGTATTTTCATCATATCTTACAAATAATTCAAAAATCAACTACGGATTCATCCATCCATCCATCCATCAGCCCTTAGAGGTCCACTGCTGGGCATAGGCCTCCCCTAACTTGCGCCACTCTGACCGGTCCTGAGCCTTCTGAATCCAGCGGATGCCCGCTGTCTTCTTCAGGTCGTCAGTCCACCTGGTCGGGTGATATACTACGGCTGATGAACTACGGATTGATATCGCATAAATGTTCAGTTTATTAGTAGGACATTGAAAATTGTGTAGAAATAGATTCTCGCACAAAGTTAAAATCTATACAAATATTCTACATCACAGACCAGCACAGGTTAATATTTTATGATGAACAGATAAGATGTATCATATGTCTAGACTCTACGGACACGGCAAAAAGTTATAGCAAAACAAACCATGAGAAACGTGTTCTTGAATGATTATTTCGGCTCACGGTCCCTGACCCTAGTGCAGGCTGATAGATTGTCAAAACAAGCGGCACATTTAATTTAATATGTGGCACCACAGACTGCCAGACACGAACAGTCGACCAATAGAGACAGGTCAATAATAGGTTAATAGGCGATACCAACAACATGAGACCTTTCCAGTCATTTTCCAGTATTCTAACGGATAACAATATTTAAAAAATATTAACTTACTTAAGAAACAAACAGAATTAGATGCAAAAATAAATTAATGAGGTATTGTCTCCTATCTGTTCTCCAACCATCGAGTTCAAACTTTGTTACCGTATATCTATAAGCTGTATTTTTTATATCAGACGGGCACCTGATGGTAAATGGTCACCGTCACTCATGGACATAAGTATTATACATACTACCAAAGGGCATTGTACAACCTGTACCATTGTACTACCAGCCAAAAGAAGAAAAAGAAAGAATATTTATATGCTTTCTTTATGTTTTATATTCTTTAGTTACAAGCATCAATTAAATAAAAAATATAAACGTGGATCCATCGAGCTGAAATCATGATGAAGACTGATCATGACAGACCTGTTATATTGTGTAATGTGATAGCTTTGTCTAAAGTCATTGTTAAATGTCTTGTCTAGGTAGTTTGACTACGGCAAGTGGTTACACTGTGGTATTCGTAGCACCGTTCTCGTTATCATGTTTGCGCACCCGGTTCTCTTTGCCTTTCTATATATCCTACTTGTATTTTATGCAATAAATGGAACGAGATAAAAATATTGTCTTTGTATTTTTAGCTGCGATGTTTGCGTTGCTTGTTATCATCAATACGCCCAGACGAAACATCAAAAGTATCAACGACACGTTTCCAGCCAACGAGAAACGAAATAATTATGTAAAAACTGTTTTTTACTTTAATAATAAATTCGGTTTTGATGCTCCACACGTTATAACCCCCATACTTCTCAATCAAAAACATTAGCGAATGTTTTTCTTTACAAGTATTAACAAATCAATATAAGTTATTGTTCATAGTAGTGCGTCGTAAGAAGCGTGCTGCGTGGCTAAAGACACGACATATTACCGACACTTTTTGTAAACTACCCTTTGTCCGGTGAACGGTGTGTTTACATAATAAAATCATTGAACAATCCGCACGTATTCAAACTAGTTCAGTTTTTTTGTTACTCTTTCAATGGATAAACTGCGACGTATTCTATTCAATATTGCGGTGAAAATGAACTGTTCCTACCTTGGTCGTGAAAGAAACAGTCAAAATATCACTGGAGGTTAAATAAGAGTACAGCTACTTAAATTCCTAACTTTTATGAGTACGTTATGTAAAAAAATCTGCTCTTAACTATCGCAACTAGTTTTTTTAGCTAAAGGAAACAAATGAATAATTTCGCGTTGTCGTGTGACGTTTGTGTTGGAAAATGTCATTGGTTTGTAATACTGTGTTTCTGAATGGTACCTACTGAAAGTAAATATTATATGGTAGGTACCTATTGTTATTAAATACGCAGAAAGATGATAACTGGGTTACTTTTAAGTCTATTATATTTATTATTTGTTTTCATTACTAATGTTTTGTTTAATGTATGAATGATTGAGTTAAAGTTCCAAACTAAAAAGAACTTATAATTAGAAATGTATCAAATAATTTTTAGAAGCAATCTGTACAATATTTAAAATATTTTACAATAATTATCTGCATAATATTTTAAATAATATACGGATCACTTTATGAGAAAGATGTAGGTAGGTAACTAGGTACCACGTACCTAACTGTAATGAGTTGTAGTCGAGATACGAGTAGGTAATAAGTTGTTTGATAGTTAATGTCATATTTGTTATGTTTGTTGAAATAAACAATTGAAGTCACGCTTTTATCGATGCTAATGGCTTTTCTCGACGTAACATTGAAAACAACGACATATTCAGTTTCAGTAATCGTGTACAAACTGTAAGTTTCTCGGAAATGATTTCAAGACATTGTGAATGCGAAACCTATTCATATCAACTGAAAGGTTTTTTCCGGTCTTCCTGGAAACTATAATAATTATGGCATGAAGTAAATTTACCTTAGCGATATCTTGTTTTGGTCTAAATGGTTTTGGCGACACAAATACCTAGTTCCAACAGGGTCATCAGAACTATAAAAACATCTGTTTGACAATTGCAAATTATTTACAAATTGTATGCCCTCTATTAAAAGCTCGTACCTTGTATCTAAAACCTAAATACATCCATTTGAGGTTTCTATGTTTAACTGAATCATAATGCGGTTGAAGTTTTAAACAAAACTTTAACACAGTTCCTTTTAGTAGGCAGCTGTATTAGTACCTACTGACTTAAAATTTTATTCGTAATATTTTGATACAATTTCCACTTCTCATACCTTCGTTATAATCTAAATTTTACTAACAAAAAATAACCGACTTCAAAGTTACTCAAAAACTACTTGTCAGATCTCGTTCAAATTTATATGGGATTACATGACAAGCACCTGCTTTCGATTAAAAAAGAATCATCGAAATCGGTTGGCGTGATATTGAGTTATTAGTCCATTTGTCGCGCTTACTTAAGGCGCGGTATGACTACGATTTAAAAACGTTGATTTCACTCACACAACCGCATATCTGCGCTAATCTAATGTTACATTTACGTAACGCTGAATAGGGTTCAAAATTGCAGAGCATATTGTTGCTAACAATGTAACTAGATTGCGAATAAACATTTAATTTGAGGGTTTTCCTTAGATAATTCAGAATATACACATTAAATTCAATATCTGTCCGGTTTAAGTTTTAATAAAACCATATACGTATTATGTTCTCAAAAAAAATATGTTGTTACCGCTGAAAATACAGAGAACGTCGACGATTAAGTTTATTTTTGTATAGCAAATTACGATTTTTTAGTGGAAATATTAAACAATTATTTAATATTCTATTCGGTTAACATTTTTCTTTAGACCTATTTCTATGCTCTGTATTTTTTGCGTGCGATATTTTCATTGGGTTTCCTCGTACTCGAGCACCAAAGAAACCCAGTTTTGTGAATATTCAGGTCACACCGCGCCTTAATACAAGACTTATATGGTTTTATCATGGATGGCATCTCAATAAAATTTATATGGGAAATGACAGCCACCAGCTTTCGATTAAAAAAAGAATCATCAAAATCGGTTCGCCCAGTCCAAAGTTCTGAGGTAAAAAACATAAAAAAATACAGTCGAATTGAGAACCTCCTCCTTTTTTTGAAGTCGGTTAAAAAAAACTTAAAACACTCACCTATCCACGAGCTCTGCTCATAGGTTATGCTAGGGTGCTCGTGTTGGTACTGAGGCAGCAGCACCGCTGAGAAGCCCTGGCAGAACCCCACCGATATGTTGATAGATTGCGCCGCGATCGCCGCCAGCACCTGCAGTGTTATAAACGCCTGGTACAATTTATGCTTCACAATACAAATAAGTAAGACAATACAAATTTTTATGAATGAAATTTTTCATAAAAAAGTTATAAGAATTTTTAGCACTATATTGCTCCCAACATAGAATTGACGTCGCCAATTTATGCTGTATTCAATATAATTCTTGGTAGGATTAGTCATTCTATAAAACTGATGGCCTGACCATCACACGCCGGAATATTAATTAAGAATTTCTAGACGCTATATAAAAAGTGACAAATGAATAATTACGTAAGGTATGTGAAGTTCTTTGTATGTTTTAATTTTAAACTTCTCCAAAAATCTTAACCTCTAATCGTTGACCGCTTATTCTCACAATATTTTGATCGTACCTTTATCTTTTAATACGCATTATACAATACCTATATATTATCATGGACGTAAAAAAAAGACGGACGTAATCCCAAGAACAAATTCAGTGAAGCACCCATAGGAAATACCAACTCTGTATTCGTACAGGTACACACATCCACACATTGACACCATACGGCTGCGACATTGACACCATCGCGAATCAAAAATTACAAAATTACGCACACATGGTAAGCGAGCTGTCAGCTGTCAGCTTCACTCTCGATTAGACAAGGTTACGTCCGTTCTTTTTTTATGTCCATGTATATTATATTTATTTGCATACCAAATAATGAAGACACCAAACAATTCATTCACTTATTGGATACATCTGTTTAAACAATATTCATCGTTATACATTAGGAAAACGACTTATTAATTTAACAACGAATTGTATTGAAACTTGGAAATAAAGAATTGTTTACCTTTTGTTCAGGACAATTCAATTTTTCTATTAAGTGCCTCTAAACAAAACTGCGACTGATTATAGTTCATTGTAAAACGTAATATAAAACACAAGGGCGACAGGCGTTCAAAATTCGTGAAAATTGCTCGCGATACACGAGGAACATAACCACTTTACTCACTTTAGGATTCACCATCTTGCTTACATGGAGAATTTTATTTCTTACTGGGTGTATGAGAAAAATTGACAGTACATGAAGAAGTTTTTCACGTAAGAGCAACTGTTCTCGCTTCATGATTGCGACGTACTCTTCTGTCATTATCAGAAACTGAGATATATAAGTTAATTGGACACGTACGGGACATTAGGAGGAGGTAATTAGAAAAATATAGGAAAAAATATGCGATGTTTTCGCACACTGTTTTGCCTTGATAGACTGCGCGCGGTCTACGTCGAGGATCATTGACACAGTTCAAAAACTCGACTGGTGCCAAGATTTGGATCATCCCGCATAAAAATAGACTAAGAAAAACATGGCGAGAACATCACGGCTCCGACCACGTGTCGACGAGTTAATATCGACTATAAGTTACCTCGTAATTGACCAGTCGTTAACTATTACAGACGGGCTAACGACCATTCTCCCACTGCACGTATTATGAACGCGACACGACAACTTGACGATTACAAACAAAATAATGATCGAATTAAATTTTCGTCATGTCATTGTGTCTGTCAGTGGAATAACGTCTTAATTTCGTACTTAGATGAAATTTTTATCTCCGCCAATTGAAACTATGCCCCATTAAGATCGCGTCACATAAGTTGAAACTAAAATATACAGTCCGTAAAAGATTCCAATGATATAAAAAAGGCACTTTTTATAAAGTTTTTTATCAGTCCGTCCGAAACTGACGTCACTTAAATGTCAGCCACGCGAAATATCAATTAAAGTATATACATATTAAAGTATATAGTGGCCAGTTGTGGCGTAATAAAGTAACTGTATCACTTACATCATACATTTGAGAACATTATGAAGAACAAAATGACATTATGAGAACACATCAGTGGAGGTTTCTTCACGATATTTCACTCCTCTGTAACTATTGGTATCAAGTAAAGGATCACTTTGATTAGAGAATTTTAAACCACCGAAGATTGAATTGATTCTTAGCCGAGTGAAAGACCCGGATTTTATTTCCGTCATTAGACTTTAACGGTTGTCTTCGTAAATTTTTATATATAAAAAAAAATTAAAAAAAAAATACGATTTTTTATTTATTTTTTATTAAAATATTTGATAAAGATAAAAATATTTTTTAAAGATTTTTTATTTCGTAAATATTTATTTACGAAAATTAAAAGCAACTTTTTCTATGGATTTTCCCAAGATTGTTTCTAGGCCATCTGGTTGCTTTTATCTGTTTAGTCACCCAGCATGCATAATGATAAGATAATAATATCTGCATAAATAAATAGTTATTTTTATTTATTCAGTATCTGTTATGCAATAGTCTGTATTGTTGCATATTAGAGACTGAATATTTAAGTAACTTTATCACACCAGTGCAATATTATTACCATATAATGATTCCATTTTTGTTTTCTTATGCAGTTTTTTCTTAGGTTATTGTGAGTTAAACACGAGTTTCGCTGTTTCTATGCAATTTTTGTTAAAATTCGTCTGCAAAACAATGATATTGTAAAGTAAAAATGTTATAATTTTGCATCTAGAAGATGTATTAATTAATGAAAGTATTTTAATTCAGTTTGTTTCGTGGTTTTATTTCAGAAGGGGCCTTTTAAAGGCGATATTTTTAGGTGTCTCAATTTCTGCTTTCTGCACAACAAAAGATTACGCCCAATCTTTATCGTACCTAATTTGAGGGAAATTTCAACTATATAGAAATGTTGGTCCTTTATACAAAATACTTGATCCCAAATTCTTGCGAATGCTATTCTTGCACGATTAGGTAAACAATTTCACAGTGGCTGGTCCGTGACGATCGCTAAATGACAAATGCGATTTTTTACACTTTAATCACAGGTTAACTGACCGTGACTCTTAACAGTATGATAATTTACACATATTCATATGAATAAATAAATAAACGCTTACAAACTCATAGCCCCGCAAGTAGGTTTTTACCTGTGTCGCGGGGCATGGACGACACATAATAAATATACGTAATATGTACATCCTAATAGCACATATGGCCCGAGTATAAATATTTATCTGTCACACAAATATCTGCCCCGGCCGGGAATCGAACCCGGGATCCCTCGCTTCGCAGGTAGGGTCGCTACCAACTAGGCTACAGGGTCGTCAATATCTTTGTCAAGATAATTTCCAGCAATCCAAATAGCACAAGCTATACCTTGCAAAATATACCTTGCGTTATATTTTACAGGTGTTGTAGCCGCGCTAACGGGTTATATTTATTAAGATACGAAGAACCTTTTTATTGATACTGTATAATATGTATGATAGCAACAAGTTTTTCAAAATAACCCAATATAATTCTTGACAAAAAATAACCGATTTCAAAATTAGGGATAAAATAATTTTCCTGTACATTCGCTATGGTTGACTAAGATAAATCGAAATGTGACTTTTGAGTTTTATGTTCAAAATAATTTTTCGTAACTTTTCATAGGCTATGTTCCAATCTACGCTACACTGGACAGTTAAAGAATCATAGAGAAATTTATTGCTTTATAATTGCATTCCAGAAGCAATGTGCAAGCAATTGATCGCAAAATGGACTAAATAAACTAACTTGTCAAGTTACTGTCCGACCGCTTTGATGTTACATTTTTATGTTGTTATCCAATCATTTTGGTACGTTGCAAAATGTTTAGTAATGTTATGTTATGTTATGTTGCATACAGTTTTATATAATACACGTTGGTGGTCAACTTATGTATCGTGAGTTGGTGTAACCACCGGAACGGCGGAGAAAAACGGTGTGATTACGAGATGCGATGTGAAGTAAACAGTGTTTATTTGAAATGACTTGAGAGAACACACGCCACCGTGCTACAGCTCTTGCACCCAATTATTTCCCCAGTGAGATTGAAGAGTTAAACACTTTATTATAGGATGGTGGACATAAATGTAATTCTTGATATATTTAATAGTCATTTTTAAGATCGTTTCAATAGATGTAAGATCTCACATTTAAAAAATGTGATGGTCTGTCAACAAAAAATCGAAGATATTGAAAAAAGAAATAAAGGTATAACTCAATTTACGACTGTCAATTTACGAATCGCTGTGAATCGGGCATTCACACTTTCAAGAGTGTAATTTCGAAAACACAGATGCCTGAATTAGCTGTCTAGACAGGTCTTAATAAATAAATCCGTCACTTTTCTCTTTTATTATTAGTTACCAAGGTTTAACTCAAACTTATCGATGGTCATACGTTGACAACTCGTAACCCACATTTTTTTGCAAAATGAGTAAATGCATGAGTTACATAATATGTAATCAACCATCGTTATTGCTTTAGTAAGGCATAGAGCGCTATGACTACATTATCTGAAAACATGTTGCAATGACAACCCTCAAAAACTACATTCCTAAAGCAGCTGAGCTTTACAAAACAACATTCCTAGTTTAAATAGTGTCAGTACTCTGCCCAGTGCCCGCTACTTGTAGCACTGAGTTCTAATTGTTCTAAAGCCAACGTAAGGTGCAACTATACTGCATACACTATCATACACGTACAGTACGGCCGACGTATCTTGGCGCGTCCGAACATAGGCTCTGCGAACTTTAGCGCATGTAAGACAAAGATAGCGACACGAACATGCTAACGTGTGACTGAGACATAATACGCCGCGTACCGAGCATTGCCGAATAATTATGTTACTGCGCAGCCTTCTGCGCGAAGTTCAGACGCGCCAAGATACAGCGGCCGTACTGTAATTTAATTGAGTTAGAATTTAAAGAGGTAAATAAAATATGTTGTCATGTGACAAATGACACTGTAAACAAGATACACATTACTTACGGCGGGATCGACTCCAGTCTGAGACGTATAAATCTCTTTTATCTTTACAGTCATTCCACGCTGACCGATCGAAGGGCAAGTACACACTAAGCGTGTAACCGTTCATACTTTACCTATATATTATGTGGCATGAGCTTTTACACCAATATAGAACCGTACTGGAGTAGTCATGTTTGGGATCGCCGAGGATCATAAAGAAACAACTTTGTTTAGTCATTTCTCTAGCGAATTTCAGATTTCATAAAACAGTTTAGGACTGAATTTGTCTACAAATTCTTCGGGATTTGCCTCGGTGTTTTTTTTTTTCCTGCGACATTGACATAAAAAAGACTGTAAACATTGTAGGCACAGCGAATGTTAAATCAACTAGTACACAATAATATAATTGGTTATCTTTCTCGAGATCACGGAAGAAAGCTCCCTTTGTGCTAAGCTACGCCGAAGTCGTTTATTTTGAAATGATGTTGTTATGTTAATTTGTATTTATTTACTGCTTGGACAGTGGCGTTAATATGAATGTATGAATCTGCCTGCCAATAAAATATACGGATCTGGATTCCACCACCGACTAAGGAAGACAATTATTGAGGCATATAAATGAATTTTTCTATAAATAGGTTAGAAAATATATCTTTTTTCATACTATCGATTAAAATTTTATTTATTTATTTATTTACACTTTATTATCCCCTTAAAGCTAAGTCGTACAAAAGATGGATTTAATGCTATAAGCATTCTCTGCCAGTCGACCTTTGGTTTAAATAGAGAACAGCGAAAATTCAGTAAACGTTTTAACTACTTTACCTTAACCGTTCCATGAAGCAATGTTATGGATTCATAGAAGGCGCTTCAATTTAAATCAAGTTTTGAAACATTGGATAAATATATCTACCATTAATTAGTAACAGAATGCTGGGCACGGGTTTTCCCTCAACGAATTACAGTTAGTTAATGCCATTTACAAGATCTTAACATAAAATATTCACCAAATATATAAACAGACAGTGTTCGTAGCATGAATGACATGGATGATGGAAGGTTAAATTAATGAAAACATAGTTTGTGCAAACTAATGTGTTACCATTACCTTGTTATGGTAAATACATAATATATGGTAGATACATAATGTTAGCTCGTTAGGGATTTTCCCAAGACTTGTCTTCTATCAGCCAGTTAAGTGAAATAGCACGATTTACCATTATTTATAATTGACAGGTAGCTGTACTCGTAAAATAATAAGTTATATTAATAACACAATATGATAGTTAGTCAGTTATTTATAGTGTATTATTTATTTGCTTAAAAAATTAACAACTAATCACAAATTCATTGCTACGCGTGAAAATTGATGTTTTGAGTTGTTACTGCAAGACCAAGCCCCAACATAATTTTTATTGAAACACGAAAAAAACTTTAAGCCACAAGTTTTTACGGCTTAATCAGCAGTTATTTTGATATGCCTTCAAGAAACTGAAGCTCTAACCATTTCCCACGACTTTCCAGCATTTACCTGCACCTAATTCTCAAATACTTTAGACATATTGCAACAAAACCACATGATAATTAATATGTATATCCAAAAGTATAGCCAAAAATGAAACGAGTGGTCCAAAGAGTCTGCGTTAGAATCATGCATGATCCTCAGTAAAGACTAACTAAATGGAGGCACTAAATCTCTTTTCAACTCTTTCCATCGGAGATTAAAAGTCTCTTCTAGAAACTTTATCGTGCTTATTAAGCCCGATTGCCGGTGAACGGGCGGCCATGGTTGATTTCTAGCGGCGTTGTCGATGTAATTCTTGCTCTACCTACAAGCTTTTTAATACCTACTTAAGATTTCTAGAATATTCAGTTTCGTAAGAATAAAAAAAATAGTCGAGTGGAAGATATCCTTGGAAACGCTGCACATTTATGACACGTTAAGTATTCTTCTTTTTGGTTGCACCACAAGTAGAAGTTGTTGGCTTAGACACAACAACCCAAATTTAAGATTACATGAACCTTTAAATAAGTCAATAAATAACATAGCAGCATTGTTTGAGCAAGGTTGACACATGTCATCTTGTTAATAGACCTTAATTAATTAGTATTATGTCTTCTCTGCCTTAATCTTAAACCAATGTCTCGGACATCGGTATATTTTTGGAGCACCATAAAATGTGTTATCCTCGTATCTTATCGTCGGTTATATACATCTTTTTGTTATCTTGTGTTGTTTAGTATTATTTTTCTCATACTAAACATTGTGCAATATCAGACTACGTCGCGTTCTAGAAAAACTTTATAGTCAGAACAAGTTATTGCCTGTGAGTTGTAGGAGACGCACGATAGATAGATAAACTTCAAAGATATGAAGAGCTAAATAGTGAACTTTAATTAATTAGCTTTTAATCTTTGATTCCAAACAAGAGCAAAGTTTTTGTCAAGGTATTGCGATCAAAACAAACCTTGGTGACATAAATCGGAAGTAGGTAATAAAAGTTCAAATGAACGAAACTGAACTTTGGCCTTGCCTTCATGACCTCGCGTCTCATGCACCTACCCTCGTTTAAGACAGTTTATTATAAATAAATCTTTGTTAGGTACATTTTAATGTAACGGCTATTCACGTTTTATTATTATTATATTTTCCCGCTTTGCGGTCAAAGTTCGACCGTGTAATTCATTGCGGTCAAAGGGTTACTCCACATTGACACTATTTACTATTTTATTTTCGTAAATAAAAATATGTAAAATATGTAATATAAAACCAACTAACAACATACATTTCGCGATACATATTATTCTCGAATGTATTCTGAATAAGTTAAATTACTTATACTAGCACGTTGGTTTTTTCTGGAAAAAAATGAGTCACGTTACATCAGATTGTTTCATAATTTGTTAATTATTATTTTAATCTTGATGATCGTTATTTCAAGGTCAAGAATACTTAAATTAGACATTAGTTTATTATGTAAGTAACAATTACTAATAATTTTATTGTCCTCTGTAAGTGGTATTGTTTACGAATTACTTGCCATTTCTTCTAGCGTGAGTGCTCATCGCAGGCCTCAGACGGAAACAGTTGAAAACAACGGAAAAGTTGGAAAGTACGAGTATTTATTAAAACTATTTATTTAAAAGCAGTAAGAAAAATAACGTTTGAGATTAGCCATAAAATGTTACGAACTCGAATGGTTTGAATTTAATATCATTCGCGAACAAAGCCTTTTAAGCTTCATAATTTAATATTAACTATCTATTCCCTATTGCCAGAGATTTGATCAAAATATTTGAATTAATTTATGTAATTCAATGGCGATAATGGAGAACGGCTGTTACTTTGGAAGTAATTTACAACCTCTTGCTGTAGTGTAAACCTTTGAATAAAATATTTTGTTACTCGTATCGTATTCATTTGTATTCGTTCTTGGCTGACTAGTAAAGAAAACCACAATACTACCTCGAGCCTAGTTTTAAAAGGTGTCAAGCGTTATCAAGTGAAGACATTTTAAATTAAGTACTTTTAAATGATAATAATTTTGTATTTGCAAGTTATACCTATGATAAAAACGTAATTAATACTTTTGTGCGCAAAACAAAATCATAAACTATAGCGTGCATCGATGCGTTACCAGGAGAACATAAAAACGCAGCGACATTGAATCGCCTTGCGGTCATTTCGTTTGCAGCCGGTTCAAGTTCAAGAGCGCGGTTCGCGCTTTGCCGCCCGCCCTCTCGACGTTCTAACTGCGATGCTAAGGCTTGGATCACGTCAGTTTGTACTCGAATTTTCTATGTTTATGCATCATGCTAATTCTGGTTTTTATTTGTGCAAAAAGGGTCAGATTGTTGATGTGAAACATCTTTACGCGAGGGGTAAACCTGATTTTAGACTTGGTGATCGTGGCGACGCATTTTGATGTTTCACATCTGTCAGCCGTCCCATGACAGCTGTTCTTTTTTTTATTTTATGTTAATTTATTACGAGTATACTGTTGGTCTTGTGTTTCAAGTGTATTTTAATTTTTGAACACCACTACAGAGTATTTACTCGTATATAGGTCACAAAATAAATTTATTCACACTTCGCTTACATTAAACTAACAAGTTTCAGTATGGAACGCAATATAACAAAGACACACACAGAGACACTTATTTAACCATTAATACATAGCTCATGCAACACATATGCATACTCAGTCTACTCTAATAGTCTAATTAATAGAAAAAATACGGGTGAAAAATCAACAATCATCAATGTATCGTGCCCTTATCTAGCGGTAATGACAGCGCCGACTGACTATTGTCACGGCCGCGGGATCTCGCTCCGGAACTGAAATATTATACGTACTGTTACCACTGAAGTATAATGTCATAGAACAGACATGTCGAACAAAATGTGTGTCCCGCCGGGTGGTTCTATTTTCAAAATTGAATCCCCGTTCTCCTTTCAAAATCGAACGAATCCACTGAAAATTTAAGCCGATCGGCACCAATTCATTGGGACATACATTGTGTTCGCGGTGTCGGTTCTATATGCTAGTAATAATACTTCAATGACCGTTACAGACTTTTCTTACTGATTGTACGTTTATTATTCGAACCGCTTTTAATTTTTCTTCCTGTATATAAGGTACATACGTATATTATCTACGGAAAAGTCGGAAACGGCACGCCGTTACTTTACTGATTATGTACGTTTATCCAAACTGTTAACCCAACTGTTCCTATGAACTTTTATTGGTTCTGTCTCATAAAATCTTTTTGTGTTACCGAACGTTATCGAGAATTTTGTATTTTTTTTTAATTTGTTGGTGGTTAATGTCAAGAGTACGCAAGTTGGATCCCTGATTTGGGTAGGCGTAGGTAGACATAAAATATTTGTTCTCATATCTCTAATGTACATAAATTCTTCGTATGTTAAAAATATCTTAATATATATAAATTACGTGTCACGTTGTTTGTCCGCGGTGGACTCCTAAACTACTTGACAGAGTTCAACCAAAGCACACCGTGTGCAGTTTGATCCAACTTGAAAGTATAGACGGGAGGTTTTAATAAAAAAAACTTTTGACAGAACGAAGTCTGTCCCGGCAGCTAGTTTGATATATATTTGTGTTTTATGTATTGTATAACATCTTATATTGTATCTGTTTTGTGTGAATGATATTCATAATTTTATTAAAATTATAATATTTATTCTGGATGGTAGTCAAATATACACTAATAATAAATAAAGGAGTAATTACAAGACTAATCACAAAAATTAATGTGTCTATTAGGTATGTAATAAGTAAATACAGTGGTTAAAGTACTAAGATATAGATAAAGAAACAGATTTATTTCAATAGATAAAAAATTACATAATTTACGTAGTTTGCAGTGTTCTCATAGTGGAGTCGTGTCGTTGGAATGATTTAATTATCTCGCTGTATCATCGTCTTATTGATAGCAATAACTCATATGAATTATGTTGGTCGCTATTGTTCCATTAGTGCGTAATATTATATATAACAATATTTTATTGCCTACCAAGTGCTTGTAACAGAAAAGTAATTAAATGATACCTATTGATTTTTTATGTGAATAGTCCACAAAATCCAGATATGCTACCTGATAGTATGTGACCAATTGTTGTATGTATGGATGGATGAATGGACATCAGTGTACATACACCATAAGTCTTCTTTCATCTCTCAGTCGCTCTCCAGTTCTCCGCAATTTTCATTTTTTGAAATTAAACTTTGCTTTAACGTGCATTAATTTGACAGAACGATTTGACGAACGAATTGATTATTTCGGGCATAATTGATTTTACCCTTAGCTATTTATATGCAGAACCGATAACCGTTGGGTAAGAAAGGTCCTCGAATAGCGCCTACGTGTCGGAAAAAGGAGCATAGGGGGGGCGTCCCCCGACCAGGTGGACTGACGACCTGAAGAAGACAGCGGGCATCCGCTGAATTCAGAAGGCTCAGGACCGGTCATAGTGGCGCAACTTAGGGTAGGCCTATGTCCAGCAGTCCTTTGGAGGTCCACCTCCAAAGGTTGATGGATGGATGGATGGATTTATATGATACAACAAATTCAAAAAAAATTCTTTACCTATATATTATGTCTACAACTAATACGACCACAATAATGAGAATGTAAAATTCTTACAACACAGTCATACCCAAATTCAAGGACATTTAAGTATGATGTCCCATAAAATGTACCTTGTATGCACTCGGAGACCTCCAGATGTCATCGGGTCGTAAACATCGCCTCTTTATTCCGTAGTCGGCCGCGATTCGTGTTTAAGTGCATTAAGTTTACCTTCGACGAGTTCAATATCACTACAAATAGTCGTTCGAAATTCTTGTGTACATTCAAATAGACATTGTGGCACCAGTGTTTTGCTTCACTCGATCCACTCACGAGTCGCTGTAGCAACAGTTACCAATTAATCCGAAACCATTGAAGTTTCCTATTACAATGGGAATTTTGTAAGTGAAGTAGGTATATGTAAAATATTGTTTAATGTGTTCAAACTCGTAAATAGCTACCAAACAGAAAAAAGAAAATCGTTTGATAAACAGACAAAAAAATGGAAGAAATTGTAATGTGACGTGTTTTATCGCCGAAGGCTTAATTGTGTTTGGAAACCGATCATGTTAATTTTCAATTTAAATGTAGTAATTTAAATAAAAAAACAGGACATTGTATTTATTAGTGCATTTATTTGTACAAAGCATCAGATTAGCTGATGGTGACTTTTAGCCTTTAGAAAGATATTTATTTGTACACTACATAAATGAACTTAATTGAAATAATACATGAAATAGTAATTAATGTAACTATATCTATTACTTTACATGACTTTTATAAAGAAGTATCTAATCTAAGTGCTTTCGTAACGATGACTAATCCTGAAGAGAACTGTGTTTATAATAATAGCTCAGGAGGCAGTTATGCATTTTAATGGTGATATTCTCGGTCCGCTATTTAAAGTAAATAGGTGTGAACCGGCCAAACCAGACCATAAGGAAACTCGACCAGTGTGAATTGAAATTTCTGACGCGATTGCACTTGCTTTTATATTATTTATGGACATGTTTCCGATATCTTAGTACTAGAAAGTAAATATGTTTTTAAAATAAAATTCTGATAGAGTCAAACTTATATATTTTCTTTTTTTCGAATGTATAGTTGCTGCCCGAGCGACCTTTAGGCTTCACACGGACAGAAGGAAGGTGGTTTTGAAATGTTGAACTGACTATGTCTTAACTCGGTCCACATACTTTCGTAGACATTTTAGTTTTTTTTTACTTTCTAGTTGAGTAATAGTTGGATATGCCCCAAATACTGTGATGCATTGAAATGTTCTAATATTTTTTGATATAGAAAGGAGGTTATATAATTTTATCCTATCAATGATTTTATGCATGCATCCTCTTCATCTACAAGCTTTTCGCTATTTTGTTTTAATGGTATATTATTGTATTGTACTACATGCAGCATTTTAACAATATGTGCTTTATACCAACGTGTGACCAAAACGAAATTGAACACAACCTCCTGTACTATAACCATAGGTATTAAACTATTAACAATATGACGGTAATGTCACCCTATCTGAAACGTAATTGACACCTGCCCGTGTAGCTGACATACAATGTCTGCATAGTATAGGACATCATAATGTTAAACTAGAGATAATAATGTGTGTCGTATGAATCGACATGTTCAGGTTATCGATGGAATTTTTCGTTGAGGCGTAGATGTCGCCCTGCCTAGGTCTAGCCTTGTCCCACTTAGGCAAGGTTCACTGATGGAAAAGCATCCGCGAAAATTGCATAAGATTTGGTAATATTTTATGTAAGTTAGGCTTTTTAGGGTTTATTTAGAGGTCATTATACATGTGTATTATTAGTCGTGAAATTTTTGTAGGGAGTTAGTTGTGTACTCAAATGAGTCTCCAAAATATTTTGGTGCCGTTCTTATTATGATAAATTAGTACGATCGTCTCCATTGTATCTGTTTAGATATGAGTAATTTAGTCTTTTCAGGGTTATAAGAGCAAACATACGCGCAAATAGTCTTATATGTAGGTAGGTCACAAAGTCGCATGTGTGTAAACCATCCAGTAAAGTATATGAAATATTCCATACCATATGAAGTACTGTTCTAGTGGACTGCCTAAGGGTCGAAGTGAGGTACAAATGTAGAAAACCATAATTACCATGTATAAGTCTCCATAACGGCACACCTTCCAGAAGCCCTTGATACTGGCGAGCATGGTGCGCGTGCGCCGATCACCGTACCGCGCCGCGGCGACCCTCCTGACAAACAAACAAACAAACAATGTTACTTCAGTATTACCCCCCACATTTTTATTTTTACCAAACATAACCATCTCTATCACTTCAGCTTTCATATCAAAAAGAATTGGTCCATTTCTTTAGGAGCTACGATGCCACAGACAGACAGACGTCAAACTTGTAACATCCCTCTTTTTGCGTCGAGGCACGGACCTGAAAAAAAGACGGACGTAACCTCGTCTAATCGAGAGTGAAGCATAGCAATGGCCGCCCGCTTCGCGATTGAAGCAGTGAAGTGTTAATGTGTGGGTGTGTGTACTTGTATGAATAGAGAGTTGGTATTACTATGGGTGCTTCACTGAATTTGTTCTTGGGATTGCGTCCGTCTTTTTTTTAGGTCCGTGGTCGAGGGTTAGTAAAATAGTAAAATGTATGTTAGTAATGACTAGAAATTTACTATTAATAAATTAATTATTATTAATTATAAATTATTACCTGCTGCTACAATCTATTCCTTACTTTCGATAACTACAATATGATACATAGGTAATAATTTATAACGGCTAAGTTTTGTGCTTCAATAAACAATAAGAGATATTGATTTTGAACTGAACTTTTTACTTTAGCTTTGTATTACTTGGCTTAAACAACAGACATGTATACCTACATTTTATGTATGTAAGTCACTGATTTTGATATTTATGATGTACGGCGATACATCATACCGTATGAGGTCGATAGTCTACGACTTGTGTCGTGTTTATATACACCTGCGCTAATCTTAGCTTAAGGGTTTAAAACCTTTAAACCCTTTTCCAAAATCAGGGGGTAATTTTAAAAGGCACTCTGGCCTATCTGGATGACCTTAATTGAATTTTCATCAATTATGGCGGTTTTGAAAAACGCACCGGCTTTTATTTTTGCAGTACATGTTTATAACAAAGATTTATTAACTTCGCTAGCAGCTTTGTCCGCAAAGTTTACTTCGCGTCCAAATTTTTCTTAATGCGCTAGAGTACGATAAGGCTGTGTAGAAATAAATGTAACTGTTATCTTGTAACGGATTTTAATGCAACTTATTGCAATTTTTAAATTGATTCATAGGCTGTCCGACTATGAAAATTGTGTGACAATCGTTTCAGGAATAATCTTATTAAATTGTTTACGACTGACCGACTCCGAAGGTTATGTTAAATTTAAATAGGTTTGTGTATTAATAATAGCTATTGTTTATAATGGCAAATATCTCACGTCTGGACTTACTTATGCATCGTATCGTGAGGAGGTGTGCGGGAGCACAATTAAACTGGTCGCTGTCTTTGTCGCTACTGTCTTTATTAACAGTATATCTCATTATTATACTTAACCTAATAGATACACATACATTCAGACATACACACCTACAATATATGCTAGCTATGACTTAGCTAACTCCTTACAGTATCGTAATAATAACAATTATCGTATTAAAATTAAACATCCAAAAGAATAATTTATATTTGTAAGTACTTATTATAAAAACGAAAAAACACCACGACACGTGTTGTCACGTTCATTTGCCCCTAGAAAAAACGTTCGACAGATAAAACGTGCGACAGTTTTTATAACAAAATGTTAACTCTTTATTGTAATTCAGTCATTGAATTAGTATCTTTTGGTAGCAATGAATAGACAGTGTAGGTAACAAAATGTAGATACTTCATTGATAGGTTAATGTTTGATGACTCTTTAGATTTGGAGCTGTCGAACGAGTAATGCCAAACCAGATTATAAATGTGCCGGTCATGTCTATTTATTAATGGACAATTTATTGTCAAATTTTTTTGTTGTGGTAATGTGCTAATTATTCTGCTTTGTTCAAATTGATTGAGTCAACATGTTCTATTATTCAGTCTGGCCTTCGGCCTTCTTCTGTTCGTGTTATATGACTAGATCGGGGGAGGCATCGATGACGCCTTTTGTGTTACTGATGTCCATGGGCGACGGTAACCGCTTACCAGTTAGTTGTGTCGTCTATTCGCATAAAAAAGATCTTCGCCGTTTCTAAAAGTAGAACGTTTTTGGTCTCGTCGTGGTCACGTCTCTACGTGGCTTTATATCCCTATTATGAATATAGGTAAAATTCTTCCTGATCCTCTACGGATCAGCAAATGCCTCATTCTCTTATTTCGCGACTTCTATCGCTACAACTATCGCTACATAAACTATATATATCAACTCGTCTTATTACAATCGGCAATTACGAATTACGTTTTGAGGTTAGGTTAGTTCCTCATTTCCATAAGGAACTAACAATAAGTAAAATGCCCAAAATGTAGGTACATTTTATTTTTATTTAATTGGTAACGTTCAAAACATGTTTTGATTATTTATGAAACACATTATCTTAAATATTTCCGAACCGATTTGAGATAAGACACTAATGTTTATTAAGCTTACTAAAATACATCACTGAAAACCGCATCCAAATCAGTTAAACCGGTTCTGAGAAACAGGATCAAACGCATAAAAAGTCCAAGGCTAAAGATCAATTCTTGCAGGATCTATTGCGTAAATAAAAAAATAGTATTATGGAACATCTTCCACCAGTAATTATATTTTTTGTTTTAATTTGACTGTAATGTCCAGATTGTTATCAATGCATATAATCATCGCGAACTGGTTACCATTTCGCTTGCAGCCAGAGAGCCGTGAAGCGTGCTAATTCGTTACATTGATGATTTACAGCATTTATTTACACAGAGCACCGCCGATGCTGCTTTCGCGATTGAATATTTTGTTCGGTTTATTTAGCATAATAGTGACCGACGATTCAATATAAATTGCAAGAAAATAAGTACAAATAGTATTGTGGATTGGAATTGTTTACAATGTCTTCCTTCCTGTTTCTAAACAATGCTATCACTGTCTGGAGTTTAGTTTAGGAAACATTTTAGTCTCTGTGCATTCGGTAGTCATATATTACGTAAGATTCTTATAAAAATTACATACAACATTATTTATTTTTTATCGTCTCATGATGTAGACGCATGACGTTTGCGTTGGATTCAGGATCGGTCAGAAAAGTGCTGGTTAGGATAGGCATATGTCTAACAGTTTTCCATTTTACTTAATTACGTTATTTAGTTTTCATGTAATAGCCTGAAAACGACGCCTGATATATTCGGCCGCTTATTCATGTTAATTAAACCTATATATTTTATTTCTTATCTATGCAAAGAAATTAAATAATATCTTAATATATTTGTATTCAAGGATGAATGTTCGATATGCTGCGCTACTGCGCTGTAGAGAAACTGCTACTAACTTCGGTATTTTTAGAACCTGAAATTATTCAGGATTGTATTGTAAGTCTCTCAGATCAGTACACATTATGTTATTTTATTTATAAATATTTTATCATGAAGTAACTTGATACTCTTGATAATTGGCTAAGTTGCTCTGCCCCGGCTGTGACTACAAATGAATTCATTCATCTATTTTGAATGTCCGCGAGAACTCCTGGTCGCTGACAAAAGATACGGTTTCACGCCGTTGGCTATAATGAACCCTTTTGTGTCTATTGACAATTTAAAACTGTTGGTATTTGAGTTTTAAACAAGATTTAACTATAGAGTTATCCATTAAAATGTAAATAGGTGACACCGTAATTATATAATGATATTTTTTGTGTACCAATGCCGTTTCGATAAATGGCGAAGTACGGTTCGAATATTATCGGATAAGAACACGCTTTTTTTTTACATACTAATGGAAACGCATTTTGGCATCTTTTTGTACCAGTATATAAGGTTCGTGTTTCGTGAATTATCTAATAAGCCGAGCTGTTTTCTACCGAAAAAAATAATGAAACATTGCACATGCCTATCTATATTCTTTACAATACAAATAAATAAAATTGGAGTGTCTGTTTGTAATATTAATAATCGCTTATTACTAAGTGCATTTGGATGTATACACGGTACATAAACCAAAACAACATCTTTTACAATTTTTGTGTCTGTCTGTCTGTCTGTTTGTTCCGGCTAATATCTGAAATGGCTGGACCGATTTTGACGGGACTTTCACTAGCAGATAGCTGATGTAACAAGGAGTAACTTCGTTAGGCGATACTAAGTTCGCCGGGTCAGCTAGTTACTAATAAAATATAAAGGTCTTTAAAGGCAACCGTTACTCTCTCTTTAATAGGATTATTTTAAAGTTCTTCAAGCGGTTACATTTATACAAAACAAGGATTTCAACTATACAGAGTATACAGTATTAAATGTATTTACAAGAATACGTAAATATTGCTATTGTTATGCATGTTGCGTGTATTGCATCGCGTATCTATCAATCTGCTGGTCGAGACGCTAGTGACGACAGATTCACAGACGCAAACGTTAAAACAAGATGTATTTATACAGGTACTAATGCAAATGAAAAGGACAACAATACGACCAGTAAATAGTAGAAATAGGAAGCGAAACTCGTAACTGTTTCATTATTTTTATTAATTTTTGTTATTTAAAAACCCTGCCACTATGTCCAGCAGTGGATTTCTAAAGGCTGATGGATGGATGGATGGATGGATAGTACTGCCACTTGCTCTACAAGAAAATTCACCTATATGAATAGCTCGTAAGCTTATCTAGCTATAACATGATGTGCATAATACGATTTGATTAGGTGCTATTTTAATATAAGGTACATTCGATTATTTTTTTTTTTCAGTAATGAACAAATGCCAGGATGATTTTCGATTGTACCCAATAAATTAATTAGAAAATAGGGAAGTGTTTTTTTTTATTTTAATCATATTACAGTTTTCCTATATGAATCTATTTGTCTAAATGGGAAAACTTATCGTAGGTAAAAACCACATCATCTTAAGTTGGAGTTCTAATCAAGAGTAGGTACAAGCCCTCGTAATCTAGATAATTAGTGGGTGCTGGATTCTGTGGCATTCCGAGAGTCGATGTTATAACCTGATTCTATGCTATTAATAGTTTTTGTATTGCTGGTTATAATCCATCCATTATTAATAAATACAAACTTATAAAGTACGACTGTGATGTATAACAGAACAACAGATTGCCATATAAAAGATTTGAAGCGTTATTCTTCTGCTAAAACAAATCCTTGACGTCAATTTCATAATAACAGTAATAATTTCACAATCATAACTTCATGCAAAGTTATGTCTAATAAATATATATGGTGTGTTTACGAAGTAGCCAATTCCCGGTAAATGCTTTGTTAGATCTTACTATAAAACATTTTTCAGTCATTTTCAGTATCTATTAACGCTGGTTACATAATATGATAAGTACAGTAATTGGTCATTGTATGCAACTAATTGGAATTACGTACAAGTTATTAAATAATATTACAATGTATTATTTGAAAATCATCATCATTAGGTAGCCCGTAATTAGTGAATCTAATATATAAAATTTTCGTGTCACGGTGTTAGAAGTTGAACTCCTCCGAAACGGCTCGACCGATTTTCGTGAATCTTTGCGTGCATATCGGCTATGGTGGAGAATCGGACAACATCTATTTTTCATCCCTCTAAATGTTAAGGGTGGGTCCACCCCTAAATTTTTTTTATTTTTTGACAATATTTTTGTTTTTATTTTTTTATGATAAGTACAGCATACAAAAATAATAATATAAAAAAAAACTTTTGACAGAAAGAAGTCTGTCGGAGCAGCTAGTATTATTATACAATTCTATTGAATTGTCTTGAATCGTGATTTGGCGAAAACCAAATGTTTGGTTACGATCTCATGAGCATACATGGATAGACGAATTTTCGAAGAAAAAGCAAAATTAAGATAATTATAACTACTACTATTTTATATTATATACTTTTAAATAATGTACACTTACTACAATAACTACCCCTCTTTTTGTGTAGAGGGTTAAAAACATACCGGACAAAACTCTACGATTTATCTAAGTCGTCTGGCAGTATTTCCAACGTATAGCAGATTATCATCTATAAGGAAAAGCTGAAACGGTTTGTAAACCGACAAACACTTTAATACGTATTATTATTGTATTATATTTTTTTTTCGATATATTTTAACCATTATACATAGATTTGGATTATTGCGGGTACCTACTTTTAATAGCCGAATAGCGAAAAGTAACTGATTCATGACATCTGTACCTACTATTAATATGTATACTATACTAAGGACTAAATAGGCTGGGGGTTTGAGAGTCAGTTCTTTCTTTCTTTCTTTTTCTTCTCTCTTTCTTGACCGGCAACGCATTAGTGATGCCTTTGGTGTTGCTGATGTTCATGGACGATGATAGCCACTTACCATCAGGTGGATCGTCAGCTCGTTTGCCGGCAATTTCCATAAAAAAACGAATAATAATGTAAACTGGACAAAATTAATCAGCAAGCAACTATTGTTATCTTATTAAGTGCCCTTTAAAAGTCGATATAGAATCTGTATTTAATATTTTTTTTTTGTACCTATCACTATTTAGCTTTTAAGACCAGTTCTGTGCAATTACTTTAATTATTATGGACCGGTATTTATTTCAAAAATAAGGAAGTGAATGTTTTCTGTGCCGGAAGACATGTGAGCTGCCTGGAAACTGACAACTCTTTTACATGCTGGTTGTCAAACTTTTCTTCCATGTATAGACAATATTAAGATTAGTAAAAGCGAAAAAAATTACGTACAGTTCATATAGATAGTGTAATGATCTAAAGAATTTTAACTTTAAAAAAAATGGCAATGCTATTTATGCCGGTAATTTAATTAAAGATTTAATTAAATCTAACAAATATGAGAGAAAAAAAAAATTTTTTTTCTTCTTGACTACTGCTACATATTTGTGTAGTTTTCTTTCACTGCGTATTAGCTTGGTAGGAATCAACGATAATGATAAGGCAAGGTAGCAAAATAACATTATATTGATTTATGATAAGGCATCAAGATTTCCACCAAATATTGTTTAATAATTTTATTAGGAAGTCGATATAAAGTACTCACTCTGACAAATTATCCGCGTGGGAACCCAACTTGACTGATTGACGAACTATTAGCACAATATTATTTTCGGATTTAAAGAAGAAGATTAATTAAATGAAAACCGAAGCGTCCGTGTGGCGTCCTTACACAATTTTCTATTTATCTGCAGCACAACGTTTTCGCGGGAAAACTCCCGGCACACAAAATCGTGTTTAAATTTGGAACGCGTGCGTTCCTCACTCGAGTTTGTTTTTAAATTAGCACTATGGAACTGTTCTATATTATTTTTTGTCAATATTTTTAATCTGTTTAAAATTTTTATTTTTGTAAATCGTCTTTTGTGTTTCGTTTAATTTTACAATGGTGTCATGTCACATCACAGTTGGAGTCGCTGGTCGACTGTTTTCGAAAGAGCCTGCATGTACTTGACCTTGCGCGGTTCGCGGGCGAACTGGTGTTGGTTTTCGTCGTCGCCGCTAGTTTTATAACGCATTATTGTTGTCATAACTTTTACTGAGCGCACCATTGATAGCGGATACCCGTGGAACGCGCGCGCTTCGTTCGTTTGCGGTCGCGTGAATCGAAGCACTCTCGTAATGTTACCGAGCGTTAATTGTTATTAGCAAACCGTTTAATCGATAAGTTGAGACGATTTAATTGATTTCATTGAATATTTATGTTGCTATGATATGTGTTACTACGTCATGAACAAATAAATGCAACGTTTAGGGCAATTAAGACATAATGTAATGTACGTATGAAAGACAGTCTTAACTCTAGATAGAGACCTCTTCGTGATAAAAACATAAAATTAAATAATGAATTTTGTTTTAGTTGTAAACTCTTATTTAGTATAGGCAAAAGAAGATATTCGCTGCTTTGAATGAATACTAACACAACTTTAAAAAAGCAAATTTTTCAGGAGAGCCGTTTAAAATTTTTAACAAAGTGTTTGCTTTCATAATTTTTATTGAACACAATCATAGTCGTAATAAAAATCAATAAGGAACTTATCATGGTCTAGTTATAATAGAACTTTTTGAGTATTTGGCCTCAAAAAGACTATAAAATTGACTAAAGACTAGAAGGACTTCGACTTATGATGAAACATAAAATTCAATCATTCAAAAAATATGGGGAATAGGTTTCTAAGGTACAAAACAAGATGTGACACGAAGTAATGTCATTTTGAAAAAAAAAGTTTATAGCAAATTTATACTTTTATTTCGTGAATATACACACAAAACGAAAAGGAACGATACTGCAAAAAAAACTTTTATTACTTTTTCAAATATTATTTGGTAATACTATATTATTTGAGAAATAATGCATGTGAATCCGTCTCAACACGAGCAGTAACTGGTATTCATTGATGATGGTGAATGGCATAACGACATTTATTGGTGCCGCCGCGTCATTTTTGCTAATAAAAACGTGAGTTTTACTCACAAAATAAAAAGGATTATTTTTGATCGAGTGGTGAACTCAAAAATTGTAAATTTTGATTTGTGACGGTAGTCCTGCAAAGCAGCGATATCTACGGATAAATAAATTATACGGAATAATATAACACTCACAAAACGAAAGAGAAGCTTAAGTTTACCTTTTTGCAGGGTCACATATTTAATTTTCCTACTATGGGGTTGTAAGACCACGTTCATTTGTCCTTGCCAAGGCAGCCATCGTTCGCGAGAGGTATTCTGTATATTCTTTCTGCCCGTGAACCCGTGAGTTACTGTTGATTAATCAATATGAATAGACAACTGATTGCAGGTAATAAGAGAGGAAGTAAACGTATCAGACGCGGAACAATTGCAGTGTGAACGTAGCAGCACTGGCTACCACGCTTGCACTATAATTAGACAAAGTATCCGCACGGCCGTGTAGCCGGCCAGTCCGGCCGCTGGCTATGACGACACGTGCCATAGACAAACTATTGTTTATAAATAAACACGCGCCTCACATGTATTTAGTAAACAAACAAACAATGTGACCTTAGCTGAGAAAGTTAATAAACAGAAGTTATTTTTGTACGCAATTAGTGTTTTATTTTCTAATAGCAAACGAAAATGTTAGAGACTTCATAGAGATAAGAGACTTCAGTAATAGAGATGCCGACTAATAAGAGCTATGCAGGAAATTCCTGTACGACCCTGATGTTTCGATACCGGCCGTACCCGTCGACTTACCTGAGTCGTGAGTTTGATTCCGGTCCGCGCATTAGGGTGCTTTTCCATAAGAGATGTGCTGTGCAGCTATGCTGCGAAAATATAAAAGCTAAGCTACGAAACTATGTGACCGTTTCCACTGAAGCTAAGCTCTGCAGCGGAGCGAGTAAGATGTGCTACGAAGATGCGCCGCCGCGCCACCGCAAAGTAGCTGTACGAGGAAGATGCGCAGTTCGAGCTATGCGACGTATAGACAATTGGGAAAGCACGAGGAGTGCGTCCATGCAGCCTGCTGGAATCCATAGACGCATCCATAGCTCGTATCTATAGCATGCATTCGCAGCACGTATACTTCCATATAAAAAACGTAGCTTAGTTAAATCAAACGCATAGCAATGTACCAAAGCACAACTCTGGTATAAAAGCACCCTTAACCTGACGTGACGGTGTTCGATCGACATGCAAATAGCCAGCGCATGGTTAGCTATTAAAGTATCAAATCTTAATAACATCATAATCTTAATAACAATGTAAAACACCATAACAATCTCTCTGGTATAATACAATAGAATACTTGTGATAATCTTTATATCCACGCTAAGTCGCTAACTGGAAATAATAGATAAAACATAGCACGTGGTGACATATAGGTAATATAATTTAAATAAATGCGATTCATTAATCAGCACACAAAATGAACTCTTGCGGTTATAAATCTCATAGTGAATAGAGTTCATCACAATATAATTTATATTTATACTAATATATAAAGAGGAAAGATTTGATTTTTTGTTTGCATTGAATAGGCTCCGAAACTACTGAACCGATTTCAAAAATTCTTTCACTGTTGGGAAGCTACACTATCCCCGAGTAACATAGGCTATATTATATTTTCAAAAAAAAAATATCCTTAATAAAACTCCAATAAGTTGTAAAAAAATAAGAAAACCGAATCAAAGTGAGGGCGGTTACTCGTCATTTATAACTTACGAGTAACCGCCCTCGCTTTGCTTCGGTTTTATTATTTTTTACACCTTGGGTTACATTATTGGAGTTTTATTAAGGATCCCTAATTTTTTTGAAAATATAATATAGCCTATGTCACCCGGGGATAGTGTAGCTTCCCAACAGTGAAAGAACTTTTGAAATCGGTTCAGTAGTTCCGGAGCCTATTCAATGCAAACAAAAAATCAAATCTTTCCTCTTTATATATTAGTATAGATATAGATGAGCAACGTTTTTTAACTCTTAGTCCTAGGGTTGTCAACTGTAATTTTGCTAAAGTAAACGGATTAGGTAATATTTATTACCTCGTACGCATAAAAACAAACCATAAAAGTCAGTTGAAACTAAATCTTCTAACACATAACACATAACATAACTTCTAACACACTTGAAAGGTTATGATATGTTCGAAATTGACCATGATCAAAGTCTTGCTCATTACATAAAATTAAAAATTGAAACCGCGAAAAATCAAGAATATTAGGATTATATTTAATGCTACCTAAAGAGAAAGTAGACTAAATAGATTATAATGATTGCTAATAGAACCTTTTATTCCATTGATAACAATATAATTTATCGAGTGTATGTTGATGAAAACATCGAATTGATTGACATTGATTGAATTGACAGTCTTTTATGCGATGGTTACCGTTACTAACATATATGTAACTTATACACAACATATATCACATTAATTACATACTTATCTTATTTACTCGTGTGTTGTCAATAAATTTCAAAAGTCAGATTTTTTTTGTATAGATATCACTGATACATTACTGCATGTAACTTGTATTAACTGAAATGGTGGTAATTATTTCTGAAAGGTTTGTTATGGTGGAGAAGAAATATACCTATATACCTACCTAACATTATATCTACACATCACGGAGAATTATTAATTATTACGGGAATTGAATTAGCGAATATATTTAAATTCATTATTATTGCATAATCTTTAAGTTACTTTTGAAATTTGAAATAGGTACCTAAGTAATAATTTTTTGTTCACACATTTTACCTTGAGGAGGCATGTTTACCTACATATTCTCATCATATTAAACATATACTTTCATGCCGATTATAACATAACGCAAGGCTGATAAAACACTATGACCAAAAAAGAAATTACATATTAGGTAAATTCTGCGCGTGAAAAGCCGGGTTTTATTTTTATGGAAATAGCCAGCAAGCTTGCTGACG
This sequence comes from Thymelicus acteon, assembly GCA_951805285.1. Classification (NCBI taxonomy): domain Eukaryota; kingdom Metazoa; phylum Arthropoda; class Insecta; order Lepidoptera; family Hesperiidae; genus Thymelicus; species Thymelicus acteon. The sequence continues at coordinate 13,786,559 of OX638234.1, forward strand.
ATCCACCTGATGTTAAGTGGATATCGTCGCCTAGAACATCAGCAACACCAAAGGTATCACTGATGCGTTGCCGGCCAAGAAAGGGAGAAGAAAAAGGAACAAAGTACTGGCTCTCAAGCCCCCAGCCGGAACACGACGAGTCGTTTGGCGGCAACGGATAAGTGGAAAAACGAATCGCAACGGACAAGTGGAAAAACGAATCGTAACGGACGAGCGGAAAAACGAATGGCAACGGACAAGTGGAAAAACGAATCGCAACGGACAAGTGGCAAAACGAATCGCAACGGACGAGTGGAAAAACGAATGGCAACGGTGAAGTGGAAAAACAAATCACAACGGACAAGTGGCAAAACGATTCGCAACAAAATTTCAATTTGAAGTTTTACAGGCAGATTGTTAAAGTACTTGTCTAATTTGAAATTGTCTAATTTGTAATTTGCCTTTCGTTTTTCCACTTGCCGGTTGCGATTCGTGTTTCCACTTGTCCGTCGAAGTTTCACTTCTTCAATGTGTCCTAGCAGCCAGCACACATTTCAATTTGCACTAAATTTCGGATATTTTTACTCAGTTCACGTGTAGAAGCCATAGAGAAACCTTTGACACTGTACTATCGTGAAATTACTCTAACAAAATGACGTCACCAACATGGCAATCAGATTTGGCGCATTTGTAGTCACGTGATTATTTTTGAATTTTTATCAATTTTGAATTCTTTATTATTAATATTAAAAATATTTTTTAAGAGTTTTTCGCAACTACAATTAATATAATTTGTATTAAAGATTTAAAATATATAAAAAATACATTATAATGTTTTTTAAAATGAACAACTCAATTACCTAATTACAAACATAAGAAATCTTAACACGGGGCTGTGTATGAATTAATGGAATTTTATACATTAGACAGTTTTTGATAAAAAATAATACTATACAGTCATTAATATCCGTTCTTCATTTATTAATCTAATTGGTTTTTAGTACCTAATTTAAATGTGGAATGAATTACAACCATTACCTTAAAATAGGTGCACATTTAAGAACTTTAGCTATTTAAACATTGTTATAATTATTACTATTTCAAATAATTACTTAATTCAAAGTAACACGTCAATTACATAATAATTACAGTATGTATAATAAATGAATAATTAAGCAGTCCTAGGAAATACAACCTATTGTTTAAAATTATTTTATAATCACTGAAGACTAATAATTATTATTATAATAATTATTGTTTTTTTTTTAGTTTTAATTTGTTCCCGCGTACCTTATTTACATTAAATTTTTCGTCTTTAACTACATCTTCGATCGATTAAATTAAATTTATTCCATCGGTTAACCTCCGTTAATGTTCCAGAAAGAACAAAATAAACATCTAGGATTCTAGGAGAGATGTCCCGTACGGACACACGGTCCGGTTCGGACTTGACTGTTTCTAGTATAATGACCAGTTGATAGCACGGCCGCCGATGACGATGGTCACGGAGGCTAGTGCTTGCGGTTTGATTAATGACAGCGTCTATTATACTGCAATAAGTAAACTAAGTAACACTTTACAGGCATTTTGTGATTTTCCTCGGCATGTAGACCACGTAACTGATTTAATAGTTTATTGGTTTTTGATTATGTTTTGTATGAATAGGAGCGTGACATGACGAATACGTAGAAAGTAATAAAATAATAAGTAGAAAAACTCTTTTCCGCCAATGATTGGCCTTAGGATGGAAGTATTTAACGATATTATTGCCGATAACGAATGTCACAAGATGCTTGTTTTTATTAATTTTAAATCTGTTTTTAAATCCAGACTAAATAGGCTTTATAAGATCAGTGCGCCCTACCAGGACTGCATAGCTTACGATGGTATTATAAACGTGAACTTATTGTAGGTGAGTAAAAATAGACGAAGACTTATCTATCCTTGTTCATATCTGGCTCGATAATTGCGGTCACACGGATAATGGCTCCCCGCCCTGTACACGAGGCTTCGACCTCGTCCATGTTAACCATATGTGGACTGTGGAGTAGGCACCAGAGAGATTCCCAGAAAGTGTTCACAATCGCACGACAATGTGTTTACTTACTGAGTTTGCGGCGTTTGCGCTAACAACTGTGTTTACATATGCCTTTGGCGATGATCACTTACCATAGGGTGACGTTCATTTACCATCTCATTCTTAACATTTAAACATGTGTCGCTAACTGCTCGGGTTGTCGATCACAGCACGCGGAAATCGGAAGTGGCGATCACAACATACTCATAATAACACGTCCAAGTGTTTATAATCTTACGCGTACGTTATTATCGTTGATAGCCGACAGAATGATTGGCGTTTAATTTAGATCGGTAATATTTCTAATTATTTATCAAGGTTCGTCTCTAGATGAGGAAGAAAATCCCTTTTTATTATTGTATCTAGTCTAGACTGTAATAAATAATAATAATGTTTTCACATTCTTCCTTAATAATCAGGGTTATGACAACGTTCGTCATGGAAATCTTCTAGCGATATTGTCCTTCAAATACGCATATATTTTGAAAAATTATAGACTAAAGCCTGAATTGTAAGAATCCAGGTTGTTCGGTTCGGTTTAAAAAACTTTATTGTCTAAAGAAATTACAGCAATTTCACTTGTTAGACAAAACTATAGTGAGCGTGCTAGAAATCTAAGATTTACAATACATAACAACTATTGTAACAACTATTAATAATTATTATACGTATCTACTATTATTTCTTCTGTGGTTGTATATCGATATTTTGCGCTACTTACGCTAGTGCCTCCTTTTTAAATTTGTACATATTTTTATGATTTTTTATAATTTTTGGTAAGCGGTTATATATTTTGGCCCCTTCATACATTAAATTATTTAATCCATATTTAGTTCTAGTTGTTTATATCGTAATTCATCTATCAAGCTAATCTTTGTCTGATAAACACTTACTTATCATCAGTATTAGGTATATCCCGGCAATATTTGTATAATCTCCTATTATCTTCTGTCTAGCATTAATTAATGACGTACTTTAGCATTTATTATGTCTACTGATATCGAAGCATCCGTTAATTGATATTGACTTGATATATAATCAATTATCTAGAATAATTATTTATTGGCGCTTACTAGACGAGCTAATCTTTAAATAAAATTTATCAAAGGGTAATTAAGGAATGCGCGTTTTGCCACCTGGTGGCCATCTATAAATTACGTCACACGTTAGTGGGAGGGGGGGCGATGTAGTGTGAGATTGTGTGACAAGGAGTGGGAGGGGGTCCTAAGTTTCGTGATGTCACATTTCAAATTCAAATAATTGGTATATGTAGGTAAATATTCAAAAACAAGTATAATGGAAATAAAATTTATTTCGGAATTGCTATGTAAAATTTCATAATATGTGACGTCACACTAGGGGGGGAGGTAATTTATGGATGGCCCCCTGGTATTAACTTCCGGAGTTTAACCGACCACGTAACTGAAATGTTGTCCCTGTCCGCACCCGCAAAAAGGGAATGCTGGAGAGGGGTTTATGTGTGTGCGTGTGGTTGTGTGTGCATGTGTTTATGTGTGTGCGTTATGTATTCATACGTAAATAACGGACGTTCATACCTGGTCCCGCCTAAAGGCGCTACAAAATGCAACGTGTGTCATTTTCGTACAGTTCGGTTACAAATGCGGTTTGACCTGTGACTAAGCAGATCGCAGACCGCACAGACCACACGAGCCACAATGCTCCATGGTTCGTACGAGTATTGCGAGTGAGTAATTCTCGTTTCATTGAAATGCTCGCTGCATCGTAATGAAGTGGTAAAACCCAAGCTTTGACGAACTGTTCGAAGGGCGGGCTCTGGGCGTTGTGGCTTTGACAAGAAACTTTGTAGTTTGTCACCTAGTATGTCACACATTAACATACACTGACTTTAAGCGGAATGGATTTGTTCGTGTAAGGAAAATCTAATAAGGATAAATGAGAATTCTCCGTAATATTTCCAAATATTAAGGCTGTTTCTTATTGAAGTAATTAAGAGGTTAATTAAGAAAGTTACTAGAACTAAATCAGTACTTAGAATATTATGGGAACCAACTTTTAATTTGGCAGCTAGTCAACGATCTATACACGGAATCCCCTTTGCCCACTGTGCTGTAAAACCCTACTTAAATCATGCGAAACTGTATCGAGTAGCTTGTTTACAAATGTAAACATACGAGAAAACCTTGCGTATTGCGCATAGTAAAAGTCGGAAGTGATGGAGAGTCGACCTCGCCACAGCTTGACCGGTGAACTCGGCTGGTTCACGGAGTTAAAACAATGATGTAACTTAGTATTTTACAGCCACGGACGTAAAAAAAGAACAGACGTAACCTTGTCTAATCGAGAGTGAAGCATAGCAATGACAGCTCGCTTACCATGTGTGCGTAATTATGTAATTTTTGATTCGCGATGGTGTCAATGTCATAGCAGTATGGTGTCAATGTGTGAGTATGTGTACTTGTACAAATAGAGAGTTGTTATTTCTATGGGTGCTTCACTGAATTTGTTCTTGGGATTACGTCCGTCTTTTTTTTTTGCTTTTTTGCGTCCGTTTTTACAGCTAATAAGCTTTTATTTTGATGTACATAATAATTTAAAACGAATTATATTTAAATCTTAGTTGGATGAAGTAGGTATAACATGATGTTATTTCTTTATGTTCCCATTTAACCAGAGATAAAATAGTTAAATAGTTTATTGAAAACTGCTCATTTACCATTTTCTATTTCATATAGGTATTTCCATTGTTTACTTTTAAATTACAATCAATAGATACATATAATTTAATGTGGCCGGCTTAAAATAAAAATAAAAGGACAGTTACATTTTTCGCAGCGCATGCAATGATTTAAAGCAATAAATTAATCACTTATATTAATCACTTGATTTCATTGTTATCAATCAAAAACTTAAAGCAAATTGACAAAAATCTCTATTGTCAAAGTCAGATATATTAATCACTTGATTTCATTGTTATCAATCAAAAACTTAAAGCAAATTGACAAAAATCTCTATTGTCAAAGTCAGATATTATAATCACTTGATTTCATTGTTATCAATCAAAAACTTAAAGCAAATTGACAAAAATCTCTATTGTCAAAGTCAGATATTATAATCACTTGATTTCATTGTTATCAATCAAAAACTTTAAGCAAATTGACAAAAATCTCTATTGTCAAAGTCAGATATATTAATCACTTGATTTCATTGTTATCAATCAAAAACTTAAAGCAAATTGACAAAAAGCTCTAGTGTCAAAGTCAGATATTATAATCACTTGATTTCATTGTTATCAATCAAAAACTTAAAGCAAATTGACAAAAATCTCTATTGTCAAAGTCAGATATTATAATCACTTGATTTCATTGTTATCAATCAAAAACTTAAAGCAAATTGACAAAAATCTCTATTGTCAAAGTCAGATATATTAATCACTTGATTTCATTGTTATCAATCAAAAACTTAAAGCAAATTGACAAAAAGCTCTAGTGTCAAAGTCAGATATTATAATCACTTGATTTCATTGTTATCAATCAAAAACTTAAAGCAAGTTGACAAAAATCTCTATTGTCAAAGTCAGATATTATAATCACTTGATTTCATTGTTATCAATCAAAAACTTAAAGCAAATTGACAAAAATCTCTGTTGTCAAAGTCAGATCAATTCGTGCTTGTGAAATCTGACAATTCCTGTTGTTAAGCCTTTGATTCCTGGCCATGTAGTTATAGTAAATGGTAAGCCTTTCAACTTGCTAAATATTTACAAACAACTTTTTTTCATTAATTGAATACTGGTACTTATCAGATTTCCTATTAATTTCCGACAATAATTATCGATAATTGTGTATAAATATCATGTTTTGTCGCAATCTTAATTTAATGATATTTAAATGGGTGAATTATAATTTATATCTCGTAGGTAATTACAGGTATCAGGAACATCCGGTATAAATATGATTGTAATACGACTTAATAATTGATATGATTGGAAATATTGTAATACGATTAAATTAGTAATTATATTTGACTCGGAGAAAGTACTAGAATTGAAGTCGACTTTTTGCCTATTTGCTAGTCCTGATTGACTAACAAAGAGTTGCGGTTAATGGATGGATTCTCCGGCTTAGACCCGTTGTTTATGAGATTGTTTGCGAGCAGGCGAGCCTCCTGATGATAAGTTGTCTCCGTCGCCCATGGATCAATAGCGTCATGGATTTGGTACGTGTGATATCTCAGTATTCTCAGTTCTGTGTCCATGTCACCTTGGGAATCCTAACACGGATGATTCTGTATGATTGTGTTGATATCATTTCTTGACTAGCGCTCTGTCCATGGCTCTCCCGTCTTCCGGTATAATAAGTACCCTGTATCTCATTCCAGATCACAGTCCACCTGTGTGCTAAATTTCATGAAAATCCGTTGAGTAGTTTTTGCGTGAAAGAGCAACAAACATTCATACATCCTCACAATGTTTCAGAGTAATAATATTAGTGGGATCAGCAATGATATTTAAAAAATATAGACACGTTATACGCTTACAAATCAACCAAAAAATCTGTTCCGAAAAGAGCTACAACACACACGTTTATCTTTTGTTTCACTACACCAATCACATTGGTATAATACACGAAGGCATTTTAACGCTGTATGCCAAACGTCGAGCACCTTTGACTACAACAAAAGCGTGCGTATAGTCTTGTATTGACAGAGCGACTACGAGCAGAACGGTCAATTGCCTGTTCTTACGCTCTTCATTGTCGCGTCTCGGCGCGCTAGTGACTACCTCTTTTTTACATTATAATATCATTGGGGATCAGTACAGTCAGCATTAAAAGCTGATAATCAAATTAGTAGATCAAGAGCAGTGAATGAACTGCGTAGCATATCGTAGCGTGTTGTATTGTATAGTATAAGTATCAGTATCATAATGATTTTGAAAATATTGAAATGGATATTTTTTACCAATGTGTGACCACGATAATTTACACTTTGGTTTCTTATGTTGACATTTTAATCATCCACTTTTGGTGGTATTTATTACATTTACTTAGCATCATTTAGAACATGATTCTAAAAAAAAGCGGCCAAGTGCGAGTCGGACTCGCCCATGAAGGGTTCCGTAGCAGCAAGTAACATAATATAAAAGTTCTTGTAGTTCGTTGTAACTTTGATCGATGTTTTTTGCGGTTTACTATTTATGACGTATTAAAAAAACTACTCATTAGATCTCGTTCAAATCAATTTTCGTTGGAAGTTTGCATGGTAATGTACATCATATATTTTTTTTAGTTTTATCATTCTTTTATTTTAGAAGTTACAGGGGGGGGGACACACATTTTACCACTTTGGAAGTGTCTCTCGCGCAAACTATTCAGTTTAGAAAAAAATGATATTAGAAACCTCAATATCATTTTTGAAGACCTATCCATAGATACCCCACACGTATGGGTTTGATGAAAAAAAAAATTTGAGTTTCAGTTCTATGTATGGGGTCCCCAAAATTTATTGTTTTTTTTTCTATTTTTGTGTAAAAATCTTAACGCGAGTTATGTTGGTGTAACAACCCTAGCCATAAGATTTAATCATGTAATTAGGTTTAAGATTACTTATATCAACAATCTCACCTCATGCATTTATTAATTAAAATATTCAGTTCTGTCTAACACTCGGGCCTGACCGGTCGTATTTTATTTCTTTTTAAAAACCCTTGCGCTAGGACCCGATACCTAACTGGCGCAGTCGGTAGGATTCGCGAATGAATTAACGGAAATTCTGCGTTTCGACAAACGATAAAACACGCGTTAAAACGAAACCGGGACTACCGCGACGCGAATCTGAAAGAATCATCATCGGGTTCAGCCAACGTTCCAGCCAGCGATCCAGCCAGCGTTCCAGCCAGAGATCCAGCGCCCAGCAGTCCAGCCGCTCAGCGACCCGGCAGCCCAGCAGTTGACAGACTCACCGCCTCCAATCGGCAATGCTCGTGGGGTAAGCATCTCTCTTTGTTTCTCCCGAGATTCCTTTGTGTACAAGTGTTCCAAGTGTTCCAAATAACATTTCGTGTACTTCTTGTGTAATTTTGTGATTCATACTTACGTATACCATTTTACTGTGTGATCAAATTAATCGTAAATTACTATTTTAAAAATGGCAACAGAAAGTGTTGATCAAAAGTTTGCTACAACCATCGGTTATAAAACTCTATCGATATTGTTACCAAGCTATGACGGCAACAAAAAGACATTAGAATTTTACATAAATAGTGTAGAAAATGTGATAGCGTTAATCGACGAAATACAGGCAGCTCCTCTCGCTTGCCTGATTCGCAACAAGTTAAGTGGTAAAGCTATGGAGGCATTGTCCCAACATAGTGAATGTAAAGTATGGCAGGATATAAAGAGTGTCCTTAGAAATAGGTTCGGAGAGTTTAGGAATGAAGTGCAAATAATAAAAGAATTAATGCACCTCTCTAAAGGTAATTTAAGTGTACAATTATTCGGAGAAAGAGTAAGGGAATTAACATACGCTTTAATTAATATAGATAAAGATAAAAAAGAACTCTATTCGAAGATGGCTTTAGATGTTTTTCTAGATCAACTCGATCCAATTGTGGCGTTAAGCATTCGCTTTACAGGTGCGGTTGAGTTGGAAGCGGCAATTACCGCTGCAAAACAAGAAGAGATAAAGTTAAAAAACAAATCTCCAAAAATACAAGTGGATAGTAGGGTGAAACAAATCGCGCCTACTAGGCCGAATAATGTAGTTAGTCAAAGTAGATTCCCGATCCAAAATAATTTTAGGCGTCCAATGCCACAAAATACTACTTTAGCTACAGTAAATACAGGCCCTAGGCCTATGTTCCAACCAAATCAGTATGTACCGAGACCAAGGCCGATACAATCTCAGCCCGGTCCTTCCAATATCCGTTCCGCGGTTCAGAGAGTAAATTTCCAGGAGGAACCCGAAACCGAGGAGAACGTGTATGATCAGGAGGAATCATATCCACCTGAAGAGGTAAACGAAGATGAAAATTTTTGGATTCCCACAAATGTAATAGACGTAACATAGTTTATGTTAACATTCATAGAAATAACAAGTTACCGTATGTTTATATTAGTGAGCTAGGTGGTAGGTTCTTGTTGGATACCGGAGCCTCACAATCATTAATACGCCCGGACGTAGTCCGAAACCTTAACATTAAAACATCTCAGATAATGACAGAGACCCATTATATTAAAACTCCGCATGGGATTACAAGGCATAACGAAGTTGTTTATATTAAGTTACCCAGGATGTTTAACTGTAATATTACACACAAGTTCTTAATGTTTAATTTTGACAACGACTTTATGGGTTTACTAGGTGTTGACTTACTAGGAGTGTTAGGTTCACAGATTGATATGAAGAATATGATCCTGAGAACGGAAACATGTAAGATTCCCATCAAGGATGATATTAAATCGTACATCACCATCCATCCTAACTGCGAACAACAGGTTGCGTTAGCATGTAATTATAGCGAAGGTTATTATGAAGTTTTACAACAGGAAACCGAGCGCGGATTAGTGTTCCCTGCAACTTTAGTCGTAGTTAAAAACGGAATTGTTCACACCACAGTTTTAAATAAAACGGATAGAAAGATTAAATTAAGAATAGGATATCCAATTAAGTTAATACCATACGTAGATGATTTAGATTACTCAGAAAGTGACCCCGCGTTTATTAACAATATACGTAATAATAAAAATATAGACAAATTATTAAAGCAGAATTTAAATAGATTGCGAACTGACCACATGAATGACGAAGAAAATCGACAAATTAAGAAACTATGTTATAATTATAGAGATTTATTTTATTGCAATGAAATCCCGCTTACATTTACGCACCAGGTTAAACATAAATTAAGGTTAACTGACGATACGCCCATTTTTGTGCGCAATTATAGGCAGGCGCCGAAACAAAAGCAGGAAATACAAAAACAAGTTGAAAACCTGTTGCAGCAAAATATAATTCGAGAAAGTATATCACCGTGGTCGTGTCCCGTTCACATAGTCAAAAAGAAATTAGATGCATCAAATGAGAAAAAATGGAGATTAGTTATCGATTATAGACGCTTAAACGAAAAAACCATTGAAGATAAATACCCGTTACCAAACATCAACGATATATTAGACAAATTAGGTAGAGCGCAATACTTTACAACTATAGATTTAGCATCCGGTTATCACCAGGTTGAAATGAGCCCGGATGATATTGAAAAAACAGCGTTTACTACAGATAGAGGTCATTATGAATTTTTGAGAATGCCTTTTGGTTTGAAGAATGCCCCGAGTACATTCCAAAGATTAATGGACGTGGTTTTGCGAGGAATAGATAACGTTTTAACTTACCTTGATGATGTTATTATCTATTCGGTTAGCTTACAAGAACATTTAGAAAAGTGCGAACAAGTTTTCGAAAGATTCCGAAATCACAATTTAAAGATACAATTAAATAAATCTGAATTCTTGCAAAAGGAAGTTAAATTCTTAGGTCATACATTAACTAGTGAAGGCCTTAAGCCGAATTCCGATAAAATTGTAGCTAAAAAAAAATTCCCAATTCCCAAAACACAAAAAGAAATCAAATCATTTTTAGGATTAGTAGGTTACTATCGTAAATTTATACAGGATTTTGCGAAGTTGACTAAGCCTATGACAAAATGTTTAAAGAAAAATGCGAAAATAGAATTATCAAAAGAATACGTAGAATCGTTTGAAAAATGTAAAGAAGTATTAATAAATGCTCCAATACTACAGTACCCTGACTTCGAGGAACCTTTTATTTTAACAACAGACGCTTCAGATGTAGCTCTAGGCGCAATTCTATCCCAAGGAATAGTAGGTTCAGATAGACCGGTAGCTTTCGCATCACGAACTTTATCAGCAACCGAGGAAAAATATTCGACAATAGAAAAAGAACTGTTAGGAATTGTTTGGGCAATAAAATACTTTCGTCCTTACCTTTACGGGAAGAAATTTACTATATATACAGACCATAGACCCCTTACCTGGATCATGTCTCTTAAAGACCCCAACTCGAAATTAACTAGATGGCGTTTAAAACTTGCTGAATATGATTTTAAAATAATTCATAAAAAGGGAAAAACTAATACAAATGCAGATGCCTTGTCTCGCGTTAAAATACTTTACACTAATGAAGTAGAGACAGAGCAAAACGCAGATAATGTTTTAGATTTATCATTAGAACAAAATAATCAGAATACAAACAACCCTCAACCTCAACCAAGTACGTCACAATATTTGGCTGACGATCTTGAAGGTATAGATATTGAAACATTATTAGATACATCATTTATCCCAGTAGAAAATAGAGTTATAGATCCGATAGCAGACCTTTTTAGCCCAATTCAGAGTCCAGTTCAAAGACAGGAAAACACCGAATTAGTTAAAATTCCTGAAATTGAAGACGCAATAGATAGACAACTAAAACAATTTCACATTAGAAAGTCACCTGGTAATGAATATAGAGTAGAGGAAAGATCAAGAGGAAAGATAATAATTAAAGACGTTTTTATACCCATTAATGAAACGGAGCCTCAAATAATTAAATTTCTTAAAGAACATACCATTGCAGATCGAATATTTCATTGTTACTTTCACGACGAGGAACTATATTCGTTATTTAGTAAAATATTCAAAACCACATTTGATAATCGTGGTCCTAAACTAATTAGATGTAAGACAAGAGTAACGTTTATCGAAAATAGAAGTGAACAAACCGAATTAATTAAAAAATATCATGAAGGAAAAACAATCCATAGAGGTATTCAAGAAACATATAAACATTTGCATAGAAATTACCATTGGCCAAATATGTTACTTTCGGTTCAGAAATTTATAAATCAATGCGAAAAGTGTTTGAAATCTAAATACGTACGTAATCCATTGAGGTTACCAATGTCTCCTACTGACACTCCTCATAAACCGATGGAGCATATGTTCATGGATTTGTATAGTAGTGGAGGAGTAACATTTCTTACCATCATAGATAATTTCTCCAAATACGCGCAAGCTGTTCCACTTTCAGCTATAACAAGTATTCATATAGCAGAAGCATTGCTTTCTTTGTTCTCGATAATAGGATTGCCGAACAAAATAACGACGGACTCAGATCCTAAGTTCGACAACGAAGTAATTACGGAAATATGTGCGATGCATAATATACACATTCATTTCACAACCCCGTACAACCCAAATTCTAATTCGCCTATCGAAAGATTACATTCGACATTAGCGGAGATGATTAGGATTCAAAGAATTACAGATAGAGAAGAAACAACAAACTTAATGAAGTATGCAATTATCGCTTACAATAATACGATACACTCTGCGACAGGATTTACACCTTTCGAATTATTATACGGACATACTAGTAGTAGAAATCCATTAGAATTACATTTTCCTAAAGAATTCTATCAAGAATACGTAAACAAACATAAGCAAATAATGGATAACGTCCATAAATTAGTTTCAACAAAACTAGCTAGCGATAAAGAAGCGGTAATAGAAAGGAACAATAGAAATACAGAGCAGGCTACATTTAAAGTTGGTGATAAAGTATATAAACAAGTTGCAAAAACAGCCAGAAGTAATAAATTAGAGCCGAAATATATAGGGCCATACACGATAGTTCATATACACCCAGAACAAATTGCGGAGATAGTCGGAAAGCACATAAATGCAAAAACTATTCGAGTGCATTTCCGCATGCTAAGGCGTCCTGTAAATGTTTCAGGAGAATCACCATCTGCGTCGCAGCCCTCTGGCTCACCGGAGTCGCCGCAATCATAGAACCAATAGACAGCCATAATGGTGTACTCGTGCTTAAGGAAGCAAAAGTGCGTCACCAAGTAGATACCTATCATTTAATCGTAGTTTATAATGTAACAAAAATAAGTGAAATTTATTTAGAAGTAAGTAATTCATTCAATTTTCATAACCGAAATGTATCTAGCTATAGAGATAGTTTAATTAATAGGCAACAGATAGAATATCTGATGGAAGGTATAGAAAATAAGTTAGTATACTTAGGATGTAAACGATTAGGATTAGCAGAAGTAAATAGGAATAGAAGAGGATTAATTGATGGATTAGGATCAGTAATCAAGTCAATAACAGGAAATTTAGATCAGGAAGATGCAAGGAGGTTTGAAACCCAGATACAAGAAATTAGAAATTATGCAGTAGCTAGTGAGCATAAGAATAAGCAAACAGTAGGTTTAATGAAAGATTTTATGACTCAGTATAACGATAAGTTAGTTAAAATTAAGCAAAATCAGGATAAATTATCTGAAGCAATAAGTGAAGTAAATAAAGTGCAAAGCTACATGCAAGTAGTAATAATTTATAATCAAATTGGGACATGCCTTCAGCAACTTTACGATAGATTACTTACTTTAGAAAATGCCATCACCTTTTCTAATCTAGGTCAGCTGCATCCAAGTGTGGTAGACCCGAATTACCTTATTAATGAACTAATAAATGTTCAAAAGGAAATCGACTTGCAGATGCCGTACTCACCTTCATTAAAATATATACACGAAATTACTAAATCAATTACGGTTAAAGCTTATAGTACAAATGAATCACTTAATTTTATACTGGAAGTGCCGTTAGTTACTAACATTCCTTACGACCTTCTCCATTTGTACTCCATTCCCAATGAAAACAATACCGTACTTATTCCTAAAAATCCTTACCTTATCTTGGGAAGCAAAGAGTATGCGTATCCTCGCGAGCGATGCCTACACGTCACGGAGACAGCAGCAATATGTCGTCACGTCGAATGGCAGTCCTTCAAGCAGTCCGAAGATTGCTTAGCTCAACTTATTCAACATGAAAAACCTCATAATTGCACATATGCAAAAGTCAACTATGACAATAATATAATTCAACAAATCAAAGAAAACAGCTGGATTATTATACTAAAAAAGGAAGAAGTCATCAAGTCAAGCTGTGGAAACGACATACAATATCAACGTAGTAGCGGAGTATCCCTCGTTTCCGTGGATAATAGATGCACTGTTAAAGTTGGTGAAAGAACCTTAAGAACGCATCGAAGGTTCATCAACATCCAAGAAAGCATCCCTTTACCAAAAACATATAAAATACCGAATAATTTCACAATAAACATAAAATTAGAAGATGTCTCACTGGATTCCCTAGAAGATATCCTACAAAAAACAAGGGAAATCAAGGAACCTATATATATACCCGCAGTTTCATCACGACCAAGCTGGTCATCGATCATTCTGTACATCATCTTCATCATCATCGGTGTTGGAGTTGGCATCAAATGGTACCGCAGACACCGCAGCATCCAAGCAGGAGGCACAACAGCGTCACCAGCAGAAGAGCAGCAGCAGCCGCTGGAAAACCAGCAACAGCAACCGCCCTCTTCGGCACGCTTTAGTCTTAAGGGGGGAGGAGTTATGTTGGTGTAACAACCCTAGCCATAAGATTTAATCATGTAATTAGGTTTAAGATTACTTATATCAACAATCTCACCTCATGCATTTATTAATTAAAATATTCAGTTCTGTCTAACACTCGGGCCTGACCGGTCGTATTTTATTTCTTTTTAAAAACCCTTGCGCTAGGACCCGATACCTAACTCGCGGTTAACAGAATACATCTACTTACCAAGTTTCAACAGTATAGTTCTTATAGTTTCGGAGAAAAGTGGCTGTGACATACGGACGGACAGACAGACAGACAGACAGACATGACGAATTTATAAGGGTTCCGTTTTTTGCCATTTGGCTACGGAACCCTAAAAATGGTATTCACTATTTTATATTTTTTTAGTACTTAGCTTTTAGAACCTTCTAGAATTTGTGGAGTTGGCTCCTTCCAGACAGATATATCCGATTTTAATAGGTTGTTAATAAAGTCAGTAAAGTAGTATTTTTAGGGTTCCGTAGCCGAATGGCAAAAAACGGAACCCTTATGGATTCGTCATTTCTGTCTGTCTGTCTGTCTGTCTGTCTGTCTGTCTGTCTGTCTGTCTGTCCGTCCGTATGTCACAGCCACTTTTTTCCGAAACTATAAGAGCTATACCATTGAAACTTGGTAAGTAGATGTATTCTGTGAACCGCATTAAGATTTTCACACAAAAATAGAAAAAAAACAATAAATTTTGGGGGCTCCCCATACTTAGAACTGAAACTCAAAAATGTTTTTTTCATGAAACCCATACGTGTGGGGTATCTATGGATAGGTCTTCAAAAATGATATTGAGGTTTCTAATATCATTTTTTTCTAAACTGAATAGTTTGCGCGAGAGACACTTCCAAAGTGGTAAAATGTATGTCCCCCCCCCCCTGTAACTTCTAAAATAAGGGAATGATAAAACTAAAAAAAATATATGATGTACATTACCAAGCAAACTTCCAACGAAAATTGGTTTGAATGAGATCTAGTAAGTAGTTTTTTTTTAATACGTCATAAATCGTAAACCGCAAAAAACATTGATCAAAGTTACAACGAACTATAAAAGAACTTTTATATTATGTTACTTGCTGCTACGGAACCCTTCATGGGCGAGTCCGACTCGCACTTGGCCGCTTTTTATAATTAATAATAATAGATAATTGTAATATCTTCCCAATATACACAAAAATTTCATAAAAGTCGGTCAATCCGCTTTCCGTGCGACCACAAACACCGCGACACGAGATTTTTATATATTAGGGGCCGTCCATTAATCACGTGAGGCTTGAAAGGGGGAGGGGTTTGACAAAAATCACGAAAATAGCACAAAGGGGGAGGGGGGGTGTAGTAAGATATCATGTGTATTTATTTTTTCGTCAAACGCGTGATTTTTCAATAGAAAAGCAGCGTGTAGTGTGACTTTAACTTGCCGTTGCCAGGCAACGAACGAAGGCCTCATGCGCCGCCACCGACTGCCCAGCTCGACATGCAGTCGTCACTTCGCTAGGGTTCGAAGTATCGGCCTCTGGTATCGATACCGAGTACTCGTGCGGTATCGAGGGTAAGGTATCGATACCCAAAAAGTATCGGCCCCAAAGTATCGATACTACTCAGTATCGAGTACTTACGAGGATCACATTACGAGCTAAAAAAAAAGGTCATCGGCACTCAATTTCATATCACTTTCTTGAGATATAGAAGTACTGAGTATTATAAAAGTACTGCAAGATGCTTATCCAGTTATTAGTATTGAAGAATGTCTTGCTAATCCGTAGTCCGAGGACAATACACAATAAATATGTTCATGTACTAGTACAATATGTTATTGTAATAATACAATACATGATTTTCGCATGATTACACCCTTCGTTTATCATTATTTTTATGGCAATCAAAAACAACTTGCAACCTAGTGTAGACATTTTTATCACGGTCCTTAATTTCAGAATAAAATAAGATTATAGTTTATACCTGTATTTAAAGATAATATTCTAAAAATTTTAAGATTCTTTGTAGGTACTAAAAATACACGTGATGTTGGGGGAGGGGGGGGGGGGGTAGTCTTAAACCTGACTACATATCACCAAGGGGGAGGGGGGGTTAAAAAATGCTAAAAAAAGGTCACGTGATTAATGGACGGCCCCTTAGATATTATAGATACTTGATGATCCGCATGATGATCCGCAATAATTACCTAACAACAGAATGATCGGTGCAGGTAATCTTGCAATCATCACCTAAAAACAGATTTATCAATGATATTTAGTGACTTTAATAGTTCCATTCCATGTCTATAAAAAATACAATCGTAACGAAAACTTGCGCTAAATGTTACTAGTATTACACGTTTTTTTTTGTTAAATGTTAAAGTTAGATTTTCAGTATGACTTATTCACGTTTGACTAGTATTATAATAGTTACTGATAAGGTTTTTTTTCTATTTTATAATTAAATTTTCAATATGGTGTTTGTACCAGTGTTGGACACTTTAAATCAATCACAATCTGTATTTTTAGTATAGGTACTGAATAATCAAAATAACAAATTGTATTCCTAATATTCCTATATTCGATTTTTGGTAATTGTAAGTATAGTGACAACTTATGAATGAATCAAGTAGAGTGCTTATTCTGATCCAGTGATCAGTTATGAACATGTTTGGATGTATTTAGGTGTACTTAAGTAATTAGATGTAGTTACAAAAATTGTAACAAATTAACGAAACATAATATTATTTATTTAGATCATAATAGATTGCTGACAACATGAACATAAATTGAAATCAATGCATCAGTTGCCCGTCACTTGTGTAACTACCCTATTTAGTTATAATTGGAGATCAGGAAATGATGTATATCATCTGTCTACGATCATGTGATACCTATTGTTGTATCGGCGGTGTACGAAAACAGCAATGTAATTTAGATACAGATAATAATTTTGTGTAATGTAGCCAGTGAGGAGAGATCCATTACATGTTTGTAGGACGCTTTAGGTGATTGATAATGAAGTAATTACCAATGATATTAAAAAAATATATAGATACGTTATGCCCTTACAAATCAACCAAAAAATCTGTTCCGAAAAGGAGCTACAACGCACACACGTTTATCTTTTGTTTCACTACACCAATCACATTGGTATAATACACGAAGGCATTTTAACGCTTTATGTCAAATGTCAAGCACTTCTAACAACAACAAAAGCTTGCGTATCGTCTTGTATTGACAGAGCGACTACGAGCACAACGGTCAATTGCCTGTTCTTACGCTCTTCATGGTCGGCGAGCTAGTGAAATATCTACCTCTTTTTACATTATAATATCATTGGTAATTACGTGGTAATTACGTTAATATCAGTGGTTTTTATGTTACTTGTGATAACAACGTCCAACTGCTTGGCGTGTGCTCCTGCTACCTGCACAGAGCCGGTGTACATAATCCGATTCGGTGTACACAGAATCGGATGGAAACGCTGCAGCAGGTTTCCATCTTTCTTTCATTCGTGTAACCTATAATGAATGACGAAGTGATGATGTCGTGGTCGTGTGCAGGCTTCGAAATGCCACGTTGAACAGCGCACAGATCGCACTGCATAGATCGTCGACCTGATAGTAGAATCGTGTCAATTAGAGCCACGATCGTGAGACAGATATGAACAGTGCAAGGCGCACTTTGATTAAATTGTTCCCGTTTAAATCTAAAGCATCTCAATGCAAAATCCATTGAAATTGAATGTATCGTTAACAAACCGAACATATTACCCAACATTTTGCTTAGTCATTGCTTGATGCTACAACCTCTGAACCCTGTTGGTATAGGACCGTAACAGGCCAGCCGACCACAAAACTACTGAACCGATTATAATGCGATACAGTGCATATCGCAAATACCTATCTGTAGAAACAGACACAACAGTGTTTTACACTATTAATAGATGTATTGCATGGAATCATCGAAGATCCAAACCAAATTCAAACACAGGCGCAATAATAGTTCGTAGTTCCTCGATCATTTAGCGATGTTAACATTCCGCGTGGTGCTGTTGGGTATCGGCTTCCGGCAGCCGAGTATCTACAAAACATTAGTCTATCCTTAAGCGTTTCTAGTTTTAAAGTTTATAAAATTAGCCTATTTTTCTACACTTCCTCTACGTATGTACACTGTACACTTGTACAGACGTCTGTAGAAAAATCTATTTTAATTGACTTGTTTGTATCAAGTTAGAAAAATAAAATATTTTTTTGCTAAATTAATCTGGTGCTCACAATTTTTGTATTTTAAGACCCGTTTGCAATTAATAGTTTATGTAATTGAGTTGCAACATAAGCATACTTATTTTATATCATAATAGAGTCATGTAGAGATCATGTAGGAAACTTGTGCATGAAAAAATGGATATACATAATTAGGGTAGATAAGCCAGGGTAGGGTAGGGTAGCCAAATTCTTGCACTTTGAACAAAGTGATAGGATTGTTAAAGAAAAAATACTTTTTTATAGTGAACTTCCTATTCAGTGATAAAAATAATTACATTGAAATGCTTTGCAGTAGGTACCAAAGTGTAAATGAAGTATTCCAATAGTAGAAGTCGTCTAGAGTATTACGTCCAATTCATTACATATACATGTCATTGTATAATGGATCAATTACTCAGTACAATTGTTCTAACACGTGGACTTTATTCTAAAGATAAATAGTAAAACAGATTAATACAATTATATTCTCAGAAGTCACGTCTAAATTTTCGAAATTATGTGCGAATTGGAAATTATTTTCAAATTGGATCTATAAAAAATCTTACTGTGGAAATTTTCTTGCCTCTATAATTGTTTCAACAGCTGCATGCATATTTCCTTCGTTTGTTCTCACAAAGAAAAAGCTTTAACACGAAACAGAACCTCCCGTTATGCGTCAAAGAGGTATTAGTGAGTAGCATCACAGAAGACATAATAGGACTTATGTAGCATCCTAGTGTCTTTCAAATTAACCAATAATAAATATATAATATTTTTTATATAAATCCTGTTATTTAACACATTATGTATGTACATACGTATAAATCATATTTTCCCTTTTTTTTATTATTTTTCCTTATAACAGATAACTGCTGATAATTGAAAAAAACAGGCTACCTTTTTTATATCGTTGAAAGTCTGATGAATTACATCAGTCTTGTCTTGATAATAAGAGCGATGATTCTTCTATACTTTGTATGCGAGCTATTGCAAATAACAGGTAAATTACCATTGTATGTAAAGTAGGCTTTAAGGCAACAGAAACGGGTATAAATCTTCGGTGCGTTGACATTTTGCAAGAAATAAAACACACGGCAAAAAATTGATAAGAATCATCTCAAGGAAAAACAAACGTCGATCGAATTGACGCATTCCAGAGGATACGAGCACTTAAGAGCTTGTGATTTTGTATCGTATCAGCAACTTAATATCAATAATTACACCTTGGAATTCACATGGAATACTGTGTTACGCTTCTTTTTTACGGGTCTTAAGCCTTCTGAATGCTCTCGTCTTCAGGTCTTCCTGGTTGAAAGAATCCTATGCTCCTTTACCCAAAATGTGTTCGGAAGACTTTTCTTACCCGATAGATTTTGGTCATTCGAGTGAATTAAGTGTTCTGTCTATTGCCTTTGCGACTTTAGCCGTTTAATTCTCTGAGACATATCGATCATCTTTGTTCGTTTACAAAATTTGTCGTCCCGGATTCGATCACGTTAATATTGAGTACATCTGACTTCATATCTATGTATCTATATTATAAAACACAAAAAATATTTGTGGCAATGTATGTTATACACTTTGAAACCATCCAACCGAGCGATGTGCCCAAAACTGGTTTCATTTGAATAGCAATAATACGAAGTTGGTTTGAAAGCACCAAAACAATACATTAATTAGGCACTTTCGGTCCATTCATGAAGACGACTTTCGACTTTTCCCACACAAAAATTTTCCCTTAAAAATATATTCCTTTTTTTAGCATAGTCGGGTATCCAATCTATTATCTATTAGAAATAAATAAAATTGGAGTGTCTGTTTGTAATAATAAAATAACCGCTTTTTACTAAGTGCATTTGGATGTATACACGGTACATATACCATAACAACATTTATTACAATTTTTGTGTCTGTCTGTCTGTTTGTCTGTTCCGGCTAATCTCTGAAATGGCTGGACCGATTTTGACGGGACTTTCACTGGCAGATAGCTGATGTAACAAGGAGTAACTTAGGCTACTTTTATTTTAGAAAAAAATAGTTTGTTAGGCGATACGAAGTTCGCCGGGTCAGCTAGTATTACATAATAAGCGTGCTGCGCAAAGAGCTTGATTATGAGGATTTTTTGATGCAGTGAATAAATGGTACCGTTATTATTAACCGCGTATTTGTCTGAATGTCTCTCACGCGCGTTTTCCCCAAACTGAATGGAAATATAATTAAGTCGAATTTTATACGTATATTATTATCTACTAGAGACCGACCGAACATTCGGTTTCGGTTTCGGTTTCGGCCAGTTTCGGCCAAAAAATCTAGTTTCGGTTTCGGTTTCGGTTTTGGCAAAATTTGGCCGAAACCGAAACCGAAACTCTGTGTTCGTGAATTGTAGTGCGTAATTTCGTCGTCGTGCTAAATTCGCGGCTAACTCGTGGGCGCTGATTTTTCAAGTGAAGTCATTAACATAACCATGTTTATTTTATTTGTTCATTAATTAATGGACAGGGTGCTTTGGCGCTCATTTGCATAGTCCTATGTTGAGCGTAGGACTTTAATTTTATTGTTTTTTTTTTCATTTTATTTTTTATATTTTTACTAACACCATTTAACTGTCTGTAGGTACTAGGTATATACCATCATCGTCATAGCCATATAATGAAACTGTAACTGTACTAGAATTTGAGTAAAACTTTTAATACGGGTATGTATTTATTAGCCATAATAGATTAATAAAAAATAGTTTTTATTTATTTGTCTGTGCGTTTGTTCCGGCTAATCTCAGGAACGGCTTAATAGATTTAGCTGCGGTTTTCACTGACTTATACATATTGTAGTGAGCTTGGGTTAACATTTAGTGTTTGTTTTATTTCAAACGGTTCACAAATAAATTACGTTATGTAAATTTCGCCTATACTTACATTTATTGAGTGAGGCCCGACAGTTTGATATACACTAAACATAGCTAAGAACACTTTCAATTTAGTCATCTTCGTTTCTCCGTTTGGGACACTTTGGGAGCGACAATGCACAGACATACAACAGATACACAGACATGTCAAACTTATAACACCCCTCTTTTTCGTCGGGGGTTAAAACAGCGCCTATTCATAAGTACATTTTTTTCGAATTTTTGCCGTCTATGTATTAAGATATAAGGTTATCGAACTCAAGGCACGTACTATACAAATGTGTAAAAAACACGCTATATTTCAATACCTATAGGTACTGAAATACCTATAGGTACTTCAATATGTACATATGTACCTATTGTTAGACGGAGTATCGCTATGACGGATAACGAACATCACTACGCTCGTGGCGATACGTTCCATCCCTAGGAGGAACTTGACAGCTCGCGCTTCCCGCGCTTTGATGGCGACACGAAGTTTTTTAAGCAAATTGGATTGAGATTTAAATGATAATATAAGTATTCCTATTACTATATATAGGGTATCCCGTAAGTAGTGGATCTACGTTAGCGGACAGATAACTTGAGGGTTGACCTGCCAAATGTCAAAAAATGCCCTTTGTAAAATTTCAACAATTCGGTTCCTTTACCCTACTTTTTTTTTGTTGAGTCCACAAATGAGCAGCTCAAAAAAATACCTTAATAGTGTGGCCAAACGAGCATATTTTTTGAGCTGTGCATTGAGTAAAATAGCGTAAATCGTAAAATCGCATATAATATAAATTCCAAACAATTCAATTTGAACTTTTGTATGAAACCAGCTCATTTCACGTGACTACAGCTCCAAAAATACGCTCGTTTGGCCTCACCCTAAGTTTCGGTTTCTGTTTCGGTTTCGGCCGAAACTGGAACTAAGGCCGAAGGTTCGGTTTCGGTTTCGGTTTCGGCTGAAAAACCAGTTTCGGTCGGACTCTATTATCTACATATAAACTCGCGTGAACCAATGATGATTCGAGAAAACCCTTGATCGGAAATCCACCCAGGGACCTCTCGATTGGCAGGTGAGTTCACTGTGTTACAGAGATGTCTAAAAACCCCAGTATAATAAATGATTTTTCCTGGGAAAACTTTCTGTCTATAAAATTTAAAAACCTGGTTCATATTTATCTGAAAACAATTAAATAAGCGCATTAGAAGTAGTTCATTTTATAAAGACTAATAAGGATGTAATAACAAGTATATCTACATACGCGTAATTGTCTGCGCGTGTATGTATTATTCTTTCCTTTATAATGACAGTAGCAGTGCGACTACTATTATTACCTCAATGTACTGACATTGAGTAAACACTGGTTTACCGGACATATGGTTGCAACGGGCACATGTGACATTTTGTCGTGCTAATGTATAATGATATCAAGACAATCGCATCAGGAAAGAACTTCCGCAAATTGTACAATATTTATTTCTTAGAATTAGAAGATATTTATCTTAACTGGAGCGCTTATCTTATAGTCTAACGATTTGTCTCGTAATGTGTGCTGTATGCTGTTTATGTTTATATGTTTATACTACGCGTTCACTCCAAGTTTGCCCTTACCTCCCGTCCCGCTCCTCATACCGCAGCTCATTTAGTACGGACAGCAACACTAGTCGCGTATTTTTGAGGTCCTGTGCGGCGCGTGCATTCTTGAGTTCGTTGTTGATTTTGATGTTACTTTCGTTAAATTATTTTTCTATCGATTTATTTTACGTTCGTTGATTTTTGTCGCTACAATGACTAAAATAGAAAATGTTTTACACAGTGGCAAACGTAATTTGTTATTTAAGTTAGTGAAATTATTTGATTACTTATTTGTCAACAGTACCGTTAGCCGTTAAATCGTAACGGTCGACGAGGGCAAACTTGGTATGAACGCGTAGTATGTATGTTTATGGTGACTGCTGCTTTTAATTTTGTTATGAACTGTCCCATGCCTCGTGGGACATTACAATCTTGATTCTATACTTTATAAAAATAATCTAGAAACGGTTTTTTTCTCGAATCTTTTGTACGTAATACGTTACATCTGTTTGTTGATAAATTCTGTGGGTATAAGTGTATACCAAGATTAAGTACTTCAATGTTTTCAATTCACTATAATAAATGCAAGTTATAAATTATAACACAAATTAATTACAATATAATTGCGGAGAGCTTAATTTTGAAAGTCCAAGTTTATATATATCAAGTAATAAATCTAAATTTTACTAACAAAAAATAACCGACTTCAAAGTCACTAAAAAATTACTTGTCAGATCTCGTTCAAATTTATGTGGGATTACATGACAAGCACCTGCTTTCGATTAAAAAAATAATCATCGAAATCGGTTGGCGTGATATTGAGTTATTTGTCCATTTGTCGCGCACATACTTAATACAAATTTAAGACTTATATGGTTTTATCATGGATGCCATTGTCAGATCTCAATAAAATTATATGGGACCACATGACAGCCACCAGCTTTCGATTAAAAAAAGAATCATCAAAATCGGTTCGCCCAGTCCAAAGTTCTGAGGTAACGAACATAAAAAAAAATACAGTTGAGAACCTCCTCCTTTTTTTGAAGTCGGTTAAAAAGTAGCATTAAACGAAGAAGCTCAAAATTGGATGGATTAACAATATCCCATCTATTAATTTTAAGTAACTATTTCATTCCAAATTATAATTATGGATATTATTAGGTATACACTCAAGCTTCGCAGCAGACTATTGTGATCATGTTTTATAGCAAAGCTTACACCAACTTGATCTTACATTACCGACATGTACCGAGCAGATACCATGTCATGTTTCGTTTTGATTTAAACCCTCGCCTCAACATGGGACCTTAGTCGGTACTTCCGCGAAATAAATAACGCTTTTCGATAGGAAGTGCGCACACTTCCTCGTGCCCATATAACACTCATATGGACTCTAATATGGAGATATTAAATTGTACACGCTTGAGTCTTGTTTATAAATAGATATCCATTAGTGTGGTTCACGCCGTGTCCTTACTGAGACGATGAACTTTCACTTCTTCGTTGGAGATTGCGAATCGAATCAATCAATGCGTATTGATAAAAAGAACAAAATGGTAATTTATCGGCACGGTTGTATTCATTTCGCAAAGCTAGCTTTGATTGAATCTTCAATGAATATTTTTAGAAAATTATTCGGATAACGGTATGTGAAACGTTTTTGTCTTACTTCCTAAAGAATTTATCATTTTACACTTACTAAATTGTATTTTAAAGAATCATATTTTTCTGTATATGTTATTATTTTCTAATTAATCTCGGCAATGTTTGATGATGGCTTGCCGAAGTATAAATAAATAAAATTTTATTTAAAAAATGCAGAAAATAAATTAGACTACATTGAACATAAAGTTGAACATACCCTTTAATTAAATAAAAGCAAATCAACCTATTTACCGAGCACAAAAAATTGCGCATTATTTTGCAGACATCAAGATATCTGTGAGTCTGCTATTAGTAGCTGGGTACACTGCACAGTTCTATAAAAAACAACAATATGTTAAAATTAAAACAAAAAT
Source organism: Thymelicus acteon (assembly GCA_951805285.1). NCBI lineage: Eukaryota > Metazoa > Arthropoda > Insecta > Lepidoptera > Hesperiidae > Thymelicus > Thymelicus acteon. The sequence continues at coordinate 13,811,812 of OX638234.1, forward strand.
TCTACAATTATAAACTCATACAGTACCGACAGAAATAAACTTATTTACGATAATGTTTTGTCATGGTCAATAAAAAATAGTGGAGACATGTCATTTTGGTTAAGATTATCGCATTTTGTTATAATATTAGTTAGGTACTAGTCAGTCAAACGAATATAATGGTTTGTTTGTTATGTTTTTTGTGTTAGTTGGTGCTGGTTTTCTAAAATATTTATAGATATTGAACAGATTTATAGATAACTAGCTGTTGCCCGCAGCTTCGCATACGGAAATTATTTTTTACCTTATTGGTACCTCTTGCAGAAGAAAATTTAAAAAACGGTGAATTTGTATTGAAGTACTTATCGCACCCTTAGAATGAAAGTGACCTAACTCAAAATTCCTGTAATTTCTGTTTTTGCTATAAACTTACCTTAAAATACGTACCCTAAAACCCTGTGATGAAAAAGGGCTCGAATTATGAGTAAGAAAAGGACAACCTAATAATCGGTCACTTTCATTGATCGCTCTATTCATCGATATATACTTTTTTGAAAGCTTTCTTGCTCATTTCCCACAAATTCCAATTTTTGAGTTAGGTCACTTTCATTCTAAGGGTGCGTTATGTATATTTAGTAATTTATATACTGAAACCCACGATAAAATCAAAAATGATTCCTCCAGGAGCGGGTTTTGAAAAATAAGCAATATTCACATTAATTTGTGTTTTTTTTCTTATTTTTTTTTTGCAAAATTATGAAAAACTGAAAAATATGGGAAAGTTTTGTTGCAAATTTTAAGCAAATCGGTTGATGTTTTAAAAATATTCCATACAAACTTTCATCGCGTTTCTCGGGGAAACCTTTTAATTTTCCGGGATAAAAATGTGTCCTAAAATATGACCCGGAGTATTAGTAACAACTTTACCAATTTTCATCGAAATACGTTCAATGGTTTTCATGAGATGCCCGGACAGACAAACAGACAGACTGACAGGCAATAATTCTAAAAAAATATTTTTATGCTCTAACACGTTATTGAAGTGCCCCCTAATCGAATTTTTTTTTTAAATATTCAATGTACAGAAAATTTGCCATTTGTGTTTTATTCAAATCAAATCAAATCATTTTTATTGCAAGAATGTAGTTTACAATGGTGTTAAAAGTATGAAATTCCAATACATTCAACCACGTATGGTATGCAATAGTGTCCTTATTGACTATACAAAAATACAAAATATTTTTTAAATTATTAAAATTAACAACGTCTTATAACACAATTTTCCAATTAAATTATTTATTAAATCATTTTATATTCAATTAGCATCAATGTCAAAAAAAAATTGTCAATTTTAAAATGTCAAAATTTTAATAATATAATTTAAAATGTCAAAATGATCAAAAAAAAAATTATATAAAGAAAAATACAAATTACAGAAAGAATTATGTTATATAAATAAATTATAAAATCTAACATTATTGTAGCTACCTCTCCTTATAGGTCATATATTCATTGATATTATAAAAACAATTTTCTGCGAGCCAATACGTAATTTTATTTTTAAAAGCATTCATAGTGAGATCTTTAAATTTATTTGGGAGTTTGTTGTAAACTATAATTGCATTCATGAAGACGTTTCTTTTATAGAGCTGTAATCGACATTTTGGTATACAAAGTTTAAATTTATTTCTGCTTGAGTCTGCTTTCTTTTCAAAATATTCTGGATGTTTTTTGACAAACATACATTCTCTAATATATATGCAAACCAGTGGCAAAATACGATATTTTTTAAAAAGTGGTTTACAGCTTTCCGTGCTATTAGCCCCTGCAATGGCTCTTATGCACTTTTTTTGGATTCGAAATGCTTTTATGATATCTACGCAGTTTCCCCACAACAAAAGACCGTACGACAGCACTGAAGACACGTATCCGTGGTATGCACTTAGTGCTGCTTCAGTGGACACTGACATCCTTAGTCTTTTTATCGCAAAGACAAACCTATTGAGCTTATCGCATACGTAGTCAACGTGTGACTTCCAGTCGCAGTGTTTGTCGACTAATATTCCTAGAAACTTAGTGTGATTGACTTCTTCTATTTCAGTGTGGTCATACATTACATTTAGTCTAGTGTCTTTTTTAGTACGAGTTTTAAATTGAATTAATTTAGTTTTCCCTATGTTTATTTTTAAGTTATTATTTTTAAGCCATGTAATTATTTTGTCTAATGTTTTATTAATTTCGTTTTTATATGTGATTTTGTCTTTATTTTTTATAACAACCGTTGTGTCGTCAGCGAATAGGATTGTTTTATGTTCAGTCACGTTTGGAAGGTCATTTATGTACATGAGGAAAAGAAATGGTCCTAAAACACTCCCTTGAGGGACTCCGAATTTATTTATAAGTAACTCAGATTTGTTCTTAACTCTAATGCCGTCTATTACTTTTGTTATTTCAACATATTGTTTTCGGTCTGTGAGATAACTTTTTAGCCAATCGTTAGCTTTCCCTCGAATCCCATAATGATTTAGTTTTTGAAGTAGTAGCTTATGATCAACAAAATCAAAAGCTTTAGTCATGTCAAGGAATATAGCTGTAACTGGTGTATTTTCATTAATTGCTTCAGTTATGATTTTAACTAAATTGAAACAAGCTAGTGATGTAGTACTATTTTTTCGAAAACCAAATTGTTCTTCCGAGATTATCTTTTTGTTAGTGACAAAAGAGTTCAGTCTACTTAGTTATTTATTATACTTAGTACCTATAGATCTCAGGATAAAAACTTTTAAATAAAAAGTCGAACCGCCCATCAAACTTGAAAAAGTGAAAAATTATTAATGAAAAACTGAACTTCCTACTTATTCATGTACTCAAAGTATTGTTTTATACGCTACCTATTGAAATATTAATTGTAAGTCGATGCTAAGCCTCTCTGCAATCACTGAGTGATTTTTTGTGATTCTGTACTAAGGAGCGATTTAAGTAACGTTAAGTGACTCTGCAGCAGTTAGCTCATAAATTTTATTAATGCTATTAGTAGGTACTAGGTATTACGTTGTAAGTGGACAGATTGTTGTTGACGGAAAAATAAGAAACTTCGTTAAAAAACAGTATGTACGACTCATTTATGGTACTTACTCCTAAAATCTTCTGTTACAAAAAGCGTGACCTTATTATTGCACGTAATGTGCCACAGACCACCAAGTTTTTACGTAATATTATTGTTATTGTTGGAACAATTAACTTTTTTATACAGTACCTACTAGTATCTGTGCATATTACACCATATTTCACCTAAATTGACATTAAATTTGTAACTTTTTTTTCGTGTAATAATTTCTTACCTAATACCTTCAGCATTAACTACCTTTAAAAAAGTAGGTATACCTGTATTAATTCTATTGTATTTATCTTTTCTTTTTTAGGGTTCCGACAAAAAATCGGAACCCTTATAGTTTCGTCATGTCCGTCCGTCTGTCCGTCCATCCGTCTGTCTGAAGCAAGGCGCCGTTAGTGCTAGAAAGCCGTAATTAGGCATGGATATACATATTTATCAAAACTTCAGAATCGTAGAATAAAATATTGAAAAACATTTGTTTTCGTACCTCCCCTACAAATAACGTGAGAATGAATTTTTTTATTCATATATAAGTTTTCACTGTATTGTAATAAATAATAATAAATAAATAACGCTTCACACTCATAGCCCCACACTAGGATTCCCTGTGTCGTGGGTGCCATGGACAACACACTAGACAAGGACATTCACACCCAGACCGAGAACAGAAATTCAAACTCATCATTCAAATTTCGGCCTCGCTGGGAATCGAACCCAGGACCCTCGGTGCGGCGATCCGGCATGGTAACCATTGCGCCACACGGGTCGTAATGGCTGTTACTATTCCAAATAAATAAAAAAAAATATACTAAATATGCTTGTACATACAATAAATAAATAAAAATTACTAAATATGCTTGTACATATATAGAAATTTGGTACTAAAAAGATTTTTAATTTAAAAACAGTCAAAAGATTATTTATCTCATTCCGCATATCAAATATCAAATTGTTGACATTATAATATTACTAGTGGATAGCCAACGTGTTCCACTACGCTAACAATTTTTAACCGACTTCAAAAAAGCAGTAGGTATTCAATGACTGTTTTTTTATGTTTGTTACCTCAGATCTTTTGACTGGGTGAACCGATATTGATGATTCTTTTTTTAATCGAAAGCTGGTGCTTGATCATGTGGTCCTACTTTAATTTGAGCGAGATCTGACGAGCAGTTTTTGAGTTATCCCTAATTTTGGAGTCGGTTAGTTTTTTTCAAGAATTATTACTTATTTTAATGACAATGACAGATTTTGACACTCTGTATTACGCGACATCTTCACATAATATTATTTTAAAATTTTTGTATGGGAAAAGTGGTAAATAGACTTTATCAATGGACCGAATGTGCCTAATGTATTGTTTTAGTGGTCTCAAACAACCTTCAGATTATTGCCTTTCAAATGAAACATTTTGGGGCGTATCGGTTGGATGGTTTCAGAATCTATAAGGAACATCCGTACAAACATTTTTATGTTTATGTACATAATATATTGATATAGATTAAATTAATCGCATTGTGTTTAATATGCCTTAAGCTCTGGAAGACACTCGTATCTAAGCTACCCAATCATCTATACTAATATTATTATATAAAGAGGAAAGATTTGGTTTTTTGTATGCATTGAATAGGCTCCGAAACTACTGAACCGATTTCAAAAATTCTTTCACTGTTGGGAAGCTATATTTTCAAAAAAAGCGGCCAAGTGCGAGTCGGACTCGCCCATGAAGGGTTCCGTAGCAGCAAGTAACATAATATAAAAGTTTTGTAGTTCGTTGTAACTTTGATCGAGGTAAATTGCGGTTTACGATTTATGACGTATAAAAAAAAAACTACTTACTAGATCTCGTTCAAACCAATTTTAAGTGGAAGTTTGCATGGTAAAGTACATCATATATTTTTTTAGTTTTATCATTCTCTTATTTTAGAAGTTACAGGGGGGGGGGACACACATTTTACCACTTTGGAAGTGTCTCTCGCGCAAATTATTCAGTTTAGAAAAAAATGATATTAGAAACCTCAATATCATTTTTGAAGACCTATCCATAGATACCTCACATGTATGGGTTTGATGAAAAAAAATTTTTGAGTTTCAGTTCTAAGTATGGGGAGCCCCCAAAAGTTATTGTTTTTGTTCTATTTTTATGTGAAAATCTTAATGCGGTTCACAGAATACATCTACTTACCAAGTTTCAACAGTATAGTTCTTATACTTTCGGAAAAAAGTGGCTGTGACATACGGACGGACAGACAGACAGACAGACAGACAGACAGACATGACGAATCTATAAGGGTTCCGTTTTTTGCCATTTGGCTACGGAACCCTAAAAATTAGGGATCCTTAATAAAAGTCCAATAAGGTGTAAAAAAATAAGAAAACCGAAGCAAAGCGAGGGCGGTTACTCGTACCTGATAAATTTATTATTTTAAATGGTTCTTTGGTTACAAAAAACATACGTTATATTATCTCATTTATATCTCCGCTATTTTTATTATTTATATCCTAAAATAAATTCTGGTTGACATCTAAAAGTTTTTAGATTTTAAGCGTTTTTATTACAGCGTAGGCTTTCAAGGAGCAATAGAATAGACTTCGCCTTGGTCATCTTATGGACTGGCCTAATGGAAGTCAACAATGGATTATAGTAATAACTAACGTATAATCCGCTATTTTGATGTCTTGAATAATTCATTAAAGGCACAAAATTGGATTTACGGCTAGTTCCTAGTTAAATAATTGTTGTTTAAATACATCTCACGGTCTTGTCCGCGGATACCTTCCGGCTTTGCGTTGTATTCATACTGGCGCCCACTATATTTCGTTTAATTAAATGTACTAAAAAACGATCAAAATAATGTTATGTTAAAGTTAAGTAAAACATATATTAAGGTAAAGCAGTTTTAATATGAAACAAAGCGATGTTTCACTATAAGGTATAGCATATATAATCTAAATTTTACTAACAAAAAATAACCGACCTCAAAGTTACTCTAAAACTACTTGTCAGATCTCGTTCAAATTTATGTGGGATTACGTGACAAGCACCTGCTTTCGATTAAAAAAAGAATCATCGAAATCGGTTGGCGTGATATTGAGTTATTCGTCCATTTGTCGCGCTTACTTAATACAAATTTAAGACTTATATGGTACTATCATGGATGCCATTGTCAGATCTCAATAAAATTTATATGGGACCACATGACAGCCACCAGCTTTCGATTTAAAAAAGAACCATCAAAATCGGTTCGACCAGTCCAAAGTTCTGAGGGAACGAACATAAAAAAAAATACAGTCGAATTGAGAACCTCCTTTTTTTGAAGTCGGTTAAAAATCCAACAAGAAATACCTATTTCTGAGAAATCCCTTAAAAATAAAAGTAAGTAAATGTACTAAAGTACCTATTTATATTTTAGTATTTACTTTAATATTTAAGTCGTATTGAACGCCTTTTAATTTCATCCTCAACCAGTGTTATTCAGTGCAGGTCATACAAAAGTCGCGCAAACTATAGGCAATAAATACTGCATTTTCTTTCCTTTAGCAAAGATATATTACCAACACAGTGTAAAGGTCAATTCCTTGAGATGGAAGAAAGGGTTAACAAATCATGCGTAATGTTCCGCATATGATAATATAATCGACTGTAAAATAAACGTATCACGCTTGAAGTTATTAGTCATCAATGTCACTTTATTACTACGTACGATCAGCATTTTGTAGTATCATTTACTATTACCTATATTTCAATAAAAAAATATAGGTAAAGACGGCAAGAGTTCGAAATGGCATTTTCATCTGTCTATGACGTGACATTACATCAAGTACATAATTGATATCGAAATTTATTTTTTGTTATAAAATGAAAATCAAATGAACAAGCTAAATAACCTTTTTATAATAAAATTACTAGTGACCCGCTCTGCGGTCAAAATTCAACCGTAATTCTATGTGTCAAAAGGTGACTTCATATTAATATTTATGTGTACATATATTATACGTATATGTGTGTGCGAAATGCATGATAGTAGATACGCGTTTAATAACTACCACAAAACATTATTTGGCAGCCGTACTCCCTGATAACTTATCACTAATCACGATAATCTGAAAAACTTCCAGTAGCAATGCAAGAAAGTGCTGTAACGCCCCAACTCAGAGTCACTAACGGTTACTTAAATCGCTCCTTAATACAGAATTTGTATGGTGATTCTTTACTAAGGAGTGATTATAGTAACCGTTAGTGACTCAAATTTGGGGCGTAAGACTCTTAATTATTTACCCACGGACCTAAAAAAAGACGGACGTAATCTCAACAACAAATTCAGTGAAGCACCCATAGTAATACCAACTCTCTATTCGTACAAGTCCACACACCCACACATTGACACCATACTGCGTGCATAATTACACACACATGGTAAGCGGGCGGCCATTGCTATACTTCACTCTCGTCTTTTTTTCAGGTCCGTGTATTTACCTAATTTAATTGTTATTTCGAAAACAGGACTCTTATTTCTTACTTTACGTCATACCTCAATATAGACGTAATCGTAGCACCAGCATCTCGGATGATCCCGCCTAATCCTCCATTTCCTAACATTATGTACAACAACGACTCTAACTTGTTATTGTCGTTACGTAATAACAGTACGTAATTCACGTAATTATGATTTGCTACTCGACATCTCTTGTGATGTACCTACGGATTCTGTCTGTAATGTCCGTATCTGCGGCATGTATGAGGTCGCTAAGCTTTTCGACCCTATTATGACATAATGTAGTCGTAAATATTATCATAATCTTAGATATCTATTGCAATGACAAAAGCAATTTTAATATTTAAAAAAATTATTTGTAATTATTATTATAATAATGATGTGTACAGTTATTCGACTCCTTTTCTATTTATTATTTGGAAATATAAGAAAAATAACTTAATGAACCCACATTTTAATCAAATTTTATTTTATAAAATAGTGAATGCCCTCGTTTTGCTTCGGTAAAACTTCAAACCTTAAAACCGCATCTAAATCTTTTAAGCCGATTCTGAGATTAGCCGGAACAAATGCACAGACAAAGCCACAAAAATTCTAAAACTAATTTTATAGGATCTATTGTGTTAATATTATAAATACCCCTAGGAAAAGCTTATAATAAACATCTTCCAGACATCGATAAGTTACAGTTTTATTATAGTATTGATTATCACTGCATCCTACTGTATAAGACCCATCCAAATATTTAGTTACACAATTAAAATATCCGAATCCGCGCGCGCGTATCCGATCAAACTCCTCCCTAGTGAACAGCGGCGATGATTGGAAAATGAACGCGAAAATTATCGTAATTGCAAATACGTATTATTGTGTTGACTGGTTTTTTAACGACATGATTGATACTAAGGTGCATGTCTGGCCGACGGAATTAATGACTGGACTGTGGACATGCTGACGAGTCATTGGTCACGTTGACGACCCAGTGGGCCGTTTGGTATCCTGGCTACGAAGCGTGGAGCCCCGAGTTCGATTCCCGGGATAGACATGTGACAGATGTGTTTGTTCTGGCGTCGTGGGTTTTAGTGATGTCTTATTATGTCTTATGTTGTCTATGCTATCTTCGAAATTCCTATCGTGAAGGCATGAGTGACTTAAGTGTTTATTTAATAGGTTAGTTAGTCACTGTAGTCCAATAGGTACGAGTCCTTGTTCTCCCAGTGCCCGATTTAATGGTTTATGAGTTTTGAATACATCTCCTTTTTGGGGTTTCGTAGTCCAAACGGAACCATTATAGTTAAGTAATGTCCGTCTACAGCATAGTGCATAAACCCTTAGTGGCTTTACGCCTCAACTCAGAGTCACTAACGGTTACTTTAATCGCTCCTTAGTAAAGGAATCACCATGCAAATTCTGTACTAAGGAGCGATTTAAGTAACCGTTAGTGACTCTGAGTCGGGGTGTTGGTGCTAGAAAGCTGTAACTTGGAAAGGATATAGGTAGCCTACATAATATTTTAACGGCTTTTATGTCTTTTTATTTTATTGTCGTTTTTTTCAACACTTGTTAAGAGACCGCTTTTTAGAGACATGATACCTACATGACAGTTCAGTACCGTTATAATAAAATGAAAAAATAAACCTATATTTTCCTATTTACTATCCACTTCGCCACTTACCTTCAGATTGGATTGTAGTCTAATATTTGTAACTTGTAACAAAAAAATACGCGGAAACCAATTAGATTTGAATGTCACTTGGCATAATTATTTGATATTAATATAATTATGTATTATAGACAACACAAAGGAATATCCTGCAAAATGCAGGTGTGGGAAATGCAATTATATAAAAAAAATTGAATATTAACTTGGTAACCTTAAGTTTAAATGAATGATACTTTTTATTAAAAATTATTCGTTAATGCTTGAATCCAACTTGAAAGTACGTACCTTTTTATCTAATTAGCAATGAGGGTGCGGATGGAAAAGCGCACCAACATAGTAAAAGGCGTAAAAACCTTGACTTTAAATCACAAGTGTGAAAATCAGCATTTAGCTCCAAGCTCCAAAGGTGTTTATATTTTTACAAAACTGGTTCATATGAGACTGCATCGACTTTTCAAGCTTTTCACCGCCCATTCTCAACAATGTCTCTCCTGTCTACATGAAAGCTCTATCTATCTCTACTCTCTACCTGTAGCGATCGCCGCACGAAGCCCCGCCCACCGCGCGGTCGTCGCCCCGCCGGCCGTGACCCACTCGCGACCACTAAACCGCTCGACCGCACTTGACTTACGCGCACTTGACTAACCCACTAAACCACATGTTACCGATAAAATTATGGTTGGTTCTGCCTTTACACGCGTTTTCGAGGATAATAAGTACCGTATGTCTTATTTCAGATCATGGTCTTCCTATATGCTAAATTTCATGAAAATTTGGTCAGTAGTTTTTGCGTGAATGAGTGACAATCATCCATATAAACTTTCACGTTTATAATGTTAACAGGATTCGTTACCGGACTTCTTGGCCGGGAATGACTTTAAAATACAGGTTATTTTATTTAATTTTATTTAAACATGTTGAAGCAACATATTGCTCGATATATGCCTTCATTCCCCTTTCCACCTTAGGGCTTTTGATATTTGCGCTGAACTATGACCTGCGGCTGCAATGGACCGTTATTGTTTAAAAGGCAATTAATCAAGTAACATGCAAACGTAAGTCTTAAAAAACAGGCAGAACTTGCTGGCGGCGCTCGTTAACATTAATTAAATATAATTACTAGTTTGTACAGCTTATTGACATTGTATAATTTCGTTGCCTCAACTCTTTCTACTAACAGTTCTACTAACAGATAACGAGTTACGATAATATCTGATACAATAATAAAATATACCTTGTCTGAAATAAATGTAACTTTTGCTATTTAATATATATAATAAAGTAATTTAAGCCTTTTGTTTACCCTTCAACCTGATCAGCATTTACCAATACACGTTGGTGTGGCCTGTGAGGTGCTCGAGACATTTCAGGCCGCGAGGTCAGGACTGGGTCAAGTGCGATCGCTCGCGTAAGTGTCAAGGGCAAATTGTAGTGAATCTGGTTGGATTCTCATGAAATATAAAAGAAGAACATATATATATAGTTCTTATAATACATATACAAATAATATATTCTTATTTATGTTATGAATATGCTCCTGTATTTCACAATTTTGAACATAAAAAAATTATTAATAAATAAAATATCAATGTTTGTTTTATGAACCGTGAAATATGATATGAATATTTTCTATAAACCGTGTATTTTATTCAATTTTATTTTAAAATGGTGTGTTCAGTGTCATGTAATTTTTGAAGCAATGCAAAAAATACTAATATTATCCAAAACCTGGTATCCTTTTGCAATACAAAATATATTGATCTATTTTTTAAATTTAATTTATTGAACACCGCATCTGGTTCATCGCAACGCAAGTTACTCGCACAACAGCACTGGGTCAAGTACACTCGCTAATAAAGGAGGTGTCAAGGTCGCTGCGATAGCGTACAATGATCGCTTTACATTTGTGGTTTATCGGTTTATCCTACAAGTTACAACTTTATCGTCCCTTACGATAGCTATAGGTCGATGTAATTATTTGGGTTTTTTGATGGGTCAGTATTATTATTATTGCTTAACTGATATAGCATGTTATGGTAGAACATCGATTTATTTTATGATTAAATGTATATAAATGAAGCATTGGAAAGAAAAAGCTAAATCTGCAATCAAGACTAAAAGCTATATAGATATTAGTAATTTAAGCGTAAGGTGAAATTTTGAGGTGTTGCAATATTGTTACCACTACTTAGGTTCCGAATCACCGAGATGATAAGATGTAAAGGGGTACTTAATTTACGGGAAAACGAATCGATATCGATCACGACAACACGCAAGCAAACCGCATCAAAATCGTTCCACACTAACCGAGACAAACAAACAAGCATGCGATATGATGCCCTCTAATAGGTGGTCGTCTGTGTTCACGTGTAGCACTAATGCCCGTATTAATAAAACGATCTTAAGAACTGCGATCTCAAGATTCTGTTTGAGGTGCTGATATATGTCAAATCATATGCAAAAATAACATTTGTAAGATCTAAGATTGTGCTCTTGAGCCGATATCAGTTTAAAAGTGAGCTGTGTGGACGTTGCTGGCTCCGAAGAATTCTGTCTAACCCTCGTTTTCAACTTTTGTTTACACTAAACATATCTGAGAACACTTTCGATTAAGTCACCTTTCAAACAAAAAAACTAGATTCATCCGTTTGGGAGCTACGATGTCACTGACAGATTTAATTACATATCTACAGATACATAGACACACAGATACACAGACACGTCAAACTCTATAACACCCCTCTGTTTTCATCAGGGGATAAAAAGTATAACCAATAGTAAAAGAAGTGGGAAAAATTATTATATTCCATCCAACTAGAAATTCCTAAGACCAATTCATAAACCCTGGTATTGAATCCGATCGCGTTGCCAATTTCAAATGATCTGGCATGTATGACTGCTGCGTTATTTGCAACATTGTTGCAAGTAAATACCAACATAATTGTTTTAAATAAATTGTAATACAATTTTATTATTTAAATAAAAATAATAAAAGTTCTTGCCGATGGGAACAAGGCCCTCTTTAAGCTACTGGGAAGGGGCCCTGGGCATATTAGGATAATGGAGCCCCTATGACTTTGTCAGAACACTATTTTGTTAGAATAAACAAAGAAAGTAGATAAGCAAGTCTCTAAATTTATGCAAAAGCTAATAAGCAAACCGGTATAATATTGTAGTCAGTAATTTAGGTTCGATTTATTGGAATTAAAAAAGTTTTTCGATAATAAATATCCGTTATCATTTAGTGATCTGGCAGGAACTAGGGGGCCCCTATCGATCACGGGGCCCTGGACACGTGCCCAGAGTGCCCAGTGGGAAAGAGGGGTCTGGCTGGGAATGTGTTCGACCTCTGTCAGTCTCTCTGTCCAGTGATCGTTTTTAGGGTTCCGTAGCCAAATGGCAAAAAACGGAACCCTTATGGATTCGTCATGTCTGTCTGTCTGTGTCTGTCTGTCTGTCTGTCTGTCTGTCTGTCTGTCCGTTCGTATGTCACAGCCACTTTTTTCCGAAATTATAAGGACTATACTGTTGAAAATTGGTAAGTAGATGTATTCTGTGAACCGCATTAAGATTTTCACACAAGAATAGAAAAAAAAAGCATTAAATTTTGGGGGTTCCCCATACTTAGAACTGAAACTCAAAAATTTTTTTTCATCAAACCCATACGTGTGGGGTATCTGTGGATAGGTCTTCAAAAATGATAGTTTGCGCGAGAGACACTTCCAAAGTGGTAAAATGTGTATCCCCCCCCTGTAACTTCTAAAATAAGAGAATGATAAAACTAAAAAAATTATATGATGTACATTACCATGCAAACTTCCACTGAAAATTGGTTTGAACGAGATCTAGTAAGTAGTTTTTTTTAATACGTCATAAAACTTAAACCACAATTTACCTTTCATTCAATCAACTCGAAAAAACAACAAGAACTTTTATATTATGACTACAAGAACTTTTATATTATGTTACTTGCTGCTACGGAACCCTTCATGGGCGAGTCCGACTCGCACTTGGTCGCTTTTTTCATAATTAATATATTTTCGTGATTTATTAGAATTACGCTTAGATATTAATCACAATAATAAATTAATCTAGAGAAGAAAAATTATGTCTACGTTCATTAACAATGACAATCAATTTTAAACTCACAAATAATTTTAAAGTAGGTATTTCATTAGTAGGTGTATCAGCAAATCAGTGAGTGTATTGTAGGAACCTGATCTTTTTTAATGTCCATATTTTATATTAATTTCATATTTCATTTTGTGTACAACGTGTAGGTACATAATACGGAAAATAAATTAAATTAGTCATAGGATCTTGATGTAATCTCGTATAACCTGGAATGGAACTGATCTCGCCGTAATACCTTTACGCAACCATCTTACTAACCCTACTATTGCTGGTGTAGTATTGATTTCAACATGAATGTATTGTAATATGATACGTTTCCAGATGATTTGTTATTAGCAAGTATATCATGATTATGACTGAGGTTTTACCTTTCCTGTACCTAAGAACCTACCACTGAAATCGTATTGTTAACGTACATAAATGAATTCAAAAGTAGGATGTTTTGTTACGGATATTTATTTTTGAACGTTGGACCAATACCACAGTGTTGTTGAGGAGCACTAACAATGGATTTGAAAATTATTTCCATCAAGGGGTAAAATTGGGGTTAAAAGTTTGTATAAGTACAACAATATTTCCGGAAACGAAGTCTGGGGTACAAGCTTGGTGGACAAACAACTGGAAACTTGATGGAAAGTGGTCACCGCTGGTCAAAATTCTTTCTTAATGCTCCTGAACATCATTCACGAACCTCTGTACAAAGTTTCGTACTTATAAGGGTCCACTGGTTTATTTTGTAAGTTGTCTGTCAAGCAGTAACAGTGAACGTTTAATTAGGTGGTATTATTTATATATTATTATAATAGCCTTTAGAATATTTTTTGATTTGAATTCTGTTCTTCTTTCTGTCCACGCGGCTGGTTCCACAACAATTGATTAACTCGTTGGTCAGCTAACCGACGTTTACGGTGACAAATGAAACATTACCAACGTTTTGTTGCAGACGCGCTTCAATGATGTCGCCGCGGCAACTCATGCGCAACTCGAACATGACGCAGAAGTGGCAGCGTCGAGAGATATCCAATTTCGAGTATCTCATGTTCCTTAACACTATTGCCGGTAAGTTTTCCTTATTTATAAGTTGTTATCAATTTTGTTACATAGTATTTGTTGAAAAAAGTATAAGGGTTGTTGAACTAGTGGACTAAATAGCATTGAAAATATAATTCAATGATCTAAGTGGTATTATATATATTTTTATGTAAATGATGACGTGGTGACCGAAACAAGTAGAAAACCCAACCATAATGTTCAGAGCTTAGCGACTTTTAATTGAAGGGCCGTGTAGTCTCGTCCTACATTTCGTAGGGTTGTGTTCATAAGTAGAGAATTGGCTTGAACTCAAAATGAATGGATACATACGTATTTTTCGTTTACACTTCTCACATCTGTTCATGTTTCACAAAAAAAATTGAGTTCAACAGTTAATCAACAATTAACATGTCGTTTTAACCAATCGTGTTGGAACGCAACTCATAATGTTTTTCCTTTAAAGAAAAACGATTCACTTCGAGTGGAACGTATAGAATGACTTCGTTTATTATGTGTCGCAGTATTGAGGTGTGATATAGACGTACGACTATTTTATTAATGTCCTCGACCTTCGTCACCCTGTTCGGTGAGCAGGTTGGCTGGCTGCTATCTCAGCACCGTTACGGTTCAAGTTATCTATGAGACATTATCTTGTTTCATAGCGTGAAGGATCGCTTACATTTGTTACGATTATAACACACTTAATCTACGATTATTATTTTTGGTGAACAATGCTACGAGTAGATAAAATATTATTTATAATGTAAATAGAAAGGAAAAAAAACAACTGTTTATTTCCTACATTGTTTTATGTGTAACGTTTCGCAAACGTTACCCATTTTATAAATAAATAGACTCGAACAAGCATTTAAAGTGACACATTTTATAAGCGAAAGAAACAAGAATCTTAGATTAAAAACGAGCTAAACTGATCTGTTTGTATATCTACACAAAAACGACAGGAAGGTGTCAAGATGACGTTAGGAGGAAACTTCGTGTCAGGTAATGTCACTATTTATTTCTTGGAAGTATTCTCCGTCAAGTGTCAAGGTTTAAAATAAGTTGACCTCTATCTTCGGGCACCAGGATAGAAAATTCTTAGTTTCATCCTGAAATAATAAATAATAGAATCCGTGTCACACACACACTACTGTCATGAGTTGTGACAGGCAGTGTCACTAGTGACTAGCTTATTTTAGTAACTTGAAAGTATTCTTTGTCAAGTGTATAAATAACCTTCTTTTAACCTCCTGTATCGGAAATTTTAACAGTTGGTATTCACTACCCACTGACATAATGATTCAACAGAAATCCATATCACACTTCTGTCACAAGTGAGAGTAAAGAAATTTTAATCGACAACAGTAAATTCAGTTATTCACATACATTGTACAATGATATTTAAAGATTTATAATAAAATTCCATCAAAACTTACAGAAATGTCTTACTTTAAATTTTAAACTCATATTAAAACCATTTTTATGAAGAAAGGATATTGCAAATTATAGATTTTAGTAGGTAATAAGTGCTATCTATAACTACGAGCAGGAAAAAACCCCGGCAAGAAACTCCTGTTGCTTCTTCTCCTGGGCCTTTTCACAGTAGGGCCTTGTAGGGCCATTGACGTAGCTTGCGTGACTTTCAAAAAGTGTTTGTAAACTAAACCAATTTTGAATAACCGACAACCCGTGTGGCGCTATGGTTACCACGCGGATCGCCGCGCCAAGGGTCCTGGGTTCGATTCCCAGAGAGGCGGAAATTTGAATGATGAGTCTGAATTTCTATTCTTGGTCT
Organism: Thymelicus acteon; assembly: GCA_951805285.1. NCBI lineage: Eukaryota > Metazoa > Arthropoda > Insecta > Lepidoptera > Hesperiidae > Thymelicus > Thymelicus acteon. Next base: position 13,828,026 of record OX638234.1, read on the forward strand.
GGGCGGTTGTCTGTTGTCCAGGCACCCACGACGCAGGGAATCCTAGTGTGGGGCTATGAGTGTGAAGCGTTATTATTATTTACTAGCAAAAAAGCGGTGCTTTAAGGAGGGCTCGCGAAGTTTATGGCCAGTTAGCGTGCGTTTTCGTGGCATTTTGATGACCTCTTGTCAGTCGCGCGACCGTAAGTCGGTTTGGACCAGGGGCGTAGCTACCGCCGTATCAGCCGTATCAATTATACGGGGCCCCGGGGCTGAGGGGGCCCCCAATGCGCCTTAGAAAAAATTCGTAAAATGATCCGGAAATCAATTATGATTCGAAAAATGTTCCGGAAAGCATCGATACTTCATCGAAAAGTGAAATCAACAATAAAATTACTTTCTGGACCATCTTTCATCGTATTAATACATTAATTACTTGTTAATTTAGCATCATGCAATTTATCTTTAAGGGGCTATGATTCTGAATCTGGGAACTCGACGAATTGAAGACAAACAGGCATCACAGATAATAATAAAAAAACTTCTAATCAATGATATAAATGCCCTAATCAAAATTTAAACAAAATAATATGTAATGTACAAAAAATACGTTCTATACGACTCATGATGCACTCTGGCACTGCGCGGCCATGCCGACGGCAACCCCATGACACTGCGCTCCAGGAATACCTCAAGAGGAAGCTCATTCTACACGTAGTACAGCTCATTCTACAGTTAGCACGTCCGTGGTAAAAATGATCGGGAGAATCGGACCGTAGAAGTTCTTCACGAGTCTCATCCAGGTGGATGAAACTTCAATTCGCTGCGCACATAACGCTGATACTACACATCACTCGAGATGTCAACTCCCAGAATCTTACTCTTACAACACTTTTAGTGACGGTGAGCGCGGTACCCTGGAATTGAGGCACTATGAAAAATGGGGTTTTCTTAGTAGTAAACGCGCTAACTTGAGTCTTCGTGGGGTTGAACTCGACTAAATTAAGTCAACCCCATTACGAGACTTGCTCCAGAGAGTTCTCGACTTCAGACACAAGTTTAAGCCTGTTATCCACCACTTGCAACTGAGAGGAATTAAGGGGCCTGTGTAGTAGACATCCCCTATGCTGGCATCTGCATTGCAACAGTTGCCACTCATACCATGTCATTAATATGCAGAATGAACAGCGTAGGACATATCCTTGGGGAACACCAGCATTTTGTAGGTTTCATATAAGAGCAACAACAATCTACTGTACCTAGTATCGTATAGTATATCCTTGATATGTCGCTCAGATAGAAAGCTGGCTACCCAACTGCATAACCTCTCACAGCGACCGTAACATGTTAACTTCGTGAGACCCCCCTGTGCCAGTCCCGGTCACAGGCCTTAGCGCAATCTAGGCTGGCTGTCAGTGCTTCCCCGTTGCGATCAAGAACCTGACGGTGCCTACAGGTGCGTAAGATAAATTTGATAATCACCAACTGAACGACCGTCGCAAAAACCATATTGTTGATCACAGATCAGCTGATGATCTTCCAGATATCCCAGGAACTGCATGATAATCACGCGCTCCATTACCGTTGCAAGCAGGGAAATTATCGCTATAGGCCTGCAGTTAGCCGGGTCACTGAGATCGCCATTATGGAGATGGGATGAAAAAGGGTAACCTTCCACGAAGACGTTTCATGTGACATAAGATAGCGAGAATAAGCATGTTAAGACGGGGAATCAACCAGCCCCGGATCTACGATTTTTTTGAACCAGGGTAGAAACTTAATAGTGATAAAGATAAGATAAAAAAACTCACAAATAAATAATAGTTGGCATTTTCCGTGAATGGGACAATAAGAACTCTTTTTCAACAAATTTATTTGTTGTCCCAACCAGGCTTCCGTATGTTAGGCGCTTTGTGCAGCAAGTTTTTTTTTTATTTTTAATCATACTATATTATGATTTTGGCGCCCCCTGAATTGCTACCCGCGGCGGGTGCCTCGGTTTGCCCCTAGATCCGAGGCTGGAATCAACTCGGGAGCACACATCTTTAACACCTCTGCGTGAATACCGCCTGGTCCTCTCAACTTCTTGGTATCAAGGTTTAGGCGGAAGATCATCATCATGAAGAGTTGAGTTGGCGGCAAAAAGGATGCCAAGAAGTTCGGCTTTCCCCTTTGTCGTATGGACCACGGAGTCGTCCGATTTACGCAGTTGTGGAAGAGATGACCGACAGAAGTTACCCTCAGCTTGAGCTAGCGACCAGAATTCTCGACTACGGGAGGGGTAATCGACCATTCGCTTGCCAATTCTGCCGATGAACTTTAAATTGCCTTCCTTTTAGCCATTTGCTTCTTTGCTAACCAGGAGGCAGCGTTGAACTTTGTATTAAGTCCTGGGGTGGATAGATCTATAAGCGTGCACGCGGATGACCAGGCCTGGTAAGCGGCATGCTTTTGGTTAAATGCCGAGATATAGGGACTGCTATACCAGAGCTGATTTTTACCACCGATGAATATGAGTTACGAATAAAAAATTCCCTTCCTTGTCGTATCACATCGGCTACTGAGTCTGCGCTCGCGTTCGGATCTCCCGAAACGAAATAGCTGCCTCCAGATTAAAATTTTAGAGTATTGATTGTGTGGTTTATTAACCGATGTAAGTATATTACAATATATTTTGTTTTAATTCACGCTACCTTTTTTATTTCTTTTGAGAAAAATCTTTACCCTCGAGTCGAGAGGGGGCCCCCGGCAAAATTTTGATATGGGGCCCCGGAAGGGCTAGCTACGCCACTGGTTTGGACCTTCGCGTACGAACGACACATATGATTTTATTTCACTGTGGGGAGGGGAGGGACAGGTGGAGAGGGAAAGGGACGGGGAGAGGAGGGGGAGAGGAGGGGAGGGGCAGTGGAAGGGGCGAGGGAGGGGGAGGGGAGGGAAGGTGCAGAAGCAGGGGTGAGGGAGGGAGGGGGGAGGGGCAGGGGGAGGGGAGACGGGAAAGGCGAGGGGGAGGGGGGAGGAGGGGGAGAGGAAGCGGGAAGGAAAGGGAGTAGGATTGTAATTAATTTTTGTTGTTTTTTTTTTCAGTGCAATAATTTAAATTCGTTAATTTAGAAGAAATTTTAATAAAATTTATTATTTCATTATTGTAATGTAATCAGAGCCATCTACAATTTCAGAAGGTAAACTTACATACATGAAGTGGAAGATATGTGAAAGTGATTTTTTACTTTTCCGATAGATGGCGTTAGTTGTACAATAAAAATCGAATTTCTGAAAATTGCTTTTTTAAAAAGTGGACAAAATAATATTTTTATGATTGATAACATATCTAGACATGAATAGAAATTACTATGTCAAAACTCAAACCTGTAAGTGTAATAGTTTCTCAATAAAAGGGAATACGAAATGCATAGATTGTTGACTATTATTTGGGGCTCGCTTCGCTCGCCCCAATTATGAAAAGCATTTGATTTGATTTGATTTTTTTTTATTTACAGTACCCAGTTACCTACATATATCAAATGCCAAAATTATACTCATAGTAGTAGGAAGGGGAAGGAAGGGGGAGGGGAGGGGGAGCGGGAGGGAGAGGGAATTTAATGGTCCCTGATTTGTTAAACCTACCAAAACCATAAAATTTAAAAGTAACAGTAAAGTACATTCACTGTAAGGCGATACGAAGTTCGCCGAGACAGCTAGTCTTGTTATAAATGTAATTTTAAAATTATTAGAAGTCCTTTTATTTTTAATCTTCAGACGACATTTAAAATTTTCCCACTTGATTGCGAGGAGGCATCACTGTGTTTACTTAAAATCAAGGTTTTTCATGCGTCTGATTTTAGTGGTTATGTTACTAGTTACTATATATTAAGAAAAGCTGCCAAGTGCGAGTCGGACTCGCCCATGAAGGGTTCCGTAGCAGCAAGTAACATAATATAAAATGTTCTTGTAGTTCGTTGTAACTTTGATCAATGTTTTTTGCGGTTTACGATTTATGACGTATTAAAAAAAACTACTTACTAGATCTCATTCAAACCAATTTTCGTTGGAAGTTTGCATGGTAATGTACATCATATATTTTTTTTAGTTTTATCATACTCTTATTTTAGAAGTTACAGGGGGGGACACACACATTTTACCACTTTGGAAGTGTCTCTCGCGCAAACTATTCAGTTTAGAAAAAAATGATATTAGAAACCTCAATATCATTTTTGAAGACCTATCCATAGATACCCCACACGTATGGGTTTGATGAAAAAAACATTTTTGAGTTTCAGTTCTGAGTATGGGGAACCCCCAAAATTTATTGTTTTTTTTTTCTATTTTTGTATGAAAATCTTAATGCGGTTCACAGAATACATCTACTCACCAAGTTTCAATGGTATAGCTCTTATAGTTTCGGAAAAAAGTGGCTGTGACATACGGACGGACGGACGGACGGACGGACGGACGGACGGACGGACGGACAGACAGACATGACGAATCTATAAGGGTTCCGTTTTTTGCCATTCGGCTACGGAACCCTAAAAACTACCCGGAAACGTATATCTATACTAATATATAAAGAGGAAAGATTTGATTGTTTGTTTGCATTGAATAGGCTCCGAAACTACTGAACCGATTTGAAAAATTCTTTCACTGTTGGGAAGCTACACTATCCCCAAATAACATAGGCTATATTATATTTTCAAAAAAAATAGGGATCCTTAATAAAACGAATAATGTAACCCAAGGTGTAAAAAAATAAGAAAACCGAAGCAAAGCGAGGGCGGTTACTCGTCGTTTATAAACAACAATCAACATCGTGACCATAGCTAACACTTTTTACAATTTAATTAAGTATTACAATCATTAATAAACATTCTCAAAATTCCCATAAGACATAAAGGTATCTAATATACAAGGAAATATGGTAAAATTGTATCAAGTTGGTACCTAATTGACGGCCATCAATTTGCATCATTTATCATCTGTAATTCCTATAATTAGCTCAAGGAAATTATTGTTATTAGTTTTTGTTCGTAACTTAGTACGGTAATTACGAGTGTTATGACCGTCTAGTATTTATTGTTGTTTACTAATCTATCCTGAGTCTTAAAGTGATTACTTTTATTCTATCGCCCCAAAATTTTCGTCCATCTATCGCATGTCGCATTACAGCCGGCCCTGGAGTAAGAATAATAATGGAGATTCAATGATTTAAACAAATATTGCTCTTAGTTTTTAATATGGGTCTATCATCTAAATGATTGTATTAATTATGTATTCCGAACTCTAATACGCCAAATTAAATTAAATTTTATAGTTGAATATTTTGTCTACTATTGATTTCCCATTATCATTCCCATTTTTCAATAATTAAGTTAAGATTAAAAACGCAATTTTAATACCCTAAGTCGAATAATTTTCTAAAAATTTTTTTAGGTTGAAATGCCTATAAACCGAAAGAAGTTTCACTTGCATCGTGGTTTTATAAAACTACACTTTTATGTTTTTTTTTTTTATATCTCAACATTGCAACTTCTTAGCCATAGGAATTTTACTGATTTGTCCATTAAAGTTATGTCCTGAGACGTGATTAATGTTTTTTTCTGCAGTGGACTATTTGCGAATACGAAGTTTAGCATTTTCAAATCATTTAAATACAACTTTTGGTATGCGTTTTAGATTAAAATATTTACTCTTCAGAACTTCATGAGAAAGATGTCACCTGAAAATTTTAAACCGGGATTACTTTAATCAGTAATACTCTGTAGTAGTACTCTGTTTCGCAAACATAACTGCCACTATTTAATCTATATAATTAAAAATGTTGAGTTGGGTTGGTAAGCTTAAAAAATTCGAAAAGTTCTTCACTGATTGAGTTCAAATTTTGACATAATATACCTACTTTACGCTTCAAGGACGGTTTTTATAAATTTTTCGCGTCAGTAACTTATCTGTGCCCAAAAACAGCAGTTGTTTTGCAGAACAACGTCTGCCGGGTCAGCTAAATAAACAAAACAAAAGACCAACAGCTTGCGAAACCATCTCCATTAGGTTAACATGAACTTTATTTGTTAATTTCACCGTCCCAGTATTCAGCCCCTCCTATCGCGTGCTGCTAGCCTGGTATCGAGGCCAGAGACAGGAAGACTAATCAGTGCATGCTGCATGTGATCAGTTAATCGCATGATGGTCTGAATGGGCCCATTCTCCGCGGTAACGCAGTGAGCACGCCCATTTTCTAATAAACCAGTGCACAGTGCATTGACTGTTGACAGTTGAGTTGAGACTATGCTGTTGAGTTCGTTTGTTGATGTTGAGATTGTAATGGGTTAAGACGATTTACGTCATTTATTTTGTAATATAAGCGGCTTTACCAGTTACACAAATTAACGTGATTACAAAATGAAAAAAAAATCTAAAAGTAAAACATAAATTTAATTCACGTAAAACACAACCAACAATATTGTACTTGTGAAATGTTTACAGATTAAAAAAATTAACATTTTGCTACTTGTTAAATATAAGTTGCAATGTAAGTTGTAAAATTATCCACAGATAATAACGTGATAATTAGGAAAATGCGAAATTATAATTATGTTAACAAGCATTTGCATACAATCGTCGCATAGCTACTGCATCAATCATTTAAACATCAGTTTCTTAAATTATACACTGTTGATTAAATTAAATGTCAGCACAGCTCCTGGATATCTACAAGTAGGTTATATCGGTACTTGGCTACTGGTGGCAGTCTCATGATTGCACACTTTACACGAGTGATCGGTGTAGCTGTTGGCTAGGCTGCATCGCGAGATGTTTTTGTGATCTCAGTATTTGTATCGAAGTTTATTACATTATCTAACATGACGGTTAGAAAGAGTCTTATTGGTATGAATGGGTATGGCCGTCCACAAATCCACAAAATTATTAAGAAAACTGTCAACAAATATTCGAGGAGGCAACATCGACCTATATACTTGACAGGCTGTTCAATACTAACCGCTCATTTACACGCGCGTGTAGCGGATCGTCTCGTGGCGCGTCCGTAAGCCACGCCCCCTACGCGCGTGTGAACACCGCGCGAGCGCTCGCGCGAGCCCCTTTGGCCGCGCCTAACAAACCGCTCCCGCCGCGAGCCCGCGAGCCACGAGACGCGCCGCTGTCTGGTCCGCGAGCGCCCTGTTCACACGCGCGCGCACGCGCGCGTCTCGCGGATTGTCTCGTGGCTCGCGCGCGCGTGTAAATGGGGTATAAAAGTTTCGACACCTACGTTGACACCTTATGGTATCAACGCATTTTAGTCGGCTGCGAGCAAGCGAGATAAGTAGATGTCATTTTTGAAAAACCCCGACCGTTCAAGAACACATAATAACGCTTATTGTTTATTGTGCACAGTTAAAACGTGTTCATTATTTACGTTTGAACTTTATTTGAGTTTATTTAAATCTTAATTGGTAAATTACTATATTTTACTTACATTAAAAAAATATTTAGTGCAAAATATTTGATATCCGCCATTTTTAAACCGAACTTGACCAAACGAAGTGCTGTCACAGAGTATGAAAAATGCTTGAAAAACAACCATATTCGCTAGGTTCTCCTTGTACCACCATGCACAGTGTACATGTTTTACTTCCGACTTGGCTACAGAGATACAGAGTATGAGAGTAGCATAGCCAGACATCCCGATATTCACGGGGCTACCCGAATTTATAAGTCCAAAATTAAATGTAGTCATAACAGTTTCTTCCGATATTTCTGATCACAGTAGTGAAAGCATTAACGTTTATGAACAGAGTTTTTTTTTTCATTTATCTCGAGGCACTTGTTCGACCACGTGGCGAGTACAAAGCAATAATTATAACCTGTATACCAATCAATGCTGGCTGTAGGCAATTAATTGCTCATTACGGACATAATTTGTTTTGGAGAAAAAGGCATTGTGTTCCTACTTTGTCTAACATAAATTGTTTTACAATCGTAATGTTAGAGATGCAGTAGAATAGAAGTCACATTGCTTTAAGGAGACCTGTAATTAGATCAAAGGGCAGCCTTTGTAGAATTTTCGATGTAGAGAATGAGTCATTTTGATCCTGTATTTTGAGAACAACATTAACATAAATAAATAAACGCTAACACACTCATACCACCGCAGTAGGTTGTGACCTGTGTCGCGGGTTAATGGACGACACATATAACACATCACAATTACACCCATGACGCGAGTACAAATATTTATCTGTCACATAAATATCTACCCCGGCCGGGAATCGAACCCGGGACCCCTCGCTTCGCAGGCAGGGTCGCTACCAACTAGGCTACAGGGTCGTCGCCTACATATACATATTTCATTCTGTAATACACGCGTAACACCTACATATATACATATTTCATTCTGGAGCTCAGTTTAGGAACTGAGCAATACTCTCGCTAAAAAAGGCGGAAAATATAAAGTTTACGTAAGGAAGTGAATTTTATTGGTGTAACGGTTTTAACAGCGACTAGTTTCGTAACCATGCGCCGCCCGCGCGGTGCGGCCGGGGCTCGCGTTCCATTACAACACTGTTTGCGGTTAATTTGGAATGATGTTGATAGTTCGTGAATTGCTATTGTATTTTATAGGAAATTTATTACCATAAAGTAGGTATGTAGTAGCAATGCTGATAAGTGGTGGATGTTTAACCAGTTAACCTCGTAGTGACATGGTCATTAGATCACGTTTCGTGAGATAATTAAAACAAACTGTAAATAATTAGGCGTTGCTTATGTGTTACAACAAAAACATGAATGTGAAACTACAGCAATTTTAGAATCTTCACCTGACTTTGCTACATATTTAAAATTATATTTGTCATAAACTGGCTAATGGACGAAGTAATATACTTGCGTGATATAACACCATATTATTCGCGATACCAAAAAACAATATTTAGAAAGGACAACTTAACTAAAATACATTTTATGGTACCTACACGTTTATATAGTTTTTAAAGTAAGAAAAGTAATATGACAATGGCCACAGCTGCCACTATAGAGATAACATCCTAAAAAATCCCTCGTTGTAATGATTGATTTGCCATAATTTACAGTCCATCGAAAAATCCACGCCACGTGCACTTATTTTTTGTGGTATTATGGCATTACTAAGTGACATAGATCATGTAAAAGTAAACAATACAAAGCGTTGCCCAGATTAATGGTAATATGAACCCATTATATTATAGCTAGTAAGTAAAGAAAAAGAGATCTACCTTTTTATCATCTCCACGATCCTTGATCTTCGCATGCCCGCGTTAAAAAAAATACGACACAGACAACAATAATTACTCGTACTTTCGCGCTAATTTAGATCGAAACGTCATTCTATTCGAGCGCGGACAACGAACTTTACCGTACCTAGCAGCCTTGCGGACGTCACTACAATTTCACTGTTCACTTTCATTGATTTTCACGCTCTATAATTTTTTTTTGTTTTTTTTTTATTTATTATGATACTGTGATTGTGCACGTTGAGATGCAATGCGACCGCGAAAGTTGGCATTCATTTGACGAATGGCCCGTCAGTACGTCAGCAGGGAAAAGTATAGGCAGTCACGTGAAATCAACAATAGAATGCCTGTGGGCTGTGGGCAACGGGTGTCCGATAAAGTGACCTCTCACACGTTTACATCTAACTCTGGTATGTGTTATCTATAGGATAGGTTAAAGAGCACTCGGCAGTAGTAAATATATCAATGCTATTTACTATCTTTACAGTACAAGCGGAAATGCGTAGCAATTGCAGGCGATTATAGTCTACGTTTTCTGAAGGAAAATGCGTATTCTATTTTGAACTATGATCTTTGGTGTCTCAGAGATTTTGAAGTCGATTTGCTTGACTTTTATTTGAAGTGTAGTACCTAACCAACTAACTGGTAATAATATCGTCCCTTATAACTACTTATTATAAGTACTATTATGTCTTCTGTGGTAAAACTAAGTAAATATTTGATGAGATAAGAATGTAAACAATGCAACTAATTACATTCATGTGATGGAACTCCGTAACTAATAGCAATAAATCAAATGTGATTCAAGAAATTTGCACCCAACATTGACATTATCTGTTGGTGCAGTGGTTTACTACGAAGTTGCGGGACATATTACGTAACTAAAGAAGCAAAAAGTCTATTTCATCCATCACACAATAAATAATAAATAACGCTACACACACTCATAGCCCCGCAATAGGATTCCCCGTGTCGCGGTCGTGGGAGCCAACACACGAAGAGAAGGACACACCCAGACCGAAAGCAGAAATTCAAACTCATCATTCAGATTTCCGCCTCGCTGGGAATCGAACCCTGGACCCTATAGAAGTCTAGTTTAGACTAGTTAAATCAACAATCGAACGATCTTACAACCCCACAAGCAAGATCATTAGAGCCAGCAAGAGAAATCTCCGAAGCACTTATTTTTGCTGGTTTTTTGAACCACTCATCCAACTTCGAACTCTTCGAAGCATGCCCGCATCATTGGTCAATTACTAACGTACGAGTTTCGTGAAACTGGAGAAATGTTAGAATAGGAACTTGTACGAGTACGAGTATATAGAATCTATCTATTAGCTCTTTGAAGTCTACTGTTGGACATACTCGTAAGCCTTATTGGCGCCGTACGGATCGATTTTGGGCCTTTGAAATAATACGACTATAAATATTATATTGTGATTAATTAATTGATAAATCCACATGCAATGATATACCAAATTGCACTGTTTATGTGAGATTCATAATTATATTTCCAAGGTCTCTCATAACCCTCGCGATAAGGAGTGTAAATACAAAGCAAGATGCAAGCTCTCGCATGTTGCTAGTTGCTACTAATGTTTTGCTCGGAATGTTGTAGTGGTTGTACGTATATTTAGTGCGCAGTCTTGAACTGCTTTATCGAGACGCGTCATCATAAAATACATATCGCTCACCCAGTAATACAACGGCACATCTACGTTGATCATATTTTACAGAAACGAGGATCAAAAATTTAATAAAAAGGTTTAATATTAATTTACGGGTTCTTTTTACGTTTTTTACAGATTGTATGGGTTTGGTTACTAGTATAGAAATCAATACATATTTACCACTATGTAGATTATGCATTTTTAAACACGTATACCATATAAACTCAATTTCGCATTTTTTAGAGATGTGCCATTATATTACTAGGTGAGCGATATACCTAAATAGCTTAATAGTGCGTAGGCTGGCATGCGACATCTTCCGATTCTATACAATCCCATATTTGTAAGAACATTTTACAGATTATTAATGTTCTTTAGAATCAGTGAAATTGATCTTAAATTAAAACTAATATATATCTATACAAATAAATAAAACTGGAGTACATATACAAATAAAAAAAATAGTTTGTTAGGCGATACGAAGTTCGCCGGGTCAGCTTGTCTTGAGTATAATAGACTACGTGAAACACTTATAGCTATGTTCAAGGGGTCCAGCGAAGGGTTTCCTAAAAAATAAAAAAGCAAGAGTCGGAACCACGTCGGAACCGGAACGTTCACAGACCCACAAACGACAGTGTTACAATCATAGCCGGAGTGTTGGCAACAGTGGACATTTTACAATGAGCTGCCGAGTTTCCCTCTATTGTCAGCTGGCAAGCCATGGCGCTCCACTGACCTTAATGGCGTTGCTTTATGAAACAGTTGGCCAATACATCCTTGGTTCGACGTTTCTATCAGTGACTATCTAGACTCTTGGTGCCGATTGAGATTTGGACTGATTGATTTACATCGAACAAATTCATCGCAAGTTATAGGTACCAAACATAGTGCTCTTAAGGCGAATTTCCAAAAGAAGGAATTACAATACAGTGAACACGGATATTTTTTTGAATATATACTTTCAACTTTAAACTGTTTCTGTTTTAATTTAATTTAACCTCACCTTATTTAATTCAAGTATGCACAATTAATTTTTCTTGACATACACCCGCCAAATATATCATGTTCAAAATAAAACTCAAAGTAGTACCTAAGTAATTAAAGAAAATTTACTGAAACAAACAAACAGAAATAGCGATTATGTTTTATTCTTTTTCTAGTATAAGTTACGGAAACCAGGATATCCGTATCCGTATGTGTAACATTCGAAAACAAGAATAAGTATTTGTTACATATGTTGCAAATTGCTTCCACAACTGCTGCAACAGATTATTTTTAATCTCGTAATTAGCAAAGCAAAAGAAAACAAAAAATATGTTGGCTCATTACTAAAACACTTCTCGTAAATATGAAGCCTATTTTGACAACTACAAGAGTATTTTCAGGCAAGATAGGTACTTCCAAGTAAATCTTTTTAAGTTCAGACGTAAAATAAACTGCTTACAGTAATAGACCAACTTGACTGTTATTATCATTTAAAAGGTTATTTCTGAAGGTATCTTAGAATCATTTTTGAAAATAATGATGATGATGATTATGGTGATATTGTGTTTCTGTTATTATTTTGTAGGGACTGGACACTAGCGACTCTAGGGATAATCAGAGACGCGTTGTGATCATATGGTGCGGTGAAATTAGCATTTTATTTTATCTATACTAATATTATAAACAGGAAAGATTTGTTTGTTTGTTTGCATTGAATAGGCTCCGAAACTACTGAACCGATTTGAAAACTTCTTTCACTGTTGGGAAGCTACACTATCCCCGGGTGACATAGGCTATATTATATTTAAAAAAATTAGGGATCCTTACTAAAAGTCCAATAACCCAAGGTGTAAAAAAATATGAACGGTTTTCTTATATTTCTTTAAGCGAGGGCGATTACTCGTTTAATTTAAACGTAGAATAACATGATAATTATTGCAAAAAAATATATAGAAATAATTCTACTATTGCAATCATTCCTTTACAAATTACATATTTTTACCTGATTATTTGGCGAGAGTCGATAAACATTATCAAAAATGCGTTGTATTATTGTATGACCAGCGGTTGATTGACGCACGCAGAGATTTGCGTGCGACCCGCACAAACAAACCATCGCGACATCGTCGGTATAATAAAAATGATTAGCGGATAAATAGCCGGAATCTGCAAATTAAAAATAAACTAACCGACCGCAATGCGTAATGACGATTGAGTTTAGAATCCCTGCTTTAATTTTTCCTATTATTATCGTTCACACTTAGGTAATGTTCAGTCGTTACCTATTTTTGAAAAATTTGCGTAATCTATACTAGTATATAAAGAGGAAAGATTCGATTTTTTGTTTGCATTGAATAGGCTCCGAAACTACTGAACCGATTTGAAAAATTCTTTCACTGTTGGGAAGCTACACTATCCCCGGGTGACATAGGCTATATTATATTTTCAAAAAAATTAGGGATCCTTAATAAAACTCCAATAACCCAAGGTGTGAAAAATAAGAAAACCGAAGCAAAGCGAGGACGGTTACTCGTATTCTATAAGTAAGTAGATGATGATTCGTGTATGTAGGTAGTTAGGTACGTACGTTACAGGATCTTGTCTATAAATCACGTCAGTAGTGGAAGTTAGTCAGACTTACCGGATAGTTAAAAAAATTATGACATGCGTTTATTATCTTACTATAGTCACAGCTAATAATGGCGTTATTCAATAATTTTGTGGGAATCATAACATGATAATTACAGCAACGCCCTAAGGACTTACGTGCTCTTCTCGCGATAGCGATAGCGAGCTGCAAATAAACGCACGCACATCTATTAGGGTTGTCACTTGCCACATGAAAATTTTATTATAATTTATAGAATGATTTAGAAGAATTTAAATCATTGCTATATTTTTATCAATACGACGCGAATGGCAGTCCATTGGATGTCCGCACCCTAACTTCAAATGATGTTCATTTATGTGCACGTCGATGGCAATACAAACTGCGGGAGTTTGAGCGTATGAGAGAATGAGTTCATGTCTTAAATTAAAGCAACTAGTATCTTATAGTATCTAAAAAAATATAGTACAAAAAAAAAAACAAAGTTAATTCATGCTGCAAATAACAAACCTATGAAATAAGACCGAATTTCAGTGCAAAGTAGACGAATATAATAATATAATAACTAAATGTCATACTTTTTAAAATTTGATTCCATGTCAAAATAATGCTGTGCCAACCCTATCGGTAGTGTCAATGACAGACGGAGGTATTATAGGGATGCCACGCTGCACTATCAGCAGCTCTTGCGTCACGTGACCAACGATTACGTACCTGACGTGAGTTTCAGTCTCCGAGCCTGGCGATAACCGCCGCGCCGTGGAAAATTACTTGTACCTACTGTCAACAAGGCAATTTGACTGCATCCAGGTTCGCCGTGGGTGTGAAGAACCACAGAATTTTTCGATTATAATGTGGATGTCTTCAATTCCAGAGTGAATAGGCTTTTACTGAGTTAATTTGCTTCACCAGCCATGACTTCATTTTCGCTTACCATCAGGTGGTTTTGTAGTAAAGGTAGCAGCAGTGCAGGTAACTGCCAAAATCGTTGTTTTTGCAGAATTCGAATCCGATAATAAGCTTTTTATGTCCGTGCAAAAGAACAGGATAAAAAGATACGTCTGATAAAAGCAGGATAGATACTAGCAAATACGGACAAATCCTTTCCTTATAATCGTTTGAAATAATATTTAATTGTACACATATTTTAAAATATCATTGTTTATCGAATAATGTAATCCTGCTCGAAGGACCAGTGCGAATTGTCCGAATTGTTTTTACCGTATAACAACGCGATGTTAATAATATAATAATATCGCTTAAATTTGTCACAACACAAGTTTATTGTCATCCGCAGGATCAGTCACTATTAGTACACTACGCACGATACGTCATTCAATTCATTCATTGTTTGTTCACAGGACGCACTTACAACGACCTGAACCAGTACCCGGTGTTCCCCTGGGTGCTGACCAACTACGAGAGCGAGGAGTTGGACCTCAGCCTGCCCACCAACTACAGGGACCTCTCTAAGGTACTGCTTTGATCGGCATAGGATTCTTTATCATGTTTGGAAAAGGCTAGAGCGGGAACTTTATTTTATGGAAATAGGCGGCAAACGAGCTGAAGAACCACTTGATGGCAAGGCAATTGGCTATACGTTGCCGACCCAGAAAGAGAGAAGGAAAAGAAATATACCAAAACTACAATTTTTTTTCTGTCTGTCTGTTTGTTGCGGCTAATCTCTGAAATGGCTGGACCGATTTTGACGGGACTTTCACTAACAGATAGCTGATGTAACAAGGAGTAACTTAGGCTACTTTTATTTTAGAAAAAAACAGTTTGATAGGCGATACGAAGTTCGCCGGGTCAGCTAGTTGTATATAAATCTTATGGGTGTACATTAGGGAGTAGGTATATTGTATGTAACAGCAAAGCAATAATTAATATAATTGATATATTGTGTTCCGGCAGCCGATCGGTGCGCTGAACCCGAGCCGGCGCGCGTACTTCGAGGAGCGCTACAACACGTGGGAGCACGAGTCCACGCCGCCCTTCCACTACGGCACGCACTACTCCACCGCTGCCTTCGTCCTCAACTGGATGGTTCGCATTGTGAGTACACCACAATAAAATTAACATTTTCGACACAAAAATTAACATTTTTAGACATCTTGAACAAAATGTGTGTCCCCGCCGGTAAGTTCTATTTTCAAAATTGAGCCCCTATTCTCCTTTCAAAATCGAACGAATCCATTGAAAATTGAAGCCGATCGGCGCCAATTCATTGGGACGCACATTGTGTTCGCGGTGTCGGTTCTATATGCTAGTAATAATACTTCAATGCATTGGGTATGGTTTTTTAACCCCCGAAGAAAAAGAGGGTCGTTATAAGTTCGATGTCTATATCTGTCTCTGTGTGTCTGTGTATCTGTATGTCTGTATGAGGCATCGTAGCTCCCAAACGGGTGAACCGATTTTGATGTATTTTTTTGGTCTGAAAGATAACTTAATCGAGAGTGTTTTTAGCTGTTTAGTGTAAATAAAAATTTCGGAGGTTTTTTTTTAATTTTAATTTAAGATTATTTTTAATGTAAAAGACGATCAAACAAGTGCAAAGCAACTATCTACATAATATGTATATCATTCATAATGAATTTTTCATCTCTTGATTATTTAGGCGAAAACTATATCATAATTTCCTTGATTGCAATAAAAACGTGTAAGTATTGCAACCAAGCTAGTTTTCAACTTACTTCAAAATAGGAGGAGGTTCTCAATTCGACTGTATTCTTTTATATTTGTTACCTCAGAACTTTCGACTGGGTGAACCGATTTTGATTATTCTTTTTTTAATCGAAAGCTGGTGCTTGTCATGTGGTTCCACTTTCTGAGCGAGATCTGACGAGTTATTTTTGATTTATCCCTAATTTTGAAGTCGGTTATTTTTTGTCAAGAATTATCTCCTTTATAAAGTTGTAAAGGAGTCAGGGGTTATATATGTATATAGGCTATATTTAGTGTCAGTAATTATCCCTATAAAGAACTCCCGTGCGCCATTAGCAGGACTTTTAAGGGTACGCTCGTAGTTCTAACGGACATGAAACTAAGTACTAAGACGCATAACATTTATTTTAATATCAGAATAATAGCTTCTCAGATGATAGATCATAGCATAAAAATCTTTACTATCATGTACTAAGGTGAAAGGTAACTACCTATCTACTAAAATAATACAACTCAAAATTGAGACTCTCTAGTGAACGAACATATTATATATGGTAATTTGTATCCCGAAAAACGCGGCCAAAGTCGGGGGCACGACGCTGGTCTTAAATAAGCTAGATATAATTATCATATTTATTTATTCTTGTTATTTATGTACAAATCTATACTTCTATACTAATATTATAAAGAGGAAAGATTTGATTGTTTGTTTGCATTGAATAGGCTCCGAAACTACTGAACTGATTTGAAAAATTATTTCTCTGTTGGGAAGCTACACTTTCCCCGGGTGAGATAGGCTATATTGTTTTCAAAAAAAAATAGGCATCCTAAATAAAACTCCAACAATGTAACCCAAGGTGTAAAAAATAAGAAAACCGAAGCAAAGCGAGGGCGGTTACTCATCTAATATAAACTACAAATGAGTGTGTGGTCCAGTAGGTAGCATCGTAAAAAAACCGCCACCACAGCTATCGCTTCGCTTAAACGCGCTCTCTGTGGCCACTCCTGCATGATCCATCCTTAAAGTGTTAAATAACGCATTGAGACGCTAGTATAGCAAGGGACACTAGTTAAATGAAAATTGTTTTATCCCGTCAACAGTGGCACCGTAACCTATGAACGCGCGCGCCTCGTAAAATTAAAAGCGTAATGAAGTGCGCCCGCGCCCGCGCCGCCGCCGCCATGATTTACGGCGCCGAAACGCAACATTCGTTTCAATTCACACCGACTCACGCGTGCACTTAGATACGATTTAATTTAATACATTTCTCTTTTACACTTCCATACATATTATTATTGTCTTACCAAAGAAGATCCTGAGACCAGCGTTGTTTATTGTCCTCCATCTTTATTCAAATATGTTACTTTATTGAAAAGAAAAACGGTACAAAATGTAATGCTAACACTAATTTCTGTTTACTATTAATTATTTTTTAAACTAATTTGAATTAATATTTCAATAATAAGACCAAATAAGAGTCATCTAAAAAATGGAGCATAGCCCTAAAACAATTTATCTTTGCCTTATTATAGCCTTCCTCATAATTGTGGCTATAATATTTTCCGACTGCCAGTTCCAGGGATTAGCGCTTTCAAACAAACTAAAAAAGCTTTTAGTTCTATATACGAATAACCGCCCTCGCTTTGCTTCGGTTTTCTTATTTTTTTACACCTTGGAGTTTTATTAAGGATCCCTAATTTTTTGAAAATATAGCCTAAACTTTGTTACTCGCGGATAGTGTAGCTTCCCAACAGTGAAAGAATTTTTGTAATCGGTTCAGTAGTTTCGGAGCCTATTCAATGCAAACAAACAATCAAATCTTTCCTCTTTATATATTAGTATATATTATTGAGCTCAATAACGCCGACTCTAGCACTAGATAATGCACATCTGGCTTCATAGATTCAATGAAACGAAGATAATTTTACATGCTCGTATCATGTATATCTGTCTCAAGTTCTCAACATGAATTGGTTATAAATTACGGTTTACGTCGACACCATTTCGGCTGCATCGATGTGTGGATGGATATCTTTGTATTGGATTGGAAGTAACCGTAATTTTAGTACAATTCATTTACATTGCATAAAATACGATATAATATTATATAATACTCTAGCTGACCGGGCAAACTTTGTTCTGCCAAAAAATTTTTAGGGGTAGGGGGATGAAAAATAGATGTTGTCCGATTCTCAACTCTAGCCGATATGCACGCAAAGATTCACAAAAGTCGGTCGAGCCGTTTCGGAGGAGTTCAACTTCTAACACCGTGACACGAGAATTTTATACCTATATAAGATTAAGCGTGTCAGTATTATCTAATATATCGTAGTCAATCCTGAAAAATTTGCGTGTGCTAACAAAATTCCTAAAAGTATTCCTGAAAATCTCCCGATTTAAACAAATAATCACGATCAAAACATTAAACTAAGGTAACATTATGCGGTGCCATAATCGATGTCCATTACAGCAAGAATCATTAAAATAAGAGATAAAGAAATATTTAAATTGTAGCCGAATAACTGAGTAACGTCCTCCATTCTTGAAGTCGATTAAAACAATTTAATTCTTCTTTTTGATATGAAAGGATTATAAATTCATTCATTCACTACTCTGGTTTGTTTATTAACTGATTCGCAGGTTATCTGAAAGAATTCTCTGTTTCATTTATATTAAACTACTTCAAGTCTTCCAAAGCATACTCGATAAGATACCTAGGGGTATGATAAATGACGGATTCCTCGTCACATCATCAAACAGTTCGATTAAGAAGCATATATTTAAGGGCATCCGACCAGCATCCAATATTTTAAGGAGTCCAACCATAACTCGCTTAGCGGAACAATGCTAATGTTGCTATAAAGGGGCATCATCAAAGCGCGCGGCTCCGGACGGTGAGCGACCATCATACTAAATTACAAGCCGGTGAATTACATGTTACATTAACTCGACTCGACGCGTGGTGGGACGTCAAAACAATTGTCGTGCGGCGTCGGGACGCGCCGGCGCAGATGTGCGTGCGCTTAAACAATTCGATCTGACAACTGCAGGGTTGCTACTCTGACAACAGCACGTTCATAAAATCTTAACTAATATTATAAATGTGAAAGTATGTGCGGATCCTTGTCGTTCTTTCGCGCAAAGTAGGTCCTGAATCGATTTTCATGAAAAGCACACGGACAATTCAAAGGTGTCTTACCCTGTCAAAGCTTGCTTGAAAGTCATTGCTTGGTATTATTTATGCCTTCAGGGCACCGTAATAGTATACAAATGCTTACATTCACACCCTTACGATGATGTAGGAAAGCTGGATTTTTAAGAAAGTAATGTGGCAAGCAAGTAAGAACTAATTAGTTCTGCTTACTCTCTCTTTTTAATATGAAAGGATTGGATTAAGTTCGATAGTGCTCTACCTCACCGGGACTTCAATATAAACTGTTCGGTTACGTGGCCGGCGACATCGCCATGGCGTCCCGGTGAGGCAGAGCTCTACAATAACTGAAAAATTAAACATACAGCTGGCTAATTATCACGTTTTATAAAATATAAAAGTGACAACCCTACAGAGAAAAAAACTTAAAAGGAAAAAAATTAAAGCTAAAACGGTAGAAAGCTTATTTGAACTTGATAAAAATAGTAGCCGTGTCACCGTTCCGATTTGTTTTCGTTATTTCCATGACATTTACGTGAATGTTAATTTCGCGAAGACATTTTTTTATTGTGTTGTTGCTTAAGGTATGAACATCTTATCTTAATTATAAATAGGCGAGTAATTGAGTGATTGTCGAACGTATTAATTGTTTTATTACAGTTTATTTTTAACATGCACAAATTTATTTTGTGGATGCTTTCACGGTCGATCTTCAGGAAACCAGACACATGTTAACCTGAATTATATACAGTATTGCATACCAATTGAGGAATTTTAAACCATACTCCACCACACTGTTCTATATCGAATAACGCATCCATTAGAATAGGTCGAACAAACGAAATATCGGAGGATCTTTTGTTGCTCGAAGTCCTTACTTGAGTTACATACTTTCAACGTATTCTGTATAACGATAACGACCTAGTCCAATGATTTGATACACTATCTAGAACCACAAATGCCCTCGGAGCACTCCAGGAATTGTATTATTGAAAAACACACAAATATTAAACCCCAGTGCCCCAGGCCATAGGTGAAGGCTGTTTACTCATTCGGACACACGAAATCTAATCGTAGTAACATAATTATCTCTATGTAAACGTAACTTTTAAAAGAGAAAGATCATAATTATTTTATGTAAAATTCTTAGAGAATGATCATAATTATTTTATGTCATTTTTAAAACTTATAAATAATTATTCCATATGCACCGAGGGTCCTGGGTTCGATTCCCAGCGAGACGGAAATTTGAATGATGAGTTTGAATTTCTGTTCTCGGTCTGGGTGTGAATGTCCTTGTCTAGTGTGTTGTCCATGGCACCCATGGCACAGGGAATCCTAGTGTGGGGCTATGAGTGTGAAACGGTTATTATTATTATTTATTAAAATTATTCCATATATTTAAGAGCGAGATAGAAGAATCGTACCCATTTTAATAACCTGTTTTTTATGTTATTACCAGGAGCCCATGACTACGATGTTCTTGGCGCTGCACGGCGGCAAGTTCGACCACCCCAACCGGCTGTTCTCGTCCATCGCGCTCGCCTGGAAGAACTGCCAGAGAGACACCTCGGATGTCAAGGTAAAGGCTTTAACGATCTTTTGATATTCCATGCATTCGTAGGATTGCTGATCGCCTGGTATTCGACGAGAAAGTATTTCACAAACAATTAAACTTAAAATACGATCAATAACTATAAAATACTACAAATATCATTATGATTTATGTCATAATCAAAGATTCCTAACCAAAACAGGCATATGAATTATACTAAATTATTATTTTACCTTGGTTAATTGTGATGTAAAGTAATATCCTCAAGACTTAAAATAGCTTCTCACAATTAAATAAGCAGTATGTAATTATGCCGCTGATACAAAAAGTAAATAATTATAAGGATAAGCAAGCATTAGTAAAAAGATTAAAAGCAAACGTGACAGGACCTCAACTGTTAACCCAAGAGGTCGATAAAAAAGTGACACTACAGGAAATATCGATAAATATAGAGATTTACTTTAATTAAGTTGCAAAAACCTAGAGGTTGCAACCACAAAAACCAAAAGGTTGCAAGGTAGATTTGCAATGTCTCTGCTGTTGAAACCTCAGCTACTCTACAACCCGTCTACAATGTATTGAGGCAATGCGAACCATAGTCATTAGTATTACGAGATACCTATTATGATGTTTTCTTTTGCAAATTCTACTATCTTAGTTATTAATTTTATCCAATCCAGTAAAATAGCGTTTATCTAATATTACATTATAAAAAAATACCAAAAAAGTTTCACCAAAATACGCTCTTACTGGTATAATTGAGCAATGGAGAATATTTTTTTTTTGTTTAAATATAACTTAATATTTTTGTCACATTGACAATTTGTCAATAAAATATAGCTCGAAATTAAAATTATCTTGTCCCCTTGACTCGTGCGCGCCGGGTACTTCAACGTTATTGTTACATCCATTGCAAACGTTGACATTGACTTACTTACTATTTTAGAAATTAATCCGACATAATTAATGCGCTAAAAAAAAGTTTTGCAATAGCAAATCGCTCGCATCGGGGTCGATTCGCTTGAATAAGGACGCGTCTTGGTATAATGGGCACTTGGTAACTATGTTTCGATCTTGAGCCGGGGTAGTGACCCTGCCTGTGTCCCGAGTTCAATTCCCGCCTGGGGTATAGTTTGTCGGATAAATGTGAAGTCATGTTAAATTTTAATAGGTACACTATTAAAAATCTAATAAGGCAACTTTAATAGAGTTAGGTAGGACACAATACGACATAATTATGTTACATGTCATTTGTTGCCATTGAAGTGTAATGTCATAGAACAGACATCTCGAACAAAATGTGTGTCCCCGCCGGGAGGTTCTATTTTCAAAATTGAGCCCCCGTTGTCCTTTCAAAATCGAATGAATCCATTGAAAATTGAAGCCGATCGGCGCCAATTCATTGGAACATACATTGTATTCGCGGTGTCGGTTCCATATGCTAGTAATAATACTTCAATGTTTGTTGCCCTGTTTTTTATGTTTATTAAAATTTTACATTATGTTATCACACTCTGTATAAACACTTCTGTGACATAATTTGTTATGAGTAGAGAAGAAAAGTTTGTTCTGATTGTGGGTGCTTGTGATGTCTCATTTTGTATGTGTCTCTGCCGCGCCACAGAATTAGTATAGGGCTGTGTGAGATTTTTTTATTTATGTTTGCATAAGAGGAAAGTGAAAAGGTCACCTTTAAGTACCATCAACTGAATGCTACACGCAAATATTGCAAAGGATTCTTGGTATTGCGTGCTTTGATGAGCTGACGCAAGAACGGGCCATTGTTGCTTTCTTAGAGTGCGGTTTTTCCGAGTTTTGGGACAAGTTGATGACATTTGTTGACAAAACATGTTTACGGTACGGTTAGATGATAGTTAACGCACTTTAGTGTTACGTGTTTTTGTAATTATCATACCCCGCGCAAAACCCAGGGCTCGTTAATACACTAAGCGGTTTTAAATGATTGAAAACCAGCTCATAAAGGCTAAGTTTCGCTATGACGATAGGAAATAGGTCTGAAATAGAAAATATCTCTGTCAAAAAAGTTAATTTATTTTTTATTCATTTCTTGTAAGCTTAGTAATGATCGATGGTTGTAAGTAAATACATAAATTATCTCTGCTAGGACACCCAGTCGTCTTAAGATTGAAAAATTTGATTGATTGAAGAATATTCATTTTATTTTACTTGTAGTTTTTTATATCGAAGGATAAAATATTTAAAATATGTATATTTAATATTATTAGTATATTATGCCAGTATGGAATAGTATCATCATGATCTGACACCCCTGCTGACTACAGCCGAAAACTAATCCTGCTACTACTAACTATATAATAACTAATCTCCAGGAACTAATCCCGGAGCTGTTCTTCCTGCCGGAGATGCTGCTGAACAGCTCGGGCTACAAGCTGGGCATCCCGGACTCGCCGTCCGGTGACGTCATCCTGCCGCCCTGGGCCTCCTCCGCCGAGGAGTTCGTCCGCATCAACCGCATGGCGCTCGAGTCCGAGTTCGTCAGCTGCCAGCTGCACCAGTGGATTGATCTCATCTTCGGTTATAAACAACGGGGTGAGTGGGGCATTTTAAGATGGATGCGGAGTTCAGCAAAGGATCACGTCGATTATACGTACTTCAATAACGTCAAATTCTGGGTTGGACATTTTTGACGTAGCGTCTATATTTTACTTATTAATTGCATTTTCAAGTTGACAAGGTTTATGGAATGATAGCAACAAGATGAAATAACAACTAGAGGATGGCACATACGAGTATATAACATTAAAATTGTGCCAAATTCTAACGAGTATTTTCCCTCTCACCCTCAGGCCCCGAAGCCGTCCGCGCGACGAACGTGTTCTACTACCTGACGTACGAGGGCGGAGTCCGGCTGGACCAGATCACGGACCCGGTCACCAAGACGGCCATCGAGGACCAGATCAGGAGCTTCGGCCAGACGCCAGCTCAGCTGCTGAGCGAGCCGCATCCCCCGCGGGCCTCCACTATGCACCTAGCGCCGCTGATGTTCGCGGCGGCGCCCGATGACGTGTGTCTTCGGCTGAAGCTGCCCTCGAATGCTGCCGTCGTCCATGTGTCGGCTAATACGTATCCGCAGCTAGCGATGCCTGCTGCTGTTACGGTGAGTTATATTCTAGATCTACCCTCTTAAACAAAGTTACAAAAGGCTTATAAAGTGTTTTGTTTCTTTCACACTCATGGAAATGGATAAAGATAAATATTATAACAGTGCATTAACTAACATAGTTGGAACATTTAAATTGCTGGTGGCTGGTGACCACTTACCGACAGTTGGGTCGTCTGCTTACTTGTCGGCTGTTTTGCATAAATAAAAACCATTTTACCAAAAAATTTGCTGAAGCAGCGTGCTCTAGGCCTCCTCAAGAGGCGAGACCCGTGCTCAGTAGTGGACTATTAATTGGTTGAAGCCATGCCTATAATGTTCATATCTCGGACCTGCTTCTCTGAGGTAACAATTATAAAAAAATAACTGAATTGAGAACCTCCTCTTTTTTAAATCGGTTTGATAAATACGCACTTTTGGTATGATGTTACAAGTGCCGCGTTTGACGTGTCGGGCCAATTTCAGAAGGGTACCATGCGCCGCCGCGCCAGCCGTGTCTTACTTTCATAATCTATCACACATGTCATCACAAAAAAGAAGACAACTCTGACGTTGTCAGGAGTAGAGTAGGAGTTATGATTAGAATGAGAGGCAACGTCTAGATGTCAACGTCTGTTGACGATTAGCGCTGTGCGACCTGAATTACACTTTATTGTGTCGGAGCAAGAGTCGCTATTTTTTTTTAATTATTTTGTGGAGTGATTTCTGTACCAACAGGTACTATTAAGTATTCTGTGTTGGTGTGTCGCAGGTGTCTGCGGCGCGCGCGTTCGCGGCGCACCGCTGGGTGGGCGGCGGCTGCGCGCACGCGGCGGCGCGCCACGCCGAGCACTCGCCGCCGCCGCACCCCATCGTCATGGACCCCGTGTGGGGTGAGTGTTTTTTTTATTTTATTTAAAAAAAAAACACTCATACCCCCGCAGTAGGTTATTACCTGTATCGCGGGTGACATGGATGACACATATATAACACATCACAATAACACCCATGACCCGAGTACAAATATTTATCTGTCACATAAATATCTGCCCCGGCCGGGAATCGAACTCGGGACCCTTCGCTTCGCAGGCAGGGTCGCTACCAACTACTCTACAAGGTCGTCTATTAGTTGTTGTTGGTCTCTGGGTGGTGTTTTTTATTAGAATACTAGCGTTCTGACCGCGGCTTTTCCCGCGTTTTCCGACGTAAAAGTACCCTATTGTATAATTCCAGATCATGATCTATCTGTGTGCTAAATTTCACGAAAATCCGTTCAGTAGTTTTTGCGTGAAAGAGTAACAAACATCCATACAAACTTTCCCCTTTATAATATTGGTAGGAGAAGTTACGTATGTTTTATCTTTCCAAAACATCAGAAACGCGTGTGTTTCATTTAAGGCGCGGTATGACTACGATTTAAAAACGTTGATTTCACTCACACAGCCGCATATCTGCGCTAATCTAATGTTACATTTACGTGACGCTGAATAGGGTTCAAAATTGCAGAGCATATTTTTGCTAACAATGTAACTAGATTGCGAATAAACATTTAATTTGAGGGTTTTCCTTAGGTTATTCAAAATATACACATTAAATTCTATATCTGTCCGGTTTAAGTTTTAATAAAACCATATACGTATTATATTCTCAAAAAAAATATGTTGTTACCGCTGAAAATACAGAGAACTTCGACGATTAAGTTTATTTTTGTATTGCAAATTACGATTTTTTATTGGGAATATCAAACAACTATTTAATATTCTATTCGGTTAACATTTTTCTTTAGACATTTTTCTATGCTCTGTATTTTTTGCGTGCGATATTTTCATTGGGTTTCCTCGTACTCAAGCACCAAAGAAACCCAGTTTTGTGAATATTGAGATCACACCGCGCCTTAAGTCTCTTGTCCAGTGAACGAATATACTATAGTTCATTGCTCTTGTCTCGTTTAAAGAAAAAAAGGGTGCGTGTACTTTTGTACACGCGTGAGAAGTTATACTTCTTTGACATCATTAAATAAATATTTTACTACAATATTAAATATATTATACATATAATAATATTTTAATTTATATCAATAAATAATACATACGGATAGTTAGGATATAATAATAATTTAATATAAATAAAAAATACTTAAAATCAGTTCAGAAAATAATTGTAATTTGACACCCACCGGACAATCCAATTGAATCCCACCACTGACACCATGAATAAATACAATAATAAAATGAATAATATAACCTTATGTTGTACCTGTAGCGGCAGGGGGATCGCAGGCGTTAGCCCGCAGACAACTCGGCGATAACTTCTCGCAGCGGGTGCGCGCGCGGGCCAACTGCTTCGTCACCACCGTGGACAGCCGCTTCCTTATCGCCGCAGGCTTCTGGGACAACTCCTTCCGGGTCTTCTCCACCGAGACCGGTCAGTTGCACTTGATACCTTCTTGTAGGTTTTTTGTGGAAAAAGCCAATAAACGAGCTGATGATCCAAGTGATGGTAAGTAGCTATCGTCGCCCAAGGACATCAGCCACACCAAAGGCATCACTGATGCGTTGCCGGCCAATAGAGAGAGAAGAAACAGAAAGATAAATTTCTACAAGCGCATATTCCGATCTCGCGCTCGGACGTTGCGGTATTTGAGATTTTGATAGTTTGACATTATGAATGTTTGACTTATAATCTGTATTTTTTTCTATTTTCTATGATATTCCTATCATTGTCCTTCCTTCTCGTCCCCAGCCAAGATAGTGCAGATAATCTTCGGTCACTACGGCGTGGTGACGTGCGTGTCGCGCTCCGAGTGCAACATCACGTCCGACTGCTACGTCGCGTCCGGGTCAGAGGACTGCACCGTGCTGCTGTGGCACTGGTACTACCACCACATGCCGTCTCTACTAGCATCTACTGTCGTCTACCGTCATCAACTGTCATCTACCTTCACTTCCCAGCTTACCATCACCTACCAACTATTCTACTACCATGACTAATTTGTTCTCTGCCCGCGACTTTGCTTTCCTTTTCCGAAATAATAAGTACCCTATGTCTTATCCGATCATGGTCTACTCCGATCCGATCATTTGCTATTTCAAACTTCTTACCAACTTAGTATAGCTTATACCTGTTTTGGTCCTTCGAGCTGAATTTTAACCAAGTAACTTTAAATTGTCTCCTGAATTTCTTGTATGCAATTTTTTTCATTATAAGTTAATGCTTGACAATCCCCCTGATGATCGATATATCTCTCAGGTCGGCCCGCCACGGCGGTATCGTGGGGGAGGGCGAGACCCCCGCGCCGCGCGCCACGCTCACGGGGCACGACGCCGCCATCAATGGGGTCCTCGTGTCCGCTGAACTGGGGCTCGTTATATCGTCGTCAGTCAGTGAGTATGGTTTGTATGGGTGTTATGAAATGAGTTTATGAGGTGTCTCATCTGTGCTCGTGGCGTTGGGAGTACTTACTTATGTCGTATTTTAAAGTTTGCGTTTTGTACATGTGAACTTGAAAATATGAGTAGCATTTTTTTTTATTGAGAATAAAATGAATACTTAAGCCACCTGATAAATGGTCGTTCCATCTGAATAGGCAATTTTTTTTAACAAACTTCAAAAAATGAGTAGATTCTCAAATTGGTTGTATTTACCTACCATTTTTTTATCAAATTTCAGTTTTAATGAAGGGATCGATAAAAAATTGAGGGAACTCAATGTCCGTGGTTTCTTTTCAAAGACCGAATTCATATATTTTTTTGTAGTTTTTTGATTATTTTTCTTTTTCGGTATGGTATGTTCGTAGACTAATCGTGTTGACCAACTAATTGTCCAACTAATTATCCAACTAGTTGGCCAACAAACAACAAAGGCACTAACGCCTTCGGCTAATGCTAATATCGCTAACGTCGCACAATATTCTTACCCCGCAGACGGCCCGGTATTGATCCACACGACGTTCGGCGAGCTGCTCCGCGCGATCCGCGGCGGGCCGCAGCTGAGCTCCCCGCGGCAGCTGGCGCTGGCCAGGGAGGGCGTGCTCGTCGTGGCGTACGCGAAGGGACACCTCGCCGCGTACACGTTGAACGGACGGAGGTTGCGCCATGAGACGCATAATGATAACTTCCAGGTGAGAGACGGTTTTTAATAGGTGTGTAGAAATTCACGCTCGCTTCTCGTACGCCAGAGAGTGTCAAAAATTAATGAGTTTATCACACAGACACATTTAATTTTGTTACGGGTTACTTAAAGAATTATGAATAAGATAAAAAGACTTGACTGAATTTATGTTAACTTTGTAATTGGAGCTTTTAAACTTTGTCTTGCTTAAAAGTTTAGGAACCGATACTATGTTTTAGGAAAGCGTTACTATGTTTTAGTAATTTTTGGTTTTTTTTACATACTTTATTTTAACATATTTTATTTCAATATAACTAATCGAAAAATGAACAGATGTATCTCGCAAGAGATAGTTGGTTTTAGATTAAATAATAGTTTAACTTTACAAAATGTGTTACGTAACGTATTCCCAGTGCCTGGTGCTGTCCCGCTGCGGCGAGTACCTAGTGTGCGGCGGCGACGCGGGCGTGGTGGAGGTGTGGCGCGCGTTCACGCTGGCGCCGCTGTACGCCTTCCCGCCCGCCGGCGCGCCCGTCACCAGCCTCGCGCTCAGCCACGACCAGAGGTGGGTTGCGAGGGTTGATATGAGATGGCGCTAGTAGTAGGTTGTCACAATCACTGCGTTCCACTAGACGCTCACAACGATCACGCTCACGACTGCGGTTTTTCCTGTTCCACTAGCTTGTGAGCGTTACAATCATACACCCAAGTGAAACGGGCATATGGAGCGTGTTAGCCACAAAGTACTTACACGTTTTAGCCGTTGATGTTGAAATGAAAATAAGTCTGAAACTTGGAAGTTAAGTTACTCTATAATTTTTAAATTTCAATTAAACTTAATTATTTATCAATTTTATTTATGTTAAGAAAAAAGTAATTTAATTTTTTGTATTTTCTTTTAGTGGAGTGTTGAAATAATTAATGTTTAAATGTAATCAAATATCTCTTGTCGAATCATACAAAGTAATTTTCTGTCGCCATCCTTAACGGTTAAAAATTGCGCCAAACTATCACCATCATTTCTACCCAGTGTTGCCAGGTCTAAAAACTGGCGAGAGATCTACCGTAACTTCATCGTATCTGGCAACACTGCATTTCGACCACTTCGACCCACCTATGAGCGAAATTAATGACGTCATCAATGACGTTTTCGCCACGACCATGACGACCGTGGTCGCCAAGTGGAACACAAAATGAGTCGTTTGATCGTTGTGAACGTCTAGTGAAACGCGCCCAGTGTGTAGTGTAGCCTCGCGCTCAGCCATGACCATCAGAGGTAATTTGGGGGGTTTGATAATAGATGGCGGTAGGAGTTTGTGTGAGATCAGTCATTATGGTGTAGCGTTATGTAGTTAGGTTAATGTACAGTGCAGCCTCGCGCTTATCCACGACCAACGAGTATAGTAATTCTGTGGACGCGACTAGAGGTAATAGATGGACAATTTGATAAGAGATAACGCCGGTAGCTTGTGTGACATTACATTAATTTTCATTAACAATTCTTCATTACTTTACACTTACGATAATTTATTTGTATCGCATATTATCAATAACATAATTTCGTTTGTCCAAAAAGTCACTTATTTATAAAAAAATAAAAAGCGGCCAAGTGCGAGTCAGACTCGCCCATGAAGGGTTCCGTAGCAGCAAGTAACATAATACAAAAGTTCTTGTAGTTCGTTGTAACTTCGATCAATGTTTTTTTGCGGTTTACGATTTATGACGTATTAAAAAAAACTACTTACTAGATCTCGTTCAAACCAATTTTCGTTGGAAGTTTGCATGGTAATGTACATCATATATTTTTTTTAGTTTTATCATTCTCTTATTTTAGAAGTTACAGGGGGGGGACCCACATTTTACCACTTTGGAAGTGTCTCTCGCGCAAACTATTCAGTTTAGAAAAAAATGATATTAGAAACCTCAATATCATTTTTGAAGACCTATCCATAGATACCCCACACGTATGGGTTTGATGAAAAAAACATTTTTGAGATTCAGTTCTAAGTATGGGGAACCCCCAAAATTTATTGTTTTCTTTCTATTTTTGTGTGAAAATCTTAATGCGGTTTACAGAATACATCTACTTACCAAGTTTCAATGGTATAGCTCTTATAGTTTCGGAAAAAAGTGGCTGTGACATACGGACGGACAGACAGACAGACAGACAGACAGACAGACAGACAGACAGACATGACGAATCCATAAGGGTTCCGTTTTTTGCCATTCGGCTACGGAACCCTAAAAAACACTGAAAAAACAGTGAAAAAACAGTGAAATGTACACACGGTTTTACATAATTATTTTCCCTTTGTATATCAATACAGGATTTAGAAAGTATCCAGTGTGGACTGACTTATTGTTTGACATAGTTGCGTATATCTCCGTTTGTTCCCCAGATTCCTGTTGGCGGGGCTGGAGAACGGGTCGCTGGTGGTGTTCCACATCGACTTCAACCGCTGGCACCACGAGTACCAGCAGCGGTACTGAGACTGCCGCTTTCTTAGTTTTTACTAAGAAATAAATCGTTGAACTGTTACTAACCACGCGACGGATGGAAGTGAAGTTCGCGCGCTCGGTGGACTAAGTGTCATATTTCTATCCCTCTCTCGCGTACAGGGATGTAGTGTCGTCTCTCTCGTCGAGTTTGATTTGACGAATCCATAATTAGACGAACTTGTTTGACAATTCAATTGTATAACTAATTGTGATTATGCATTGCTGTTCCTATCGATATTTCAAAAAGTTACACATGGTTTGTGTGACTTTTAAATCAACGCAAGTGTAAATTTACAGACGATATTGAAATATCGATATATTCATCACTATTAAATTTTGTCAATACATGGCAACAATTTTCAACAAAAGTCGATTAATTATGGATTCCATTAATAAATGAATTTATGAATAGACGAGTTGAGGCGCTCGCGGTCGCTTTTGAAGCTATAGTGAAGTAAACTTGACTGGTTGCACTGTTCTTTGCTGTTTTATAAGCAGTGTAACTTTCAATATTAAAAGTTTCGTAAATTATTATAAATGTGTATTTCAGTATTTATCTTACCTATTTGCTTTAAAATTTTTGATGATAATAAATGTGTTGTGTAATATACGTTGTTATCTGTATTAGACATTCCATGTAGGTATAAATAAATTATTAAAGCATTTTAATGAAATTTATGTTTCCCTAATGATTATTTCATAGCAGTAAAGGCAGTGTACGAGTCGAGTAACTCTAGATAAATTAACGGAATATGAGATGCTAACATAACTACCTATATTTCAATGAAGTATTTAGTTTTAAGTGTAACATTTTAAATTTTGACATTCCATTTTATTTACTTTTAATTTGTTTTGTTGTAATAATTTCACGTTTATGTTGATTATTATTAGTGCCATAGGAAACATTGACTGGAATTAATTTACGATGTATTAAAATTCTATATGTTATGTCCTTATCGGATCTCGCAGCTGACGTCCATTTTTTGTATTAATATGAATTTATATTATGTACTTAATATATTTAAATTTACAATAATTAATTATTAATATGTGCAATACTTTATTATTTATTAACGTAACAATAATTTCCAATTATTTTATTTTATGCTCATTTACTTTTTAAAATCTTTTATGCCTGATAAAATCAAAGACATGTATTAGAAAATTATTTGAATTATGCACATTTTATGTTGTATAAGTTTTCGGATTTTTATTAGTTTGACATAAATATTAAATATAGCTATGATATTTTGTACATTGTCTGTGCGTACTGCCACATAGTGCACGACACATAGCACAGTGTATTGATAGCATTCATTCTAATCTCCTGAAATTCCAATTTAAATCTTATCGTGGCCTTTATTTCTTTTTTTTCATTTGGTGGCGGGAAAGTACTTAAACTGTATTATTAGTTGTTATATTTGTTCTTTTGGTTTTTATTAAATGGTCACATTGACTTTATTTTGAATTTTATTTATTATCCTTATTTCTCTTCTTTTATTTTATAAGCTTTAATAATATAGTCTAGTGATAATATTAAAATTAATTGTATGAATAGTAAAAATAGATCATAAGAATAGAGAGCAATTGCTGTAAAATGAAATATGAAGAATGATGAATCTTATGACTGAATCGCTCACTCATTCAAATGCAGTTCCAGGTCGGACGACTCCAATATTTTGGTCTGTGGTCAGCTTGGAGATGGATAACAGGAGCCGCAGGAAATCTCCAGTTAGTTACATTTAAAAACGCTAGATGGCAGCAATGTACTTATTACGATTTGTCTAGTTCACTCATTGTTCGGCTTATAAATTACTACTTAAGGATACTATTTCTAATGGAAGAATTACTTATAAATATATGTAAAAATGCGAAAGTGCCAATGTAGCCATTTTCGCCGTTAACGATGTCAATAATAATATATGCGTAGTCGTCTAGGATATAAATGTATGTGTAACAACTACGTTTAGGTCGTGTCACTCCAGCGGCGAACTAAACAAACAATCGCTTGCTCCAATGGGGAAACCGGCGCTAAGCTAGATAGATGGCGCCACTGTATGTGCGATAATTCGTTACATAACATTATAATTATGAAATCTTTAGGTTTGAAGTGTTCTGGACACAGTGTAAAATGCTTCGTAGCATGGCATCTAAATAAATTGTATGAAAAAACTAATCATAGCACATACTAAATGAAAATATGCTATGTCACACAATCATATAGCGCCATCTTGTAGCAAAGCTAAGCAGTCGCCTTCCGCACTGTTATTCCCCATAACTTACAATCCAAGCAGTGTGCAATACGCTTAAGCCATTTAAAACATTGGAGGTGCCACAACAGACATTATCGAATGACGCCTACATAGTACATAGTGGTAGCGCTATCGTTGTATGTATTGTAAAATCGATGGAATATTATATATTTTTGCATCACGACACCCGCACGCTCCCCCCGTTCTGTGATTTAGGCTTTAATGTGCAACTCTTAGTCGTAAAACATTTTTCGTCTTTCCTACTCTCTGTGCCAAAATTGTAAAATACCAAATGACGAGAGAAAACAGTTATTGTGAACATAATCGATTCTACTTATATCGCTTGTAGTATTCTATTACCATAGCAGCGCTCGCATAGTCTAGAATAACGTTGGATTCTTTAGATACTTCTAGAAACTCGTAGTCTTTCCTTCTAGCGTCTTCTAGAAATTTGTACAAATAACTCTTGGAACCCTTATGTCTCACGTCCCTCTGTAGTTTCTATTCTAAGAAGCCCCATGTGTGCTTAACTCTAATCATAATTCCTAGTGTATCCCTAGACTATTATTCTATTAGGTACTTTGATTTGCGTAATCTATCCTAGTTCTAATCTATCTGCCTTTAGTCTTCTATCCCCTCCTGCTTCGACGAAATAGTTACAAAACTTCCTCTCATGGTACAATAACTGTTTTTTTTAATATCTGCTTGAAAGGCTTTTGTAGCCGTGTTTACAGATAATGTTACCAGTTCAATTCTAAAGTCTCCAAATCATTTTGCTTCTGATTCACTGCACTTAAGCTGTTCTAGATCGGATAACCACCGCAGCACGCTGAATTAAAAATACACACGCTACACGCAATTCTGTCCATTAAATGTAAGTTAACTATAGGTCGCGTTAGAACTATACTAGTTAGTGATAACTACTTAAATTAGCTAAAAATAATATTCACTTGTATAATAATATAGTCACTCTTTGTCCACCTAAATTGTAAGCACGTTTGTGTTGTATTTACAATTATTACAAAGCCAAAGGAGCAAGTAACCGATTCAATATTGTTTTCTGCATCTCATATAGTCACATAGCCTGTCAGTTAGGTAATGTTGCTTTCTACGCATTGGCTTGATAGTTTAACAAGTTTTAGTGTTTAGTCAAATCCACTCGAACAATTTTGTATAACTGCCTTCGCCGTGCAACAGATGGATGTGTAGACTAGATTATACTTAATCAATATTACTGAAATGTTGTTGAGCGTACGGTTATACTTAGTTATAAAATATAGACTATTTAGTGAATTGTAGTAATGTAGTTGCCGTAGTCACATGGATAAGTTCCCGCTGATATTGATATTTTTTTTGACTGTGACAACCCTAAAAAGACGTGCATAATTTAATTTATTGTCAATAGATCTTTCTATCCATTTTCCTCATTACTGTCGTTTTTTCATATAGCAACAATTTACAAATACTTGATACCGTTACAAATCAATATTCAAATTGATTGTGTTTAAATTATTTATGTAGTGTCGAGCCTTTGTTGTTAAGTTTGAAATGTTTAGTCTGTAAAAAGACCTAGTTTTAGAGTACCCACCTATTGTACTTATGATTTTCTGGTGCGACATCTGAATCAGATATACATGGTACAGGTACAGATGATCTGATACACATTAGACGTACCTACTTGTTAGGTGCAATTAGTTATTTTCAATATTGTTAACGATTTAGTAAATTTTTCACATTTTTTCAATTTATATAATTCCTCATGCACAAGCTTTTTTATGAACATGCACTTATATAGGATTTTATAAATGTGTGTATTTTTTACATAATTGACTAAACTTTCTTGCTGTTTTGTAATGGTTACTTTATAATAATAGACATTGAGATAGCAAATCAAATATTGTGGAAGGATAATATTTAAATTTCCTATGGCAATTTCCTATGGCAGAGTATTTTATTCGACAATACTTACAGGAACACAACAATTATCAGATCG
Organism: Thymelicus acteon; assembly: GCA_951805285.1. NCBI lineage: Eukaryota > Metazoa > Arthropoda > Insecta > Lepidoptera > Hesperiidae > Thymelicus > Thymelicus acteon. The sequence continues at coordinate 13,862,877 of OX638234.1, forward strand.
TCAGATCATATAAATAAAGTAACTATTTACAAAACACGAATCTCATTCATTTCTATCACATTTAAATTTTTAATGATTTTCACTTACCTATGGACAACTGATGTCGACAATTATTGTTAACGCTAAGTATAATATGGTGCGTTTGTTTGTAATGAAGAATCTTAAATAATAAATAAATTGCATTTAATAAATATTGAGTGTATTATTTCCAAATACCTTTCAAAATCATTTTGTAGTAGGAATGGGTTATGACATGACGCGGGGTTCCTCCTTAACTTTTCCTCTTCCTGGTCGCTGAGCTCTATCTCCTAGTCTAATCTAAAATTTCCCGCGAAATGTCTTCAGATTACTTTTTTCAATCGGAGCGTGTAAACTGGTAACAAAAAAATCAGAAAACCAGAAATAAAATAACTATAGCATTAATTAATGTAAACCCCATTTTAATTAAAGATTATTATACTCCAGTGCTCTACTGCCACAAGTGACTGCTACTTTTAAAAGAGCGATATTACGATGCTAGAAAAATACCGGTATCTGTATTGCTTGCTGAAAATAGTAGAATCCAAGGCAAGGAAACTTTAAAGAATTGACATGATAAAAAGTTAAACTACTGTCATAGTTTTAGTGCTTGTCTATGGTTATTGTACTCTTTGCTTGACTTGACATGACAATTAGTTTGACATTGACGTTTCTTATACAATTTCCGGCCTTTCAAGTTTCTCGCCCCTCTTTGCAATCATGGCGGTGAACAACATTTCCAAAAAGCGAAAAGTATGCTATATTTTGTTATGAAATTAATAAAATACGCTCTTTGTATAACTGTAGTGTTCCCTCCTAAAAGGTTTAAATGGCGAAATATTCGATATCGAATGTGTAAATGGTGATGATAGTCGATTTATTCGCGAGTGGTGTTTTATGAAATTTAGTTTATCTTCGGTTTTACACAATATCTACGTTTCTGTAGAATCCTAGCATTCTATAACGCGCTATCTCTTACTTCAAGAGATCGAAAATTACAATTATAGTGTAAACGTCATGACCAAAACATAACCTATACGTATATTTGCAGTTCGTCGGAGACGGAGTGTTCAAAGCTGAACTCAATGAGTTTCTCACGAGAGAACTGGCTGAAGATGGGTATTCCGGTGTGGAAGTACGCGTGACCCCGACGAAGTCAGAAATTATCATTATGGCCACTAGAACCCAAAGTGTACTCGGTGAAAAGGGACGCAGGATCAGAGAGTTAACGTCAGTGGTACAGAAGCGATTCAACATCCCTGAGCAGTCCGTGGAGTTGTACGCCGAGAAGGTGGCTACCAGAGGTCTCTGCGCCATTGCTCAGGCTGAATCTTTGAGATACAAACTCATTGGAGGTTAGTGTTGTTACTAAAGTAACAAAATGTTCTCTTTTATTACGATAATCTTTTATTATAGCAATTACTTTCTCCCAAAGTTTGTGAAACTATTGATTTTGTATAATTTAGTTAACATTATCTGTGTCTGTATCTTTCATGTATCATATTGTTCCATGTGTACTAGATTCTTTATCTTATACCATAATTCCATAGCTTATCAGTTTAATGACTTCCAAATATATTTCTACTTGAGCTCTTTGCTTAGAATGAATAAAACCAGCAGTTTAATACTAATAATCAGTGGCTCAAATTTCAGTCCTTATAATTGTGCAAAATCATAATGAACAAGTATTACTGTAATATTGGGTTTAAGAGCTTGTTAATGAAAAGTGTCATTATGTCATTTGTAGCATGTCACCTGAATCTGCACTTTGTCATGCTTTTCCATGTGTAAAGTAACACTTTTCTTTTCTTGGGCAAATACGCATGGCCTAGTTTCTCTATTAATGCTTGGGGTATTCTCTACGCCATGCAATGATAGACCACTGTGCACACCATATCATAAAAGATGGTCAGCTAATAGCACCTGGTTGCTTTTCATCCGCATCATTCAACACAACACAACACAACTAGACCATTGTCTAAGGACCGCATTACATCAGCCAACACCCTTTATGGATTTAAGTTAGTAAGCTTATACATAATCATTCTGTAAGGGTCTCGGAACTTGGCAGAGTTTAATTATAAATGCTTTATGAGAAACATCTAATAATTTGTGATAAATGTCATTTCAGGCCTGGCTGTCCGTCGGGCGTGCTACGGTGTGCTCCGATTCATCATGGAGTCCGGTGCGCGTGGCTGTGAGGTGGTTGTCTCGGGCAAGCTCCGTGGTCAACGTGCCAAGTCCATGAAGTTCGTTGACGGACTCATGATCCACTCCGGTGACCCATGCAATGACTATGTTAACACCGCCACACGACATGTACTGCTCAGACAAGGAGTGCTTGGTATCAAGGTAAGGATGACATGTTTTCAGCCAATCTTATTATCATTAACCTAATATTTTTTTTGGTCATTATTCAAACATTTTGTGCATTTCTACATTACTCTCACTCACAGGGTTAAGAGCTGTCTTAGAACAGAATTGCCTAATCACCTGAATTGAAGGAGTGAGTGTAAAAAGGGTTTAAGTAACAAAAACAATAATTCGAGATAAATGCGTTTGAAAGTCAAGACTTCATTTTCATTACATTCTTAGTATTTAACTTCAAATCTGTTTTTTTATGATTCCAAAATATATAAGGTACCTTCGAATTCTCATAAATAAAGTATTTTTTAATTATTACTCTGTAATAAGCAAATATTGTCAGTTTTGCAATTAAATAAATATAAATAAATAAACCCAATAAAAATGCGCCACATCCGTGCGTTTTTCACGAAACAAGGATTTAAATAACATTATTATATTGAATTTTCCACTATAAAACCTATGCCATAACATTATGAATCGAAAGACGAATTCAACGATACCAATAACTCTATTTCAGTAATTTCATCAGTTGAACCCTTTTTACACTTACCCCTTCAATTATGAGCCACAAATGGTTCAACATTATTTGTATAAGATATAATTTGATACCATATTCTAAAATGTAATAATCACGTAAAATTATTTTCTAGCATGAACTTATAAAGTAAAAAAAAATGTCTAAATATTTATGTATACAGAAGCCTCACATTGTATTTTATTTTGACTAGAAAAGTGCCACAGAATCAGGGATTGTATGCTTTTCAATAGCTTATGATCTAATTTCTAGTGGAAGAGAAATAAACTTGTTTATTGGAGGGTTTACCACATGTAAGCTCTTGTACGGTGCAAGTTTTACATTTATACTTCAAATGTTATTATTAGATGGTAGAACAATAGCCAAGTTTCAATTGGAAGGCCTAGGTTCAAATTGTACTTCAAATTGTTTTTTCAGCAATATCTTTATGATGTATCTATTTTATTAGATCACAAAACTTAAGGCCAAGTCTTGATTGTGTTATACCTATTTGATAAAAGTTTTATGTGAGAAATGTTATTAACAAGACCAAAGCCTTAACTACATTATCCATTCCAACCATAGCCAGCAGATTGTGTATGGAGCCAACAATATACATAATATGGAATGGTACTTACTACCTACAATAATAATAATAAAATAAATGCTTACACACAATGTGGGAGTTTTCACAAACTTAGGCCTGTAATATCAATAGCAGTTTTTAGAATTTAGTTTAATCTGCTATTCATATTACGGGCCTTAGTTAGTGTACAGTACGGCCGCCGTATCTTGGCGCGTCTGAACGTAGGCTTTGCGAACTTCAGCGCATGTAAGACAGAGATGGCAACACGAACATGCTAACGTATGACTGAGACACAATACACCGCGTATCGAGTATTGGCGAATTATGTTACTGCGCAGCCTTCTGCGCGAAGTTCAGACGCGCCAAGATACAGCGGCCGAAGTATACTCACTAAGAATTTAATGCCATTTAGGCAACAATAAGCAGGATTGTTCCCAAGCATCAACCTATTTATTTGAAAAACTGTTCTGAGTGCCAATTAACTCCATTATAAGACATATCTAACCCAGAATTGGTTTGTCCACCAGGTGAAGATCATGTTACCGTGGGACCAGCAAGGCAAGAACGGCCCGAAGAAGCCTCAGCCCGACCACATCCTGGTGACGGAGCCCAAGGACGAGCCGGTGCCCAGCGAGCCCACCAGCGACGTGCGCTCGCTGCAGCCCGCGCCGCTCGCGCAGCCCGTCGCCGCGATAGCATAGGCTTAATAATAAACCTTTGACAACATTAGCGGGTTTTATTGTACGACCAGCTGCTACCCATCATATATAAGGCTACGTCCGCACAGACAGGCGGCTTGTTTAGCGCCTAGAGCCTAGCGAGTAGCATAATAAAACGAACGTTCTAGCGTGTTCGCGACTGGCCGCACTGCGCGCTTGGTGCCTAGCTAGTCGCTTAGCTTGTATTGAAGTAAATAAAGTATAAACGTGTTGGTTTTTTGTCACTAGGCGCGAGGCATTTTGGAAGAAAAGAATTGGATGAAATATTCATTGCATCAGTTTTTAAAAGAGAACCTTTGTGGAATCCAGCTAGTGAACTCCATAACTCCCCATGACTTGACCGTGACTTATTTATGTCATGAATCCAACATGATGGATATGGCCGAGAAATTCTAAAGACTGTTTTCTGTAAAAAAACAGTTTTAGCTGTTTTTGAAAGCAACATTTCGTCAACGTGCCGACAAGCAAAATGACCTAAGGCACCTAGCGACCCACCTCTCAGTGCGGCCATCGTGTATCCTAGCAAGTAGCCAGAATGCAAACCACTAGGCTCTAGGCGCTAAGCAAGCCGCCTGTCTGTGCGGACGTAGCCTGAACTGTTACACCAGTTTTATCCCTAGGGGGTGGTGATGTACTTTTACTTATAAGTATTTATTTTAAACAGTGTAAATATTATGTTTTTACTCACCTACTGTACACTATTTATGACACCTGTCTACAATGTTTCATACTTCTAGGTCCTCTGGTGTAGGCTGCGCATTCAGACTGTTTGTCAGTAACAGTTAAGGGCCCTCGCCGACGACGACTTTTTGTAGCGATGCTGTCGCGCGTTTCATGAACGCGCAACAGCATCGCTACTAACGCTTGTTAGTCGCATTTGCAACGCGCTACAGAAGCGATGCCAACGCGCTACAACATCGCGACTGTATCGATTCAACGCGCGACCGTGTCGGACGACATCGGTATCTTGCAACTGTAGCGATCGCAGTTACCATGGTGCCGTTACTGAATCGCGTTTGCATCGCGACAGAAGCGCGTTTGTATCGCGACTGAATCTGGGCCCGTGGGCGAGGGCACACAGCTAGCGACCGCGTCGCGACTGTATCGCTGCGGACGCGCGACAGCATCGCTACTGCATCGCACAGTGTTTTTTTTGCCCCAAAAAAGTGACATTCATTTTTAACTGCAGATTTCTACTCAATAGTTCATTACAAATGCTAGAGTAGAACTCCCACGTGTCAATTATGTATACTTTTTTTTAAAAAAATGTTTAAAGTTTTCAAGGGTCCAAAGGTCAAAATACTAAAAATAATTCATAAAAAAATAATTTAACATAATAGAGTTTCGCTTGTATTGCAGGTTTATGAAGCAATTCTAGATGCATACTTTCCCGTTTTTATTTTATCAATAACGAGTAACCGCCCTCGCTTTGCTTCGGTTTTCTTATTTTTTTACACCTTGGGTTACATTATTGGAGTTTTATTAAGGATCCCTAATTTTTTTGAAAATATAATATAGCCTATGTTACTCGGGGATAGTGTAGCTTCCCAACAGTGAAGGAATTTTTGAAATCGGTTCAGTAGTTTCGGAGCCTATTCAATGCAAACAAAAAATCAAATCTTTCCTCTTTATATATTAGTATAGATGATAATAGAAGCCACAATAAAAAATGTTTTATCGAAATCAGTATTTATTTTTTTATAATTTTTCTATCTCGAAGTAGAACCTCTCTCTGGTACAAATATATTCCTTATACTAAGGTTTATCACCCACAAAAAAATGACTTTCAACTTGGGCCTAGGTTTCGAGAAAACGATTTTAATGTACTGAGGTCAAAAATCCAAATTTAGGGTTGTCACAAAAAGGTCGAATCCGATTCACCTTTCAAAGCGACGGTAATTTCACATTTAAACGTAACATAATCCTGATGTTGGATGGATTGAATATATATTTTCAAGACAAGCTTTTTAACCGACTTCAAAAGGAGGTTATCAATTCAATACGTAATTCTTTTTAAAAACCAAAAACCATAAAAAAAACATTATTGATCCAAATCTTGAATAATCTATCAATATATTCCTTAAAGGGGATCCAACATTTTTTTATAGAACCTGGCATACCTACAAGTCCGCCATTTTGAAAAACCTCAATTCGGCGACCAGTGATGAAACGTGCGTCAATCGATAGAATAAATGATTACGATCAAAAAGTATTCAGTGATAAGATGTCGTAAGTGATATGCTTTCTGAGATATTTGAGTTCAAAACCGTACAAAAATAAAGCAAAAAAACTTCGTTTCGGCGGACATTGATAAAACTACGTCAATCGATAGGCAAAATGATTACGATTAAAAAGTATTCAGTGATAAAATGTTGTAAGTGACATACTTTCTGAGATATTTGAGTTCAAAACCGTAGAAATATAAAGTAAAAAACTTCGTTTCGGCGGACATTGATAAAACATATGTCAATCGATAGGCAAAATGATTACGATTAAAAAGTATTCAGTGATAAAATGTTGTAAGTGATATACTTTCTGAGATATTTGAGTTCAAAACCGTAGAAACTGATTGCAACCAGTATAATATACATATGTAGACAGTAGTCATTGTGTTTAACAATTTCACCTAATAATGATTTAATATTAATCGTTAGTATTGTTTGAGATAAAAAAGCAGCTTACTTTAGATAATAAAAACTTAAGGTCAAAAAAGTGACAACCCTAATTTAAACTTTTAAAAATCGTTTTCTCGAAACCTAGGCCCAAGTTGAAATTAATTTTTTTGTGGGTGATAAACCTTAGCATAAGGAATGTATTTGTACCAGACAGAGGTTCTACTTCGAGATAGAAAAATTATAAAAAAATAAATACTGATTTCGATAAAACATTTTTTATTATGGCTTCTATTATCATTATTGATAAAATAAAAACGGGAAAGTATGCATCTAGAATTGCTTCATAAACCTGCAATACAAGCGAATCTCTATTATGTTTAGTTTTTTTTTTACGAATTATTTTTAGTATTTTGATCGCTTGACCTTTGAAAACTTTAAACATTTAAAAAAAAAAAGTATACATAATTGACACGTGGGAATTCTACTCTAGCATTTGTAATGAACTATTGAGTAGAAATCTGCAGTTAAAAATGAATGTCACTTTTTTGGGGCAAAAAAAACACTGTGCATCGCTACAAAAAGTCGTCGTCGGCGAGGGCCCTAACATTTAAGTAAAGTGTATTTTATAATATAAAAATTAATAAAATTGAAAAACTACTTAATTTACTCACCACACCTTTGAAAGAGTTATGGCGTGAAAAAAACCCAAGGTGTGGGAGATGGGGAACTTAGAACAAAAATAAACAAAGAGTTCTTATATTTTATTTAAAAATCTTGACTACATACATTCATCCCAAACCAAGTGCAATATTATGACTAAATACAAAAAGTTTTTAACTGCAATTATTGACTCGTATAAAAGTGTATAATGTACCTACAAATTCACATAATGATTTTATACGATTCGTCCAGAATATAGTTTATACAAATGGAATGACATTAAAACTCGGCAGTATTACAGCTTACAATAAAACTTATATTGTTTTAATATTGTGTTATTCATATTATTATTGTTGTAAATGTTAAACCGGTCGGAGTTCGTAAGTTCAGCGTGATAAAATTAATCAACATTCAACAGTAATTAACTTCTTACCATTTAACCTACGTTTCCCTAATCACTAACATAAATTGGACCAAAAATTGTTCGTACATCCTTAAATAAAACGTAACTTAAAATAATACCATAATTATATCCCGTCATACAATACTATAACAACATTATCGTTAAAACAAGACGAGAGTTAGAAATGCAGGATCGGTAGACATTTAGAAATGCAGGATCGGTAAACATTTAGAAATACTTGAGTCATGAAATGGTTTTACCATAGGGGACTAATGTGGGTAGTTACGGAAAGATGGTACATATCATTGAAGTATTATTACTAGCATATAGAACAGACACCGCGAACACAATGTATGTTCCAATGAATGGCGCCGCGCGGCTTCAATGTCCAATGGATTCCTTCGATTTTGAAAGGAGAACGCGGCCTCAATTTTGAAAATAGAACCTCCCGGCGGGGACACATTTTGTTTGAGATGTCTTCTCTATGTATTTACCTCAATGGTACATGTAACTATTTTTACTATTACGTTACGCTGTACTCAGAGATTCTTATATTAGTTTTAAATAAATATTGAGCAAGACAGCCAGCACCTGAAAGATACCCTCGGTCTTCTATATTCATTGCACTCAAACAACTTTATTGCACCATAAACGTAAGTTAAAGAATCGCGACAAGTCCAGCGTAGCAATTGATATGTGGCGGAAGTGTAAAGAAGGCATATAGAGCGCGCTGTAAACGAAAGTGAAGCCACCAAAGCAAATACAAACTTAACATTATTTACGATTTAGAAAATTTAATTAGGCGTATAATTTAATACGCTTGAGAACTATAATTACCTACTAATTATAGTTCTAAATCGTAAATAATGTTTGTATTTGCTTTGGTGGCTTCACTTTCGTGTGCTGCGCGCTCTATCTGCCTTTTGTTTTGTAATCTGAGGTGTGAAGTAAGAGAGAATCGTATCATATAATTATTATCATGTGTTGGCGGGAGCCCCACGGTCGAGTTCAGACTTAAAGTAGCAGTTAAGTTGCGAATGGACGTAGTTATGTAGTTGATGGTTCCAGTCTCGCCACACCAGCTCCTCTTCATTTACCTGGAATTTTAATGAAATTCGTTTTGAAAGAATCATTATTTAACTGAAGATGGGCTGAAGAATTAAATAAGGTTCATCCGCCACTGGAAGTGCTCTTTAAATTGTTGTATGGGAAAAGTGTAAATTGGACTTTATCAATGGACCGAATGCGCATAATGCATTTTTTTGATGGTCTCAAACCATCTTCGGCAACAATTGCCTTTCAAATGAAACCATTTTGAAGCATATCGGTTGGATGATTTCAGAGTCTATAAAGGACATTGGTACGCGTATTTCCATTTACGTGTTCAAGGAGGCAGTACTACCTCGAAACGTGCACGGGTTTGCTACGCAAAGGGGGGCTTGGAGGGCGAAGCCCCCTACAGTGAAAAAAGCTACAGAAATCCAAAATGGAATGAGTTAGGTTAGGTTCGTATATTTTTTACGCGGAAATAGAGACCCCGCGAAGCAGGGTTTCGTCGACATTTATGACAAGAGTAGTTTTGTTGCATAATCGAATTGAAATTGAATATTTAGTTGCAAACTTTTAAATTAAACATGTTAATTTTATATATCGATGTAAGCTTTGTAAAATATTTTTAAGAGGAATTAAAGCGTTATACCTAGTCTAACCATAAATACTGTTACAAACACTTCACTAAATATATTTTTTTGGAATTAAGATATCTATAAATTAATTATATAAAAACAAAGGTAGTTAAATGTTAATTAAAGTTTTGTTTAGGTTATTCAAAATACCCTCCCTGGTTTTGAATGTAGGGCCTCAACCTCTTAGGCCAGTCGTCAATCGTAGCATGTACAAGGTTCGTATCTATATCAGCCATTGCTTTAATCATGGATGCTTTCCGAAACTTCAAATTTTGGTGAGATTTAGCGCAAGCTTTCTGTCTCCATTGTTGCCATATTTTGTTTCCAACGGATGTAAGTCTGTGCTTTAAGAGGGCCCCTCGTTGTGCCCTATAAAGTAAATTTTATGACCAATCAGCCAGTTTTGTGTCCTGCTTTCTGATGATCTGGCGCTGAATCTTATTGGAATACTTATTGTGGATTTTGGATAATTTTTTGAAGAAGATATTCCACAATATTTGCAAGGACAGTATTTTGATACTCAAAAATACTGGGCTTCACTTCTTTTTCACAGAGAAATATCACAGATGAGCCCGAATATGAGACTCCAAGTCAAACCATGATTGACGCAGGATAATGCCCACGCTAGATTATTGGCATACACCTGGTTGCTTCTTTGTTCACGTGGGCATAATATTTTATCACTTTGTTTTTTGTAACTTTCTTCAATGCCAAAAATTTTTTTGTTTAAAATATGAATTTGGCGGTTTTTTTTCTCGCGTACCTTCTTAACAAAGCTAGTCATCTCTCGAGCCTTAATTTTTTTGGAGGTTCATTACGGAAATTCCCTGTGTGTCGTCGATAAGCTCTGGGTACAAGGTCTTCATTTAACATTCATTTGATGGTAGTTTTTCTTAACCCTACCTGAAGAGCTAAAATTTTTTGCTTCCGGACGGGAATTCGTTTAATTTGCGCCTGTACCTCTTTGGTGATCGTTGGCGTTCTAACCGTACAAGGTTGGGCGCTTCTTCTACGGTTTTCGAAGCTCGAAACTTCAGGGAATCATTTGATAGTACGATAAAAAAAAATCCATGAGTTACTTATTTTTCAAATTTTCAGCAATTTAAAAACCTCAAGCTGCATAGCTGTAGCGGAGCAACTTAATAACCCGTATGTGTCTGATTTTAACGTCCACTCATTTTTTATTAAATGACACAATATCAATTATTTCTTTATTTTAAGATAGTGCAAAATGTCCTCATTCGTAATCAATCGCAACATTTCTCGCTAGTATTTGGTACTTAAATTAAACAAGGCTGTAACAGTATATCTGGCAAGACTATGTATATAATACTAGCTAACCGGGCAAACGTTGTTCTGCCAAAAATTTTTAGGGGTAGGGGGATGAACAATAGATGTTGTCCGACTCAACCCTAGCCGATATGCACGCTAAGATTCACGAAAATCGGTCGAGCCGTTTCGAAGGAGTTCAACTTTTAACACCGTGACACGAGAATTTTATATATTAAATGTAAGCTTTGCAAAACAACAAATTAAGAGGAAATAAAGCGTTATTATTATTATACTCGTATTACTCACTGCTGCACCTCCATCGGCGGCGCCATGCGGCAGACGAGCGCGACGGCCGCCAGGATGGCGCGCCGCACCACGGCCGGCGTGCGCGGCTGCTGCGCCGTGCGCTCGGCCAGCGCGCGCAGCTCGCGGCACGTGTTGCGCGTGTACGGGTTGCGGCGCGACGCGTACCGCCACGTGATGAAGTAGTAGTACACGAACGGAGTCAGCAGGCCGCAGTAGCCGCTGGAATCGAATGGTTTCTTATGTTAACAATCAAATAAAAGCAACTGGAATAAATTTAACAATTAACTGCTATCAAAAAAGCTATCATGATATATATATATTTTTTAATTCTAACGGTGAGCTCTATAATTTGATATCCATATTGCATTATCGATTTATTTTTCACTTTTATTTCTTGAATCTTCAAACAATGGCATCTCACAGCCACCATATTTGTTTTTTTTTATTTCACTTATTTAAGAACACTTGAGTTGCCACGACGAATCTAACTATATCATAAATACATAAAACCATTCAGCGGTTTGGAAGATATGAAGTAATAAAGAATATTACACGCATATATACATATATACAAGATACGCGCGAAAATCATAACCCTTCTGGCAGTCGGGTAATTAAGCAGGTGTGGCTTAAGCGTGCTAAAAGGGGCGTGAACTTGATACTGCCATAATGGAAACATAGTTAAGCGATAACTTGGATGACCGTTTCTTCGACATATCAAAGGTCACAATATTAACTGCCGACTGCTGGCAAATGTTTCTTGGGTTGGCTATAGATCTAAGGTACCTGAATTTGATATTGGTGTGAGTTGAGAGATGTAGCTAGGGTTTAGTGTGAACGTTTAAAACTATTTTTAGGTTCCGGAGATTCGTTTTGAATTAATTACGACAAAAATAAGTTTAACAAAAATTGCGTATTATGAAAGACAATTCTTGTCAATTTGGTCTACAGTTAGAGGGTACTTCGTCAAAAACGAGTGAAATGGAAGGTAGCACAAAACTTATTGCACTGTCAATGTTGTGTTCAGTTATTCCGTTAATCTTCGTATTACGTGAATGTGCTTTCTTGTTTCTTTTGGATTTTCGACGATCTCTGCTGTGTTATTGGACTGATTTGATTACTTCTCATACGTTACTTAGCTTAGCTCTACTCCACGCAGTCTTGTTTGGCCTACCCCTAGAGTGTTTTTTAGAAGCCGGAGGCGTGGAGGGAGAGTAGTCCCCGCCCGCTGTAACAAAGCACAGGCGAGCCGGAGCGGCTGAGGCTGGTCGCTTATGTTTGTTTTGGATTTTTAAAAATTTCCAGATGTAAGTCGAAATGGTTACAAAACCGACTTAGTCAACCCCGACCCCACGTGGTACTAGTCTGCCCTACCCCTAGAGTGAATGTAAACCCCGGAGGCGCGGAGGGAGAGCAGCCCCCGCCCGCTGTAACAAACTGCAGGCACCATGTGAGCCGAAGCGGCTGAGGCTGGTCGCCGAAGGCGACCAAAAAGCCGAAGCTGCGTAGGCGAGCATGGAGTGCCTGCAGTTTGTTACGCAAGGGCGGAGGGGCTGCACTTCCCGCAGCGCCGGAGACGTTTGGAAGCCTGTTTGTGTATCAAAAACCCCTAAATTCTCCCTAAAAGTGCATATAATGTAATTTTGTAATTATAGTGATTTGTGTCATTATTTTTCCAAAATAATAGAAGAAGTGGTGTAGTGTCTCCCCATACGGAGGTATATTGGAGGAGGATACTTCTTCCTCCACAACCTGACAGTAATTTACACTAGTTTATGATAAATATTAAGCAGTTTTCACAGATTTATCCTCAAAATAAAAATAAAAAAAACTCAAAAACTATGTGTTTCCTCACGTATTACCTTTAAGGGGGGGGTCCTTACCCCAACCCCTCCCTTCCCCCCAACTCCACCCCCTTTCCACTGATACTAAAGAAATACCCAAGGTTTTTCCTATGTATTATGATTTTACAAAAAAAATCATAACTCGAAAACTATACCTTTCCGGTACATAAAAATTGTTGTGGGGGGCTCCCCTTTACCCTCCCCTCCCATCCCCCCCACTCCCCACCCCGAACGCAGGTACCTTAGATCTATAGTTTTACCTGTTTCTTCTTAATTGTAGACCCTACCCTGTTTTTCTTTTTGTGGTTCATTGTTTAATCAGCGGTGTTTATCCTTTCGATTTTAATATACATAGCTTTCCGGTTTCACTATAGTTGTATTTCAAGGAATGGATTATAGAAAATAGTTATGCTTAGTTGTGTGTAGTTGTACATAGTTGTGCCAATGGGAGCACGTAGTTTTGCCATACAACTAGTTGTGCATAGTTGGTCCATCAGGAATGGGCAGTATGAACAGCCAGTGAACACAGTGGTGACTCAGTGACTCACGTGAGCGCCATGACGACGACGAGCGGGAACAGCGCGATCTCGGCGAGCGCGGCCACGCGCAGGATGTTCCGCGACTGGAACTCCACCAGCGAGATCAGCAGCCGCGCCACCCACATCGAGTTCTGGCCCAGCGTCTGGAATCATGTGTTACTATGTTTGTGTGGCGTTGGTTGAAACAGATCCTGCTCGAAGGACCATCATTTTATTTCATAAAAAAGCTCCAGGGTATTTGATGAAAATAACTACTATGTAATGTATATGTAAAGTCACATTATTAAGTTAGTATTAGTCTAATTTGCAACAATCCGCGGTTAACATGTATGATGGTATATATGTAGTTTAAAACATGCGTGGCACCTCCCTCCCTCCCACAACGGAAACATGCACTACAATAATTAAAAGTATATACCAATTAACATACATACCAGCACCAACACGTGTTTCGCCCCGAAACGGAGCATCATCAGATAAATGTATAGTACGTATGTATGGTCAGTAATTGGTATCAGACAGCTCGCAGATTAACTGAATTGAATCGAATAAAGTAACCACCGGTATCGGTTCACAACTATTTATTTATTATTTCAAAATACTTACGTCAAGAATGGTGAGTGAGTAGGATGCGGCGTGGAGCAGAGCGAACAGGAAAATCGGCGTTAAAATTACTGCGCTAGAGTCAAGGATTGTACAGGTAACATGTATTACATAAGAGCTAAGCATAACATATTTTTATTGCACTTTCCACACAAGATATAAAAATATCAAGGTACATAATAGGTACATCCATCCATCAGCCCTTGGATGTCCACAGCTGGACATAGACCTCCCCTAACTTGCGCCACTCTGACCGGTCCTAAGCCTTTTGAATCCAGCGGATGCCCGCTGTCTACAATAGGTACATACGTAGTACTAATACGAATTTGTCTTGCATAACCGAAAGAGATAAATAAGTAAGAGGGAATCGTTACGTGGTACTTTTTGTGTCGATGTCCAGTGTTATTAATTAATAATCCTTCGTATATTTTTATATCACTTTATACATTTTACTCGTAGGTACGCGTAAATCGCAAAAATGAATTATAATTTGCCAGCGTTAATAAATAAGTCGCTTCTCTGCCGACATAAAATTATGCTTCACAAGCAATAATAAAAAAGAATAAATTAGTAATTAAAGTGGCTGTGTAATTATTGCCACAATAAGAAATTAACTTAGCCATAATAGATGCTGACTTGATATCTTTGTAGAAAAAATATTTAATTAAAAGCCATATTATAACTGTTAAACTTCAAAATCCAAAAATAGCCTTTGGATTACAGCTTTCTCGCACTAAGGGTCTCGGCGCTATGCCTCTGACCACAGAACATCTAATAATTAGTTAGAAAGGAGTTGTGGGCGGGGCAGGCGCGCCAAGACTATGAGCAAACGTGCATACTTCACAAAAACACGCGATCGCACTGTTTAGTGACTCGCGACCTCCAACGGAGAAAAGTACTGCGAAACACTGCGACTAAATTACGTGAAAATGCCTTCATGTGCGGTAATTACTTGCCGTGCACGAAGCCAAGTGCTTAACATAAACAAAGGAAGCGTTTCTTTTCATCGGTAAGTAAAAAAACTACGATATTTTAGTTTAAATCCTTCAAAATGTCCTTCAAATAATTCTTTTCCCAAAAAATATACATTGCGGGCTGCATGCGCTCGTCATTTTTATCACATCAATTCGAACGCGTAATGTATTGCGTAGAAGTAGCTCTAGTGTTGGTCGTAGTAAAAGATGACATCGATATTCGATAGATTCTTTCGAAGTTATAATAAAAACAACGTTCTTAAGTAATGTGAATGTGGCCAGATAAATTTAATATTTTATGCATTGAAATATAGTTTAAAAGAACATTGACGTATTTTACACGTAGTAACACTGGTTTATATTATATTTTTCAGTTTGATTTTTGGCAGGATATTGTTGTTTGAAGCAGTTACTTCTTGTTTATTATTTTGTTAAAATCTATATCTAATCTAGCGTTCATGAGTACCGTCATTGAACCTAGGTGGCATGCCTATGAGTACCGCCATTTTGAAAATCGGCAGTTGGTTTGATCACACGGTGGTTCAAATTGTTAGTGCAGCGCCACGTTACACTAGGGGTCCTAGGTTCAAATTCCGTATCTGTAAAATTTTTGGAATCCACATTTTCATGTTTTATTCTAATAGAATTTAATGAATTTTAGTTTCCCGAAAGATTCAGTTATACGAGCTCAGTGGATCGCTGCAACAGGCAACCTGACTGGATTCCTACTAAATGTTATTTTTTATGGATTTAAGGTAAACCTTTATTTTACACATCTGTCGACCTTACGAAAATAAATACCGATAAAAGTTTATCGTCAGTCAATCCTTAAGCTACAGTGCCACGCCTCTCACGCACACATAACAACCCTCGTGCGTATTTGTTCATTTTCGTAGTAGTAAGCAAATGGAGGGGATCGAAACGGCGACAGCGGTTCTCGTACAAATTACGCGCTATGCCCTTTCTAACTAATTATTAGATGTTCTGTGGTTCCGAAGTAGTAAGTTTATCGACTATTAATCATAAACTACTCAACTTATGATAACATAGCCGTGATAGTTTTCCTCGTAAATTCATCATAAAACCTACATTTGAGATTTATTTTCACTTTTTCAACTCCAAGTGTTTAGCCGGCAGGTTGACTCTAACCAAAATTAGCACTTTTAAGCCAAATATTTCGTAAATGAAACTCTAAATCCAAAAATGGTTAAGACCATTTTATGACTAGTATGACTACCTATACTAAGAGACCCATAATATTTTTGAAAGACCCATAATATTTTTGAAAGACCTTTTCAAACGATACATCACACTATAGTATACCACACATATGAGGTATGCAACGAAAAAAAATTTCATCATCACGTAACCTGTATTTCTGAATATTTTATTCTACGATTTTGGAGTTTTAATAAATATGTATATCCATGCCAAATTATAGCTTTCTAGCACTAAGGGTCTCGGCGCTTTGCTTCAAACAGACGGACGAACAGACGGACATGACAAAAGTATAAGGGTTCCGATTTTACTTCGGAACTCTAAAAAGAGTCTAGTCGACAAGCAAGCTGACGAACCACCTGATGGTAAGCGGTTACCGTCGCCCATGGACACAAGCATCACGAAAAGCATCACTAATGAGTTGCCGACCAGGAAAGAGAGAGAAAGAAAGTTTCGCGTTCGAGTGGAGTTGAGTCTTATTGAACCATTTATTATTACAATATTTATTTTTGGCTGAAGTATGTGACTGTATCTTGTACTAAAGTATAAACTGTTGTGGCTATTCATGAAAACTCACATCAGATCAATGTTTCTACTAAAAGAGATAATAATTTTTGTGAGAGCCTCAAATAGTCAATAACAGTCGGTGATATCATAATCGCCTTAAATGGATGCATCGATTTGGTTGAATGGACGTAATCGGTGAGAAGCCTCGCGGAGGGCAGCTTAAGTATACGTATACTTAATTATCTGTACGTAATGTAATATTAATATCTAGTATTCATTGAAATTACGTCACCTTTATTTTTTACTTATGATAAGTTATTGATAATAATACATTTACATTTTCAGGTGGAACTGTAGTTAAGCATAAACCTAGTAAAAATGTGGAAACTTAACTACTTAATTAATTATAATTAGTCTTTGAATATTCTTTTGATTGAAACTTACCTTACGCCCCAACTCAGAGTCACTAATGGTTACTTAAATCACTCCTTAGTACAGAATTTGTATGGTGATTCTATATTAAGAAGCGATTTAAGTAACCGTTAGTGACTCTAAGTTGGGGCGTAAGGTCAGACAGAAAGGCAATTTCGGGGGGTTTCCTATCTTTTCTTGGTTGACGACGCGTCTTTATTTCCCGATTGGTACGTTGCTGAAGACCCTACCGGCTTATATAGCTTCACGCGGATAGAAGGAAGAGCTTGGAAAGGCTCAGCCGAAAAAGAGCTTGAGCCGAAAAGACAAGGCGAAGAAAGAGTACTCGTTCACCCTCTTGGAAAAGTAGGTGTTGCGAGAATAAGGGCACCCGCTGTGGGGTCGTTTGTTGGAGGACAAGCAAGACGGCCGCTCATGTGGAAGTGCTTTGTGGCAGCAGTGTGAAAAATAGGACCTCGTATGTTCCCATTTTATTCACATAGTGTAAGAAAACGCGGATTCAAATCAGTTTATAATACACCTTATAATATAAATTCATAACTATGTATAAAACATTCAATAATAATAACGCTTCTTACTCATAGCCCCACACTAGGATTCCCTGTGCCATGGGTGCCATGGACAACACACAAGACAAGGACATTCACACCCAGACCGAGAACAGAAATTCAAACTCATCTTTCAAATTTCCGCCTCGCTGGGAATCGAACCCAGGACCTTTGGTGCGGCGATCCGGCACGGTAACCATTGCGCCACGCGGGTCGTCAATAGGTACAAAACATATTGAATGTTTTATCAACTCAATGTTATAGCAATCACTGTGTGCCTTTTAGAGCTCTCACTATCATTTGCTCGTTAAGTCGTTATGAATCATTAAGCCGATACGTTTCGGTCATTTGCAGTGGAGAAATCTCGGGCGCGTGACGGCTAATAAATGTTAAAAACATGCCATCTTGAGATACGTCATGTTGACTTCAATGTAGGTTGTTAGAAGTGACGATAAAGTATTACCATCAGGCAAGTTTACCTTTAGCCATCCGTGGACATTGACGTGGTTGGGTTTGCTGGTTTTGTTCAAATGTTCACCTCCGATTCTCCGAGACCAAAAATTCAAAAGTTTTCAAAAAGGATACATAAATTGGGCGCAACAGTCATGAAAATGAACGAGTAGAAGAGATAGTGCGCGCTATCCTCGAGGAAGAAGCGCGCCAGGAACTCTCGCGAGAGAGATATCTCTCGCGCCGGGATGCGCTGGTGCAGCCGCAGCGCCGAGGTCGCCGCGTTCGCCAGCAGCGCCTTGTAGTACGCTGATATCGGACTGCGGGCAACATTACCATAGTTAGACTTGAATTACATGTGCTAGCAACGATTCACATTTAGTTATATTGTTTTGGACACTTATACACATCGCCGAGTCATGATTCGTGAGTCAAGACCGATAATGGCTATCGAATAGTTTCAGCTGCTATAGTATGCTAATTACCATTAACCACATTAAATTAATTATTAACCACCACAGAACCAACTGCATCATTTCATCTTACGGTATCTATGGTCAGCTAACAGAGTGGCTCTCCAATTAGCAAAGAACAAGTTTTTCAATCAGAGAAACTTCTCAACACAATACGGAATATTGACACATTACTGGCAGTGTTTTTTATGCGCCGTTCAATTTAAATTGATCACTATCAACAATCTATCTAATGGACATTTAAATAGTACAATACTCACTTATTAAATATAGGTATTTCGTATCCTATTGTGAAGAGAACTGTGAGGATTCTGATACCCCACAGAGCTACATCCACCTTATTGGCGATGACGTGAGCCTTGAGCGCCGGGAGGCCCTTGGGGGGGCCCGTGTCCCCAGCCTGAGGGTCTTGTTCCGCCATTGTCTGCAAACATATGTAGGGTCAATGAGGTCATACTGTGAGCAGTTTGTTAAGAATAAATCTGATTTCAAAAGACTGCTACTAGAAGTCTTATCTGTGGATAAGACGCAAACTTCATTAATACAAGGTTTCACGTTTTAAGTTTTAACAAAAAATAATTGCGTAGCGGTATAAAATATACTTCACGACCTATTGTTATATCTACCATCTACCAAATATCCACAAAAAATTTTATAAAAATCGGTCAAGCCGTTTTGGAGGAGTGCGACTACAGACACCATGACATGAGGTTTTTATATGAGATTTTTATTTTTTGTAATAATTTAATATATAAATAACTAATAAATAATCATATTAACTCAATATTGTTAATTCATTAAATATAAAAATTCACTTTGGTGACTTTCCAACACAAAAAGATTTGAAGTACAAATTTGAAATAAAAAAAAACCGGTTGGAAGTTGGACTCACAAAACCCATTGGACACACAAAAAGAAATCTTATAATGGCTTAGTCACTGCTAGACCACCACTACCCTAATAGGGATTTTTTGTAAAAATATACTTTATTTAAATAAATTAATATTAAAATTGCAGTTGCAACTCTTTTTCGTTAAAAAGAAATGAAATGAAATGAAATGAAATAATCTTTTATTCATGTAGGTATCACTGATACACTTATGCACGTCATTTTTTTTTAATTTACCAGCTTTTCGCAAAGGTGCTTTGTCATGGAAGAGTTAACCCAAATATAATGAAAGGTGTTACAAAGAAAATTTATGATACAGCACATCAAAATTAATATGCCTTGATGATTCACCTAGTGAATGACACTTCACTTATAGCAACGAGGGGAGAAAGTGCTTTCACTTTCTAAGCCATACTCAGCTAACTGTAACACAACAGAGCAATATTATAAAATTTATATTTTCTAATCTATTTAAGTCAAATAAAAAGTATTATTTGATTTGTACATTACACATAAATGGGTACTTTTGTAACTAATACTAATAGTTTTGTACTAATAGTACTAATATATAAACTAGTATTACAATAATAATAAATAACTAGTACTAATATAATACTTCCATAATTTAAAATATAATAATTGTGTTACCATTTAATAATGTGTGGTACTGGTAACTCCTTACAAGAAAACACATAAGATACATTTAGGGTAGCAATTCCTAGCTACAAAATATATTTAATAAATAGTATATGATATATCCATTATAATATTTATATTAGGCCTCAAGTAAACACCTTTTATCTTTTGCTTATCTTACAATCACTGTAACACTTTATATCAAATTAAGTAAGATATTTTTATTTAATGGCTTCGTGAATATTTCTATATGAATCTTTTGAAAATGGCTGTACTATTTCATTGCTTATTATGATCTTTAAAAAATGACAGTGCAGGTAAAAAGATATGCATTGATAAAATAATTTTATTCATTCCAAGTATGTGGAGCTTACTAACTCAAAATACATAAAACCTGTTTTATACCAGAGTTCTAACATATACATACACTTAACACTATCATAATAATATGGAGAAATAGAAAATACACATGAGAATATTTTACAGTAAAATATGAAAGCCTTAACCTTGATAAATAATTGCCTAAGGATAATTATTTTAAATCGCTGACATTAACTAACGAAACACTTCAAGCAATTTCTTTTAACAATAAAGTTTACAGGACAGCGTCACAAACAGGTTTTGAGGACATTAACATCTCTAATTACCTAATTTCCCACACTGGAGCAGATGGTAAAAAATGTTAAAAGGTAAAAGATCAGGCAGATAAAAGATTACAAAAAATACCATTTAACAGTTTAACTTATTGTCATAACCTTGATGATCATGTATTGTTCTATCTCCTCTACTAAGAAGCTGCATCATAGATATACAATCAATCACACTAAACAAGGAAATAAAACTATTGTTACCCTACTATTTGAACATTTTCATGACCCAAAGTATTCTAAAATTTCCAAGATAACTGTAAGACCTTATCAAACTGTAATTAAACTGATAATGATACCATCATTTAACATACCTACCACTTGACAAAATGAATGACTTGGAAAAAAGATTATTGGAATACAATAAGAATAAGAGTTTTCTAAAACAATAGAAAAGAAGGCAGAATATTATTTTGTATTATTCATTGATATCCTTATCAGTAGATGGCCATGCTATGACAGGAGATTGTAAAGCAAATCTTTACCTAATAAAGGTAATTTCTTTTGACAGTACAATTTTCGTGAGCTGAGAAGCACGAATTACAAGAGAAATTGCAAGTTTCATACAAGAAAGTGAGATCTTTAAGTAGCTCAGTAGGCCACTCATCGAAATTTCATCGCGGTATGATATTCATATTTCATATTGACTTTTGAACAATCAAAATTTTATGTAAATTTTAATTTAACATGTATGCAATAAAAAGACGTAGAAAACGAGTCACAGGGACAATTAAATACTTATAACGATTGTTTTATCTTAACTTTAAATAGTTGAATTAGCGTCAAGTAAAATCATTAAACATGAATTTTAAGGTCATAATATACTCACATAAATTAATTTGAGGTACAAATACGATTAACGATGATAGATTTCCAATTTTGATCACAGCACATTAGATACCACCACAGAAGAGAAGACTACGAAATCTACGAACATGATTTGCAGTTTGACTTTGACAGCTGTATTTGATAATAATACGTTGACAGCTGTAGGTTACGTGTTGAGTGTATACCACAGACTATTTTGAGATAAAGATAACAGCCTATAAAGAAATTATTGTGATCTATGTTTTATGATCAATGTTAATTAAAAAAGTAAATTAAAACAATTAAATTAGTTTTTTGTAAAGAAAATGTACAAAACACTAGCGATGCACAGTCTTACATGAAATTCCTTGTTGAACTTTCAGCAATTCAGCCTTTTAAAATTGCAATCCATTAAACTATAATATCCTTGGGTACAAATGATGTGACATTGACGTAAAAGATATGAGTTTATGTCAAAGAGTACATTTGGTTTAGGGTCTATGTCAATTTAACGCAGTGTTGCCAATGCTACGGCAATTACCGTGTTCTACGGCTTTCAGGCCAAAAAATCACAAAATCTACGGTCTAGGGCCGTACCAAATTCTACGGCTTTTCACAAATTCTACAATCTTTTTGTTATTTATTATTTTTGCAGACATTTAACGAACGTTGAAACCCTTAAAACAGCGCCACTAGGAGTGTTCCTTGTTTTGTGGACATTAAATTCATTGCCGATGACCTTTTTTTTTTTAGTCCGAGCGTTGAACCGATGCTATATATTGGCATAATTGGATAGCATAATATATTGGCAGCTGTGGACACGGCCCACAGTTGATCTTTTTCCATATAAACACGGCTTTTTTATCTCATGTACACGGCCTTCCAAAAATTTTCATTGGCAACACTGATTTAACGTTCAACTTCAGTTCAGTATGACAGATTACTCAGATTAGATTTGGTATTTTGGTCCAATTTTTGATTTTTTGGACAAAGTTGAAAATTTTGTGAAATTAAAGATATTGTGATCTAAACAAAAAATGTTCGTTAGACTAAAAAACAATCTTTTTAACAACAACATTTGTAAAAAATACAGCATCATATCATCAGTTTTAGAAAAATCTAATGTTGGCGAAGTAACTGAAATAAAGGTACAAAATAAAGGACTTTATCTTTGCAAATTCTTTACAAATTCGAAAGAAGAAAAATTATGACTGTTATATTTCTGTGCAGGGTTGGGTGAAAAATCTCCGCGTGCAGAAAGATATTGTTTTCGCTGATGTAAGTGACGGTTCCTGTGCTAAGAGGCTGCAAGTAGTAATACCGAAACAATTAAAAACCGATGACTTAACATACGGAAGCTCCGTACATATCTGCGGGAAGTTATCAAGAAGTCCAAGAGGTCAACTAGAACTAACAGCCGAAAGCGTTAAAGTGTACGGCAAGTGTGTAGTTCTAGATGGTTACCCGTTCAACCCGCGGACAGCCCACCCTCCAGAATACATCCGTCAGTTTTTGCATTTACGATCAAGAACCAATTATTTTTCAGCGATTCTACGAGTGAGGAATGCGGTAACGAGGCATATACATGATTATTTCTCGTCCAACAATTACATGCATATTCACGCCCCAATCTTAACTTCAAATGACTGTGAAGGGGCTGGGGAGGTTTTCAAGGTTCAGCCGGAGAATGAGGAGACAGTGAAAGCCATGATGCAGGAGGGGAAAGACAGAGATTCAGTATACTTTGGATCAAAAACTTACCTAACAGTATCTGCTCAATTGCATTTAGAAGCTATGTGTCGAGGCATGGGCAACGTCTACACTGTTGGCCCAACTTTTAGAGCAGAGAACTCAAGGTCCCGACTGCATTTATCAGAATTCTACATGGCTGAGGCTGAAATTGCCTTTTGCGATCACATAGAACAGTTACAGACATTTATTGAGGATTTAGTAAAATATGTATTTACAGAAATAAGAAATACAAATGAGGCTGACTTATTTTTGATTGATAAGGAAAACAAGGTGCCCAATTGGTTAAATAAAGAATTTATTACTCTCACATATGATGAAACAAGGAGAATTTTAGAGAAAAAAGGTCTCGTTATCACTGAGGAGGGAATTAATAAGGAACAGGAGTTAGCTTTAGTAGACTTTTGTAATGGTGTCCCTGTTTTTATAGTAAAATGGCCAAAGCAATTAAAATCATTTTATATGAAAGAGTCTCCAGAAGACAGCAATAAGGTTGGCATTTTGAATGTAGCGAACAAATAAACAATTTCTTTTTTTCACTCTTGTTTTTATTTTTAACTTTTACTATATTTATTGATCCTTGTTTCAGGTGGATGCATTAGACCTAATAACACCAGTGACTGGAGAGTTAGTGGGAGGGAGCCTCAGAGAAGACAACTACGACAAGTTAAAAGAGAAGTTGCCATCAGAAGCACTGAACTGGTACTTGGAGTTGCGCAAGTTCGGCAACATCCCCACCGGTGGCTTCGGACTGGGCTTGGAAAGGTTATTACAAGTGATCTGTGCAGTTCCTAACATCAAAGATACCCTGCCCTTCCCACGGTGGCCACATAATTGTGATATGTAGATTTTGTTAAGTTAATATTTAAAAAATGTATAATTCTAATGTTGAATATATGTTTTATTATTTGGAATTTGTGTAACTAATTTATCCTAATTAATTATAGACTTACTAACAGTGTGAATAGCAATAATGTCATAAAATTTATAGCTCTATTTTTGCTACAAGAAATAATAAGGAATGTTGACTGTAATGGCTATTGTTTAGATGTGTAACTGTTCTCAGTGAACAGAGCGATTTAAAGTTAAAATTAAAAGGAATTCGTATTTTTCAGTTCACCTTTATTTACACAAAACAAAAATTAAAAATTAGTGTGACATTAGAAAATATCACATAATTAAAACGAAATTCTACTTTGAGTAACAAACCATTTTATTGATTGTTGTAACAATATATAAGTCATTTTTGTGATGGTTAATCTTACAAGTGTAATAACCATTTAAAGAAAAAAAATATTAAATTAAATTTAAAACGCCAATTTGCTAACTTAAATATGCATGTAAGATGATACATAATGCGTTTTTAATATCAATTTGTACAAACATATTTACAGCTCAAATTTCTATATTAAGATAAGACAGGAAGATCAAAGAAAATGCTTTATTTATAGAAAATTAATGCAAATATAGAGATTCTTCTGAAGCTCTCCCTCGTAAATAACAAATTACAGCAGAATTAGTTACAAATAAGTTACTAAACTTTAAAAATCATACTTCCATTCAACATATTTACAAATAATTCGGCAAATATGTACAACTATAAACATACATGACAATAATTATGATAATATAATATTGTCATAAAATGAAAGTGCAGCTAGAAAACACCTTAATAATAATATCACATTTCTCCTTAGTTAATCGTTCTTCATAAAATTAAATACATATACAAGATTCCTCAGGCTTCCTCTCTGACAATCTATTATGTATGGACGCAATGCAGACTAACGCCCCAACTCAGAGTCACTAACGGTTACTTAAATCGCTCCTTAGTAAAGAATTAGTATGGTAATGGTTCTTTACTAAGGAGCGATTTAAGTAACCATTAGCGACCGTGAATTGGGGCGTAAGGTGTATTCTAAAATCAATTGATACTTCCATAAATAGAATAAAACCAACAATATTTCGGCACATAGGTAATCCAACATACAGAATATATTTGGATTCGGAGATTACAATCACTTCTAGTATTCCTTTCAGAAGGGTTCTGATTGTTAACATATTTTCATTGTATTTAAACACGATAAAGCTACATAATGAAATGAAACAATAATAACATCCGTTATTGTTATTATATTTAAAAAAAAATCATTTTGTGATAATTTTCTGTCAAGGAAATTGATTAAATAAATAGTTTCCATTATCTTTACACATTTATCTAGCTTTTAAAAACCTAATTATCCACAATGATGAACACTTCGTCGTATTTTTTGTGACTTAATACTTTGATTTCAAATAGTTAACTACATACTCACGAAATCAAATTCATTTATGTGACAATGTTGCTCATCTTCCTTGGAGGTACTAGATGTTTACAAATAACATATTTCTATATAATATTAATGTTTGCACACAACCAGGCACTAGGGTGCTTTGTAGTGTAGGTATTTTCAATTTTATAAAGTGATATATTTATATTTATGGATTTTTTATATTTTAAATTTTTTATATTAAAAAGTTATGAATATTATTACTATTCAATTCCTCATCCACTTAATTATCAGAGTCACCCTATTAACAATAGTACTTGTAATTTTTTTAATTTTTAGGCATACTAGCCGATTTTTTATTTAGATTTATTTATATTGAACACAAAATCAAATGAATGTAGTATTTTTGAAAAACAAAGCTCCATTTATAAAACACTAATTACAACGCACTTTCTTAAAATGTCCCGACGTACATCCTAAATAATGAGAAACAAATAAATTCATCAACACATTAATCCGTATTGTATAGTCTTATAATGGCACACAGTACAGCTGAAACTTACTGTCCGTCTAGTTGTGCAGTTGTCAACTGACTGGTTCTAACATGCAATTCTGATGCCTTGAGATCTCAAGGTTCCTCATCAGGTAATCACCTCACATAATGGAACACAGCCCAGACAATTCGCTGCCTTTCTGGATGGGTGGCTGTCTACTGAACTGGATGCCCTGTAGATTGGGTTTGACGGTGTACTGCATCTCTGGTTCCTCTCCGGGGGGTAATGGTTCGTTATCAGCGTTGATGTCATCTATGAACCTTTCTTCTGTTGCGGGGACTGTAGTGGGGATTGTCTTGCTGATGTTGATGCGGATCCCGCCGGTGGGGATGTGGGCCGGGGGGGCCGAGCCGTCGAACTGAACGTTTCCGTCGATGGAGGACGTCACTGTAGTGTGGGTGGTGTCTATTGTAGGCGGCTGGTACACTGTCTCCATCTCCGCTGTTATGATCGGTTCGTCGTCTGGTGGTGGAAGTAAATGTATGTTAGGTAACATGTACAATAAAATTCAGTGATGTTATACATTTTAATAGAGCCCGCAAAGGACTAAAAATGGAATCCATAGGTTTGCAGTAACCAGAGGTGGTAACTTATCATATCATCCAACATTGGGTAGCATGTATTTTTGTACCCATCCATGTCAAGCTACTATTTACGGGTTGAGCTAAGCCGCAGAATGACGGATGGATATGATACCCCTTTTTAATAATTCTTCCCCATCTTCTTTTTTCTTGGCTGGCAACACATAAGTAATGCCTTTGATGTCGCTGATGTCCATGGGCGACTATAGGCACTTATGGTGGATTGTCAGCTCGTTTGCAGGCTACTTCTTTAAAAATAGTAGATAGAATAGATAAGTAGCTTATAACATTAAACATTGGGTGGTATGTATTTGTACCCATGTCATAGTTAACTCCTAGGAGTTATAACGGACGGACACGACACCTCTTTTCAATAACCATGTCAAATTATAGTTAACTAACATGCATAAAATTAACAAATTTACATCGCTTAGCTGTTCAAAATGGTTCAGCTAGCACGGATCGTTGCAAAGTAGACTAATACTTGCTTAATAACAATGGATTTCCGCAAAGTAACGCCTGATACTATTAACTATATAGTTAACTAGTTACAACCCCTTTTCAAATCCCCCCCCCCCCCTATCCTCAAATGTACCGTGCACTGTACACGAACTCACCGGGATCAACGGGCTCCACCTTCACCCGGACGTTGGCCAGATCCAGCCGGTGCGTCTCGTCGCGCTGCTTGCGCGCCTCGGCCGTCTCATCGTCCGTGTCGGCGTCGTCGTCCACCAGCACCTGCACCACGGGCTCCGTCTTCAGCACCACGTCGTCCTCGTCCTCCGCCTCGTCCAGCTCCTCGATCTGGTACACGTGATGTTAAGTTATGTACAGTGCGGCCGCTGTATCTTGGCGCGTCTAAACATAGGCTTTGCGAACTTTAGCGCATGTAAGACAGAGATGGCGACACGAACATGCTAACGTGTGACTGAGACACAATACGCCGCGTAACGAACATTGGCGAATTATGTTACTGCGCAGCCTTCTGCGCGGAGTTCAGACGCGCCAAGATACAGCGGCCGTACTGTAATTGCGGATGCTAGCAAGGGGAGCTTAAGGCTTCCCGCCCACGTCAGTCTTTTTGTAGGACCGATAATCGGGCCGATTCTTCCTGCCATATTATTTCTGACCGACTTTTTGTAGGACGTGTGCGTTGCACTATTGCTATCAGTACGTTCTATTTTTCTCCTTCAAAAAATCCGTCACCAATTATCGGACGTGGGCGGAAAGCGTAACTCCACAAATATTCGAGTCGTAAATACATATCTGTACAAATAAATAAAATTGGAGTGTCTGTTTGTAATATTAAAATAACCGCTTTTTACTAAGTGCATTTGGATGTATACACGGTACATATACCAAAACAACATTTTTCACAATTTTTGTCTGTTTGTTCCGGCTAATCTCTGAAATGGCTAGACTGATTTTGACGGGACTTTCACAGGCAGATATGTAGCTGATGTAACAAGGAGTAACTTAGGCTACTTTTAGTTTAGAAAAAAAATTGTTTGTTAGGAGACACAAATTTCGCCGGGTCAGCTAGTCGGGCCTATTATTAATCGATGACTATAATTCATATCACTGTACCTTTCAACCTATCCATAGAGATAATGATAATTTCAAGGTCGTTAACAAGTACACTTTTAGTAACCAACCTCCACAGTGCTGGCTTCCTGCACCGGCTCCTCGACCACCTCCACCTCGTTGTCAGACGCGTCTCCGTCGTCCACATCCTTGATCTCTATCGCCTCGTCCGTCTCCACCTTGTCCACTGGCTCCACTTCCGGCTTGTCCGGTGGCGGCTCGTCTTTTGTTAACGATGCCTGACAATCAGAACAAAGGATAAATAGATAGGTAGATACGTGTAAGTAATCAATGTTGATTTGTGGGATTGAATTCATTTTATTAATCCACAATTCATTGATTTTGTTTCTAGGTCATTAGGCTGTGGTCATTGATAATGTAAAATTTTTAGAACAAAATAAAAAACAGATGATTAAAAGTATCCAATCCTCTCTACCAAGGTCTTTGGTTCAATTGACTAAATTTGAATGAAGATAAATAATACTACTCATCTCCGGAAATATCGTTCCTACCCTCTATTTTACCCCAAAAGTCCATGATGCTCCCTTCATGTAACATATCCCTGTACTAAGTTCTTGAATGTTCTATGACTCCTATATTTAAGCCCGTATCGATAAACCAATCTAGCCTCAAGCACATTCTAAGATCTTACTTACGTAATTTTTACAAATTGATATATTTAGCATCTCAAACCGGTTTACGATCGCAGAGATTTTAAGATCGGTTAATACTGTACTTCTTCTTACTCGTTACGCTCTTGGCAGAGCGGTCGTGGTCGTCATGTAATCGCATTTGTGGCAGATGTAATTCTCTTCACAATCTCTCGCCATTTTGCTCAGTTGCTCGTCATTTTGGTGCACTCATGCAATGGACCGCCCACAGCAGATTTGAATTGGTCGGTCCATCGCATGGGCGATCTTCCGCGTGGCCTGGTACCCTCTACCTTGCCTTGCACCACCAGACGCTCAATGGAATCGTTGCCTCTCCTAGAGACGTGGCCGAAGAACTTAAGTATGCGGGTTTGTACAGGCCTTAGTTTTAACCCAACCCACCTTATAATCCTCATAGCACAGCGGATGATAGTAGGAGCCATCATGCTGCACAGCGTTCCGCAGGTGCCACTCCTCTCTGTCCTCGTTGTAGAACTGCAGGAACCGGTCGCCGCACAACGCGCACGCGTGCGCGGCGGGCGCCCCGGCCGCGGCGCTCGGGGCCTCCTCCGCCTCGCCTGGGCCTTCGCCCTCCTCCGCGCCGCCCGTCTCAAACCAGCTCTTTTCTACGATTAATAAACATATATTTTGAAATTTTAAAGTCAGTAATAACCATCTCTATCACGTCAAAACAAACCGCATCATAACCAGTCCATTCGTTTAGGAGCGTAGCCGCAGACAGACAGACACGTCAAACTTATAACACCGTCAAACTTTTTGCGTCGGGGGCACGGACGTAAAAAAAAGACGGACGTAATCTCAACAACAAATTCAGTGAAGCACCCATAGTAATACCAACTCTCTATTCGTACAAGTACACACACCCACACATTGACACCATACTGCTTTGACATTGACACCATCGCGAATCAAAAATTACAAAATTACGCACACATGGTAAGTGAGCTGTCATTGCTATGCTTCACTCTCGATTAGACAAGGTTAAGCCCGTTCTTTTTTTACGTCCGCGGTCAGGGGTTAAAAAAACATCATTTAATACACTAAATTCTGAACTCTCCATAACAAGATTACAATTTTAGCAAAAGGAGATCTCTCGCAAGAGGTGTCATGCCTAGGGAGCGCGTGCTCCAACTGATCAAGGGAACTTCAATAACTAGTGTAATTCAATAACAAAATGTTTGTCTTGGATGCCAGTTATTTCTTTCTTTCTCTCTGTCTTTCCTTGGTCGGCAAAGCATCAGTAATGTCTCTTATATCCATGGCGACAGTGGCCACTTAACAGTGGGTGGATCGTCAGGTCGTGTCGTGTCGTATGTACATAATATAACTACAATTTTTAAATTAAAAAAAATCCCCGACAGCTAAGCTAAGAACAAGAATACTGTCGTTCAGGTAAGCTTTCAAAAAATTGCATCATAATGGTCCACTCGTTTGGGAGCTACGATGCCACATTTGTTTTTTTTTATATTTTTGCTGAGGCTATGAGGTTGCACTTTTTATGTTTAACACCTAATATCAGCTCTTTCCATCCACTTCTCTTCACATCCACCCAAGGTTGACTGGTGGACAATGCCATTAGGTATTAAGTTTTACCTTTTGCTACTTATTTTAAGAGGCGACATAAATATAAATAAATACAAAGACGAGTCAAACTTATAATCCCTTCTTTGTAACGCGTTGTTCTTTCTAACGCGACATTTGTAACTTTTTCCAACGCCCAAAAGTGGCACATGTAAGTTCGTTTAGTATACTGTTTATACCACCTTTATTCACTACATGATTGCAATAAATTGATTTGATTTGATTTACGTCGGGGGTTAAATAAGTCCTAACCTCTCTCCTCGAGATCCTCGACCTCCTCGTACTGCACCCAGTCGGACAGGTCGTAGTGCCAGTGGCGCGAGTGCGCGCGGCGCGCCGAGTCCCGCTCGCGCCGGTTCTGGCGGAAGTGCCAGTCCAGGTGCTGCGAGTAGCGCACCGTGTGCTCCGGCGGGAAGCGCGCGCCGCACCCGCTGCACTGCATGCCGCCGTACAGCTTCGCCACTAGCGCTGGCTGCTTGCTGCATGAGATGCAATACAACTCTTTATAGAAGACATAATAGTACAGAAAACGCACTCCGCAAAATCATGGTTTGATCCAAACATCTTGGATGTGATGAAAAGCATTACGCACTAACTTTAGGTATGCGGTTGTCTTTTAGGTGGAAGACAAGAACAGTAACAGAACATACATATAATAAATAATATACATACATATGAAGTAATATTACGTGTCAAGTAACAATTACATAAATTGTATTATTACTCAATTTGTTGAAATAAAAGTCTTTGAGCATTGACACGATGCAACACACGACGATGACACAACGTATTATTGTACGCCTCAGCGAAACGAACCTAATTGTATCACCTAAGTCCACAATAAATTCATTGATTTAACTTGACCAGCCTGCCCTTTAGTCAAAATATGTCATGGGAGGAGCCATGAAACGAGCACAATATTGTCACTGCTTTTAGTATAATCTGAATTTTACCAAGAAAAAAATAACAGACTTCAAAATAACTCAAAAACTACTCATCAGATCTAGCTCTTTAAGTGGGACCACATGACATGCACCAGCTTTCGATTTAAAAAAATCATCAAAATCGGTTCAACCAGTCGAATGTTCCGAGGTAACATACATAAAAAAATACAGTCGAATTTAATATCTCCTCCTTTTTTGAAGTCTGTTAAAAAGTTACTTCACAATGACAATTATCAATGTTCAATTTTTTTTTATAAATGTAATTTATACACAAATTATTCACAAAATTTAGCTTTCTGCACTTCTCCATATAGACTTTAACTTTACCAAAAATCATACTTCAAACTTTCAAAGTGCCTGCAAAATATAGATTTGATTTGAAAGTTGTCGGGCATTTAGTTATCGACAATCAGCAGCTGTAGTGATGAAACTTCAATACTGATCAAATACGCGCACATATTTTGTTAGTCGGCAGTTTGAAGGGTGACTGCTAGTTGCATTACATTCTTGAACGTTATTGTCCTTACATAGGCATCTTCCGACGCTTGAGATAGTCACTAAGCCCCTCTACAAATTCCCACTGGAGCGTCGTGGTAGAGTATGCCCTAGCCTCAGTTACACATGATTTTAAACTTAACTCATCGTGGACTGAACACATATTTTTTTTAGTATAATATGTTATAGAGGTTTACAGCTCACTCAGTTATAAACCCTTGAAATGGGCATTTTATGGGTTGAAGCCAATATTTTTGCCCTTTTATGTTGGGCAGATAATGTTTCATTAATGAAATGAAGTGAACAGGAATTAAATAGGGAAATATTTAACATTAACACATCGGATATGATAAGATACTTACACCCTGAGCGTCTCCGGCTTGAGCAAATCCACCCTGTGTATGACGCTCTTATCTTCTTTGGGCTTGGCTTTCACTTCTTCCTTCGCTTCCTTCTCTTCCACCTTGGCCTCTGGCTTGGCGTCATTGGGCAAGGACACGATGCCAGTGGCCACTAGCTTCGCGAACAGGTCGTTTACGTTAATATTGCCTAGGATCGAAAGGGCGGGAGGCTTTTCTTCTGTAGTGTCGCTGTCGATGCCAGGGATGCGGTCAGTCTTCGAGAACAACGGCTCGGCCACGCTGTACTCGGAGCTGGAGGCCGGCGCTATGCTCGATGGCATCACGCTCGCTAGCAGGTCTAGTCCTAAAAGTTTTAAATTGATAATTTTTAATTATTTTTGAAAGATGGAGTAGAGGATTGACATCAGTGATATCATATACGTTTCAGTGATAGGTACATGAATAAACGACAGTACCAAAACTATAAAGTAATCTCGAATTACATTTATGTACAAATTGCTTTCTGGAAGTAAAATTTTACAGTTTCAGAACATTATGTAAACCTGATTATCATTGTTACGGATATAAGAAATGTTAAATACCTTGGTTTTCCACTTCAGGACTTGGGGACTTGTTTTCTCTCAGCGGCTGAGGATCAACCTCCATCTCGGCGATGACCGGCATGTTGAGGGGGTCAGCCGCGGGCGGCGGCATCGTGAACGGCAGCGGGGATCCTTCCATGTCCGCTATATCCACCTGACCCGCCTTGATGTTCCGCGGGAGCGCCGAGAACCTGATGAAGTACTTCTCGTTCCCCACGAATATCGGCTTCGGCAGGTCTCCGAACTCGAGCCTGAACGGCTGCTCGTTGATCAGCACGGTCCGCAGCGAGTCCACGAAGCGGATCGTGAAGAACTGGCCGTTCACGGCGAACTTCTGCACCTTCGCGTCCAGGTACACGGGACACATCTGCGTCGCGTTTACGATGAGGTTTATCTTCCCGGCGACCAGGTCCGTGCGCTTCACCTTGCCGATGTCCACCTGGGGAGGGGGGCCTTCCAAGTGAACCAGGCGGGGTTTGCCATCGATGATCACTCCGAGCGGCTGCCCGCCGAAGAAGCACTCGTACCACCGGCCGTTGATGAACAATTCCCTCGTCGGCGCACCGAACCGAATGTCGAACACCTGGTCCTCGATCTCCACCTGCTTGTAACCCTCATTGAACGATATCACTATCGAGTCCTTGTTGTCGAACGTCACCCTCCTACACCCGGGCAGGAACTTGATCTCCCGAGGGTCGTCCCACTCGAGCATGATGACCGCAGTTTCACCATAAAACCTGATCTCCCTCGGAATGCCGTCTATCTGGATGGTTTTGACGGGATCCTGCTCGATGTACTCCAGGACCCTGAAATCCGTCGGGGGGATGAGCACGCCGGGCGCGCCCAGCGGCGGCGGGGGCACGTCTGGCCGCTCGTACGGCCGCAGCGGGCACTCCCCCTGGCACGTGCCCAGCTTGGGTGTGGGAAGCACCGGCGGCATGATCGGCATCCGGGGGTCGAAGGGCCTAGGAGCGCGCTTGTCGAACTTTCCTCTGAAGAACGGAGGCATCGGCGGGCCGGGAACTCGGAACCTTCGCGGTCCTCGCCACGCGGGCGGGTACGGACCCATGTACATGGGCGGCATCGGCATCGGCGGGAAGGGAAGCAGGACCTTCGGCTTCCCGTCGATGGATTGATTGTTGACTCTCATGTCGGAGTCGACGTGGTAGTCCTGGCTGTTGGGCGGGGTGTCCATGAAGGGGGCCGGGACGACCCTCTCGTCGATGTCACCAAAGTTGTTGAACTCCGGGGGCGACGACCGGGGACTGACGACCTTATGGTTGTGGCTCTCCTCGTTGATGTGCGCCTTGAGTTTTCGCTTCGAGTTCTCCAGGGACTCCCTCTGTTTGGCCTCCTTCAGCTTCAACTTCTCGTTGAGCTGCAGCACCTGGTACATGAGGGTGTTGTACTGATTCTTGTCCAACTGTCCGTCGTTGAACTGCTCCTTGGCCTGGGACATGATGATGGATATTGTTTTCTTGTGATCTTCGGCATCGAACTCGTCGCCATTTTCCATCCGCAGATCCGTATCTTCTGAGCTGAGCGTGCGACGTCGCTCCTTTTCTATGCCTTTATTCAAACAAATAATAAATGAATAATGAGGAACGTATTTGATGAAACAAAGTGAAAATGAAGTTATAAATACTCACTTGGTGATTTGCTGAACAGCAACGGGCGACCTAAGCGATCTTTGCCCTTAGTGGCCTCGGCTAATTTGGCTCTGACGAGATCTAATTTAGACGGTGGTGGCTTCTTTGATTCTTCCTTCTCTTTCACTTCATGCCAGTCCTTCTTGGGGGAGCCGACGGGAGATCTGATCTCCTCGTCGTTCTCGTCCGCTGTGCTGTTGTTGTGGCTGTCAGCCTTGGGCGAGTCCGTAATGTTCGGCGGTGGCGGCGCGGCCAATTCATCTACTTGAGGTAATTGGCGAAGATCTACATCCTCATTGCCGAAGAGACTGAAAAATATCGTCAGCGATTAGGGCAAGTCATCAATTCTGCAGAAGAATATATTTTAATATATCTACTTGGTGCAGATTGAATGAGTTTTATGTTTAATCTCCATGCAAAAAGGTTTGTCGAGTCTGTTAGTGTGTGGCGTCGTAGCTCCTCTAATAGATCAATTCTGATGTGGCTTTTTTTTTTGTTTAAAAGCTGACATGATCGAGATATTAGCTATGAGCGGTAAAAAACAGTCTGCTTTTTTAAATTTAAAAATTAACGTTAACTTACATGTCAAACTTATCTAGTTTGTTCTTTTTGATTTTCCCCTCCAAAGCCTCAGTGGAAGGCCTCTTCTGTGCCACGGGCGCGGCGTCCGCGATGACGGGGTGCAACACGCGCAAGTCTACATCCTTGTTCTCTACTACCACATCGGGCACATCTGAAAACATTACTTCATTTTTATGAACTCTCATGTTTTATTTACGAACCCAGAATGCTTCTCAATACCAACCCGTTAGCACTCTCACCCACCTGCCAGTCACCCATGACTTTGGGCATAACATCCAAATGGCCGAAAAACTGTCTTTGATTTGTAAATAGTTGAATAATTTCTCCAGTGAGCTGATGCTAGCCTTAAAAACTAAGTAACACAATGCTTACCAAAATTAGTCCTTCAACAAACTGACGAATACGGATTTTTTGAAAGGGAAATAAAGTATTTTGTACCTTTAAATGTTCGATGATATGTAGGATTTTATGCTTTACCAAACACCTCAATAGTTACAATGTGTAAAAAATGTATGAAGTCTCAGAAATACTGAGTAGTTGCAGACCAAACTGGCCTTGTCCCTACAATTTATAAGTGTAAGTATAGTGTAGTCCTTTCCAAGCTTACAATACTTGAAAGATACGTTGCCAGACGTCGAGAAAAAGATTTCAATATTTCCTTTGTGATATATGGTCAGCGTAGATCTTCAAATAGGACAAAACAACCTTGAGAACTTCTGCTCATAACGGATCCTCCATCTTGCCGTTGCTATATCCTCGTACGTAGGGCAGTAGTCGATTGGTCCTCGGGTCATTTGGCCAGTACATCTTCATCCTTGGAGGACAGGATGATCCATTCAAAAATAATAAATTCTCAAAATGGCTACCCAGCTCATGATAAACTATAACGTGCAATTGGCTTCAACCTATTAATGGCACTCTACAGAGCACGGGTCTCTCCTCATTACCGAAGCAGCATAGTCCACCAGGCTGCTCCAGTGCGGGTTGGTGGAACATGAAATTACGTGTACTTATTTCAAGATTTAAATATTTAAATAAATAAACTGTTATTCAATGGGTTGACATTCTGCATTATATTCCTATAGGTAATAATGGTTTAAGAATGCAAAAGAACAAGCGTGCGCACGCGCACTTTTATTGCGGGCGCGCGGACGTTGCCCCGCACTTATCCTATTTATATGCTATTTTGGTTATAAAAATGCACTTGGATTTATTCTACTGATTATAGTACGTAAGGAAGGATAGGATAAAAAAAAGTTAATGATTTGTAGTAAGTATTTTTGTGGAATAGAGCTAGACATCTGTGCTCAGACTATTGTCTCCAAAAATTACCAAAAACGTAACGCTTTCAACACAGATCTCTTCTGAAATCCTAATGCCAGATTTAATGCATTTAATTTTAATTAAGTGCATGATTGACGTACTCATGTCTAAAATATTTACCTAATAAAATAAATAGTAACATCCAAATAAAAGGATCATTTTATAACTGGGTACTATCGGTGTCTTTTAATTTATATGCAATAGTGTTTTATTAATATGTCGAAATGGGTGTGAATCTGGCACGTATGAGCCTTTTAACGTGTATTAAGTGTGTAAGTACGATTTTTAGACATTATAAGAATGATTGAGACGCAAAAACAAACGCATAGAATATGGTGGAGCATTGGAGCACATTGGAAATTGCGAAGAAAACGATGCGTTATTTCCGACAACTGCGTTCGCGTTAACCGGTCAATTGTCAAGAGAGAATTCCTTGTCGTGTATAGCATGACATCACCAGCAAACCAGCAACCAAGACTGAATCAGCCTGCAATTTGTCTATGTAGGTACAGAACTTCACTTGGTAGGCGGAGCGAATAGATACCTATGTATGCCTACGCGGTTTTCAGTTTATTTATTCTCCGTTTATCATATTATAGTAACATAGTTTCATTTGTTTACATAAAATATATCATTACAGTATTATATAGTATATCAAAAAAGTTAAAAAGTTAATGATATTTATTTTAAGTGATACACGTTTCAGACCCTTGTAAATACAACTCATAAGGGGTGTTATCCCATGTTAAATCATAGTTAATATTTATTACATAAACTTAAATCTTTCATATCCTTTAGAACAATCTATTTTTATGTAGAGTAAAAATCTGTTTTTAACCGACTTCAAAAAAGAGGGTATTCAATTCGACAGTATTTTTTTATATTTTTTAAGTTTGTTACCTTAGAACTTGCGACTGGGTGAACCGATTTTGATGATTCTTTTTTTTATCAAAAGCTGGTGCTTGTCATGTGGTCCCATTTAAATTTGAACGAGATTTGAAGAGTAGTTTTTGAGTTATACCTAATTTTAAAGTCGGTTATTTTTTGTCAACAATTATTATTACAACTACTACGTACGCAGTCTTCATTCTACTTCATAAAATTCCTCTCTCCTATTTGGAATACTCCTCATTCTACCTGTACGATATGCAGTATATCAAAACATGCTAGCGATATCCTAAATCAATATTCTTCCAGCTATTCCACTACAGTAGTTCCATACTCATTAAAAATGTTAACATATTGACTGTTTACTTAATTGAATCTTCGAGAGTAAATATAACAATTATATTTAGTAAGATTTAGAGAGTTAGTATTGATTTATACTTACATAAATAGGATTTAAATAAAAATACTACTTATATCTACGTTTTATACGTTACCTGCGCACGCGCAGTGGTTGTGATATTCAATTATTCGTATGAAGTTCAACATCCCTGAAGGACTGGTCGTTCGATATCCATGGTTAATTAATATTCACCAATCCCATATAAAACAAATCCATTTACGCCCCAACTCACGAGTCACTAACAGTTACTTAAATCGCTCCTTAGTAGAGAATTTGTATGGTGATTCTTTACTAAGGAGCGATTTAAGTAAGCGTTAGTGACTCTGAGTTGGGGCGTAAGAACAGAAAATGTGACTGAATAAGTGTGACTCTCCGGCGATACCTATTTATAATTTAAGTGTGTCCTGTGCATCATTCAGCTGCAGTATACATACTGCATGTTTTGATCCGATATGTGTGTGGAATACATACTACTGTCTTACATGCTATATTAATAATTAATGCTCCTTAGCCTCCTTGATTTACAACACATCTTTAAGTTGAACTCAACTCGGAAATAGATAATACACTTTAATCAGCTCACTGGATGAAATTAAAATACAATGAAAGTTACAAGCATCACTCCTAGATCTTCTTTAAAACTCTAAGTTCCTATTTTCGTTTCAAAAACCATCTACAGATTAATGTTCTTACTTCACAAACACTGAACTATTTCGAGTTTAATGCAACCTCACATGAATAAATCCATAACATAAGGGCTACTGAAGTTAAATTACAAAAAAATCCAAAACTATAATGATCGAAGATTAAGTTACTCGTGCATGAATACTGACAGAATATGATGAAGATTAGACTAATACTTAAGAAGATCTAGACGAGTTCATGATCGTCGGGAGGCGGGTTCCGGCGGCCTCGGGGAGCTTAATGATAGAGGGTGCGTGTCCGGCGAGAAATGTCAACAGGAATACTCCAAGAATTGTAAAATAATTTATTATCACACAATAGGCGGTCCATTCGGCTTCTTACACGCTAGTATCACAGATCGGTCGGCGCGGGCGTTCAGCCTCTCGCTCTAACATAGGAGGATATCTTACTTGCGGGCTCGGCGGCGGGGGCGACAGGCGCGGCGGCATCGGGGGGCGCGGGCGCGGGGGGCTCGGGGGGCGCCGGCTCGGGGCTCTCCGACTTCTGCTTGTTGCGGCGCATGTACCGTTCCTTGTTGTAGTTCTTCAGCTCCTTGAAGGCCACCACCTCCGGCGCGGGCGCCTCCTTGGCCGGCTTGGGCTTGCGGTCCCGCACGCGCCGCTTCTCGGGCGAGGGGGGCGCCTCTTTCACCTCGCGGTGTTTCTTACGCGCCTCCTTCCGACGCTTGG
Organism: Thymelicus acteon; assembly: GCA_951805285.1. Classification (NCBI taxonomy): domain Eukaryota; kingdom Metazoa; phylum Arthropoda; class Insecta; order Lepidoptera; family Hesperiidae; genus Thymelicus; species Thymelicus acteon. Next base: position 13,902,176 of record OX638234.1, read on the forward strand.
GCGGGGGGTCGGCGGGCGGGTCGGCGCGCGGCAGCTTGGGGATGGGTGGCAGCTTGGGAATGGGCGGCAGCTTGTTGGTGCGCTCGGGGTCGGCCACGTGCCGGTCGATGTACGCGTCCAGCGCGCGCTCCGGCTTGTCCCGGCGCGGCTTCTCGCGCGGGGGCCGGGGCTCGCGCGGGGGGTCGGGGCGGGGGTCGCGCGGGGGGTCTCGCGGCCGGCGCGGGTCGCGGCTCGGCTCCGGCTGCACGTCGATGGTGATGACGTTGTTGCGCTTGGTGACGCGCTCGAGCGGCTTGATGTCGAACACGTTGGGCGCGATGGGCGGCTGCGGCGGCGGGGCGGGGGCGGGCGCGGGCGGGGGGCGGCGCGCCAGGCGCGGGTCCCGGCGCGCCCCAGCCAGCGCCGCGCTCACGGGGGCGATGCGCCCTCCGGCGGGTTTGTTCACCGGCTGTGGACAAGCCATCCCTTCTTATTCACCGAGCCGATCAATTTTTATAATATAAGACTACTACGAATATCTACCGACGAGCCAGATCTGCTGGACTCATCAAATACACTAAGATTCATTTGTCTACGTTCTACGTTCGTTCATGGGTAGATTTGTCAGGATTTGTAATAAAATCCCAAGGATTAACAGAATTTACAGCATGGTAAAAAAACTCATGACAAAAGCATTCTCTTCAAGGAAGCCTATTTATTACAAACTTTATGAATATTTAAATGACAAGACTGCTTGGATACGAGTTTTTATATAAAACTAGCTACCCGGACAGACTTCGTCCTGTCAAAAGTTTTTTTTTTATTAAAACCTTCCGTCTATCCTATCTTTCAAGTTGGATCAAACTGCACACGGTGTGCAAATTTGATTAAAATCGGTTAAGTAGTTTAGGAGTCCATCGCGGACAAACAACGTGACACGTAATTTATGTATATTAAGATATTGCTATACATATACGGCCATATTAATAAACATAGACTAAAGCAAGAGTAACTTTAAAACTTGTCTATACTAATATATAAAGAGGAAAGATTTGATTTTTTGTTTGCATTTAATAGGCTCCGAAACTACTGAACCGATTTCAAAAATTCTTACACTGTTGGAAAGCTACACTATCCCCGAGTAACATAGGCTATATTATATTTAAAAAAAATTAGGGATCCTTAATAAAACTCCAATAATGTAACCCAAGGTGTAAAAAAATAAGAAAACCGAAGCAAAGCGAGGGCGGTTACTCGTCGTAAATAAGATTTAATTAAATTCAATATTAATAAACATAGAGTAACGAAGAAGTAAGCTACTCCGAGTCTAATCTCAGAATCAAAGTTAGTCCATGTCGCTACATAGTTTAGCGACCGATTAGGCGCGGACTAAGTTAACTAAGCGAGCACGTTTTTGGTTCATGTAAATCAATTTTTCAATTTAACAAGTAACCATAGCATGAAACAAACTGCGAGGAGCGAAGTTAGGCGCTTGAAATTGAAAGCTAATCACGTCGTTTGAAGTTGTCAATCCCAAAATATGTGTTGTCACTGTCATTTTAACAACAGCTTTTGATTCAATAGCTGTTGATCATTTAACTGGAGACTTCAGAAACCGGCCATAAGAAATGTATTGTTAATCCGAGGTTACTCCATGTTTATTAATATCATTGCAATTACGAAGTTATTACTTAGTTAATCGAGAATTAACTAGTCCAAGTGTAGCTTCAGATGATGCTTGGAATAAGCGATTTTTATTAATAAGGGTGATAGTATTAAGTGCTGTCTGTAACTGTGAGCAGGTTTTTTTTAAAAAAGTTAATGTAAGACAAGTGAGCTACATATTATTTTCCTGAGAAAATATAAAATAATAAAGTTTATTATGACACTCGAACAAAACTGCGACGGTTACGTTTTAAACTGACACTAACGCGCTTGGCCAGTCCTTGCTTAACAGAGGCGGCAAACTACAAAGAATGCATGTTTATTGAACTTCTTCGCTATTGATGCTTCAGTATTAATAAATAAAGCTAAATTTTTGTTACGATTTTCACAGAATTTTGTATATATTGGCTATTTTGAGATTGTGATCGAAAACTAAAATATGTTTGATTATAAATTATTTAAAATTATTTTTCTCCATTTAATAATTGCCAGCAAACCTAATAATACCTACTTCTACCCAGTGGCGTAGCGTGGGCTTCCACCGCCCGGGGCCGACCGAAAATTTGCCACCCCAATGATCTTTGCCACCTCCATATTATTTTGAATATGTTTTTTATTTATTAAAAATGCACTTTTCTTGTTTTTTTTTTTCATAGCAAAATTTACATTATTCAAATGAAAAATAATTATTTTAATGTATTATTATTTATTTTATTTTTTAAATCGAGCTGCTTGCCGCCCTCTGTTCATGTGCCGCCCGGGGCCATGGCCCCCCACGCTACGCAACTGCTTCTACCCATCGCCGCGTAGTTTCAGAAGCTCTTACTTTTGCATGATAAACATCACAATTTTTAAATTGATATTATGATGAAAATGATGTCAGTGTAAATTTTTATGGCAATAAATAGATTTTATTATTATTATTATTATATAATAGAATACTGACGTTAGAACGCAAAAAATATAATATGTAATAATAAATTAAGATATTTTTGAAAGACCTTTTCAAAGATACCCCACTATAGGGTAAGGAATAAACAATTCATCCCCGTTACCTGTAGTGAAAACTTGAACAATTACGTGTGTATTTTTGAATCATCAGGAAATATTTTATTATGCAGGAAATATTTTTAAAACAAGTGTTTTTTATTCATTACATTTCTAGGGAATGGCTGCTAACGCCTCGTAAAGTATACATATTATATAAACTACAATCTTGATATGAATACGAGCTGTAAATTAAGTACCTACGTAACTAGGTTTAGGTTTAAAGATTTTTATTTCTCATAAAAAACATAAAGTTTTACTTATAATGAGATACAAAATAACTAAAAAGTACATAATGTCATTTAACCTCTGGGCATGTTTAAGGAAAGGCGTGATGATATTATCAAAAAAAAAAAAAAGCAATTAGGACTTTATGGTAAAAATATTGTTTAAGTGACGGAAAGATGGTAAGTAGAAGGTAAGTGATATTATGTTCCTTTTTTACATAAGTAATTTTTAAGCTTAATTTTATACAAATGTAAACTTCTGCATTCTTTTACATCATTTGGTAGCTTATTATATAGCTGTGCTCCTTCAAAAAGTATAGTTTTTTTACCATATGTAGTTCTGATATTTGTTAACTGTATTTTGTTTTTATTTCGTAAATTGTGCGTATTTTCTTTTATGCTGAGTTTTATATTTGACTGAATGGAATTAGTTATAATATTTTTAATTAGAATACAAGTAAAATATACATATAATTGTTTCAGATTTAGTAATTTGGTTTTTTTATATAAAGATAAGGTTGGAGTCAGGTAATGATAACGGAATAAAGTTTTAATAATTTTGTTCTGAGTTCTTTGTAATGAATTTAAGTTTGTAGCAGCAGCTGATCCCCATATTTCAATTAAATGCTGAATGTGATTTTACCAAGGAGTTGTAAATAATGTGTCGAATTTTAGTAGGAATAAAATCGGCTATTCTGTGTAATGCTCCTGATATTGAGATAAGCTTAGTTCTTATGTGCTCAATGTGTGGTTTCCATGTTAGCTTGTCATCTATCCATAAACCAAGATATTTTTCTTTATGAGACTGCAAAATGACGTCATTATCTATAGTGGGCGGTGTAAACTCTGTTATGGGTTTATTTTTTGCTTTAAAAATCATAAAAGATGTTTTTGATGTGTTAATTGTCAAAAGATTATACTTTAACCACTCACTGAGCAAGTCGAGGTCTTTTGAGCGGTGGATAATATATCACACATGGATGTGCCAAAATAAAAAAGACACGTATCGTCCGCGTACAAAGTTAAGTATCCTGTTAGTCCTATTTTGTTTATGTTATTTATATAAATCAGGAACATTAAAGGCCCGATAATCGAACCTTGCGGAATACCACATGTTACTATTTGGGGGGTGCTGGTGAATTTATCTATTTTTACGACTTGACGTCGATTTTCTAAGTACGAGGAGAACATTTTTAGGGCAGTACCTCTTACACCGATGTTATGTAATTTTTCTATAAGCTTCTGATGGCTTATTGTATCGAAAGCTTTTTTTATATCTATAAATATCCCTACGGCAATGTTTTTTTGATCAATGTGTGTTTTTATTTTTGTTATTAAATCTATTGCAGCTGTAAGTGTACTCGACTTGGGCCGAAACCCGTATTGCTGTTCAATCAAAACTTGTTTGGTGCTTAGATAGGTGTATAAACGGTTATATATTATTCGTTCAAATATCTTTGATAAGACGGGTAGCACTGACACTGGTCTATAATTACTTGGGTCAGTTCTGACCCCGGACTTATGTATGGGACTAACTTTTGCAACTTTTAGTGTGTCGGGGAAGACTCCCCTCGCCAAACAGAAGTTTATACAGTTTGTAAGACGGTCAACAATAGCATTTTTTAAGCATTTTATCGTTTTAGTACTTATGCCATCCAACCCGGTACTAGTGTTGCTGTCGAAGTTATCGATAATTTTAGATACTTCGTGTACGCTACAAGGTGCAAATTCATTTAGTGTTATGTTGTGTGTGTGTTCAGGATCGTACATCAAGGTGTTGCCTGTGTTAACGTGGTACGTGTTTGGTATTTTATGCGCCAAATCTTGGCCAATTTTTGTGAAAAAATCATTAAAAGTTTGACAGATTGCATTACCTTCTGTGATATGTCCATTGTTAGTTATTAATTTCGGAGGAGCACAGCTGTCTTTAATTTTATTCTTTGCTAAATTATTTATTACTTCCCACATTTTCTTGGGACGATTGTAATTGTTACTAAATAAAGTATAAAAGTAATCTTTTTTTTGTATATTTATTTGCCTCTTTACTTTTTCTGTTTCTTGACTAAATTTTTTCTGTAGCTCTTCATCGTTAGGACATTTCTTGCTTTCTTGCCATAAATAATTTCGATAATCTATTGCTTCTACAATTTCTTTATTTATCCAATCATTCTGTGGTGGATTTAAGTATTTAGTCTTTATTATTTTATTTTTCTTAACAATATCCTGAATGAAAATTTCAAAATATAGGTAATCATTGTTTTCTTCATTATAGTTGGCTGTCGAGGCCATATTGTGTAAGCTTTTGTAATTTGTGGCTTCATATGTAATCTTTTTATTTATTCTTGATGCCAAGCTACCTATTTCCAGATAAATCTGCTTGTGGTCCGAGAGAGATGAGTCTATTATCGACATACTGAATGAGTGGTTGTTGACATTTGTACATACATGGTCCAATATTGTGTTTGATGTACTGGTTTCACGTGTACTGTATAAGCTGTTTATCTTATTTAATAATTCATAACCAGACTCCTTAATCTCATTCATATAGTTTTGTGTGATGTTGCTGTATTTACTGAGCAGGTCGATATTAAAATCTCCAAAGACAATAGATCTTTTGCGGCGTTCTAATTGCGAAGAATATATTTTCAAAAAGTTGTTTACATTAGTATCACCAGGCTTATATATCACTCCGATGTTTAACGATAGTTTATGTACGTATATCCATAAATAGTGATTGCCGTTTTCAAATAAATCCTCAGTTAGTTCGTATTTTTTACTATTGTGTACATATATAGAAACACCGCCTCCCTTACTGCATTTTCTGTAGTTATAGATATGCTGATAATTAGGTATGTCATAAAGTTTGGCATCGTTATCTGAAGTAATCCATGTCTCACTGAATATCAAGAAATGTGTAGTTTTTTGTATCGCCTTTATAATACATTTTATCTCATCAAGCTTATGAGACGTGCGAATACTGCGCAAGTTGGCATTAAAGAATCTTAACGACGACGACTTTAAAGGCAGTTCTTCATATTTTTTAATTAAATAATGATTTAGCCTACTATTTTTATCTGTATAACCCTCACCTTGTAGGGGTTTAGTCACTAGTTTTTTTGAACGGTTCTATTCTGGACGATTTTAGGTGTTCCTCTGATATACTTTATGATTATGTCTTTTTCGCCGCCTTCGATTCGCTTGTTTAGTTCCGTCTTTAGAGATTGTAAATATTGCATCTGTGCGCGTGTTTGATCTGAATAAATGAAAACGTTCTCAGAAAGTTTTGATTTATTCTTTAACAAGATCTTGGGTGTCGCTGTATTGTCAAAGTAAACTTTAATAGGCCTACTTTTATTTGGGATGTACTTTCCCAGTCTCATAGATTTTATTGGCTTTGGGCACTCTTCATGTATCGGTTTTAAAAGTTTTAAAACTTCCTCATCATCATATTTACGTCTAGAATTGTAGTTCTTATCATTTATTTCCGACATACCCACGATTATGATATTTTTCTCGCGTTCGCTTCGCTCCTTTAGTTCCAAGGCTATGTTTTCAAAACTGACGGAAGGCGATTTTATCAGAGAATTTCCCGCTGATTGGCTTTTTATATGGAGAATTTCATTTTCTAGTTGTTTTATTTTTTCTTCTGTTTTATTATTATTTGATTTAAGTTGTTTTATTTCACTATTTATGTTTTTAAATTGTTGCGTAAAATTTTCAGCAGCTGTTTTTATGATTTGAATTTCCTTTTTGACTTCAGATATTTCTTCACGTAAAAGAGAAAAGTGTTCATTTTGAGTCTTGCTAAAATTTTCCATAAAATTCATGATGTCGTTACGAAAACTTGCAAGATCTTTTCTCCATTCATGCCCCTCAGCACGCACTTTCTTTTTTCTTGTTGTGATGTGATAGTCCATTTCACTGTGAGTTAATTTTGGCATTGACCCGCTAGCGCTTTCGCTTCCGCTTGTCAATATAGTATTAGGCGGTGTTCTCTGCAAACTCATTGCGTAGTTATACGCGCTGTTATGCGTGAGTGCAAGCAGGACAAATAGTAATAGTCGCTGTCGCGTTTAATTAAAGTTGTTGGACTTTGACGCCTAAGTGCAAGTGAGACAATAAATTCTGCTAATCTCCTTACTTGATCTGTGGAGGGGGTCTGCGTCAGCGTCGATGCAGTGTCGCTTCTCCGTGTAAATCACAATGTCTTAAGTACTTAATCCAATTATAGAGTGAACTGAGTCGTGAAACTATTAGCGTAAGATACACTTTACGTTATAATATTATTATGAATATTGCAATATTTTTAACACAAATCGAAATACACGTCCGTCCACCTTCAACAAGCACCAGAGAAAAAACTATAGTTCTGTACTTCTCTCACAGATGGCGCTACAGGTAGGTGTCGATTAAAATAATTACGGTATGACAAGCCGTTTAGTTTTATCTCATCTCGAAAATGCCCAACGCGCCTAAAGAAGTTATCACTTCAAAAATGTTTTTCAATATTTTATTCTACGATTTTAGAGTTTTAATAAATATGTACATAGGTATTATATCCATGCCAAATTACAGCTTTCTAGAACTAAGACCGCCCGCTAATTGTGATTTTTTTGTCACGGTGACTTTTTGTTACCCATCTGAGTGCTATGAAGATATATGTATGGGAGTGCGCTGATTATGGTGACGTGACAATACGGTGACAAATAGTTCACCTAGTGACGTGACTGTCACCCGGCCTGTACATTACAATGGAAGTGTGCTCACAAGGGGACTTTCTGTCCGACGCGCACGAAATAAACGTGTTGCGTGCGGCTTTGATTATTTTATAGTTACGATGGCGGCTTCTCCACAAGACGAAGACATTGTGTTGCTGACAAATATATAAAAGCACCTCCACAGTTCAGGGTAAGAAAAAATGGACATTAGAATTTAGAACCTCTTACATTGTTTAACAATATTTTTAAAAATAATGAAAATTTAGGAGCCATAATTATTTCGCTTATGATGGAATATTATTAGACCATTTTTCTACAAATATTATGTTGGTCGAAAAGTTGCTGTTGTGGACGCCATATGATGCCATGACGATTAGTTTTTTCCGGGATAATAAGTACCCTATATCTCATTCCAGATTATGGTCTACCTGTGTGCTACATTTCATGAAAAGTTTTTGCGTGAAAGAGTGACAATCACGCATACAAACTTTCACATTCATAATGTTAAGTAAGATAATTAAGTTACAATATTATAAAGTTTGTGCAAAGAAACAATCATTGACTTTAGATTATTTTACAAACCATTTGCGTGTCCACATCAAAACATACAGTTCAGTAAAATAATCCCGTAACCTTCAGTACTAAATAATCCTACTAATCCTACTATCCTACTAATATTATAAATCTGAAAGTTTGGATGTTTGGATGTTTGTGACTCAATCACGCAAAAACGGCTGAACGGATATGGATAATATTTGGCACACGGATAGCTTTCAACCTAACTTACCAGATAGGCTACTTTTAATCCCGGAAAATAAACCTGTTCCTGAGGGATAAACGGTACAATTTATAGCCATAGAACGTTTTTCGTCATACTGACATGACAGATGTTCGAAATAAAACATGGCCGAACTTCAAACAGCTGATTGAGTGATTAAGTTGTAGGTTAATTGTTTTTAAAGTTTTTTAATAACTAACAATATACCAATTGTGCGGTGATGCACATTGTGATATTTTTTATCATACAATGCGAGGTTTAGTAGCCATCGATCTTGTATAAAATCAAATATAACACGAAAGCATTTTTTTGCGGACAATTTAGGCTGCTTACATACTAGCGTTTGTAAAGCGCTTTTTGCACCCAATGAGCAATCAATGAGTTACAAAAAATAACAATTTTACCATGAAGAAAATTACTGATAGCATAACACTGAAGTACAATGTACTAAAGTACCAGAACAGACAGCGCGAACAAAATTTGTGTAGCGTCGGGAGGTTCTGTTTTTAAATCGAACAAATCCATTGAAAATTGAAGCCCACTGCAGCCAATTCATTGGGCCAAACATCGTGTTTGCGGTGTCGGTTCTGTACCCCAGTTAATAATACTTCAATTTAGCTTATCAAGTTTTTTCCTACCTCTCAATAAGAAGTGCTATCGAAGTATTATAAGATATCGTATCAGGTTTAATTGATTGCAAAAGATCATCAAATTTAGTTATTAACATTCGTAAATGTCTTTCTATGTTTTATATTTACTTTGTAGTAAGAAATTAGTGATTAAACGAACTTACCTTAAGTGAAGTTCTATCATAATTATATGAGGGTTTTGTACGAATATATTAGTTCACATGTAGTACACACATTAGTGTCGCCATCTTCACTGAATTTGAGATTTCTGTTTTTTTTTTTTTTTTTGTTTACCCCCTTTATTCTTCGATCGCTTACCTTCATTTAGTTTAGAGTATCTGTCACATCATGTTTGATATTTTTTGTTTGCATGGGGTGAAAGGAAATTCGGGAGGGTGGGTTCTAATATATTCGTACAAAACCCTCATATAATTATGATAGAACTTCACTTAAGGTAAGTTCGTTTAATCACTAATTATAATTGGGTTTTGTACTTCTATATTAGTTCACATGTAGATGTTGAGAGTAGGTATGTTGAAAAAAAAATATCAACTATGCTAACTCACATATGACATTCTGTTTAATCAGAAATCAATTATATTTACCCAGTAGATTATGCATATACATTTATGTAAAAAAATTAATCGAATAAATGATGAGTATTAATTATAATGTTTAATCATATAACAGAACATTTCTTGCAAAGGCATCATTATCATTGACGACCTCGGATATATTTCTATTGTAAAATCTGCCAAATGTTTTATAATTACTCCAACCCGCTGTTTTCCTAATAAGATCTAAATTTACACCCATCTTATGGGCCTTGGAAGTAGATGCGTGTCTTGTACTGTGTGCAGTGAAAATACTCACGTCAATTCCACAGGTACCTAAAGTGGACTTAATCCACCGACTTATCGACTGCGCGCCTACTGATTTATATGGTTTTTTAAAACTTATAAAAAGATTTTCGCTTTTACGTAAATCTTTAGTTAGCTCAACATAACAATTCAACGTTATAGCAGGACAGATTTCCGGCCTTTCTCGAAAGAAAGGCAGGACGAGCTCAGGTTGTGCCGAACCAGGACGAGAGGTCTTAATTAAATCTGGAATTTTGATTCTAATTTCATTGGGAAATGGTTCTATGTTGTTAATATTTATCTTGGAGAGAGTTTGCACTCTATGAGCAGTCGTTAAGGCCAATAGAGTAGCTAATTTCTTCGTTAATTTATCTAAATCTAAAGAATTGTTGGGATACCATGAAGCAAGGTGGTTCAGAACGTTTGATACATCCCAAGTTGTATTGTATTTGGGTAGCGGAGGACGGAGTCTGAAGATACCTTTGAAGAAACGTTTTATACAATAATCGTTGCCTATATCCTGGCCAAGAATCAACGAGAGCGCTGATCTACAGCTGTTTATAGTTCCATACTGTGCACCTGATTCGTACAATTGCGTTAAAAATTGTATAACGGTGGAAGTGGAGTTTTCATATAAATCTATATTATTTTTAATACAGAATAGAAACCATTTCTTAAGACAACTGTCATATTGTTTTAGGGAACTATCTGAAAGTGAAGCCAACATAATATGTATTGATGACGATGGTACGTTTCTTCTCAGGAGCGACAAGCTGATAATATTCCGGCAACCAGGGTAATTTTCTGGTGTATGTTTCGATTGCTGGAATGAGAAACAATTAGGTTTTTTGAAGGCTGAAATATAAGGGGTTCTGATATCAGAAGACTCTTAAATAATGGGTACCAAGGCTGTGTAGGCCATAAAGGTACAACCATAATACCCTTCGCATTGTCGTCAATAATTTTTCGCAAACATTTTAGAATTATGGCGAATGGTGGAAAGCTGTAGAAATAAAAATCGGACCACGAGACCGTAAACGCGTCTGTAACGTATGCATCTGGGTCTCTATGCCAAGAGATGTATTTTGGACACTTTTTATTTACTCTGCTGGCAAATAAATCAATATCGGGAACCCCAAATTGTTTTAAAATTTTTTGGTATGCCTGATTTGACAATTCCCACTCAATGTCCGGATGAACTCGCCGCGATTCTGCGTCTGCGACGACATTATCATTTGAACTTATATATGATGCAAATACTACTATATTCCGTTTTTCACACCACTGCCACAATTCTCGGGTTATATTAGTAAGATGGGGAAATTGGATGCCTCCCATACGGTTTACGTAAGAGATAGCCGTAGTGTTATCTATTCTCAAAAGAATTTGGCAGTCTTGATAAGATTTAGCAAATATTTTTAGTCCAAAATAGGCAGCAAGAATTTCTAGGTAATTAATGTGCCGTGAGCGTTCGTTCTCTGTCCATATCCCGCTTGCCCGTTCGTCACCACAAGCAGCACCCCATCCCGTAGTTGAGGCATCACTATATATTTCTAAACTAAACTTGTTTTGTTTGATCCTACATACAGGATGATACATTGCGTGAGCCCACCATTCGAGATCAGGTAATACTGATGGCGATATGGTCAGATATTTATCATAGTTATCGTCATTAATTAAATTTAAGTATTTACAACGTTCAAGCTCTTTAGTGTAAAGCCAACCATATTCTACGGCTGGACAAGCGGAAGTAAGCAAGCCTGCTAGACGAGCTAGCTCTCTGACTTTACAGCGATTAATATTGCGAAAATTATTTATTTCAGTTTTAATTTTCAAGATTTTGTCCTTAGGTAAGGTTACGTAATATTTATTTGTATCAATAATAAAGCCTAAAAATTGACATCTCGTGCTGGGAATCAGTATACTCTTTTCGGTGTTAATAATAAAGCCTAACGCCTGTAAGAGGTTAATGGTATCAGCTATGTTTTGCAAGCATGATTCATAGGATTTGGAAATCAATAAGGTATCGTCTAAATAAATTGTTGACAAATTTCCACAAGATCGCAATAAACTAACCACTGGTTTCATGATTTTTGTGAAAACAGAGGGCGCTGTATTTAAGCCAAATGGTAAAACGTTAAATTGGTATAATTTACCACCAAATTGAAAGCGGAGATATTTTTTGAAGTCATTATGTATAGGAATCAAGAAATATGCATCCTTCAGATCAATTGTGCTCATGAAGCAACCCTTTGAAACAAGTTTTAAAGCTGTACGCAGATCTTCAAGTTTAAAATGTTTTGTATCAATATATGTATTTAATTTTTTTTAAGTTTAATATAAATCTCGATTTACCATTTGGCTTAGGGACCAAAAATATTGGAGATATAAATTGACCTCCACAGGGTTCACATTCAGATACAGCCCCTATGGTTAACAGTTCATTAATAGAACTTTCAAATTGAGCTCTTTCAGTAGGTGAGTGATGTTTTTCTATGGGGCTAATAGCTTGGGTCACGTGTCGAGAAAATGGAATTTGGTAACCTTCAATCCATGATAAAATATTATTATCCTGGGTTATAAGTGACCATTGCTTATGGAAGTAATATAATCTGCCAGCGTATTTTACCGTATCTAGCGGCGGCGACTGCGAGTTGGTGTTGGATGCGACGACTGCTTCGAGGAGTTCTCGTGGCGATTCTTGTAGGCAGGTTCCTTGGTCCTCTGAGTCCCCTTTGGCCTGCCTTGGTTTGGGGGAGGAGCTCTCCAGTTTTTTGTGGGTTTCAACGATTTTTTGGGGAGATTTTTTGAGTTAGTGGTGAGCTTCATGTCGGCACTTGATTTAGAAATCGCCTTCGCGGCTTTAAGTGTATCAGACAGTTCTTCACTGAAAAGCAGTTTGTCTATTTTAGTGGCTTGGAGTTGATCTTTTAACTCCCTCTTTAAGTTGTTTAAAACAAAATTTCTTCGCGTCAAGGAGTCCGAATACTGTGCGTCGCATAGTAACTTGCTAGCGTCCATTAACAACTTTATTATCACAGTATCTTTTGATTCTACCATGAGGGCAGTTATTGCTTCTGCTAAGCAGGATGCCACACTAGATAGTTGTTTCTGTTTTTGTTCAATGGCCTTGTCCCTTTTATAGATCGGTTCAGGTATAGCGGCTTTAACCTCTGGATTTAGAGCCGGAGCATCTATAAGTGGGCAGTTTGCGGGGGGCAAATATTTCTCTAATAGGCCCTTGCGAACATCCTTTTCTAATCCAAATGTAACTATATGTTGCAACCTAATTGCAAGATCCGGTTGTATATCTTTGCCAAACAATTTCTTTTGCGACGGGTCATCTCCCAATATTTTTAGGAGATCTTCATTTAGAACATCACTTACTGTTGGTTGAGGAACAGTGGCCGCGTCGTTCGATGGAGTAGGCTCATCGGGTACGTTGGTAGACGTAGTGGGCTTGTCGGTTGCACTGGTGGACGGCAAAAAATCACCGGCTGCGCTGGTAGATGGTACGGGCGCAGCGCCCTCACTTGTGCGGCCTGGTGCGTCTGGGATAGCAAAAATTTCCCATGAATTGTATTGTAGGTACTACCTACTCATATTCGTCTAATAACAAAGTAGTAACCCCATAAGTTACTCGCATTGTTATTCTTCAACGAACAATTTTTGCTAAGAATATGTGAAATATTTTAATTTTTATGTGTTATATTCGTCTAATAATAAAGTGATAACCCTATAGGCTACCCACATTATTATTCTTCAACGAACAATTTTTCGCTATGAAGGCGCGAAATGGATAGAAGATAAGTAGGTACTTAATTTTCGTCTAATAATAAAGTAATAACCCTATAGGTTATTCGCATTATTATTCTTCAACGAATAAAATGTAATGTAGGTAGGTACGAATACTGAACCAACCTTCAATTTGTAACGCATCCCTCGTCATCGCGGTCGGTGAGGGCTGTGCGCGTGACCTCGGTCGAGGTGAAGGTGACCTCGAGCTCGATGAGGATGATGATGAATCCGATCCTGATGAAGATGATGGAGTTCGTCGTCGACTCTTGTGTCGTGCGCGCATTAATCTTTGGTTGAGTTTTTTAACTTTCTTAGCAATATATTCATAGTCGTCCGTGTCAGAGCGCGTACGCTTGCCCATTTTTATTAACACTTATTAATGCGCGTCACACTTTGGTAATACGTGTGCGAAGTGGCGGGGCACTGAAGCGTGAATGAAGGTAAGCGATCGAAGAATAAAGGGGGTAAACAAAAAAAAAAAAAAAAACAGAAATCTCAAATTCAGTGAAGATGGCGACACTAATGTGTGTACTACATGTGAACTAATATAGAAGTACAAAACCCAATTATAATAATAATTTTTCTTAACAGATTGAGCAAATCATTATTAAAATGTCAGATAAGCACGTACGTCTTTAAAATCCTAGTGCGGTGTTAGCCTAATGTCAAAATTGCTTTATTTTTCTATAGATATGCATGCGTTTAGGCCAGTAATTTTTTGAATCATTGATTTTAGTCATGGATATATTACTCTAACTGGATACATACATAACTTCATATCAAAATTGGACGTATTTTGTCTAAGTGTGTACACCCTACAATATTATTATGAAGGACAACCTCAATCCGGCTTGTGATAGGTCGAATGGTCATTCCGATATGACGTCATTGAATTTTTGGTACGTCTGCAAAGTTTATCATCCAGATAGAGTAATATATCCATGATTTTAGTTAATAAATTAGTAGTATATCAAGGGATTTTGATTAGGCTTTTTTGTATAACATTGGGTATTTTGTCAAGTAAATCCTACTGAAATTCAGTGAGGATCTAATAAAGAGTGTAACTCCTTAATGGTAGGGAAAAATAGAACCGTGTTTAAAGATATTTTGTTTTTGTTATTGTTGACATTGTAAAATCTGCTCTTCATTGACCAACTAAGGGTCTCATGACGTGTCTTGGAGAACAAATAGGTAACTCCTGAACGGGTGCAAATTACTTAACAGGAATAAAAATTATTTGTTTTTAGTAAGGTTGAAATTTGTAAAACTTAAGGCCTGCTGGTGTACCTGTCTTGGAGGCTAAATATGTAAATCTTGGATGGATGGTAATAACTGAACAAGATTAAAAAATATTTTTGTTAGTAACGTTTTTAAATTGCAAAGCCTAAATACATCATTGAGCAACTTAGGGCCTGATGGTGTATCTTGGGTACACAAAATAATTATGTAACTTTTATGCGAAATAAGCTAATGCTTGAATAAAAAGCCACCTGATGGTAAGCGGGAACGAAGTACGGATGGTAAAGTGCACTAATTTAATAAAAGCCTATTCTCTCTTCACTTGAAGACATCCGTATTATAATCGAACGGGAACACCCACGTGGGTAATTTATTCCAGGCCTTCGCGGTACACATAATAAAAGATGAAACAATGAGCATCGTCCGTACCGATTGGATGTTTAGGGCAAGGGAAGAATACTCGCCGGGCCCCGAGATGTTCAGTGGTGGAAGAAGGGGGGGGGGGATTATGTCATGTAACTTCTGTGCACATTCTCCAAATTGTAGCATATAGAATATCAAGAGGCTGGCAACCACCTTAGGTTCACCAATAAGCACCTTAGCACACCTCTCCATTGAATGCAAGCAGCCAAAGCTTTGGATTCAATGAACCGCCCAAAGGACACATTCTGAAAAGTAGGAGCCAAGATGAAAGGGCTTCTTTTGCCGGTGAATTGACAGGCTTGAGTTTTTGTGACGTTGAATCTCACAAAGTTGGTATGCCAGACCCTATCGAAGACCTTCGAGATGTCAAGGGAAACGGCTAGGCTCTTCCCTATTTTTCGCGAGGGCCTCGCCCCAGATGTGAGTGGCATACGCTAGAAGAACTCTCGTCGACAGGTTTCGGCAGAACCCGTACTGCCGGTCGCTAAGAACATCATTGTATTCTAGATTTCTAGATATATCATGAGGCGCGTGCTCAATATACGCTCCATAATAACTGCTGAATGGGTGTTTGTTGTTGTTGGTAACATTCACATTGTAAAACCAGTACATCATTGACCAATTTAGAGCCTTATTGGAGATAAAATAATATGTAACTCCTGATAGGGTGGCAATAACGATAATACTTTTTTAAAATATTAGTACCACCAGGTACTTTGACATTGCAAAACTAGCATTTTATTGACCAGACTTAGGGCCTGATGGTGTATCTTGAAGACCAGCTACTTAATTATGTAACTCCTGAACGAACGGAAATAACGAAATTGATTTTATAGATACTATTTGTTGTTGTTTTTAAACCATTTTTAAAATGAAATTAAGCGAATGTTTCTTATTCACTCACGCTTAAACTGCTAAATGGATTTAGTTTTAATTTGGCTCCCAGATATTTAATATCCCGCATTGAAGGATAGGGTGCTTTTTATATCGGGGATAGACCATTCCCTCAAGATAAGTTTTGTAATTAAATATGGCTAGCATAGAATTTATGTATAATTTCTTTTATTAATCACACCCTTCATTCCTCTAAGGAACCAATTCTGAAGTCCACGCAGACGAAGTCGCGGGTAGAAGCTAGTTAAGTATAATTAAGTTCTTTGCATCAGTCAAGTTAATTATGGTAATGTTGGATTTATATTAATTTTCCGCTTCGTAACACGAATTTTGCGTTGTGGACATTTTACAGATGCGTTTTCGGTCTTTGAGTGTAAGACAAACAATATCCCAAAGTTTTTTTTTAATAATTGTATTGGTCTATAAGTTATCCGATATCACCCCAGTATAAATTATAGAGCACCTTTTCATTAATTATAAAATTTAAAACTTACATCATTGATATTTCCCAATGTGTACTTTTAAATATTTAACATTTAACAACATTGTGTAATTTTGGCTATTTCATAATATTGTGTAATTTTAATTATTTGATAATAACACATATGTTGTGTTCACGGTACTAGAGTAGGAATTCGCATGAACACTAAATACTACTAGGAGTAGTAATGTTTAGTAAATTATTTTAGTACTTACCTACCAACCTTTAATTTTTTATAATTTTGTGATTATACATGACAATATATAGATATTATATTCAAATCAAATCAAATGTTTTTTATTAAAAATTGGTTTGGTTTACAGACACTTTTTGAAAGTCATGGAAGTTACGCCACTGCTTCAACAAGGCCCTACTGTGAGAGGGCCCGGGAGAAGAAGCAGCAAGAAACTACTGGGTTTGTTTTTTTCCTGCTCACAGTTACAGATAGCACTTATCATCTACTACAATCTATATTCATAAAAGTCATGTCCAAGCAGTCTTGTCTTTAAAATAATCATCTAATTTGTAATATCCTTTCGTCATAAGAATGCTTTTAATATGAGTTTTAAATTTAAAGTAAGGCATTTCTGTAAATTTCGACGGAATTTTACTATAAATCTTTACACACGTACCCATCAACGAGCCACCAGTTTTACATAGTCTAAAATTTGGTACAATCAGTTTAGCCTTGTTCCTCGTATTAATATTGTGGATGTCACTCTTTTTAAGAAAACTATCGTAATATTTCTTAACATACAAAACATTATCCAATATGTATATATTGTGACACCAGAGTTAAAATATTAATTTCCTTAAAGAGATTCTGTTAAAAGAGATATTGTATTGTCCTATGCAGAGGGCCGGCCTTACAGGCACGACAACAGTTCAGCATGTCAAGGTCAGACGAGGCCGAGCTTGTGCTCCCCTCTCAACGTGTATTCAAAGAAAAAATATTTTGATGTAAGTTTTAACAACATATCTTCTGACGGTTTTCTCAGTACATGTTAAGTAAAAAGAGACATTATTTAGTATAATATATCCAGCAACTAAATAACATAAAAAAACAACTACTTAACGTTAACTTGTGTGATAGTGGCTTTAAAATGAACACAATCGTTGTGCCCTCGGTAACATATGTATAACTTCATAAATTGTTATCACTTTGAAATGCTAAAACTATTATAATTAATGCTAATATACATATAATGAACGTTATCATTGATTCAATGATAACGTTCATTATCAAAAATGATTTCTTTTTCATTTCCTGTGAAGTTGACATTTTTGAGATATATATTATTAGTTCTTAACCTTCTATAAGGAGTATATTAAAAATGGACTCACAGGGCCGAGCCTTTGCTTGACAGAAATTGTGGGTGGCACGTCTGGGATCACGGGAGTCACCACTGAGTTGAGTTGCCCCGCCGCGGCCACGGGAGGCGCCACTGGCGCTAGCACGGGAACCACCTACAAACAATTATCAAATTATTATCACACAGTTATTTGCAATTGTAGAAAACTGATATGTTTCGTGGGTTCAGTGCACAATGTTACTAATTCATGCCTAACCTCTATACATTGCATATAAGCAATGGTATGATTATGATAAAACACAATGATATCTTGTCCCTTAACTTAGATAGCAAAAATTTTTAACTTTTATGTGATTTTTTCATCTCAAAAACAAGAAATCATCATTTCACTAACGCACTATGGGATTTCCACAAGAGATTTGATCAAATTTCGATTTTCATCATTTCCATGCGACATAATTATACACTTTCACTAGACAAAAAATACTATTGAAAGAACGCTTTGACCTAATTAACACGAAAAATAAAACCAAAGAACTTCACTGGAAATATATTGAAATAATTTTGAAAAAATAATAAAAAAAATAAAAGGAATAATACCTTTTTTACACTTTTTTCAGCGAGCTCAAGCTGCCGCCGGGTCTGCTCTAGTTCCATCTCAACCTTCTTCCGTTGCAACATGAGCAACTCTTGCTCCTTCTTAACGAGCATACTGCGCATCCTCTCATCTTCTTCCGGAGTCACTGGCGCAGGAGAACTTGTAGTGGCACCTGGCTGCGATACAAAACAACAGTAATATATCACCACTGTTTACATACAATTTTAATAGTGATACAGCAAGCAAAATTGATTTTATAAAGGGAAATTAGGTACAAAGAGATAGAGAGGGAATAAGTAAATGTTGAATTTTTCAAGTCTGACACGTGGCTCGTGTACAAAACCGATGGTTACGACACGTTTTAGTTGCGGCCGCGAATTTTACTTTCTATATAAAATGTAAATGTGCAATTAATACTTTAGGCGCTAGGCTAAGACACCAAAGGGACAAAAATATATTACAAGCAACTAAGTGAAAATGCAATAATACATGAAATGAAAACATAATCAACTAAAAAAACACCTTTTTCAGAAAATTTGGATTTACATGGATGTTTGACTGCTGTGGCTGCGCCTGAATGGGCCATGCATGGTCTATCAGGTTCACTTTCACATCCAGCTGGTACAGTTTTGTCGCGGGAAACACTTCGTGCCACGTCTCACGAAGCTTGAACATTTGAGACCTAATTTTCTCATCAACCTGTAATCACACAGCAATATATAATGGAAAATGTTAAGGCAAGAATATTGTTAAAGGAATGAGCGAAACGATGGATTGCAATATTTACCTGCTTGAAAGTCCTAGTGAACATGTTAACGATGCTCTGAGAGAACTTCTGTGTGTACGCGCCGCCCACATTCTTGATAATTGAATCAACTAAATACAGAACAGGCAGCTTGATGTCGGGGTGCACCTGTGTGGAGGAAAAATAGTTCTAGTCCCAAGCCCCTGGCCTGACCAAGTCCAAATTGGCTTGTCCAGTTATTACATCCGATCATTCTACTTTCCCATCCCCATTTGTGATATAAACTCACAAAAATAATTTTAAGTATTGGTGTGGGTACAATAAGACAAAATTTAATTCTGCAGCCCTTTTAATTGTACACTTGAAATAATAATAAAAACTCAGTTTCATAAAACGTTTATTATGTTACATCTCCGTACACAACTGAAATGAAATAAACTTGTATTAACGTTAACATACCTCCGAGGGCAGTTTATAATCCATTCGAGACAGGTATCTCCATTACGACTTAAAGGATTCTTTAGAGTTTACTATTTCAATAATATGATGGAACTGATCTAAAATAATTATAACAACGCTAGCCAATAAAATATAAAATTTTAACATTTAACAAACAATATTCACACACATATGTTACAAAAAGTGTATGGTTATGTAACCAATGTTTTATATAGACTACAAATATTTTACATTGACATTTACATTATGAATTCAGAATGAAAATTTCTTTGATTCAATTAATGTATATTATGGAAAAGCATTTAAATAAATGGTAAAAATGTGAAACTTTGAAATAGCATAGAAGCCACGAGGTGGCTACAAATTAGATTTAACAAACAATAGTCGGAAAGACAAGAATACGATAGCATTTATCTTATCAGTGCTACCTCACAGTTGGGTCGTGAATCATAATGACATCTAGTTGGATGGGAGATACCTGTACGTTAAAGGGCGCATTACAAAAGAGGTCAGATAATAACATCGAGCGGCCAGCGGGCGTCACCGCGCAACTTTCGCGACATCCCAGTGCTACCGTGTCGGCGCGTCATCCTGCGCCGCCTCTCGCCTAACTAAAAATGCAAATTCACCTTCTCCAAGTGCTTCTCCACCGTATCAACGATCACACCTGCGTGCTCGATGTTTTCTTCCGCTAAAATCGTTAGCATATTTATGAGCGGTTTGCTGTTGACGGTGAGGTCGGCCAAGCTCGACGCATACTCGTCCGCGATTTCCTTCGACATTTTGCTGGATCGTGCACGTTGATCCCACCATACCACAACGTAATCTTCAACCGCACATCACTGTAAAATCGAACAATCTATTATAACTTCTGTTACGTGGCTACGCATCCAAAATGGCGAAGTTTCACAAAGCAACACGTAGAAAACTTACGATATCAGGATTACAACGTTTGATAAATCTTGATTGCACAATGCGAATTAGTCGCCTCACGTTCAGAATGAAATGCACATATTTTTAGATAATCACGTAATTCGATGTTAAAATACAACCGTTTAATCGAGGAACTGAGTCTGACGTTACGCATGCAAAAGCAGAATTTAAAATGGCGGAGGCCTGACCTGACTGAATCGATTAAAGTACTTACTACTTAGTGATATAGTATCGATGCATCAAAATATCGATATTTTTTTTGTTATTTTCTTTCTAGTTTCTTCTTTCTTGGCTGGAAACGCATCTGTATTGCTTTTGGTGTTAATAAATCCTTGGGCGACGGTATTAATCACTTACTATCTTTCTCGAAAACATCGAATTAAGTACCTATTATAAAATTAGACTACTCATCCAGCAAATGGATGAATAAAAAAAAAGAACAGCTGTCATGGGACGGCTGAAAGATGTGAAACATCGAAATGCGTCGCCAAAGCGATCACCAAGTCTAAAATCAGGTTTACCCCTCGCGTAAAGATGTTTCACATCAAAAGTCACGTTATAATAATAAAATTTACGAACGAATAAAGTTACTGATGTGAAACATCTTTACGCGAGGGGTAAACCTGATTTTAGAATTGGTGATCGTGGCGACGCATTTCGATGTTTCACATCTGTCAGCCGTCCCAAGACAGCTGTTCTTTTTTTTAGTTTTGGTCACGTGACTTTTTCAAAGAGCCCCCGTGTGCATATACTCCACACTAATAAAACTACAGTCGAATCGAATTTATCGAATCTTTGATTCGACGGACCACTTTGACAACGCAAATGCAGAAATGTTGACAGGATATAGGCATTGGCTGCTGTTCTTATCGATAATAACGACGATATAACGATATATGGAAATATTGAAAAGTATCGATATATCGAATATCCAATACATAAAAAAACACATAAAAGTTCCAGATTCTAGGATCAAATTATGATGAGAAAGACAATCTTGAACGTTTTTTTTCCTTTTTCCCGATTTGCGACCGAAATCCCGAAGCATAATCAATCACAGAGAATGAGAATATCTATGGCCAGATATCTCTGCATAGTCTGTGAGAGATTTCGTTTATGTCAATCCGCTGTCAGTGTCTATTGTTATATGTCAAATTTCAACTCTACTTGTCAAGTTGTCATGTCAATGATCAAAACCAAAACGTACTTTGTGTTGTGTCAAATGTGTCAATGATTCTAAAGAAATTCTAATTTCAGCTCTGATTTACAAATAAAGTTTATTATTTCATTCCTTTTATCGTAATTCATTAAGCCTGTCGTTGAAGTAAACTGATTACTACCAAACTTACAGTGGAAAGTGAAATATAATTGAGTCATAATGTCGAAACCTCCAACGGGTGAGCTGTTGGACTTCCAGGACTACTCTCCGGCACACGAGCGGAGTGCGCGTATCGACGTGGAGGCAGTCCACACGAATCAATACAATAGTTCCGTGTCTAATCCGAGCTACGGTTTCGAGGAACCTAAAACTGCAGAAGAAGAGCAGGCTGCGACTCAGTGTACATTTTTTTCATATAAAGTTATGAGAGAACAAGTTCATTTTACCTTTTTTTATTGTATCTTATCTTATTATCACTAAACAACAATTTAATTGTAATTTTGGTGACCATGGAGTTGAAAGCACTTGTATAATATCCTAATTTCTTTAATCTCGTTTTGACATTGCTGTAAATTTTTATGAAGTCCAGAGAATCTTATGAATTATTTCCTACTAATTAATAATTATATTAATGTTTCAATTTCAGCAAACCATAATTTCTGGACCATAGAATACTATCAGAAATACTTCAATGTGCAGACCTATGAAGTTGTAGAAAGGATAACATCCTCAATTATTCCTCAAAAGTTCTCGCGCAATTTTTTTGATGAACAAATAAAAGGGAAACCTGACCTTTACGGCCCTATTTGGATAGCAGCAACTCTGGTAATTAGTAGCACATCATTTTAATTGTACACATAATTTTTCTACAAAGTGTGAAAAAGTTGACAAGTAGAAAAAATATTTTCAAGCTTATATGTTATGTAAATTCCGATTAAGTTTCATACAATGTAACGTTTAACCATAAAAATCATTTCCAATTGAAATACAAGCTTAAACATGACTGCCCTGAATACTGACTGTGCGGAATTCATCCGTAGGTATCGAAACGAACAACATCACAGTTATAAAATTGCAAGTAACTATGTGCAGTGTATCTTTCTATTTAACAGATTTTCACAATAGCTGTAAGTGGAAACATAGCGAGCTATTTACAGAATGCCCATAAGGTGTTCTGGCGATATGACTTCCACCTGGTATCATATGCTTCAACGGCCATCTTCTTCTATGTGTGGGGAGTACCTCTGGCGCTGTGGGCCGCTCTCAAGTGGACCACAGAAGAAAATAATTTGATTGAGGTGAGTTATAGCTGGGGAATCATCATAATCCATATCTGTCTCACTGAGCTAAAGACTTACCACTTTTACCACCATTTATAATCTATACAAATAAATAAAATTGGAGTGTCTGTTTGTAATATTAAAATAACCGCTTTTTACTAAGTGCATTTGAATGTATACATGGTACATATACCAAAACAACATTTTTTTACAATTCTTGTCTGTCTGTCTGTCTGTTTGTTCCATCTAATTTCTGAAATGGCTGGACCGATTTTGACGGGACTCACTGGCAGATAGCTGATGAAACAAGGAGTAACTTAGGCTACTTTTATTTTAGAAAAAAAAATAGTTTGTTAGGCATTACGAAGTTCGCCGGGTCCGCTTGTAATAAATAAATATCTCTCCTACCAACTAGAATACTCTGTGTTGCAGTTTAGTATACACAAATGACACGTAATTGATTTACCATCTGAATTATTAATAATTATTGATGGATTTCTCTGTAAATAAACTGTAATTCTTAATTACGATTAATAAAGATCTTAAATTCATAATTTATAAATCTATCCATCATTATGAGTCTACTGCTGGACCTAACAGCTTAAAAGAAGCCAAATTATTTTGTTTCAGGAACAAAGTTCTCCAACAATGATATCACTTTTTTGCCTGTATGGATACTCATTGTCCATTTACATTCCCGTGGCCGTCCTCTGGACAATACAAGTTTCCTGGCTGCAGTGGGTGCTGGTTGTGATGGCAGCCCTGGACTCCGGGATAGCCCTGGTCTTCTGGCTCCTCCCCGCCCTCAAGAGGTCCAGATACTCGGTTATTCTCATCGGATTAATTTTAGGCATGCATTTCCTGCTCGCTGCAGGGTTTATGCTATACTTCTTCCATGTACCTGATAATGAGCCAGTTCATCCAACAGCCTTGCCTGGTACCAAATGATTTCGATAAAAGATGATAATCGGGATAGTATAATTATTTATTATTATAGAACAAGGTATTAAAGTAAATGTCATGTTCTGAGGTTATATTATTATCTGAGTATGACACTTAATTAGTATTGAAATTAAGATTAATAAAAAACATAATTATGTCAAAAACAAAAGAAATTATATCATGGAATTCTTAATGAAGCATTTTTTTAGTACTTAGTACCATGTTAGTATCTCACTTAGGGCTTTTTTCACCATCTTCAAGTAGAGTCCTGAATAAGCTATTCGCCGGTTAAAGTGACGTTAAAGTGTCATTTTACATACACGAAATGTCAACTTAACCAACGAATAGCTTACTTTGGACTTACTTGAAGATTGTGAAACAAGCCCTTAGCATCCAAAAAAACTTTTTTATCTTATGAATACAAGTTAATAATACCATTATATTATTTACATTTATGTATTAATAATCATTCAATATTCATCAATGTTAATATCTTTTATTTTTACATCTAATGTTTGTTAAGTACAGCCTGTTTTATTTTATCTATGTAAAAAGTAACCACTTCTAGTGTTGACTAAAAAATCTAAAATTGCTTAGTCAAAGCTGAAATTGAAATCTATTTTGGGGTTTACCGAATTAGCGTTGGTCAATCCTGAAGCTAGAAACGTCTGAACTTCAAGGTTTGCCTATAATGTCTATACTGTTTTGATTACACTATCATAACAATATGTCTTTATATAATAACGAGTAACCACCCTCGCTTTGCTTCGGTTTTCTTATTTTTATATACCTAGATTTACATTAGTGGAGTTTTATTGAGGATCCCTAATTTTTTGAAAATATAATATAGTCTATGTCACCCGGGGATAGTGTAGCTTCCTAACTGTGAAAGATTTTTTCAAATCGGTTCAGTAGTTTCGGAGCCTGTTCAGTGCTAACAAACAATCAAATCATTCTTCTTTATAATATTAGTATAGATAATACTAAAATATATTTTTGTGATATAATGACTGATAACTAGAATTGTGTATGTTTTACACAGATTGTTAATTGAAAAAGCACAAAATTCTTGATTCTTATCTAAAAGCTATGATAGCAGCAGTTTCTATTCTATTCTAATAAAATGTAAATACATTCCATTCATTTGTATAAATTATTACAAGGAGATAAAATCCAAGTAGGTTTATGAGTACTTTCCTATTATAAGTAGTTTATGTTCGTTATTTTACTGTCGCTCGTACTTTTATTATTTTGTATATTGTGTAAAAATTTGAAGATTAATAAAATAATAAAATTAAAATATTTTTAAACTGTTTTATTTAGTAGGTATGCCCTGTGTGTTTGAGTCAACTCTTGTAAGCCCAATTAGACCTACGTCCACTTTTCCTAAGGAGTTGAAATTTCACATACTGCTTTAGTTCCGATGACAATACAATTTTTGTCACGAGTCTGAGGTCACGAGCTTGACCTGATGCTCCCAGGTTTGGCTTGAGGCCCTCGCCTCATTCCTTATTGTTTAACAACACAATCCCAATTCTTTTTCTTTATTATCTACATTTACACTATGAAACGGTGTATTTAATTTTAACTAGCTGACCCGGCGAACTTCGTATCGCCTAACAATTTTTTTTTCTTAAATAAACTTATTTAAGAAAAAAAATATAGATTAACTTAGGCTAGAGTAACTTAGCCTAAGTTACGCTTTGTTACATCAGCTATCTGCCAGTGAAAGTCCCGTCAAAATCGGTCTAGCCATTTCAGAGATTAGCCGGAACAAACAGACAGACAGACAAAAATTGTGAAAAATGTTGTTTTGGTATATATACCGTGTACCTATACATCCAAACGCACTTAGTAAAAAGCGGTTATTGTAGGTTATTGTAATATTACAAACAGACACTCCAATTTTAGGGTTCCGTAGCCGAATGGCAAAAAACGGAACCCTTATAGATTCGTCATGTCTGTTTGTCTGTCTGTCTGTCTGTCTGTCTGTCTGTCTGTCTGTCTGTCTGTCTGTCTGTCTGTCTGTCTGTCTGTCTGTCTGTCCGTCCGTATGTCACAACCACTTTTTTCCGAAACTATAAGAGCTATACTGTTGAAACTTGGTAAGTAGATGTATTCTGTGAACCGCATTAAGATTTTCACACAAAAATAGGAAAAAAACAATGAATTTTGGGGGTTCCCCATACTTAGAACTGAAACTTAAAAATGTTTTTTTCATCAAACCCATACGTGTGGGGTATCTATGGATAGGTCTTCAAAAATGATATTGAGGTTTCTAATATCATTTTTTTCTAAACTGAATAGTTTGCGCGAGAGACACTTCCAAAGTGGTAAAATGTGTGTCCCCCCCCCTGTAACTTCTAAAATAAGAGAATGATAAAACTAAAAAAAATATATGATGTACATTACCATGCAATCTTCCAACGAAAATTGGTTTGAATGAGATCTAGTAAGTAGTTTTTTTTAATACGTCATAAATCGTAAACCACAAAAAACATTGATCAAAGTTACAACAAACTACAAGAACTTTTATATTATGTTACTTGCTGCTACGGAACCCTTCATGGGCGAGTCCGACTCGCACTTGGCCGCTTTTGCTTTTTATTTATTTGTATAGATATAGATAATCTACTCCATGAAGACAGCTCGCAGGGATTATTTGATGTTAAGATGGATTTGATAATAGCAGAAACAAACGCTTAAAGAAGCAATTCTAAAAATAATTGTCATGGAACCGATTGCTTTGATACATAATAGT
Organism: Thymelicus acteon; assembly: GCA_951805285.1. NCBI lineage: Eukaryota > Metazoa > Arthropoda > Insecta > Lepidoptera > Hesperiidae > Thymelicus > Thymelicus acteon. The sequence continues at coordinate 13,929,104 of OX638234.1, forward strand.
TTTTTTTCTCAAATATCTTCCCTGTATTTTTGTACTGTAGTAGTCGTTTAGATACTACAATAGTAAGTGCCAGTCCAAGTTAAAGTTTTGCCAAAACCCTAAGCTTTTTCCTATACCAAAACGATGTACAAATGTCTTTCTTTTGCGAAAAAGCACTCCGTGGCAAATAGTACCTACCTAACACTACAAAGGAGGGTGAAAGTGCACCCCCTTACACCCTGCCGACGCTAGGCTAGTTATTTATTTACGGCATGATTGTCAATTCTGACTCCAGGGACTGCACTTAGGTTCAACAGTTGTCTACTGTCGGTGCACCGTCCCGCGCATGCGACTGAAGGACTTGTTATTGAGACGCGAGGTACTGGCCAAATGGCAATCAATATCCTCTGATTCGTGACACCGGGCGGGTTGCACTTACCTGTTGATAAAATATTTAAAATGACTGACATGGCGCAACAGACCGAGAGACCTGCTGCGGTCAACAAGGAAACTGTAATAGAGAGTAAGTTATGTGTTTGCATGCGTGTGGTTTATGTAATATGTTTACTAAAATAATAGTAAAATAACATTATGGAACCATGACATGACATATTATGGGCGTACTGAGGGGGTGGGGGGGAAGTACTAATCAGCTGTCCTTCACGGTTTTTGTATGCTTAGGTATCAGTACCTATCACGTCCATAACAATGTTTATTTGTTATGTATGCGTTAACAGGGAGTATCAGGAGTTACCATCCAGGTCAACAAACTCTTATTTAAATTGCCAAGAAAAATACTGGGCTTATTATATTGAACAATGAACATCCAATAGTCTAGATGACTTGGCTAGCCTGCCTGCGACTCCTGCGAGGCGAGGCGGCCCGGGTTCGATTCTCGGCTGACGGAGATTCCCAAAGTCACTTCCATTTTAACCCAATAAAGTGATAATAAACTTTTAATATGCATAATAAAACATATATAACTTTTGAAAATTAAAGGAGCATGCATAATTCGAATTCAGGCCCTCGCGTTCGGGAAAACTTATGTTCAAAATCTTGGGTGTTATGATGTTTAATTTATGTTGTCTCAGCCACCCATGACCCACCACACTATAATAGTGCGGTGGTATGTGTATGTATGTAAGCATTTGTTTTTTGTTACGAAAAGCAATTTTAAGAATAAGTATAGGTATACCTTTATACCTAATGTAAGCAAGTGACCGCACTATGCTGTCCCCAATGAACTAATACCACAATATTGTGCTAATACGTTCACTGGATGTCCCTCGCTTAACGTTCAGCCGTCCGGTTAATTGCAAAGCTAAATTACATTTATGTAGGTATGTTAAACTGATTTTTATTATGCGGTCACCCGTAAATTATCGTGGATGCTTGGAGGGCTGTATTTTCAAAATTTGAAAAGTCAGTTTAGATATCAGAAAACAAGGGAAAACTTCCCAACAAACAAAGTAAAATTCCTTATGGAAAGATTTTAAGTCCATCAAACTGATAAGATGCCCGCGACTTCGTTCGCATGGGAGTATTTCCCGCGTAAATCCCGATCCCTGGGTACCCAAGTGACCTAGCAGTATGAAAAATACTTTACGATGTATTTTCTTATCTACCATCTACCAAATATACACAAATTTCATAAAAATCGGTCCAGCCGTTTCGGAGGAGTGCCACCACAACCACTGACAAGAGATTTTTATATATAAATACGAGAATTTTATATATTAGATATGTAGATGTAGGCTTAACATACCCAAGTGCAACAGTTTTCATATCTCAGTGTTATAACTTATAATTCGCAACAATACTAACATATTATAAAAAATATGATGCTTTTAGGTAGTTAGGTACTAGTAACATCATGTCACACAACAATTTTAGATATGCGCCCAAATCCAACTTTGTAGTACCTATAGGTACTAAAAGTTTCGTACTTACCACAAGAAAGGTAACCATACGTCCCGCTGTCCTCCGCGAGATCAAAAAAGTCCCGCTTTGGTATTTATTTATTACTTGTGGACATGAAATTTATTGAAACTGGCGCCCCATTTTTTTAGTGCACGTCCCGCCTTCAGTAGTCAAAAAATGGTCAGTTTAACTATAAGTGAAAATAAAAGTAGGTTATGTACTTAACCCCGTTTAGGTACCTACAGAGTGAATTTTTCAAACTGGGGCGTGGATGGCCAAATCAGAATCTGAGCAATAGCGAAAAGGACTCACAGGACTAACAGCTAAGAATCTTGGGCCCGATTTTGATGAAAACTAAAACTGCATTACCTATTGGACTTTCGAAAATTCAATATTCCTAGCTCATTTTTTATTGATCTGAGATTCCTAGCCAGACATCGAAACCTTGATTTTGAATTTCACCCTGTATAGTCATCATAAGTATACTTCGGCCGCTGTATCTTGGCGCGTCTGAACTTCGCGCAGAAGGCTGCGCAGTAACATAATTTGCCAATACTCGATACGCGGTGTATTGTGTCTCAGTCATACGTTAGCATGTTCGTGTTGCCATCTCTGTCTTACATGCGCTAAAGTTCGCAAAGCCTATGTTCAGACGCGCCAAGATACAGCGGCCGAAGTATACCTACTGATTTTGTTAATTGGGTTATTATATTAGTATTTTGTCCACAAATTATGATAGAAACGTAATTGGATTCCGAGGTGTAGCCTTAATGTTGTTGTTTCAGTACATCCAGACCCTGACAAGATGCCATCAGAAAGTTTAAATCCAAAATCGAAGAAAGTAGTCGAGAAGATTGAACCGTTGGAATACGTAACACTGCGCCACGACATAATTTGGCCATTAGCCTTTTCGGTAACCTTGTTGTCACGATAAACTTTATTAGTGGTCAAAGTAAATGTTTCTGTGAAATCAAGTGCATGTTTGATCCTTGTCTAAGTTTTTTTTCACTGCTTTTTGGTTTCATTAAAAAAAATCTAATAGTAGGAAAGACTTTGAGCTTGAATATTGGGTCAACCTACGGGCTACTACAAGACTTTACGGTATATCCTCCTGGACACTAAGGAAAGGAGGCCTAGAGCACACTTCACCACGCTGCTTCAGTGGTATTGGTGGAGGGGTTGGTGGCCAACCAAGTGTCGGATGTTTTTCTGCCACCCGGAGGCCTCCGACGTATCTTAATGACTGCTATCTCACGATAAAAGCCGGGACGTCCAACCTGCTTTGTGTTATCCAGAGCACTAAAGTGCCCAAAACCTACCGCAAAGTAACGCCACGGTACAAAAATATAACATTTGTACCGTGATAACGCTTGATACGTACAATTTATTATGACAAATAAACAGTATTTATCTATCCACCAGCTAATAGTAATGGATCTATATATGAAGTTAATGGTTGTGATGCTGACGCCAAAAGGGGACACGTGGAGCGACTACATGCCCGTGTATTGCACCTTGTTCGCGCTGTGTCTAGCCCTGCTGTGCTGTTATGCTTCGATCAAGTGGGCCAAGAGGGGTGAATCGAGAGAGAAAGACCTCGAACTGGTTAAGGTATGATTATTAACCACTATGTAAATCCTAGAAGTAGACACTACAAGTCGCGTTAACAATACCTATATACCTAGCTTTACTATACTCCATGCGTTTTGCAGCCGAAACAAATGTAAACAAACGAATAAAATCGTTTTCTAGTATTTTCACCAACTGACTTGAATTTGTACACCAAATGCGTTTTATTTAGACAAACTACTCACCAAAACAAAATAGTACATTATGTTAAAAGTTTCAAATCGCTTCTTGGAAATAAGACTGTCATTGCAAAGTGTTTGAATGATGACAGTGTTATTTAAATTGGTTTGTTTCCACATTTACTCGGAATTTATAATTATTATCGATCAATATGTATTTATTTAAGAATTCACAAATACCTTAATGAGTAGTTTGTCTAAATAAAACGCATTTAATGTACAAATTCATGTCAGTTGGTAAAAAATCCTATAAAACGATTTTAATGGTTTGTTTACATTTGTTTCGGCTGCAAATCGCATGGAGTATAGTAATATTTCGTCAGTTTTGTAAATTTCACCTACTTTATGCCGGACAGATACGTCTTGTATAGCCTGGTAGAAGTACGTATATTTACGAGGAGCTAGATATACACCGTTGAAGTATTGACCTTGCTAATTGGGCGGGGCCACGACAATTTCCCAAGCATACAGTTTTTTTGTAATTAAAGCAAACTTTTACACATGATAAATGTGGACGACGTTTACGTATTAAGTTGTTAAAAGCGACATATCACAAACTTTATACCTACCTGTTAAATACAATATCTACTATATTTGCAGGAATACCTCGATAGATTCAAAATGGCGACCGCTGTGCTAGTGCTGACGTTACTGATGTACTCCCAGCCTCCGTTCCCCATTATCAACATCAGCAGTCCCTGGGTCAACGAGATCAAGCAGCTGCTGTACGCTCCGGTGTCCCTCGTCGCCATCATCCTGTCGCTACACCCCGACGTAGACCGGCGCTTCTGGTGTCACCTCGCAACGACCCTCGGCGTCTACTTTGTTATGCAACTCGCTGTGCTGCTTCTGAAGCACACAGAGTTCATGTCACAGCTGGACCTAGGCCTCCCCTAACTTGCGTTTGATCTGTTCAATATGAAAGATTATACATTGTAAAATAATAAAGGAAGAGAACGTCGACTCGTCTTCATTGGCATTGGCAATACCAATCTTCGATGTATTCTTAGGTGTGTTGTATGTATAAGTCAGTGCGTCTTTTTTACCACTTACTTACATAGGTACGTACTACATCGCCGTTAGGTGGAATTGTAGTTAAGCATTGACTTATGATTAAATCAAAAAAATATAAAAAATACCGTAGTATAAGTGTGATTGATAGGTGTAGGTATAGAAGTTATTTAATAAAATTTACTTTTAGTATAACAAAATTAACTCCTATTACCGAAACTCAGATCAATATTTATTGATCAGTTTTAAATAATTATGTTTGTGATTCCAGTTTGTTTATCTACAAGAATATTTCTTGGCTCATTAGTTTAATCGAATCCGTGTCCGCTAAATTGCACGTTTAGCGGACACGAGAAAGAATATTACACAAAATTGTTTTGAATTTCAGAGATTCCATATTCAATTCATTTAGTTATTATATATATTCATTTAGTTATAATAGTACTTATTATGAGTACTATTATATCTTCTGTGGTTATATTTAGTAAGCATATAACTATAATGTTACAGTTTCAACTAGCGTTACTACCTTTTACAGTACTTCCAACTTATCTGTGAATTGGAGGAGGGCGCTGTTGGACGCATTGGACCAATCATTGGACGCAATTCGAGGCGTAGTAAATGTCAAATGAATGAGCACAAAGAACTTATGAATGGCGCGGCATTAGTTCCAATTTTCGCCATTTCACAGATAACTTGGTAGCACTGTATTCAAATTCCGGGAGAAAAAAAGACCGCAAATAAAAGGGCGCATGGTCACATGAGTGAAGAGGTGCGTCGACAAAGCATGTTGTTACTTTCGAGCGTTATTTTTTGTAATTCGGGGAGAATTTTGTTAATTTTTCTTCCGGAAGCCGGGAGACTTACTTTCAGAGCTCAAATCCAGGAGACTCCCGGAATTCCGGAAGAGAACCTATCTGTCATGCAATGGAAATTTGTGTCGTCTCATAGCTTTAATGGAAGAGACTTTGGATATAAAAATAAAGTATAAGTGGTATAAGTAGGTATTTATTATAATATTATTGTTGTGATTAATGACTGTTGTTGACAAAGTTTAAATCAATAAGTCAGCGAATGTATTTTCGTCAATAAAAAAAAAATACTGTAGCAATCATACTAGTATTTCTTTTAAAATCATTAATAATTAACATTATATTACGTTGTTATAGCCGTATTGGGGCGGCTTAGAATAATAACCCCAATCCCACGCCGGATGGGTGTCGTAAAAGGCGACTAAATCCGGCCCACTACCACCACTCACCAGTGGTGGTAGGACCTTTCGAAGGGATTATATTGGTAATACTGTTTCTAACAGCTCATTAGTATCATTATTACTATTATTATTTCTCCATGGAGTCCACTGGATAGCTACCACTCTTGAGCATGAGTCAGCCGCCAAACGACTCGTCGTGTTCCGGCTGGGGGCTTGAGAGCCAGTTCTTTCTTTTTCTTCTCTCTTTCTTGGCCGGGAACGCATCAGTGATGTCTTTGGTGTTGCTGATGTTCATGGGCGACGATAGCCACTTACCATCAGGTGGATCGTCTCGTTTGCTGGCTATTTCCATAAAAAATCCAGAGATTATCGATTATAATTAAATATGGCTGTTAATGGACACAAACCTTCACCTTCTTTACTATCAAAGAACTAGAAGAATGTCGATTAAGTTTTGAGAAAATAAGTTGCATGTGATCTTGAGCAAAACCAGATATTTCATTGACACGATACTAGGACATCAGACAACATAAGTTTTAAATAAAAGGCAGTAATAAATAAAATATTTATAATTAATATTTACAAGAATAAATCACATTTGAGAATCAACATACTTAAAGTATCTATATACAGCTACGATGTACTGTATGAGCGCGAGTTTACTCGGTATTCCTTACAACAAAGCTTCCAATAATTTACATAATATGTAACACTTACATTATAAACAACGAATTCGCATGACATGTGTATTTGTGGCATAAAGTCCGGTTTAGACGTATTCAGTTGTTAGGTAGATAACTAAATTTTAAGTGAATAATTTTTAGTGCGCGTCCAAACGTAATAATTTAGTAAAGCTCTTTAGTTCTTCACGACGTACTTAATTACTTCACCATTTTACTAAATTTTAACTAAAAGATGCCTGTTCAAACGTGTTAAGTGATAAGCTCCGCCCATCTACATAACAGAAAAATAGAAAAATTTCTAAATTCCTTGTTTACTTGCGTACTAAATTTTAAATACTAAATTGTGCCTTTACCCGTATTAATTTACTTAAAATTTAGTTATCTACTTAACTACTTAATACGTGTAAACCGAACTTAATATATAATTACCATATAACACCTTATAATATTCATGTGATAACATCATCAATGGACTTTTAAATACTGGCATTAGCAGAGCACCCTGTGTAACAAAAGTAGTGTAACTAATTAAACATTAATCAAATTAACTCAGAATTTGTTACTGTTATTGTACACTATGTATGTACACCACAAGTCTCTGCTAAACTCAAAAGTGACGTCATTGTTTTTTACAATACTAAGAAAACGATTGAGAAATTGAATCACTTGATCGGGATCACATAGTCCACAATTTAATAATTATAGCCCGGTCAATTTAGACCAAAAAATGACAGTGAAGGTGCATAAATTCCCAACAAGCTGAAAATCAGTAACATTGTTCAAAACATAATTATAAATAAAAAATTTAAGTTCCCCATCATTCCCGTGTATGGAAAAAAAAAAATTCAAGGTCAAAGGTCAAAAAAATGAGTTTTTTCGTGATTTTAAGCAAAACAGTAAGTTTTATCATAAAGTACCCCAGACAAAAATTGTAGATCACAAAATTATCTATAAAAATCTATCAAAACTTTTTTCCTAAAAGCCACCGTTTCTGAGATATAACGATTCAAAAACGCGCTAAGTACACTACCATGAGGTAGCGTGGAAACGTGTGCATATTATGACGATAAAAACTTACAACTTTTTGAACCGTTATATCTCAGAAACGGTGGCTCGTAGGAAAAAAGTATTGATACATTTTTATAGATAATTTTATGATCTACAATCTTTGTCTGGGGTACTTTATGATAAAACTTACCGTTTTGCTGAAAATCGTGAAAAACTCATTTTTTTGACCTTTGACCTTGAATTTTTTTTTCCATACACGGGAATGATGGGGAACTTAAAAATTTTATTTATAATTATGTTTTGAACAATCAGTAAGATTGTCAGCTTCTTGGGAATTTATGCACCTTCGAATGTCTAAATTGACCGGACTATTTAATTATAACATGAACAAGTTCGTTATAATCAGTTATTATTAATCAGTATGATGATGATGATGAATTGAACATTATTATTACTTGGAAGATTTTTTAAGTTATGTGTGATACAAATTCAATCAAGTTTGCAATTACGTCATATATATATCTCTAATTAATGATCATAGGATTATCTGTTCACATGAATTATGTTTATGGTGGACTCTAAATGGTTGGCATGGTTACTTAGTTTCTTTTCGACTGGACAGTAGCTGTAAGCTCTAGCAGCTTTTAAAGCTTTACATGGACATAATGTTACTTAGTATTAGGTGACAGTATATCTTAAAAAAGGGTTTCAAAACACAGCTAAAACCACTTATTTATAGGAATGTCTGATATGTGTCACAGTTCCCTATGGGGTACGGATAAACTAGCGCGCATAGTACAGGTTATATAGTTTGGTGATCCTCGAATCTCATCAGTGCAGCATGATCACTGCAGATACCGATAACCGTTATCGGCAACTGGTATCGTTAACTAGGCGTTTAAAATTGAATTATTACCTACATAATAAAATTTCAATGAAGGGCGGATTCGACCAAAAATATCTCAATATCTTCGACTAAATATATTTCATAACAGCTATTCCTCGAATAGTCGATGAACGAATACCATTGAAATATGATAGTCTTTTGTACCATATCATCCTTAAAAATAAAAACAAAACTTCTTTTATTTTTCTCAGAGTGCAAAAAAAGTAAGAATACCTATATTGTTATTGAACATTTAAGGAAGACATGAATAAGATTGGCATTTTTTCTAAGTACTTCATTAGTTATTGTATATTTGAGACTAACCACTATTTTATGTACTTAAACACTATTTTATGTACGTACACTACAATAAAATCGATTGAAAAACACAGAAAATGTGGATATCAGATCTGATGATCTCTATAAAGGTAACGTGTGGAAAATTTCAGCTTTCTTGTTTCAGGATTTGAGGCGCGGCTATGATATGTCACTTATGTCAGTAAGCCAGGATTGTGCTATTTATACACAAAAGTCAAAGTCAAAATCTCTCACAAAGAGAGGGGCACAGACCATAATCTACCACGCTGGCCCAGTGCGGATTGGTAGACTTCACACACCTTTGAGAACTATTTATAACACATAGACATATATTTTTATACACATATATCTACATTTAATTCTAAATACCTTTGGAGACTTGTGAGATTCGAGGGTCACCAGTCACCACTGACCACGTATCGCGTGGTCAATGACCGTCAGTCGGCCAGCGTGAAGGTTTTGAAGCTGTGCAGCCAGGGTTGCTGGTGGAAGGACCGGGAGCCGTCCTCGACCGCCTGGAATGTGGCTAGCATCTCGCTCAACATTGTACCTGTGATAGGATTACTGCTGTTAGTTTAGTCGTGACTCGTGGTAGTTAATGAGTAGTTATATCAAGTTGATTGTCAACTGCGGTCAAAAGGAAGCAGTATAAAATGCTCTTATAATAATACGATATACAATAAGTATTCATAACATAAAAATTGTCGCTAAAAGCAATTAAATCGAATGTAGTAGCTATTTAGATGCGCTGCCAAACCAATGCACATTGCAATTCTAAATTGCAATTATATGAATTTTATTGTCTTTCGAAGAATTGTTATACGACGAATTGCCGTTCGATGAATTGTCATTCGAAGAATTATTATTCGACGAATTATCATTCGATGAATTACCTATATCGTTCGATGAATTGGTTGTTCTACGAATTGTTTTTCGATGTATTGTATTCGGAGCACCTCGCAGAGTCACAAGCGTGGAGGATAGAGTAGAAGGAGAGCCATCTCTGTGTATGAAAGGTGTCCGTAAAAACTCGTCCAATAACGGGTGGCGCTGCGGTGCGCTAAATAGTTGAGGTTTTGTATACTGGCATGATGGAAGGTACCATGTAAATTTTTAAATATTTGAACTCAGCAAACTTCACTCCGTCTACAACAGCTATGATCATATCGCTATTTCTCAAACACTAGCGCCATTCTGGAACGGCCATTATTGAAACCTCTATTTTTAGTATAAATAGCTGGACACTTTTTCTACTTTCCCCTCATATGAGATGGCTCTCCTTCTACTCTTTCTTCCATGGTCACAAGGCTGCCCTCGTTGTAGTCGAACAACTACCGACATCTATTGGCCATTCAATAAAACTTTTATACAACTAGCGACATCTAGCGACCGATAACTGAAAAGCAGCACGACCACTCACTATAGAAGTCGTTGTGCGTGTGTCCGTGCAGCAGCTCGCAGAAGGTCACGAGGCTGCCCTCGTTGTAGTCGAGGCGCGCCGCGAACTCCGCGTCGCGCAGCGAGCGCTGGTACAGGGTCTGCAGGCCGCTGCGGCACACGCTCAGGAGATCTGATTGGTGGGGGGAACTAGCTGTAACGGATACGAGATAAGTGTAAATTTTAAAACTAAAACCCCCGACAGTTAAGCTGAAAACATATTATCAGCCGCGGCTGACGGACGCGGCTGAAGGATGTGACGTAATAGGTATCTAGATAATGAATGTACACTGAGCTGTGCAAACTATCGGAGGTAAGTCGCGGACATGACCTTGAGGCACCTTGAGGCGTTCGGACGTCCGAGAGCTATCTGGCGCGCTGGATGTTTTTGTCAGCCGAAAACGTCCGCGGACGGTATTTCATAGTATGCACGGGGTGCGGGACGCGTCCATGCGTCAGAAGGCATTAGTACTCTGTGTCAGAAGGAAGAACGTACGCATCTATTAAAAATGGACGAACGAACGTAAGCCGCGTCCGACAGTTTGTTTTCAGCTTTATAGTATGTTTGCAGCTTTAGAGCTGATGACCTTAAAACGCCTAAACAAATCTTCAATTGTAGCTACAGTGCTATTGTACCAATTGGAACTAATGCCGCACCATCCATAAGTTCTTTATGCTCATTCATTGACATTTACTACGTCTCACATTGCGTCCAATGATTGGTCCCATGCGTCCGACAGCGCCCTCCTCCAGATAAGTTGGAGGCACTGTAATAGGTACGATCACGTCAGCTTTCAAACAAAAAAAAACAGACACGTCAAACTTTTAACTTTTGCGTCTGTGGTTAAAAAGATTTTTTAGTGTCTCAGGTTTTAAACGGAATTCTTGTGGTGCACTCACACACTCTCCCGCACTCAATGCACACGCTAGAGCGCACGTCTGTCCGCACCCGTGTCTTCCAAAAGACTCGCAAAGTACAGTTAGCAAAATAGGTATGCAGGACAAGATGCAAAAGTTTCCGCAATGTTTAATATTACAGAATTTTTGTGTTTTTATGATAAATTATACTTATGTTCAGTAAGGCCGACGTATCTTGGCGCGTTTGAACATAGGCTCAGCGAACTTTAGCGCATGTACGACAGAGATAGCGACACGAACATGCTAACGTGTGATTGAGACACAATACACCGCGTATCGAGTGTTGGCGAATTATGTTACTGCGCAGCCTTCTGCGCGAAGTTCAGACGCGCCAAGATACGTACGGCTGTACTGTACGTAAATCGCAATCACGCTCTGTAAAGTAAGTGTATTCCTATAGAACTTTACACTACTTATTGTCGTTTAGTTTTTGTTTTTAAACTACAGTAGTTTATATAAATAAGATTCATACCAGCCTCGGTAGTCCCGGGGTCTTCCAACATTGTGGAGCATATCTTCAGAGCGTATACCATGACCTGCGCCAGTATATTGTCGCACTTACATCTGCAAATTAAAACTTAAATGAAAACCTTACGTTTTTTCTGTATACAACCAACGGAGACACGAATATAAGTCTATCTATCTATCTATCTATATAATAATATGGGACCCATTCAGTAAAAATTTACAGTATTTTTTTTAGAAAAATAACTGAGCTGCAAGAAAACTGTGACTTCAAACAATACAATACAAAATCAAGTTATTTTATGTCCACCACATTTCTTTCTTTCTTATTCTTCTCTCTTTGTTGGCTGGCAATACATCAGTGATACTTTTGGTGTCCCTGATGTCCATAGTCACTTACTATCAGATGGATCGTCAGCTCGTTTCAATTGTCGGCTATTTCATTAAAAAAAACACGTGTGTAATTATGTACGCACGTAAAAAGTTAAACGTACCTCTTACTTATAAGTACCTCTCGCTCGCACTCATGACCAGGCACGCGCTTGCAATCCAAAACAACTCTAGCAAATGCTGTACGCCTAGTATCATGCATCTTCATCATGTCGCTTTTTTGCTGTCGCAACGCATCGTAATAATTTTACTCTCATATTTTTTCCAGACTGACCTGGCCTTCTGTTCCCCATCTGGACTAGAGAGGAACATCGAATGTAGCTGCAGAAGACCACGAGTGGTCGACACCAACTGTTCCGTCAGTCGCTGTGCTTCCATACACTTCACTGCTGCCTCTAACTGCCTTAGGAACACTTGTAGGAGACATGTGTCTGGAAATAACATTCCAGTTAGGTTTTTTAAACACTTTTAAAAAATCTGAATACGCAATCGTTTCAACAAATCTCTTCTTGGGAAATATGGTTCAGTTTTTAAGATCTTTTCTGCGTATTTGCAAATTGTGGAATGATTTTCCCAATTTTTCCGTCTAAGATTTTACTGGAGCACTATGAAATGGGGGTTTTCAAAACAGTTTTGGCAAAGGGAGATCTCCCGCCAGGCGAGGTGTGTTGCCTGGGAGGCGGCCGAGCCCCGACTAATCTTGTCGGAGCATTTGTATATATACTAGCGAGTGTAGAAAACTTCGATAGCGTGATTCAGGGCGGCGTGACGTCACCGTGTGACGTGTGCGCGTCGTCGCCACACAGTCGTAAAAAGGTCTCCTTTAGGGCCGGTATTCACATGTCCACAGTGACCAATTATCATCAGGCCGGCCGTTTTCACCAGCCCTTAAAATTAAAAAAAATAAATAAACATACCCTTCTTAAACAAAAGCACGCCCTGATCATAATCATTCTTCAGGTTGGCGCCGCCGGAGCAGAGCGTCTTCACATCCAGCTGGCACGTGGTGACGACCGTCAGCAGACGGCACGCCACGAACAACATGGCGCGGCACGACACCGCCCGCCGGAGGACCGCCGCCACCCGCGCGGGGTCGGGGACGCCCCGCGCTACCGTCTCCACCAGCGACACTATCGCTAGCACCAACCCGCTGTAGAACACACCGCAACACTGCAAGTGGAATGTGCTTGTCATTGATCTGGGTTAGGAATTAGGATTGGTAGACTATTACGAAGTAGATATGTAAATTTTTTATGCTGACCATACATACCATTGTCAGCTAATTCTATAAAAAAAATCCTCTTACATTGGCTTCAACCCATTAACGGCCCACAACTTAGCACGGGTCTCTCCTCTTGAGGAGGCCTAGAGCATACTCCACCACGCTGCTCCAGTGCGGATTGATGGAGGGGTTAGTGGCCAACCCAATTGTCGGAAGTTTTCATGCCGCCCGAGGGCCTCCGACATGGCTTAACGACTGTTATCTTACGATAACGACCGGGACCGACCGGGCTTTACGTGCCCTCCGAAGCACGGAAACGCTCAAGAAATTTTTGCCACTAGCGGTCACCCATCCAACTACCGACCGCGCCCGATGTTGCTTAACTTTGTCGATCGCTTAGGATCGACGTAAACCGCCGGGCTATGAGCGCCTCTTACATTATTATCCAACAAGGTACAGATCCCGGCCAGCAGGTCCAACAGCTCGTACAGTCTGTCGCGGTGGGCGGGGCCAGCCGACAGCCGCGGCGCCCTAGCGTCGTCTAGAACAGTCCGCAGCACGGCCGTCAGCCGCCGCGCCAGTATACTCTGCTCCTCCTTGAAGAGCGCCCTGAAACCTTTACTCTGTGAAACTACGGCTTTTTAACACCAGACAAAAAACACCCTTCGTGTTAAAAGTTTGACATGTCTGTATGTCTGTCTGTGGCATCGCAGCTCCCAAACGGATGAACCGATTTTGATGTAGTTTTTTTGTATGAAAGGTGACTTAATCGAGAGTTTTTTAGCTATATTTAGGGTAAATAAAACTGGGGGGGTTTTTTAAGTTTTGATTTAAGATTATTATGGAACCGTAGCAGGAAAATTAAGGAATCCATGATTTGATCGAGTCCCTCAGGGATTAATCCATCATCAAAGTAACGAATGGTTTTCTAAATAAATACTTTTGATATCTAAACATATTCATATAGTTACAGCAACATCAAAGGCATCGCTGATGCATTGCCGATAAGAAAGAGAGAAGAAAATAAAAAGAAAGAACTGGCTCTCAAGCCCCCAGCCGGAACACGGCGAGTCGTTTGGCGGCTGACTCATGCTCAAGGGTGGTAGCTATCCAGGCGAACCCCATGGAGAAATAATAATAGTAATAATGGTATTAATTACCACTAGCGGGCCGGATTTAGTCGCCTCTTACGACATGCATCCAGCTTGGGATTGGGGTTAGTATTCTAAGCCGCCCCAATACGGCTAAAAACGGGTTTATCCATCTCACCCTAAGAACATAATAATTATGTATGTATGTAAACGAACTTACTTGCCAGCGATCAAGTCCCGTTCCCCCACCACCAAGTACTCGGTGGTGGCGTCCAGGTACCGCGCGTCCATCTCCTTCTGGAAGGCTGACGTCATTCTCTTTGACACCGCTTCAAGCTCGCAGCGCACGCCCTCTAGCGCCGCGAGCGTGGACTCAAATAGCTGCTTTGCAATGTGGTAAACATTTAATTAAGTATTAAATTAATTTAAAATCAAGACGCTTATTTCGTCATAGGAATACGGCTCACTTAATAAAATTTCAAATTAGAAAACAACGAGTGACCGCCCTCGCTTTACTTCGGTATTCTTATTTTTTACACCTTGGTCACATGGCAATTTTATATGTAGACCAACTATCAACACTGTTATAATCTGTTTTGAGTTGTGTTTCATCTTGCATACTTTACAAACCTTAATTTTCTGATTGTAAACATAGAAGTACAACAATTTTATCTATTACGTAAATGTCTTCTCTGTCTTTAGGCAATATCTAATCAAATTAGTATTAGTGATGTTTGAAATGAAATTAAATGTATCCATTATAGGCGATGGAAGTAAAAGGCAGAGAAAAATTTCACTACAGCGTGACCGAATGCCTTGACGTTTTCGTGTCGAGATCGGCTGTCAAGCTATTGAATTTAAATATACTTAAGACATCAACTGCCAGTAGTTGCTGTGACAAAAGAGGTCCCTCGGATGCACTCTACCTTATTTAATTTCATAATTATATATAGCATGAGTAACCACCCTCGCTTTGCTTCGGTTTTCTTTTCTTTTACACCTTTGGTTACATTATTAGAGTTTTATTAAGGATCCCAATTTTTTTCAAAATATAATATAGCCTATGTCACCCGGGGATAGTGTAGCTTCCCCACAGTGAAAGAATTTTTCAAATCGGTTCAGTAGTTTCGGAGCCTATTCAATGCAAACAAACAATCAAATCTTTGCTCTTTATAATATTAATATAGAAATATAGATAACCACGTGCAATGATGTGAATGTGATACCCCATTTACACGCGCGCGCGAGCCACGAGACAATCTGCGAGACGCGCGCGTACGCGCGCGTGTCAACAGGGCGCTCGCGGACCAGACCGCGGCGCGTCTCGCGCTCGCAAGGCTCGCGTCGGAAGCGGTTTTATAGGCGCGCGCCAAAGGGGCTCGCGCGAGCGCTCGCGCGGTGTTCACACGCGCGTAGGGGGCGTGGCTTACGGACGCGCCACGAGACGGTCCGCGACACGCGCGTGTAAATGAGCGGTGACAGTTTCGCTGTCTCAGTGTGTGTGTGTGTGTGTGTGTGCGCGCGTGTGTGAATAATAATAATTATGTGTATAACTCACTTTATTGTAATGTTCCTGAGCTTTCTCAACGTCATTATTGTACGCAGCAATACACGTTAGATCCTCATAAATTGAGCTCAAATTTAATTTAACTTTCGCCGTACTGCCAACAGCTTCGATGCTAGAGCAAGGTCTGTAGAAACTGTTCAATATTCTGGATTTATTTGGCGAAAATTCGGTGGGTCGCTTCAGTTTCTCGTTGTAGTCCAGTATGGAATGTTGCGGTTCGGTTGGCGACTCCATTATGAGGGGTAGGATTGAAGTCACCTTTGTTTTATCTGAAAAAAAAAGAACTGTGATATAGCTATTACGGATGTCCCACTACTGAGCACGGGCACAGAATACATAATACACAGTACCTATAGGTACAGAAGTCACTCCGCAAAATCATTTAAATAAATAGCGACTCTTGCTCCGATACAATAAAGTGTAATTCAGGTCGCACAGCGCTAATCGTCAACAGTTAAATTCATCGACGGTGCAACTCTTTCTAGTCATAACTCTTGTCTTCTCTGACAACGTCAGGGTTGTCTTTTTTATGATGACATGTGTGATAGATTACGAATGTATGACACGGCGTTGCAGCCCTTCTGAAATGGGCCCGACGTCGAACGCGGCACGTACTTGTAACATCATACCGAAAGTGCAGAGTGCGCCAGGCCTTGCACAGGTAGAGCATACCTATTCCACCGCGCAGTTCCGGCGTTAGAGCCACTGACGCCCTAGGCAAGAATATTGTGGCGCCCACAAAGAAAATAAAAATCGAGCTCTTTTTGCTCGAAAATTTTTTTACTGAATGGTTACTGAACTAAACGTTTATTAAGAATTTTTTTTGTTCTCTTTTTTTTCTCCTCACCCCAAATGTGGCGCCCCTCCAAATTTGGCACCCTAGACCGTCGCCCCACTGCGCCCCCTCCTAACGCCGGCTCTGCCACTACGCTACTGCAGTGCGGATTGGTGAAGAAGTTAGTGGTTAACCCAAGTGTCGGAAGTTTTCGGAAGTCGGGACTGTCGGCTTAACGTGCCCTCCGAAGCACGGAAACGCTCAAGAAATTTTATTATTAGTGGGTTTTATTATTACCCCATTAGCAGTCATTCATCCAATTACCGACCGCTTCAGCTGTTGCTTAACTCGGGCAATCGCTCACGATTGACATAAGCCGCCTAGTCAAATCTTTGTTTTTTGGCAGTCATGGGCAAATGACAGAGGCCTGCCCTAGGGCCAATGGAACACTGTACCTAATATTCAACGCGGCAACGCTTAACTCTACGGGAGTCTAAGGAGTCTAAGTTCGGAAGACATTCAATAGAGGGCGCTACTTTTCGCTTGTAAGAAGAATATTTCTGATGTGTATCCTTATCTTCTGATTTTGAAATGAAATCATTGACAACAATATACCTATTCTACAAGGTTTGCTTAGCTTCAGGAACTGCCGGAGGTTCTCAGTTTGCGCAGTGGTAGATATTGTTTTTACTTTCTTGGCCGGGGATGCAACCAAACTTGGGACAATCAAAGTGTTGTTGAGCCTGAAATAAATTAATTAATTAATAATTTTGGTACAAAAATACAGTATATGAACCATAGTAACATAAATTTTGTACAAAGGTACTGCTTATTTCTATCAGATATCTCTTCCAGCAGATCTAGGAATATTAATTTAATTATAACCATGAAAATTTGGTGTATTAAGTAAATTTTAGAAGATCCTGCAGGAGTAAGTGGAAGCAGTTTGATTTGTTAGCCTGCAGAGCAAACAAGTTTTATCATGCCACATAAATAGACATACATATCTGATGTATTTTGAGAGCGAAGACAAAAGTAGTAGATGCAGTTTCCATGACAGACCAGACAAAAGGAAATAGACAGGCCATAATGTCTAAACTCAAAACAGCAAGAGAAGAGAGAGAAAGATAGAGAGAATGACAGCATTGATTTTGACACAAAAGCTCTAATAAAAATACTTACCTAGATATATCATTGCCAGCTACAGTTATTTGGGTAAGTTTAATTTTATTTGATTCTAGCATTTTGCATTTTTCTTTCATATTTATTATTTCTAAGTTCTAAAAGAAAAAAAAATTAAAAAATTAAGACATTCTAAAACACATAAAATTGTACCATAATCGTAAAGCATCACAGTTACAAGAGAGCAGTTCCATCCCAGTCTTCTGGAGAAGCGATACATCTGATATCAATCTCAAATGATACCTCATAGAGGTTGGTCATTGACCATGGACAACTAACCACTTGAGACCCATTCATTTACCACACATCAATTATAACACTGAACTGCCTCACTCAGAATTTTTTATGTGATTCGGTACTAAGTAGCGATTTAAGTTACTGATAAGTGAATCTGAGTGTGGCAGTGAATGTTTCGTTATCAATTGCAAAATTTACATAGCACATTTTTTTTTAAAAGAAACAATATTTACTTTTGTATCCAGCTGTGTCCTTAAATCAGACAACTGCTTATTAACTACATTTAATTTCTCACTCCACTGCATCTGTGCTTGTTCGTTAACTTTTATCTTTTCCAGCCTGGCATTATCCACAGCTATTTGGCACGTTTTCAGCTGAGTTCGCAATATTGATGCCTCCCCTTCCTTAGTAACACACTTCTCTAACAGAATGCCATTCTCTGATTTCAACTTTGCATTCTGCTCCTTAAGCTCAAGTAACTGTCTGTATACGTAATTAGTGTCCTGTGTGTCCAACACTTTGTCGTTAAAGTAGTTGACGGTCAAATCTATTGTCTCTGTTACTTTACTTGATATACCACGTAAGGGGGATGATATGCGATCACACTTGTCTTTTAAATTCGTTGAGATTGTATTCGTTTGGCCCGCAGATGGTTTTTTGAACGAGAATATGCCTTTGGAGGTGCTCGGACTTGGTCCACTCGGCAGTTGAGTGCTGCTCAATGCCGGTGGCCTGAACTGGCTATATGATGGCAACATGCTGGCATTGCAAGCTTGCTCGCACGCTTGGCTCGCTTGTAGGAGCAATTCGTCATCAATGTCGTCAAACTGATTCTCCACTGCAAGAACCATGAAAATGTTTTACTAAGCAAACTTGTGAAAACTAATGATATAATTCATGTGGACTAAATTTCAATGTCCCTTGCTTCTTTTGTGGTTGGCTATCCATCAGTGATGGGTCTGGGGATACTGATGTCCTTGGGGTGACTAGTGTATGCAAACTGAGTAGTGAAGTGGGAGCAGTTTAGAGGCAGACCCAGGCACAAATGGACATGCTCTTTGGCTGGTGCAGTGATGTGTGGGTAAGTGTTATGCTGGTGCTCCTGGGTAAAAATACCGTGCATACCTCGGACACTAAGTGACCACTTACCATCAGGTGGCCCGTCTGCTTGCAGGTCCACTAGTTACCTAAAATAACATCGTTTGTCTTGGATTCTTTCAATATTTTTAAAAGTGTTTTATATTAAATAAAAGTTTTGTACCATTATTGGATCCTGCATTCTGACTTAGAGGAAAATTATGGTCTGAAACACTTATATCAAGTCTCGGCTTTTTTCTATCACCACTCTGCTGCGGAGAATTAAACCTCTTAGACATTTCTAAGAAACACCTGGTAGTTCATCTCCGTATTCATACCCAAAAATCAACTTTCGGCGCTTGTTTTGTTTAACAATTATTTTTTTAGCTACAATCGAAAAACGAGAAAGAAATAGCCAAGAATGAAGAATCTGATAACTGTTTGACACTTGAATTTGACGTATTCTGAATGTGACATCTGACAACAGTAATGCCAAATGTCAAAAGAGTAATCTTTTTGGAAAATAATATTAGATGGCGCTATTTACGTAACACATTTTAGCGATGGGCCGAATAATACTTTTTACAATTCGAGTTACTCGAGCAAAAGTAACCATTTACTCGAGTAAATACTCGAGTAAACTCGAATAAGCTGGGTGTCAAAAATCACGAGTAGCGAGTAGTCACGAGCTCGAGCTTAAAATATTTACGTTCAAACATAGACCTATATGTTGCGTTCAAATGTGTAATTCACAACATAACAAAACGAGAAAACATTTAACACGATAATTATTACAAACAGCAACTCGTGTTTACTTTTTAAATAATTAAGATAATTGCTTGCACTTGCACATGCATAACTGGGCGTAATGTAACATATTTAATTAGTCTCTATCCCGTTCCCTCGTACCGTAGTCCGACTGTCAGAGTACAAACTGTACAAACAATACAAACAACTTGCTAATGTGACACGAATCGAAGTTAACCGAACCGACGCGACAGCGAGTAGCTGACGCGAGCGAATAATGAGTTGACTTGACTGAGTAACAGCACTGAGCGAGTAAGATCGTTGCGACGCAACGCGCGTCGGCGACAAGTCGAAGAAGTCGACGATTCGAAACGAGTCAGACCGAGTTGAACCATCGCTGCGTCGCCGTGTCCCGGCTCATCGCGTCACTGAGTTGAGTCGGCCGAGTTTACTCGAGTACGTTAAAACATTACTCGAGTTAGTCGACCAAAGAGTTTACTCGAGTTACTTGAGTAAATTTCGTCGAGTTGCCCATCGCTAAACACAATCTTTCAGTTCTCCATTTTCTATCTCCAGATTCTCCATCTCCAGTCTTTAATATACAACCAAAAATCTGGTAGCTTCAAAATAACCTCTATTAAAAAAACTCATACTGGAATCTAATCTAAGTAAAATAAATTATTGATACCGTTATAGTTATCGGTATTCAGTAACAGTAAAAATTCAGGGTGGAGTGAATATAATTCATTATGCGTGTTATGCTACAAAACATCTCTGACGATAACTATATTTAAAAGTAAATCAATAAGCATTTTTTTTTAAAGATGTTATATAACAATGTACTTGACAATGTAACAAGTTGTTATTTCGTTATTTCCTGGATACACATGTTACATCCCTTGAACCATAAACAATAATTAGACGCGGAAAACTTTATACAATCCTCTTGCTTTATGGTTTAGTTCGTCGTGGAAATCTGACTAGAGCAGTTGTGTACCATGTCTATCGAATTAAAACTTGGTGATTTAGTTTGGTATGCACTTTAAAATACATTTAAATGATTAGTAGAGTGGGAAAAATAATGTCGGTATTTATAATGTGGTATTTTTTCTTGTTTCAGGGCTAAAATGAAGGGTTTCAGCCCGTGGCCCGGCCGGGTGAGTTTTCATTATGCTTTATTAAAACTATTAGCACCTTTAAAATACAGTAAAAATTACATTAAATAATCTTATTTGTGTCCAATAAAACTGCTTCCGTAAACAAAGTGACAATTTATAAACAAACAATTTAAAGCGGGAAATTTGGGTGAGTGGTTAGGTAGGACGCTATACAAGTCAGTGCAATTGAATGTAGCGTGTAAAAGTTCAAACAATGCCTCGAAAATTTGTTTAAAACACAGGCTAATTTGTTTTCAATCCTTATTTGTAAACAATTGGAACGTGGGTCGTCCTTGTCGTACTCATCCCATAAACAAGTAGTGAGAAAGGGATGGGAAGTAGAATATTTCTTATATGCTAAGGGCAAAGACCGCTCTCAACGCTGGATGACTAAAAACATTACAAAGCACGCAGTCTTACAGCAATAAAACTACGACCAAAATGTAATTTATTGAAATTTATTTGTGTAGGCATGTATACAGATTTTTTTTATTTATTAAAAAAAATTGGGATCATAAGAATAAAAATATTGAAAAAAAAAATTTACCAATTAACATATTTTTTATAAAGATAAACACAGAAAAGCCAACAAACTCAAAAACACTAATTTTTAACTTATGATGTCTCTCCTAAATTCTGTAAGCTTATTGTAGTATACATTTATCGCTTTTATATAATATATATTGGGTGTATTTGGGTTGGCAGTTAAAACCATTAACAATCTATAGTTCTAGCTGTATTGGGACAGCTTAGAATACTAACTGCAATCCTTCCCCAGACGAGTGTCTTAAGAGGCAACTAAATCTGACCCACTGGTGGTAGGGCCCTTCAGAGGGATTACATAGGTAATATTGATTTTAATATTTCATTAATACCATTATTTATATTATTATTTCTCTGTGGGGACCACCTGGATAGTTACCACCCTCTTGCTCGAGTCCAGCCCCCAAATGACTCTTTTATCTTAACTTGTGTAGAATCCCGATATTTAAAAATAGGGCAGGCACAAAATGAAAACAATTTAAGAATAAATATCAATCTAAATGTAGTTTCTGTTTACAATTAAATCTTTTTTAAACTAATATAAATTTAATTAATATAAATTTCTTTAAAATGTAGTGCCAAGCTATATGCTGAAGCAGTGACGTGTGGTATGCTGCTGGCCAGCTTAATTACAAAGATCCCTGGCTTCCCAGAAGCCACTAACACTGAACACTACAATAGTTTTTGAATTCATTGCTAAAACCCGAAAATATTAACATTTCCCAATACACTTCAATCAAACACAGTAAGGGTTGAACATCCTATTCAAACTATACACTATGTTGTACCGCTTGATAAAATGTTGCCTGCAAAAACTAAACTTTGTTTTGTTTCTCATGTTTCAGGTAGCCATTCCTACTCCTGAGCTGAAACCTCCAAAGAAGGCTACCAATGTCCAATGCATTTACTTCTTTGGAACCAATAATTAGTGAGTATTAACATCATGTCATAATAAATATCATCTTGCAGTAGCGTAGCTATATTTGAATCACTTATCCACTGGACCAAATTGACAGTGTAATCAGTTTTTGATGAAAAATGAATAGTATTGTGAAAAACCGATTGATGTGAATCATTGATATGTTATGATTTGAAACAAGTATTTTTAGGCACCAAGTAGTGACTATTACTATTTCTACGGCATCATTATGTCACAAAGTTTCTGTCAATTTGGAATAGTGGATTAGTGATTCGACTGTAGCTCTAAGTAGACCCTGTATAATAACTTCTTGAAGAGTGCCCACTGCAAACTTAGTTGTCAAATTTCGAGAGTAAATAAAGGGCGCCAACAGTAAGTGGTCTTAGTACTTCGATAAAAGGGCGCTTAGTTTGTCACTAGAGGGGGCGCCATTAAGCTCCTATTCGGGACCCCTGTAGGCCTGGCGCCCTGTATAATTGATACGGCTGATGCGGTGGTAGCTACGCTCCTGTAGTCATGGTCAAATAGCATTTGTATTTATAAATTTTATTATGAGAAAACATATACCTGTGAGGTCTCCATAATATTCATGTTGGCACCCTTGAGTTGTCAAGTCTGCCAAACTGCACTTGGCCTTAATAGCAAACTATTTCTTCTACCATCCATATTGTAAAAAAAGAGGTGGGGGCTCAAGCCTACAGTGGGATAGTGAATTGTTGTTCCATAATGCAGAATGGTAAATCTATACTTTTTTATAAAGGTATGTGTATAATATAGCTATAATTATTTATAGGACAAGATTAAGAAGTGAATTTATTTCTGCTTTGGAATGGCTGATATCAAGGATATTGATTGAAAGAAACATATACTATAACTATGTACAAATAATGATGAAAAAATATTTAAATTCCCTTAAATGTATTACAATTATTTTAATCAAAACCGTTTTGAAATGACTTAAAATTAGTGAAGACCAAAATGTATAGACAAGTATAATAATTATAAATATGTAGTGCATAACGACCAATGTGGCTTATGGTTAATTAATATGCCAGACCGCCGCGCCGTACCAATGGTCCTAGGTTCGATTCCCAGCGAGGCAGAAATTTAAATGATGAGTTTGAATTTCGGTCTGGGTGTGTTTGTTTTTGTCTTTGTATGTTCTACCCACAACACAGGGAATCCAAGTGTGGGACTACGAGTGTGTAGGATTATTTATTTAGTCTTGAGACTATATATTCTTAAAAAATGTAAAATTTATTAGTAAAATAATCAAATATATTGAACTATTTAATGTTTATTGCACTTACATAAAATTATTATTATTACTTACATAAAATATGGCAAGTTTATTCAATGTATGTGGCTTATAGAAATTAGAATCCTTTGTTTAGTTGTTTAATAGCTTTGAAAGCACAAGATACCTGTTTGAAATGATGACTGTCTTTTTTAATATTTCAAAAAATAGCATTAAGGACAAGTTAGTTAATAGTTTTGTTTTTTTCTTTTAAATAATTTTTAAATAATACCAAACAGATCCCAAAGATTTCCCAAAGTTCTCCAAAGAACAACAAATCTTTCAACAATTTGTGTATTGTGACAGATAAGGTCGATGCATACGTAACGTGGACGGGACGGGGACGAGACGTGGACAGGCTATAAAAAAATATACGTGCGTGCCCCGTTCCCTTCCCGTGCGTGCCTCCGTGACGTATGCGCTATCGTTTACATTTTCTATGAAACTATGTTTTCAAAACTTCACGTCCCGTCCGGTCCCCGTCCTGTCCACGTTACGTATGCATCGACCTTTATTTGGACAGGTCAAGAGTAACTAGTTGAAAAATCTGATGAGCCATCTGATGTTAGTAGCCACCGTGAGCAAGACAAGTCAAAACTCTAATAGCTGGTTACTGTGAAAGTTACTCAAAAAAGTGAATTCGGCATTAATCAGATTGCTCACTGGACGTTGCAGACTCAATAGGCACCTACAGATGATAGGTCTGAGCAATACTGCAACATGCAGATTCTGCAGTGAGGCAGAGGAAACATATCCACATAATTTGTGATTACCCTGCCATAAGGCACTGCAGAAGCCGCTTTCTAGGAAATTACTAATTCCATCCAACCAAGTCCAAATAATGGAACACAGGAACATAGGGTTTGTCCCCACAGTAGAATGTGTTGCCGGCCTAGAAAGAGAAGAAAAAGAAGGAAGGTGTTGGTGATGTCTTAGGAGTTATTGATGTCCTTGGATGACGTTGATCACTTATAAGTGACGAGCCACATTATGATAAATCATAATCGTATATTTAGTACTTAAATAATCTAAATTTTACTAACAAAAAATAACCGACTTCAAAGTTACTCTAAAACTACTTGTCAGATCTCGTTCAAATTTATGTGGGATTACGTGACAAGCACCTGCTTTCGATTAAAAAAAGAATCATCGAAATCGGTTGGCGTGATATTAAGTTATTCGTTCATTTGTCGCGCTTACATTTAAGACGCATATGGTTTTATCATGGATGCCATTGTCAGATCTCAATAAAATTTATATGGGACCACATGACAGCATCATGAATCATCAAAATCGGTTGGCCCAGTCCAAAGTTCTGAGGTAACAAACAAAAAAAAAATACAGTCGAATTGAGAACCTCCTCCTTTTTTTGAAGTCGGTTAAAAATAAACTTGACAAGTGCGAGTTAAACTCGCCTGGAGGGGGTTCCTAGTTCCTACATTAATTATGTATGAATAATTTTAAAACTATCCTTTGTAGAACTATGACAAAAATATATTTAAGATTCTCAAAATAAGCCCTATAATTTGACATGCACACGATACGGTTTGCAAAACAGTTTCTTTTTAATTTTGATATTTTTTAATTCATTTGTTTTCTTTATATCTTCGTCTTTCGAGTCACAAAAAAGCATAAGTACATATGAATACCAAATTTCAACTCATTTGGTCCAGTAGTTTGGGAGAAAATATGCTGTGAAGGGCGGTCGCTCAGACACACGTGTGATCCTATAAGGTTTCCGTTATTCGTATTTTTCGTTCGGAACACTAAAACCTATCACTATTAACCTTAATTATGCAACTGTCAATCAGTCCCCCCCCCCCATTACCCTCGCTGAGTACGGATCTTTCTTACGGTAGTTGGATGGGTGACTGTTAGTGATAAAAAACTTTTTGAGCGTTTCTGTGTTTTGGAGGGTATATAAACCCGTCCGTTCCGGTTTCGATATTCCGGCACTTGAGTTGGCCACTAATCCCTCCACTGGATTGAAACATTGGTGCAAAATTAACACGTAGGGCATTCATTATTTCAAAATATAGGGTAAAGTACCCAATGATTGATACCTTAAACATTTACTCTACAATTTTTTAGTCTGCTTTAAAATTAATTATATTGTACTTCTATAAAGGAGTAGATTAATACAAATTGTATCGTAGTTTTAATCATTTCAATGAATATTATATTTCCAAAATAAATGTCCACAAAACCATAATCATTGACACCTGGATGCAATTATTGACACCTAATGATGATACAGTGATTGCCACTTTTGTTATAGTAAATTTTGGCATAGAACAACTTAGTAATTGACATTTTACAATGCCTATGCCGAAGAAAACGCACAACCCACATTCAAAAATGTTTCATGTAATTCTTTAAATTGACCTATCTGTTTTATTTGTGAACCGATTATAATAAAACACTAAATGCAAACCCAAAGGCAGCTGTCAAATTTCTTAATGAAATAGCTACATCTCACTAAATTCGACTGCCTGAATTTGAACGCCGCGCCCTCTTGGCATATCTACCTCTTTTTATACATACAAACAATAATCATTGATTTTAAGGAAAGAAGAAAATTTTTGTTTAAATATGTAATTTTATTGCAATTCCGCGCTGTCACGGCCCAGCATTAAATATGGATAATTGAATTGTGCTTTCAAACCTTTATTTTTTTACACAATATATACTATTTTATTACTGTTCACCCAAATTTTTTTGGGCACAACAAGAACAACATAACTAAACGATTGGGATAAAGCGACTATTATGTTCTGTTTTAACAAATTACAAAAAAAAAATCTTAAAAATATCGAGGGGAGAGCTGGTACAAGCTCCGCGCTCAAAGCGACAACTCGCAGCACTTTCGCTTCGCTTTTAACTCGCTCGGAAAACGCTTGTGTGATGTGTGTACCATATGTGAGAATTTTGGGTACGTGATGTAAACTAATTATTTTATATTTATAAAATGTTTTAAACATTACATCTAAACACCAAACGTTACCCATTACAAGCTTACTATAATTTAGCTGAAAACTGCATCCAAATTACCGCAGAGATAAGCTGAAAAAAAAAACTAAAACCATTGTTATAAGATGGGATATAAAATATTATTAATATTTCATGTATAGACATCGAATATTTACAGTTTTATTACATGTATTGATGTGAAGAAAATTAATCTGGCCACGAGCATGATATGGCTTTGCTAAGCAGGGATGGTTGCTTGATTCTTTGTTTTGATTTATATGCATTTGATATTCAGTTGGCGCCATTTTACTTATATGCAAAGATTGGTTATCAAAACATAAAGGACAATGCCTATCTGTGCCCCAGAAATGCCCAGATAAAGTATATTACAAGATTGCTCTAATAAATAAAAACTAGAATTATGTTGTTAATTATTTTAAATCATATGAAGCACTGGATAAAAAATTAAAAATTAAATTAATAAAAAATTAAGTTCCTACTGAAAAACTATTAGCAATGCTGTCTGTAAACCATAAAATGTATAAAAAACCAATAGGAAGTTATCACGTTTAATCTCCAATATCTTTTGAACCGGTGCTTTATGTGACATTAAATCTAGATATCATATAAATACTGTTAAAAAGTTATCATATGACATAGAGCTGCAATTTGGGCATTACATGGCATTGCTGACTTTCAGCTCCATACTAATATGGGCATGGTCCTTTAGTGCGGTACCTCACCGGGACGCCATGGCGACGTCGCCGGCCACGTATCCAAACAGTTTATACTGAATTGTGGCTATTGGCTACGTTGCCACACCGTCGCCAAGTGAGGTAGCCGTCATAGATTTCAATATAAACTGTTTGGATACGTGGCCAGCGACCTCGCCTTGGCGTCCCGGTAAGGTACCGCACTTAATCACATTGTAATTGACAATGAAAGTAAAATTGTCAGAATTACGGTTTTCCTTCCACATATTGCGAAGTTGGTCCAATCCGTCGGCGACAGCGTTGACGCAAGACATGTTATTTTCTTGTGTTTTAAATAATTTAAAACAAATCAGTCTAGAAAGTCTAGCGGGAAGGCGTGACAATGGATTTTAAGTGAGCAAATATGAATCTATAGCAAAACTTTTTGAATTGAATATCTCCTTCAATAGCGAATACTTAGAATTGTTTCTGCACGTAGTGCCGGTTAAAATGGTTAAATTAAATATTAATGAAAAAATACCTCGGACTCAAATAGTAGTTTTTATTACAGAATAAAAATGCTCGAGTGCATGTTGTTCCAGATTTGGAACAAAAAGTTTTCACCCCATACATCCTATGTTATAAAACGCGAAATATTTGTTTATCAAGTTCAGTTTGTGTATTTGAGTCTTAAAGACCGAAAACGCATGGAGCGTTTTCCATTTATGCATCAGCCTTTAGAGGTCCTTTGCTGGACTAGGTCCGCCCTCACATGCGTCACTCTCACCTGCGTGGTCTACATTCGAGAATCTTTCTTACCCAACGGTTATCGGTCCCTCGAACTGTGTGGCCAGCCCATTGCCACTTCAGACCGCTAATTCTCTGAGCTATATCTGCCATCCTCGTTCTTCTAGGGATTTCATCATTTCTGATTATATCGGGTAGAGCGCGTATATCGCGTATCTAAATACCGGGCAAGAATCCAATGCTTTCTCATAATCATCATAGGCAACACATAGCGGCAGAATATACTCCTCGGTCTTTTGTATAATCTGCCGGTGTATGTATGTGGTTTATAGTACTGTAGCCTTCTCGGAATCCCGCTTTTTTGGGAGACCGAAACTCGTCAAGCCTGCGTGCAATGCGATTTGTGAGCACTCTCGAAAATAGTTTATAAACGTGACTTAGAAGTGCATGGGCCTGTAGTTCTTCAAAAGGGTCTTATCTCCTTTCTTTAAGAACAGAGTCACCACACTTCCGGAATAGTCCCAGTGTTAATGATGAAATCGAACAGCTTTCGGCGTGCCACTAGAGTTTAACTCCAGGCTCCAGCTCTTTGCAGCTTGGTTGTGATTCCGTCATCTCTCGGTGCCTTGTTGTTAAGCTGTTTGAGAGCCTTTCTAATCTCATACATGCTGACATTGCTGACGTCTAGGTCTTCTGTGTAGTATCGATTTAGTTAAAAAAAAAATATTCGAAGTAGTTTTGTTACAAACGCTTTTCGGACGTCACTCTGCGCCATCGATTCAAGAAATCCGTATCGTGAGCGGCCCCGGGAGAAGAAGCGGCAAAAAACGACCAAGATAATTTTTTCCCTACTCACAGTTACAGACAGCCGTTTATTACCTTTTTAAGTTATTGCTTGACTACAATCCCATTTGATGGTAAGTGGCGATGAAGTCATGGGTGGTAAGACACACTAAATACTACTTATGGCTATTGCCATAATACGAGTATTTTAATACGAGTATTTAAAACAACTTGTCCAAGTCATTTAAATACTCATCAAGTTTAGCTCGCTTATCGCTCTCCTTGAGGGGAGCTGGAGCTTTCAACCGTCCGCAGTATCACTTCGTTTCTCTCAGAACTTCGGGATTTGATGAAACTGGTGCCGAGCTCGATCCTCAAACTCGTAAGCTGACTTTGCCCAATAGACAGGTCCCTGGTGAACCATTTGGAGCCCTGGTTTCGCTCAATTGAGTTCTTTACACGATTTGCGTTGTTTTCGCAAAGTACGTCGCCTGCCATAACGGTTGGAGACTGCACACGCAGTTCCCGTTGATCCCTCATAAGACCGAGGGTTTGTTCTACCTCGTGGACAGTTGTAACCATCATGGTGACTCGACTACTGATGTGCATGATTCTAGGCACGCGAAACGATTTAGAAGTTTGCGTTGAAAGCTCTTGGAACCCTGGATTTGTTGAGCGAAGCGTAAACTTCATCACGCGTGACCGTTCCAGCTTGACGTCGATATTTAATGTTCCTCTCACAAGACCATGATCGCTTCCGGTTCTGAGTCTGCTGATCACAAAGACATCCTTAAATATATGCCGTTTATCTGCCACAATGAAGTCTACCTTGCTTTTTTTGCACCGTCAGAGCTTATCCAGGTCTTCTTTCTAAAGAAGTAGTTCATCATGAGTAAGTCCTACTCCGTAAAGTATGCCAGCAATGTCCTCGGTGATTACGTCGTCACAATATCAAAAAAGAAACTAAATTACGTCATCGTATTATAATCTCTTTACGGTATAAAAATAAACTTGACAAGTCCGAGTTAAACTCGCTTGGAGAGGGTTCCGTACGTTGATTATGTATTTACCGTTATTATTCTATTTTATTTATTTTTGTCGTTTTATTCAAAACCATAGCCTTTCTATAGGTTTTCCTGTAATATTTAAGTAAAGAACAATTCTCTGTATTTTTTTCAGAATTCTAGCGTCAGTAGTTTCGGAGATAAGGGGGGTCCCGACTGTTATTCCTTCTATGGTTTAGTTGTTCAGTATTACTTTTAAGAACATTCTAAACTACTGGGCTTATTTTTTTCTTTTTAGTTATATTACGCAGTCGGTTTTTTTTGCACTTTTTATTCATTGACTTCTTTATTAGATATATGTACATACACTCGAAAAACATAGCCCTTCTTTAGCGCAGTCGGGTAAAAGAAATAAATATCGTCATTCAGTGTTGCAAAAAAAAAATAAAAAAAAACCCGACTGCAAGGAAAATTATTCCTAATTCAATCAAAAAATATTACTTATATTTTTTGTAATCCCCTTTTAATTTTATCTTATTCTTTATTTTAATTTCCTCTGTTTTGATACTCTACTCGATAGGCTTGGTTAATATTTTTGTAGCTTGGTAAATATAGTATTACTATTTTGCGCCAAAAATCCGCCATTTTGTATTTTTTTCAAACGCCTATCTAAGGACACTTGGGATTTTAAGATGCATATAAATATATAACGATACCATAATAATTGTTAAAATCCATCCAGTCGTCTGTAAGATACGAGATAATAGAGAAATTTACAAAAATATACATATAAGATACGCGCGAAAAACATAACCCTTCCTTGGCAGTCGGGTAAAAAGATTAATACAAAATTTGTAATCACGTGAGTAGGTGCTGGTTAACAAAATGCCGCTGGTCGACACCTGATGATAACAACCTCGTTTTTCTTGGGGTCCCGCACACTGATCGGATTACAATTTTTAGCACGAATCGGTGACAAATGTAGGGCAAAATTGAAGTGCATGTATTTAAAAAAATGTGAACGATGTTCTAACAAGGGCGGCTAAATGCTAAAAGCAAAGCAAAGCAACAACCCATAATTGTCCCACTGCTGGGCTCGGGGTCTCCTCTCGCAATGTGAGGGGTGTTAGGCCATAGTCTACCACGCTGGCCAAGTGCGGATTGGTAGACTTCACACACCTTTGAGAACTTTATGGAGAACTCTCCGGTGTGCAGGTTTCCTCACGATGTTTTCCTTCACCGAAGCAAGTGATAATTAACTTCTAATACGTACATAACATTTGAAAATTAGAGGTGCGTGCCAGGATTTGAACTCGGACTCCTTTGATCGGGAGACCAACGTTCTAACCGCTAGGCTATCACTGCTGGCTAAATGCTAATAGCGTCTAATTAAATTGGATCATTGCTCAGTACATAATTATTATTCCACACGGCGACGCCGTTTCACATACATTGTAGGAGAGAGAAAAAGATTGTGTGAAATGTTTCCTCATCGTTATATCTGTGTAATAGGTACTCTTCATACACGTGGACGTCGATTTTGATAATTATTTCCAAGTCCGTACAAGTTCCTTGTTTATTCAATGTGAAAAGTTAAGAGACCCGTTGCCCGAGCGCGGGGTTGCCATTCGAATACCCCAGGTCTATCGGAGATATCACATCAATATCAAAATATGTCTCTCCAGGCTCGCCTATCTGCCCGCGTGAAGCTGTTAAGGCCGCTAGGGACAACAACAACTTAGTATTCGGAAAAAAAGATGATTAGAGAGATAATCCTACATTGCGCGTGGCCTGACAGTGACACGCACTTGCCCGGTTTTTTAGGGTTCCGTAGCCGAATGGCAAAAAACGGAACCCTTATGGATTCGTCATGTCTCTCTCTCTCTCTCTCTCTCTCTCTCTCTCTCTCTCTGTCTCTGTCTGTCTGTCTGTCTGTCGGTCCGTCCGTCCGTCCGTCCGTCCGTCTGTCTGTCTGTCCGTCCGTATGTCACAGCCACTTTTTTCCGAAACTATAAGAGCTATACCATTGAAACTTAGTAAGTAGATGTATTCTGTAAACTGCAGTAAGATTTTTACACAAAAATAGAAAAAAAAAACAATAAATTTTGGGGGTTCCCCATACTTAGAACTGAAACTCAAAAATGTTTTTTTCATCAAACCCATACGTGTGGGGTATCTATGGACAGGTCTTCAAAAATGATATTGAGGTTTCTAATATCATTTTTTTCTAAACTGAATAGTTTGCGCGAGAGACACTTCCAAAGTGGTAAAATGTATTTCCCCCCCTCCTTGTAACTTCTAAAATAAGGGAATGATAAAACTAAAAAAAATATATGATGTACATTACCAAGCAAACTTCCAACGAAAATTGGGTTTGAATGAGATCTAGTAAGTAGTTTTTTAGGGTTCCGTAGCCGAATGGCAAAAAACGGAACCCTTATAGATTCGTCATGTCTGTCTGTCTGTCTGTCTGTCTGTCTGTCTGTCTGTCTGTCTGTCTGTCTGTCCGTCCGTCCGTATGTCACAGCCACTTTTTTCCGAAACTATAAGAGCTATTCTGTTGAAACTTGGTGAGTAGATGTATTCTGTGAACCGCATTAAGATTTTCACACAAAAATAGAAAAAAAACACTAAATTTTGGGGGTTCCCCATACTTAGAACTGAAACTCAAAAATGTTTTTTTCATCAAACCCATACGTGTGGGGTATCTATGGATAGGTCTTCAAAAATGATATTGAGGTTTCTAATATCATTTTTTTCTAAACTGAATAGTTTGCGCGAGAGACACTTCCAAAGTGGTAAAATGTGTGTCCCCCCCCTGTAACTTCTAAAATAAGAGAATGATAAAACTAAAAAAAATATATGATGTACATTACCATGAAAAATTCCAACGAAAATTGGTTTGAATGATATTTAGTAAGTAGTTTTTTTTTTAATACGTCATAAATCGTAAACCGCAAAAAACATTGATCAAAGTTACAACGAACTACAAGAACTTTTATATTATGTTACTTGCTGCTACGGAACCCTTCCTGAGCGAGTCCAACTCGCACTTGGCCGCTTTTTAAAAATTATTTTACCGTCCTGTTTGCTCTATGTTGCTTTTAACTTGGTAATGACCCACTCATATTTGAGGAGGCCAAGAGCATACCTCCACGTTGCTCCAATGCGAATTCATGGAGGGATTAGTGGCGAACCCAAGTTTTGGTTTGTATGCTGTCAATAACAATGGAGACCGACGGTTTTACGTGCACTTCGAAGCACGCAAGCGTTCCAGTCATTTTTAGGGTTCCGTAGCCGAATGGCAAAAACCGGAACCCTTATGGATTCGTCATGTCTGTCTGTCTGTCTGTCCGTCCGTATGTCACAGCCACTTTTTTCCGAAACTATAAGAGCTATACCATTGAAACTTGGTAGGTAGATGTATTCTGTGAACCGCATTAAGATTTTCACACAAAAATAGAAAAAAAGCAAAAAATTTTGGGGGTTCCCCATACTTAGAACTGAAACTCAAAAATGTTTTTTTCATCAAACCCATACGTGTGGGGTATCTATAATATATAATAATAAATAAAGTATTATTATTATTATTATTATTATTATTATCTATGGATAGGCCTTCAAAAATTATATTGAGGTTTCTAATATCATTTTTTTCTAAACTGAATAGTTTGCGCGAGAGACACTTCCAAAGTGGTAAAATGTGTCCCCCCCCCCCCCCCCCGTAACTTCTAAAATAAAGGAATGATAAAACTAAAAAAATTATATGATGTACATTACCAAGCAAACTTCCAACGAAAATTGGTTTGAATGAGATCTAGTAAGTAGTTTTTTTTTAATACGTCATAAATCGTAAACCGCAAAAAACATTGATCAAAGTTACAACGAACTACAAGAACTTTTATATTATGTTACTTGCTGCTACGGAACCCTTCATGGGCGAGTCCGACTCGCACTTGGCCGCTTTTTTTAATACTTCATAAATCGTAAACCGCAAAAAACATTGATCAAAGTTACAACGAACTACAAGAACTTTTATATTATGTTACTTGCTGCTACGGAACCCTTCATGGACGAGTTCGACTCGCACTTGGCCGCTTTTTTACTTATGGACAAAATGTGGCGAACAATAAAATCAACTTTATTTTTTAATGTAAAACTTAAATAATACATATAAATATAAAATTGCAAAACTTTGTATTTACATAATTTTGATTAAAATGCAAAAATGATTTCTTAAAACCGTACTTTTAAGGAGAGTTTAGAGTTCGAGGTCATTGACTTTCTAGTTAGTAGTAGTTACTCTGTCTTAAAGTACGAGTAATACCATCATGCATGGGGATCGCGAAATGTTGCAATGTAGACTAATTTCAAAACTAAAAGGGGTATTGAAAATGTAATAGATTTAACACGTTGTAATGTTATGAATACTGAATTTAATATGACTCTTCTGCTACTGCCAGTGAGTGATCATTATTGTCTAGTCTAGAATATAATTAATTTTGGATCCGATGGGTTTCCGACCCTCTGCACAAACCCAATAACCACTGCTAATTAGTACAATACTCATCAGAACCCACCGTAGCCGAGTTGTATAATCCTGATATGCCCTCTCCTGTGAATAAACTCTTCAGAATAAGTTTTTAATCCTCCACTTAAAACTTTCACGCCACAGCTACAGTCGTCCATAGACGCGAAATGAAAATGTGCATAAGCAGATCTATTTACTTAGCGCGGACGCTTAACAAACATTTTGTAAAAAAAAAATATTACATAATTTCAATACTTAGGTATAAATCAAGTAGATCAAAACTTCTTGATAAAAATGTTGAATGTGAAGAAAATATTAAATGAAAATTGTATTCCGTATAATGAGGAACCTAAATACTTATATTATTTAAATATTTATTATATACAGTAAAAAATATCGAATTAAAACGTCGTTTTACCCGACGTATTTGGGGATCGTGTTGATATCGACCGATTGTGATGCTCTTAAAGTTCAAACACCTAAAAAGGGTGCGTCCAGATCTGGCGAATGCGCCGCGTACGCACCGTACCTTTCGTGTTCATGTGCCGTCCGTTCGCGCGCAAGCTACACAAATAAGACATCACTATTAACACTCATGGGCCGGGAATCGAATCCGGGAACCCTCGTTTGGTAGCAACCACTAACTATGCTATTAGCCCGTCAATGCTCAAGTCGATACCGTTGCCAACAGTGCTTGGATCGAAGACCACAACATCAAGCCGTACCAGGAGCACAAGGAGCAGCTGATCAAGTCCTGCAAGACGGTCGCCTTTAAGGAGGCTGTCAATCAGATCGAGGAGTACATCGAGAATCCTGAGGTGAGTGGCGTTTGACGGTGATTCGATAATTGCATGCTTTTAAAGTGAAACTTCTATATCCACTCAGTAATAAAGTAACGTTTGCTTGCAAAGTTAACTTGTAACGTTTTAGTCTTCCTGCATGAGTATACTATAACAACAATAATTTTAAGTATAAAATATAAAGTTTTATTTTGTAAAGGAAGTTCCTCTTCGTACGTTTGTGCGCAGGATACTCGTAATCTTTTTTTATGTAAATAGCCCACGAACAAGCAAACGAACCACTTGATGATAAGAGTGCACCATCGCTCATGAGCAACATCAATGTTATCAATGCGAGGAACACTACCCGAAACTCGTAGTTATAAAACATTTTACATTTGATTTTAGAAGGAACCGTCTTTAAGGTAGCTAGCCATACCGGTAGGATACCCTGCTAAAGTAATATTCTTATGGTAAGATAACAGTCGTTAAGCTATGTCAGCACAAAAAAGTCAGCACGAAAACTTCCAACACTTGGATTTGCCACTAACCCCTCCACCAATCCGCACAAGAGACCCGTGCTCAGTATGGGCCATTAATGGGTTAAAGTCAACATGATATTATCAGTTGGGACGAGGGAATGAATTGGTTGGTACAAAGCCTAGCGACATCCAACCTAACGCTATACGTCCGTTATTCATCAGGGTGCACATCGAGCTAGGCATTTGCAACCTTTAGCCTAAACTCACACACAAATATATATACATAAATATAATACATCGTGTTAAGAAAAATTATAATTTTCAGCCACAATGATAAACATTTAAAAACTGGTAGTTTTCGCTTCCCAAAGTGATATTTATTGTTCGCAAATAAACAAACGTGGTTGCCGTAGAAATTCGGAGATCTGGACGATCACGGCCGCACCACCGAGGCGGATTTCGACAAGCTGAAGGACGTGATGAATGAGGACAGCTCGGAGGAGAAGGACGCCAAGACAGAGGACGAGGCCACGCCCGAGGTCAAGAAGAAGAGTGCCACTCCTAAGGTAACCAGGTTTTATTAATACAGCTGTAAAATGATTCACGTCCGATAAGCCCCTACGTTTGGGGTAAGAATGTCCAGTTCGCAAAGTGTCCAACGGTTTCTAAATGTCCAATTCTCAAAAATTTACATCCGATTAGCCTACCCCCTTGCGATTTTTTTTTTTTCTTATTTAGTTAATGGTCAATCCTTCCTGCAATCTTACCTTATGGCCTATACCTTAAGAATTGATGAAATCCACTATGGTAAGCGTTCTAATTTAGTGTGACACGACAAAATGGCGCAAACAGATTATACAGTATGAATATTGTCGATGCAACATTTTGAGGTAAGTGCGAATAAAACTGCATTTTTATAAGTGTCCGCCAAAATCGCCGTCCGACATTCTGTTCTGTTGCTGTCGCTGTGTGAAAAGCTTATTCAGTTGTTTTCGAGTTGGGACAGGTAGTCCAAATGACTTATCCAGGCCTCGGTAACTTAGATTCGCGTTCTTTCTTTTTTTTTTTATACCGAATAAGTTAGTGCTTGACCACAAAACCACCTGATGGTAAGCAGTAATGAAGCCTTGGATGGTAAAGCACACTAACTTAGTAGAAGCCTATTCACTCTTGACTTGAAGACACCCACATTATAATCAGAGGGGAACACCCACGCAGGCAATTTATTCCAGTCCCTTGCGGTACGTATAATAAAAGACGAAGCAAAGCGCGACGTCCGCACCGGGGGGATGTTGACGACAAAGGGATGAATACCCGCCGTGCGTCTGGATGTTCGATAGTAAAAAGTAGAGGGGGGAATTAAGTCATGTAATTCCTGCGCACACTCTCCAAAATGTATCCTATAGAATACTGAGAGGCTGGCAACTCTGCGCCTATGCTCGAGGCTTTGTAGACTAGACTCTATCAGCTTTGGGTCACCATTGAATCCAATGCTAAAAGATGAGATTTAGCTGCACCAGCCCAAATGTGACTGCAGTACTCCACACAAGGACGAACCTGAGCTTTGTACAGGGTCAAAAGCTGTTGTGGTGTGAAGTACCGGCGTACCTTAGCTAAGACGCTTAGCTTCCTAGCAGCAGTCTTAGCTCTGGATTCAATGAACCGCCCAAAGTTAAGGTTTGATGATATCTCAACTCCTAATAACTGAAGGCGGTTAGTGTATTCCAAGGATACATTCTGGAAAGTAGGAGCCAGGGTGAAAGGGCTCCTTTTGGCGGTGAACTGACACGCTTGTGTTTTAGTGGCGTTGAATCTCACAAGGTTGGCAACGGCCCATTCGGAGACAGCCTGAAGTGAAAGATTCACACGGCCCACCATGGTCTCTCGTTCAGATTGTATTTGGTCTTTACTGGCCTGAACATTTGCCAGATATCTCTCCACAACTGTGCTGTCATCCGCGTACCCATATATACCAGGCATGAGCAGATCATTGATATGCAGCAGGAATAGAGTTGCGGAGAGAACAGACCCCTGAGGAACTCCGGCATTGGTCGTCAATGCTTGAGTCAATGCTTTCTTTGACACAGGTCACACGTGACACACAGGTGACAAGTTAGCAGTTAGCATCTTGATCGTTGTCATTAGCAAGCAGCATTTTTTATCAACTTAACACCTTGTAATTGTCTACGTTTTGTCTGACAGTCAGAAGCAGGTATATAATTGTTATTAAACTTTTTAGTAACTTTAATAAACTCAGAGCTATAGTTGGATTAGAATTATAGAAAGTGGTCGCTAAGCGAGTAACATCATCGTCAGCATTTTTAGATATCCGCGAATACACATTTACAAGTTCGTACCACAATGAGGCGCTGCAGCGCTGGCCGTGATCTTCATAACAAGATAATAATATGTTCTCGGCTGAGCGTCCATCTTAATTAGAGCTTCGTACAGTGTGCTGGGTAATGTATGATACTGTCATATTACCACATGCCGGTTTCCTGAAATAAGGCTACTATGTTGTGCCTAGGGATTGCAATCCGGAAAACCGGATCCGGTAATCCGGCCGGATCCGGCGTTTTTTAAGCATACCGGATCCGGTGGAAATTGCCGGATCCGTAGACCGGATCCGGTGACCGGATCCGGTTACGTCAATTTTTGGCAAAATAATCACCTGTTACTAGTGTAGATGCTATGAATGCCTGGCATAGATGTTGCAATTAATCTAGTATTGCAATCGGGTATTACTAACGTTCAATAGGGATGTAATGTAAGTAAGTACAACACTAACTGAATGGATAAAAGACTAAAAGCAAGTTATAAAAGCATGAAATTATAACATTTTCATTAATATTACTTCTTGTCTATAATTTGTAATATTTGCCCTTAATTATTAGGTGTAAGCTATATCTATCTATCTAACAGCCTTTTAAACTCCACTGCTGGACATAGGCCTCCCTTAATTGGCTCCATTCCGACCGGTGCTGGGCCCTCTGAATCCAGCGGCTTCACGCTGTCTTCTTTAGGTCATAAGTCCACCTGATCGGAATGCGACCAGTGCTCCTTTTACTGAGACTACGAACTGCCTGCCCATTGCCACTTCAGCCAGCTAACTCTGCGAGCTATGTCGGTAACTTTTGTTTGCCTACGGACTTCACCGTTACGAATCTTATCGCGTAGTGAAATGCCTTGAGCCTTCGAATGAGGCCAACAGTAAATGACTACGTCTCGGATCCATAATGTTAACAGTGGCAACACATTGGTCGAACACTTTCGACTTCAGGCACTGAGGAATTTTGGATAAAAAGAGATGTCGTTATTTCCCGAACGCTGCCCAGTCGAGTTGGATTCTTCGAGTGACCTCTTTCTCAAAGTTGGACTTACCCATCTAGATCATTTGTCCCAAGTAAATGTACTCGTCGACAACTTCGAGAGCAGTGTCGTCAACAACTTCGGGTACGAGTGTGACGTGGACATTACATGATTTTTGTCTTGTCATTGTTCATCTTAAGACCCACCCGTTGTGAGGCACTGTTCAGGTCCCCTAGCACAGTACTGAGGTCCTCCAGCGATCCCGCCAGGATCACTATATCGTCGGCAAATCGAAGGTGTGTGAGGTGTTCACCATTGATGTTAACTCCGAGCCCTTTCCACTCCATTAGCTTGAACACATGTTCCAAAGCAGCGGTGAACAGTTTCGGGGAAATAACGTCCCCTTGTCTGACCCCCTCTGCAATTGGAAGTGGTTCGTGCTTCAGTCGTGTAATTGAACTGACATGGTGGCCTATTTGTATACACACTTCAACACCTCGATATACCGGTACGAAGCTATAGGTGTACTTCAATTGATGTGACATGACAACAGAAAAACTCCCCTTATACATCTAAAGATGTGTAATTGTATACATGTACGCCTGTTATTGACTCCATCCTTAAAGAAAATAAAGAGAAAACGTATACATATTGATACATTTTTTAAATAAATATAATAATAAATAAATAATATACTAGCTGAACCGTACCGCTGGGCGTCAAATATTTTTACTTGAGATGAAATAAAAAATAATATATTAATAAAATATAAAGCCTATGTCACTAAGGAAAAATGTAGCTTTTTATTTTTGTAACAATTTTTGAAATTGGTCCAATAGTTTTTGAGTTTATCCATTACAAAAAAAAAAACTTTCCTCCTAATAATAAGTATAGATAATCATCATTAGCTACTATCAACATTACCTGATTTGACCCGTGCAAGTATTTACTACGTCTTAGTTGCATTTACTTTTGTCTTAATGCATTGGCATTTTTTTATAATACAATGCACTTTTTTTGATTACCATAAAAACAGTCTGTATTGGAACGAGACGGAAAATTCTGATAACGTGACCAATCCGGCCGGATCCGACCGGATTGGCGAAAATCCGGTAAAATCCGGCCGGATTGAAAATGACGCCGGATTGCAATCCCTAGTTGTGCCTTGTTAGGGGGTGGGTGTGCTTTCGTAACTTCTTTGGTTGCATTCGGCGAGAACTAAAATTAACCTAGATTTTTTTTATTACACGAATAAGTTAATAAGTTAATCTAGATTTTTCTGTGCTGGGGAATTTTCATAGTCAAATTCAAATTATTTATTTCGTCATAAGAACTAACGGCTCACCTAACACAGGCTTTTTGATGAGTAATCGTGCGCTTCTGTATCCTTCGTGATGCCCGTAGTATCTTAATAAAATCACAGAAGACATAATAGTACTTATAATATAAAATCTTAAACAATTACACGATTTTCGAGTGGTAGATCCAACATTACTAATGTTGTATGTATGACCATAAGAATATCACCAGGTGGAGACTCGAAATGGCAGTCGATTAAAGCTAGTTACAGCAATATATGTATAACTAGCTGAGCCGGCGAACGTCGTACCACCCATTTTTTTTCTAAAGTAAAAGTAGCCTAGGTTACACCTTGTTACTTCAGCTATCTGCCTGTGAAAGTCCCGTCAAAATCAGTCCAGCTATTTCAGAGATTAGCCGGAACAAACAGACAGACAAAAATTGTAAAAAATATTGTTTTGGTATATGTGTTACCGGATATCTGTATAATTCAGCATTCTATACAATACCTAGGCAATGTATAGAATATCTAAAACGTTCAGGTAACGTTTTGAATATTATTTATTTCATACTTAGCCCAGGCATTGTATACAATACTCCATGCATAGTTGGTAATGTGTGTAAAAGACGGTTCTCTGCCTTTTCGCCGAAAATTGTTTGGCCGATTATCACTTGCCAACTAACGTTTCGCAGAATTTTATTTCGCCGAATAATCATTTGCCAACTTATCACATTTTTTTTTTAAATTTCCCAACCTAACAGTTGCCAACTGTACGTTTGGTCTGCCTTTTATAATGACACTTTTCAAAAGGCCAACTTTCAAGTAGCGAATGTTTCAGTTAGAGTAATATTCATTTGGTTGTATATTATTTATAAACCTAGGTTTGTAAATTTGCGGTTCTTGTTATCTTTATTTATTTATTTATTTATTTATTTATTTATTTATTTATTTATTTATTATAGGATTACCAACATAAGATACAGTTTCATCATTTGCAATACAAGTTGTTACTTATCATATTAAATCTTACTGTTCCTACAATTACAGGTAACCACAGCATGCTTTACAAATAGTCATCTTCCGGTGACATATGCACTTTTAGGGAGAATTTAGGGGTTTTTGATACATAAAAAGGCTTTCAAACATTTCCGGCGCTGCGGGAAGTGCAGCCCCTCCGCCCTTGCGTAACAAACTGCAGGCACTCCATGCTCGCCTGCAGTTTGTTACAGCGGGCGGGGGCTGCTCTCCCTCCGCGCCTCCGAGGTTTACATTCACTCTAGGGGTAGGGCAGACTAGTACCACGTGGGGTCGGGGTTGACTAAGTCGGTTCTGTCACCAATTTTGAAAAATCCGAAGTTGCGTAGGGGAGCAGTGTAGTGTAGGAGCCATTAGACTGCATCTCTCCTTACCATCAAGTGTGATTTCGGTCAAGCATTAATTTAAAATGTATAAAAAAATATCTATTCATGCAGGTTATAATTTGTTTTGAGTGTGTTTTTAAGTAAATTCTTAATTCCAACCTCCATCCAAGTTGACTATACATACCCAAATTTAACTTTATTCATTGCCGGTGGAACTGCAGGTATTCTGTACAGTAGTTGGGAAACGTATACATTACCTAGGCAAACTATGTAATGGTGATAATATTCATATAATTTAATACATTGCCAAAACGACCCAGGTATTACACACATTTCCTAGGAATTGTGTTGAATACCAGCATTATACAGATATCCGGTAACATATGTACCGTGTATATATGTTACCGGATATCTGTATAATTCAGCATTCTATGCAATACCTAGGCAGTGTATAGAATATCTAAAACGTTCAGGTAACGTTTTGAATATTATTTATTTCATACTTAGCCCAGGCATTCTATACAATACTCCATGCGTAGTTGGTAATGTGTGTAAAAGACGGTTCTCTGCCTTTTCGCCGAAAATTGTTTGGCCGATTATCACTTGCCAACTAACGTTTCGCAGAATTTTATTTCGCCGATAATCATTTGCCAACTTATCACATTTTTTTTTTAATTTCCCAACCTAACAGTTGCCAACTGTACGTTTGGTCTGCCTTTTATAATGACACTTTTCAAAAGGCCAACTTTCAAGTAGCGAATGTTTCAGTTAGAGTAATATTCATTTGGTTGTATATTGTTTATAAACCTAGGTTTGTAAATTTGCGGTTCTTGTTATCTTTATTTATTTATTTATTTATTATAGGATTACCAACATAAGATACAGTTTCATCATTTGCAATACAAGTTGTTACTTATCATATTAAATCTTACTGTTCCTACAATTACAGGTAACCACAGCATACTTTGCAAATAGTCATCTTCCGGTGACATATGCACTTTTAGGGAGAATTTAGGGGTTTTTGATACATAAAAAGGCTTCCAAACATCTCCGGCGCTGCGGGAAGTGCAGCCCCTCCGCCCTTGCGTAACAAACTGCAGGCACTCCATGCTCGCCTGCAGTTTGTTACAGCGGGCGGGGGCTGCTCTCCCTCCGCGCCTCCGGGGTTTACATTCATTCTAGGGGTAGGGCAGACTAGTACCACTTGGGGTCGGGGTTGACTAAGTCGGTTCTGTCACCAATTTTGAAAAATCCGAAGCTGCGTAGGCGAGCAGTGTAGTGTAGGAGCCATTAGACTGCATCTCTCCTTACCATCAAGTGTGATTTCGGTCAAGCATTAATTTAAAATGTATAAAAAAATATCTATTCATGCAGGTTATAATTTGTTTTGAGTGTGTTTTTAAGTAAATTCTTAATTCCAACCTCC
The DNA here is from genome assembly GCA_951805285.1 of Thymelicus acteon. Lineage (NCBI taxonomy): Eukaryota > Metazoa > Arthropoda > Insecta > Lepidoptera > Hesperiidae > Thymelicus > Thymelicus acteon. The sequence goes on from OX638234.1 coordinate 13,972,338, forward strand.
ATCCAAGTTGACTAGAAATACCCAAATCTAACTTTATTCATTGCCGGTGGACCTGCAGGTATTCTGTACAGTAGTTGGGAAACGTATACATTACCTAGGCAAACTATGTAATGGTGATAATATTCATATAATTTAATACATTGCCAAAACGACCCAGGTATTATACACATTTCCTAGGAATTGTATTGAATACCAGCATTATACAGATATCCGGTAACATATATACATCCAAATGCACTTAGTAAACAGCAGCTATTTTAATATTGCAAACAGGCATTCCAATTTTATTTATTTGTATAGACTAGGTACTATTGCGAGTTCTATTAACATGGGTCATATTTTGACGTTATAATAATATAATATGACACGTAATCTTAATTTATAAACGGGATCATTTTGATTCATGGACCTATGTTCTTGAGAAAGAAAGAAAATAATTTAATGATGGGTTTTATCTCGAATACGTTGGCCACTTGATCGAAATGTCAGGTGATTCTATTATACATACAGAAGTTCTTTACGAGTTAATGGTAATAGGGTAAAGAATTTTGTTTTCCAATCTAGGTCCTAAAATCAGGTATTAAAAGTTTAAAACGTGCTGCGATGGCTGTGACCAGTTAAATAACGGCTTAATGCTTTTTACTCGCAAGTAATGGATGTTTAAAAATATTATTGAAAAAAAAAATGGATGCCCACTCACCATCAACCCCCAGTAATTTTAATAGGCAGTAACACCACCTAGTGATTATTGTAATAGTCATCGTCGTAGTGTAGTTATTTAAACGTAATTTGGATAACTTACTCGTAAAAAAGCCTGTATGGTCAATGGATTGGTATGAAAACAAAATTAGTAAAGGTTTTGTAAATGTATGTAATGGTCGTAGTTACTGATTCTAGATAGTGTTATTTAGATGCCCATAAAGTACCTGTAGCACTTCGTACGCATAAGTTGTAAATCCTTCTCAAATCATTGATAACCTCTCAATATTTATAGATTCGTTTGGGCATTTCAAAGGTGAAGCCTATAAAACGCTCGTCGTCGGCCGGCATGAAGGCGACGCCGCGCAAGAAGGTGAAGAGTCTGTCTCGCTCGTACAACACCGACACCGACATGGCCAACGACAAGCCGTCCATGCTCAACCACTCCTTCTCCAAGAAGTCCAGCCTGCTGCAGCGTCCCTCCAATATATTGAGACCTGTAAGTATGGAAAGATACTTGAGTAACGGTGCATTCGAAATGGTTGTTAGAGTAATGTTATATCAGAAATGTATGATTTTGAAGTATCTGTAGCGGTGTGTGTGTGTGTGAGAGAGAGAGAGAGACACGTGTTCAATAGTAAGCCATTAATGGGTTGAAGGCAAACAATGTGCCACACGCCACCTTCCTCTTTCTTCTCTCTTTCTTGGCCGGCAACGCATCAGTGATGCCTTAGGTGTTGCTGATGTTCGTGGGCGTGGATCGTCAGCTCTTTTGCCGGCTAATTCCATAAAAAAAACACAGTTTATCAAATACTCAACTCGATGTAACGTCTGACAATTGTATGGTTCTTCCAGGATACACCCCCGCTGGACCTGGAGAACGTGTCGGAGACGCTGCTGGAGAAGAACATCACGGCCAGCGAGATGAAGTTCGGCTTCCTCGGGCTCGGCATCATGGGCTCCGGTATCGTGAAGAACCTGCTCAACTCCGGTCACAAGGTCATCGTGTGGAACCGCACCGGGGCTAAGGTCAGTGGGATTACTTGACTCAGAGCCGTTGAGCTATTATTAGAGCCGACATTGTGAACCTGATGTTTGTGCAATGAACTGTAGCCAATTGGCTACAGTTTTCAGTGGATTCAGTCGATTTTGAAAATAGAATCTCCCGGTGCGACACAAATTTTGTTTGCGATGTCTGTTCTGGTACTTAGTATATTATACTTCAATGCTCACAGCGTTCTCAACAGTCTATCCATTATCCTCAGATCAGTTATCTAGCAATTACTGTCATAATGTCTGTAAAATATTGTATAATTCGGCTGCTAACTTGTCAGAGATTATGGATAGATACAATGGCCGTAAAATGATCACGTGTTTTAGTAGTAGGTTTAAAATTTTAAGGAGAAGCTTAGCAACTCTCGACAATGTGTAAGAAGAGGCGAAAGAAACTCCTAAGTAAAATATTTTCTACTCACTGTTGCTGTTAACTAACATGACCCATTTTTATGTTTAATCTGTAGGTTAAATTGACGTTTTCTTATTGTTGGTTGAAGTAGATGTTTACAAATATTTTTCGGTTGATTAGCTTAGCATCTCTCGACAAAGTAGAGGAGGCGCCAAGAAACTCGTAAGATTATACATATACTCATTATTGCTGCTAATTAATATGACTAATAATCTGTAAGGTTAATTGATGTTGTTTTTTTATTAAATTATTATTTCTTAATTCGAAATATTATTTCGAAGGTTCAGCTTAACAATTTTGACCGTATGTAAGAAGCGGCAGGAGACTCCTCAAGATATTATTTCTATTCATTGTTGGTAGTAACTAACTTGTTGGACTTTCTCTTTTACTGATTTCCTGGAAATTTTTGTGTCACTTTACAAATAAATAATACAGGAGAACCTAATACAGTAACATACACGTCCAAGTTTTAGTCAAAGCGCCCATCTATCCTCTACTACGGATAAGGATCCCTTCCTTTTTTTTCTTTAGGATTCTGAAGCCTATCAGTATAAGTAAGGATATGATGAAAGACAAATAGTGTAGGTATTTCTCTTTTTGCAAAAGCATTTGTCATCAGCCAGGAATTTATTTACATAGGTTCATCAGGTTCCATAGTATCAAACGATTGCGCCTGGGTATTGCTTTTTGGATTAAGTTCACAGAGAAAAGTGTCACGGGTTCGATTCCTGACCGGGACAAGCATATTTACAAGTCTCGTACTTGGTACCTCGAGTTGTAGGTATTTGTAATGTCTCGTTAGTGGATGATCAAGGAACCTGAAACAAGGGAATCCTCATTTTAACAACGCTTGTAAGAATTATTTACCACGTAGGCCTTATTAATGTTAACATTCTAAACAATTTCAAGGTTTACTTTTGACACCTCTAGTTTCAAAATAATTTAAGACTGTGCCTTCATTGACATCGATTTTATGGGCTTGTGTTGGATTTACCACAATATTGTGTCTATATACAGTAAAGATGAACATTATTGACAGAAGGCTCTTATACAGTTTTGATTATGTTTTTGTACTGCACTTCCATGTGTGATGATTTCACTATCTGATTCCTCATTTTAAAATACCATCGATGTATATAAGTAGAACCATTCTGCGAACATAAATTCCGAACCGTATTTATAAAATGTAAAATAAAAAAGAAGATTGAGCGGAAATGACAGGACCAGGTTTTTGCTAAAGTTTGACTTCGTCGTCACTTTAAGTCCCGTGAAATGCATTAAAGAAACTTTTTTTCACACTACTTGTTTTCACTAAATATGTTAAAATATTAGGAGTAATTGAACCTTCGACTATTTTTTTATGTTTACTTATAAATTTGGCATAGCATCAATAGTTGAATAAAATCTTCGTTCGCTAACTTACGCCCCAACTCAGGGTCACTAACGGTTACTTTAATCGCTCCTTAGTAACGAATGACCACAAATGCTTATTTAGTTATTCCCGAATTACATTATGACAAGGGTTTCTTTAAAAAGGGTGTAATAAGAGTTCTTCAGGGCCCGCGATGCATTGGCGATTCCTCTGGTATTACTCCTGTCCGTAGGCGACGGTGACAACTTACCATCAGGTAGCCAGTCAACCCTTCAGGTTATAAAAAAAACTGTTAATAGTATTGAAATATTCTACAAAATAATTTATATAATTATCTATAGGAATTTAAAAAATCCTGATACATAGAATAATAATATTTTCGGATATGGATACTTCAAAAACCAACAAATGAACATAATTTAGGTACACCGAGATTTAAAGAATTACACTTAAAAGTTAACGTTTCAACCGGTTGTACGGTTATTAATTGCAATTATTAGACTGTCAGTTAACATGACTGTTACTTATTTGGTTGGCAACACGTCGGTCATATGGCGGCCACGGCACTTCCAATCGGGAATAAAATAACATGACACGTACGGACTACTGGCAAACTTGCGTATGATGAGGGAGCAAACAATCTTGTAAAGCCTTTCGGGTTTCGGAAGGCACGTAAAAAATTTGCTGTTCTTTACCGACTTCAAAAAAAGCAGGAGGTTCTCAATTTGAATGTATTTTTTTATGTGTGTTACCTCATACCTTTTTCTGGGTGTAACGATTTTGATTCTTTTTATATTCGAAAGCTGGTGCTTGTCATGTGGTCCCGTTTAAATTTGAGCGAGATCTGACGAGTAGTTTTCAGGTATCCCTAATTTTGAACTCTGGTATTTTTGTCAAGAATTATATCGTCATATACTCGTAGTATATTCGTGAGGTCTAAATGGAGACAGAGTCAAGAGGGCGTAGGAACTTTCTACAGCTTTTTCTGCTAATATTCTCAGCTAATTCTCATTTACACAATGACATGGAGATGTAGTATATTACGAAACTCCATCGCTGTCCATTATTGTCGAATTTTTTAACCCCAATTGATGCAATAGTTCAACAAGTAATGACCATAATATCTTTTATATTTATGATAAATTAATGCATGAGACTATTCAACTGAATCAGATAAATGTGATGAATTAAAAAAGATAGACTAAGGGCTTGTTTCACAATCTTCAAGTAAGTCCGAAGTAAGCTATTCGTTGGTTAAGTTGACATTTCGTGTATGTAAAATGACACTTTAACGTCACTTTAACCGGCGAATAGCTTATTCAGGGCTCTACTTGAAGATTGTGAAACAAGCCCTACGTGGAATAGATAACTGTTATAATAATAAGTTTCCAGCATATTAAAAATTGTGACCTAACCGACGTATGAAGTTTTCAAGTTAGCTGATTTGGAATTAAAAGAATATTTCGTGGAAAACGGATTACAGAACTGTAGTCACGTTGAATGACCTGTAAAACTGTTAAATTGTAATGTTTCTTGACGTTATACTATATCTCTCCATCAGTATCATAATATTTATTAACCGCTACCACCAAGTATAAACATTCAGTTTTAAGTAATCAGTGTGTATGAATATACAAAATAAATTTGATAGGTGTGAGCACGGACGTAAAAAAAGAACGGACGTAACCTTGTCTAATCGAGAGTGAAGCATAGCAATGACAGCTCGCTAACATGTGTGCGTAATTTTGTAATTTTTGATTCGCGACGGTGTCAATGTCATAGCAGTATGGTGTCAATGTGTGGGTGTGTGTACTAGTACGAATACAGAGTTGGTATTACTATGGGTGCTTCACTGAATTTGTTCTTGGAATTACGCCCGTCTTTTTTTACGTCCGTGGGTGTGAGTAATTAAATGCTTATAGGTATTGAAATATTTCTTATTTGCCATATAAAGAGACAATAAGTTATATTTCAATTGAAATAATATTGTATGAACTAATAATATATCAGTCTATTTTGGATTGAGGAATACCAATATTTCATTGAATAAAATAAATTTCAATATGTTTATTTCATTTCTGTTACACAAATTGACGACATATCATACACGATAGATGACATAATGATAACAATTTACAAAACTAGAATTTTAAGACGAATGTAACGAAGTATTTATTATTATTGCAATTTGAAATCCCCCGTTACCACAGAAGACATAATAGTAAATAATAGTACAGAAGACGCACTCCGCAAAATCATTTAAATAAATAGCGACTTTTGCTCCGACGCGATAAAGTGTAATTCAGGTATTTACTTAGTAGTATGGAGATAAAAAAACAATTTTATTTGACAATGTCTGTTAACGGCATTATGTTGGTATGAACTTACCTTGTCTATGAAACAAATATTATTTCTTAGGTTTTTAAGCAGGTATGCGTGCGTATCAAATCTGAAATGACATACGACAAAAAGTGAGATTCGAATCCTCGTTATTGTTTGGGTAGCGGAATGCGATTCAATATGCTTTTCCCTTCATTTTAGTTAATATCGTTTAGCACGACGCAGAGCGTTGTATTGAACTAACGTGTGACATGTGTGTTGACGTCATGTGTGATAGAGCGAACGTGTGATAGCCCTTACGAATTTTCTGAATTACCCGACACATGGCATGCGGCATATACTTGTCTTGTAACTTTATAGCTACAATGCGGAGTGCGCCAGGCCTGCCGTTACTGTTAAGTTTTTATTATTTTTTTCTATTACATTTATAATATTTAGACTAAGTTTGATATAATTGACAAGAGATAGAGGCAGAAACAGAAGGCCTTCAAAGTATTATACAACGTAATACAAGTTTTTTTTTTAACAAGTGTATTCACATTTTTAGTTTATAACATTTTAGAAAGATACAAATAAACAATTTTCTGAAAACTTATTACAGACCATACTAAAATTTTATTTATATAATTACAACCCAAAATATCTTTATATTTTAGACGTGTAAAATTTGTATACATCGAATTAAAGAAAAAGGAATTATGCATAAATTTTCGCGTAGTTTATTGTTGAATTATTTGAGGCTATAATATGGCGATAAGTTGTAGTAATTATGTACCCATTAGTGATATTCACAAGTTACATTGTGAGGCCAGGCATTTTGTAGCGAGTAGGTACAATGTGTACAGAAATTAGCGGTTACTCAAATTTGAGCGTTATATACAAATAGTTAAGAACTATTTATTGCAACTATGAGTTCGACTTTGGACTGTTATGAAAAGTAAAGTTGATTTTTGCGATGATGGCTCGTTTCCTCACGTTGTATTGGCACACGTTAAACTATACGGTGTCATCTTTCAATAACTGTACACTGTTCCGCGAATATAGCAAATATTTCCTAATGATTGATTCTCATTTAATTATAATCTATGTAAATTTATGCAAGTTTTCAATAAATTTTTAACGTCGTGTTTTATGCTACACAATTTTAATTGAATTGAATTGCTTTTAGATTCGAATGCCTATATAGAATTCTAACTTTTAGTTCGTTGACTCTTAACTTTCCCTAAATTTATTAAAGGCTTACACTCATACCCCCGCAGTAGGTTTTCACCTGTGTCGCGGGTGGCATGGAGGCACATATAACAACACATCACAACACCCTGCACCCGAGTACAAATATTTATCTGTCACATAAATATCTGTCCGGGCCGGGAATCGAACCCGGGACCCCTCGCTTCGCAGACAGGGTCGCTACCAACTAGGGTACAGGGTCATATTATTTTATTACTACTAGTTTATGTACTATTTTTAATATATACCAATTTTTAACAGACTTCAAAAAAGGATTCAATTCGACTGTATTTTTTTTATGCTTGTTACCTCAGAACTTTCGACTGGGTGAACCGATTTTGATGATTCTGTTTTTATTCGATAGCTAGTGCCTGTCATGTGGTCCCACTTAAAGAGCGAGATCTGACGAGCATTTTTTGAGTCATCCGTAATTTTGAAGTCTGTTATTTTATGTTAAGAATTATTGTTGATTAATTTTCTTACCGCAGGTGTGAATATAACTTTATTATCTTTTGAACCATTTATATCTCATATACTTACGTATCAATTTACTAGAATTCAAAATAGTTTTATTCTTATCCATTTAAAGTTTTAACCATTTTTTATTATTTAAACTTTATCACCTTACAAGTAGATAGGTTTATGAAATTTTTAAATAAGCTAATTCTCATCAAAACCATCAATAAAATATCGTATATAGTTTTGAAAGTTGTATCATCGCGGATAAAACATTTTACGTGTAACAGGTACTGTATACTATACTCGTGTTGTTATATCGTTCTAGTTACATGATACATTTTTATTCAAATTTTGTACTTCAATTTTATTGCAATCGACGCGCTTGTGAACTGTCGCAAGTCTATGCTAGCTGGAACCGATGTCATCTAGTAGGAATGTGTAGATACCGTAGCATTACAATATTTTTTTATCCCTAGTTCATTTTTAATTCCTGCGATATATATTATATTAACTAGAAACGGTTCTGTACATGAAATGGCAATCGTTAGTAGAAATTCGTCCGGATGTTTTGTATGTATTGGGGTGTTTGTGTATGTAGTAGTTATTTGTCGAGTCAATAAAATGTTAACAAAAATGTGGATGTTTCATTTATGCGGAGACTACTTGAATTTGTTATTTTTCGAACACTACACATGAATGACTTAACCCTTGATTGACATATGGAAGACTGTAATTTCTATAGTATTATAATTTACACTAGCTTCCGTTTAAAAGAGACAAGAAGACATATCATAGAAATACTCGATATTATATGAGATAGTTCGTAATAGACCTCTCTTTTAGACACGGCCCAGATATTATCATCTGACAATATTACTTTGCATAGTTTGAAACCAAAAAAGAATAATATAAGTGATCTTAATTTTTGACCATATAGCAATATATTTTTTCAATAATTTATAATTGGCCAAATTTGTACCGTAATATAGTATCACAAAAAGTTACTTTAGGTATGTAATTTGATCATGTCATGTGACTGTTAGACATTATTGTCACGATTTACGACACGAAATACATACAATAAGTAAGAAGTAATCATTATTCAGTGCAAACAAAAAAAATGCAATTACATTGAAAAATAATTTATTCTTCATGATTTACTATTTACTCTTTGTTTTATAATATTTAGAAAATCTTCAACAATATTTGTATATTTTATATTAAGAAACTTTTACAGTATAATCATTGCTGGATTGTTTTTGGCATATCACTGCGAGACTCGCTTCATACGACGGCGACACAAAATATATAGGTATACATAAATAGTTAATTACAATTGTTTACACAAAAACATTTATTGTACAACGGTTGTGTAGACTGTAGATTGCAGTTTAAAGTCAGGACAGTGGTGTGAGTGAGACGGGACGAGCGCGTGGCCCGGCAACTGGCTTCCAGCAGAGTTCACAATCACCTCGCAACAACTACCACGACAGTAACGACTCCCTTACACCTCACTTTACTACTAGTTAAGTTGAACAGATATAAAATGCATAACGCTCTAAGAGTTAACCCTAAAAATATATCCAAATGGAAAAATCATTGAAACAAACAGACCTATTTATTTACACGTTTCAATACCCACAGAATGCTTAAACCGACCGTTCAATCCACTACGCCCGAGCGTACTCCTTAACCTACCACTAGGTGAAATTCAACGTCGCTACCGTTACGTAAATTCAAATCTAGACTATCACAGCTCACTTAGAAGTACGAGCGGGATCCGTCGCGAGCGTCCGTCACTCGTTCTCACCAACGAATCACACGTAGGACGGCGAGGCGCCCAAATCACAGAGTCGAATGTCGCGCGGCCGTCGGTCGCCGCTCAACGCGTATATCTTGAATACGCGCGTCAAAAGCCTGTACTACAAGGGCGTATTCTCGCAGAGGCGCGTGCACTGCGCGCACAACGGCTGGCCGGCCGGGTGGCGCAGCGGGCACGCGGGCCACTCGGGCCGCGCCAGCTCCACCGCCAGCAGCACGCGCGCCTCGCGCCGCCGCTCGTCCCGCTCCCTCTCCCTCTCCCGCTCGCACTCGCTGCTCAACTCCGGCGTGCTGATGCTGCGCCGCCCCGACCGCTCCTCGTAGAACAAGTCACGGTCGCGGCGCAGTAGCGGCTCGCTCGCCGGCTTCGGCTCCTCGAGGTAGGGCCGCGACATGCCCGCCTTGGATGTCGAGGGGGTCGGGCTGCCTGGGGGAGTCGACGTCTCCGCGGTCGGCGGCGGCCCCCCGGGCCCGATCATCGCGAGCAGCCGCGGCGGGCCCCGCTCGATCATGTTGATGTGGATGCCCTCCGGAATGTCCACCGGCGAGTTCCTCCGCGAGTTGAGCGAGCGCTCCGTCGGGGTGTAGTATATGGACATCCTGCTTTCGTCGTCGGCGAGCGGGTTCGGCAGGGTGGACAGCTTCTCGATCTTCGTCTTGAGGTACATGTCAATGATCTCAACGTCGGGGTCGAACGCCATGGAGTCGCTGCGGCCGCACGAGCCGCTGCGGCAGTTCTCGAAGTACAAGCTGGGCAGGTTCTCCAGAACTTTGTTCAGGGTCTGCTGCTGGTACTTGTAGGACTCGCGCAGCCGGAGGATCTGGTGGGCGCTGAACTTTCGGATCTTGTTCCTTTGAAATACGTAGTTCTCTCGCACCCAGTTCAGCTGCGACGTAGAGTATTCTCGGACGCGCTTCACCTGTACAAACATGCATAGTCAATAAGTTTAAATCGCGAAACGGTGTCTAGTATATATTTTTATAAACCTACACCGTAATCATAAAAACTTGCTATTGTAAATTCACACAAAAAGTACAAATCAAACATAAGGTTTTTTCATTACAAGTAAATAAAAGAAATAATTACAATGGTGTATTAAATTGATATACTCGTAGAACATTGATTATCAGCTCGATATAAACATGTCCGTCAGTCATGAATACTTATAACTGCCGTTAGTAATCGACTAATAGGTAATTAAATGAGCAACCGTTAATGTAAAATACACACCTGATCATAATACTGATCTTTCATGGCGGTCAAGTGGTTGGTACCGATGTCTCTGATGTTGCGCAGGTGGGTCGCTTGGCTCGAGTAACTGTTTTGTATCCATTCCATTTGCTGCGTACAGTTGTCTTTTATTCGATGAACCTAAAAATATATTTATCATTAGAATAATGGATACAATATTAACCAAATTAGAAAATGTTATATAAGTTTATTTAATACTAGCTGACCCCGCGAACTTCGTATCGCCTAACAAACTATTTTTTTTTCTAAAATAAAAGTAGCCTAAGTTACTCCTGGTTACACAGCTATCTGCCAGTGAAAGTCCTGTTGAAATAGGTCCAGCCATTTCAGAGTTTAGCCGGAACAAACAGACAGACAGACAAAAATTGTAAAAAATGTTGTTTTGGTATAATGTACCTTGTATACATCCAAATGCACTTAGTAAAAAGCGGTTAATTTAATATTACAGACACTCTAATTTTATTTATTTGTATAGATACTTACTTGAACAGCGTAATTTTCTCGCAACTTTTCCAACTGCAGTCTTTTGTATTGTTCAATGTTGTCCAACATATTGTAGATCTGTCTACTGCGCGGCGCATCCCGTCTGATACAAGTGCAGCAGCTGCAACAGGTGTCCAATAGATGAAACCTGGAAATAACAAAGTTTTTCTACCTTAGTTGTTAATACTTCACATAAATTAATTAATGTACTAGTTGTTAATAACGTAAATAGTGTAAACAAGTTTATCTTATTGTTAATAAAAACATATGTCATGTGATGAACACTCACCTGTAAAATATATATCGCAATGCTTGTACCAGTAAAGTAAGTCCTAGGAAAGCGGCGGCGCATAGAGCTCCACAAAGCAAACTATACATTTTGATTTCAAACATTGTCATCGGATCAATGTTGAGCACTACTTCTGTAGAAACATTCGCTAGAGGATTTGTTGCGTAACATAAGTAAATTCCACTGTCTTCTCTATGGATATCGCCCACGAAAAGCGAGCCATCTTCCAGAACCCTCACTCTGGACATGCTATTATCGATAGGATGATAATTTTTGTCATGAGCTATGCCGTGCTTGTGAAATATGTCCGGTATCAATGGATCTGGATTCCAGTGGAAGACGTCTCTCATTGGCGTCACCCAAGTAATTGACGGTGCAGGGTTCCCATGGAATTTGCATTCCAGCAGTGCATTCGTTTGTAGTCTCTTTAACGTTAGCGGACTGGTGCCAACTAACCACGGGGCTTTGCAATTTGTGTTGTTCAAAATCCTTAACATGTCATTGGGGTACGTCAACCCACAACTCAGATCAGACTTAATGATTTCTTTCCTCTTCTCCGCCCAACTGGCGAACCACTCCATCCGACAATCGCATGCCCACGGATTGCCACCTATCCTAAGTTCTACTAATTTTTCTAACTTACTTAACGACTGCGGCAAAAATGTCATTGCATTCCCGCTTAAGTCTAGATGCGTAGTTTGGGGAACGTCTTGGAATACAAATGGTTCTATTTCACGTAAAAAAGGGTTATTCCTTATATATAATCGCTGTAAATTATATAAGCCTTTGAAATTAGTATTATGTATAACTGTTAATTCACTGTGATCGAGGTAGAATGTTTTCAGATTCTCGTTATGCTGGAAGATCATGGCTGGCAGCGTCTTCATTTTGTTGCCGCCCATGTTCAGCCACCTTAGCTTTATAAGATTTTTAAAAGCATCGTGTGATATGTTCGTAAACTTGTTGTAACTAAGATTCAATTCTTTAAGCTGTTGGAAGTAATCGAATAACGATTTAGGCAAGTATTCTAAACTGTTGCTAGATATATCTAGGATCTCCAATTCCGTCAGATTGACTAGAGCGTTAGAGGTAATTTTGACTAGGCTATTATTGTTTAGGAACAGAGTTTTCAGTTGGCGATTAGGTTTAAAAAAGTAGTCTAGGAATGTCTTAATCTTATTATACGATAAATCCAAATACTGCAATCTAATCATAGGCCCGAAGACCTGGTAGGGAATGACTTGGAGGTTGTTGTGAGATACATCTAGAACCTCCAGATACTCTAGATCGGCGAACGTGAATCTCGGGATGTCGTCGATTTGGTTTCTCGATATGTTTAGATGCTTTAGGCGGCTCAGTCTATCGAATAGTCCGTGTTCAGTCCTCTTGATTTCGTTTCTGCTCAAGTCGATGTATTCTACGTCGTTGAGACCAGTGAATAGATCCTGGGCTAGCGCGGTCACGTGGGAGTCTGTCCAAGAGATCTCCTGGAGGTGGGGTCCGTAGTTGGCTAGGACGTCTTTAGTGAGCTTGTTGCCGGGGACTGCGGGCGCGGAGCAGACCAACCTGGTTTTGGTGCAAGTGCAAGTGGAGGGACAACTCTCTTCCCCCACGGCTGCGCAAATTATTGCCAGCGTCAATATTTTGTGCAGCAACCGCATTATTTTACAACCCGCATAGTCTTATTGACTGGAACAAGAGAAAGTTATGTTATCAATATGTTACTTTTTTCTTGCCGAATTTTAACGTTATCTTAACATTTAACACATACGGTTACCTACTACTTTATGAGTTTAAAGAAATAGATCAAGAACGGTTTTAACTTTATTCTATTCATGTTATTTGTTGGTAATATGTTTTTGTCAATGTAATATTTATATTTATGGTTAATTATGTAGTTTTTGTATTCGGAATTCAACCTAATTAACCTAAACTTCATACCACTACCCAAGAAAACATCATAATAAGGTAAATGAAGACTGCAAGTCATAATCACCTCATTATTTTACATATTTGTTCAAAACTCGTAATTAAATCATTTATTATTGTGAATATTAATATAGTATCGTAAATGTAATGATATCCATATTTTGTGGTTTCATTAACAACATATTATCAACTTAACTTGAAAGAGTATAACTAATTATGCAATATTCAGATAAAAAAAATCCTAGGGATTTGCAAATGTTCACTAACAGCGAAATGCTAATTGATAATACTTAAGTAGGTAAATAATTTAAAAATAAACCATATATGTACTTATTATTAACGTTTGATAAGTTCGTTTGTGTGATCAATGCTCATACAAGTTATTGCCTAAAACTCGCGCAAGTAAAACGACCTACTAATCAATCCGAGACCTTCATAGATCAAACTACTTGCTTGCAATTTTTCCACTCCTTGTATCAGTCATTATTCCATTATCACTTCCAAATAACACTAATGGCTCGGTTCGCTTCCGAACTACTTTTGTTCTAATTAATTACTCGTCGGCTAATTGATTGCTGGTGAGTACACGGACTGTAGAACGATGTGTTCCTATTATTGTTAGCTAACATGTGGCCAATTGAATAGATGTGGACATTGCATACGCTGTACACGTTACAAATTAATTGTACCCGCGCCTCCAACGAGTCACCGACAGTCGACAGTCGACACACTGTTGCTAGCCCGCAGGCCGTCTGGCTCACTTCACTTCACCTCACCGCACATTCCTCAATCTGAGCACTGATCTTTGTCACTCTAATAGCACATATACACCGAAACAACACAGCATTTACCTAATACTCGTCCACATTTCACTCCAACTTGCATAATCCACGTTATTTTGTGTTGACAACAGATGTGAATACGCCAACCATTGTAAGCGATGGACGCGTCCCGTTACACCGTCACCAGTTTTCGATGTTGAACATTTTGTACACTATCGCACCCACACACGGCGGTATAGCGTGTGCATAAAACTTATTATACAATTTTTCACATACAAAAACGAAAGCTCTCGCGACAATGAAATACGCTGTCACTACGACGAAGGCGATCACTAGAAAGAAATAAATGGAGGCGCCGCGAGTTGCGCGGCGCGCGCTCCTTGTCTCTCTTACGTGTCTCGTTGCGGGTGTCTCGCTCGCACGTTAGGTCGGTCAGCTGTGGGGGGCGACGGGTTCCGAAGGAAGCCGAATGTAGGCGAAAGTGCTTTCGGAAGCGACGTGCGTTCGTTCGTTCGTTCATTCTGTTGGGATTTTCTTGAGTTCGATGGAAAGCAACAATTCAAACAAATCTATAGGTAATATACATAGCGCGGTGGGGTTCGTTCCGCGGTCACGATACTTTGTGGAATAAAATATTTCAGGTTTATCAATTACAATAGAAAAACTTATTCTTACAATCTTAAAGGTTTTTAATGACTTTTGATTTTAGGTATTTTGCACCTATTTACATTATTGCACCTATTAGGTATTTATCTACTTGTTTGGAAATCCTTATTGCAAAATTAAGTAGGTAATTAACGTTTTTGTGATAAATTGTAACTTACAAGCTCAGATCAATACAAGTATCCACTTACGTAGATGGCTATTAACACAGTAAATATTACATCTACTGTGCTATTATTGTTCACTTTTATAAGTAGTAAGTAGGTAGACTTGAAAATACTGTCGTATGCTGCTTCTATTATTATTCTAAGGCTGCTTCTATGGACATTTATGATAAGAAAAATGAATTGATTGGGAAAAGTGAATTTCAAAAGTATACCTACGTCAGAAAAACCAGTTTTATTTCCGAAGTCACCGTCGCCTCCGTGACGTGATGGGACGTTCGCGCCTCCGCGGCCATTTAGCGGATACCTGTTCTTGACAAAATACAAACGTATGACATTTAATTTTGTATTGGAGTGCCACATGCCGCCAGGTCACGTGACCGACCTTCGACACCACTCGCCCGCTAGCCAGTCGCCACCATCACCGCGATTTGTATTATCAATTACGTGTATTAGATAACTGCCGATAAGTTAGTAAACCAACGGTTTCAAATTTTTTTCTTTGCAACTTTAGAGTAATGATTTACGAAAATTATTACATTAGTCAATATCGAACATACTATTTTCCATTATCATAAACATCGGTCATAAATTTTATTATTAATTAATCGATATCAATCAGTGATATTGATTCATCACTATTTTAGGGAAATTCAGGGTGGGAAACTGATGTGATTGAGATGAGACGATGACTGGTGAGATTGACCGATACTGTGGTTGAAATCATGAGTATGCTTTATAATATGTTAATAAATAGTAGTATATTATGAACCTAAATTACATAAATGTTATTTGAGTGTAGCTTCAATGTTATTCAGTAACTTTTCCTTATTATGTATGTACATATAATTAATCACAACGTCGGTTGTTTTAAACCCAATATAAAAGAGACAAAAGTAAACAGTGTACCTATTTTCGCCACAACATTTAATTTAATTTACGTAAATAACATTGTTTAAAATTCAAGAACATCAAAACAACTGCTCTCGTTCGGGTAAATTTAAACTCATCGAAAACCATCGTTTGAAAAATTCATCGTATTGAAGCGTTTACTGAGACAGTAACAAGCAATTGTTAATTTGTTATGTGAATTGTAATAAATAATCAAAAGACAACGCATGTATGTTAAAATTTCAATTGCACATGAACTGAGTAATCTTAGTAAAAATTCAAAAAACCCCCGACAGTTTTATTAACATTAAACATAGCTAAGAACACTCGATTAAAACACGTTTCAAATAAAAAAAAACTAGATCAAAATCGGTTCCTCCGTTTGGGACTTACGATGCCACAGACCGTGCCACAGATAGACATACAGATCCACAGATACACAGACACGTCAAACTTATAACGTCTTTTTCGTCTGGGGTTCTTTCTTTCTTTCTTTTTTATGGTATTGTCAATTACAGAAGTCAAACAAAATCCAAGGAAAAAATGTGACAAAATTATATTAATAAGTTTAAAGTAAGTAATTACCCACTGATAATTCTTAAATACGTACTAATTATGGATCTTTCTGGCAGCGTATCAATTTATCAAATAAAGAAGGAACTTTGATCGACCAAGTAAAATTTAAAAATAGGTACCTCTGATTTATCAAGGTTATAATTAAATTATTCCCAGTAAGAAATAGTTTAGAATTCCTCGGATACGATAAATCTAAAGGAAACCATAAAACATTGGCCATTATCAACAATCATGAGAGAACACTATGATAAAAATATATTTAGGGAATTTAATAATAATATTGTGAGAGCCTTGAGTCGTCCACCCACTCAGAAACCTTGCTATTCAAAAATATGTGGCAAAGGTGAGAATAACGCAAAAAGTAGAAAAAATATAAATCGTCAATTTGCAGGTTATTTCCGATCCAATATAGTTACGTAACATAAAAAGCTATTTGTCCCATTGGACCGTATCGAGCTCGCAGGCCGTAGCTCACATACCTCGTGGGGGTTTTTTAACCGCACTGTGAAACGACGCCACCGCAAAATATTGTGGCCTTGTGGGTTAATTGCCGAGGTTCTATATGGATGAATTGTTTCAATAAATGAAAAATCAGGAAAATTTCTGAAGTAATATTTTACAGCTTTGTTGAGTTACGTTCGGCGATCAGAAAATGCGTGGGCAGTTTGCGTATAAGATCAACCTTTTCTACCCGTGTCCATATATATGTATTTAAGTCTATGCCCGTGTCCCGTACTTAACGAATAAGGCGATGGTATAAGATTCCTTTCAGAATCGTTGCGTTGCGTTGTCTTTATATGGATTAGTAGGAGAGCAAGTTTATGAGCCAGAATTTAGGCTCGTATTTTGTAAGTCCTGCCATGAGTAAGTTGCTTCAGGCAAGCACCTTTGTGCTGTGAAACGAGTTAATTCTCCCGTCAATTGATTGTTTTTAAATTTTAACCCATCGTTTTTTTCATACACCGTATTGGCTTATTCATTGGACTATTTCAATCTTCTTTGCCAAAGATTATAATAATGAATTTACTTTTTAAATATGCAACGGAGCCTGTTTTATTTAAATTTCAATGATCACCTCGAAAATGTTAAAGGCGACACGGCGACAGCCTGTCCCCAATGTCAAATAACGTGAATTTTCTCTTGTTCTTGAGCCGAGTGCGATTAATATTAGATGAGCTGGCGTTTAAAATAATGCTTTATAAACAGAATCGGATATTTTCTCGGAACTACCGCTCGCAGAGCATCGATCCCCGTGGACTTCGTTTCGTTCCGTGGACAGGAAAAGTGTTATAAAAGTTCTTTTTAAAAATCCGGATCGATGCAGGCGCTCCGGATTGTCTTTCGTTTCGTTTTTTTTTTACGGGATTAAGCTAAACGGACTTACCAAATAATGAAAACAACTAAGTACTTTTTACTTTTATGTACTTAGGCTTGATGTTAAATAGTCATTGCAGTTCGCGAAGGAAGTGCCCGTGATTTCGTGACCCAAAATCAGAGGATTGTCACAAAAACATGACCTGTATAAACAAGACGAGGCCGCTCGCTCCCGGTCAGATTCCGTGCCGTTGTGAAATATAAAAGAGGCGAAATTACGTAACTTATCAAATAGATACGCTCATATAAAATGAACGGTCAATCACGCATCAGCATGAATTGAAACCATCTGCTCATGGGCATGCGTCAAACATAAACGTCGCTGTCAGAGGTTGTTTATATGTGGGAATGTAAAATAATATGGTATTTGCGCGTTTGCAAGCGTATTCTAACTTCCAAATTAACTTTTTTCCTGTAAAAGAGGACACGACTTATGTACAGATAGCTAACATGTGGAAAACCACCTTAAAAAACATATACTGAAATGTTTTTATGGCAGTCGCATTACGTGATTGTAAATAGCCATTGCGCCAAGGCATATCTATAATGCAAGAAAAATCTTAGATGAATGATGGCCAAGATTGGAGCATGATGAAAGAAAGTATAAAATATATCGACTTCAGGGAATCTCTTATTCGACAAGTAGATTGAACTTTCTGTATCTGTGTTGTTTAGTGTAAGGACATTGGTTTGATGACTCGTTCGTGACGCCCCTAGTGTTGTTAATGCTAAGTGACCTCAGGCCAAATTGGCTCCATGATCGTCATTGCCTTGTAATTCTTCCTCACAGTGGGCTCGGGTCTCCTCTCACAATGCGAAGGGTACGTTGTATAGTCTAGTCCCCCAAGCTGGCCAAGTGCGGATTGGTAGACTTAGCACTTCTTTGAGAACATTTTATAGAACTCTTAGGTGTGCAGGTTTCCTTGCGTTGTTTTCCTTTACCGACTCAAGTAATTATTAATTAAATTCGAATACACACATAACTTTTGAAAATAGCAGATGGAAGAAGGAAAATTTCAGCTTAGCGTCCTTGAAATTCATATTTAGTTATACAATACTCTTGAAGCTATTGTCGACGCGGCTTCACCCACGCCACGTCTTATCTTTATCGTATTAGGTGACAAATAAGTCTGGTAGGAAACCGTACGTGTAGTAGATTACCGGCGAACCGTTTATATTAACTCATATACCCACGCAGTTGTGAATGGAATGATTCTTTGTTATTACATTGTTGCCTCGTGGGTTAGGTTCAGGATCATTCTAGAGAGGCAAACGGAGACGCCTAGAGATGTTCAACACGGCTTAACACGGGAAAACATTGTAGGCTTCAATCCATCCTTTGAGTCGAAGCCAATCTCCTGAAACCGCATGGACGAAGGTTTCTAGGCCCTCGTGGAGATCGCTGAGCTCCGAATTACGTAATCCAACGATACAAGTTCATAATGTTCATATCTGTGGTTTATATTGAAAGCGTTCTTTATTTAACTACCTGGTGGTAGCTAATAGTTATCGAAATAACCTTGACTTTTTCGTTAATTATACATATCTTACAGAAAACCTAGTTTCATAATCCCTTGTCAGATTTTCGGCTAAATTTAGACTGAAGTGCACACGTGATCGTGAATCGCTTTGGGTGGGATCAGTGGAGTCTCCCCAGACCCCGGTCAATTACAACAGCTTTAATTTCTACCTTCTAACTTTACTGTTACCTTGTGTTATCTTGCATCTCAGTCACTCTCGCACACCGTGTGTTTGTTAGAGTAGGAGGGATGCAGCGTCTAGTCTTGTGGCGTCATACAGCACGTGTATTAAAACGATCGTAATTCGTAGCCTTGTCTATTAAGGCTTCATTTAATTTGGTATATTTACTGGGATTTCGTAGGTCTTAATTGGATAATTATTGAATTTACGCGGTTCCCTTAATTATCTGACCTTTACATCAAATGTAATAAGAATGAAGAAAACCCATGTGATATGGGTAGGTACTCCCAATATATTGTACGCCGATATAAAATGAATAATAATAAGTTATAATGCCTGCCTCGGCGGGAATCGAACGCGGGAATCCCTCTTTAGCAATCAAAATAAAGTTGTGAAACTTTACCTGCTCAGTTATTTTGCTACTACGTATGACCTAGTTGTTCCATTCGGTTAGAATCAAAAGATGTATTTTTATTTTTGTATTTCTTCATATTTATTCACTTTCATACAAGACGGTTATTTCATGTCGTGTGGCACATTATCGAGAAAAGGTAACATGAAGATTTTTAATATTTATTATTTTATTAGTTAATTGTTACCTAAAGCCAGCTAAAGTTTTGACCTTGTTTTTTTTTCTTATGTTCAAGTCTAACTTCGTGTGAGGTTTAAGTGTAAACGTCGGTGTTTTTCCATTATTATTGTAAGTATTTAACGCGGTTTAAATTACCGGCGAGTGAGTCGCATGCGATGGAATGTTTCAATCTATTATTCGATTTGCGCCCAATGAAGGATTGATAGAAAATCGAATATGGCGTGAGAACCGATAGCAATCCATCTATAGTAATATTTATCATCATTCCATAAAAAAATCATCATAGTTTACAGGTAGGTACTCTAA
Source organism: Thymelicus acteon (assembly GCA_951805285.1). Taxonomy (NCBI): domain Eukaryota; kingdom Metazoa; phylum Arthropoda; class Insecta; order Lepidoptera; family Hesperiidae; genus Thymelicus; species Thymelicus acteon. The sequence goes on from OX638234.1 coordinate 13,992,726, forward strand.
ATCTTCATCGTCGTGGTGACCCATAAGCCCTAAAGTGTGCATAAGTTTCCTCAAGATGTTTTCTTTCACCAAAGTGAGGGATAATTAATTTCTTCAGTTACTGTCACTTATAACTTAATTTCATTTTCATGAAAATCTTAATGGTTTTTGTGAACGAGTAAAGCAAAAACATCCATACATTCTCAGGCACGGAGACACGGTGTATAAGTTAACATACTGGCAGCAATGATATTAAAAAAATATAGATACGTTATACCCTTCCAAATCAACCAAAAAATCTGTTCCGAAAAGAGCTACAACACACACACGTTTATCTTTTGTTTCACTACATCAAGTCAAGCACTTCTGGCAACAACAAAGCGTGCGTATCGTCTTGAATTGACAAAGCGACTACGAGTAGAACGGTCAATTGCCTGTTCGTACGCTCTTCATCGTTGGCGCTCTAGTGACATATCTACCTCTTTTTTACATTATAATATTATTGACTGGCAGACCACATTGACCTGGAATAACATATAGGCAGAACTTGTAATCCTGAAAAAAACGGGCAAAACTGCGAGTAGAGTGCTCCATAGGTCTATCAAGACTTCGCTATGGTCTTAGTACAGAAAACAGATTATGTGATTAAATAGTTACATACTGCGAATATTTTATACAAATTATATCTCCGTGTGTATGCTGCGCATATTTAAAACCTAACCACTAATTTTACTAAAAATAAATATAAAAAATGTAATGGATTTTAGACAAGCCAGTCTTTACATGGGACAAGAAAAAAAGGGAATTTTACTTTATCTGAACTTGCATATTTTTTCATAATACACACCCGTCATCGCACCTGCCAGTTCCCAGCAGACGGTGGAAAATTAAATGGGGGTCGGCTTTTAAAATTCCCTAACGCCGTCGGAATAATTACAGCTTATAAATGTACGTGACAACTGGCACCATATATTTTATTCACGTGCACTAGGTACCTACTAGGTATGGTAGAATGACTCTGTCGGACCTGCTTTTACCTAATGGTTCAGAACAAACTGGTTAAAGTGAATTCCAATAACGATAAGTTAATTACTACAATAAAGATGGACATGAAATGTATAAATCGTATGTTAAGTAAAATAATAATAATAATGTAATAAGACTATTAAAGTGGAAATAATCTAAGTAAGCTAATATACGAGTAGTATAAAATAATTTTTGTACGCCGTGATAACGGCATAATATAGTAGTTCCACCAATTTAACTTAAGACCTAATATACAATGTACCTATACTATTACAAATGAATGCATTCATTCATTCATTCATTCAACCCGGTTCTTATTAGAAGTTATTATCCTACTAGAAGGCTTCCGATATAGCTTAACTACTGACATCTTCCGATATAGCTTAATTATTAAGAAGGCTTCCGATATAGCTTAACTACTGACATCTGATAATAACATTAGGGACCGTATACAATGGATCATCGGAAGGGCGGCCTTCTAAAAATTTATCTCCGCGATATGGCTTCCGGGCGATCACTTGGTTGACACAAGCCATCATAGTAAAAGCGTTACGAAAAATTATATTAATGGAAACACAACTTATTATTGCATTGCAGATAGGCAATTTATAAATTTGTATTCTGTGACACGGCATTGCAGTGTAGGTTCCCAAGAATGCAAAGTGGAATATTTAGATGTAATTGATGTAAACGTATTATTTATTGCACGTTACCACGCCACGGTTGCGGCACAGACGAAATAATAGTTGCAGTTAAGTAAAACTATAAAATACTATTCGGTAGGGTAACAGTTGACGGTTTTCCATAAAAATAAATAAGTTGATACAAATGCAATGGTGCGAACCCGGCACCATATACAGGTGTCCATGATTATTTTATGTTTGTTCTTTGAATTACAGTACGGCTTTTTTAGAGTTGCTTTAAGTAGTTATTTTAAGGCCATTAGTTAGCACCAGTCACGCTGTCTGTTGGATAACTTATAAAAGAGTTACGTAAGCTACAATTCAATTTAATACCACGTAAATATAAAAAACCTACACCAGTGCGCTTTCATGATCATCTTCCTTTTTCTTCAAACGTATGCTTGAAAATCATAGCGCATGCATTAAAACTGACATATAATCTAGCGCACGCTGATCCATCACCGCACCGGTGGGTTCCCGCGCCTTTTTTGTAACAAAATGGCGGAAGATAAAATGAAAACTTTAGATTTTATGGAAAATTATCGAACATATCAAGTAATAAGGAACAACTAACTAAAATAATAATAGAAATAATTTTTTGTTCTTGTCAATTTTCTTGGAACAGAATAAAAAAATTGTAACAGTTTATTGTTTCCTTCATTTCATATTTTGAATTTATTTTATGGATTTAACACTAAAATAAGCCACATCTTTAGATACAAATTTAGGTATACGATTAATTTAAATTAAAAATGATTAAATCATAAATGTGAAAGTTTGTGAAGATGTTTGGATGTTTGTTCCTCAATCACGATGATTTGGCTGTTTGGAATGGAGATGGCCTATACCCTGGATTAACACGTAGTAACACAATTTATCCCGGAAAAGTTTTGGGTTCTATAAATTTAAATTAATTAAAAATTTCGTTTTGAAACCAGTGTAACGCGGCCGAAGCCGCGGGCAAAAGCTAGTAACGAATAAAGTTAAACGTACGTCTACGAAAGATAGTGTCGCACGACGTCTTACGATAACTAGGCTTTATAAAGTAATCGTGACTGACGTGGTTCGCCGATAGAAAAGTTAGCTGTAAAAGGTACATTTTTTACTAAGTTGTGTGACAGATGCCGGCCCCTATGCCGATTATAAGATTAGAATAGTTAATCCGAGGCGTTTAAAAATAAAAATCTTTTAACTGGATATACATTTTTCAGACGGTGCTGTGGCCGGTAAAAAGAACCTAGAATGATTCAATTCAACATTTATCGTTGGTGACGTTGGATTATAATAATTCGGTTTGACTCTAATTACAGATCATTACGTTAAAGTTAAATAGGCCAGTAGTTTATACGCACGAAATTAAATCGCACGAGGTTATATTATATACGAAACAAATATTTATTATCTTCATTTTAAGAAGTCGACATCAACGATTTTTAATATTGCGATCGTGCAAATCGAAGTTATTAGGCGATTCACACTCTTTTTAAAGGGAATCTTAACTTATCTCGCATTCCAGAATATCATAGGAACGGGATAAAAGGTTCGGTTCGTTTCTTGCAACTGATTTTGAACCCTGCCATGTACCATCTGTTTCCAATGTATTTCATCGCGTTTATAATAATGGGCTTCGGTAACAGCAACACTCAATCATGGCGACTAAATCCGGCCCGCTGGTGGTAGGGCTGTCGGAGAAATTATATTGGTAATATTGTTTTTAATGTTTAATTAATATCATTATTACTATTCTTATTTCTTCATGGGGTTCGCCTGGATAGCTACCACCCTTAAGCATGAGTCATCCGCCAAACGTTTCGTAGTATTCAGGTGGGAGCTTGAAAGCCAGTTCTTTCTTTCTTTTTCTTCTCTCTTTCTTAGCCGGCAACGCATCAGTGATGCCTTTGGTGTTACTAATGTCCATGGCCGACGATAGCCACTTACCATCAGGTGGATCGTCAGCTCTTTTGCCGGCTATTTCAATAAAATAATATGCGCAGGATATTGGAAGGCACGCTAATGTCCTGATTTTGTATATGTAATGAAATGAAATTTTATTTCAAGTTTTTTTTTTTACTTTTAGTCCAAAGATAAAAATATAATATTGAGATTGAACATTAATAATACAAGAATAAAATAAAAAATATAGATACATTTCAATTTTGCCCTTTGGTATCGCACCCGCGAATCGACAAATAACAAAAGCAAACCAACTTCGAACTTCGACTCCCGTCTTGATCTGAGCATTGGACATGGCAATACTAGCAGTAATGCCGTACCCGTTTGTGAGTGTGCTCAGTTAAGCGTGATCGGCTGAATAATGAAGGTCAATCGACAAATTATACTTTTAACTTTATCGGTTACTGTCCCAAATAATAATAACTACAACAAACTTAATTCCCAGGAGTCAATTCCGAAATTAGATTTTTAATTGATTCAAAGAAGCATAGACAACAAAATGGAATTGTGGATAAATCAAATCTGTACACATTTCTCAATTGAATAATTGGTATACCGGTAGGTGTAATGTGGTGGATGTCTCCATCAAGTATTGCGTCGAATAAAAACAACAATTTCCTGTTTGGAACCCGTCATTAACTTCGAGCATATATTTGCTTAGTAAATAAATGTCTGGGCTTACGATTTGGAAGAATTTAATCATGCTGAAATAGTCCCTGTTTTGTTTCGTGAATGTAATTTTCCTCGGAAGGGTTGAAGTTATTTGAAGCTATTCTTGTCGCAAAATTAGGTTTCATATAGACCCACATGGGACATCATAGGACTGCAATTCTATTCAAAGTCATTATTAACTTCTGTCGAATATGTATCTGGTTTAGAAGCAACGTTGGACGGTCGGTAGTTTCATGTCGCTAGTGGTAAAAATTCTTGCGCTCTCGTGCTGGAAGACAGGTAAATCTTGATCCGGTTCTTATAGTTCGATAACGATTGTTAGTATATCGGAGGCCTTTCGAGCTACATAAAAAAGTCTACCAATCTTATGCTATGTCTTTGATCGACAAAACTAATGGGCCATTAATAGGTTGAAGCCATTAAGATACACACACAACGTTCCACCTTATACTGTATTTAAATATAGTAATTGCGGTTACAAAGTAATAATTGATCATATTCAATTATGAGTTTATGTCTATGGAATACAATGTGCCACATTGCGCCTGTATAACAAACGGATCTTGGCAATCTTTGTGTTTTGACTTTGGCAATATTTACTACTTAATCAAAAGTATATCCAGCTAAAGACGTCAAACGCGACGGTAATGTGGATGGTATTCTACATAGTAATGTATGTATATATAGGTGTAGGGTTGTATGGAGGGATACCTCAGTGTATTTAAACCGGAACGCGGCAAGCAACAGAGCCGCTGCATTCTATTATAGAAAAGGTAAAAAGGTGCAAGCCAGCTGTCCGGAGAATCGTCTACATACCGGACACCGGTTCCGTTCAAACATCTCTTTAAAACTTCAGCATTTTTGCTGCCATCGTGTAACATGATTTGTAACGATTCCTTAAAAATCTTAAGTTAAGCTTCCTTGCATTAAAAACACTACTTTTAATAATGATTCCATGAATTCCCTGAATTTATGTATCTAAGTTAATTTTGTTACTAATCCGGTTCCAATAAGACGACCTCCTTTACTGTATGTATTTTTTTTACAATGTCGCAACGCTGTTGAGCGGAGTAACCATTTCTGTTTTGGCGACGTCAGGTCTGTCCGCTAGTTTAAGCAGGTTTCCTATTTTAGTGTCATCGACAAGAACGTTACCATTGTATTCTAATATTACACTTATCAATTGACGAAACTGCGTCATAGAAAGTAGCTACGCATGTGTCCTGATGCATTGTTATCGATGACGTCGAAATAATTATATTCCCCCATTAATATCCTGAATTAAGACTTGTGTCATGTACTCAAATGTCCTGTGTGACCTGACATGACAACCAGCTGCTTGTTTGTACTTTTAGCACGATCTTGTTACCATGGCGTGGGTACTAGAGCGTACATACCGGTTTTCGATCATTCCCAAGTACGGAATTACTGCACGAGATATTTTGATATTGAAATGTGTATGTTGCAGTGTCTTTGCAGTTTGCACCATGGAAAAGTTACAATAAAATATTTTACTTTTTACTTTATATGTATGATGATAGTAATAAGAGATATAGGATGGAAGCCTTACATTTTGATAAAATTAAAATATTCTTAGCTTCAGGTCCTCGGGATATTTGAAAAAGAAACTAATATACCCATTAAAATTAAAAATAATTTTATTTCAATGATACTTACTACTAATTTTATATTATGCACGTATTTTTTTATTTTTCCACCATTTAGGAAAGTTTCTTTTAAATTAAATTGGAGTGTCTGTTTGTAATATTAAAATAACCGCTTTTTACTAAGTGCATTTGGATGTATACACGGTACATATACCATAACAACATTTTTTACAATTTTTGTCTGTCTGTTTGTTCCGGTTAATCTCTGAAATGGCTGGACCGATTTTGACGGGACTTTCACTGGCAGATAGCTGATGTAACAAGGAGTAACTTGGGCTACTTTTATTTTAGAAAAAAAAATAGTTTGTTAGGCGATACGAAGTTCGCCGGGTCAGCTAGTATATATTATTATACCTACATATTAAACAATTATAATATTTTGTTCATTTCTAGATAGTCTCGGGAAAGACTGGTTTTGATGGTTTATATTGTTACAATTGCTCACACCCATGTCATTCGTGACACTTTTTCTTTGTGCGGGGATGTGAGCATAAAAAACGCAGACAAAGGCAATTTAAGATCATTGGACAAAGGTGTGAGTGTGAAAGCATTTGTATATTACTTATTTAATTATTTACTGTGAAGTGAACATTAGTTAGATACGTCCGAGTCAGACACTGCGAGCGTCTATCAGTCCTGCCAGATGATTCACAGACAGAAGGCGAGTGGCGACAAGGTTCAGTAAGAAACTCATTAGTTTCTTACAGTACGCTCACTGTTCCTTGGTTATAACGACGGACTCAATCAATCATCGGCCGACGCTAAGGTATTGATGGTCCGCCGTGCGATTCACATCGTTGAATGATAAAAACTACATAATTATAGTGATTAGTCTTAAACTATCGACGACTTTACGTCTATTGCTTGGGATTAGGCGCCGTACATTTTCTCGTGTAACCAAAGCCGATGATGAAAATTGATTAACTATTGTTAGTTCAGCAAGATTGATTCGCTTTGGTTGAATAACTCAGTGCTAAGCAATTTTAATATTTTTTTAGATAGAATTGTTCACTTGTGTTGGTAGTTGGTACTAGTAATGTGATGCTGCCAATATGTACAACGGCAGTGCCACGGCACTATTACGGCACGAAATTCGTTACATGTACAACCAAAATTGAGAAGGAAAATGATTTATTAAATCATATATACATACTAGCTTTTCCGGCAAAAATCATTTTGCTAGTTATATATATAACAATGCGAACTATCATATTTCATGAGCGAATTATTTATGTACATACGTATTGGTAAATATGAAAATGGTTGACGATTAAATACACCAGTTTAATATTAAATAGACCGGTTAAATAGACCGGTGAAGAATTGTCGCAACAAAACAAAAATGTGCCTAATCTGTGAAAACCTCTTTCGGTTAAGTAGTTAAAGTACACAACAATACATACATAAGTATATCGCTACACTGAAGCGATAGCGGCATGCATTCTAAATACCCTAAATACCATGTTTTAATGTCTCCCATGATGTAATATCGAACAATATCAACATTACGCACAAAACGTGAGTCACGTTTACAAACACCTTGCTATTTGATTAATGTCGACTGAAGTTTGCAAACAAAAATGTACATAAGATCGAAAACATGTAGTGAGCTATGTGTTATTTCAATACATACAGACATTTATGTAGTGGATATAGTGAGAATACTGACAGATTCATATGACAGAGATAAATACAGCACTCAGATATACATAAGACGTAAAAATCCATGGAATGTATGCTACATTCCATAGCGCTCGTAAGTACTGCGAACAAAAACTTTCACAAGTATAAAAATATGTATAATTGCGTCTCATAAATGTCCAGATTAATCGGTGATGATTTAGCAATGATGAATGAAGCAAAGCCAGTTGAGAAGAATACAATCCAGCTGAGTGGTAGGAAATAATGGGGTTGTCACTTGTCATATACGAGTATGTATGTAACCATATCAAAACCCCTAAACAAATAAAGATTAAAAAAGAATACAATCCAGAAGATAGTTCCAGCGTACCCTAGATATTGAGTATAATCATACGTAGCACAAGATTAAGAGATTATTCAGAAGATTGTAGGAAATTCTTTGGGATATAACAGGTATCTACTATCTAGCAAAGATAACACTAATTAAAACTTGGCTGTGTGTCGTTATAAAACTGATAAAAGATACGAACCATGTGGTTATAATGCAGTCTGTTTAACTTGTACACGATACGCTAGGGATTAATTTATCTTTTAGTTAATTATGCTTGACCTGCCATGTACCTATTGTGCATTTTCATTTGGGAAGTATCGTTGGTTAAAATTTGAAGCTTTCAAGGATTTTCTCTATAACGAGCGATTAATATCATTGAACAATTACTGGTGCAGTCGGCAGACCAATGGATGACCGCAAGTGTCAAAATTTTAGTAGTAGAAAACAACTTTTTAAGTTAAGGCTTGCGTGGTCAGTCATTACATGGCCAGAAAGATAACAAGAATTTCCAACATTTGGTTTGGCTCAAACTTAACCAATCGTAAATGAAGCAATGTGATGCAGTACATTCCAGACTTCTTCAGTAACGCGGGAGATCCCCATTTTGCTGCTTCTAGTTTAGCGCCCGAATATTTCACCGTTCATGCGAATTCTATCGGCGTCGGCCCTTGTTTCAAATTTCGATTTTATGATGCTAGGTTTAGAAGCATCAATTATCGTATCTTAGCACACATAAAGGCATCAGGCATAAAGGCTTATGACAAGCTGACACGGAATGTGGCAAAAAGTTTTCGAACAATGTGGACCTAAAATGTCAAGGGGCTATTGTGAAAACAAGAACAATAGATTGCAAAAGTTTCAAATAGTTTTCGGTATTATGTTTTGGAGAGTACGAGTATACTGGAGCGAAGTGTGATTTAATACGGTTGATTGATATTTGTGATTTTTTAAATATATTACCATAATATTGAACAAGCCACTAGAAAAAAATTCAACGAGACGTTTGGTTTTTGGGAGCTGCTTTCACCTTGATTACCAGAGAGAGAGATAAAGAGAGTATGGCCAATGTAGGGAGTGGAGGATTCACGTTTGAGGTCGCTCTGTCTCACCAAGATCCCCCGGACGGAATTCATGCATGCATGTACCCCTCGTCTGTATCGTGGAATGTTTTTACATGTCGGATGCAGTGTCGAATCCATAATAATGCGGGCCACCTGGATTCTTTTTAGCTGGCTACGCTTTATGATGCCTTTGATGTTACTGATATCCATGAGCTACAATGACCAGTTAAATCATCTGTTCGTTAGTCTAAAAATACTTACGCCCCAACTCAGAGTCACTAACGCTTACTTTAATCGCTCCTTAGTAAAGAATCACCATACAAATTCTGTACTAAGGAGAGATATAAGTAACTGTTAGTGTTAAGTATTTAATTTCAAATGTAGGTCTCAGCCTATTACAATTTATCCATTAAAAGCTACGTAACAGATAACGATAGTAAGGACGAACAGTCCCCGAAGAGCTAGTGGCCTCGTCCCGTTTGCTGAGAAAGATAAAACGTCTCTAAAACGAGATTTATTGGTTCTCTGTCGGGTTTCCTAGAACATTAGCAGGAATGTAGTCGATGTATAGTACCTATACATGTAGCTGAATAGCTGTAATTCGCTAATTGGCAATTTGTATTTCTTTTAGTGAATGCTTCAAACACCAGTAATATTTTTCCTCATAAATAATACCAGCTTATGTCTTTCGCTGTGTGTACATGGCAGGAGGTGACAGATATAAATTTCAATCTTTCTTTACTCTGTCTTTGTCAGACTTGTTTACTATTTTATTATCCACTCAAGAAGTGTGTGTACATTATATTAGGTACATAGTTTTCTGAATAATTGTAATTTGCGTTTCGTTCGAGAACGTGGCCTCATCTTGTTTGACTTATTATTCTAACAAAAAGTTAAATGTTCTGGTAGAGTGCACTGGAATAATCAACTAGGTTAAAGTCTAAACATCTACCTTGTTGGCGGGAAGTCTCGAACATGAACTTCCTGTTTAATAAAATTTAATGTTACCTCGGAAACCGTGCTGCCCTACATATTGTTCTGTTTATGTTATGTAGGTATTTTTATACTTAATTAACTGTAGTTGCTTCAACATATTAGCGAATATCTTGTTGTAGTTGAAAACGCTTCAAGGGTTTTTTTAGGGTTCCGAAATAAAATCGGAACCCTTATAGTTTCGTCATATCCGTCCGTCTGTCCGAAGCAAACCTCCGCCGCGCCGAGACCCTTAGTGCTAGAAAGCTGTAATTTAACATGGATATACATACATATTTATTAAAACTCCAGAATCTTGAATAAAATATTGAAAAACATTTTCTTTCAGGGTACCTCCCCTACAGGTAACGTGAGGATGAATTTTTTATTCGTCGCGTACCATATAGTGTGGGGTATCGTTGAAAAGGTCTTTTTAGACCATTTTGGAATTAGGGGTCCGTTTGCGAAATATTTGGCTTTAAAATGCTAATTTTTGTTAGAGTCAAGTGACCGGGGGACGACGACGACACTGGACTCTGAACTAGACTCTGCTGGCTAAACGGTTGGAGTTGGACAAGTGAAAAAAATTCTCAAAAATAGGTTATATGATTAGGAAAAATATCACAGTTATGTTAGCATAAGCAGTTAATGTGTAATATTCGATAAACTTGCTACTTTGGAACCCTACATTGTGCGTGGCCTGACACGTACTTGCCCGATTTTTCATTTATAGAAAGAAAGAATATTAAAAACTGATCGATAGACACGCTAAGGGTTAGGTTACTTATATTCCAATCGACTGTCTTTAGATTCGTGATTGAATTGCGTCATCTTCATTTTCGTAGCTCGGTCATTCGTGCGCAAGGAAACTCCATGGATGGCAAATAAATGAACTTAGGCCAAAAATATTGACGCGTCGATTGAAAAGGCATCAATTACATTTATATTGGATTGTCAATAATGTAACACGTTTATAAATTGCCATTTGATCATATTTGGGACTCGTACTCGTAAGTTTATGAATATCTTTTTATGTTCCGCAGTAATGGTAATGGTAATGGTGATGGGCTCCAATTTCCGCATTTAGCCTCTAGGTTGGGCCATTTTGCGTAAATGTGTGTGCCGGCTAGTTGTCTAGCCAGCCTAGCTCCGTCCAGAAACGCAGGATCCTCCTGGTGTCTCCACAGGCTTCACGGAACAACCTCGGAGTGCCGAGGATTTCAGCCCGTTGGGTAGCTACGCCCACGCATTACAGGATTACGTGAGGGGCTGTTTCTTCGGCCGATAGACACGCTCTGCATAGAGGGCTGTCGGTCATACCTAGAACATATAAATGTTTGTTAAGTGGGCAGTGTCCAGTGATGTTACCTACAATTACTCGCAGGTCTCTCCTGTCAAGTGACAGTAGCCTCCTGGTCAATCGTGCGTCGGGACAGGGCACTGTCTCCCGAGATTGTCTACACGTTTTGATTTGTGCCCATTGATCTGCATGTTGTTTTAATGTTCTTTGACGTAGCCAGGATCTTAGCTGGTTGAATGCTACTGGTAGTATAGGGGCCGGGCCAACCGCTAGCTGGTCGGATCCCCTTCTGGCCAATTGGTCTGCCATGTCGTTTCCTAGAGAGCCACTGTGCCCTTTGATCCATTGCAAGGTAATTTGGTTTTTTAGTCCTATGCCTTGCAATGCTTGGTGACATTCTAGTATGAGCCCAGACTGTATGATTTTGCTGTCCAGGGCCTGTAGTACTGCAGTGCTGTCGGAAACGATTCGTATATTTATATATACTATATATATGTATATTGGCCTACCAGGCCTCGTTTGGCAACTGCGTTTGCTGCCTGTATTATGGCGACACATTCACATTGAAATATGGAGCTGTGCTCGCCCAAGGCTATTGATATATGTATGTTTATTTCGGGTGAGTACACTCCTGCACCTGTTCCCGTCTTAGTTTTTGATCCGTCGGTATATATGCGTAATTCATGTATACCGGCTTGATCCTTGGTTTCCTCAGTGAGCTGTATTTGGTAGCTCTTATCAAAACTGAGTTGTTTGGGGACCTTATCATTGGGGGAGGCTATCAATGGTTGATTGACTATTGCCTCCTCCAGGATTTTGGTGTGAATCCCATTTGTTGCACCCCAAAGATTGAGCGATTTAAGTCTGATGGCTGCTGACGCCGCTTCTTGCTGTATAAACAGGTCGAGGGGCGTTAATCCCAGCAGTACCTCCAGTGCCGCTGTGGGGGTGGTTTTCATGCAACCCGTTGTAGCCACACAAGCTAGCCTTTGGAAAGTGTAGTATGTTCCGCAGTATTAGAAGTTAAATGACCTGATGACATTTTTCACCACAGTACTGTACTGGGTGTGAGAAGTCGTGCAGATAGAACTAATCTTTTCCGGATGAACCGTGTAATGTTTGTACCGAACTATACGTTTCGCGCTTGTTCCGGCCGCGAGACGATACAGTGACGTAACAGACACTTTCCACCTGTCTTGTAGTTCCTGTGCAATGCAGTCATAAGAGAAATGTTAAATTCCTTTGCAAATTGGAGTGGGATTCGTGTGAACGTAGAAATCGACTTCCAATAATTGCAATTTTATGAACAACATAGGTATTGATTAATAATATACTAGTAACGAAGGGTCCAGTGGGGATTAAAGGGGCAAATTCAAGCAAGTGTTAAAGCCCGAGGCATCTTCAGTTATGACAAGAGATCCGTGTAGGGTTGCCAGATGGCAAGACTGAAATATCTGGACAAAACTGCAAAAAGTCAGGATTTGTCGGGACAAAAAATTTGTATTGGAATTGTCGGGACATGTCTGGACATCATGTGAAATGTCGGGACAATCCAGACGAATCTCGATCATCTGGCAACCCTAGACCAGTGTCCTATAATGGGCTATTGCTGGTTGGAGTCAATGTTGGGTTATGCGAACTGATTAAGAAGTCTTAAGTGAACCAGTATTACTCAAGGTTATTTATAACAGTTACCGAGCGATATTAATTGTTCTATCCGGTTGGTCTTGAAGATAATGGAAATGGTCATTTGTGAGTTTCTCACTTCACTTTCTAATTGTAATAGAAACATAATGTATGTACAGCTTCGGAAAATCTATTTCACGGCAAGCAGGTGTAGTTGTCCGTTGAGGTGAGCTATGCGAAGGGGCCATGCCATTAACAATAAAGTGGTCAAGAACGACCTCACGTAGAGAGGGTTCAGTCCTATTCATCATAATTAATGTCATATACGTTCAGACACGTGAAAAGACGTATTAGTTCATAGGTTTCACTATTTACTAATAAGAAAACCAAGAAAATAGTTTTCGTTCGATCAATAAAAGTTATGTTAGAATTAGTAAACGTAAAATAGTACTTTACTAGATTCCGCATATGTTTCTCTATTCGTATGTAAATTGATTGTATTAAATTAATTAGTATGGCAGTGCCATATTCTTGGAGCTCGACGATTTGGTAATTGGTATTGTAAAGTAGATAATTATTAACAAACAGCACTCACTGTTGCGGCTTCAGAACAGAGGATGCCGTGCAGTGCAGGGCGTGCAGTTAATTAATCTGTGACGTAATAAACCACTTTTCGACCTTATTTATTGAGGATTTTTGATACAACACAAAGAGGTAATTGAGATATTAGTTTCATTTAGTTTCTGTTTACCTGTATTTACGAGTACCTAATAGAATGGTATCGTTGGTTGAACACAAGGTAGGTACATAATAAAATTCAATACTAGTTAGCACTGTACACGCAGCTTCGTCGTACCCGGGTACTATTTCATTGTCAGACACGAGTACCCGGGTACCCACTTTGATCAAAGAATTCATCAAAATTCTCGGGAAATTATTACTTACTAAGTTTTTTGTTTTTTTAATTATTATTTTACACTTTTTAGTTAGGATTCATTAACTTCTTTATTAGGATTATAAGGCAGTAAAATTCGCAATGTTGTAATTTCATTAAGGGAGTTAGTAAATTAATGAGAATGGTTGTTTAACCAACTTAAAATTGTTATATATCCTAAACTGTCACTTAAAATGAAAAATGATGAATAGAACCTAAAAATAATTTTGAATAACTATACCACGATACCCCACTTGACATAGTTCGTCGATTTTTTTTCATATAGACAATATGGCGTCAGGTTGTCCCTGTGGTGAATTTTAATTATTGTCATGTCTTTAGTGACACTCGCAAAGTTAAGACTAATCGATTGACGTAAGGATAATCAAAATGGGTCAACCCGTTTGGTCTCTACAACCCCACATAGGAACACACATACATACATACATACATAGATTGATAAACACATTACCCTCCTCTGCGTCGCGCAGTCGGGTAAAAAATACAATAGCCGATATTTGATCTTACCCTAGTCACGTTAAAGAAATATGCATATATTACTTTACCATGCCCTAGTGATCTGCATTGGATACGAAGTTAATCCATTCTGCGCCATAATCGTGAAAATGAGCCAAGTTCGGGTACAAGGTCATATTTTAGATAACGTAACGTTATCGATTTATCCACTCGGTTGTAGTCACAGCGTGTGCTTAAATATTTTAGATGATGTCCATTAGACATGATGGTTTGATCGTATAATAGGATAGGATTATTGCACAGCTTTTTCTAAACGATTTAGTTGTATTTCACTGTAGTAATGTACCTACTTAGGTAATTGACAATGTCTGGCCTGCTTTAAATCTGTAATTTGTTGACGATTTAACAACAGGGGACAAAATATTATCACAGTACTCTTTTTAATGTGTAAATTATTAAGAACACAACTAGGTACAATAACAATACTATGCCTTACGAGAGCTCTATCAGATTAGGATGTAGAATTTGTTATGTTCATAAACCATAGACCGTGTATCCACATATTCACAGACCATAGGTGTATCCACAAATCCACATCTATTTAAATACACTCAAATGAATTCGACAACTATGAAAATGCTATTGAACGAAGTTTCAGAGCCAGCTCGTCTTATCGCGTGTAGTAGGTGACCCGGTTCAGTCCGGCTACTCCGGCCATCGCTCAGGTGCGCTCTATTTCGGTCGCATCCGGGCGTCCTGAACTGACGTGCGTCCGTAGACTTAGTGCCTGTTCACACGTGAAACAACTATAGTCCATTGATGTGTTACATTTTTTAGGCCTTACCTTGCGTTTTTTAGAGGACGCAATTTTATTTTTTTGATGTGTAGGGGGGGTCAGTGTAATGCTAAAACCAAGTTTGTGGGGTCGCCGCCCTTGTCCCACGGCCGCCATCTTGAAAATAGGGGTTGAAATGGTTTTTACGATATATCTCTTAAACTATTTATTTAATAAAAAAAAATTGTTAACATTTTTGTTGCAAATTAAATTCTCTACAACTTTGGTCCGGTAACTATTTGTCATAAAACTATAAATAAAAAAGTTATAAGTGAAAATATTCAGCAAAAAATGTATCCTTCTATGCATTATTTCAAACTCTTGCCTGCTTTTGATGTCATTAAATGTATGGAACTATTGTTGGATCTTACAGATCGTACGTTTTGGTGGAAATAAATTTCAGTATTGCCATACAAAAAATAATAATTTTCATACAAATGTATCCTTCTATGCATAAATTCAAGCACTAGCCTGCTTCTGTCAGTCGTCATGTCATTTAAATGTACAGGACTATTGTTGGATCTTATAGATCGCACACTTTGGTGGAAATTTTCAGTATTTCCATACAAAAAATAATAATTTTCATACAAATGTTTCCTTCTATGCATAATTTCAAGCTCTAGTCTGCTTTTGATGTCATTTAAATGTACAGGACTATTGTTGGATCTTACAGATCGCACACTTTGGTGGAAATAAATTTCAGTATTGCCATACAAAAAATAATAATTTTCATACAAATGCATCCTTCTATGCATAATTTCAAGCTCTAGCCTGTTTTTGATGTTATTAAAATGTACTAGACTATTGTTGGAGATTACAGATTACAGACTTTGGTGGAAATGAATTTTAGTATTGCCATACAAAAAATAATAATTTTCATACAGGATACATTATCCTTCTTTGCATAATTTCACGCTCTAGCCTGCTTTTGATGTCACTTAAATGTATAGAAAATGTTCACATTTTCGCTTATAACTTTTTTATTTATAGTTTTACGACAAAAAGTTACTGGACCAAAGTTGTAGAGAATTTAATTTGCAACAAAAAATGTTAACAATTTTTTTTATCAAATAAATAGTTTAAGAGATATATCGTAAAAACCATTTCAACCCCTATTTTCAAGATGGCGGCCGTGGGACAAGGGTGGCGACCCCACAAAATTGGTTTTAGCTTTACACTGACCCCCCCTACACATCAAAAAAATAAAATTGCGTCCTCTAAAAAACGCAACCCCAAATGTAACTTTTCAATGGACTACTACACCACATCGCAACGCGATGGTGACCGTGATCAAAGTCGCCTACGGACGTCAGTAACACCAAAGGCATGATGCGTTGCCGGCAAAGAAAATGAGAAGAAAGGAAAGAACTGGTGGCTCTCAAGCTTCTTAGCCGGAGCACGAGTCATGCTCATGTGGCAACTGACTCACGAACGAGGGTGATAGCTAGCCAAGCGGGCTTCACGGAAATATAATAAATAATACTAGTAAATAATCATGTTAATTATAATATTGATAATTATGATAGTTGCGAGCACAACAGTGTCTGTTGGCAGTGGTGGTTGCGTTGTGGCTGCGATGTTGTCAGTATCGTCCCCTGTTGATTTGCACCACAAAATGTAGACAATGTAGACATGTTATTGATGTAGTGTGGTTGTTGTACGTATGAATAGGCAGTTACAGCAGACGAGCCGCCCGCGCGCCGTGCAGCTGACATTCTTTCAGCATGAATGTCCGCGCGAAGGAAATGCCTCGTGCAGATTTCAAACGCGTCGGAGAAAAATGTACGTCGAAAGATTTATTGCATCTTTATTTTACTCTGATTTATATTAAAAAATGTTTCAGCTTATTCAGTTTAACCTATGTCACCCGGACCATAATAATTTAACACACGAGAAGTAGGTATACATTTTAAAACTTAGAGAACCCCCGACAGTATTATTTACATTAAACATAGCTAAGAACCACCTCGATCACGTCAGCTTTCAAACAAAAAAAAACCTCATTTTAATCGGTCCATTCGTTTTGAATTTAAAACGCGAGATATACATATATTTTTATTATTATATCCCCCGATTTTGTTATTCAGGGACCTTGATTACGATTATAATATTATACTCGAGATATTACAAATAAGAAACTGAAAAAAATACATAATTTCACCGAGTTGTTAGTTGGTACCGCTATCAGATATCGCCAGTCTAGCCTTGTAAAATAATGAAAGTAGCGCGCTGGTAGGTAGGTACATATATAATTTCAATAGATCATCCACGACCCAAATTACATGGATGAGTTTAACTTATTATGTTATTCGAAACAACAAATCATCGTTGAGACTTTAACGCCCCAACTCAGAGTCACTAACAGTTACTTAAATCACTCCTTAGTAAAGAATTACCATACAATTTCTGTACTAAGGAGCGATTTAAGTAAACGTTATTGACTCTGAGTTGGGGCGTAAGACCTCTTATGTGTTATGTGCCACTTTTGGCAAAATCACTTTATTACGTCAAATGATTCTACATTTTGAAGCACTATCGAATTCAAAAACTCTCATTTGTGTACGACATTTCCATCGTAATTTATTCACTAAATCCAAAATCACCTAATAATGTGCTTGCTAAACAAAATTTTATCGATTTTTATCGATTTCCTCAAAAAGCTGATTTTTTACACATAAGAGGTCTTAAAGTCGCAACGACGAAATTAAAAAATATTATTACATAAGTCAGCATTATAATCCATTAGTGATTCGTAGTTTTTTTAAGAATACAAATTATTATATTACAGGAGTACAATAGAGTACGTGATACATGTGAAAGTATTCGAAAACTAGGCTGCAAATACGGTATTCGGTTTTTGATTAGATTAATTTATAAATTGAAATGAATTCTTTCCTACAATGCCACATGTTCGTAAGTAGCAATATTCAGACTATCCAAAAAAAAGCACAATATTTCCTTATCTTCTGAAAACGAAAATCCTGGCTTTGAACGTTGAACTTGTTGTGAAGTTTGCCTTGAATATTTATAGTCGTACATTCTCATAAATATTATCTGAATTCAGCGCAGTGGCCAAGTTATATATTACATCCGCAGTATAGTTACGTAAACTGAATCTGGGCTAGAAGATAAGCAATTAGAACGTATCTGCTTGTTCGCTTCCCGTTGGTACTTACTGTTGAATACTGTAATAGCGTAATAGCAATGAGGCCACGATAAATTGGTACTAAAAGAAATATTTATTGTTCGTGAAAAATATTATAGTCGAGTAACCGCCCTCGCTTTGCTTGGGTTTTCTTATTTTTTTACACCTTGGGTTACATTATTGGAGTTTTATTTAGGATCCCTAATTTTTTTGAAAATATAATATAGCCTATGTCACCCGGGGATAGTGTAGCTTCCCAATAGTGAGAATTTTCAAATCGGTTCAGTAGTTTCGGAGCCTATTCAATGCAAACAAAAAATCAAATCTTTCCTCTTTATAACATTAGTACAGAAATATAGATAAACACTAGGTACTATTAAATATTTGCTTTTTTTTTCATCCAATGTTATGATGTAAATCAACTTTGTAATTATGGCTTGCCACAGTTTTTTCTTTAAAATAACTATTGAGAATGTCTTTGGGTGTTCGGTTCGCCATTTTGTAAAAGGTACAATATATGTAATAATATTAAACCCCGTAGATTTAAAGAAAGCCCAGCCAAGCATTTCAGTCTCGTCCTGTTTGAATGTTCGCGCATGTGTTCTAGATAAATCAGGTGCCGTTACTAAATTAGTTAAATATTTATGTGTAGTGTCAGGCTCCGTTACTAATTTGTGCAGGTAGCAAGGTATGATAACAGAAGATAAAAACAAAATGGTTTAGTTACAAGATCACGACAATAAATAGCTATTATTTTTTATATCGTATCATGATTGTTTCATAATAATTGTCTTCAAATATTAAGCGAACTTATTGAAATCAGTGCAAAGATACATTCCGCTGAACTACTGCCAAACAATTTTCTTTCATAAAGGAGTTTTGTCACAGTCTTGTTTTGTATGTAGCTGATTAATCAAATAATATATTCAACATCAAACAACAAGTTTATTTACACGTAAAACACATAGTTTTAAGAAACTTTTCCTTTGAGTTTTGAACAGCTTCACAAATGATTTCACTAAACACCAATTGGATTGTTTGTACGTTTGTTCGTTATATTTAAAAATATTCATTTCGATTGAAAAGTTTACCTTATGCAAAGATAGGATGTACTTTACCTCAAAGTCATTACGTTTCTACAATCAGCTGCCGAGCCAATTCCAATTGTTGTTAGTAACGAGTCCATCCGTCGTCAGTCAAATCTACGGCGTTTTATATTCGCAGCAGTGTATTCGATTTTCGTGAAGTCATTACGTGATCTATATTTGGATCGACAATTTCAAACCAGACCGTGCGTCTGCTAAAGTAACAACGTACCGTTCGTTATACATAGACGTGAGTTTCTCGACATTCGATCTAGATTGTTTCAGTACTAGATTATATTTAGCCGGTGTTGCTATTTGGACTACTGTTAGTTTAGAACTATTGATCTGGTTTCAGGTTTATTTCTGTCATCTTTCACAATGTTTCAAAATAGTATATATAGCACAGGCATTATGTAGAGTATATAGGTCTGTGATAGGTGTGATAGGAATTGTGTTAATATACATAGTTTTATAGATTTTGTGTACAAACAAAGTACTTTCCTTCCTCATTGACCTACATTAACATTATAACAAATTTTCAACTAGGTAACTTAACTATTATTCAATATTGAACTGTCCTGAAGTCGAAGTCGAAGGTGTTCGAGCAGTGTGTGTTGCCAGTGATGACATACGGATCCGAGACGTGGTGCTTTACTATTGGCCTGATCCACAAGCTCAAAGTTGCGCAGTGGGCTATGGAGAGGGCTATGCTCGGTATTTCTCTACGTGATCGCATCAGAAATGAGGAGATCCGTAGACGAACAAGGGTAACCGACATAGCTCAAAGAATTAGACGGCTGAAGTGGCAATGGGCTGGCCACATAGTTCGAAGGACCGATAACCGTTGGGGAAGAAAGGTCCTCGAATGGCGCCCACGTCTCGGAAAAAGGAGCATAGGACGCCCCCCGACCAGGTGGACTGACGACCTGAAGAAGACAGCGGGCATCCGCTGGATTCAGAAGGCTCAGGACCGGTCAGAGTGGCGCAAGTTAGGGGAGGCCTATGTCCAGCAGTGGACCTCTAAGGGCTGATGGATGGAGGATGGATGGATGAACTGTCCTTGTGTGTTAATTCGGCTATATTTAACTGTTTCACCATAAAAAACCTTTACTTCATTTTAAAATTAACAAATGCTTATTATAATTATTATAACTAAACCTAGCAAATGATATACATTTAATGTAAACTTTATACGGGTAACATAAACGCGAACTGAATGAACAAATCAGTACTCTGGCCGCTTATTCCTAGAATCGATCGCGATACTCACGGACTTCAGTCGCGATGACCGCTATTGCCATTGACCGATTTACGGCTTCCATCTGTGAAAGTTATGCGTTTCCCGATTCAGTGAGGTGAATCACTAGACATTCTGGCTACGTAATATGCTAATACTCTACTCATATCCACTTCCTGTTCTCCGCTGTTGTTACGTAAATGTTACCGGATCCTCTACAGAAAAACGTATATCTATATATATAAAAACGTAACCTCTGCGTGAAGTTCATTACGTCAGTTATATCTATATCATCGGCCACAGTCATCGGCTATTTTGATTTGTCACTTCGTTCTGAATGAATTTCGGGATCTACTTGAAGGTTTTGTTTAGTTTATTGCCCTCCCACAGATTTAAATGAAAACTTTTCGTGATCTTAGCTCTAACAACACCAGATTCGTATCGTAAATGTCCAAAAAGTAATCTATGTCTGTTTTTAAATCTTAAGATAATATCTGTGCGTGGAAGAATTTATTCGAGTACATTTTTTTATAAACGGATGGAAAAACATGTGCAAATTTTGAGTGTTACTTTTAGACAATAGCTTCTCTAATTCTTTACCGCATGTACTATATCTGATTCAGATGTTCATTAGCTTCACATGTTACATTTAAATATTCACTAGCTTCTTTTGGAACGTTGCCGGCATACAATCTTTATTTATTTTCGGTACGTTGTACTGAAGGAGATTCGCCACTTGATTCTAAAGAACTGTCGTAAATTATCAACACTTTCACAGATGGGTTATATTTTTCTTTTGATAGTTGTTCTATAATGTTATTTTGCGCGAGAATATTTGCGTTGTGGTTTGGAATGAAGCATTCTCTATGTACGCGTAAACCCACGTCATATCGACGAATGTGTTCGTGGGCGTACATGTAACACTGTATTGTCTTATCTTTATTTTCTATTTTTTGAAGATAAGAGAACGTATACACTTTCGTATATTTAGTATAGTAAAATACTAACGTTATCATAGAATAGATAGTAATAGTAGTAGTATCATAATATGATTTATGATGTTTGGGGACACTGCAAAATTAGGGACATTGAAAAATACACTGAAAACATTGAATAATACATACATGTATAAAATAATACAAATAATTGGTATCACTGATTTAGATATAACCTCGAACTAAGACTGGATCCGCCTTGGAAGCATTTTTTTCTTTTTTTCTCTCACTTCTTGGTCAGCAACGTATCGGTGAATTTTGCGGTGTATTGATGTACATTATCTAATAGGCAACGGCGGCCACTTACAATCAGGTGAATAGTCAGCTCCGTTTTTCGACTAGTTACATGAAAAAATAAAACCATTCAACAAATATCGTGGGTAATGATTTAATGAAGTATAATAGTGATACTACGTTTTGTCTGTGTAGCGAACATTTTAATCACCAATTATTGTTTACTGCGCGTTGAAGTCATAAATATCTCAATTCTGTTCATTCACTGAATAATTGGCGCTATTGAACGTTGAAATTCACATGTTAAACTGACGTGTAATCAACTAAGTTTCGTTAATATGCGGTGATGTTATTTTATATTTTAAGTTTGTAAAACGAAATGCTGAGTGTATTTAAATGTTTTAAAGTCCAATAGCCCAAACGTTATTATTATGATTAGAGACCCGCTCAGCAGTCAGAATTCCGTATTTAATGTAGGTACCAAAGATGACTTCACATTGACATCTTTTTGTCTTAGTAATATTAAGCTAGTGCTTAATGTTATATATAAAATTCTCGTGTCACGGTGTTAGAAGTTGAACTACACCGAAACGGCTCGACCGATTTTCGTGAATCTTTGCGTGCATATCGGCTAGGGTTGAGAATCGGACAACATCTATTTTTCATCCCCCTACCCCTAAATTTTTTTTGGCAGAACAACGTTTGCCCGGTCAGCTAGTAATGTTATAATTATAAATCTTAGTGCGTTTTACCACCCATGACTACATCGCCTCTTACCATCAGGTGGGATTGTAGTCAAGCATTAACTTATAAGGTATGAAAAAAATTTGTGACATAAATTTTATAAAAAAATGCTCTGCATTGCTTTTGCAACGATACCAAACCTCAGATTCCTATGTGAATGCATTTTTCTTAAAAAGGGGTACAAAGTTGCCTATATTTGTGCCAAATGCTTAGGATATTTTTTCTTTTAATAGTTTGTGTAACAGTTTCAGTATCCGCTAACGACTAATATGGATATTTTTTTATAGCCTGAAGGGCAGACTAAAAAGCATGGGCCACCTGATGGTAAGTGATTACCGTCGCCTATGGACATGAGCAATACCAGTGGAATCGCCAATGCATCGCTGGCCCTAAAGGAAAACTCTTTTTACACCTTTTTTTGTAGAACCCCATGTCATGAATGAGCCCTTTAGTTTCTCCGTTCTGTTTATTTTCATCCGATATTTTTTTTCGATTTATAACAATGGACGGATTTCGTTTAAGGTTCATTACAGATAAGAATCGTCGATGGAATTGTGGCGAACTATAGATTAGGATCGCCTCGTAAAAACATCACGCAATCTCCCACGTAGCGTCGTCTAGTAAATAAAATTATTGTATTATCGCCCTTTAGCACTGGAATAGTTTCGTCTACTGGGTTATTTTGGTAACGTTCGGAAGTTCGGCCAGTTTTATAGAGAATTGTGTGGGAGAGTTGTGTCTACAATAATAGACACTTGAAGGGGCAACAGTAACAGGGGCAACAATAACTTCGTAAGCCTTCAGATCGAATCCTAAAATTTTCCTTGTAGTATAGTTGATATTTATTATTTATTGACCGGGATTTTTAAATGAATATGGCGATCGCGGAAGTATTACCTACACAAACCAACTTGAACATTTTAAATCGATAAACAGAGTTTAGCTTACAGCGAAAGTTAATTTCTTATGAATACTTGCGCAGATATTAATATTATTACACTTTTGTTTCCTAATTCTATTCAGAATTTTGTTCAAAGTTCAACCGATTGACCTGTATCTTAGCCGTGCTGTGGCCGATATTTACTATATCAGGTTGTATCAGAACGTGTTTCGTGTTCGAAATATATTTGCAAGCGATAAACGACCAATGTCGCGTGCGAAACACAAATCGAGCCGTGTTACGAGAATAGACGCACAGATGGTAAGAATGGTGAAGTTCTTGGAAACCGATGCTTGCTTTATAAGTTTGCTTACACGATACTTGGACGGTTCAATTACTTATACCATTTTGTAGTACTAAGCATTTGAAATAATGGCTTAAAAGTGAAGGTAATTTTCCTTGTAACCTTTTTAGTTTTTAGACATATTGTAGAAAGCTATTGAGGTTTAACAAATAATGTCTCCTTAAAGAACATTAACAACAGCGACACGTTGTAAGGTTTATACTTAATATATCTGCAGCTTTGTTATTAAATAACTACGAAATACCTACTCCATTTGAGATATCCTTATTGCATAGTAAAAAGTGACAGAAACAACGGTAAAACTATAACAAAAACGATTATATAAGATCTTCTTGACGACCCTGTAGCCTAGTTGGTAGCGAGCCTGCCTGCGAAGCGAGGGGTCCCAGGTTCCATTCCCGGCCGGGGCAGATATTTATGTGACAGATAAATATTTGTGCTTGGCTCATGGGTGTGATTGTGTTGTGATATATTAATAACCTACTGCGGGAGTATGAGTGTGTTAGCGTTTATTTATTTTATTTGTTTATTCTTAATACATGACAGTGTACATCTCCAACTTTTCTCCATGTTTACGTAGAACCGCAGCGTATTAACTTGAATTTATTATAGTAATAATGTTATTATTTCGACCTTGTATCATTCTATCTAGATGACCTCGCTTGTATCCTGCAAAACATAGGGGAGTAGGTACCTACTGTCGTTGCTAACATAAACAGACAAAATTTTAGTATATTGCAACTAGTATAAATAAAAAAATTATAAGTTATATTGGCCCGGAAGGAGCCATTGTTTATTTAACCGCGAGTTTATTAGTCAACGAGTAACCGCCCTCGCTTTGCTTCGGTTTTCTTATTTTTTTTATACCTTGGGTTACATTATTGGAGTTTTATTAAGGATCCCTAATTTTTTTGAAAATATAATATAGCCTATGTTACTCAGGGATTGTGTAGCTTCCTAACATTGAAAGAATTTTTCAAATCGGTTTGGTAGTTTCGAAGCCTATTCAATGCAAACAAAAAATCAAATCTTTCCTCTTTATATATTAGTATAGATTAGATCCGCTTAGTTACATGCTTGCCGGTGGTAACACTGCTGCAGCCACTTCACTCGTGAATTAGTTATGTTCTGCGGCTAGACAGCGTCGAACGACGCCTCCATTTTATTGCTACTTATGGGAACGCCATACGTATGCTCATGCTGCAATATTGAATTAGGACTTCCGAAGAATAGATGAAAATGTTAAGGTTAATTAATTTCAAAAGACTTTTTAGGTTTTTACTATGTTGATACACTAGCTAGGGGCGATTCATTAATTACGTCATACGTTGTGGCGGGGGGGGGGGGGGGGCGATGTAGTGTGACGAGGGGCGGGAGGGGGTCCTAAATTTCGTGACGTCACATTTTAAAATAGAATAATTGGTATGTATAGGTAAATATTGAAATCAATTAATGGAAATATAACTTATTTCGGAACTGCTGTTTTAATTTAATAATTTCTAGGTGTAAAATTTCATAATATGTGACGTCACACTAGGGGGGGAGAGGTTTCACAAATGTGACCAGCTGTGACAAGGACGGGGAAAGGGTCAAAAAGTCGTGAAATTACTGTGACGTAATTTATGGATGGCCCCCTATCAGACTTCAACTCCACTTACCATTAGATTGAACTTTGGTCAAGCATATACTCATAAAAAGTAAAAAATGCTTGTGATTTGTACGGTAAATTAAAGTGAAACGTGGAGTGCCTTTTTCCGGGGTTTCTTAATTAAGGAGAGTGATAACCGTAGTTTCGTTCGCGGCTTGTGTTGCCCATAAAAGCTTAGATAAGACATTTCGTCGGTAGTCTAAGAGTCTAAGTCAGATGCTACCTTACGAGTCGAAAAATTTCGTAAGCGCTTCATTCTCATTCCATACTTTGGAGATCTTTGTAAAACGTTGATCGAAAGATTTTCGGGTGCCGTATTTCTGACACGCTAATGAGTTATTATATTCTTCACAGTTCCGCCTTAGAACTGTGGTTAAATCATTAAAAATTAGAAGTTGTGGTTGACGTTTGAAGAGGATTGAGAGTAGTTTGTTTTGCAACTTGGTCTTCTGTATTGATCAGCTCTGAGAGACGCTGTTCGATCGCGGATGGAGTGCTCTCAGAGTGAACCACCTGTGGAATCTATTAGTGCTAGATATCAAATGAAAATAATATGATTGGGAAAATAATCGCATTTTCATTGTGATACTTCGGAAATATGTTTTATAGAACTCGTAAATAAGTCTTGTTCTGAATGTATATGATAGGGTTCTGAGATCTACTGGCCGTAGTGCAGTGATTCATAATTATATAATAATAATTATTACAGCAATAAATATAGAAATTTCTAGAAAAAAAAATCAATTGCCAGTAATGTCTTCGACTTCTAGTATTATTACATTGAAAAAGCAATATGCATTGATATGCGATGTATGTACGAATGTGCCGTTGTTCAAGGAATACCCCGTACATAGTAATTCGACTGCATTTTGCATTCACTGAATGGAACTCAAAATTAGTATGAAAAATACAGGCAACCGCGATGCGCTCGGAACCTGTCTCAAATACATAATGTGGCGCGGCGTTCTATTGCGGAACGTTGGATTGGCGTGAAACAACGTCTGTAAATTTTTTTTTTTTTTTTATAGCCTGAAGGGCAGACGAAAAAACTTACGGGCCACCTGATGGTAAGTGGTTACCGTCGCCTATGGACATGAGCAACACCAGAGGAATCGCCAATGCAACGCCGGCCCTGAAGGAGAACTCTTTTTACACCTTTTTTGAAGAATCCCATGTCATAGCGCTCAGGGAATACCTCAGAAGGAAGTTCATTCCACAGCTTGCACGTACGTGGCAAAAAAGTTCGTGAGAATCGGACTGTAGAGGTTCTCCACAAGTCCAATCGGTGTGGATGGAACTTCAATCTTCGGCGAGTGGTGCAATGATGAAAAGGAGACGTAGGCATCATGTCAAACAATTCCTCGGAGCACTCACCGTTGTAAAGTCGGTAGAACACGCAGAGAGAACCGATGTCTCTTCTGAAACTCAAGTGTTCTAACCTGTGAGTGACTCGTGGGTCGTTGACAACTCGGACCGCGCGCTTCTGTATGGCGTCAAATGGGCTAAGCTGGTATTGCGGCGCCCCAGCCCAGAGGTGGGAGCAGTACTCCGTGTGGGGCCTGACTTGAGCTTTATAAAGCATTAGCAGGTGCCTCGCAGTGAAGTACTGCTTAGCCCGATTCAGGACACCAAGCTTCTTGGAGGCCAGCTTAGCCTTGGCCTCTAAATGACGCCGATACTGCACATCACTCGAGATGTCAACTCCCAGAATCCCAACACTTTTACTCACGGTGAGCGCGGTACCCTGGAATTGAGGCGCTATGATGAATGGGGTTTTCTTAGCGGTAAACGCGCAAACTTGTGTCTTCGTGGGGTTGAACTGGACCAAATTAAGTCGACCCCATTCCGAGACTTGCTCCAGAGAGTTCTCGACTTCAGACACAAGTTTCATTCTGCTATCCGCCATTTGCAACTGAGAGGCATTGGCAGGGGTTGTGTAGTAGGCATCCCCTGTACTATCATCTGCATAGCAATGGATGCCACTTGTATGCTGCAGCATGTCATTGATATGCACAATGAATAGCGTAGGAGATAACACAGACCCTTGGGGGACGCCAGCATTTATAGGTTTCATATCTGAGCAACAACCGTCGACTACGACCTTGATATGTCGCTCAGATAGAAAACTGGCTACCCAGTTGCATAACCTCTCAGGTAGACCGTAGGATGGTAACTTCGTGAGAAGGGCCCTGTGCCAGACCCGGTCGAAGGCTTTAGCGATGTCTAGGCTGACTGCTAGAGCTTCCCCGTTGCGATCAAGAGCCTGAGCCCACCGGTGCGTAAGATAAACTAAAAGATCACCAGCCGAACGACCGTGGCGAAAACCATATTGCGATCGCTAATCAGCTGGTGATCCTCCAGATATCCTAAGAGCTGCGTGTTAATCACGCGCTCCATTACCTTCGCAAGCAGGGAAGTAATCGCTATAGGCCTGTAGTTAGCCGGGTCACTAAGATCGCCCTTTTTGGGGATGGGATGAACCTGAACCTGTGGCATAAGATAGCGAGAATAAGCGCGTTAAGACGGGAGTCAACTCGGGAGCACACGTCTTTAACACCACTGCGGGGATACCATCTGGTCCACTCGACTTCTTGGTATCGAGAGACTGTAGAGCCCGTCTGACAGACTTTTGGTTAAAAAGTATATCATTCAACGAGCTCTCACACCGTGGGATGTTAGGCGGTGTGGTCCCTCTATCATCAAGAGTCGAGTTGGCGGCAAAAAGGGTGCCAAGAAGTTCGGCTTTTCCCTTTGCCGTATGGACCACAGAGTCGTCCGGTTTACGCAGTGGTGGAAGAGATGACCGACAGAAGTTGCCCTCGGCAGCTTTAGCTAGCGACCAGAATTCTCGAGTACCGGATGGGTAACCGACCAGCCGCTCGCCAATTCTGCCGATGAACTTTGCCTTCGCCTTGGCCATTTGCTTCTTTGCTGACCGGGAGGCAGCGTTGAGCTTTGTCTTAAGCTCTGGGGTGGATGGATCTTTACGCGTGTACGCTGATGCCCAGGCCTGGTAAGCGGCATGCTTCCGATTAAATTATTTAATGACACCCGTCTGAAAACTTTCTTGGCATTTCTAGAGGTTTATCAGCGAAGTTTGGCAATCGTGCGATCTTCCAGGCGACACTGAAGCGCTGCTTCGCCTTGAAATACATTTTGAAGCTCCGAAAGAGACGTGAGAGTGCTCTTCAGAGATTAAGGTCGCGGACACCTGCCGACAGTAAAATATCTATCCTGCTTTCTATGGATGCGAGCCAAATATGTGTCAGTTTTGTGAATGGATGGTACGGCGATCGTCGGTACTGCGTCTGTGGCTCTGTGCATATTTCCTCCTCAGTCCAAGCTATATTTTTCACGCCATCCTCCTTAAAATCAAATATAAGAAGTCTAATATAAGAGCGCAATGTGTTTTATAAAATCCACGGCGGAAAATACATTGCTATTTATTTTAAAAACCATCCCAGCGCGGGTGTCCTCGTAAAGAATGAGGGGTTAAGGCCAATGCTGTTGGGTAAGTGCGGATTGGCAGATTTTACATAATAACATACTTTTAACAGAGAGATACATAAATGTTTCTACGTAATTATTACTATAGATACATGAAAAATACTATTTGGAAAATTTAAGTTTGATACGTAGCATAGGTAACTGGAAAGGCGTCCTACCGAGAGGTTACGACATTTCAGTACAGGAGGATTGTTTCGACATTGAGAACAGAGTGATATGCAGCGATCGTTTGTTTTTATCTTCACAGCTGGAAGCGATCGTGATCCAGCGGACGCGGCCGGTCGTTTGCATACGTCCTAATGGTTTATTGGCCGTTGTTTTTGGACGCAAGCGACAAAACGTTATTTAACGGCCCTATTTGTACCGCGGATGAATTGTTTTGTCTCATTTATTATTCTATACGATGAAATTATTTTACGGGGCAATTATTTTCCAGTTTAGTACATACAATGATATGTTACGTTACAAGGTCTGATCACGAGATACAGGAACAAATATGTTTGATAGTAATTAAGGATTTGATGTGTGCCATTTGTAGTGGCAGTATAAAACTATGTATAATGTTATTGATAAATAATTGTGATTATAAATAAATCTTGTTTCACCATATCTATACATATAATATGATGATAAAGGTTTTAAGTTAGTTTCAGAAATACCTGAAGTGAATGACAGAAAAAGAAATAATCGCCTGAAAATAGCATTGCAAGAAAAGGGCATTAAAACGTGTAGAAGGGGAAAAGCGATAGCTGGATCTATTGCGTGATATACGATATGGTTAAAATGAAATGTACACAAGGAGAAGGTATGTGTGTGAATAAAAACACTATCAAATACATGTAGATAGTACAGGTACTTGGAACTAAGTATAGCGTGCCTCTAACTGGATAATGTCTTAACGATATTGTTGTTGCTGAGCAAAGGCGTTACGTAATTGGATTTAGCTGATCGCGTGGGCCCGGCGCCCCGGCGTTTCGTAACTTGTTTTGACACCCTTCTAAGCAGACAGCCGATACTGCGTACTGTGTACGAACCCGATAAATTTACCGTGTTGTGACGTCAGAATGGAGGTCGATCAGCTTGGGTTACGACTGCTAGGCGTCTTGTCTGAAGCCGGAATAGCGGCTCCGTTTCGACGCTGGCGTGGTGCCTTTTATTTTCTGATTATTATACTTGGCGGCTCTTTTATGGCTTTCGGCGGTCTCGGCAGAGCAGTCATGGTGAATTTTTTCTACCCATTTTTCTTTCTGCCAAAATTCAGTTGGTTATATAACGTTTGTGAATAAACAAGTAGTCTAACAGCTAACAGTACTTAACTTACTGTATTTGTGTTATGACGACTTCCCACAGACCGCGAATTCTCCCACGCCAGGTCGCAAAAAAGTGTATATGTAAATGTACTATTGGCTAACAAAGCAATTTCGGGACCTACTTGCTATATGAGTGGACTAGCTGTTGCCCGCAGCTTCGCATGCGGAAATTATGCTTATCATATTTGTACCCCTTGCAGAAAAAAAATTAAAAAAAGGTTAATTTATATTGAAGTACTTATATATATTTAGGAATTTATGTACTAAAACGTACGATATAATCACAAATCATTCCTCCGGGAACGAAATTTAAAAAATAAACAACATTAGTTAACATTAGTTTTTTTCTTTTTCATGACAAAATTTGAAAAACTCGAAAACATGTATTTCATCAATTAAATGAGGAATGTTTGTTGCAAATTTAAAGCAAATCGTTAATATTTCAAAATATTCCACACTAAATTTCATCTTGTTTCCGGTGAAAACTTTTAATTTTATCGGGACGAAAAGTTTTTTAAAACGTGATTCAAAGTATGAGGAACAACATAACTAATTTCCGTCGAAATCAGTTCAATGGTTACAGAAAGGTTAGGTACAGAAAAACTGGCTCTTGAGTTTCATTAGAAAAAAAACAAAAAGGTCCCGTTATTTCCATCCACCCAGGAGTTACATATCTTGATTCGAAGTAACACCACCAGATCCTAAATGGATCAATGATGAACTGGTTTTACGATGTCAACATGAACAGTACAAATATCTTTAAAAACGGTTCTGTTGTTTCCATCTGGACACTTACACTCCCTCTTCCTCTCCCGCTCCCACTCCCTCTCCCACTCAAACTCTCTCTCTCTCTCTCTCCCTCTCCCTCTCCCGCTCCCTGTCCCTCTCTCGCTTCTTGTCCCTCTCCCGCTTCCAGTTCCTCTCTCGCACTCAGTTCCTCTCCCGCTTTCTATCCCGCTCCCTCTCCCGCTTCCTGCCCTTGTCCCTCTCATTCCTCTCCCGCTCCCTGTCCCTCCCCTCTCCTTCTCCCGCTCCCGGGTCCTCTCCCGTTTCCTGTCCCTCTCCCTCTCCCGCTCCCCGGCCCTCTCCTGCTCCCTGTTCCTCTCCCGTTCCCGGTCCCTCTTTCGCTTCCTATCCCTCTCTCCTCCCCCTACCGTCCGTAAAGTCCTCTACACAATTTTTTTGTTTCTCACTATAAGCTTACATATTAATTTTCATATTTCTGAGTTCGAAAATGACAAAGTTCTGGAAAAACTTGCAACCTCTTTATTTACCTCTTAGGGGATGAAATTCCAAAAAACCTGTTACAGTTAATTTTTGATTTATTTTCACATTTCTGAGTTCGATATTGACGAAGTTTCGTACAAACTTACATCTGAATTTCCAAAAAAAAAACTGTTACAATTAATTTTTGTTTCTAATTATAAGTTAACATATACATTTTCACATTACTGAGTTTAAAATGACGTAGTTTCTTAAATAGATATTTATAATCCCTTAGTTTACCCATTACCCTTTATGGGGATGAATTTCGGGAAAACCGTGATACAGTTAGTTTTTGTGTCTAACTATAAGATTATATACAAATTTTCATCCTTTTTACTTCAAAACTAACGAAGTTGCCATACTAACTTGCACTCCCTTAATTAATTAACCCTTCAAGGGAGAATTATCCAAAAAAACACATTACTGATCGATTGTTTCTAATCTTGAGCTAATATATACATTTTTATGTTTTTAACTTCTAAAATGACGAAGTTGCGTAGTAAGTTCCATCCCCTAAAGTAACCCTTTAAGGGATGATTTTCAGCTAAATTTTAACTTTTGTTTTTAACAATAAACATTCATTAAAATTTTCATATTTATAACCCTAAAACTGACGAAGTTGATTTGTATGTAAATGACTTCTAACCCCTATTTTTAAGGGATGAATTTCGAGAAAACAGTAATACAGTTATTTTTTGTGCCTAACTATAAGCTTATATATATACAAATTTTCACCCTTCTTACTTCAAAACTAACGAAGTTCCCATACTAACTTCCACAACCTTATTCAACTTTAGGGGTTGATTTTCCCAAAAAACACATAACCTTTAAATTTTGTTTCTAATTTTGAACTAATATATAAATTTTCATGTTTTTAACTTCAAGAATGACGAAGTTGCGTACTAAGTTCCATCCAAGAAATTAACCCTTTAAGGGATGATTTTCCAAAAAAATGTGTTAAAGTTAACTTTTGTTTATTACTATAAACTTACATAAAAAATTCATACTTATAACTCTAAAAGTGACGAAGCTGATTTATATCTAAAAGATTTCCAACCCCTATTTTTAGGGGATGAATTTGAACAAAACTGTGATACAGTTATTTTTTGTGTCTAACTATAAGCTTATATACAAATTTTCACCCTTCTTACTTCAAAACTGACGAAGTTCCCATACAAACTTGAACAACCTTATTCAACCCTTTAGGGGTTGATTTTCCAAAAAAACACATAACTTTTAAATTTTGTTTCTAATCTTGAACTAATATATAAATTTTCATGTTTTTAACTTCAAAAATGACGAAGTTGCGTACTAAGTTAAATTGAAGAAATTAACCCTTTAAGGGATGATTTTCTAAAAAAATGTGTTAAAGTTAAGTTTTGTTTATTACTGTAAGCTTACATAAAAAAATTCAAATTTATAAATCTAAAACTGACAAAGTTGGTTTGTATGAAAGTGACTTCTAACCCGTATTTTTACCCCTTAGGGGATGAATTTCCAAAAATCCGTTCTTAGTGGACGTCTCCTTAGCAAAAACTATCTACCTGCCAAATTTCATCTTAATCGGTTCGGTAGTTTCTGAGATTTTTTGTTTAATCAGCGGTGTGTCGCTTTTCAATTTTATATATATAGATATATCGTGCGCTGGATTGAACTGTGCTAGTTGTAAATGTTATATATTGTGGGTGTAGTATACGGCTCGGTACACGGTTCGAGATCTCTACTATTCTCACCAATCATTCGTGCAGTTCGTATGTCGTAGTTGCACACACCGAAAATCTTCAGAAAGACGGAAATACGTGAGTCAATGACATAAACAATAAAAATAACAACCAATTGGTCTAAATGTCTGTCGAATCTGCCAAATGCTCCGGCGCCTAATCAAACCTCGAACCTCACGTTCAGAAGTCGGGCAAAGAACCTGTTGATAAACTTTAAGACCATTATAAAATGCGATTAAAAGTTTAAATCTCAGTGTAATGTAATTAGAATTTTGCTAATTAACCACTGCAGGTCGTACATAACAAGATGCTCTCGGGAGTTAGTCGGGCACGAGGCCGAGGGTGTCGCCGCGGATTAGCTTTTCGCGGCCGTGGAGCAAACAAGCCGCAATCAACTCTGCTCACCTTCTTCTTGTGAACCTTAGGTACTATGGGTGATGCTGGCATTTCACATCGCGAACACGAATAGAGAAGTGAAGTGCCAGCATGAGACTAGATTTTTATGTGAATAGCTGACAAACGAACAGATAAAGTGGAAAAGGATCCATTGATGGATCCTTATAATGGACCCAAGTGGACATCGCAAGATAAATCATCTGATGGCATCAAGATTTCAATGTCCAAGGCGATAGTAAGACAGTCTAGACTAGGTTATCATTGATACCTGTAATTCAAGTAAATTCCTACAGTGTAATTAGTGCATTAGCAGCTCGAACTACCCACTAGCGCTCTCAGTTACAGCTAAATGATTGATGGTGTCTCCTAATTGCTCAATTGGTGTTGGAACAAACAACACATTGTATGAAACTTACATAACAATAGCAAAGTAACAAAGCGACAAAACCGAAATCGAAGTTTCGGGCACCGTACCACGTTTAGAGAAAATAAGCGAATATTTTTGGGAGAATTATAAAAACAAATGAATCATTTGTTTGTATTAAATGAAAGTGTTTATTATAATGGACGAAGAAACGGGTTCATAGCAAATAAAGCATCCTTTCGGGGACGCTACTTATAAAGAATTTAAATAAAAACACATTGCTTTTAATAAAGTTAAAGGATAAGTTTATTTTCTTCAATATTTGCCGACCTCTCCGCAACGGCGAAAGAAAATTGACTCGCAGTTTATTAAGAGAAAAACTCCATGAATAAATGATTTTCAATTTGAAAGTACGGCATACTTGTACACCTACTGTGTATAGAACCTACGCTAGTATGAAAAACCCTATCAAAAAATCTGTTTTGTTGTTGGGCTGAACGGATTTTACTTACCAGCTATTAAGTTACCTTTAACTATGATATCCATTCTATTTCGAGGACGTGGCGTGATGATGACGCATGCACAAATATTGCTCGAGTACGCACGACGACGTCGACCACCTATTGTTTCGTGGAACGACCGAAGCATTGTCTAGATACTGAGTAGGTACGTAACGAGTGACCTATAAACTGCTGTGAACTCGCCGGTTTTACGTTTGGTGTAATTACTTTTTGTTAGGAATTTCTCCAGAGCTATGTTAACTATTTCGCTGCGAGACAATTCCTAACAATGAATTTTGCAAACGAATGAAAGTTACCGACATAGTTTCTAGTTTTCTACATTTAACTCTCTGGCTGGAATGTTAATTGGTAGGTGATATCAGTCAGTTCCGAGGGCTTATATTCCATAAGGTACTATTCCTCTATTATAGAAGTAAAAGTTAGAAGTACAAATGACGTACTTCATGTATGTAATGTAACACATAAAATGAATTTCAGTTATGAAAGGAGAGACCTAATCTTGTATCCAAACTTTGGAATGGAACACATAAATGATTTTGAATTCTGAAGGGAGAGATCTAATCTTGTATCCAACCTTTGGTCTTTCTTAGCTTGGCTCTTTTGTCACATCACTGGTTAAGTAGTAACTAAATCACACACTTCTATGGAAATTTTGGTGTTGTTTGACTTCATTAACCTTTATTTAGTTTAACTGTAACCAGTTTTGTCGCTAGTCGTGGTGCTATCAGCGCTTATCGTTAAACCATTTAAATATTAACGGTAGGCTTTATCAAGGAGGACGTGCCACTGATGTAACTTCAAGTACCTACTTAATTGTTTTAAAAGTTAACTATATTTTAGTAGATTCCATCCATTTCATCTGAAAGATGGAAGGATGATTTTTATTAGCGTTATGATCTTGACAAGGTATTAGTATTCAATTCGTCGTCTGAGATGCTATCGATCCGACCAAGATTCTCTGTCACTATAACGCGATCGCGTTCACGCGAGACTATAACGAGTCGGCGTGAAGCAATTTCTTTTTCACACTTAATTATTCACATTTCGCTATTTTTTATTATTGTAACCTTTAAGATTCTACGTCCTTTGAGCGGTTTTCAAGAAAAATGGAAATTATTTCCTCTTGGTGCTTGACCTATTTGGGTAGAACAAGAATATCTTCTACTATTAGACGACCTCTTAAATCATAAACTATTTGGTTGTGGGTAACCCTGCCATCTATTTTGTGCCCTTCTGCCAAGTGTGAGTGAAAGATCCTGACAGCAATCATGACCGGTGAAAACTTTGTGATGTTTATGCTGAGGTCTTGGATGTATGTGAATGATTCGTTCATACCAGACGAAAAGTAAGTTATTCTATAAATGGGTGAGATTTATTATGACCCCTATATAATATTATTTATCATGGACCAGCGTATGAAATATGATCCTACTTTCCGAAAAGACCCGCGTCAAATGAGACAGCCGCTTATGGGTCCTTGAATTCGTAAATATGATGTTTCATGAAAATAACAAATCTACTGATTTATCTACTGATAGTAGAAGCATCTGTAATATCATCAGTCTTATTATTAAATAGGTTGTAAGAACCTTTTAACTACATTTCGACATGTGGATGAATGGTTCGTTTGATAGAATTTCCAATAATACATGTATTATCCCATTAGATTATAAAGCACACTAAGGTGCTATGATTACCTAATTTGGTAAAAGAGACATTTTTGTAATTGTTATATTATTATTAAATTCGAAAAAATGTGTATATGTATTACATTAGATCGGCATCAAATTGGACGGACTAAATATAAACATGATTTTGTTATTTGGTACAAATGTATTCGTAAATTAATTCGGGATTGCTATTTAATTGCTGTGAATTACGATGTCTTTAAAATGTAGCTGAATAATTAAGATATATAATAATCACCTTACTCATTTGCGTTTGTAATATTTTAATGAATTTAATGTTATTGCTTATGAATGGTTACATGGACAATTTATTTCACCCGAGATAAATATCTTCAATTTGGCATGCCGCACCGTTTCCTATTTGTAGATAGATGATCTCGAAACATTTCGGCCGTGACCGTTTCAATATTTCATTTTGAGCGAATGCCGGAATCGTGTGGTTCTCACTTACGCGAAGTGTCCAATAGAAATAGCTTTTCATATCAGAGGCTTGACAATTTATCTGTAAACGGTAGATAAACTCGTTACCCATGATCTATTAATCAAAATTCGTGACTACCCGTTACGGTTAAAATTGAAATGCCTGTAAAAATAAAATTTTAAAATCACCTCGTCTGCCTAATATTGTAACGAAATTCCATATGACATGGCAATTAGTTTTTCTCTGCAATGCCTGTCTACGCCATTATTCAATCTACCTATTACGCGGGGATGTCCGCGGGGACTGAGAGGCGAGGCGGGGCCAACTGGACCCCTACCACATCACGGTCACTTATCGCGGTCACTCACTCGCTCACGCGCCGATACTCGCGACATATCATATATTTAAAATTTCCGTTGATTTTGTTAAATGCACAGTGTGCTCCTTGAAAAATTACAGTCTTATATTCAGACATTCTATTCTTTAATTTCTTATGTTCCCGTACTGAACAATGCCAAGTTGTTTTGCGAACGATTTTCTTCTCTGTCCGCAGCTCAAGTCATACTAATTATAGCAGTGAGAGTACTTTGGACTCATACTCGATTATCTTTGAATGAATAAGTAATTAAAGTGGCACTTCCAACAACGTCCGTCATTATTACAACGTGTAGTGCAGACCATTAGGTACAGCTAGCGTAGACAATATAAATCTTTATTTAGTTTATACCGGCATGCAAACCAGCGGAACTTGTATCGATTGCGGCGACAATAATCCAATTACTGTTCCACGCATGGGTAATGAGTTCAAAATTTGATTTTGGGTTTTGAAAATATTATTCCTAAGTAATTTTATACGACCTATATCGTTTTGATTTTATCGTTAAAAATTAAGTCGCCATCTACTGCTGACTAACTTGATGCATTGTATGGAATTGGTTCGCATTTTTTCCCTATATTTGGAACATGTCATCAACATCTTTGCCATTATGTTGTCTATTATTTGGCTTGGCTGGGTTGGCTTTAATTCGTTAAATTATTAATGGCCCATTACAGTCTCTTCACTGGAGGAGACCTAGAGTATCTCCGCTCTCCACCTCGCCGCTCAATTGCGGATTGGCTCCATGACAATCGGGAGAATTGGTACTCATAAATGGTGCAGTGCACTTAATGGGCAACGCCCACCTCCTGATACAGATATCGATTTTAGCTTCGTTGATAACTCAACGAGATAA
The DNA here is from genome assembly GCA_951805285.1 of Thymelicus acteon. Lineage (NCBI taxonomy): Eukaryota > Metazoa > Arthropoda > Insecta > Lepidoptera > Hesperiidae > Thymelicus > Thymelicus acteon. Next base: position 14,030,641 of record OX638234.1, read on the forward strand.
GTCGATAGGCGTCCTACACGTAGTTAGTATGAGAAGCCCTTCAGGCTTCAGAAACCACTCATTCACGGTGTCGAGTTAAGTCCTTGACGGGTTAATGATACATTATTATGTATTCTACAAGTATAACAAGATTTATACTAAATTGTTAATACATTGCACAAGAGTGTAATGTTGTGTTGTGTTATTTCATACAGTGTCCGCCAATTTACAGGGTCAACTGCGTTTACACTTTACAGTCAAAATTATACATCGTCTTTAACACAGACATGTATACCTAGGGTATACATGTCTGTGGTCTTTAAAGTCTTACTTAGGTCTCTTAGGTAGATGTGATGACTTATGTCGCAAAATCAAAATGTTGGCATCAACAGGCAATTGTGACTAATCCACAATAAGATTTACATTTCATTCCCATATTCTTCCTAGCTTTTAACCCGGCATACCCTAACTTTGTCGTCTTGATCCACTACGAACTTGAAGATTCTTAAGAGCGCCTCAACAATAGCAGGAAATGCGATCATAATCTATATATATAAAATTGAAAAGCGACACACCGCTGATTAAACAAAAAATCTCAGAAACTGCCGAACCGATTAAGATGAAATTTGGTAGGTAGATAGTTCCTGCTAAGGAGACGTCCACTAAGAAGGGATTTTTGGAAATTCATCCCCTAAGGGGTACAAATAAGGGTTAGAAGTCACTTTCATACAAACCAACTTCGTCAGTTTTAGAGTTATAAATATGAAATTTTTTATGTTAGTTTATAGTAATAAACAAAAGTTAACTTTAACACATTTTTTTGGAAAATCATCCCTTAAAGGGTTAATTTCTTCAATTTAACTTAGTACGCAACTTCGTCATTTTTGAAGTTAAAAACATGAAAATTTATATATTAGTTCAAAATTAGAAACAAAATTTAAGGGTCATGTGTTTTTTTGGAAAATCAACCCCTAAAGGGTCGAATAAGGTTGTTCAAGTTTGTATGGGAACTTCGTCAGTTTTGAAGTTAGAAGGGTGAAAATTTATATATAAGCTTATAGTTAAACACAAAAAATAACTGTATCACTGTTTTCTCGAAATTCATCCCCTACAAATAGGGGTTAGAGGTCATTTTCATACAAACCAACTTCGTCAATTTTAGAGTTGTAAATATGAAATTTTTTATGTAAGTTTATAGTCATAAACAAAAATTAAGTTTAACACATTTTTTTGGAAAATCATCCCTTAAAGGGTTAATTGAATGGATGGTACTTAGTAGGCAACTTAGTCATTTTTGAAGTTAAAAACATGAAAATTTACATATTAGCTCCAGTTTAGAAACAAAATTTATAAGTATTATGTTTTTTGGAAAATCATCCCCTAAAGGGTTAATTAAGACGGCGCAATTTAGTAGGGCAACTTCGTCAGTTTTGAAGTAAGAAGGGTGAAAATATGTATATAAGCTTATAGTTAGACACAAAAAATAACTGTATCACTGTTTTCTCGAAATTCATCCCCTACAAATAGGGGTTGGAGGTCATTTTCATACAAACCAACTTCGTCAATTTTAGAGTTGTAAATATGAATTTTTTTATGTAAGTTTATAGTAATGAACAAAAATAAAGTTTAACACATTTTTCTGGAAAATCATCCCTTAAAGGGTTAATTTCATGGATGGTACTTAGTAGGCAACTTAGTCATTTTTGAAGTTAAAAACATGAAAATTTACATATTAGCTCCAGTTTAGAAACAAAATTTATAAGTATTATGTTTTTTGGAAAATCATCCCCTAAAGGGTTAATTAAGACGGCGCAATTTAGTAGGGCAACTTCGTCAGTTTTGAAGTAAGAAGGGTGAAAATATGTATATAAGCTTATAGTTAGACACAAAAAATAACTGTATCACTGTTTTCTCGAAATTCATCCCCTACAAATAGGGGTTGGAGGTCATTTTCATACAAACCAACTTCGTCAATTTTAGAGTTGTAAATATGAATTTTTTTATGTAAGTTTATAGTAATGAACAAAAATAAAGTTTAACACATTTTTCTGGAAAATCATCCCTTAAAGGGTTAATTTCATGGATGGTACTTAGTAGGCAACTTAGTCATTTTTGAAGTTAAAAACATGAAAATTTACATATTAGCTCCAGTTTAGAAACAAAATTTGTAAGTATTATGTTTTTTGGAAAATCATCCCCTAAAGGGTTAATTAAGACGGCGCAATTTAGTAGGGCAACTTCGTCAGTTTTGAAGTAAGAAGAGTGAAAATTTGTATATAAGCTTATAGTTAGACACAAAAAATAACTGCATCACTGTTTTCTCGAAATTCATCCCCTAAAAATAGGGGTTGGAAGTCATTTACATACAAATCAACTTCGTCAGTTTTAGAGTTATAAATATGAAAATGTTTATGTTAGTTTATTGTTATTAAAAAAAGTTAAAATTTAGCTGAAAATCATCCCTTAAAGGACAAATTTAGGGGATTGAACTTACTACGCAACTTCGTCATTTTTGAAGTTAAAAACATAAAAAAATATTATATTAGCTCAAGATTAGAAATAATCAGTATGTGTTTTTTTGGAAAATCCTAACCTGAAGGGTTAATTATTTAGGGAGTGCAAGTTAGTATGGCAACTTCGTCAGTTTTGAAGTAAAAAACTTGAAAATTTATATGTAAGCTTATAGTTAGACACAAAAAATAACTGTACCCACTGTTTTCTCGAAATTCATCCCCATAAGGGGTAATACTAAGGGATTTTAAATATTTAACAAACTACGTTAGTTGTAACAGGTTTTTTGGAATTTCATCCCCTAAGAGGTAAATAAAGAGGTTGCAAGTTTTTCCAGGACTTGGTCAATTTCAAACTCAGAAATATGAAAATTAATATGTAAGCTTATAGTGAGAAACAAAAAAATTGTGTGGAGGACTACGGACGGGAGCGGGAGATAGGAAGCGATAGAGGGACCGGAAATGGGAGAGGGAGAGGGACAGGGAGCGGGAGATGAAGAGGGAGAGGGAGAGAGAGGGAGAGGGAGAGAGATTGAAAGGGAGAGGGACAGAAGGCTGGAGAGGGCCCGGGAGCGGGAGAGAGAGGGGGACAGGGCGCGGGATAGGGAGAGGGAGAGGGACAGGAAGCGGGATAGGGCCTGGGAGTGGGATAGGGAGAGGGAGAGGGAGAGGGACGGGGAGCGGGAGAGGGAGAGAAAAGGACAGGGGTATTATTGTCTGTTTGTCTGTCCGGGCATCACATGAAAACCCTTGAACTGATTTCGACGGAAATTAGTCAAGTTGTTCCTAATACTTTGGATCACGTTTTAAAAAACTTTTAGTCGCGATAAAATTAAAAGTTTTCCCAGGAAACAAGATGAAACTTAGTACGGAATATTTTTAAAACACCAACGTCTTGCTTTAAATTTGAAACAAACGTTCTTCATTTAATTGATGGAATATATTATGTTTTCGAGTTTTTCAAAATTTTTCATGAAAAAGAAAAAACTAATGTTAATGTTGTTTATTTTTCAAAATTCGTTCCCGGAGGAATGATTTGTGATTGTATCGTAGGTTTCAGTATATAAATTTCTAAATATAAATACTTCAATATAAATTAACCTGTTTTTAAATTTTCTTCTGCAAGGGGTACAAATATGATAAGCATAAATTCCGCATGCGAAGCTGCGGGCAACAGCTAGTATATTATATTGTTGAACTTACGTCACAAGTTGCAATAACATAAGTCATTGTACAGCACACGTTTGACCTCTTCGTCACATTCAGCTGACTGGTGACGAGTGTGAACTGTGAAGTGAACTTAGTCGATCTGTCTTTTATGGGTTTAATCAACTTAAGTTTATCGCAATAAATGAACAGTTTACTAATTATTTACTAATGATAATAAAATTATGCTCAATATTTGAAACAATGTGTCTCTATGTACCTTAATTATTGTATGCTGTGAAAGGATCACAGAAGTTGCAAGAACAAAAGAAAACACCGGTGCAAGAAGTTAGCCTATATTGATGGAAAATTTAAATGGGTTATTCCAGTGGAGTCACACACAACCTCTATAGCTGGTGGTATTGATACAGATCAGACATAATAAGCAGCCAAGTTCTGAGGCTTATTTTTATTGCAACGGGGTTTGAAACACGTAGTTTCCTCTGTTTTCTTATTACCTACTTATATCCACTTACACAATACTATTCCATGAGCCATACATCTATATATATAAAAGAAAGTCATGTTTGTTACACTATTTATAACTCAAGAACGGCTGAATCGATTTGGCTGAAAATTGGTGGGGAGGTAGCTTAGAATCAGGAGACGAACATAGGATACTTTTTATCCCGGAAAATAGACCTGTTCCTGTGGGATAAGGTAAATTTTTGTTATATGTAGTTGATAGATTAGTTATTTATACAGATATAAAATAAAGCTCGGGGATGGATATAGGATACTTTTTATCCCGAAAAATAGACCTGTTCCTGCGGGATAAGGTAAAATTTTGTTATGCTTGCATCTTCATCACTAAATTCCTACTATTAAAATCTGGAAGTTGAGGACTTATTATAGTTAATTTTTAACTTTTAAGTAAATATGTTTTCGATAGTCTGTATTTGTTCTAAACAAATATTATCAGTCGTATCATACATTACGACTTACGTCAAATACTTACACATTACCTACTCTAAGATAACGTTGTACGTTAAACAAATTTGGCGTGCATAGAATTTGAATTACATTTCCGATTGAAAACTTTGCCAACGTAACGACTCGCGGTTGGAATATAAAAGTTTGACGTCACTTCCAAATTGTATTTTACGAGCTCCACGGATGAAATTGAAGTGTCTGTTTGTCCAGCAACAAAGCTGCCAGCAGTTGACATATCGTCGCTTCTCATGAATAGTGTACAATCTCAAAGTTAGCTAACTTTACAGGAGAGCGTTTTGAAAATTGAACCGTTAATAAAAGCATTATTTATAAAGTTCGACAGTCGCTCTTATTTTAAAAAAATAGTTCAACCCTTTAGCTCATAAAATAACTTATTGTAAGTAAGTATTTAAAAAGCGAAGTCATGAAAAAAAAAATTAATTAAGTCGTTTTGACTTTAGCTACTTTTCTAGAAAAAAATTGGTCATAATTTGGATATTCGTTAGTTATTTTTAAGTATTAGCAGTTATAAATGGCGTTTTTACAATGAAACAATTATACATCGGGTCGGGTTTTATAAAATAAAGAAAACAATTTTCTTCCTATGAATAGATATCCTATTAACCAAATCATGGTCAATCCAAATAAAACGTTTCTAGGCAAAGAAAAATACTCAACAAAACTGTTCAATTTTGAAATTGTATAGTCTTTTATAGAAGAATTAGTCAATTGTTAGCTCATCCTTTTGTCAAAAACCATATAAATTTGATTTAATACAATATTACAGAGAAACTGAACTTACCTTTAGGTCATAATTTAGTTTTTGTACACTTTTTGCGACAAACACTAAGTGTATCCTGCGGAATCTTTGACACAAACTAAAGTAAAAAAAAAAAAACTAAACTAAACGATTTTCACGCGAAAGGGACGTATAATCGCGCCAATTCAAAACTGAACATTAGCTCCCCTGGTGGCAATTTTTGAAAGTAGCCTCTTTAGATACTTTTGAGGAGAAAGAGTAGGCGATTCTTAGTATTTCTGTATATTTAACTTGATTTCGCAAAAATTTTGACTTTGTATACTTTTCATGAGAAGCGGCGATATAATTTATGTACCATATACAAAGAAACTATGGTGACATTTTTCCATCTTCCATGTACCACTGTGAAATGACAGAAATCGCCTAAGACCCCCTTTATATAAGTAGAAGTTTCACTTCAAAACCGTGTGAATAAATCTGTAAACACGTCATACAATATGATGATTGCGTCTTTCCAATTCGAGTTTCCGAATGTTCTGTGCATGTCTGTTTTTTAAATAACACATCTATAACATAGAACTGTAGATTTGATAGAGTGAAAAACGGTCCTTCTATCGTAACAAGGTAAATGGTGCCGTGACATCAGTGGGCGGTGGCGGTGACGTGGGCAGACTTCTTTGGAAAATGGTGTTAGAAAAGATATTTCAAAGTGTAGCGGTCTTCAGGGATTTTAAAAATAGAGTTGCGATTCTACGAATATTCTGTTTGGAGTGTGTTTTAATGCAGTGGAATTACTCTCTACCGAAGTGGAAATACTTTTATAATATACGTGGACAAGTTCGAGGAAGACGTAGTTGAGTCGGTAGTGGCATTGTCTGCAAAACGAAGGGTCTCGGGTTCGATTGTTCGAATATTTATAGGTTGTTCTCAGGTCTTGGTTGTTTTTGGTTTTAACTTATTAATGGTCTACTATATGTAGAGAGGGCTTATAGCATCCACCACAGTGCGGATCGTCGGTGAAAGGCTTTTTCTAGATCTATTTGTCAACCAACATGCTTTAATTACTGTTATCTAATAATAACAACCGGAACAGGATGGATGGATTTTCTTGCCTTCCGTATTTACCACTTATGTCTATCAGGCTAACAGGCATATACAGTTTCACTGTACTACGAGTATTCTATTATTTCTGCTATTTCAGTAATGTTTCTTTTGTAGTCCTCTAGTCGTTATTTGCTTCAGTGCTCTCGATTTTAACGAGTCGTTAGCATCTGTTCAAACACATCCCTTGACCTTCGTTCGAACGAGCTTTCGTCGGATTGCTCCAAATACCGGCTTTGTGTCGCGCGTACAGACGCCGGCCTTAGTTATCGGCTTACATAAAACATTATGAACTCGTTAAACTGTACCAGGGCCTTAATTGGATTCTTTTGCTATTAGCATTTTGTTCATTTTCATTGTTATGTGTTGCGAAGTAACTGTACCTTACCTTCGTGTTTTTTGCTCTTGTAACAGCTATCGCAATTTTCTCCTCGTCATAACGCGTGTCAAACGTGGATCACCAATGACTTCGTACCATAATGCCTCGTACCTCGTGAGGACATCGCCGGCAGGATTCTATTTGGAAACGTCTTTTCATTGTCTTAAACTTTAAGATGTGATCCTTGTTTGTTATCGTGATTGGATTATCAACCCTGTTTTATTTTAATCTAATACAGGTACATATTAATTATTTCCTTACTATATTATGTTCTTATAAAAATAATAAACAGTTCAAAAAAAAGCAAAGCAACAACCCATAATTGTCCCACTGCTGGGCTCGGGTTCTCCTCTCACAATGTGAGGGGTACAGGCCATAGTCTACCACGCTGGCCAAGTGCGAATTGGTAGACTTCACACACCTTTGAGAACTTTATGGAGAACTCTCCGATGTGCAGGTTTCCTCACGATGTTTTCCTTCACCGAAGCAAGTGATAGTTAAGTTCTAATACGCACATAATATTTGAAAATTAGAGGTGCGTGCCAGGATTTGAACTCGGGCCCCTCCGTTCGAGAGACCAACTTTCTAACCGCTAGGCTATCACTGCTTTAACCAGTTCAACCTCTACCAAAAATTATTGTTATCGTTATAGGATCTGCAAACAAAGTTTACAATGCGCATTCCTCGCACAATTGCTCCGATTATTCAATATTGTAGTGACGTAAGTGACGGTTGACCTACTGTGTTGTTTGGAGTCTATGCTAAAGTTTTTTGTGCCTCAATTCGATACACACACCCACACACATACACTCACCCACATATATACACTCGGCAACCACTCGCCTTGGCGCCGCTGACGGCTTTGACCTGCGCAACAGTTATTCTAGTGATTAATATCTCTTTTAACAGTATCGGATTTTTTATGAAGTCCAATTTAAAGATATCATTCAGGTTTTCATTCATCCATTAAAAATTTGAATCTTATTTAAGTATCTTATCACTAGTTTAAAGTTTTTCGACGGGCTCTTTGTACTTAGCTTTGTACCAAATTATGTTTTCAGTATTAGGTTCAAGTTAAGTCTTATTTGGGACACTTGTATAAACTTTGTTTTTGGGATTCTATGGTACGGAGACACTCGATTTCTTTATTGAGACAGTTTGGAATGTAACTATATTATTAGACAATTAATTAATATGCTCTTGCATTCCATATTTCCAGTATAACATCTATTCAATCCTCTTAGTTCATCAATTTTATTATCACAACTGATAAATTAACATTTAATAATTTCAACACTTGGTTTGTCTAACAATTTTAAGGATTAATTTTTTTCACAATAACGCTTATTTCTTTTGAGACTGTTTTATCATTTATATTTTTCATTTAATTGAATGAACATAATGAATGAAGTCCTCATTGAAACGATCTATATATAATAATATATAATAATATAATAAAATCGTATCGCAATTAGGTTAAGTCACGCACGGCAAAATCTTTAGATGCGAACTGTGAATATTTCAATATTTTCCAACAATGGTCAGGCAGGCATTGTTAGCACGCAACGTTCGTGCGTACGTAACGCAGCAGCAGATAACAACTGTAAACACGTGCGTGTTAAGTATGCCTAGCAATGATAACGAAGTAGTTGTGAGATACCCAGATAAGTATTGAGTATTGTACAGTTATATCCCTTATCGCATTGTAATATTATAATATGCCTAAGATTAAATTATTTTCTAACTGTATTAATTTCACATTGTACGAGTAATGTACAATAAGTATTACATTTTCAAATTCATAATATTGCGAATTTTATCTAAGTAAACTCGTAAATTAAATAATCACAAATCTCATAGTTTTATATAGAAATGAATTTTAGTATTTGTTGGTAACCAGAAACCGTAAAAGTGGTTGAATTGATTTGACTATTTTACTTTGAAAATGTTGATGACGGTCCAGGATATTGTGATTACGTGACGTAGAACACCAAGGGATAAGCCGAACTATTAAATATATTGAAATACCCTCATAGCAAAAGTTGCTCTATTTTATGAGACTTATGAACATTTAATAAAAGTAGGTAGAGGTACCTACCTCTGACTAGGTAGATAGATAGGTTAAGAAAATTAGCATTTACTAAAGATATATTAAAACCGAAGGTCTGGGGTACATGATGTAGAATACTAAGGGTTAAGTTAAACTGAAGCTGTAGATAATATGGGTGAATATCAGAAACGTGCATTTGTTTTTAATTTTGGTGGTGAAATTTTTTCTTCAGTTTTCGTAAAAAATGAGAACCTGGTATAAGAAAAAAAACTGGAGTTGTTACACTTTCTTTTCTTATACCAGGTCCTCATTTTTCACGAAAACTGAAGAAAAAATATCACCACCAAAATTTAAAAAAAAAATGCATTTGTGATATTCACCCATTAAAATGCTGTCATAGCCAGTACCGGCGTTAGGGTAGGGCGCGGTTGGGCGACCACCTAGGGCGTCAGGTTTGAAGAGGCGCCGCAGGTAGTCATAACGGAACCCTTATAGTTTGTCATGCCCGTCTGTCCGCAGTATAGTGTCGAGACACTTAGTGCTGGAAAGCTGTATCATGTATGGTTCAATGGCAGATAGGGGGCGTCGTAGAAATCTCGCCCAGGGCGCTGGTAGTGCTAAAATCGGCACTGGTCATAGCATATGTGATACATTTATCAAATGTAGATAAAAACTATGAAGGTATCAAGGTTAAGGAAACGTAATGTTGTTGTTTATAAATTTTGATTTTAACTCCAATAATACTATATTTTTAGGTAAGAAGAGTTTTCTTAGTAAGTATTAAAAAATGCTTCTTTGCCATTGAGATACGCTAGTAATACTAGTTCAATGTTCTTTGCAATACTTGCTTTGCAAGCACGATTGTAATATCTTGAATTAATTAATAATATTTTTTTAATTAATACTTACTGATAGCTACCAATATTAATAGAAGTACCTACTTAAATTTTTATTTCGTAATTATTAAAAATATTTAAAATGATACATACCTAGCTAGCTCTTATCTAAAGTCTATGAGAGACCTTACGCGTAGGCACCTAACTAGGATGTTGCGTTGGGTTGTGAATCAGTTACATGCGTGATATTTATACCATCTTTCATAGCTTTAGCCGGAAGTCCGTGGAGAGTTTATGTGTGTGATATTTCAAACGAATGGCACAAGGTTGATACAGCACGACTGTGTCGGTACCGCGATGTTTACGTAGCGTATCGTAGCATGCATTGTGGAGACGCCGTTATCAAAATGGCGGCGCGTTGCCGGCGGCCATTGCGAGCGTGGGGTCGTTGACGCCGCGGCTGCCGGCGTGGCGCGCGTATTGATTCACGCTGAGACGCGAAAAACTAGTAGCGACATCTAGTTCAATGTTTTAGAAGTTTAGTTGGTCTTAGTGGTTGTTAGGTGGCGCTGCCAGTGTAAGGGAAAAAAGTGTTTACTGATTAATGTATTTTTGGGCACTAATAGGATTGAACTAAAAACTTACATATAAATTAGATGGATACGTATTTTACAGCCTGGATAAGGTCAGGAACAATATTTTAGATGGTTTGTAAAAACCGAAATTGAATACAAGGTTATTTTATTTATTTATTGCAGACACATTAAAATAACTTTAGAATTGATTTATTTGTATTAGATGTACCTACCAGCTACCTAGATAATAAGAATTCAACAATAAAAAAATAGTGATCCCTGAAAATATAATTATATTTTGCAGTGGTGATTTTTATTCTTTGAAAAACTTAAAAAATTTAGCTAAACTAAACTAAATCTATAAGAGACACAAAGATCAAAACAAACGAATACCTACTAACAAGACATTTTTTTGTCAACAGTGCAAAGACTTCGAGAAGGTCGGTGCTACGATAGCGGTGACCCCGTGCGACGTGGTGGAGGAAGCGGACATCACCTTCTCGTGCGTGGCGGACCCCCAGGCCGCCAAGGAGGTACGTGACGCTCCTGTGACGTCGGTCTGTGACGTGGTCAATGTGGTCATGCTTGCTCTGAGTCCGTGATAGTGGTACAAGTTTGATACGGTCCACTGATGGTTGATGGTTTGTTTTTTCTGAATGGACAGTTGCTGTTGGAACTAATGGCTTCACATACAGAGCCTAATGGCTAGTTACAATACTTATTGGGCGATATTTGTTACTAACATCGGGCAATAACTGCAGTAAAATATAGTGGAAGTCGGTTGTATATTTGAAATAGGCACCTTGGACACAAAATGTATCCACTGACAATTTAAGATTTATGTAGTGTAGGTAATTTGTTACATATGAATCGATAAAAAAAGTAAGTAGGTATACCGGCATTACAAAAGATTTATTTAGTATGCCAAGACACCAAAATGGAATTTAAGTGTCCTGAAGTATGTTGCTTAGCAACGCTTGATTACTGATATGGAAATTGGAAACAATTTTACCCAAATTACTGTCTAAATGTAGAAGAATTTCCGCATGATAAATTGGAAACAATACTCTTAGTTTTCTCAACATACCATACTCAAATCAATTAACAGAAGGGTCAGTGGATGTTTTATATGGTGTTTATATCCCAGGCGAACAATATAAATGCCGTATCTAGACCGTTCATGCCACGAATCTCAAACTTTTCCTAACCACACGTGACGTCAGTGTAACCTCATACCAGTCAGTGGAGTCATTTATTTAGATTACCTCCATGAAGGTCGAGGCATTATGGTATTAACTTTTCCGCGCTGACCTTTCTGCCAATTCTGCCCCGACCTTTTGATATCACGCATATTTAACTATATTATTATACTCTAATTTATTGACCTTTCAAAATTATTATTGATATAATGCGAAGAACACAATCGTGACATAGGGCACAGTAATTACTTTTCGGTTAAGTTTGCATTTTGAAAAGTTAAGTTGTAATTTTTTACATGTAAGCTCAAACAGTTCTCGAGCTTTTGCTGAACTGCTGGCAGCTCCTTTTACAGAAATAGTGGACTTCCAAGCAGGAGTTTCTCGCCCTGTTTTATTCTTCTAGTTATTTTGATACTCATACAAACTTTTCACAACAATTTTACTTGTTTAGGGGTTGAATTTTCAAAAAAATAATCTTTACTTAATAATTCTATACGAGTGCTGGTTTAGGTTTATCAGTCAGCCATCGTGATTTATCGTATTATTTTAACCAATTTGGAGTGTACGACAAAGAGTATGAAAAATAGTGAATAAGCTTCTACTAAATTAGTGCGCTCACCATGTTCGACCACATCTCCACTTACCATCACGTGGGATTGTGGTCAAGCACTTAACTAATAAGTAAAAGAAAATCTATGTTAGAATATTAGTCTATCTATCTACATTCCATTAGTACAGCGTGTGTGGTGTGATGTCTCCAGATGGTGTTCGGCAACTGCGGCGTGCTGCACTGTCCGTCGCTGGAGGGCAAGGGCTACGTGGAGATGACGTCCATCGACGCCGACACCTCGCACGACATCGTCGAGGCTATAGGGGGGAAGGGCGGACGATATCTTGAGGCTCAGGTAATCCATCTTTATTGTTTTGTTATGGAAATAGCCAGCAAACTATCTGATGATTCACCTGATGGTAAGTGGCTATCGTCGCTCATGGACATCATCGCCAAGGCATCATTGATGCATTGGCGGCCATTAAATAGAGAAGAAGAAGAAAGAAAAAAATAAAAGAAAAACTAATAATAAAAAAAATATCAGACCGACTTGAATCAAAGATTTTAGCTAAAGGTATGAGGCAAGCTTCTGTTGCTTGGGTTAATATCTTGGATGTTAAATTTTCGTCGGAAGTCGGAAGTGAAAAGTATCACAAAGTTAAGTGTATGCTCTAAAACTCACATCACATTACATTTTTTTTTGCCAAATTTATGTCAAGTTGTGTTTTGTTTCTATACATAAATATTAAAAAAAATCTCTTAGCAAGTGACTCATAACCGTATAACTTCAGAAAATAAAAAATTCGTAGAAAATCCAACAAAAGTTTCCCAAGCCACACACCATCTATGTCATGCTAATGACTAACTAATCTAACCATCACCATTCCATTGCAGATCCAAGGGTCGAAGACGCAAGCGGAGGAGGGCACGCTGATCATCCTGGCGGCCGGCGAGCGCGCGCTGTTCGACGACTGCCAGTCGTGCTTCAAGGCCATGAGCAAGAACTCCTTCTACCTTGGTAGTAGTGTGCTTCTCCGGTTGACGGCGCGAGGAAACTTGGACGCTGACGGTTACGTCGCGACACGCGTGTAGCTGTGTGTGTAGTTGGATGTGTGTGTAGTTGGATGTAGACACTGCCATTGGCCATTGACGCGGTCTCCTGATGGACCAACTGTATGCACATTTGCACAACTAGTTGTGTCATTTTAAAAATACTTGGTACCCACTGGCACAACTAATATATTTTTTGTGGGTTTTTGTTTAATCAGCAGTGTTTATCCTTTCGATTTTAATATACATAGCTTTCATGTTTCACTATAGTTGTATTTGAAGGAATGGATTATAGAAAATAGTTATGCTTAGTTGTGTGTAGTTGTACGTAGTTGTGTCAATAGGAACACTTTCTGGGATGGCACAACTAGTTGTGCGTACGTAGTTGGTCCACATAATTACGTGATAAACTATCTTTTACTCATTTTTAGTGTTAGCCTTGGTTGAATATCGTTAACCGGTTATAACAAGCGATATAGAAAGCAAAGATGGCGGCAAAGTTCTGATAACTGGCGTTACCAGTAGCCCTTTAATAGCTTTCGTAGTTTTAAAATCCCGTATCATAACATGTGTAACGTAACATTCTGTTTGCTCTCTTTTAGGTTAATATTAATCTTCAGGTTTGAAGTGTCTAGCTCATTCGAAACTCAAAGCTTTTTGTCCGATGTCAAATCGTGCGCTAATAAATTCTATTAGATTCATGTTTGATTGATCGGTTGTTTTGTAGTATGTATTTATATTTTTGCAAAATGCTTCTTTTCGGTAGTTATTGAATACAAGTGGCATGTTAAAACCAGTTACACCAATCAACTCTCAACTCTTATATTATGTAGATATTAGTTTTTCCAAAGCTTTTAACCCGACTAGCATCATCTGACTATTATGATTTACCTACAAACGCGGACATGAAACATTTTAGTTGTAACTCATACTCATAAGTTGTATTGATCATGAGTACTCGTTACAGCTACAATGATATCGTCCATTAAGGTCTATGGTAGGGGTAGGCAAAATGCGGCCCGTAACCATCCATAGGTGACCTTTTTTTTTCCAAGGGCATGGCGTTTGAAATTTAGTGAAGGGGCGCTAAAAGGAAGCTGAAAGACAATTTCGCCGATCTCTGGTTCTACATTAAATTTTCAGAAACTTGGCCGTCAAATTACTTCAGCAAAAAAATGTGCCCCCATAGATTTCTTTTTGTAAATATTGGCCCGCGTGGGATCAAATTTATCCATCCCTGGTCTAAGGCTTCGCCTGGTCTAACCCAACGCCGCGACGTCAACTCTTCTCTCACTCTACTCATAGAAAATCATTGAAATATGAATCTTAAATAGTGTTCATTACGTTTGCATTTTTATTTAGTAATGTGCGGAAACCTTTATGCATATGTATTTTAAATTCATTTAAGTAGCTTGTACTTATTCGCCGTGCATGTTGTGTGGATGATAGCGTGAAAGATATTTTCTAGTTAGTGTTGATGGAACTTATATTGTTGTATAGATATTTAATTTTATCGTTTTATTTTGCGCTTTTTACATATTATTTTTAACTGTCAGCGACCAAATCTGAGCGGCCCCAAAGTATAATTAAATTAAATAATACAGTTTCATTATAGTTTTGAAACAATATGTCTCGTCATACATATAATATTTTTTTTTAATAATTATAATGCAATGTTTTTCTTTCAGCCAGTCATTAGCTCGTTGTAATCGGTTACATTTTAGGAATCTACTTTGAGAAGCGCGACGATAGCAATACAGTCGTAAGACGGTCGCCGACGAGCGATCGATATCAGATCATATCGATCAGAACCGCAGTACTTTTCGTGTTACTGATGTCCAGGGACGATAGTGACCTCACTGACCTAGCATCACCAAACCAAGTTACGACAAGCGTGATGTTCTTCTCATAAACAGGTCGCCGCCAGCTCGCACAAGACTTGAGCCTAGACTGTCTAAGCATGAATCGGTAATCTGGTACCGACGACGCGGTTGGCCGAGTTAAGCAATATGAGGCACGGTTGGTATTTGGATGGGTGGCCGCTAGAGGCAAAAATTTCTTGAGGGCCTCTGTGCTTCGGAGGGTACGTTAAGCAGTACGTGCTGGTTGTTATCATACGATAACAGTTGTTATGCCATGTCGGAGGCCCTCGGGTGACATGAAAACTTTCGACAATTGGGTTGGCCTCTGACCCCCAATTCCCGTGAGACCCGTGCTCAGTAGTGGGACATTAATGGGTTGAAGTTATGTGTAACTAGCGCCGTGCTCGTGGCCATGCCTGCCTTTTTTGTAATGATAAGTACCCGGATAATAAGTGACTTATGTCGTGGTCTATTAATTATACTCCACCAATCCGCACTGGACTCCACCAATCCGCACTGGAGCAGCGTGGTGGAGTATGCTCTAGGCCTCTTCAAGAGGAGAGACCCGTGCTCAGTAGTGGGCCGTTAATGGGTTGAAGCCAGCTAGCCTATTAATTTTATATACCTTCAGTAGCTTTACCCTGAAAGCAAACATCCACACAAAGTTTCACATGTATAATATTAGTGATAGTTAACATTGACATTACCCAATAGTAAGACCGCCGTGTCTGTTGTCCGCAGGCGAGGTGGGCAACGCGTCGAAGATGAACTCGGTGCTGCAAGTGGTGGGCGGCGTGTCGCTGGCCGCGCTGGCGGAGGGGCTGGCGCTGGCGGACCGCGCGGGGCTGTCGCAGGCCGACCTGCTGGACGTGCTGGCGTTGACGCCGCTCGCGTCGCCGCACCTCATACTGAAGGGACGAGGTTGGTTCTATTATTATAATATAAAAACTAGCTGACCCGGCGAACTTCGTATCGCCTAACAAACTTTTTTTTTCTAAAATAAAAGTAGCATAAGTTACTCCTTGTTTCATCAGCTATCTGCCAGTGAAAGTCAAAATCGGTCCAGCCATTTCAGAGATTAGCCGGAACAAACAGACAGACAGACATAAAGACAAAAATTGTGAAAAATGTTGTTTTGGTATATGTACCGTGTATACATCCAAATGCACTTAGTAAAAAGAGGTTATTTTAATATTACAAATAGACACTCCAATTTTATTTATTTGTATGTATAGATGATAATTTAACACTCCATAACCCACATTAATTAATTTATACAAAACACGCTACATTTATTTGACTACGGCCCGTAAATGTGGTAGTAGAACCAGCTCAATAGCTGGGAAGAAAATCTTTCCTAAAATAATTATAACGCTACGCATTCGTAGCTCCATACCAGAATTCCCTGTGTCGTGAGTTAATTGAACAACACACAAAGATAAGGATGCACACACAGACCTAAAAAAGAAATTCAAACTCACCATTAAAATTTCCGCCTCGCTGAGAATCGAACCCAGGCCCCTTGGCACGGTGATCCAGCATGGTAATTGCGCCACACGGGTCGTTGTAAAATTTTAAACGACAATATTAATTCGCGATGACTTTCCATTCAGAGTGTAGCATAGTACTTACTATCTTCTTTCCTCCACCAGCAATGATCGAGTCTTCATACTCCACGCACCAGCCACTCACCCACATGCAGAAGGACCTGAAGCTCGCGCTAGGGCTGGGCGACGCGCTGGAGCAGTCGCTGCCGCTCACCGCCACCACCAACGAGATCTTCAAGCACGCCAAGCGGCTGGGGTACGCCAATCATGATGTGTCTGCCGTGTACATCCGGGCGAGGTTCTGAGGCTGTTGATTGGCTGGCCTACTGGTGACCCCCCGGTGACCCCCGTGATCTCTGTGACCCACCCGGTATGGTTCATGTTGAGTTTGTATCGGTGTAATCGATAATGAGGCCGCAATTACACTTGTAAGTTGATTCCGTAAATTTTATGTGAGTAACTTTTGGAACAGTGTTGCCAATGAAAATCTTTGGAAGGCCGTGTACATTAGATAAAAAAGCCGTGTTTATATGGATAAAGATCAACTGTGGGCCGTGTCCAGAGCTGCCAATATATTATGCCATCCAATTATCTGTTCATCTGTGAGCGATTTCGCACATAAAAAAAGACCGTAGAATTTGTGAAAAGCCGTAAATTTTGCTGTTTTGGAAGGATACATAGTATTAAGAAATTATGGTAAGAAAGAAAGAAAACATATTTAGGTATACACAATTTGTAACTTACTTACAAAGTAAACCATTTCCAAATTTGTGTTAAGTTAATTACGCAAGTTACTTACGTGAGTAAAACTTACTGATGTAATTGCGGCCTAAGATTGTTCGCGGACTATACGTGACTCACGTGGTCACGTGACCCATTGGCATGACAAGTGACCGGTGGGACAGTATGGTGGTACTGGGTCACATACACGTTGGGGTCACAGTGGTGCACTGGGACACGGTGCACAGTGATGCACAGCGGTATATAGTGTTAAACAATGGTACAGTGGAGTGCTAGCGGTTTGGAAACATCGAACATGTGGCTTACTTCAGTGTAAACTGTGGAACCGGCCTTGTTCATGTACTCAGCTTGGGAACCTTTATGAAAAGTTATTATTATTTATTATAACGTATGTTGTAACATAATGTTTCGTTGATGCATTATTTCGTTAGTGGGGATGGATATATAATTAGTATAATTACTTAATACCATATTTCCTATAAAAAATTATGTGTGTCAGCTCTGATGCACGACTGGAGTTTACTCCTTAGGGGCAATTCATAAATTACGTCACACTAATTTCATGAATATTTGATTCCTCCTCCCGTCCTTGTCACAGCTGGTCACATTTGTGAGACCTCCCCCCTAACGTGTGACGTAATTTATGGATGGCCCCTTACGAACGATTATAATAAAACAAGATAAGTTGCGCGCGAACATAACGTAACGGAGAAAATTTGATTTTACTCCCCATAAATTTTCATATTTATAAAAATCGATTCTTAAAAAGTAGTAAACTCCAAAAGATTTATTGCGTCCGCTCTTGACGTTTTTGAAGTTAGTACCTTGGTGTAGTAGTAATAGTAATTGACGAATGTTCTATGTAAATTATTTACATGCGCGTACATGTAATGGTATAACAACGGATTTTCTCAATTTTTTGACTTAACTTGGTGTTATGACTTCAATAGTATATATCGACGCTAGAAAGCAAAAACGTAGTAAACCACACTGCTGTCCAAACGAAGAGTGCAAAAGTCGAGTTTTTGGGACAATTTAATTTAGACCTTATCTGTAACTACATAAGGTCTTAAATCAATTTACCCAAAAAATCGACTTATTGCACTCTTCGTTAGGACGGCAGTGTCGTTTACTACGTGTTTGCTTTCTAGCGTCGATATATATTCAATTATATATATTCAAACTTAATTTTTCAGAAGGTTAATTAAAATTAAAAGTTTCAATTGACATCAATAACAATAATATGAAAGAAATTAAGAATCAGTACGAAAATAATGATGAATAGATAATATTTTTTGTAAGAAAACATTATATATTTTGTACTGTTGCAAATTGCTAGCACGGCATTGTCTCCATGACGTAAACACTTTAAAATAACTTGTACATAGTATCAATTAAAAATAAAATTAAAAAGTCTTTTATCCGAAAGCCGTTGATCAAATCATTCATACCTTCAATTAAGAAAATACTGAGCATAGTTGCCGATGATTCGTTTATTAAAGGTCATTGATAATTTTTAAAGCAACTGTATTTTTTTTATATTATTATGAAAGTATGTAGCAGGCCTTCAACGACCAAGTAATGTTATATGTCTATATTTATACCTATGTCTATGTATACATATTTATAGGATGTTGCCTTTGTGAGATAAATGATAATAAATGTATGATAATGTTCATATTTTCATATTTTTATTTATTTATGCTCTAAAGAGTCCCCTGTAAACTCGTGTTATCATTGTCCATAACTATGGTTATCTCCAAATATATTTCTGTGGTTATCTCAATAATAGACATTCATAAATTGTATTTACAGTGGGTATATATGTATTTTGGGCAAATTAACTGTTGTCATAATAACAAGTCAAATTCATCTATTCATATAGGTATTACTGGTACACTTATCCTTCGAATTTCTTGTGTTAAAATATGGTAGCCAATAATAAATAAGAGCCTCCTGATTATATATCGGTAACACCAGGCGAATAGTGATGTAAAATCTTATACCTTATTCACAGATTATATCTGTGATCATATTCAACACACTGTTTAAGAAATAAATAATTATTTCTGTCTGGGTCCTGACAGGTTCTGATTTATTTGACTTGTAGCTCTTTTGTTACATTATATTTGAATACTGTTTGGGTAACGATAATTTACGTTATCGATAATTTATATTATCATCTCGTGCTCACTTATTAAAATAAACAATTTAAACTTTTGGAACATCCTTGGTGAACAATGATTTGTGATTTCCTAGATCACTAATAAAATTACTTCAATTACTCAAAAATAAATTGCTTATTCATAAAGTTATTCATATATATTTTTTATAATATTTAATGAGACGAGCAATTAGACAGAATAATTTAAATCAGAGCTCGAAACATTTGACGTCGTGTAGGTAGCAATCAAATAGCTTAGTTTAGTGATAATGTTAGTTAATGGATAAACTGTGTGGGAGTCAGCACATTGGTTTATTACTGAATAATTGGTACTGGCAATCATAAGCATTGAGCATTTATTTTAATAAAATTTAAAATTAAAATCAGATGAAAGTGAAGGATTCCTAAGATTTTAATGAATTGATATAAGTATATATTAGAGCTGATGTTGTAGTTTTGAAATGAAATTTCATTGAAATAATTAAACCAGAAGAAATGTGTTTTTATGTGTTGCATTTTGTTTGATTGATGTTTCGTTATTTTAGTATTAGCAGCCTCTCAAGACATTTAAGTCTCCAATAAAATTTTAACATTTACGATAAATTTTAACATTAACATTTACATTTTAATATTTTAATTTCGTGCTAAGTACATTATCTTATGACATCATAAATTATGTTTCATAATAAAACTGATGTCTGTTCCAAAAATGTTACATGTTTTGCAACAGTTTAATTTTTTTATTATCACTTCTTGGAACATTAACGTATTGTAAGTACTTTATAATTATTGCGCATGTAATTGTTCAGTAAGTATATTTTTATATTTAGATTATAACATAAGTGTTGTTTGTATGTTAGCATTAAGTCTGTGTTAGGTATGTTATTTGTCACCTCAAGCTCATTTTTGAATGTAACATTGTCATCGCCGAACGTACTGAGTAAGGTTGTAAGAATAAATGACTTATCAGATTCTAAAATCCTACTTAATTTCAATGCCCTAATTTGCTTTTAAATAAGTAATGAAAAAAGTAAATAGACGTATAAACGTGCGAATGGCCCAGATTTCTTGTTCATTAGACATATAATAATTTATAATGTTCATTATAATAATAGTTCATATAATATAATATAATAATAATTGACGACCCATATGGCGCAATGGTTACAATGACGGATCGCCGCACCAAGGTTCCTAGGTCCGATTCCCAGCGAGGCGGAAATTTGAATGATGAGTTTGCACTTCTGTTCTCGGTCTGGGTGTGAATGTCCTTGTCTAGTGTGTTGTCCATGGCACCCACGACACAGGGAATCCTAGTGTGGGGCTATGAGTGTGAAGCGTTATTTATTTATTTATATGCAACTTCACTTTTAAGGACTTTTTTGCTTCGCAAACTAAGGGGCCAGCGTGACGTAATTTATGGATGGCCCCTAAACAAGGGTTGTCAAATTATAAGGATTACCCACCGGATTAAAAGATGATTCGTCGCTGCGTTCCTAACCGAAAAACTGATAGTGCGGACACTGAGGACTTTAAAATGGTAAATTAAAAAAAATTACGTGTATCAGTGATACCTACATGAATAAAAAGATTATTTCATTTCATTTCATTTCATAATATAGTAATATAGTAAATACGAGTAAATATTGTGTCCTATTTATTTCCTCGACTGGATCGTTAAAATCCCTTGATAAATAGGCAATCAAACAAATATTGCTGCCATCAAATACTTATAGGTACCGTCAAGCGATCCCCATCGTTGCCTTGAAATTTGATTTCGATTTAACGGCAATGACCTTCGGAGAGTAATGTAAGTTTACGACAAATTAGTGGTTCGCTAAAAATACGATAGCGTGATTTACGTCGCGCGGTCACGGCAGCGGCTGCGGCTGCGGCGCGCGGCCTGCGGTAGGGATGGGAGATCAGCTAGTTTGTGATTTCCCAACAGTACAGTACGGCCGCTGTATCTTGGCGCGTCTGAACATAGGCTTTGCGAACTTTAGCGCATGTAAGACAGAGATGGCAACACGAACATGCTAACGTATGACTGAGACATAATACACCGCGTATCGAGTATTGGCGAATTATGTTACTGCGCAGCCTTTTGTGCGAAGTTCGGACGCGCCAAGATACAGCGGCCGAACTGTACGTTTGAAGCGCTCATACATACCTACCCCAAAGGGTTTTGTTCATGTAAGTGATATGAAAATTAGGCAATATCAGGCCGGGTCTGAAATTTACAAATGGCCGTTGGTAGCAAAATTGTAGCAGAATCTACCAGGTTCTTGATCAAGTCTTGACTCTCCATCAGGACTTAATAATAATAACGCTTCACACTCATAGCCCCACACTAGGATTCCCTGTGTCGTGGGTGCCATGGACAACACACTAGACAAGGACATTCACACCCAGACCGAGAACAGAAATTTAAACTCATCATTCAAACTTCCGCCTCGCTGCGAATCGAACCCAGGACCCTCGGTGCGGCGATCCGGCGAATTTCGACGACCCAGGTCGTCGAAAAATTAATCAATTATATAACCTAACCTAACCTAACCTATAAATCTCATCTGATTTTCACAAACACCGTATCAATTCATTCAGACAAAAATATTGGGGAAATACCGATGTAAAAAAATATGAAAACTGATACAAGTATGCGACGTAGGTTCTTCTATTTTCGATTTAGCGATGCCTATGAGACATTGCCAGCGCATCTCTACGTGCGGGTAGCACGCCACATAAAAATGGTATGTACGGACCGAAGCTCGTATACTTGTAATGAGGTTTACAAGTCGGGGAACTTCAACAGTTGGTGAGGTGAAGGTTTTGTGAACATTAATAATGATATAGGTATTAACCAGCTTTTGTTGCCCATCTCTGTCTTTGAACCAGGAAAAATAAAAGTCATTGAAGTTAATTTATAAAACAGTAGGTAACGAGCTGATGAGGTTTTTAACATAATACGAGTAAAAATTGTGGATGCTAATAGAGTTTTGCAATATGAGGAGTGAGGCAAAATACTAGTTAACAGACATATTAAAATTATGATTATGTTGATCTATTTTATTTGAGAAAATATTTACAAACAATTTTAAATTTAGGCGGGCGATTTGGCTTATGACTAAATTAGAGAAATGATCATAACTAAACATTCAGGTACCTATAGCAGATATTTTATTCATAGCAAAGCAAACGCACAAGAGGAGACTAAAATTGCACAAAGCTAAAAATGTTTCGCATCCCATAAATGACGGGACATGCAATATGGCTATAACTCCAAACTTAACGAAAGAAATGTCAGGAAAATTAGGAAAGAGTCAGTCTAAATGCCGGCTTTCTTTCAAGTCATACGCTATAAAAGCTAGGCAACAGATGTACTTACGACCTAGGGTACGTTGTGATGCGGCAGTGCTTTGTTCCGTGGCTTTTACAATCGAAAATAAGTTACGAAAAGTTATCAATAAATTGAAATCAAAATATGACGTATTTTTTTTTATTAATTTTCTGTCGCCAGCTGACGCAATCAAACCATCAGTTATTACCATCATTACTACTTAGAACATGTGACATTTCGTAGGAAGTGTTTCTGATTTAGTTTATGAGATTATTATAGTAAATACAAATTCAAGAGTGAAAAATGTCCTTCTTAACGGAATATTTTGACGAGTACCGAGCTCATCCCATTAGGAAAACAAAAATGTAAGTATGATAAATACACAAAATAGGCGATGACGCTATAGGTCACCAGCAACATTTAACATCCATCTACTTAGGTATGATCTTCGGATCAGGCCAGTGCTGGGGCTCTGGCGAATCCAGGTGGATTAGGGCTCCCACCCGTCCAACCTATCTACGCCCTTAGCTAGTACAAAAATGCTAATTCCGCCACTAGGTGGGTAAATCCCAAACTAGTAATTAAAACCGGCACAATAGAAAAATAAGTATTCTGAGGTTGAATTGAATAGGTACAGCTGAGTTGCAGTTTATCGGCTTTGCCTGTATCGAGGCGAAAGAATTGATATTAGAACTGCTTAGTAAAATTCTGTAGCTCATGCCGTGCCATGTTTTTTCGTTATTTGGTTCACTACTTTTTTTTATGGAAATAGCCGGCAAACGAGTTGACGATCCACCTGATGGTAAGTGGCTATCGTCGCCCATGGACATCAGCAACACCAAAGGCATCACTGATGCGTTGCCGGCCAAGAAAGAGAGAAGAAAAAGAAAGAAAGAACTGGCTCTCAAGCCCCCAGCCGGAACACGACGAGTCGTTTGGCGGCTGACTCATGCTCAAGGGTGGTAGCTA
Organism: Thymelicus acteon; assembly: GCA_951805285.1. Classification (NCBI taxonomy): domain Eukaryota; kingdom Metazoa; phylum Arthropoda; class Insecta; order Lepidoptera; family Hesperiidae; genus Thymelicus; species Thymelicus acteon. The sequence goes on from OX638234.1 coordinate 14,054,389, forward strand.
TCCAGGCGAACCCTATGGAGAAATAATAATAGTAATAATGGTATTAATTAAAAATTAAATTCAATATTACTAATATAATCCCTGCGAGGGTCTTACCACCAGCGGGCCGGATTTAGTTGCCTCTAACGACACCCATCCGGCGTGGGATTGGGGTTAGTATTCTAAGCCGCCCCAATACGGCTAAGTAAGATGTACCTGGTCTATGGATGTTTGTTTAGATACTCCTTCACGCAAAAACTACTGAAGGGGTTTTCATGAAAAGGGGTTTTCATGAATTTGAATACGCAGGTAGCAACAGATCTATAATGATCTGGAATAACACATAGGGTAGATACCTACTCAGGCATTATCACAGGAAAACGCGAGCAGAGCGATAGTAAGTAATAAATGCGATATCGAATAGACCTAAGTCTAGCATAATTATTTGCTGATGACAATTTTTATTTCAATGATGATAGTTTTTGAAAGTTAGATACTGATGATGAAATTACTGATTAGATATCAGGAACATTACTAATCTATGCATTTGACAGGTGCCGTCCAGAAAACCGATGGGCCAAACTGGAGGGTCAGTGGCTGGACCCGAGAGTGGGCTCTGAAGATGTAGGTGATCGGCAATTATTTTAAAAATCTTAAACAGCTTTCTCGATGTTGTTTAAAAGAGGTTTAAAAACTCAATTTAGTTAGCTTTTAGTTGCGATATTGATTATTATTTACAATGTTTGTAAAATGAAAGATGATAAGTGGGCGGTTACACAGAATAAACTTTTCCGTGTTTACCTACTTGATTAAGGATGGGTTTAGATGATTAATTAACTTATAACGGACTTCAAAAAAACGAGGAGGTTCTCATTTCAGTTTTACGTTTACAATGCTTCAGAACCAGTGGCGTAGCTAGCGCTCGTAGGGCCCCATATCAAAATTTTGTCAAGGGAGCCTTCTCGTATCGAAGCATCACGAAGCCCTTTCGAGCGGTTCGGGCTTCTTGTCCTCCATTGTGGGTGTAATCGTGGCTCATAATGTCCAAATCAGGTTCATAATGTCCAACGTTTACTTGTTCGGTATTATTACAATTAAAATTAAAATACTACACTCATACACGTATTTATGAAAACTCCAGAATCGTTGAATAAAATATTGAAAAACATTTTTTTCAGGGTACTTACCTACCCTGCAGGTAAAACATGAGGATGGATTTTAATTCATCGCGTACCCTATAGTGTGGGGTATCGTTGAAAAGGTCTCCCAAAACTATTATGGGTCTTCTTAGACTATTTTTGGAATTAGGGGTCTGCTTACGAAATATTTGGCTTTAAAGTGCTAATTTTGGTTACAGTCAAGTGTCCCCCCCTCCCGGCTAAACGGTTGGAGTTGGACAAGTGAAAAAACAAAAATAGGTTACCTATATGATGAATTTACAAGGAAAACTATCACGGCTATGTTAGCATAAGTAGTTAATGAGTAATAGTCTATAACTTTGGAACCCTACATTGCGCGTGGCACTTGCCCGGTTTTTCTTTTTGTTGAAATATAATATAAGCTGGTTCGCGGAGCTCTTTATACTTTAAGGCAGTTGATTATTCCAGAAAGCATGGACGGAGGAGGAGATAGAGCAGTTCATAAAGAGCACGATGCGCAGTCTGCGCGGACAGTCCACATACTACAACGACTACTGCGCACATCTCTCGCCAGGTCTGGCTTGGTATTATGCGAATTACTTGTTGGAGCAGAATACTTTCTAAGTAACTGGCCGCCAAACGATCAGACGAGTCATTTAATTGTAGTGGTAACATCATGAGTATTACCGATGCGTGGCCGATCAAGAAAGATGAAAGAAGAAAGAAGGAAACCAATGGCTAAGATTTTTTGTGTTTTTAAAATGGAAACAGCCGGCAAACGAGCCGAGAATCCACCAAGTGGGTATCGTCGCCCATAGACATCAGACCTTTCTCAGATATGCAGGTAGATGTTACGGTTCACATTAATTTCCGATACGCAATCAACTTTAAAAATTAGGAGTAGATACGGATCCTGGTCCTAGTAAATAAAAAAATATAAAGTAAAAATAACTAGGTAAGTAGGTATTTACTAAATAGGCACCTTGTAGGAAAAATAATGAATTAGTTAAGCAGTTTAGCAAGTATAAATTCAGTAGACAATATCGTGCATTCGTGCACTTACTCACAAAGACAACACACACGAAGATTCCTAAGATGACAAAGACGCCCTGCCTACAGAGTTCAAGACCAGGCCATTCAAGCCGCGTCCGAAGAAGCGTCAACCTTGCAAGGCGGAAGACGTGGTAGTGGAGGAGGCGCCTCCTCCCCCGGCGCCCAAGCTGGCCATCAAGGACACCGAGCTCATGAAAGTAGCTCGGGAGCTGTATGAACGGGACATGGACAAACCCACGCTAGAACCGCTGCCGACGCATTTCAGAAGTTAGTATGTTCATAATTCATATTATGTTGGACATTTTGAGGTTAGGTTAGGATTGAGGGATAGGTATATTGCGTATTGGATTGTAAAATGTTTAATGATACACTTTAATTATTCATATTTCATTTCATATTTTTACGGAAAGATATAACCGTATTTCTTCTAGTAGGTATCTAGAAAGATGTTTCCGTTGATCTAGTTTATTTTCTTTTTTGCCTTCCTTGCGGTCGAGTTCGTGAAGTGCGGTAAGTCATGGCTAAGATTTAAATGTACTATGAGCTTTCTCGGGTTAGGTACGTATGATGCATCTTTGTTCAACAAAGTTATTTTTTAGGGTTCTGAACGAAAAAACGAAAAACGGAACCCTTTAAATAGGATCACTTGTGTGTCTGGACGACCGAACTTCACAACCAATTTTCTCGGAAACTACTGGACCAAATGAGTTGAAATTTGATACCTACTCATGTGTTATTTTGTAGGCTAGTTGGTAGCGACCCTGCCTGCGAAGCGAGGGGTCCCGGGTTCGAATACCGGCCGGGGCAGATATTTATGTGGCAGATAAAGTACTCGGGTCATGGGTGTTATTGTGATGTGTTATTATGTGTCGTCCATACCACTCGCGACACAGGTAAAAACCTACTGCGGAGATACATAAGTGTGTAATGTTACGTCGAAATGAAATTTTACGGTTTATCATTATTTTTGACTTTCACCCTGTTTGTTGTTGTCGTGGCATATGTAATCGTGACGTAATACAGAAGTGTTATTATCTTCTATAACGTCATTTTCAATTTTCAGTCCTCAGTTACGTCCGCCCCTGTTTATTCAAGACCGGGCTAACCGAGTACCAGCACAGCACCGCGAGGTTAGCCTACGAGATGATCCGCGACGATCGCATCCCGCGGTACCACGCGCACAACGGCTGCCGGCCGCGCTGGGGCCTCCCGCCCGAGGGGACCCGCCAGCCTGAGCTCGACGGGGCCCCGTATGATGGGGAGCGGTTGTATTAGTGCTTAAAAGAAATGGGCGTCTAAAGGAGTTGTCTTGTATAAACTTACAATAGTTGTTCCAAATGATTTGCTCGAAAGATAAAGATATAAATTTTCTGTTTGAAAAAAATTTGGGAACATTTACAGAAGTAGAAGGTAAACACTGAAATGATCAACGAACAATCGTCAGTGTTTACAATAATAACCCTTAATTTATTTTCCATTTCGCTCATGATACTAAAAGACGAAATCTAAAGAAATGATGGTTTTTATTTCCTTTTATTTTGGATGTGATATTTTTGCATAATTGTTGTGCCGGTGTGAATAAAATATATTATTATGTTTTATTTCGATTCATTTGCTGTAGAATACAAAGAATTTGTTGTGACATGATCACTATGGCCACGGATCACGTTGGAAGTTAGTTGTAATGAATGCCAGTGCTCCTGTATGCTAAGATGCATCTAATTTGTCATTAGAAGTACCTGGTCTACCCTAGAAGCACAAAATCCCATAACATTTTCTATCGCCTAAGGAGATATGGGAAATGTATGTAATAGCAATTTAATATTTATTAAATTTATCAGTATCGCCTCTACAGAACCTGCAACTAATCCCGAGTTCATGACGTAAATATAATGAGTCACTGTCACTGAGTCAGTCAAACGATTCGTATTTCAAGTAGGTAGTGAATGAGTGGGATCAAAATTTTATATATCAACTTGAGGGGAATCTATGAATGGGCTACAGTTTAAAAAGGTTTAAAAAGATTTCAATCTTGTGTTCCGTGAATGTACCTATAGACACAGGAGACATAATAGTACATAATTGTACCTACTATAGATACAAACACGCTTCTCAAAATTAATGACAATTGCCGTGGACAATTGCTTATTATTTTTTAATGTGATTTAAAAAAATGAGTACCTACCTACATTTTATAAAACGTTTTTTTTTGCTGTAGCCCATGATCATGATGGCCTTAATCGCCAGCCAGTAATTTTGGTACATCCATCTCATAATTATCTTCTCTTAAGTTCACATGCGATTGCATTTTTGTACAAATTCTCTGCATAATAAACTGAATTGAAAACGAGAACAGTGAGAGAAAAAGTGATAATTTTTTGATACCATGCATTTATACATATGGAGATGTAATAGTTTCACACGTATTATTAATTTTGCAACTGAGCGAATCTGTTAGTGGCTAGTTAATAAATGAAAATAGACTGAGTCTAACCTCAGCGCATTGTATGCGCCGTTGACGTTTCTAAACAGAGGGCGATGATGGATGGGAAGCACGCTCACAAGCTCGCGCAGATCATCTGGTATAGCTGCACATAGTGCACATCACCGCACCGGGTTTCTGAGAATTTATTTATTTATTAGTGCCTTGGCAGCGGTTTTGCTCGCGTTTTTTGCGATAATAAATACCCTACTTCTTATTCTAGATTAATCTAGAACATGGCCTACATGTGTGCTAATTTTTTTGAAAATCCGTTCAGTAGTGTTTCGTGAAAGAGTAACAAACTCATAAGTAACACCCCAACACTAGAATTCCTTATGTCGCGAGTGACATTGATAACACAAATAATAGGTAGGTAGTAGGTACGTCACTATTATCCATGAGCAATGAACCTTAAACCTGAGCCGAGAACAAACATTTTGTGAGTAGTATTGTCTGCAATGTTCGGGAATCGAACCCGGGAACCTGTTACAGGATCTTAATTATTGTGCGTTATTAATTACTAGCTGTTGCCCGCAGCTTTGCATAAGGAAATTATATTTTACGTTATTTGTACCTCTTGCAGAAGAAAATTAAAAAAACGGTGAATTTATGTTGAAGTACTTATATTTAGTAATTTAAATACTGAAACCCAAGATAAAATCACAAAGAATTCCTCCAGGAGCGGGTTTTGAAAAATAAGCAATATTCATATTAATTTTTTTTTTTTTCTTTTATTGCATAAATTTTGAAAAACTGAAAAATATATGCTCCATCAATTTAAGCAAAGAACATTTGTTGCAAATTTTAAGCAAATAGGTTGATGTTTTAAAAATATTCCATACAAACTTTCATCCTGTTTCCCGAAGAAATCTTTTAATTTTTCGGGATAAAAATGTCCTTAAATATGACCCGGATTATTATTAACAACTATACCAATTTTCATTGAAATCCGTTCAAGGGTTTTCATGTGATGCCCGGACAGACAGACAGACAATAATTCTAAAAAAAATATTTTTGTGCTCTAACACGTTACTGAAGTGCCCCCTAATGGAAATTAAAAAAAAAATTCAATGTACAGAAAATTTGCCCTTTGAGTTTTATTATAGTATACTTAGATAAAATAGATAGATAATATTTTACGGTTATTAACACGCTTGAATAACACATTGTAATTAACGTGGTTTGTATAAATTAGTTGTAATATTGTAGTGTATTTATAGACTAGCAGCTTCGTAATAGGTGCATCTTAACTGTGTAAGCCACTTTTAAGTTACACAGGAGCAGATGAGCCTCCTGATGGTAATCGGTCTGTAGGCATCACCATTAGACTGGTGGGTAAAGTTGGTACTTGTTCTGGGACAGTTCAAAGTTCAAACGTACCGTCTAATTACCGGTTTTAAGAAAGTGGAGGTTGCTTGTAACATTATATTTTACAACTAACAGAATCGACGTTGCTAGCTATATAGGTAATATACCTTACTGTTATGGGTAGATGACTAGAATTCTTCACCTGAAAACTGACAGGTTTACTTCAGGCTGACCGAAAAACCAGACGCCAAAGAATAAAACTAAAATAAAGTCGTAACATTAACTGAAAACGATCCGATTTTAAATCCCTCTAATAAAACTTTTAAATCGGAAGATACACGTAAAAATACGCGTGAAAAGTTCTCAATTTCTCGATAAAAAGTAATAATTTGCTGATTCATGGAATTTTTCATGTAAATCGCGGTTCTGTGGAAACCAGGAAGTGGACAAAGGGCCACCGGTCCCTTGTTCAGTGAATGGCTACAGACGACGGGTTGGACAGTTGCCAGCACCCAGGCAGGGCTGCCCAGTGGAAAAATATAAGGAAAATACCCAGTGTTATCTAAAATGAAATCTTGAAGGGGCTTGTTTTGTTGGTAGGTATCTGTTCGCCAACCTATTCTTGAGATACTAAGTCGACTAGAATCGGAAGATCTAGATAGGAATTTGAAATAATACCAGGTCTATATATAGGTATGTAACGTACGTAACTATGTACGTATAACTAATATGTTTATCACACAAAAAACATTGAAAAAAGTGAGAGGATTTATTTAGAAGAACTAAGAATTGACAGCTTTCCATGTTAGGAGATTTTTTTCTTTTTTTTATGCATTATGCAGGCAAACGAGCAGACGGGTCACCTGATGGTAAGTGATCACCGCCGCCCATAGACATTAGCAACATTAGGGGCGTCATCAATTTACTTATATATTCCCTATTTGGCGTATCCAATAGGTACCTAATAAGTTTCCTAACCAAAGTTTGGTTCTAACTTCTAAGTTTAAACCTTGAGCTTCTGGAATCTTGTAAAAAATATGCTGCTTCAATCTAAAAACGCCTGACAGATCAAGTCAGGTCATCCAGTCAAACAGTAGGAACCAAACCACTCTCACTGCGACAAACCACCGGCCGCATGCCGCATCCCTGAGTGAATGCCAGAGTCCGACGGAGTTTATTACCCGGATTGACACACACACTCTGTGGTCCTGTTCGCCCGACGCTCGTCAAGCCTGATTGATGTCTGATCCGCTCCGTGTGGTCCGCGTCCAGTTTTCACATTTTATACCTCGAAACCATACCGGTTTTTAAGATTGACATGATATTTCATATGCTATTTCGTACGGTGTGCACTCTAGTTTTTAAACACGTTGTATACCTATGCGTAAATTGTTTAAGGTAAAGAATACAACTGTTAAAACTTCAGAAATGTCCTTTAATATTGTACCTACCTAGTCACAGATTATAACATGATTATAACTACACTTATCCGTTTATTATCCCTTTTCCATTAGTACAAAGTAACAAAAATAAAAGTTAAAATTTACACATTTAATTTATAGGGCACGAACCTTTTCTTGTATAATCTGAGGGCATGAGCATACAAGTCTCAAAACCCCAATACAACTTCTGAACAAAAACGTTTCACAGGAAACTAATGCCGACAGGGATATAGTGAAAATTGACAAGTCTGAAAAGGAGCATTTAGTTAATTCCTTAAACATGTTGTCACCTTACGTGTAACGTTTTAATTTAGCTTGGAACAGGAGAATAATCTTTGTTCGTTCCTCAGCTGTCAACGATGTATTCCTTTAAATGTGTGACAATCGCATTTCGAAACTTAAACTGATGCTTGCAACACAATGGCCCATTTAATTTTAACTTATTTCGGTCAATTTTCAGTTTTGATTTTATCAGAAGTACCTAACTTCTTAATATCACTTGTTATTTTCGAACTTCCTTGAAATAATAACAATAATATATGTTTATGACTTACGTAATAATGAATATTTAAAGAATCAGCTGGAATTATTTTATCGGTGTATTTTTAAGATATTTGTGAATTTTAAGTATTAAAGAATTCTTGAAAATTGGCTTAGTCGATCGTTTATGTCTGACGGATGACGACATTAAGGTAAGCACTAATTTTAAAAGCTTCACTTTCCTTGCTTTTTGTGCTTCTTAGAATGGCAAATACAAATAAAATTTACAAAACGTGTTTTGAAGAAAAACGATGACGGGAAACTAGGAAATGGGGTGACTGAACGGTTACAACTGAGTAATATTACGAGTATAATTAATTCGGGGATGAGACCTGTTAGCCAGTGCCGGCAAAATTTCTTTAAAAGTCTTCTTTAAACATTCAGTTTCAGTATTTTCGTATAACGTATAAAACCTAACCTCTAATTAAGTTGAGTACGTAATTAAAATGCAATATGATATTGAATACTGGTTGAAATCCTTTGGCACTCCCAAAGTTGAAATCCTTTTTGGGAGAGATAACAATTTAAAAATGTATTTAGAAATAACGGACCACGACGAGACAGTTGCGTGCTGGACCGACGTGTGTGACTAAATACAGGAATAACGTGCGAGTGACAGGGAATGATAAAAGCCATTTTAGATTCGTTTCTTTAATGGCGCGAGTAATACCTGTAATATAGATATTAAGATTATTAAGTAAGACCAAAGATTTAGAAATTACAAGATCTATAAAAGATGCTCTGAACATGCAAGTACAATGTGCTCTGAATGAAAATTAAAGTCAAAAGATCAAGGTATCATCATATTTTGACACATTTATAAAATAATAACATGAAGACAAAGAAGAAGGATAAAAGAAAAATCACTGGTAGAGAATTCTGCCAAATGCTTTTAGATCCGACTTATACCTATACGATGTTCCAATATAATAATAATATACATACCTAAACCAAACATTTAATATCTCCTTTCGATGAAACAAGTTTGATTAATTATAACATTAAGGAAATGGGGCCGTCTAATTAAAATATGACAAGCTTTGTATTAAAAAATTATATTTCGATGACATGCTCTTACATTTATGAACTCCTGGTATCGAGGATGTTACACGAAGCAATGATATAAAGTGATGGTTTCAGCGAAAGCACTCTAAAAATTTAACTCATCTTTATTGATTTCTAGGAAAATCATATTAAACATAAGTTGGCAGTATTGCAATAAATCTTCATAATGTGACAAAACGTTGACCGATGCCTCGCTAAATCATCTGTGGTAAGTGTAGAAGTGATTAATTCCCGCGGTTCCGGGAGAAAGACAAAGGTGATACTTCGAAAGTTGCAATTTACATGGAAACCGTGAAGCCGACATGTAAATACGATTTAGTGGAGCTTGTTAGTGGTGTTGAGGTCATCTTAAATCACACGGACGTCATAAATCGAAAGGCATAAGGAAGTTATTTGTCGCAGAATCAGAAAATAGGCTTACGTTTTATGATGTTTTATGACGTTTTATGACTTTGAAATTAAAATTTACACGCTTGAGTATATTATTAAATCATTCAGACACGTTAACAACAAGCAGTTAACATATTAAAGTTGGTTTTAAAATCGTTTTTGATCCAAGGATAGGTATTTCGAATCCAAATATAAAGTGTTTTTTTTGTTTCTTTCATAATGGATAATTACTTATAGGTTCCACCAACATCACCTGGATACCTGGCATTCGTCCACAGTTCGGTTCTCACGTAATTTTCTACCTCGTACGTGTAAACTGTGGAACAAACTTCCTGCATCGGTGTTCCCTCTAAGCTATGACATGGGGTCCTTCAAGAAGCGGGTCTATTGTCACCTTCTTGGTCGGCAACGCCTTGGTGACGCCCCGGTGTTGCTAATGTCCAAGGGCGGCAATGATCACTTAGCCTTGATGATATTTTTTTAGGCAACCCATTCGCGGTAGTTTTGTTTACATTATTTTTATATGATATTTCATATAAAACAATTTTTATTCGGTACGCGAATGGGTGCAGACACGCCTCTAACACGGATCTTAGACGATGAGCCTAGAGTTTTTAAAGGTGTCAAGGTAATTAGGTAGGTATGAAGCATCATGGTTCACTATGTTATGTGTTTAATCAGCATGGGAAGATTTTCTTAAGCTGTTTCTTGAACATTATACGAGTAACAGCACTTTTTTGAAACAGCGGTAAAAAAAAGTATATATATGAGTACCAACATGACTTACTTGTATTTTTAACCGACTTCAAAAAAGGAGGAGTTATTCAATTCGACTGTCTTTTTTATGTTTGTTACCTCAGAACTTTCCACTAGGCCAACCGATTTTGATGATTATTTTTTTAATCGAAAGCTAGTGATTGTCGTGTGATCCCACATAAATTTGAGCGAGATATTACAAGTATTTTTTGAGTTATCCCTAATTTTGATGTTGGTTATTTGTTGTCAAGAATAATATTTTTTTATGTTGACCCTACTCACCTAAGTTTTTTCCGTAGCTACCGCTTTATAACGTCAAACAAATAGTTAATCGTATGTTCTGACGCTTTATTTATCACACGTTATCAAAAGGTGCACTTAATATGAATCTTGTGAATCTTGATCGATTTATGTATGGACGTTAATCACTTAAAATTCTTAATTTAACGGAAGTTTCAAGAATTGATGACGTGATTAAAAGGGAGCTTAATACTGAGGACTGCATGCGATGAGAGTGAGCGATTTTTCTCGCACTTACATTCTTAATTAGTAGATATACGTTAATTGTTCATTTGAAAAGTGTTAAGCTAAATAGCTTCAACACATGAATCATTACTGAAACATGACAACAAACAAACAAACTGATTACAAAAACCACCCACAACATTCAACGGACGAAGTGCACGTATAACTCGCTCTTCTGTTTTTAATCCTATACTCAGTAATTATTTCGCAATTTTAAAAGCCAAGTAGTGAAAAAAAGCTATAGTTGGACCTATTACATAATTGATCAATTCTCAACAGTGTAAAATCAGTGTTTTCATCAAAATATATCATTTCAAAATTAAAACTTTAACGTGTTCAACCGAAACTGTGAGTGAATATTGTGTTTACCGATAGCACTTACTTGAACGCGTAAGCGACGCGCTCTGCACGGCGCTTACGACCTTTTCGTCGCGGGAATTCCATCAGTACTAACAGTCTACAACTACATTCTCGATAGTAATATGGCCAGCGTTAACGATTGCGCCGCTTGTCTTAATAACATTGACAATGTACCCTCGTTAATCTGCTCACGGTGTACGTCTAAATACCATTTTTACTGCATGAATTTAACACAGCATGATTACGAGGCATTGTCCGATGACATGAGGTCAAAATGGATTTGTGTAACGTGTCGTAGCAAAGCGCGCAAAGGCGGTGATAACTCGAACACTCCTGCTCGCGCCTCCCAATCACCACTATGCAACGAGTTCGTCACGCAGCGCAGCAAGGCCCGATCGACCGCCAGCGCTAGTTGCTCATGTCCGTCAGCTGCTAGCATACGCGACATTATCCGCGAGGAACTAAAACTATCACTGCAAAGTCTGGTACAACCACAAATATTAGAAATTCGTAACGCTCTAACATCCATAGAAACATCTATGTCCTTCGTTAATGCGGAGCTAGAGAAACTGAAAGCTGACAACGTAGAGCTAGCGGCCAAAATTGAAAAAACAAAAACAGACAACGAGTCACTCCAAGCTTCCAACCGGCTGTTAACTACACGTCTGGCACAGTTGGATCAACAATCACGATCCAGTAACATCGAAATTCAATGTGTGCCAGAAAACAAGCAGGAGAACCTAGTTAACACAGTACTGCAACTGGGAAAAGTTATAAAATGCCCAGTTTCTGATACCCAGATACACTATTGCTCTAGGTTAGCCAAGATGAACAGCGCAAGCTCACGTCCTCGGTCTATACTCGTAAAATTCAGCAGCCCACGTCAACGGGATGAATTCCTTGCAGCTGCCAGTAAATTTAACAAGTACAATAAGGAAGAAAAGCTAAACACTAGTCACCTCGGCATAGGTGGAAATACTAAAAGCCCTATTTACATTGTCGAGCACCTAACACCGGAAAATAAGTCGTTGCATGCTGCCGCTCGCAGTAAAGCGAGAGAACTAAAATATAAGTTCGTGTGGGTCAGAGATGGCAGGATATATATGCGTAAAAACGTGGACTCAAACTATATCCATGTAAAAAATTTAGATATATTAAATCAATTGTCATAGCACCGCTATAGTTGCTTATATTGTTACTAAAGGGCTCGAACACTAATATAAAATTTTATTACCAAAATGTAAGAGGCTTAAGAAGTAAAACGATAGATCTTTTTAATAATGTTGTTTGTAACAGCTTTGATGTAATAGTTTTTACGGAAACATGGTTAAACAGCAGCGTCTTCAATAATGAATTATTTGACGACCGATACATTGTTTATAGACGCGATCGTGAAAATAGCAGATTCCACAACAAAAAAGACGGTGGGGGCGTATTAATCGCTGTAAGTAAATGCTATAAGTCCTGTCGCCTCACTGGGTTTGACTCCGAGTGCGAGGATCTCTGGGTAAATTTAGAAACGCTTGACACAATGGGAAACATCAAAAACCTTTACATTTGTGGAGTATATCTACCCCCTCCGGTTCAACAGAAGGTACTAAGTACGTTCATCACAAACACCAACCGCATTCTAATTAACCACAAAGGTGAAACAATCATTCTAGGCGACTTCAATATAAGCAGCTTGAGTTGGACAACAACTAGTAATTTTGTAACCTCAGCGAACGCATCCAATAGTTTATTGAACAACATGATCATCGACTTCATGTCCCTAAATAATCTTTCTCAATATAATTATAAAGTAAATAACAAAAACAAGATCCTAGACTTAATCTTTTGCACCATATCTATTCTTCACCTAGATGTATGTCATAATCCACTCTCTCTAATAGACCCATTGCACCCACCTTTACAATTCAACATCGCGCTTGAGGGCATCGAATATCTCTCATCTAATTTTGCTGATAAATTTCTCTTTCATAAAGCGGACTATAAAAAAATTGTAAATGATTTAAATAGTATTTCTTGGGACGAAGAATTGAATAACTGTGCCACGGTTGACGACATGGTCCAGGTATTCAACGGACTGCTGAAATCTATAATAGTAAAACATGTACCCAAATCTAGACCCCGAAATAATAACGTATATCCCGCTTGGTTCTCACGGGCATTGATAAAATTACTCAACGAAAAGAATAAATTTAGAATAAAACACCGAAAATATGGTAACCCACGCGACTTGATAACGTTCGAATTACTTCGGGAGAGAAGCATCAAACTAATCAATAACCTCTATAAAAGGTACTTAGAGCGTTTGGAGTCCTCACTCTCTTCTAACCCAAAACTCCTATGGTCCTTCCTTAAACACAAAAGAGGTGGCAGAACAAAATACCCTACACAGATGTCAAATGATCAAAATGTTGCTACCACTGGATCGGACATATGCCGTCTCTTCGCATCTCAGTTTTCCTCAATTTACAATTCGAACTACATCTCAGTCCCTTCTATTGTCTGTGCACCACCCACAACAAACTACTTGACCACGCTAAAGGTTACAGAACTACAAATTTTCAGGGTGTTAAAAAGACTTGACATCAGGAAAGGTGCCGGCTCAGACGGAATACCTGCCATATTTGCCTCAAAATGTGCTAGTGCTCTAGCTAAGCCGCTATCCCTGATTTATAATAAGTCTCTTAGTTCTGGCACTTACCCATCCCTATGGAAGGAGGCACTCATCGTGCCTTTATTCAAAAGTGGCGACGCTAGTTCCGTTCAAAACTATAGACCTATTTCAATATTAACTGTGTTCGGAAAGGCCTTTGAACGCATTCTTTGTCCACTTCTCACATGGCACTTTAAGCACCACATAGTACCGGAGCAACACGGGTTCATGAATGCGCGATCCACATCAACGAACTTGACTTCCTTTGTCGAAGATCTTGCTGAGGGTATTGACAGAGGGCAGTCTTTTGACGTAATATACACAGACTTCAGCAAGGCCTTTGACAAAGTAAGTCATGAAATACTTCTTTCCAAACTATTGTCACTTGGAATAGCCGGCGCTTTTTTGGATTGGTGGAGGTCCTACTTAAGTAACAGACAATCAGTGGTTGTTGTGGGTGGTCACAGATCTGAGCCTTTCACTGTCCTATCCGGAGTCCCTCAAGGGTCCCATTTGGGTCCTCTTCTATTCAATATATTTATCAATGACATATCCAGGTGCTTCCAAAATTCCAAATTTTATATGTTCGCCGACGACTTGAAGTTCTTCAGAAAAGTCGACTCGCTTGAAGAAGCCAATCTACTACAAAATGATTTGTCTGCCCTCGCATCGTGGTGTGACGCCAATGATATGAATCTAAATATTACCAAATGCTTCACAATTCGCTTCTCTAGAAAGAAGATAGTAACACCCAGATCTTATCATATAAAGAATGAACCACTAACTGAGGTCAATCAAGCTCGAGATCTTGGCATAGTTCTTGACAGCAAGCTACGCTTTAATCTCCACATAGATCATATCATGAAAAAAGGTTTCAAAACCTTGGGGTTTGTGCTTCGCAATTGTAAGGATTTCAAAAAACCATCTACCATAATCGCTGTTTACATTTCTCTCGTGCGTAGTGGATTAGAGTATTGCAGCGTTGTATGGAACCCTCACTACGATACATACATTAAAAGGTTGGAAAGCATCCAGAAAAAATTCTTGTGGCATTTATCTTATAACTTCAATTTAGCTAAAAAACTCCCAAGTTATGAAGATCGCCTCCAACATTTTCATCTTGATTCTCTCTCCAACCGTAGGAAGCTGCTGGACACCATGTTTTTGTACAAGCTAGTTAATGGTCGCATGGATGCTAGTCATCTTTTATCCCGTATCAATTTATCTGTTCCAAGAGGATTACCCAGATCACAGCAGTATAAGCCTTTCTCAACGAACCTCGCGCGCTCAAACTTGGGTTATTACTCTCCCATGAATAGAATAACTAGAAATTATAACATTATTCATAATTTGTCAGTCGAAATTCCAGTGAGTAGAAAGCACGATCGTGATACGGATAATGCTCAGGTAAAAGGTGATGTAGATATTTTCTCAAATTCGCTTCATGTATTTAAACATCGAATCAAGCTGTTAATATAATTCACATAATATAAGTAATGGATATAATTTAAAATAGTTCAACTGTATTTAATTTACTGTATTTAATTTCAATAATTTTTTGTCAATCAAAATATATAATCTTAATTAAAATCTATTAATTTAAACTCAATCTTTGTAAATATTTAATCTCAATAGCATATTTTTTAATTTATTAATTTAATTCATTGTTGTATAATTCGTTTTTCTTTAATCTTAATTTAGTTTTATATGTATTCCAGTAATTTGATTGATTTTAAGTTTATTTTTAACTACTAGAAGACGGTTATAGTTGCAGTAATATCAAGTCGTTTACACCTGTAAGTGAAGTAACACTAATCTAATGTTGTTATTGTAACGTGTATTGTATATTCTTGTCACAGTGTTTACTTTGTTGGTGTAACTTATAGAAATAAATAAATAAATAAATAAATACTGGGTACTGGTTAACCTTCATAACTGAGGAGGCCTAGACCACAACACTTCTCCAGTAGAGATTGGCGTGGTAATTGACGCCCATGTACAGTCGGCCGTAGAAGTAGCTTAACATTTTAGTACTTTGTAATAGTAACTGTTTCGACGGTTTCTTAGCAACATCTATGACAAATTCAAGAAATGTAATGTGACAAGGTACTAAAATGTTAAGCTACTTCTGCGGCCGACTGTACATTAGCGTCACTGATGCGTTGTCGGCTAAGAAAGAGAGAAAGAACGCCCTAAGCAAGAGGGTGTTAGCTATCCAGCTGGACCCCACGAAGATGTAATAATACAAATACATAACATTTTTCAAATTCTAAATATTCTTGTTCATTGACTCTCATTTGTACCTTAGTTTTATCTCATTAGCCACATAAACTAAAATTATAATTACCTACTACCATAAAAATACCGTAATATATTAATATGAAGTTATAAGAAACACTAACGGTTGACGTGCAACCCAAAGGAATATTCTGGCTACGGCCTTACTACACGAATAAATTAAATGGTTTTTAAAACACGTCATCAATTCATCACGCAGATTGCAGACTTATCATCAACAAGGAAGCATAACAATAAAAGTGAAAACAAAGACCTGCCATAACCAGGAACACTTTTTGGTGTGAACTGTGAAGTATGTGAAGTATTCGGGCGAGCTTATTGTGATTCTTAAATACATTGCGCCCTTGTACTCACTTGACTTAATCATAAATGGTGAATAAATCTTCGTTGTGGTTAACATGTTGTTTTACACCTGTATGGCTGACAAGCTGCTGCGATAACTCACACGTGAACAAGTGGTTTCATTCATGGCATAATTACTCGCTCGTTGCTCGTTGGATCGATCGTGAACGATCAACCATAAGCTATGTAATGGGAAGATGTCGGTGTGACGGGTGCAGATGATCTAATTATACCTTTTCTTGAGAATTTTCGTGCTTTGGAAGACTTATTGTATGTCCAGACTGTTATTACTTAATGCTTAATACTTAATCTAAAATTTTATTTACAAATATTTGGGGTGCGTCATAACTTCTTACATTAGTCTAGTAATGTACCTAGTAAATTCGTTCACTGTGTATTAATGTTTATTTCATTGAAATTCATAAATTATATATCTAAAAAAGAGGAATCACAAATTGTAGCTAAAAGTATGGTCGCGGAAAAACATGTGGTTTTTTGACTCGTCCACTCCCTGTGGATTTTAGAGTATGGTTTTCTACTATCACTAACTGAGGCACAGTCATACATACACATTTGTTTCAAGTCTCTAAGATTATGTGTAAGGTGTCTCACAGGATCGTATTGGATTTGGAACCAAAAGAAATAGAAAAAATAATATCACTCTTGGCAGACACTTCTTTTTTAGGGAAAAGATGTACCTAGATGTCATCTTTATTTTGCAGTAGCTGTTGCTCGCAGCTTCGCACGCGGAAATTATGCTTATCACCCCCTCGGGCTTTATACCCTTGGCTTGGGCTTTACACCCCTTGTTTGCTACCTTCTTGCATTTTTCTATTGTTTTCTTTCTTTTTTTTGCTGGAATAGCATCGGTGACATCTTTTTTGCTGCTGAGGTGAATGGACGTCGGTGACCACATACCATTAGGTAGTTCGGCTCGTTTGCCGGCTATTTACATCTCTCTCTTTAGTCATGCCTAATTACTGAGGATCGTGACTCCGACTCGAAGCTTTTTTAATAGCTTGTCTCCACTTATGGCGATCAGCAAAGTGCCGTGCTGACTGGTATCTCCGGATGTTTGGATGGATACCTGATGGATACCTGATCCAACCATCTCTTAGGACTGCGGCTCCGAGGTCTCTTGTCCTCAATTTTCCCTGTCACCATCAGTTTCTCCATATTGTCATGCGGTCTTCTTGCAATATGTCCAAAATATGAATGCGCTTTACATAAATTAATGTAATTGTAGAGATCGTTTTATTTACAAATGATCGCGGGGGCACAAGTTATTTTATTGTTATAAAGGGTACGGGTACCCGATGAGAGGGTAAGTAGGTATAAAATGCGAAGTAAAATAAAATTACTAGTAAGAATCAGTCAATACTAAACATTTCTGTCAATCATCACGAACGGAGCGGACCTTCGCGAGACACGTCGATATCAACGGTGTATTAAAAGACGCCAAGACAGTCGTATCATCAAAATAACACATTGGACAAACATTTGCACAGTTGGCCAAACATTGTACGTGTGTGCGCCGTTATATAAATAGTTGTGTCGTGGTTAGATTATTTATTTAGAGTAAATAAATACTGTTACGATTTACGAACGATGATTCGATGTACAGTTTATTTAAAAGGAAAGTTACACGATCGTAATATAATTACGTTTTATTGGAAATATACTTTGATGGCATTTTTTTTTTGTATTTTGAACCATTTCTTTGGATAGACGAAGAAGAAATTAATTGCAATTTTTACCATTTATTGGAACTGAAACGCGCAAGATTAATTTTAGACCAGTTATGATCTGGCTTTCCAGGCGTATAAAAACTTGACTACTGTAGTCAAGTCATTGAAGTATTATTACTAGCATATAGAACCGACACCGCGAACACAATGTATGTCCCAATGAATTGGCACTGATCGGCTTCAATTTTCAATGGATTCGTTCGATTTTGAAAGGAGAACGGGGACTCAATTTTGAAAATAGAACCTTCCGGCGGGACACACATTTTGTTCGAGATGTCTGTTCTACGTCATTATACTTCAATGACTATAGTATACACCGTAGTTCGTTGGTACCTTTGCATGGTTGAGTTGAGGTTAATCGTGAATCGTGATGGTAATTCAAGCTTGATCTCGACTGTGTATTTGTGCATAGTTATTGGCTATAGTAGATAGGTATATAGTTTTTCTCTAGGCATCGTTTTATCAGCAGCTTGGTGGAGTGCCGTGCTGAAGTGCTGAACACGTCCTTAGGGCGCTCCAAAAGCTGTTCGATTCCGTCATCAAAACGTGGAGCAGAAGTATGGTGACACGGTTCATTAAAAAGGGCGACAAGACCCTTTTGGGAGACAAGGGGGTGACAAGAACTTCAGGCCCATTGCACTTCTGAGCCACGTTTATAAGTGTTTTCTAGGGTCCTTACTAATCGCACTGCACGCAGGCTTGACGACTTCCAGCATCCCAAACAGGCAGGATTCCGAAAAACTACAGTACCATAGACCACATAAAACACTGCGGCAGATTATACAAAAGACCGAGGAGTATAATCTGCCGCTATGTGTTGCCTATGTGGACTATGAGAAAGCCTTTGATTCTATCGAGACCTGGGCAGTACTAAATTCTCTTCATTGGCCTAAAATGTACAAGCTCAAAGTCACCCAGCGGGCTATGAATCGAATTAGAAATAAGGAAATTCAATAGACGATAGAATAATCGTAGACGAACGAAGCTGACCGACAGCGCAGAGAATCAGCCGGCTGAAGTGGCAATGGGCTGGCCATATAGTTCGAAGGTCCTCGAACGACCTGAAGAAGACAGTGGGTATCCGCTGGATTCAGAAGGCCCAGGACCGAGAGTGGCGCTTGTTAGGAGAGGCCTATGTCCAGCAGTGGACTTCCAAAGACTGATGGATGGATGGATGTATCGTTCTATCTAATCTAAGTACCTAATATTTAAATGTCGGTAACCACTATTTTATTCTACCTACGTTTCGTTGATTGTTTTGCCAGCTGTTACAATACATTAAATAAATTTAAATCTCAATGGGAAATAGCCCTACAGAATGTCCAAATTATTTCAGATTGAATGAGTATGCTGTGCTATCTTGTAATGTACGAGTATTTATAACTATATTTTTGTACACTCGGTAGGTGTACAAAAATAACCATAGTTTATTTAGATAATCTGACAAATACCTGAGACGCTCCTGCAATGAAATGTCCTCGAATATATTGGTCGAATTGAATACAAAACCGCAATTTGGTACGTTTGCCAAACATTTGGCTTATGACGTACGAGTACGTTGGCAGCACTTGGTGCATTATATTATCTATGGTCGGTGGTGCGCTCAGTTTCAGTGGCAGCCGCGCTTGCGACGGGTCAACCGCCCGAGTTTTTCCGCCTTCCGCGTGTGACAGTTGCGTTTGAAAGTGTACTAAAGTGCAATACCACAGATTAAACAAAATAATTCAATTAAGCTGAAAAGTTTTGTTATTTTGTGAAGCATCGAATGGTTTGTTTTTAGTGACTTTTTCAACATTACACGGAAGGATTTGCGAAGGTAATTAATTTAATATTTTAATATATTAACGAAAAGAGTTATGGTTATCATTATGGTAAATATAAAGTTCAGTCACAGTGTCACATAAATATGATAAATTATTTAATAACTTTTAAATAAATTGTGTGGAATTTAACATGTTTTGATTTGACATGTCATAAAAACTGTTGTGAATATGATTTATAACTATGAAGTGATTTATCATTGCCAGTAGAAAAAACAAAAATAAAAAATGTTTTTTGGCCGGCCGTTAAAACCACTAGCAACAGTAAAGTTGTTTAAACATCTCTCTTGGGAGTTTTTAGCAAATAAACACGATAAAGGATCAAAAGCGATCTATCGGTCGGTCGGTCGGTTTACAATTCCAAACTATAAATACATGCTGACAGATTTACGTTGTGATGGTTTCTGAAAGATTTTATTGGTCTCAGACAAAATCTACCTTTTAAAACTCAATCCTGAACGGTACTCAACAGTATAGGTATTTGAGTTATAGGTTTTATGGATTCATTCGTTATAATTCGACGGTGGAAAGGCATATTGTATTAACCGCCATTTTAGGCGATATCGAGTTATATACACCGTTGGAATCGGGAGAATGAACTCTTTCGAATGGTCCTAGTTTCAGCTCGATCCGACAACTTTTATGGTCGTTAATACACCTATGATTTTGAAGTTTTTCATATTTTTTTGTGTTTTAACACCATAGTAAATAGTGGATTTTGTCATTAAAACACAGCTCAACTAAAAATTTTACGTTATGCTACTTTGCCTTGCTTGACTTTAACTAAATTTAAATGATAAAAGAATTTACCAAATTATAATATTATCATTTTTGTAATTGATACATTTTACCCAACTTGACTTTTCTTCATCAACAGAATTAAAACATTTTACTCCGATTTTAAATGTTAGTCATTGTAAGTTAATACATTTTACTCTACTCTAAAATGCTATTGTTCGCAAGATAATACATTTTACCTATAGAAAATAAGGTAACATTATGCGTTGAGTCATTTTGCTGTTCTTTCTAGAACCAATTTTAATACAATAAAACAAATTTACTTGTTTTTTTTTACAAATAAAATCTGCATTTAAACTGATTGTACTAGTTTTGTTTTTGGCATTAAACTACTTTACAATTTTTTATCGCATACAAAAATTGGTGGTTAAATCATACAAAATAAAGCAAATTGCAAGTAAATCAGGCGATAATATTAAGTACAGGCTGATGCGTAGGCGCTTCAGACACCTCTCTTGTGTCTGAAAGGACGGCTGAGCGCACTTCGTGCCGTTGTCAAACCTCGGGGTTCACCATTATTTAAGTATTTTAGGTAAGTTATTGTTTAGTTACGTGTTGTTTATTGTTGAATTAATTGCTTTGATTTTCCGTCCTTACCATTAAAACCTTTTTATTAGTAATACTATTTTCTTTTATGTAGAACTATAGATTTAAGCATAATGAATCGACACATTAAATATCTGCCTGAAGCTGGAACGGTCACGCCTGATGAAGTCTACGCTTCGCCCAATATCCGTCCAAATCCAGTGATCCGAAAACTTTCAACTTGAGCTGCAAAACCGCTTTGCGTGCCTAGAATCGTGCACGTTAGTGGACGAGCTTAACACCAGGATGGTAACAACTATCCACGAGGTAGGGTCGAAGTATTTCAAGACCCACCCTAGTGGTAGATCTCAGGTTCTCTCAGAACAAACTCTCGGTCTTATGATGGATCGACGAGAACTATGTGTGCAGTCTCCAACCTCTATGAGGGAATACCGACGGCTCAATGAACAGATTTCCAAGTGCAGGCGACGTGATTTGTGAAAACACAACGCAAATCCTGTAAAAAACACAATTGAGCGAAACCAGGGCTCCAAAGTGTTCGCCAGGGATCTGTCTATTAGGCAAAGTCAGTCTACGAGGTTGAAGACCGAGTCCGGCACCATGGTTTCGTCGAAACCAGTTCTGAGAGAAACTGAGAGATACTCCGGACGCTTGTATGCCTCCTCTCAAGCTCCACCTCCTCGTGAGGAGAGCGACAAGCGAGCTAGACTGACCCGACACTACACAGAGGATATCCCGGACGTCAGTCTGTATGAGATTAGAGAGGCTCTAGAGGAACAACAAGGCACCGGAAGATGACGGAATCACAACCGAGCTACTAAGAGCTGGAGGTAAACCCCTTCTAGTGGTGCTCCAAAAACTGTTCGATTCCGTCTTAATAATGGAACTACCCCGGAAGCGTGGCGGAGCGACAAGGGAGCTAAACTGACCCGACACTACACAGAGGATATCCCGGACGTCAGCCTGTATAAGATTAGAGAGGCTCTCAAACAGCTTAAAAACAACAAGGCACCGGAAGATGACGGAATCACAACCGAGCTACTAAGAGCTGGAGGTAAACCCCTTCTAGTGGTGCTCCAAAAACTGTTCGATTCCGTCTTAATAATGGAACTACCCCGGAAGCGTGGGGCAGAAGTGTGGTGACGCTGTTCTTCAAGAAGGAGAACTACAAGCCCATTGCACTTCTTAGCCACGTTTATAAGCTGTTTTCGAGGGTGCTCACAAATCGAATTGCACGCAGGCTTGACAACTTCCAGCCTCACGAACAAGTAGGATTTCGAAAAGGCTACAGCACCATAGATCATATACACACACTGTGGCAGATTATACAAAAGACTGAGGAGTATAATCTGCCGTTGTGTATTGCCTATGTGGACTTTAAGAAAGCCTTTGATTCTATCGAGACCTGGGCGGTACTAAATTGTCTGAAACGGTGCCGGATCGACTACCGGTATATCGAGGTGTTGAAGTGTTTGTACTCATTATGCCACCATGTCTGTCAGAGTACACGACACAGCAACGAACCCCATCCAACTGCAAAGAGGTGTCAGACAAGGGGATGTTGTTGGAGGGGATGTTGATATCCACAAAACTGTTCACCGCTGCGTTGGAAAACGTTTTCAAGTTGATGGAGTTGAAACGACGTGGCATCAACATCAATGGTGAATACATCACACACCTGCGATATAGTCATCCTGGCGGGTTCCCTGGAAGAACTTGGTACAATGCTCGGGGACTTGAACAGCGCCTCACAACGGGTGGGTCTTAAGATTAACATGGACAAGACGAAAACCATGTCGAATGTCCATGTCACACCCATACCGGTTGTTGTTGATGGCGCTGCTCTCGAAGTTGTAGACAAATACATTTACCTGGGACAAGTGAACCAGATGGGTAAGTCCAACTTCGAGAAAGAAGTCACTCGTAAAATCCAACTCGGATGGGCTGCGTTCGAGCAGTGTTCGAGCAGTGTGTGGTGCCAGCGATGGCATACGGATCAGAGACGTGGTGTTTTACTATTGGCCTAATGCACAAGCTCAGAGTAGCGCAGCAGGCTATGGAGAGGGCTATACTTTGTATTTACTTACGTGATCGCATTAGAGATGAGGAGATCCGTAGGCGAACAAAGGTAACCAACATAGCTCAAAGAATTAGCTGGCTGATGTGGCAATGAGCTGCCCACATAGTTCGAAGGACCGATAACCGTTGGGGAAGAAAAGTCCTCGAATGGCGCCCACGTCTCGGAAAAAGGAGCATAGAACGCCCCCCGACCAGGTGGACTGACGACCCGAAGAAGACAGCGGGCATCCGCTGGATTCAGAAGGCTCAGGACAAAGTTCAAAAAACGGATTCGAAAGACCAGTCTTAGATCCTAGTATGCCTATTATTTTGATAAATATAATTTTAGTAAAACATTTACCTTCATTTTTTTTTTACAATTTTCAGGATTTTGTTAAGTTTTCCCAAGTTTAGTTTGTGGCTTAAATTATATTTAAGTGTATGGTTAAGCCACTTGACCCTCTTTGTTCGAATGAAATGATGTCTGTACAACTGTTTTTACAGGTTCGCATAGATATGAAAAAGTTACATAAAAGTGTTTACCTCTCTCTGGTCATGATTGGATTTGTTTTTAAGTCATTTTACTCGATAGTAATATTACATTTATTTGGATATAAAACAATTTACTTGAAAATATCTAAATTATATTTTGGATATAAAACACTTTGCTTGAAATTTTTTGTGTATAATATTTGGATATAAACTAATTTTACCTATCTGAGAATTTGTGGTATTTTGTATTAACTCCATAAATTAATACAAATATTAGACATACGTTATTTTTTATTACACGTATCCATTTCAATAAATTGTACTACTAATTCGCTTAAATTTCATAGAGATATCTTCAATACTTCAAAAGTTATGAAGTTTTTAAAACTTTAATCGTCTCTCCTGGTCATTTTACTAAATGGTGGTTAATACAATATGCTTTTCCACCATCGAATGTCCGAGTGATATTGTGTTTTAATTAAAATTATTATGGTAATAATAATAACATGCTTAAAAAACATATTAGATAGAAAAATAAATGAATAAATAAACGCTACACACTTATTTATACCCCCGCAGTAGGTTTTTATTTCACCTGCGTCGCGGGTGGCATGGACGACACATATAACACATCACTATAACACCCGTGACCCGAGTACAAATATTTATCTGTCACAAAAATATCTGCCCCGGCCTCGACTCGAACCCGGGACCGCTCGCTACGCAGGCAGGGTCGCTACCAACTAAGCTACAGGGTCGTAGATAATATCCAAACTTCATCAATTTTATTTTTCTTTTTATATTATATTTTTAACCAAGCAAATTTTTATAATCATAATCTCATTGTATGGATCCCAAGTATACTACCACAGAGATTACCACTAATCTAACAGGAGGCAAGAATGACATTGGTAGAATGGCTTGAGCTACATGTCCTTAAACTGCTGCTTTTTTTAAGCAACTAACCGACAAACGAACTGACGATCAACTTGATGGGTTTTCGTATGGATCCCTAATTTTTTTAAATAAAATATAGGCCAATTTACTCAAAAACATTAATGCATCGTATTGGTGAAAGTAGTTTTGAAATCAGTCCAGTGGTTTTTTAATCCATTACAAACAAACTTTCCTCAATCAAAAATTTCTTCTTTAATATACTTATTAGTTTAGAGGAAAAATCTACTGAAGCTAAGATAGCTAATTGGATTGACACGTCAGCGTTTTAAATTGCATCGTTGCAATTTTTACCCATATATTATACCCGTAACTGTCACACTGCTAGGCTCCGATTAAGTCCTCTCAAAATGAAGGTTACATATTCGTATTCGTAGGTTGATCCACGCGTTGGTCAAGCGGGGAGGGGTAGAATTCACATGCCTTTGAGAACATTATGGAGAGCTCATAGTTATCATTTTTTTTTTCTCTATTGATTTCATGTCTTTTGACCAAAACTTTCTTTGTTCGTTAGTTTGTTTGCATTTAACATGTATGGGTCAAATTTTGCAAGCCAAATTAGAATATTTTTTTATGTTAATGGACCTGAGGGTTGACTCGAGACAATGGAACTCTTCAACTGCTAACAGCACAATCAAAAAAGCTTGTTTTTTTTAAAAGTATTTTTATACTATTAATAAATTATATTGTTACGCCAACTGTGCGCCCATAATAAGACCCTTAGAACACAGGTACACAGATCACATCCACTCTTTCTTTTGACATTTGACACTTGATAGACCCAAATGCGCTCATAGCCCGGCGGCTTGCGTCGATCCTAAGTGATCGACAAAGTTAAGCAACAGCGGGCGCGGTCGGTCGTTGGATGGGTGACCGCTAGTGGCAAAAATTTCTTGAGCGTTTCCGTGCTTCGGAGGGCACGTAAAACCGTCGGTCCCGGTTGTTATCATTAGATAACAGTCGTTAAGCCATGTCGGAGGCCCTTGGGCGGTTTGAAAACTTCCGACACTCGGGTTGGCCACTAAGCCCTCCACCAATCCACACTGGAGCAGCGTGGTGGAGTATGCTCTAGGCATCCTCAAGAGGAGAGACTTTTCCCAGTAGTGGGCCATTAATGGGTTTTTTTATGGAAATATCCGGCAAACGAGCTGACGATCCACCTGATGGTAAGTGGCTATCGTCGCCCATAGACATCAACAACAAAGGCATCACTGATGCGCTGCCGGCCAAGAAACAGAGAAGAAAGAGAAAGAAAGAACTGGCTCGTAGGTATATGAAACTTTTAATATTTTCAGTCACAAACCACAGAAATTCACGTATGTTATCACCTCGCTAATGAATTTAATGATTGTGAATTTCGCGAACGCCGCCTACGCAATAATATTTAATTTACAACCGTTTTGAAAAAAGTGTTAAGACTTTTATGACATTTGATAATTTTATATCTAAACTTTATATTTAATGCCTAAGATCGGTCCCAATATTCTATTTATTCATAATCCTCAAGTCAATTGCCTAGCAACTGGCAAAATATCTAAAAATTATAGGGTAAGCTTGCCTAAGTTGTAACAGAGCCTAACTCGTACCACTACGTCTAGCGATTACTGAAGGTTCTTTTTCAGAAAGGGTGTAAATTTCCATTTTGATAAAATGTTTTTGTATTATGTAGTATCTTATCAAAAACATAAACGTGAAATGAAAGCCAAGTTAAAAAAAAAGAACTAAGATCTAAATAGGTGCCAAGTTCTGTGTAGAAATGCCTAAAATTTTAGTCACAACTACCTTACCTACCTGGGCAACTTTACCTTAATTTATGGATGTGTCCAGAGATAATAGATGGATAGATTAATGAAAACAGTTATTAGAGAGTGGTATTACTCCGATTGAATATTGAATTTCTTAAGTAAATTCGTAATAGTCTGTCGTAGTCATAAATAAAAATAAATCGCTCTTGAAACTAGACATTAATGAATTTCGATTTAGGGCGTACGCAACGCACGGTCAAGTGAATGTTTTACTCATATGAGTGTTACCAGACTTAAAATATTAGCCTTTGACGTATGTAGTACGTAACCACATACCTACTGTATACATATATATCATTGGTCAGTGTGCAACGATGACCATTTAACATCATTTCGTCTTCTCGTTTTCTACTATGCACATGTAATATGACGGGACCCTGTTATTTTTTAACTAATAACACACCGGTGATGCCTTTAGTATTAATGATGTCAAGAACTCCAAAGGCATCGTAGACCATTCTGCATTAAATGGCTCGTATTCGGCTATTTACATTAATAATATGACCTTGCTACAAAACAACACATTTCATCTTTGAGAAAAATAATTATACTTAATCGAGTATGTGCTTACAACTTTGTGAGATCTTTGTCGAGATATAACTCTTGACAAAAAATAACCGACTTCAAAATTAGGGATAACTCTAAAACTACTTGTCAGATCTTGCTCAAATTGAAGTGGGACCACATGACAAGCACCAGCTTTTGATTAAAAAAATAATTATTAAAATCGGTTTACCTAGTCAGAAGTTCTGAGGTAACAAACATAATAATCTAAATTTTACTAACAAAAAATAACCGACTTCAATGTCTCAAAAACTACTTTTCAGATCTCGTTCAAATTTATGTGGGACCACATGACAAGCACCTGCTTTCGATTAAAAAAAGAATCATCGAAATCGGTTGGCGTAATATTGAGTTATTCGTCAATTTGTCGCGCACATCTTAACACAAATTTACGACTTATGTGATTTTCTCATGGATGCCATTGTCAGATCTCAATCAAATTTATGTGGGACCACATGACAGCCACCAGCTTTCGATTAAAAAAACAATCATCAATCGGTTCGCCCAGTCCAAAGTTCTGAGGTAACAAACATAAAAAAAAAAATACAGTCGAATTGAGAACCTCCTCCTTTTTTTGAAGTCGGTTAAAAAATACAGTCGAATTGAATACCTCCTCCTTTTTTGAAGTCGGTTAAAAACATTGAAAGAGTCTAAGCCATGGCTGTTTTGATAGCTCATTTAACTTTGAGAAGCTTTGAGAACCTGTCGCATAGTTTCATGAGCCGTTTGAAAAATAAAATGATCTCAATAACAATGTGCTCATGTCCGTCATTTCATGAGGATACATTTACAAGCCGTAAACTGCGGAACTTCACATTAGTGATACTTATTCAAGGCATTCAAGCTCCGCAGTCGTTTTATGTGAACTATGTTTGATTGTGTTGGTTCTTAAATAACTCTTTGTTTACACAATATTTGCATTTAATATGATGCATAAAACAAATAATATTAGTAAGTATCACCTGGTAAGGTGTAAGCTACATTAAAATGTTAACAACGGATTCAGTTTTTAGGGGGTATACGAAGTATTTTCACCTAACAATTATGCTTTATCATATTGTAATCAGCGTAATCAATCTTCAAAATTGTGATCAGCGCGCCATTTTAATAATTTTGTAAGGTATAATTGTGTACGTGTCACGGACCTAAAAAAAGACGGAAGTAATCCCAACAACAAATTCAGTGAAGCACCCATAGTAATACCAACTCTCTGTTCGTACAAGTACACACACCCACACATTGACACCATACTGCTTCAATCGCGAATCAAAAATTACGCACACATGGTAAGCGGGCGGCCATTGCTATGCTTCACTCTCGATTAGACGAGAAATCATAATATTCGGCCGCGCGGAAAACTAGCATATTCGTAGAGATTGTCTACATTAAAAATGAACGTGCCACTAAATATTGTTGTTACGACCTGCAGAAAAATAAGAGTTTATAATACAATATTTAAGTGGAAAATTTATTTATATTTTATATGTACGTCTCTACATGATATTCTTTTTTATTTATTTTAAGAGTACATATATGTATTTGTATAATTAACAAACATTTATAATTATTTCCTTAGTTGGTAGAGCCCTGTAACTATGTATTCTGTGGTAGAACGCTTTACGAATCCAAAACATATTTTACTGTCTACAAAAACTATAAACATAGGTATTTACTATTTACGTAAATGTTTATAGCTGTAAAACATGAATTTGAACGCAATAACATTCAATTATTCCTACTCACTGAGTTCATCTATCCGTTCATAGGTCCAGTTTAAAACGTACATCATTGTCATCATTAGCACCTCACGTCCTGTGTTGACAAGACAGCGAGCCGCGACGCCGCGATGGTGACACCACGCACCACCACGGGCTACGGTTACAGTTATGATGGCCGGCCGTGTTTTGTAAACACGACTCGTCATCGTCACCGAGTCATGGACACTCGTCGGGAGCATGGTCGCAAGCTTGCTGTATTATCGCCGAGTTGAGTTAAAAATACGAATAGGTATCTTTTAGTACTTACCTACCTAATCATCCATCCATCCATCAGCCCTTTGAGGTCCACTGCTGGACATAGGCCTCCCCTAATCTACCTACCTAATACATATGCAGAATTGGTTGTTATTTTATGGTACATGTTTTAACCGCCTTATATGTTGGATAATTTATATTATGTATAATTAATTATCTAACATCCTTTTTTAATTTGATCTTTCCAGTCACGTATCGAGTCCTGGGGCTTTGGGACAAAAACTTATAGCGATAATCATAAATTGTTCCATTAATTTAATACCAGACCAGTAGGTATTAATCGGACAGAAGAACTTTTTGGAAACTTTTTATATTTTAAAAACTCACAGACATATAGATTAGATGGTATTTGTTGAACGCGAAGTATTATCTATCTATACTAATATATAAAGAGGAAAGATTTGATTTTTTGTTTGCATTGAATAGGCTCCGAAACTACTGAACCGATTTGAAAAATTCTTTCACTGTTGGGAAGCTACACTATCCCCGAGTAACATAGGCTATATTGTATTTTCAAAAAAATTAGGGATCCTTAATAAAACTCAAATAATGTAACACAAGGTGTAAAAAAATAAGAAAACCGAAGCAAAGCGAGGGCGGTTACTCGTATTTTCATAAAGTTGGCTAGCTCGTTATGGCACTCGGACAACAGTGCCTGTTGTTTACAAAACAACATTGTCGTGGTAAATGGACACCATCATCACTCGCAGTGCTCACTCCACTTGGCTCTTCAACCCACGCCACACTCCGCCAATTCGTCATCCGATGCTCGGATCTGATCGGTTCGAATGTGACGGATATCTTCACATTCTGTCATGGTTTCTTATATTTCGTATTTGGATGTTATAATGAGTATCTGTGGAAAAATACCGTGCCTTTAACATGTGAATAGAAAGACTTAGGTACTGTAATTATAATACTTCTGGTACAGACTGCTGACCTCGCCACACCGCGCCAACCAGTCATCTGACCTGACCGAATCTGATCGGTTCGAATCTGTCATAATTTCTTATACCTATTTCGTATTTGTATGTTATAATGAGTATAGATGGAAAAATCCCGTTGCGTGAATAGAAAATCTTTAAGTACTGTAATTTGCTACGATATAAGTATTATTTGTAGCGATTAATTTTGTTCTCGTACATGAACAAGCGGATGTTGTTCAAATATTGTTTTTTCTCATTTATTGCGACATACATTTACCTTGAGAGTTACGTTAGATTTTTTTTGAAAACTATTAAAAATACTTGAAAACCTACGTTTTATGTCATATGTTGCATGTCATAAATTAACATACCTACATTCCTATTGACAATTTTAGCGTTACAACTTAGCTACTCAGAAGCAGGAAGTATATAATATGCGGGCTACTGCTGACGGATCACATGTATCTGTAATTGTGACTACAGTCAACAACCACATGTATTTCTCGCCGCTGAATACCGCTTTCATACAGGCATCCGATGCAATTGTTTTAGATTGTTTACAAATGTATTCCGAGCCGATACTAACATTTAGGTTAATGCGTTAATGCTAGGTGTGATTTCATTTTGGTTTATATAATTATATTTCTTTATGGCTTTAATCCAAACCGACTTCTTTCTTGTTGGGTACAATGAATGAGGCTTTAGCGTATGGTCTCATGGGATTCTCTGTGTATAAGGTACGCTATCCTAGACGACACACTTCCTACTTGCACAACATTGTTAACGTGGGATTTGTGGACGAGAAATCCGACACCAACTTGGGACAGATGTTGGCCTTTCTCAATGATGAGAGGTTAAGTATTATCATGTCCTCCCCTGTCTTTAGAGTTCGGATAGTTCAAAAATTCTCCTATTTAACCTGTCTCTTATTTCAGTTCCTATATATTATCTGTCCTCAGTGTTCTGGTATTGTATATTGCCAGATGTAGGGGTTGTTGTTCTTAATTGTAGCCAGATCTCTTCCGCCGATTCTTCGCACCCCCTGCACCCTGCTCTACCGTTACCGTGACAGCTACCGTAGCCTAAAGTACTCTTACTTTTATTAGTTTATTTATTAGTCATCGTGCTTGGCTATTGCGAGTTGATGACCGCAGTTTTGGTGTTCGTACAACACATCAATCTTCTGCTGCCCATCTTCTGGTTTTCTCCGGTTAGTCGCCTTTCACGAAATCCTAGGAAGAATGGGAGTGGTGCTATTTAACAAAGTGAACCCGGGCACCACTCGGTGTGATGCTTTTGTATAGTCGCAATAATATCTATGTCCGTTTAACCTGGGATAATATTATTTAATAGATAGGTACAAAGATGGTGTTATGCCTTTTATATTTACCAGTGTATCCCCGATTTATCGGTTTGTTCTTTGAAGGGTAACAGCAGACAATAAGCTGGAGAAGACACCAATGAGACCATGTTGTCCTTAGATTTCCGACGCATTAGTAACTCAAGAACCCCATATTACAGCGCTCTAAATTCTGGTTTATTAGGCCTATGAGAATAGCTATTGACTTATACAAGTCTGTATCATTGACTAATACAGGTTAGTCTAGTCATGCGTAACGTTGGATACGAAGTGGTGAGGCCATTTGCAGCTCATAGATTCTTACTCATCGTGCCCTAGTGAATCAAATAATGAATCATCGCGAACTACAGACGATTAGAAGGGCTAATAATGATGCGTCAATTGTCTATGTTGCGTGTGGGTGTGTAGTTATGTAAACGGAATTTATTTACGAGTGATGACAAAAGGTGTAATGATAAAAGGTCTTACTACAAGTCAAGTAGATTGTTACTCATCTATTTAATTACCTATATATACTATAAAGCGATTAAGGTTATCTTATTTACGACTGAATAGATGTAGTAGATCTTTCCTCTTGTAGAAGTGTAGTAAAGTTAGCCTTACGTAATCAAGTGCTTCCATAAGACTTGGTAAATTTCCTTTAAAAAATAAAATTATGGCTGTCACTTTTATAATGGTAATATGCCAACACGACCGAAATAAAGTTATAACTGGTCGATGTCTGTCCATATCAGTCAATGCTTTTTGTCTATCTGTCTCTCTGTATATCTGTTCTATCTCTTTATATATTTATACTCGTCAATATTAGCTGCAGTTTTCATTAGTGTATTGCTGTAGCCGAGATATTAATACGGTAAAGGAATTTCAACATTTTACGCGTACGAAGTCGCAAGCAAAACTAGTAATATTAAAATAGTATATAATGAAGTTGTTTGACTATCTGAACTAGCAGAAATATAATTTCCGAGTACAATAAGTACAAGAACTCAACAGTGTATTCAAAATTATATAATTGTGTGTGTTGTGTAATTAGAGTCAGACCTCCGTCGTAGCACTGCTACGGAAGTGCTACGACAAAGGTCTAGAAGTATATTGTAATTAAATGATTGTTGATCCGACTTTGTTTTGCTATCTTCCTTGTCAATGACTTTGGTAAATGGGACCAGGCATAGGCCCGTGCCTGTTGTCGTCTACAAGCGGTGTATGCCAAACAGACCAAACACGAGATGGGTTAAGGTAACCCTGGCTGAAATATTTTGTTTCGGTTTCGATACAAATACACGAGGTGGCCAAAAACATTAGTTGATTATATCCAAGTTTGCGGATATTACATACAGGTAAAGTTTTTATTTCATACTGTAGTAAATTACTAGCTACAGCAAACCAAGGCAAAGGTACCGGATTTGCATTTACCACGTGCCCTAAGTCTTACGTCCCAACTCAGAGTTACTAACGCTTATTTAAATCGCTCCTCAGTACAGAAATTGTATGGTGATTCTTTATTAAGGAGTGGTTTAAGTAACCGTTAGTGACTCTGAGTTGGGACGTTCATGCGGTAATTTAAGCAGGCTTATACATATTTGGGTCCCTAAGGGAAAAAGAAAGCGAGGATACCATATAGAAAATAGGCCGATGATATAAAAGAAATAGCGGGAGACAAGTGGTGTAATGAGGCAGAAGACCGAAAAAATTGGATAAACTTGAAGGAGGCCTTTACCCTGCAGAGGGGTTCTCATTAAACTAAATAATAAAAATTTTCAAATCATGACATTTAATTATAAACTTGAATGTGACTAATTTAATTTTGTATTTTAAATAATTTCGTCAACTATATTATTTGCATGAAATGAATTATTCAATTTTATTTTGTATAGATGATATTAATCACTTTTTTTATATTTTTTTTATTGTAATTAACGGATACACAGAACTTACTGAACTTAATAATTATGTTATGTTACCTATTTTTTTTAGAAATGAGAAAGAAAAAGGCTTATTTATTTATTTACTTATTCATATTTGGCTTTAACCCATTGATGGCCCATGGGTCTCTCCTTTTAAGGAGGCCTAGAGCATTCAGCATACTCCACCACGCTACTCCAGCGCGGATTGTTATTTGTTGATTTATATCTGTTTTAGCTAAATAGACAACATTACAAGCCGCGGACAGTAACATTGGCCCTTACAACGTCAGTGCGCTGCATTGCGCGATGGGAGCTATTCCGGGACGTTATATACTGTGGGCGGGTTCGTAGAACGTGTCGCGTTTTATATTAATACTCACCGCGTCTCTATACCTACCAGTACGTATACACTATCGATACGTTTGCAGATATGCCATGCGAGGACGCGGATCATTTTATACTGCAATTCATATTCATAATTTTATCGTGTAGGGATTTTATAAAACGAATAATGCCGGTTTAAGTCAAGACCGCAAATATCCCGTTAGCGCGGACGATGCGGGTTGCTTCGTGTTTCTTAATGCTTACTGCAAAATACTGGTAAAGCTTGCCTACATCCGCGTCCCACCTACCTATGGCTATGATACTTACTAAGGGCGCTCATCATCTTTTTTCATGAAATCAAGAATTACCTTATGATATGTAAAAAAAGTGTTATTGAATACTTGTAAATATGGCGTCATGTACGTTAGTATATTAGTTCAATGGGCGTCATATGATTGTCAACATAAAAAGAGATATCAGTTTAAGACCTGATAGTAATTTTTAGTTGGTTATTGGTTTCGAAGTTTCTTGGCCAAGGCACACATTTCGGAGGATGCACGAGACCCTCAGGCAGGCACGTGGTGGCCGTTAGCTGCTGCCAAGTGGTTGAGTGTCACGCGAGCTAATTACTTGCCATTCAAGCGCTGTAGTGTTTGTACTGCTATTATAGTTATAGCAGTTATCAAGTTATCTCGGGAGCACGGGTAGTGGGGCAACACTGGGTCAGTCACGAGACAGCCGTAGACGAGAGCAGACGTGTTTCCCTACCTACTGGTGTCGTAACGAGCTAATGCAAGTCAACCATATCACTATATCCAAATATTACGTGAGCACGTAAGTACAACAACTACTACATAATGGCGACGAGGTCAAAAGGTCAGTGCAGTAAATATTTTTATTTTGTGTTGATAAAGGAAGAGTTGGAAGGAAAATAAAACGTCGATGCAAGAAATAATCAACAGACGAATGTTAATATTAGTGCCGAATAGTTATCTCGAGAATTTGTTTATGTGTGCTTTAAATAACGTATTGAGCAACATCATCATAATTATCGAAGTTCTCTCTCTAATTAGGTATAAAAATTGCCGCCATTACCGCTACCTACACAATTCCCTTTGTTTTCGGTAAATGGCATTGATTGACATTGTAAAAACAACTGTGCGTGAGTAAAAAAGTGGCATTTTGTGTTATAAGCGTAATTCACGCTACTGAAGTAATAATAAAATAATGACATTTTGGATATAGTGTCACTTATTTAGCTGAAAGTGATAGCGAGACAGGTTTTGTTTTGAAATAAGAAGTGATATTTAGTGTTTAGCTGTGTCGTTTTAAATATAATATACAGTATCGATCTGTTGGAGGGATTGCTACATAAATGGCGTATTGCGTGTGGTGCCGCGTGTTTGGTTAAAGTTGCGTATGTGTGCCAATAAGAAAAAGTGGCATTATGCGGAACTTTTTCCGAATATATTTTTCGAATAACTACTTATTTACTAGCATGTTTTTAGTGCCTAACTAAAAGTAGGTTGGGCGAACCGACGAGAGAGGCTAATTGCAACGATATGATTCAGTTTTCTTTATAGATATTGATCGCAATGTTGAGTTGAAAACTTTGAATGGCTATACTGAAAAACTACTATTTTTGTAAAGCACCATTTTTGTTTTAAATGTGCGAATTGTGTCCGGCATCCATTCTTGCGTGTGTGTGTTGCACAACAACACTTAGTACTAAAAAGGAGATAACATTATACAAATTATGAACTTAAATAAAGGAGTAGGGACTTTAAAATATTCAAGAATAAAAGGAGAAAGGTTCCCTAAATTAGTGAAATTTATTTAGGACTAGCTGTGCCACGCCGTTTCGCCCGCGTTGGTTTGTGGAGAGACTGGCTGCTGGAGGTACGATGCTGTATGGCCTGTGGCCTTCCTCGGTGAATGGATTGTCGGACGGAGTTTTTCGGTTCGAACCGGTGGTTCCTGGGATTGGCGAGTTCGGCCGGGCGGATTCTTCGACTTTATAAAGTATAAATTTTACTACCATTATAGATGGCAGCACATGCAAGTTAAGTTTCATTGTTGAGAGTGAGTTTGCTTCTTCGCTGCCATAAAACTATAACAGTAAGGGTGATTGTCAATAAAATTAGCTGTTGTTATGACTATTAGTTATATTCTACGCAGGTCCTGGGTTTCATTCAAACGTAGTTTTGCTTTAGTTACAAAGTACATGTGTAGGTATAATAAACTGAAATAATTGCAGTCGTTTTGATATGAATTCTGATAAAAAACGGAACTGAAGTTGTTTGATGAAAAATTATGTTCTGTTATGAAAGTATTGCATTGGCAGTATCAAACATACATATGTACATGCCTAGCCGCCTTGGTATACATGCAGCCATGCACTTGTATTTCTTTTGAAAACAATATACATAAACTAGGTATCACAAGCTGTTGTAATACGGGTAACGTAATTTAACGTTGCGGCGCCGGGTCCCTATTTCAGCTTGTAAGTTCTTTGTGATTCTTTAGCAGTCTTTCCTTTTGGCATTTGACCATCACGGCTGTACTACACGGCTGAAAATATAATAACATAATGTGAGTAATCATAAATAAAGTTGGTTTGATGGGCGGTAGCGTAAGAAAGAAAGAAACATTTATTCCGTCATAAGAATAGCAACAACGTTAGGGTTCTATGGTGGATGTGTCACTGGCGCGCCGACGACGTGCAGCGCAGGAGCGGGTAATTGACCGTTATGGTCGTGGTCGCTCTGTTAACACATGACGCTTTTGTTGTAGTCAGAAGTGCTTGACATTTGACATACAGCGTTAGAATGCCCTCGTGTATTGTACCAATGTGATTGGTGTAGTGGAGCAAAGGATGGGCGTGTGTGTGTTGTGGCTCTTTTCAGAACGGAGTTCTTGGTTGGTTTGTAAGGGCATAACGTATCTATATTTTTGAATATCATTGCGTATTGGGAGATGATAGGAAGTTCCTATCATCGTTCCTATTAGGAACCATTATACAAGCCGCGATACCGGAGTTCAAATCTTCACGATGAGACAATTTTATTTTTCTAATTTAGTTTTTGTGTTGAATTTTATAGAATATATTGAGGCAGTGAGGGTCAAAAGCGCTTGCGAGCTAGACGCGTTCTTGTGTTGTTACTGTGATTAAACTAAGAGGTGTCACGGAAATCATATTATATATTGGTTATTGAGTTATTCGTGCGCAAAAGGAGTAAGTTTTTACTTTTAAATTGAGAACAATAATTGTATTTTGTTCGAATGGGTGCAGCAATGTTTAAAATTTTGCTATTTATTATTGTAGCCTGAGGAAAGCGCCCTTTTGAAGACGCACGATTTGATATACTATAGTAAATTCATACCCCTGGAGAAGCCGAGGCTTGGTTTTGACAGAATTCCACAAAAATCGTGAAGGAGAAACTCTCCTGACGTCCAAAAAAATATTTATTAAGCTGGATGTATTTAGTTATAAATCGAGAAGTCGAGGATCCTCTTTAAATAGTTTTGCAGGAAAACCGATTGTAGTTTTGTATGGATTTACAGCTAAATGTTAAACCACTTGGAATTTCATTTCAATAAGATGACCCGTCACAATACCTAGAAAAGTTCATAAAAAAAGGGAGGTCAAGGTAATGTTGAGTTCAAGTGAAAAGGGTAAAGATAAAGATAAAGTTTAGTGAATGTTTAAGCTATAGTCCGAGTTGAAGTTTTATCAGGCCTGGCACACTCCGCATTTTACCATAACGTTACAAGTAGGTACATGCCACGTTCGACATGTCCTACTAATTCAGAAAATTCATAATAGCAGTCACACGTTCGTAAGCTATCACACATAGTAAAAAATTTTGGTGTTTGTCTATATGTTGATGCGTGTTCTTCAGTAAGATGTTAAATAATCAAGTCCGAACTGATATATATTTAATTATCGTTTACACATATATAATAATACACGTGTAACACATCAAAATAAACTTTCAGAAAAAAACACAAAATGAATTAACTTTTATAAATGTTAGTTTCCTTCAGGTCATCACACATGTCACTAAACTTTCAGATTAATTTTATTCTTTCAAAAAAAGGCAACCCTGACATTGCCAGAGAGGATAAGCGACAGTGTTAGAAAGGAAGGCAATCATTACGCGTTTTGATTAGCGCTGTGCGACCTGAATTACACTTTATTGCGTTGGAGCCAGAGTCACTATTTATTTAAATGATTTTTCGGAATTTTTCTTAGTGCACCTTCTGTACTTATTTAAAAATACTATTATTTCTTCTGGGGTTTTAATTAAATTCAGAGTTAAAGGAAAAAATAGTATTCAAGCTAATGTTACAATGAAAGTAAAATTTAAAAGGCACTCTAACTCGAAGAGTCAGAGAAATCAGAGTAAGATCAACCAAAGGTAATTATAATGAAGATTAGTTTTTTTACTTTACATAAACATACGTAACTCAGTTGTCGGCAGTATGAGCCCTCATGAAATTGAAAATCATACGTTACTGAGTTGAAGTGAGTTGTCGGCAGTATGAGCCCTCATGAAATTGAAAATCATACGTTACTGAGTTGAAGTGAGTTGTCGGCAGTATGAACCCTCATGAAATTGAAAATCATACGTTACTGAGTTGAAGTGAGTTGTCGGCAGTATGAGCCCTCATGAAATTGAAAATCATACGTTACTGAGTTGAAGTGAGTTGTCGGCAGTATGAGCCCTCATGAAATTGAAAATCATACGTTACTGAGTTGAAGTGAGTTGTCGGCAGTATGAACCCTCATGAAATTGAAAATCATACGTTACTGAGTTGAAGTGAGTTGTCGGCAGTATGAGCCCTCATGAAATTGAAAATCATACGTTACTGAGTTGAAGTGAGTTGTCGGCAGTATGAGCCCTCATGAAATTGAAAATCATACATTACTGAGCTGTCGGCAATATGAGCCCTCATGAAATGGAAAATCATACATTACTGAGCTGTCGGCAATATGAGCCCTCATGAAATTGAAAATCATACGTTACTGAGTTGTCGGCAGTATGAGCCCCCATGAAATTGAGATTGATACATTGACTTGATGGAAGTAGTGACCTCATGAAATTTAGAATCATACATACATTACTTGACTAGACGGCAGTATGGGTCCCATGATTTGAAATTATAGTAACTAAAGTGTGTATGGACCTCTTGAAATTGAAATCATTACTGACTAGACGGCAGTATGGGCCCTCACAACTTTGAAAACCATACAAAATGTAGTGATTTTTTGAATATATTAGTTATTTGGCGTGATGGAGTCGAGATGTAGAATAAAGATAATGAATAGACGAGGTATTTCAATAAATGTCTGGTGTGTGAATGATTGGTATCTGCAGTGTCTGACTCATATGTGACACCGTTGGGTCCGTTGGGCCCATTCAGAAAGGACGCCTAAATAAAGGAAATTCCTGTTGCGAGTCTAGCCATGTTTGGCGTGTTATGGTCGTCGGTGGGACCTAGTATATATTACGTATATAAGAAGATTGTCTCGCAAGTAAAACTTTAGTCTTTAAAAACGAAAGCAGGTTGTAAGCTGTACATAATTTGTTGTTGACAGTAAACCACTTTTAGTAATAATATAAATTTTCATCGAGTTTCTCATATTTCCTGTGTTTGTTTTACCAATAAGTTGTCTATTTAAGGACAGAAATGACGAGGTTCGTTTGTATGTTGGTATGAAACCTAATAACTTGGCGATCTTGATCAATGAGAGAAGAAAGAGGGAAGTA
Source organism: Thymelicus acteon (assembly GCA_951805285.1). Taxonomy (NCBI): domain Eukaryota; kingdom Metazoa; phylum Arthropoda; class Insecta; order Lepidoptera; family Hesperiidae; genus Thymelicus; species Thymelicus acteon. The sequence continues at coordinate 14,093,836 of OX638234.1, forward strand.
TGAAAAGCTAAGAGGTGATGCAAATAATTATTATTTAATAAAGATAGAAGGAGAATGGGTGAGAATGGGAAAGGTGTAAGACGAAAAAATGCTGGAAGAGGTCTCAGGTGTTGTTTCAATGTTTAAAATAATTTGCAGTGAAGGTATAATCTACATAAGTAATTCTATACGAAGCATGCATATGACAGTTTGAGTTTGTTGAGGCTAGTGAAGGTACCCAGAAGGCTACAGTTTACAAACCGTAGCCTGCTTCATACATATAGTGCGTGTTACAAATGAGTTTGTCTAAGTAACTGGAATATTGAATGGTGTAGACGTGGAGTGGCCTTTGAAGGCTTGAGTTGCGATCAACTGCAGAGTCGACTGTGGATCGGGCTCCAGATTAAATAAAGATTTTAATAAGGAAGGGATGTAGTGTTTGTACTGCTATTATAGTTATAGCAGTTATCAAGTTATCTCGGGAGCACGGGTAGTGGGGCAACACTGGGTCAGTCACGAGACAGCCGTAGACGAGAGCAGACGTGTTTCCCTACCTACTGGTGTCGTAACGAGCTAATGCAAGTCAACCATATCACTATATCCAAATATTACGTGAGCACGTAAGTACAACAACTACTACAAGCGCTAAAAATGTTTTCAAACGAAAGAAATAATGTTGATTGTTTCTTTATGTCAATGGCCGATGGCGAGTGGTCATCGCTGCAAATGGGAAAAGTAGCAGTGCGTTCTGTAACTGACTGCGTTCTCCTACCTAAATCTATCGTGAAATGTTAATCGCTTCTTTCTCCAACTCTTACTTAAGGGGCCTATCCCCTTTAACTCGCGCAACCTCAAGCGGCACTTTCTAATTAAGGAAAATCAAGGAAATTCCCGTTTTCTTCAGAATAATACAGAAAAAGGTAACTAAAGAAGCTTAATAGTAAATATTCATTTTAAAAAGTTAGTTGTCGACAAATCTAATTTGACCATTTTTTACCGATACAAGATCATTGATGAGAATTACTGATGATATAAAGTATAAAAAACGTTATCCGTGGTCTGGGCAGTAGCCTCACGCGGGCGTTCCGCCCCCCGGATCTGTTGCCGGCAGTAAATCAGCGGGCGACGCGCCAGCGATGGCCTGCTAATTGGAAAATGTATTTCTAACCGCTGCTGTAATGGGTCCATCATAACAGGTGACTTTTGGGTTCCTGCGCCTATACGAGTATATGCGCAGTCGGAGACAATTAGACAGAGTTTCGGATATATAAAATCATCTGCCGATTATCCAGACGTGAGTTGGTTGCAATTGCAATATTTAGCTAACTACGGAATATTTACAATCTGATTACGAAAAATACATCAGTAGCTCGAGCACGAATATTTGCGAGAAAGTATTCGTATGGTTAACGTAAGCAATTTGTATGGCATTTTTTCAAAAGCGCCCCTATCGTACGTAAATGGTACTAAAATGCCATACAAATTTGACAAATTGCTTACGTTAACCAAACGAATACTTTCTCGCAAATATTCGTGCTCGAGCTACTGATTATGATTGAAACAATCGAAAGAAATGTCTTCCTTCGTTCGATAGATTTGACTACTAACTACATTAGACAAATTCTCTGGTTAATAATCCAGGTTAAGTTTTTACTGACGATGTTAAGTTCATATGACTGATGTACCATTTGACTATGTTACTATTCAGTACCCATACTACCCATACCTATTTATTTCCACAATTTTAATAATTATTGTGTTTTTGCTCTTTACTTCCTAATTCTTACGGTTGTATCGGAATAATTCGTTCCTGTTTACACTTGCCTTCATCGCCCCGTCGAATTTATACCGCGATATTCTCTCTGCAATGACTGATGACTCACTCGTGATGAGTATAGTTGCCAACATAAATAAAATAAGTATTTATTGGACAAAATTTGCGATATTCAATCAAAAGTCAGTGTACAAAAGTTGTAAATTTGATGTAATGTATTTTTAGAGAGTTTCATGAACTCTTAAATGTGTTGAACGGATAAGGATATTATACAGAATGTGTATATAGGTATCAAGTTATCAAGTTTGTATTGTCGTTGATTTTCAGAAGTTCATTGGATGTAGGCCAACCATTTTAGGGTTTAGGCACAGAAGAAATAATAGTACCTATAATGTTTAGGTAAGAGACTTAATTCATCCTGGAGTAATTTACGTAGTCTGTATATCCACCGGTTTAAACCACGGAGTACTCGCATTTTGGGCAGGGTAACAAATTAAGGTAGGTGAATTGTCCCGTTTGTTATCGTAAGATAACAGTCGTTAAGCCTTGTCGGAGGCCTACGGGCGCCCATTATCTAATATAAATCTTCTGATACTTAGGCTGGATTTTAACCCCTCTACCAATCCGCACTGGAGGCCTCCTTGAGAAGAGAGACCCGTGCGTTGTAGTGGACTATTAATGGGTTGAATTGCAGGTAATGCAACGCGGATGTTTCTAAATCAATAATTAATAATCCTAGATATCCTTGGTAGCGAGACACGAAATTATTGTTACAAGGCCCCGGAAGATATTCTGCGATGCATCGGCGTTGATTTATCATGTAAACATTAGCAGTTTGCGTGATAATAGTCGACGTTACTGTGCCCTGAAATGGTGCATTGCAAATTGCAATAAACGCATCAGCCTTGGAATTCGTACGGTGATCGGAACAAAGCGTAATGCTGACAATGACATCACAAAGTATTGAGTAGAAGTGTTTAGGAGTGTTTGTATCACAAGTGCATTATTTGCGGAAGATATTTTTTGTATGAGGTTTCGCATGTTGACTACAAAGGTGCTATCAGCCACCTGGTGTTAAATGGTGACCGTCACCCATGAACATCAATAACAGCAATAATATCAACGATGCGTTGCTGTCTACAAAGTAAGCGGCAGTCCCTCAACTCCAATAAGGCGAGAGGTGGTTAGCCAGAAGCCGTCGGGATGTCGGCGAAATTTTTTCAAAGGGAAAAGCTGGATTTATATAATTTCGTTTACACGTCATGTCGATCTGATTAAAGTGAATCAGTCAATTGGCTATACTATAACACGCAGCCAGCGATGTAAACATACTAATGGAGCAGTAGCCGGTAAACAATGCTGCTATATACAACTTAGATTAGATCTGTTTCGGTGTACCTACCGCGGAGTTAGTCTTCTGGGAACAAGTTTTGTGGATCTCCATCACTAGAGTTGATTATCATGTATGAATTCAAAAATATACGCTTTTTTCGGTTTGCTAGTAAACAAAGAAGCTGAAGGAACCCTAATTTTATTAGTTTTGCCATGCGCAATCATCCGTTAATCCGTCCGCGACTTAGTTCACACTCCCAGAGCTATAAAACTACTATATTTGGCGTGGAGATATTTAACACATCGACAGAGTGTCAAATTAAATGTAAAAGAAACATTATCGAAGTTGAAAGTGAAACTCAGGTGAAACTACTACAGAGAGTCATAGTCACAGACATGTATACCTAGACGTCATAGTGCACTGGATCCAATATGCATTTCACCGTTTTTTAATCAAAAGAAGTACGACGATTACAAACCAATTTCACAGGATCTTGATAAAGTTATGTAATAGAGGACTTGAACTATTTCCGGTCTGACAGAACAAGGTTCGCCCTGCAATGGAGATTGGTTTCGACACAAAAATTACTCATTACAAGCTAACCGTTTACCCGAACTTCGTATCGCCTAACAAACTTTTTTTTTCTAAAATAAAGTAGCTTAAGTTGCTACTTGTTACATCAGCTATCTGCCAGTGAAAGTCCCGTCAAAATCGGCCCAGCCATTTCAGAGATTAGCCGTAACAAACAGACAGACAGACAGGCAGACAGACAGACAAAAATTGTAAAAAATTTTGTTTTGGTATATGTACCGTGTATACATCACAAATGCACTTAGTAATAAAAGCGGCCAAGTGCGAGTCGGACTCGCCCATGAAGGGTTCCGTAGCAGCAAGTAACATAATATAAAAGTTCTTGTACTTCATTGTAACTTTGATCGATGTTTTTTGCGGTTTACGATTTATGACGTATTAAAAAAAAACTACTTACTAGATCTCGTTCAAGGGTCAATTTCAACAAACACGAATTTTGCCTAATTACAGTGGCGAATTTAAATTTGCTGTTTCTGATAAATTTTTTTGGCTTAAATAATAGGTAAATATTAGTACTACTTAATCATATACTAGAGATCGAAAAATTTTTGTTAGTTCATGAGATATTTCCATTTGAAATTATCAAATGCCACCGAAATTATTAAAGGACCACCGGAATTAAAATCCGAGCCACCGAAATTGATTAAATTTAAACCTGCTGTTTCTAATACATTTTATTTGGCATAAATAATTAGTAAATAGTAGTAATAATTAGTCACATAGTAGAGATCGAAAAAAAAATTATTAGTTCCGGAGATATTTTGAAATTACATTATCAAATGCCACCAAAATTAGGACCACTGGAATTAAAATCTGATCCACCGAAATTGATTATGCCAATGACACATAATAAAGGCAAGATCATATTTTAATACTTTAAAGATACATTTTGAAGAGTAGGAGTCTAGATGAACGGACTCCTCCCGTCGGTTACCGGGAACGTTCCAGCACGTTCGAACTCAAAGGTACCGCGATCACGCGGATCCTAACGAGTTAAGCGGTGATTAGACACGCTTGTGTTTCTGTGGCCTATTAGACCAGTGCCGATAGCTTCAAAAACGGTAAAAAGTGAAAAAAAAATTATAGTAGGATGAAACCCATTGCAAAAGGAAGAGGATATAACAAAAATTAAAGGAAAAATAATTTACGGGCGATCTGAGGTTGGGAGGGGGGAGGGGGGGTTTTAAGGGTAAAAAATGGTTTATCTCGATTTCCAGGAACACTACAAGTCCTATGGAAAAAGTTAAATGGCAAAGTTGTAAGTAATAAAAAGATCTACAACTTTTGTATTTACATTTTTTTACATAACCTCAAAATTTATGTGAAAAATTCAAATAACCAAGTTTTTGGTACCTAATTTTCAATCGAAAATTCTCACGTCAAAATATCTACTTTTTTTAAAAATCGGTGAGATTTTTGTTCGTTGTAAGGGGCCATCCATAAATTACGTCACACTAATTTCATGACTTTTTGACCCCTCCCCCCCCTTGTCACAGTTGGTCACATTTGTGAGACCTCCCCCCCCTAGTGTGACGTCACATATTATGAAATTTTACACCTAAAAATTATTAAATTAAAACGGCAGTTTCGAAATAAGTTTTATTTCCATTAATTGTTTTTTAATATTTATCTATACATACTAATTATTCGAGTTTGAATGTGACGTCACGAAATTTAGGACCCCCTCCCACCCCTTGTCACACAATGTCACATTTCATCGACCCCCTCCCTCCCCCCTAACGTGTGACGTAATTTATGGATGGCCCCTAATCTCTACTTTCTAATGGTATATAAAAAACTATAAACTACTAACAACTACTACTACTACTAACTAAGTATAAAGTACTATGGTAAATGTTTTCCGAAAATGCAAGAACTATTTTCGCATGTTTTTTGCAATCTTTATGTTTTATGGATTTGTAATTTTTTTTTCTAACAAAGTAACATGGAATCTTACGTTTTTCGATTAATTAAAGTGTAAATATTAATAAATAACTCAAAATTGTACACAATGATTGACAAAAAAAATTAAAAACTCTAATCCGAAAATTTTTTGCGAAAATAGTTGTCATTTCATTTTCACCATATTTCGTGAAAAATTTTTTTTTTGTAAAAGATAAAAATAAAAACCAAAAACTTGGTTATTTGAATTTTTCACATTAATTTTGAGGTAATGTATAAAAAGGGTAAATAAAAAGTTGTAGATCTTTTTATTACCTACAACATTGCTATTTAACTTTTTTCTATAGGACTTGTAGTTTTGCCGGAAATTGAGATAAACTATTTTTTACCCTTGAACCCCCCCTCCCCCACTTCCCGACCTCAGATCGCCCGTAAATTATTTTTCCTTTAATTTTCGTTACAAACTCTTCCTTATGCAATGGGTTTCATCCTACGATTATTTTTTTTCGTTTCAAAAATTATCGGCACTAGTCTATACACGTCCCTATGCGCTTTAGTTTGCCACCGGAGCCACCGAGATTAGGCCACCGGACTTAGAATTAGAGTCAAAACTTGAATTTTAAAGAACACCGTTACTCACAGGTTAACTTTTATTTCACAATTATGGCTGAAAACCTTTAATGGAAGCCTCCAAAAAATTTCTTGATAATCTGCTTTGTACTTTTACTAATATACATGACATCGGAATTGGATGATTTTGTATTCCTGCGCCACCGCAGTGAGTACTTACGTGTTTGACAGGAAAATTACGCAGCAAGTCGGTTATCCTAACACGCAGTTTGCAAGAGCACAACTGAATGGTGCGGGGAGAGCCAGTAAGGTGTCTTCCAAATCGTGTTGTAACAAGTTATGAAGTATACAAAATGCGCCACCGGTATTGCTTTTTTTTGTAGGACATTTTTAAGAGGTGTTTTAAGAGCTGTTGTACTATCTTAAATTGCTCCGTAAATATATATTAGTTGTGTTATCTAATGTATTTCTAAAAAACATTTCTTTTCAATTAAATTTATTTACCAAAAAAAATTAAATTAATAAAATATGTAAATAAATGGAGTTCGGACAGTACACCGAAATTAGATTTTAGGTCTTAGATATTTTTTTATTAAGAATCTATGTATTAAATACCTCTGAATACTTTACTATCGTGTAGATCACTATTTAAACTACCTATATAAAATTATGCATAATTGTAGTTTACCTCCACACATTAATTTTCAACCTCGCCGTCTCAAAAATGCACTTGGGAAATTCACCCTCAAATCAATTTTCGTTGGAAGTTTGCACAGTAATGTACATCATATATATTTTTTTAATTTTATCATTCTCTTATTTTAGAAGTTACAGGGGGGGGACACATTTTACCACTTTGGAAGTGTCTCTCGCGCAAACTATTCAATTTAGAAAAAAATGATATTAGAAACCTCAATATCATTTTTGAAGACCTAACCATAGATATCCCACGCGTATGGGTTTGATGAAAAAAAAAATTTTGAGTTTCAGTTCTATGTACGGGGAACCCCTAAAATTTATAGTTTTTTTTTCAATTTTTGTGTGAAAATCTTAACGCGGTTTACGGTATACATCTACTGACCAAGTTTCAACAGTATAGTTCTTATAGTTTCGGAGAAAAGTGGCTGTGACATACGGACGGACAGACAGACAGACAGACAGACATGACGAATCTATAATACCCCATTTACACGCGCGCGCGAGCCACGAGACAATCCGCGAGACGCGCGCATACGCGCGCGTGTTAACAGGGCGCTCGCGGACCAGACCGCGGCGCGTCTCGTGGCTCGCGGGCTCGCGTCGGGAGCGGTTTTGTAGGCGCGCGCCAAAGGGGCTCGCGTGAGCGCTCGGGCGGTGTTTACACGCGCGTAGGGGGCGTGGCTTACGGACGCGCCACGAGACGGTCCGCGACACGCGCGTGTAAATGAGCGGTAAGGGTTCCGTTTTTTGCCATTCGGCTACGGAACCCTAAAAAGCGGTTATTTTAATTTTACAAACAGACACTCCAATTTTATTTATTTGTATAGAAGATGTATAGATTTCCGTCCATTTTAAGATATCATCATGTATCAGGTAAACCTGCTCCATATATCTCACGAATGAATAATGGCGTAAAAGTTCAACAATCGCTTGACTCTAATACCCCATTTACACGCGCGCGCGAGCCACGAGACAATCCGCGAGACGCGCGCATGCGCGGCTTGCGCGCGCGTGTGAACAGGCCGGCGCTCGCGGGCCAGACCGCGGCGCGTCTCGTGGCTCGCGGGCTCGCGTCGGGAGCGGTTTTGTAGGCGCGCGCCAAAGGGGCTCGCGTGAGCGCTCGGGCGGTGTTTACACGCGCGTAGGGGGCGTGGCTTACGGACGCGCCACGAGACGGTCCGCGACACGCGCGTGTAAATGAGCGGTAAGGGTTCCGTTTTTTGCCATTCGGCTACGGAACCCTAAAAAGCGGTTATTTTAATTTTACAAACAGACACTCCAATTTTATTTATTTGTATAGAAGATGTATAGATTTCCGTCCATTTTAAGATATCATCATGTATCAGGTAAACCTGCTCCATATATCTCACGAATGAATAATGGCGTAAAAGTTCAACAATCGCTTGACTCTAATACCCCATTTACACGCGCGCGCGAGCCACGAGACAATCCGCGAGACGCGCGCATGCGCGGCTTGCGCGCGCGTGTGAACAGGCCGGCGCTCGCGGGCCAGACCGCGGCGCGTCTCGTGGCTCGCAGGCTCGCGTCGGGAGCAGTTTTTTAGGCGCGCGCCAAAGGGGCTCGCGCGAGCGCTCGCGCGATGTTCACACGCGCGAAGGGGGCGTGGCTTACGGACGCGCCACGAGGCGATCCGACACACGCGCGTGTAAATGAGCGGTAATGGTTTCTGTAAATCTCTTGAGCTGTCAGTTCTGTACGGGATATCCCTAACAGCGCGGTATTCCTGAAGCATTTCTATGAAGACTGAATTACATTGAAACCTATTTCTCGGCCTTGTCAAAACATTTTGAATGGCTTTTACGACATGTCATGTTTTAAATCGCCCTTGAGACAGTATTGAAAACACATTAGCATGTTGCCAAAACACTTGGATAAAAAGTTTATTGTTTCTCGGCGTAGTGTTCCTGTATTTGAAATAGATCACCAGCGACTGCTGCATCAATAAAATTGATTCAGTGCGGCACGGGCGGTGGGACGCCGCACTCAGGGTTGGGCTACTGATACGCGATAAGTAGGTACTTTATGCTTGTTAATAAAAAAAATGCATATTACCTATTTGGGGCCATCCATAAATTACGTCACACAAACATGACTTTTTGACCCCTCCCCCGTCCTTGTCACACCTGGTCACATTTGAGACCTCCCTCCCCCTAGTGTGACGTCACATAGTATGAAATTTTATACCTAGAAATTATTAAATTAACAGCAGTTCCGAAATAAGTTTTATTTCCATTAATTGTTTTTAATATTTGCCTATAGGTATATACCTATTATATGATTTTGAAATGTGACGTCACGAAATTTAGGACCCTCTCCCACTCCTTGTCAGACACAATGTCACACTACATGGACCCCCTCCCCCCTCCCCCCTAACGTGTGACCTAATTTATGGATGGCCCCTTTTTATAAAACCAAAATTTGCTTATTAAAACTACAGATTCTCGTTGTTTATGATTATTATATTTATTGACATTTTAATGTTAAGTTAACTTTGTCGATCACTCGATCGACACAAGCCGCTGGGCTATGGGAGCTTCACACAATTCTACAGAACCCTTAAAAAACGCCGACACAGAAAAACGTCTACAATATTTGTATTACGTATTCATTAAGACCATTTTATCAATGAACTTCAAATACAAATCCTGATTGCAGATGATGCTGTTGCAGCATCAGGTCAGGGTTATCACGTCATTAAATTCGAACAAACCACAAACAAAACATTTTTCCATCGCGTCAACAACTAGAACCGCTGATAATATAATCATTTATCATCAATCGACAAGAAAACCGATTAGGAAAAGCTGATTTAAAACTTCGCATTTCTAAGCATTGAAAGTATCACCTATACAACCAATTACATGCATGCTGTGTTCACCTGTAATTGCGGGAACACGAATTTTAGATATTGTGTTAGGCTAGATATTAAGAAATTATTATGTATCCTGTGTTGGTGGACCTTAAATAAATAAATAAATGAATGAATGAATGAATGAATGAATGAATGAATGAATGAATGAATGAATGAATGAATGAATGAATAAATAAATAAATAAATAAATAAATAAATAAATAAATTACGCACTTGTGTGTGACAACCCTAGCAAAGCAGTTTGGCGGCGGCTGAAATAAACCGAGGAAATGGCGTATTTAAATAATACTAACAACGAGCACTGTGTAATTTTAGGCAATATTCGTATGCGATCAGAATTTGTTGTTTGATTTGATACAAACATCCGATGTTCGCTCGCGAACGCAATAAATATTGCGGATATCTGGCGAAGTGTTCGAGGAAATCGGTATTGATTACGTAACAATAATTTCTTTTTCCTCTGGATTCAGGCCCATGACCGGTCGGAGTGGCGCCAATTAGGGGAGGCCTATGTCCAGTAGTGAACTTTAAAGGGCTGTTAGATAGATAACTTCTCTTTATATTACGACTTGAATTGTGAAAATAAAAATGAAAAAATGAAAATCGTAATGTTAGGGACGTTACGACGTCCAAACTCATTTTGCGTCGCCGTGTGGTTTTTAGGGTTCCGTAGCCAAATGGCAAAAAACGGAACCCTTATAAATTCGTCATGTCTGTCTGTCTGTCTGTCTGTCTGTCTGTCTGTCTGTCTGTCCGTCCGTATGTCACAGCCACTTTTCTCCGAAACTATAAGAACTATACTGTTGAAACTTGGTCAGTAGATGTATTCTGTGAACCGCATTAAGATTGTCACACAAAAATAGAAAAAAAACAATAAATTTTGGGGGTTCCCCATACATAGAACTGAAACTCAAAAAATTTTTTTTCATCAAACCCATATGTGTGGGGTATCTATGGATAGGTCTTCAAAAATGATATTGAGGTTTCTTATATCATTTTTTTCTTAATTGAATAGTTTGCGCGAGAGACACTTCCAAAGTGGTAAAATGTGTGTCCCCCCCCCTGTAACTTCTAAAATAAGAGAATGATAAAACTAAAAAAAATATATGATGTACATTACTATGCAAACTTTCAACGAAAATTGATTTGAACGAAATCTAGTACGTAGTTTTTTTTTAATACGTCATAAAACATAAAACGCAAAAAACATCGATTAAAGTTACAACGAACTACAAGAACTTTTATATTATGTTACTTGCTGCTACGGAACCCTTCATGGGCGAGTCCGACTCGCACTTGGCCGCTTTTTAAAAGGACTTTAGTATGAAACCGAATGCACGTGAATCATTTTTCGCGACTCACAGCTCAAGAAAACACGCTAGTTTAGCCTCTAAGTTACGTTATTTGAAATTTTACCAAATAGTAACCCACTTCATAGAAATAGTCTTCGAATAAGGACCACTAAAATTATCAATAACATAGGTAACAAAATCGCTGTATGTACCATATACTTATATATTTGAGGATTTTTTGATAAATATAGGTCTATAGTGGAAGAATTTCCTTCCTTTCAGGAAAAACAGAATTTTCCAACTCGGTTCATAATAGGTCAGTGACGGAGTTTGGATGTAAGAAACATTAAAGAAATACAATCGAATTGAGGGAGAGACGTTTTATGGACAATCAACGTAGGGGTTTTTGCCTTGGTTATCCAAACATTGCATTGGTTATCCAAACATCCCATGGTGATTACCATAAAAGGGGGGTTCTCCCACATAAAAACTCTTTATAATGTATCAAAATTAAATTGTAAGTCTTCTGTTACTGAATGACACCCAAATGATCCTAGTCGTTCCCTATTTAACCTATTCCAACAACGTAAAAAGTTCGATGACTTGCCAACTCATAACTGAGAAATATTTCACCATGCATCTCACAAATGAATAGTTTGCGAAAATCTAGGTCGAATCTGAAACGATCGATAAACAGAGCGGGAAATTAAAATCTGTCAGCGCGCGTGACGCAAGCGCCTCTGACGTCGGTCGTAACGTGGGGATAAATCCGACGGCTTACCGCTCGCCTGGTTGGGTTTACGAGCGGAGAAAGCACGGCGACATGTAAACCCGACCGCTGGTTCTACGATACATGCACGGACCTGAAAAAAGCCGGACGTAACCTTGTCTAATCGAGAGTGAAGCATAGCAATGGCCGCCCGCTTACCATGTGTGCGTAATTTTTGATTCGCGATTGAAGCAGTGAAGTGTCAATGTGTGGGTGTGTGTACTTGTACGAATAGAGAGTTGCTATTACTATGGGTGCTTCACTGAATTTGTTCTTGGGATTACGTCCGTCTTTTTTTGGGTCCGTGGATACATGGTAATCAATAACTGTAAATTTTAAAATTTAGAAAACCCCCGATAGTTAGTATTGGTGACCCTGAAACGCCTGAACTGGTCATACACTATAACAAAGAACCACTTCAGCTTTAAAACATAAGAAAACTGCATCATAATCGGTCCATTCGTTAGGAGCTACGACGCCGCAGATAGACATACAGACATGTCAAACTTATAACACCGCTCTTTTTGCGTCGGCGGTTAAAAACAGCACTTCAAATACGGTAAATCGCGTTTGATTTCTATAACTAATATTATCGCTAAAGATATATGAAATCGCCATAAGTATACATCTTAAAGTCTGAAGCAGAACCGTGGAGTATGCTCTAGGGCTCCTCAGAAGGAGACCCGTGCTTAGTAGCTGGCTGTTAATGTATTGAAGCCAAGTCATACCCTTTATATGTATTTGAAGAGTTCCCTCAAATACTCATGAATCCCCTCTGGAAGTATGTATTCTTAAAAATAAATCAAGAATTATGCAAATCGGTTCAAAAAGGAAGAAGTTATGAGGTACCTATAAAATCGAATTAAGAACTTTCTCCTTTTTTGAAGTCGGTTAAAAAGGTGATTTACGGTTGCATGTAGAACTCTTAGCCGACTAGAAGAAGTATAAAACGTCCCGGGACCAGGTGGATTGACAATATATCAATCATCAGGATCAGTAACAGACTCTTACTGAGAGTGGCGCAAGTTAGAGTAGGCCTATGTCCAGCAATGGACTTCGAAGGTTCGTCTCTCGAAAATTCGTCGAAAACAATTCGTCGAATAACAATTCGTCGAATCACCAATTCGTCGTGCCTTTCATCAGAGACGCACTCCTGCACGGCTGGATATTTGGCGCAACCCGCCCTAATTCCTAGCAGTTATTTCTAACATCATACAATATAGCAGACGATTAGGATACAGTAACAGAGGTCCTTTTAGTATCGAGTCGAGTAACCTCATAATTTGTTTAAATTAAAATAACTGAAAAGACGCAGTACAGGAGAGCGAAGGACTGTGACTCACGAGTCACGTTTTCTCCTTGTTTATAGGACGACACGACAACGACATCTAATTTATGTAAGTATTGTGAACACACGCAGACTGCGATATGTGCGTGCGAACCGCGGAGCTAGTAAATGTTGTGGGGTTAGTAACAAGTTCAAAATAAGTAGGTTCCTTACTCAGTATTCAGTTCTGATGATGAGATCCATTCCATCCAGGGAACTCTTGAAGTATGCTAGGCCGTTTTGATATTGGTTTTTAACTCCCGACGCCCCAGAGTACAAAATTAAAATGTTATAATGTAATGTTATATATTATCTCGTAATATACAGGGTGTCCCGTAAGTAGTGGATCAACCGAAGGTGGCAGATAGCTTGAAGGTTGACCTATCATATATATGTCAAAAAATTTCCTCAGTAAAAGAGTCACCGTTTTCGAGATATTGACCATTATTTAAAATTTAGAAAATTCGGCTCCTTTACCCTTCATTTTCCTGTTGAGTCCACAAATGAGCAGATATTTTGATAATTTTTTTTCCTAGAGCTCTCAGATAGTTGCTTTATAATTATCAGTATGTAATGTTGTTGAAATTCTGATAAAATAGCTACTTTGGATATCTTTGTTTTTGATTTTCTTCAACACAACTTTGGTGCGAGGTGGTTGAAAAAAAATTGTACTGGGTAAGTATGGCCCACTATTTTAAAAACTTGTCTGTTAAATGCAGATTTTAAAAAGGTACAATACAGGCTACTTTGATAGGGAAAATTTTCAAGTAAAAGCCATTTCAGTGCCAAAGGGGTGAATTTGAATCAAAAGTTATTTTATTGTTTACTGATATGGGATGAAGTTTTTCAATGGCTTTTGCTTAATATTATGTTACGTTAAATTAATGCTAAAATAAATATGTATTTAAAATAATGATAATTTTCCGATATTCCAACCTTATAAAGAAATTACAAATTACCTCAGAATTACTTGAAAAATATTGTTTATTTCAAAAATAGTGCTATTATTTACTGTTTTTAATACTAGATGATCAGCAAGCCTTGTCAATTATTTCTTTAAGATTATTTTTGTACGATAAAATAAATAAAAATAAATATTTCACTTACATTTTTTTTCTCATTCTTTTTTGTTGAATATTCATGCAAAACAATCTTAAATCATCATTTTGGGTTCATGAAATAAATAAGTCACGGTCAAGTCATGGGGAGTTTAATGTTCTGTATAAACTTTTTATGGAGTTCATTAGCTGGATTCCACAAAGGTTCTCTTTTAAAAACTGATACAATTAATATTTCATCCATTTTTTTCTTTCAAAATGCCTCGCGCCTAGTGTCAAAAAACCAACACGTTTGTTTACTTCGATACATGCTAATGACTAGCTAGGCACCAAGCGCGTAGTGCGGCCAGTCACGAACACGCTAGAACGTTTGTTTTATTAAGCTACTCGCTAGGTGACTCGCTAGGCTCTAGGCGCTAAGCAAGCCGCCTGTCTGTGCGGACGTAGCCTTAAGGTACACGGAAGGTTTTAATAAAATAAAAAATACTTTTGACAGAACGAAGTCTGTCTGTGCAGCTAGTATTTAGTGTAAACCAAATTGACGGCTTTTTTTAAATTTAAGATTATTCGGTTGAAGTCGATTTGTTTTTGTTAAATTTAGATTATACGAGTATATCTGCAGTGTAGCAGCACCAAGTTACAAAGCAGCGTCGTTACCGTGTCGTCAATAAAGAAACGCCCTTTACGCGTGACGGCGCGGCCGCGGCGTGACAAATGTCTCCCCCCGTCTGTCGGGTGGTGACGCATCCTTTTATTAATACTGCTAATAATTTAATATCATCATCAATCCAGAAAGAAGAGAAGTCACAGTTAAATTCAGTTGGGGTAGTGTAGGATGATATATCAAATACCCATGTTTTTATGTCTATAAATATGTGACAAATGACCTGACGAGGTACCGAATGGTTGTGGACTCTGTTTTCCATAGTGTAACGTAGTCTATGAGTAATACTACCAATGAATTATACTGATATTTTGACGGTCTAGAAGGAAGCGAGCATTATCCATTTATTATACGAAACACGACGAATACGTTTTGAAATTTGTTTTAAATTTTAGATGGAAGATGAAAGCTATTAAGCCAGGGTTTTGAAAAAATCGATAAGTAAGAGTACCGTTCGATTTAAACTGAGTATAAAACTCAGTGATGTTCAGAAGGCACCTGGGGCCTCGTCTGACGTCTCTTATTTCATACGGTGTAAATAAGCAGGGAAGGTATGGTAGTTACGTGATCCAGTCACATTGAAATCCATATTTCTATAAGGATTAGAAAAATATTAATCACCCGAATAATTAAATATGTTAATGTGACTGGTATGTGTGGATGCGTACGTTATCCAGTTTCAATGAAATAGCATTGCCCCACACCATGGAGGATACAGTCCTCCATTCCTCACACTAGGATACCCTGAGTTGTCGGTGCCAACGACCACATACAAAGACATGAGCACACATATGCAGACCGAAAGCTGAAATTAAAACTCATCCTTAAAATTTCCGCCTCGCTGGGAATCGAATCCTTTCATGGTTACTTACGCCACACGTAAATAATATAATCAACGAAGATGAGTGATAGCAATAAATCTTAAGGAACTAACATGTACAAGAAGAAGAAGCAGATGTTTGTAATTAGTACAATGCCTTTGTCCTGACTTCAAAGGGCCGAGCTCAACCTTGGCACGTGACGACAGCACTACGAACTCTCAAAAGTAATCTCTCGTATTAGTGTGTGACCTTGGGTTGTTTATATTTGTATGTTTTATGCCCTTATACAAATCTCGACGCTGCTGAGCCAGACTAATAAAGATAATTGTATAATTTATTTCTCCCATAAAAGTTTTGGCACTATACAATGAAGATTAGAGAGAAGGTCAGGCCTATAAGCCCAGACAAGGCCGTCTTTAACCTATTGGAGGCCCTGGGCATATTAGGATAATGGGGCCCCTATTTTGTTAGAATAAACAAAGAAAGTAGATACGCAAGCCTCTTGATTTATGCAGAAGCTAATAAGCAAATTGGCATTGTAGTCAGTATTTTATGTTCGATTTATTCGAATTAAAAAGTTTTTTGGCAATAAATATCGGTTATCGTTTAGCGATCTGGGAGGAACTAGGGGGCCCCTATTGATCACGGGGCCCTGGACAAGTGTCCAGAGTGCCCAGTGGGAAAGAGGGGACTGGAACTATATTACCAAAGACAAAAAGCAGCAAGAAAGAACGTTCCATTTTTTTGATCCATGAAAATGTTCTAAAAAGGGCTACTTATACCTAAGTCATCAAGTTAGAAACTATGCCATGTAGCATGGGCCATGCGGGCCATGCCGGATTAACAAGTAAAAATTAGCGTTACCAGATGTTAATTTAATCTCACAAACTGAAATTTTCTACGAAAAGTCTCTCGGTATCTTAAATAATTTATGATTTTTTTAAAACATGTCTGTAAATTTAACGGAGGGAGTGAAATTAAACAATGAAATATACGTAAACAGGCAGATCTAACCACAACTATTCCGAAATTTATGATGTACTTACGATTAACATTTGCGTCATGATCTGATGTCGCCGTATTTTATTTGTCTTGGCGTCCTACTCTACCAAAAGGTGTGATATGGAAAATTTAACGTAAATTGTGCGCACTGCAAAATGGGCGTGTTTCATTAAACCATACTATTTAATCAATCGAGCGGAGAAAGATATCCAAATACATTTTTTTTAAATTACTGACCCATAATCTATCAGTCATGTTCATGTTCTAAACGCTTGAAGCTGACAGGGTCAACAACTGTCCATTCGAAAAATAACGTCCATGTATGTAAATTAGTAATACTATGTACATTAGGAATCACCGTCTGCAGGTAAAACAACGAAACAGAGGATCCACTTATTTACAGAATACTTTTATTGTAATCACTTACTCCGTCTGTTGGTACATGTTTCATCACTGGCCGCCGAAACGAGGTTTTATCAAAATGGGAAATTTGTAGGTATGCCAGGTTCCATAGAAAGAAAATATTGTGTGGTTTTATGAAACCACGATGCAAGTGACACTTTTTTCGGTTTGTAGGTGTTTAACCAAAAAAATTTAGAAATTTATTCGATTTAGGGTTTTAAAATTGCGTTTTTAATCTTAACTTAATTATTGAAAAATGGGAATGATAATGGGAAAACAATAGTAGACAAAATATTCAATTATTTTCAATTTGTGTATTAGAGTACGGAATGCGTAATTAATACAATCATTTAGATGATAGACGCATATTAAAAACTAAGAGCAATATTTATTTAAATCATTTAATCTCCATTATTATTCTTACTCCAAGGCCGGCTTTAATGCGACATGCGATAGATGGACGAAACATTTTGGACGATAGAATAAAAGTTTCACTTTAAAAAGGATTGAAGGATTGGTAGTACTAATAAAGACATCTTAGGATCAGCACGAATTTTTATTATATATACCAAGCATGCACATGATATAGTTAACTTTCGTTCCTAACCATGATCTCAGACATCAGTTTAAAAAAGTCTCCCCTTTTTTAACCTTTTCGTGGCAATGATTCAAAATGAATTTGATCCACAATCATCCTTAATGCTTATTAATGTATTGTATATTCAGTTTGTTTAGTATTTACGTCAAGAACTGGTGTCGTTGTATTTTATTTGTTTTGGCGTACAACTGGAGCGTAAGGTGTGTTTGGTTACCTATTAGGATTGAGATATGGAAATTTTGAATTACATTTGACGTACTAATTATATAATCAACTAAGATTAATATGCTTTTATCATCTTGTAAATTATTGCAGCCACTGCAGGTGTCCCTCACAGACATAATTTTTTAATTAAATTCTAAAGAAACCAAGGAACTGAGAACAAGCCAAGAAATATAAGTCACAAACGTGTTATTTTCTAATAGAAAAATAAAGGCCAATGTCAATGGTACTGGCAATAAGTGTGGCAATGTCCTAAACTGGGTACATAGTTTGCAAACATAAAATCTTAGGGGCCATCCATAAATTACGTCACACGTTAGGGGGGGGGGGGGTCGATGTAGTATGACAAGGGGTAGGAGGGGGTCCTAAATTTCGTGACGTCACATTTCAAAATCGAATAATTGGTATGTAAAGGTAAATATTAAAAAACAATTAATGGAAATAAAAGTTATTTCGGAACTGCTGTTTTAATTTAATAATTTCTAGGTGTAAAATTTCATAATATGTGACGTTGCACTAGGGGGGAGGTCTCAAAATATGACTAGGTAAATACGACAAAGACGGGGGAAGGGGTCAAAAAGTCATGAAATTAGTGTTAGGTAATTTATGGATGGCCCCATATTATGTATCCTCCTAATGGAAATTCCATAAGACATATTGCCCTATAAAACGTTCTACTCTTTAATAGCTTCATGGTTCTACTACACCTGCAAATACTCAGAAAATAGTAGTAGTTTTTACAGCAACGACGCCTCTCTCACGGGGCACTTTGCCAATGTGTGGGTACACCAGTTACTTGCTCTGCATATATTGTAACTGTTTGAATCGCTTTACTGCGAATGACATGTGAGATAACGATTCTCGAAATATTTGAAGATTTCCAGACGTGATAAATAGTTGATCATCTGGCAAAATAGCTGATAATCACAAACATTATGTAATTCCGTAATACACATGTTTACCGTTACAATGAGTAAAATATGAATTGTATTATGTACCTCACACTGTTGAAATAAATCTGAAACGTCGGAGCTGTGATAGAGTGCCAAGTGTTTTATGATCTATTACATGCATTAAACTGTATTTAATGTAAACATTTGTTACAAAGTATTAAGTACATATAAAGAGAAAAGATCTATTGAAATTACAAAAATAGGCAAGGCTATAAAACTTATAATCTATTCAGGTCAGCTAATATTGGAGTTCCGCAGGGTAATTTGTGGTCCTTTAACTTTATACTTTGTTAACTGGAAAGCGATTACAGTAACTGCAGTGGTGCAGCGCAATAACCCGTTTGTGTCTAATTTTTACGTCCACTCCTTTTTAGTAAATGTAAAATCAATAATGTTTTTATTTTACGACGAGTAACCGCCCTCGCTTTGCTTCGGTTTTCTTATTTTTTTACACCTTGGGTTACATTATTGGAGTTTTTTTAAGGATCCCTATTTTTTTTGAAAATATAATATAGCCTATGTTACTCGGGGATAGTGTAGCTTCCTAACAGTGAAAGAATTTTTCAAATCGGTTCAGTAGTTTCGGAGCCTATTCAATGCAAACAAAAAATCAAATCGTTCCTCTTTATATACGAGTATTAGTATAGATAATGCAAAAGTTGTTCATCTATACTCTATACAAATAAATAAAATTGGAGTGTCTGTTTGTAATATTACAATAACCGCTTTTTACTAAGTACTTGTGGGTGTATACACGGTACATATACTAAAACAAATTTTTTTACAATTTTTGTCTGTCTGTCTGTCTGTCTGTTTGTTTGTTCCGGGTATCTCTGAAATGACTGGACCGATTTTGACGGGACTTTCACTGGCAGATAGCTGATGTAACAAGGAGTAACTTAGGCTACTTTTATTTTAGAAAAAAATAGTTTGTTAGGCGATACGAATTTCGCGGGTCGGCTAGTTAATAATAATCAATAGAAACATTTCTCGCTAGTATATGGTATTTAAATTAAACAAGGTTGTAACACTATTTATGGCAAGACTATGTATATATAAATACCAAATATAAATAAAAATAATTTACTTATTAACTTTAAATATAAAAAATAAGAAGGTTATTCAAATTAGCTACCAGCTCTTACACTGTACAAAGAACGTTAGTGTACCTACTGTTCACCTGCTTCAAGAGCTATCGGATAAGAGCAAACGCAGTAAAAGTAATCCTCATCATTTCCGCCGAGAAATTATTAAAGAAAACCCAAGCGTGTCTTCATGTTTATATATAAAACACTAATTCAATGCAGAAACGATCGTGTGAATGGAATGTGAAGGGGATCGGATCCTGAGAGCGACTGAAATCTTTCGGATTTCGTCACACTATGATCTAATCATGCGCATTTTTAGTTGTCGAAGCACCTGTTGGAATTTCACAAATGCCCCTGAGTTTTGGTAATAATTTTGCTTGCTATGTCAATCACGTGTTTTTGATTTGAAATGTCTAGGCCGACATTTTGGTCAATTGTTTTCGATTATTTGTCATAATTATGTGAAATTTTCTAGTTCTGTATAAAGAGTAATATTGTACAAATGTTAGTATTCGATTTTTTATTGCATAAAAGGAAGAAGGGCTAGATACCCCCCGATTCTGAACATCATACGAGGATAAGTCACCAGGTCCCTCTCTGTGCTAACTTTAATCCCGACGCTGCTTATAGACAAGATTGTTTGCCACCCAAGCTAGACACTCCTAACATCAACCACTGGATTTGACAATAAAATCAGGCTATGGTCGAGAACAGTGAGTTCACCAAACAGTCAATCTCAGCCATTAAAAGTAGCAAAGGTTCCAATTAGACTCCAAAAACATGATTGAGGACGTCTTTAAGAGTTTTTTTGTCAAACGACAAATATCGCTGGATGACTATAACGAATTATTTTAGTTGTCCGTCCCGGCGTGCCAAATTTTCCCCACATTCCTGGCAAACGGGCATTTGTAAAATAGAGCCACTTAACTGTTTATTTAGAAAAAATTGTAAGAAATCATCTTTAAAACAAGACAAAATTTTTGATAAGTTACTACACCGTTTAAGGTATTGTATTTCCGGGATGAAAGCTTACAGCTGGCTGGTGTGTCCATCCATCCATCCAATAGCCTTTAGAGGTCCGCTGCTGCACATAGGCCTTCGCTAACGCACGACACTCAGATAGGTCCTGGCTCCTGAGCTATTCAGATGAGCGTAAGGTCGTATATAATTGACTTACATTGAGTATAGTATAGCTATCTGGATATATATCTATCTCATGCACACTGGATGGCGCGTCAAGTCAAACTGCAAATTTGATCAAGTACACTTGATCGTGTATGGCCTCCATAACATAATATGGCACTAGTTAACTGATCATTTGAGTTTCTTCATCTCTATTATATATTCTCCTGTATGTATAGTGTTAAGAGTTATATAGTTAGAGTACGATTAACATTTCGTAATTTAGCAGTCTTTTACGCTGTGGTAATACATTAACTACTGTGTAGCAAAATAAAATTCATTTGCGGTTTGGACATTGTACAACTGCAAGAACTGTTTATTGCGTGACAAGCCAATATGGGTCAGTGGAGCGACGAACTATGAATTAGCGTGTTCATTTGATGTTCGGATACACACCGTTAGTATTTCTGTGAAAGCCCTGGGTTTCTGTGAAACGGACATCACCAATAAACGTTTTATGTGCTAACCTACCCAACTTTGTCATACCTACGAATACATAAGATAGTGTTGTAATAGTGTATAAGTATTCTTGCACAGATAGTGTATAAGTATACTTGTCTTAGGCGCAATTAAAATATTGAAACCCAAAAAAGATTTTAGAATTTTTTAAACACTGCAAGATTTTGTAATAATTATAAAATAGGAACGATAAGGCTTATCTAATTTTATGTTTTTGTAGGAAGGTGTACCTATAGATATGTTGTTTTATTGTGGATGTTTGTACCATCTTATCATATTTCATTTTGGCACATCACATAAGTAAACGTACGCTGACGGACGCTTGAAACATCGTACGGATTACAGTTTCGTGGTTATTTGTTGCACCATCAGTATAGTTCTGTCGCATTGTTTTCATCATCTTGATTAATCGTCCCTTTACTCGGATTTTTGGAGTGTTTTCCTTTTTTGTTTTCTTAAACTTTTCCTTTCTTGTTTCTGGTTCTTACCAGACCTTCCAATAATAGTTCATCAATACAATCTCTATCATCATTCGTATTTCAAACATGATAATAATCATACTTTTTAGCCGTATTGGGGCGGCATAGAAAATCAACCCCAATCCCACGCCGTATGGGTGTCGTAAGAGGCGCTGGTGGTAGGACCCCTCGAGGGACTATATTGATTTTAATTGTTAATTAATACCATTATTACTATTATTATTTCTCCATTTGGTTCGCCTGATTAGCTACCACCGTTGAGCATGAATTAGCCGCCTCGTGTTCCGGCTGGGAGCTCGAGTGCCAGTTCATTCTTTCTTTTTCTTCTCTCTTTCTTGGCCGGCAATGCATCAGTGATTCCTTTGGTGTTGCTGATATTCATGGGCGACAATAGTTCCTTACCATCAGGTGGATCGTTTGCCGGCTATTTCCATAAAAAAAATTAATTACTATTATCTGATTTGGGGTACATAAAAGTATAAGATTGCGGTTATAATAGTTTAGTACTTAGTTAGATTTTGTAAAGCATTCTCAGAGGCTTCTAGATAACAAACCTGAACATATTTTCAGCATTTTGTACGTAAATGTCGGGGTGGAATCAGACATTCTTAATTTCAAAAAGATATGTTTGCAATTGATTTGTTAGCAGGTATAAGTTGTGCGTAAATTACAAGTTGGTGCAAACGATATTCTCTGTGTCGTCGACTTTATTCACCCGAGGTATTTCACCCAGGTATCTTAAGTGTACTTTTGGTGGTGTACTTTATTCACTTATGCACGTAGGTGATTTAAATCTACTGATTGAGGTGAATTGATATAATTAGACTAAATTCTTAACGTACGTACGTACTATTTTCTATTCTGAATAGTACAGTCTCACCTCCATACCTTAAGGAGTTTTTTCAGTACGTCTGTGATACGCATGACATAATGTTCCGCTCCTCATCTAACCTTAAGGCCTACATTCCATAAGACAGGACTGGTTTTTATCAATACTTTTTCACTGTACAGGCTATACTGCTCTGGAACAACCTACCCGTGAGCATCACAAAAACTGCCAGTTTGCAATCATTTAAATTACAAGTCCGTGAACATTTCCTCAAGGCAACTTATCCTTAACGAAACGCAGTCTTCTTTCTTCATAAACGTCGATATGTATGTTTTTATATATATGTATGTATGTTTGTACATACAAATGTTTAAATATATATTTTGATAGGGTAAGGTGATTAAAAGTTTGTTGCACCTACCACAATTTGTCATCATCACCAGGGTTGACTGATAGAAAATGCCATTAAGCATTAAGTCCGCCCATTGTAATTCAATGTATGAATTCAATAAAGTTAAAATAAAAAAAAATCACCTACCATCATAATCAATTAATTCATGTGATTTTGGAATTCCC
Organism: Thymelicus acteon; assembly: GCA_951805285.1. Lineage (NCBI taxonomy): Eukaryota > Metazoa > Arthropoda > Insecta > Lepidoptera > Hesperiidae > Thymelicus > Thymelicus acteon. The sequence continues at coordinate 14,117,298 of OX638234.1, forward strand.
TTCCGATTCGATTTTATTCTCACTTACAAAAAGGAAGATACGCGTGCAATTGATTTGTTAGTACACAAGTTGGTGCAAAGCAAGTGCAAGTTGGTTTGCGAACAAACATTGAATAAAAATGGATAAGTGTGTGAAGATGCGTCGACTAGATGTGAGGCGTGAGGGAATGAACACGGCCAGGTATATTTAGCCGAGGCAATGACATTGCGCGCGTACGTAGATCATTGTCACCGAATTACGGATTGATTTATTTGCACGTATTCGTCGTATTCATGCGATTTGTTTGCGTGTATTCATCGGTGCAGGTGGTTGACTGGCGCTTGGAAGGGTTCTGGGAACGAGGGTGATGGTAAAGACACTAGATTGGTTGTGAGCTGACGCCGAGTTTAGTCATTCGCTTCCTTGATTTATTCTCCTTTGTTTGTTTACGGATTTAGTCGCCTCTTACGATACCCATCTAGCGTGGGAATGGGGTTAGCATTCTAAGGCGACCCAGTACGGCTGGATTCTTTGAATAAATAATACATCTGGTGCTTGATGATTAAATATTTTTTTCAGGAAATTACACTTAAATACATATTACACAATAAGAATAGGCAAATCTCTATGGTATATGCAGAATTGCTGTTAACAGGTCTAATCAAATGATAGGAATAAAGAGTTCCTTTAAGCAAATAAATAGCTCAGTATTTTTTCTTCTCTTTGATAATATCTTAAATGTGTGTCACAGTCACTCGTTCGTTTAAATGGGGCAGGAACACAGATAAACTGCTTCATTTCTACAGTGGTCTAAAAAGTTTCATGACAGATCTGTCGTGTTTCGTTACTGATTCGGTAAATATAATTTGCACTCACTACTTTTAACTCACTAATTTGCACTTACTGTTTTTGATGAGCCATTTTAGAAAAACGTAAAATAAAAATATAGATTGGCTTGGAATAACAGTAAAGGATTTTATAAATAAGCGTACTTTTCATGAAAATCCATTCGGTAGCTTTTGCGTGAAAGAGAAACAAACATCCATTCTTCCTCACGAACAAACTTTACGTACGGTTATAGGATGTTGATATTATTTAAGTACTATTATGTCTTCTGTGAGTAAACAAGTATTTTCTGCTATGACAGTTCAGTTCGGCATGATTCGTTTGATTCGCGTAGTTTGGTTTAGGTTTGGTCAGTTTAGTTGTACGTAAACATAGACTTAAATATTATATACTTACGGGCTGTTTCCAACAAAATCCGTGTCACATTTTTCGTACTCTGTGACAATGCTTCGTTCGGTCAAGTTCGGTTCAAAATGGCGGGTATCAAGTATTTTGCACTAAATAATTTTTAAAAATGTTTGTAAAAATATAGCTATTTACCAATTATAATTTTAAATAAACTCAAATAAAGTTCAAATATAAATAATGAAAACGTTTTAACTGTGCACAATAAACAATATGCGTTATTGTGTGTCCTATGTTTTCAAAAATGACATATACTTGTCTCGTTTGCTCGCAGCCAACTAAAATGCGTTAGCACCATTTGGTGTCAATATAGGTGTCCAAATTTTTTGTACTGAACAGCCTGTCTAGTATATGAGTATATACATATAGGTCTGTGTACGTAACAATAGTTTTATAAGGAAACTCTTTCGAGAAGATAACTGAAAAACTGCTAGATACGTTGGATATTGAGTAACATTTTTCCGAGGAGAGTTTTACCACATACGCGGAGAACAAAATGTAAGCGTCAGACATCATAAAAGTGTCTCGGTCACAGACGGTCGCAGGACCAGCCTAAAATAGTCGCACACGCACAATGCAATACGGCCACACGGTTACGCTGTACGCAGTATTTATCGCCAGTATGGCAATAAATTGGGACCATTTAAAAAAAATAAACTTTTAAAAGCAACGGGTACTCAAAAAAAGCAAAGCAACAACCCATAATTGTCCCACTGTTGGGCTCGGGGTCTCCTCTCACAATGTGAGGGATACAGGCCATAGTCTACTAGACTGGCCAAGTGCGGATTGGTAGACTTCACACACCTTTGAGAACTTCGTGGAGAACTCTCCGGTATGCAGGTTTCCTCACGATGTTTTCCTTCACCTAAGCAAGTGATAATTAACTTCTAATACGCACATAATACCTATTTGAAAATCAGAGGTGCGTGCCAGGATTTGAACTCGGACCCGTCCGTTGGAGAGACCAACGTTCTAACGTACTTTACGGGTACTCACTATTCGTATTTTATAACACCACTATTTCGACCCAGTTCCATGGATCGTGGTCGCGGTGAGTCTCTCATGTAACTGGGTCAACATCGGTTGAGGTGGTTGAGGACCTTCTTCGTCTGGAGCTGACTCTGAGCATACTATCAGGTCACCGTTAACATAAAAATGCATTGTCAACGGAACGAAATCAATTTGTGAAACTTCAACTCCGTAAGATGAGAGGCCGTAGTTCTTCAGGTTGCTAGATTTGACTCATACATAATTATTGCATGCTAATAAACTACTGAACAAAGCAAGTTAAATACGAGTATAAGCTCATGGCTTCAACCCATTATTGGCCCACTACTGGGCACGGCTCTCTCCTCTTGAGGAGGCCTAGAACATACTCCACCACGCTGCTCCAGTACGGATTGGTGGAGACGTTAGTGACCAAGCCAAGTGTCGGAAGTATGTATATCGCCTGAGGGCCTCCTACGTGGCTTAACGACTGTTATCACAAGATAACAACCGAAACCGACGGCTTTACGTACCCTCCGAAGCCCGGAAGCGCTCAAGAAATTCTTAGCACTAGCGGTCACCCATTCAACTAAAGACCTCGCCCACTATTGCTTGTCTTTGGCGATCTTACTTACGATCGACTCAAGCCACGGTGCTATGAACTTAATAAAGACTGTGAATTGATTTACATAAAGTTACTGAGTATATTATGATTTTATGGCATAATAATCATAGACCTATATGTATATACTATATATACTAGACAGGCTATTCAGTACTAAAAGTTTCGACACCTAACGTTGACACCAAATGGTGCCAACGCATTTTAGTCGGCTGCGAGCAAACGAGACAAGTAGATGTCATTTTTGAAAACATAGGACACACAATAACGCATATTGTTTATTGTGCACAGTTAAAACGTTTTCATTATTTATGTTTGAACTTTATTGGAGTTTAAATATCAGATCAAAATATCAGATCACGTCAAAATATCAGATTTTTTAAAAAAGTCGGTAGTCTTTTTGTTCGTTGGAATCTCTACTTTCTAATGGTATATAAAAAACTATACACTACCATGGTAAATGTTCTTAGAAAATGCAATGAAACGACAACTATTTTCGCATAAAAAAATCGGATTCCATTGATTGCATATGAGATTGCAAAAAACATGCGAATTTTTTTTTTAAATCTGATATTTTGACGTGAGATTTTTCGACTGAAAATAGGGGTGATTTTTCGATATAAAGTCAAAATAAGATGAAAAAAAATATAATAAAAAAAATTACAGTATATTAAGGACATACAAAGGTAAGTTTTAACCAAATTTCGTGAAAAAAGATTTTTTTGTGAAAGATAAAAATAATAAACCAAAAACGTGTTTTTTTTAATTTTTCACATACATTTTGAGGTTATGTAAAAAAGTGTTAATACAAAAGTTGTACATCTTTTTATTACCTACAACTTTGCCATTTAACTTTTTTCAATAGGACTTGTAGTTTTTCCGGAAATCGAGATAAACCGTTTTTTACCCTTAAACACCCCCTCATTTTCGTTATATTCTCTTCCTTTTGCAATGGGTTTAATCCTACTATAATTTTTTTTTCATTTCAAAAATTATCGGCACTGGTCTTAACCTTAAAGGTTTTACAAGTTTACATAATATTGGCTATTGCCCGCGTTCTCACGAACTGATAGAAATTTTGCCGCCAACCGTGCAACATAGAACATAGATTAAAAATACAAACTTTTTCTTTTCAGGCGCAGTGACATGCGGCCGGTGACTCCGGGGAGACGCGGCGCGCGCGCTGACTCGCGACATGTTGCGTGACTGTGGTTCATTCACTAGTAATAAGCATTCCTTTTGACCACCTGTTACTTTTTATAATTTTAGAAAGATTTATAGTTATTAATTTTTGATTTCTTTCACTAATGTTCTGAGTTCGTTTAGTACGTTGTTATTAATTAAAGATTAGATTAGTAGAGATTAGTACATAGATCTTGAATTTAATAACTGAAAAGGAAGTATAGTTTCGAAATTTGAATTTGTTTTTTAATAGCAGGTGAAGCAAAGTGAATGCAATGTGTCCAGTAAATTCAGATGTGATGGTGAAGTGACAGAAAATTTCAAATAATTATGTAAATTAAAAAGTGTTAATGAAGTGAAGTGAATTATCTCCTGGCGCTACCAGTGCGTGGCGGTAACATGAAGTGATACTCCTCTAGTCAAGATTAAACATGCCCATACAAGTGGAGAATACTGTTAATTATAGCAATAATACATGTAAGTACATTACTAATACATACGTGTGATTATTATTTGTCATATCTTGCGGGATTGATTACATCTATTAATCTATTAAATAGAAATCGTTTACATTTAAAATGAACGTGGAGGCAGGTTATTTCTTTTTTGGGAAATAGCCGGCAAACGAGCTGACGATCTTGATGGTAAGTAGATCGTCGCCCATGGACATTAGCAACACCAAAGGCATCACTGATGCGTTGCCTGCCAAGAAAGAGAGAAGAAAGAGAAAGAAAGAACTGGCTCTCAAGTCAGTATATTAATATTATTTTTATAATGTGTAAATTATTTAGGAAATATTTTATTTGAAAAAAAAAATCCACTTATAGTTTATAATACCGCTTCTCTTCAGGATAATTAAATGTAAGAATAGTGAAAGTTTTATACCATTACAAAATACGAGTATGAAAGATAATTTAAAGATCTATCAATCAATATATTTTATAGTGTAGAACGGTGTAACGGTGTGGATACATTTATCATTTTTGTCTGTGTACTGTTATTTTTTATATATGACCGGTATCCGTTTCCTGTTCACATCACAGCTTACATCAAAGTAGTGATGTGCTTCCGGAGACGTAACACACTTATCCTGCAATGCATAAAATAAATCGTACTATTTCAGACCGGATGAATTGTTATTGTTTTTATTTGTAAGTTCAATGTCGTGTCGGGAGTGAATGAGAGCGACTGGGACTGTCGGCAAATTTAAATTTGGAATAATCAATGAACGAATTCCGCAATTCGGTTTTAAAATAAGAATCTATACATGATGTACTTTCTATAATCCACTTGGGAAAATATTATGAAGGATTCACATACGCTTTTTTAAAGGCGCGTTGCGTGTGCAATGTTGTGCACAATTGTGGAGTAAATTGTAAGTCGCCTGCATCATTTCAAGATCTGATGACAACAAGAGAACAAGAAACAAGAACAACACAGGAAGTGCTTTGGACAAGATCAAAGACGCTTTCCTAAATGAGTTAAATATCAGTAACCAAGTGAACTGAAGATTAAGTCAAGGTCAGGATAAAACGGAATTTTCGTTTGTTGCTGAAAATATACTTTAATATTTTACATCTGATATCAGATTATTATTAGTCATGTAGCATGGAGAAAATTATGGAAAGTCAGCCTTAAAAAGAAGAAGAACATGTAAAAGAAGGAAAATAAAAAAACCTAACGATGTTAAAGAAGTGTCTATTTTTAAGAAGCCTGTCTTAGGTATCTTATAGGGAAAAGACGATGATCATGAGAACTTGGGAATATCTTAATTTAATGATTTTTTTACCAGATCTTTAGGAACGATATTTTTTTAAATAATATTTTTACTGGTATAATCGCTACAAACATCTCGACCGTCTTTAGATATCTACGTTACTGACATGTAACAAGAATAAAAACAAAATGTATGTCCAATGTTCATGAGTTTTTGTTCATTAATTTAATAGATTTTATATTTATTACATAAATGTATTAGAGACGATGGTAAAGAAAAATGCAAGTACCTACCTATGCAAAAATTTTATTATCCTTGAGTATACATTTCAGCCTGTAGGTGTATTGTTTAATTCAGATTTATTGCGGGATATACGAGAATAATGATATTATTCGGTGTCTCCACCAGAATGCAAATCAAAGATTTCTTCTTCTAGTTCGAATGTTGCTTAAAGTAATCCGGAAGACACGCTCCGAAGCGTTACATACCTGAAGATGGATCTCGTGACGTTATAGCCCTATCACTAGTCGAAGTTACACACCGATATTAGATCGTTCGTCTGCTCTTGACGATGTAATCAGAAAAAATCATAGCCTGTTCCTTTAATTATTTGTTAGGATTATATTCAAACGATAAATATGAAATTTGTTCCTACCAAAGTCTATATACTAATCTCTTATTATAATCTGAATTTTACCAAGAAAAAAATAACCGACTTCAAAATAACTCAAAAACCACTTCTCAGATCTAGCTCAAATTTAAGTGGGACCACATGACAAGCACCAGCTTTCGATTAAAAGAAGAATCATTAAAATCGATTCACCCATCGAAAGTTCTGAGGTAACAAACATAAAAAAATACAGTCGAATTGAATACCTCCTCCTTTTTTGAAGTCGGTTAAAAACAAGATAAGTCACAATTGTCACAAAGTCACTACATTTCTACATACATAAATACGGCATCCTGTCAAAAGGATTTACTCCCTCCTTGCTCGTTCCGAGGTACGTCTCTCCCCGTGGATATCTTGCCTAGGAGAAAACCATTTTTTTAAGTCTCTAACTCAGTATGAACGCAACTCATCACGAGTAGCCCTATTGTATGCGTTCTGTTTAGGGTCATCCATAATTTATGTGTGTCGTCATCCTATAAAAATGTCAGTCTGACACAAATAGTCTAAAACTGCCGACCATTGACCAAAATATAATTCTGCCAAGCTATTGTTAGTGACACAATACAACATTGGTTGCGCTATGCTATATTAGGAGCAACCGAGACAATGCGCTTGCGCATGCCAATACGGCCTATCATAATCAATTGTTACCAAATCAACTGCTACCTGCGAATTGTGTAGCTTTAGTTTGACGTGGACGTCACTTTACCTGCAAAGTACTACAGGTCTTGTACTATAAGTAAGGGGAGATTGGGGCATACTCCCTTTGTAGTAGCTTAAAAAGTTTGGGTCTTTGCCACTAGCCCCGTTGAGTTGTTCCGTGACGGGACAACTGCCACTATTTTGCACATCTGAGTGTTTTTTGTCCCGTGGGCCGTGGGACTAGTGACACTAATATTTTTATGATTTTTAGTGCCAGTCTTGTAAGGTGCAGGCTTATGTATAAAATTTAATCAAATGAAATCAAATCAAATGTTTTTATTCAAAATTGGTTTGGTTTACAAACACTCTTTGAAAGTTAAGTAAGAAGAAATTGGGGTGTACTTGACCTCCTGTGATGATAAATCTTCTACAAGATGCAGAATTATAAAAAAATATTAATAGCTAATTTGAACAATTCATTTAAGCCCTGTGCAAGGTACGCAAGTTGAGTCAATGTATTTTAAGTTTTAACAGTCATCAATTAATTAATTATACCAATTTGTTAATCTTGTAGCCACTATCAAGATAGTGACGAATCTATGTATTACATAGTTTGTAGTTGTAGTGCTAGTGACTCAGTAGGCTGTATAAGGTGAACCCTTAATACATTTATGTGACAGACAATCCTTTTGCTCAGATAATATTTTTTTGTGATATTGTGTAGAGCGATTATTTTATTAAAGAACTTAGAAATATACTTAGCTGGATTATAATTATTCTGCAATCCACAAAAATATTTGTTTACAAGGCATGTACAGCCATCTACCGACATTTTCCGGTAACACAAAACTCTTAAACTCAAACCCCATTTGATTAAGCTTTTTGGCGAGCTTACAGTTTTCCTTGTTTACCGTCGCTTCAACAGATGGCGCTACTAGTACTCCGATCACACCGAAACCCGTGTTTTGTGCGTTATGTCGAAAGTTTATTTTTATAAGTGGCCTAGGAAGTTAATGTATGACACAGCTCGCGCAGAATGTAGAGTTGCAATATCGAGATTTTTCCACGCTGTAAACATTGTACTAAAACTATTATGATTTGCCTATATCTCTGAAATCACACCTACCTATTTTTTCTTTCACCCGCTGCATTATTTACGAGTATGCCCACATCAAGATACATTTGCTGTGTTATTTAAATTATCATTCGATTGTTTTGAGCGGAAAGTTTTAAAGTCGTAATTCAAATTGAATTTTAAAAGTGGAGCGTTTTGATTTCCTATTTTAAACTCTGTTTTTTTGTTACTTTGCATGTAGGTAGTGATGATCTGAATAAAAGATGAACAGATATAGTGGAAAAGGTGAAAACTGAAAGGGTGAAACTTTCTGTACGTAGGTAATCGGATCCGTACGCAAAAACTGTAGCGCGGCGAACTAAAATGGCCGTCGCGTAAGTACGATAGTAGGTGGTACGAGTATGCTATTATTTTCCACAGCGCACTTCTTGATGCAATTAATAGAATATCGTCGAAATAACCCAGCACTAATTTAGTTAGTTATCGCTCATTATGTTCTAATTGAAACGTTACATGGCATACGTGTTCTTTAGATATGTGTCAGTAAATTAGTTATGCCTAGTAACTGTGAAATAATATTGTAATAATTGTTTTTATCGATTAAAATTAGCTAAATTTGACCCATAAATTATATACGTGTTTCGGCATGTCCTCTGCTTTCTTTTCGGTCGATAACGCGTCGGTGATGCCTTTGATGTCATTAAAGTCAAAATGGAGAGGCTACCTAATCGCTACCCAGATTTACAATATTATGTACTTAATGCACACACGGATTGCAAGTAAATAAATACAGTTGGATTCTTACGATAGATGGTATGTCTCAAAGCAGTGATGCTTACCAAACAATCATAAGGCAGATTTAGAAAAGAAAACTTTGATCGTGCGGTTATAAAAATTACTGGCAATTAGTAAGTACGTAATAGTTGAGTAACGCATTTTTTGCAATAAATGAACTTAACTACCAAATATAGTAATCCAACTAAATATTTAGAATAGGCTGATAAATGGATAAATCAGATAAATGGGAAATATTTAATTTAAAATACAATACAAAGCGGGTTAATAAAATATTATGTAGTCACTGACAATAGTGGCAATAAACCTGTCCAAGGGCACACTTATAAAGGCTACCAGCGCCGAGCTACCAGACCTTTTCTGGCGCTTCCATATAATCGGCGACGACAGACGATGACGACTGCACAGGGCACAAGAACTTTACGTATAACTAAACGGCAAGTTTGGAAGAGGTACATGAAGACAGGTCACGTGAAGTAGGATGAACAATTTCCACTAATCATAGGCCTGACTGACGTCGACCCTACAACTCGTTGCCACTTGTAGCGTGTCGGTGTGTCACTTCGACCAATGATAGGGCGCAGATTCATCAGGTATATTCGAACACAGACATGCTCTACATAGGTATACATGTCTGTGTCTTCGAAGCTTCCGTCGAGATGTTATAATATACATGTACAAAGTTCTTGGGAGGGCATTATGTTGTGTGTCTTTTATCATCACCGATATCGCGCTGATCAGCGATCAATGGCGATTGTATTCGGCGCTAGGAGACGGTGCAAGTATCCAGCACCAAGTTTCTACACCTGGTCTTCTTTGTGCCGAACCAACGGCAATACGCGCCGAACCTAGCTCTTACCTGCCTGCACCGATCAGCGTTGGCGAGCCGTCATTTGTTGCTCGTAGCAAAAGGCAGCCTATGTCCGCTTGCTTTTGTCCGGTTTTCTGACCAGTCAGGAGTCACCTGAGCCAATGAGCACTGGTAAATCGACACTGATAAACTTTATTCGAGGTGTATACGATGCAGAGTAATAAAGAAACTAAGTACATTATGGTAAAATACGACTAAGTACTTTGGAGATTTTTTTTACTACAAGGGACCAATTCCACCGAAAAAAAATTTTATGCAACACGTACATTGAGCTGGATGTGCTCTGGTTCTCCATAGCAATCACTGAGTGCGATCAATTTCCTTAGGGTTTAGTAGATACAGAAGATTGCAAGATTGTAAGGCTTCGTGTTTAAATAACTGTTGAAATAAAGCATTTCTTTCTTTCTTTAAAATTTTTTGTACACACTAAAAAAAAATTGTGTTTCTGACAAAACCAGCTAACATGGTTTTTTCCTCTTTCTTGCTAAGATTCAGAGGCCAAAATACTATTTCAAGATTCAGAGGGGTTATACCTCAGATTATTGAGCAAAGGAGTTACAGTTACTAGTGCACATTGAGATAAAAGATCTTTTGTGATAATAAAGTGACATAACAACAAAATAAATTCCATAGAAAAGTTTTCACTATCAAGCATAGTGATGATAAGGTTCACAATTTACAACCCTAGAACAATTCAAAACTGAATAACATATCACTCTTGAATATTGTGTCGCAGACATTGGACATTCAGGTCATTGCATAAAACTACTCGAGCACAAATATCTGTCTGCCACATAAATGTCTCCAATCGAGAAATTTACTCGAAAATGCTCCCTCGGTTTGTTGTTACTGGACTATACCCTTTCAAAACGTTATTGATGTAGCTATGGGGTAATAAAGTCACCTGATTTATCACCTAATCTAGGCCCTTAACAATGCGCTCTCTCTTGCCAAAGACTTTGCACCTGTTCTTACAGTCAAAGATGATTAATAACTCCGAATTATACTCAGATATTTAAACGAGAATTACAAATCGGGGAGCACGTGTATTGTTGAGCATGTTGATAAATTCAACCGAAGCTATAAATAATAAAAATATATTTACATAAAACTATATTTGAAAATATATTTTCCTAATTTCTCTTTGAAATTTCTGTGTTTTGTATGTGTTGTGAAATTAAAAAAAAAGTATTGAAATTTAAATATGATTCCAAATTTTTAAATTCCTAGTTTAATTTAATGAAAAAACCTTGCATAATTGTTATGAATATAAGGCTCTCTTTCATTTTGAGGTCGAAATAGGAATCGAAGGATGAATACTCGACTAAGTTACAATTAAACATTTTTTTGGAGTTATTATAGAACGAAAGACTTGTCCGAAGGTTTGATCAGCCCTGACCATCGTCAATGACAGATGGTAGGGTTTGTCACCGCATAGGTCAAGGAAGGCGGAGGGAGGGGGATGCGAGTTTGTTTACGGACGACGCGCGACGTCCAGTCCGCCCGCGCCGCCGCCGCGAGCGCATCCTATATTCAGTTCACGGCCGCTCTATTACCGGACGTCTATTTCTGCGTATAATATTCTGAACGGTGGCGAGGAACGTTCAGTTTCGCGCGGGCAGGTGTGCGCGCCGATGAGATGCGACCATGGAACGCCGCCGCCGCCCGCGCGAAGACCCCATGACCAAGACGGTGCGCCGCCGCGACAAGCCGCGCGAGCGATGGCTGCTCACGCGCAAGACATGGAAGTACATGTCGGACGCCGGTCGCCGGCTAGTCCCGGACGGCGCGCAGAACCGGACGGAGGACGTGCCCCGGATCGAAGCCTACTTCCAAGATGTGTGCTCCCGCGAGCCCCGGTTCCTGCTCTGGAGGAAGAGCTCCTACCCGGGCGTGCTCCCGAAGCCCCGGCGCAAGAAGCGGCCGCGAGGGGGATCGGTGCGCGCGCGGTCCCCTTCAGACGATCTGGCGCCCCCCGCGCGACCCACGGAGCTCTTCATTCCGCACACCTCGGGAGGCCGCTTCGACATCGCCAAGCTGAGGCGAGACTTCTTCGCCGCGCCGCCGCCGTCGCCGTCGCCTTCCTCGTTGGCATTTAACTCAGTGTTTAAGAACGCGACCGCTCGTCCCTCCCCGGCGGAGGACGACGAGGGGACGCTAGTTGATTTATTGCGAAAGTACCTGAAAGTAGAGGACGATAAACCACCGCAAACATTCACGGACTCCGATGAGCTAGTGCGCGCGTTACGAACCTATTTAAAACGGGCGGCGGATCGCGCCCCCGCCGACTCGGACGGCGATCCTTCGCAGCGAGTTCTAAACGATAATCTCAGGAGATATTACGGACGGTTGAGTAGAGACACTTCTGTGCACGATCTGTTGACCGATAGGAATCTGTTAAAAAAGATATATCAGGATGTTAGGAAGCCGAAGCCGTACAGAGGCGGGCGCAGCGGCGGCGGCAGCGGGGGTTTCGGCCCGAGTACCCTCAATGCGGTCACTCCCCGGAGCATCCTGCGGGTTAGGAGTTCTAGTGGTTTTCGGAATGACGGAGAGGACTCCTATCGGTCTCCTCCGATGTCCCCACCTCCTCTCATCGAGGTGTTGGGCGAGTCGTTGGAGGACAAGCTTGTGGATTGTGGAACGCAGACCCATGCGATACCCGAGGAAGTTTTGGTGGAGCTCGAGCGGGCGTACCGGGAGAAGCTGGAAGCGACGACCGCTCCCACGAGCCCGACGAGCCCGCCGCCGCCGGACCGACGACCGCGGCGTCGCTCCAGCGTCGACCACGACGACGTCTCGCAGTCCGTGAGCGACACGATCAAGCGGTACCTCCGAATGGCTAGAAAGAAGAGCGTCGATGCCGATAAGGCGGATCGTTTCAAACGGATCAATTACGATAAGAATCTGCGGAATATAAAACCCCGAGCGCCGGGGGAGGTCGACGACGATGGGCCTCACAAGGGTTGTCAGACCGAGGAGGCTTGGATTCTGACGTACCGTGAGTTGCAATTCGCGTCTGTCGCGTCCACGCCGACGTCGCCACCGCCATCGCCGTCCCAGTCGCAATCGTTCCTCTCGACCCTGCTGGGCCGTAGCGCTTCAGCGGTATCTTCTGGTGCAGGTGGCATGCAGAAGTCGCGGTCGTCGAGCAGCGTGGTCCAGAGCGTCAGCAAGCGGCTGTGGCCGACGCGCAGCCGCTCGTCCAGCCGCGTCGCTGCGACATGGACGCCTCAGGTCAGTCGCACTCAATTCTGTGTTTCTTGCCACCCGTACATACAATGTCGTATGTACAGTCAGCAAAACAGGGATGTAGGGTATGATACACAAACATTATGTAATCTATCTACAAAAAATGTTAGCACGGATGTCCTCTATACACTTTGAAACCATCCAGCCGATGTGCCCCAAACTGATTTCATTTGAAAGGCAATAATGCGAAGATGGTTTGAGACTACTAAAACAATGCATTAGGCACATTTTCCATTTTCGACTTTTCCCATAAAAAAAAAATTGCGTAGTAGCACACGCCGGGTATCCACTAGAGTTTATAATATTACCTTTTATTTATTTTTATTTATTTATTTATTTATTTATATAAACTTACTACTAACATTACAGGATATCCTAATTCGTTAGCAGAAAACATACATTATATTTAAATTACATTAAAATTAACTAATCCTATTATATTGTATCTTATAAAATGTTTAAAAGCGATAAAAGTACAATAAAATGTACCTATGTTGTCGTTATCATAAATGTTAAATAAAATCATACCTTACGTATATCGGTAGCATTTAACATGGATAATAACAATAACATTCTGTAATTCTGTAATATTTAATATTATGGAGCGTTTTCGTATCATGCCCTCCATCCCTAACTTTAGTTGATCCGTAGAGCAAGATCCTGAGGCCATGGAGATAGTGTAGTGTATGAGTATATCGACGCTTGAAAGGAAAAAAATACCAAGCGACATATTGACAACTTTACACTACAGCATTTTAGTTTTTAATTAAAAAAAAATCGTAAAAAATCGCCTATTAGTCATAGCTACTTCATACCAATGAATTTTAAATGCAGTTTAAATGCTTAATAAAGCGATTATTTACGATTTTTTTTCTAAAATTAAAAACTAAAATGCTGTAGTGTAACGTTGTCAACATGTCGCTTGGTAATTTTTGCCCTTCAAGCGTCGATATGTAAGGTAATCGTATGCCTACCTGTTGTCTAGACCATAGGTATTGGCCTACGGTAATGTCTGGTGGTTCTAGGATCTTGGTCTATTATGCAAACGGGGCATGCCTACTTGGTGAATGATTTCCAGTGAGCTTTACTTACAACGCCATCTATATGTTGTAAAAAGTAAACAACCTAATACAAAATAAAAAATTGTTGTGTGACACATGGTTTGTATCTGCCTAAAATTTCAATTAGAAGTACTTTGTTTTGCTTTCCTATGAGATCAAAATTCTCGATCATGCAGTGTCTTATTCGCCTGTCTATAGCAATGCGATCAATCATCAACCTATTTGTGCGGAATATTTTGAATTCTTCGCATTCCTGAGCATCTTATCGGAAATGACCGGATATCAAGCATATATATATATATATATATACATTTTATCTTTAAAATATTTTTAATTATAATGAAGTAAATAAAAAAGCAAAAAATTTCTCTTACTGAATATTTTTATTTGGGTCTCGGTGGGACACGAACCCACAATCTTCTGTTTGAACAACCTAGCTGTCCCCAGTTACGCCACGGGGGGAATAAATAAAATGTGAATAGAACTACTTCACGGGCGTAGCCAGGTTTTAGATTGGGGGGGGGGGGGGGGGTTCAAGAAAATAAAACGACTAAAAGTACATAAAAAACCCTTAAGAAAATTGAGAATTGAGGGAATCCTTTATTTTTTCACACGACGTATGTAGCGCCATCTATTATGTTTCAAGAGATCTAAAGATAAAATGTATGGGGTGAATAGTACATATCAATATCTTAACTTTTAGGGAGGGGGGGGGGGGAACCCCCAAGACCCTACACCTGGCTACGCCCATGAACTACTTAATATTTTAAACGCTTAAACGTGAAAGTTTGAACGTTTGTTTTGAAATTTCAAGTGTTCTGGATATACTTTCATTAAGCATTGCTTTCGTAATTATAACTAAATCTATTAAGGTCTCGGTGGGACACGAACCCACAATCTTCTGTTTGACCAACCTAGCCTACCCCAGTAGGGCCATGGGGGGAATAAATAAAATGCGAATAGAACTACTAAACGCTGAAACGTGAAGGTTTGTTTTGAAATTTCAAGTGTTTTGGATTTACTTTCACTAAGCATTGCTTTCGTACCTATAACTAAAAGTAGTAACTACTTCTACAACCATTTTGAGTCGCGGCGACAGATGGCCGGGTTAAGTTAGTAAATGATAAGGGACCAAATAAATGTCCATCTTTCTGGATCTTCAGGAGCGATTAAAAATTTACGTTATTTGTAGTTATCACGGCACTACTCGTATCAATACACTATAGATAATGAAACAAATGAAATAAATACATTCTAATGTATTGTTTTTAATGTATTGTTTAATAATTATGTACTTAGAATTTTATAACTTTTGACTTTCGTTATGTGAGCCTTTTGTTCCTATGACGAAATAAGTTCAGTTTGAATTTAAAAAAGTGCCAAAGTTTGAAAGATGAACGTCTTTCACTTAAACAGTTTCTTAATTTTTGTAGGGAGTATAATCTGTGGGAGCATATTAACGTTAATAATGGCGGGTATATGTGTATGTTAAGGTATCAATCTCATTGTAAATCTTAACGTTAACCTCAGTAACATGTCTGTCGCGTACATAGAAACTGAGGAAAGAGCCCCCTTCCGCGATTTTCCCAAGATGCCATAACATGGGGCCCTTAAAAAAAGTGAAAACCACACGCATACCGATAATCGTTTAAAGTTATCATTAAAACGGCCTCGCTAGAAATCGAACCCAGAACCCTTTGAATAGCGGTCCGGTACGGTAACCATTGTGGCTCAGGGCTCGTCTTTTTTAGTTTATTTTACATGTATTACTTGTGTATTACGTGTGTGGCCGTAACGGTAAAACGTTACAAGAAAACGTTGCATTTTGGTTACTCTTCTCCACTACGTCGATATAGAAGTTTAATTTCTACAACTTCTGATATAAAAGTACATGCTAACATACTCGTTCAGGGGAAATGTAAAATCTTTTGCTAACTGACTTTGACTGACGGACAGTAAATAAATAAACGCTCACACATTCATATTCCTACTCTATCATTCAAAGAATATGTATCCATTCGTTTGCAATTTAAAACAGACGGATGGATGAAAAGTCTGCTCTTATTGGGAACCAAAATTCGAATCAGTACCTTCTCGATAGATATGGTCACTACCAACTCATGCCGGGTCGCGAGGTTAGCTACAAAACCGTGATTCTTATCTAGCATAGGATAAAGGTACAATCAGCACGAGTTAGGTATACAGGGTGATATAAAAACTTACAGAAATTTTGTGTTATTCTTCAGTTCTGCTCAGGTTAAAGAATATATGTATATTTTTGTAATAAATATAAGTTTTATTTTTTAAAAGATGTGCCGAGGAGTTTCTTTATGGCGTTTCTTCTCCTCCATGACAAAGCTTTGCGAAAAGCTGGTAAATTAAAAAAAATACGTGCATAAGTGTATCAGTGATACCTACATGAATAAAAGATTATTTCATTTCATTTCATTTCATATTAACGATATTAAATGCTACTTACAGAGGTAAGGTATGATCATTGGTAATAACACAAACATTCTGGAATATTAAATGCCCTGCATATTATATACCTTTGGCTGTGTGTACATGTAATAAAAAGTTGTTCGGTACAGGACATATCCCACAGTGTCGCATCGCATCGGGAAACCTATAACACAAAAATGTTTAGCCGGAATTCTTTAAAGACATAATATCTTTTTTTAATTTGTGAACCGCTTGAAATAAAACAACCCCAAGCATGTACGTTGTACATAAATAAAATAATATATCAGTCAAAACGGCGTTTTCGAGATAAGTGGGAACACGCGCATAGATACACCAATGGATAAACAATCAAAATTCAAAAAAATATAGCCTCTATTGCCTTGAACACTTATAGCCCACAGTAGGATTCCCTGTGTCGTGGTTGCCTTGGACCCACACAAAGACAAGAATACGCACACCCAGACAGAGAACAGAAATATACATTTAATTATTATTAAAATTCCTCGCTGGGAATTGAACTTAGGACCCCTCGTTCGGCACGGTTCCATTGCTCCACGTGGGTCGCCAAAAATATTAAATACCCCCGATAGTTTTTCTCAAATATATTTCAAGTACAAGCTACAGTTTATTGCAAGCATAGATTGTAATGCGGTATTGAGTTGCAATAATTCATTGATCACTTCCGTTTCCTATTTTATCGATCGCTTATCATATCTGCTTCCTCAGTAACGAGAGCATTCGCGAACCACCGTGACTTGAACAATCTAATTTGAGATTGTTATGCTAACAATAATATGTGATGTATCATAATTATCATAACGTTCCTTCATACGATGTGTGATTTTCTTTTATCTTTATTGACTTATTTTCATAACAATATTTTACTCAGATAAGTTATTTTTTAATTAGTTTTATGCTTTCGTAATAATGCTAGTTATGTTCGCCTTGCTTTTGAATACTGGATTTTTTTTTATCCTGGATAGTTTTATTTGACTGGAATTTAACTGGAGTTTAAACTTTACATAATAATATTGCTTTGGTTCTGATGACAATCTTGGATTAAACAATAGATTACAAAAATGGGAGAAGAAACTGGTCCTTGAAACACAGTTACGACTACCTCAAGGACCAGAGGATTCATAAATATTATGTACCTACTTGTGTTTAATCAATAAAGAAATTATTATTATTATTATTATTATAATGATACTACGTTCAGTTCAGGGTTGGCTCCAGGAGAGACATTCAATTATGACAGCTCCTTCTAAACACCGTCACAACCTCACTAACTCGCTCCATAATAACATATAAAAACTCTTCAGCAGCCAATAGCAAAAATACAACATTTTACAAGCTTCTTTTTGAAAGTATTTATAAAATATTGATTTAATTGAATACTTTGGAATACTGGATACCCGTACTAAGAAATAGTAAAACAAATATTTTACCAGGTTTTTGAATATAATTGGGGTTTCCCAAGTACCTACAGCAGTTCGTCTCCCGACCGGAGACCAACGTTCTAACCCATTCATTCTAATCAATTCATCACTCTCAAATATATTCATTTGTTGTTTTTGTATTTATTCTTCTCAATCAAAAGCATATTTTTTGTCAAAGCTACACTTACATCTCCTATAATTCAGTTGATCATTAAGTTAAATAAAAATAAATCTAAGTATAATTATTACTTTAACTTTATCGATAATAAAGCCTACTTATATTTAAATTATCGAAAAATCGTATGCAGAGCCAATTCCGTTAGCTTTATTATTAGTAAGAAGAAGTAGCCGGCGACCCTGGAGTGGTCTAAATATACTCCGTAGTAAATGATTACTGTTTATCGGTACTGAAAATCAGCTTTTATAAACAGAGTCGTGCTAAGGATAAGGGAAATATGTGGTGTGAAAACGTTCTCAATGATTAAGATTGAAAAGGGTTTGGATACTGGGAGAGGATGGATGAAGGATGGATGAAGACGATGAAGAGTGATGAAAAAAATAACGTGAAAATTTTTCTTGTGTAAATAGCTGATATTCCATCGTCTCTTGGTCACGTGATGGTGAGTGGTCATCGTCACTGATGTACAGTAAGCAAAATAATTATCAAATCATTAATCAATATTAATTGCTACCTGTATACGTACGGTATGATTTAACTTTGCTAATAACGTAATTAATATGTAATATTAAACATAACCATTAAATGTTAAATATTAAACGTTACAGAAGGTTTTTGAATCATGCTCTGTATACCTAATTCTTTTGCCGACTGTACATCAGTAACATAAGGCATCACCGATGCGCGGCCATAAAACAAAAGATAAGAAGGAAAGAACAACTGGTTCTCTAGCCCCTAGCCGGATCATGACGAACTGTTTGGCGGTTGATGATAGCTAGCTAGGCAGGCTTCGGAAAGACAAAAATACTAATTAATAATATTAATGAATTAATTCATTAAATGTATTCAATCTGTGCAGAACCACCAGCCTATTAGCTAGTGACCCTGTCTTATTGAGTGGTTGTGGATTCGAGTCCTGGACGGCTATTCTGTTTTGTAACTTGACAGCGGAGTTTCAAAGTTGACGTTCGAGTTCTAGGATCACTTCACTTCGCAAGTGCGTACTAGATGATTAGATAATGACATGTCAATATGATGCAGGTTCACTTTTGTTTTGTAACTTGACAGCGGAATCCACGATGGGTTTCTAAATTGAAGTTAGAGTTCGAGACTCCCTTTACTTCGCAAGTGCGTATCAGATGATTAGAGAATCACATATCAAGATCTCGGACTCGAACTTCAATTTTGAAACTCATCGCGGATTCCGCTGTCAAGTTACAAAACAGAATAGCCTTCCAGGCTGGGGCACGTAAATGACTACATGAGCCACAATCTTAGTTTTGAGATACCCACGATACAATATATTCCTCATATTATTGCGGGAGTGTGTGAGCGGTTTTATTTTATTTGTTTTATAAATATATAAATATTTATTTATTTTTGTGAATTTCTCTTAAAGTAATACTTGTTTTATACAATGTTAACTGTTGTATTATTATTATTTAAAAGCACGTGGTTCAGCAGTTACCTAAAAATAATTTAAATTATTCAATTATCAACGTTATAGAGAACTACTATTATTATTACTATAATTATTATATTATTATATTTTTCTTGCAGATGTTGCTTTCTCAAGTAAGTTATAGCCATTCAATTTATTTAGTATCGTTTATTTGCTTATAATTTCACGCGATAGATTTAGAAGAAAATTTTCATGTACACCTAATAATTCATTTTAGCTGTTATAAAACAAAAGCGTGTCATAAAAAAAATGAATAGTATCAGAGATAATTTATCTAGGCATGCGATCATTGCTTTTTAGTGAAGTTAGTTTTGAATGAGGTTTCGTCATTTTTGAGCCCAAGTCCTCGTAGTGCAACGATAACAACAAATTAGTATTAAAAAAAAACTCGCCTGTCATCAAAAAAGCTATTATGATATACCTTTTTGAAATCCTTACGGTGAGCTCTTTAATGTGATACCCATATTACATTATTAGATTTATTTTTATTTTAGATTATTATTTTTATTTTAGATTATTTTAGAACACTTGGGCTATGAAACACATTTAACAATATCTTAATGATATAAATCTTTCCAGCAATTTGAAAGATATGAGGTAGTAAATAGAATAGAAATAGATAATATTACACACATACAAGATACGCGCGAAAAACATAATATCCTTTCCTTGGCAGTCGGGTAAAAATACCCCTTCATTGGTTATGTTTCCTTAGCTAAGATTTAAACCGTTTTAATACATATTAACTGTTTAAATATTGATAATAATAGGCATGATGACAGTAAGCAAAAATCATTAAAATTATGTATTTATTTAATGAAACACTATTAATGGATTACAAAACACGTATTTATCGTATTAATATGAGCGAGATTAACAATATTTTTGACAAAATAAAACTATAAAATACGGCAAGCCACCATGTTAGCTTGAACGCCAATCAGTCTAAATTAGTGCGAATTACGTCACACTTCTTAAAACAAATGAATATCACTATACTAATAATGACGACTTGTCTATTATTTTCCTGAAGAGTGACGTCACATCGACGCCATGACATTTTTAAGCGTTTTGGTGCGAATTTTAAACTTATAAATTGAAATGTATTTATTTTATACTAAACCTTATTTTTTGCGGAAATATGATATACGTTGTAATTATAATATATTTCCCAACAATATAGAACAGTATTTCAAAATCTGTCATCATGCTTATTGATTCCTACAGGCAATACATTATGCTCTATGTGAGGTGTAGCGGTCGTAGCGGTCGTAGCGGTCGTAGCGCTACGCGGCTCAGGCTTTATGTCGTAGCACGTAGCAAAGTCGTAGTACGTTTAAACATTGCAGTTTAATACAGGTCATACAGTATTCTAGAGGTTTGAAATTTAACTTTCTCACTCTGGTAGACTGGGTTGAAATTCAGAACGAACAATATTAAGTACGTTATTGTGAACATTAGTTAACGGATTATATTATCTTTTGGTTTGGAAATTGATACAGTATCAAAATATAAATAAAAAAAAATATACAAAGAAACAAAGATAAATAATTTTCACAGCATGCGGTATGTTAACATGCGTATCTCTCGTATCGCCAGCAAAACAGACTACTATGGCAGGCCGCATACCTCATTATTTCCCGTGAACGACCGTATAATTTCCAAACGCCATAACTCGGATCGTTATAGTCCACTGAGACGATGGATGAGATATACGACCTTTGTGGACTACTGAGTGAACGAACTGTTTCCATGGCCTGGCACATCAGTATTTTCATCGGTTCTGAAATAGGCGTTTGTATATCCTTAGTTTTCAAAAGCATTTTCATAATATTTAACGGTCGCAGTGCTAAATCGTATGTTAAATTGTTGTTGACGACCCTGTAGCCTAGTTGGTCCCGGGTTCGATTCCCGGCCGGGGCAGATATTTATGTGACAGATAAATAATTGTACTTCGGTCATGGGTGTGATTGTGATGTGTTGTATGTGTTGTTCATGCCACTCGCAACACAGGTAATAACCTACTTCGGGATTATGAGTGTGTTAGGTTTATTTATTTATTTATTTTTTTATTTCAAAAAGTAAGGTAGAAATTGTTATTAATATAGTGAATCATAATCATAATTGTTTTGTCTGTCGTTAATAATACCCTTTGCATTGATTATTATAATTTAAAGAACTTAGAAGATTATAAAACGATAAAAAATTGTGAACATAGAATTTGTAGAATAGATTGTATTTCTAATGCCAGGCATGTATGGAATGTATTTGTATCAGGATTTCAGTCAAATGACACTCATTCAAAAAGTTTATGCCTAAGTTTGTGAAAAACCACGAGTCCCTGTGGGCAAAGACCACTCATAGCTCCACACACAAACACACACATACATATATAAATGAACCGTGACACTGAACGTGAATATTTAACGTATTTTTAAAGCGAAGAAATAATTGATAATGAATTCGACGCAAGCTTTAGCGGTACGAATAAATACCTCGGCTGTGCAATACGAAAACTCCGCGAAAAAATGTCCAACGCCGCCAAGCCCAAAATAAATGCACACTTGATAAATTACATAATAAACTAAACACGTTAATAAAACAGAAAATCAGTCCCGACAATAGCGCGGCGGTCGGTACACGTCATATTGTTTAAATTCAAAGTGACTCACTAAAATTATAATATACTAGCGGCCCGCCCCGGCTTCGCACGGGTGTACTTTTATTTTTTTTCACACCTTGGTTCACGTTACTGATGTTTTAGCAAGGATCCCTAATTTTTTCTAGTAAAAAATATAGCTTATGTTACTCAGAAATAATGTAGCATTCTAATGGTGAAAGAATTTTTAAAATCGGTTCAGTAGTTTTTGAGTTTATTCGTTGCAAACATACAAAAATACAAAGCTTTCCTCTTTATAATATTAGGATAGACTAGCACTTCACTTCGCTTTCTAAACAGAAATAGAATAATAGAAAATATTTTTATTTCCAGTAAACAAGTGTTAACAAACAGTATGAAAAGGGCATTAAACCTAATTAAACCTTGTTAGCATACCTGTAACCTGTAAGTACCACCATTTTGAAAAATCTTCGTTTCGCCGGACATTGGTAAAATATGTAACGATCGATAGACTGATTACAATCAAAAAGTATTGAGTGATGAAATGTCGTAAATGATATACTTTCTGAGATATTTGAGTTCAAAACCGTAGAAAAGTAAAGTTAAAAATATCATTTTCTGTTTTGAATTTAGTGGATCACAAATGAAAAATAAGTATGTTATGCTATACATATACCTACTATATACATACGATACATTTTTCATCCGCTAGATAAATAAAAAAGACAATTAATTATTAATGCTTTATTTTTCTGCGGTTTTAAGCTCAAATATCTCAGAAAGTATATCACTTACGACATTAATTTTCATCATTTCTTGATTGTAATCATTTACTCCGTCGATTGAAACATGTTTCATCACTGGCCGCCGAAACGAGGTTTTTTCAAAATGGTGGACTTGTAGGAATGCCAGGTTCCATACAAAAATGTCAAACCCCCTTCCAAATACTAATTAATCTTGAAGCATTTTATCTATTTATTTTATACGAGTAACCGCCCTCGCTTCGCCTCGGTTTACTTATTTTTTTACACCTTGGATTACATTATTGGAGTTTTATTAAGGGTCCCTAATTTTTTTGAAAATATAATATAGCCTATGTTACTCGGGGATAGTGTAGCTTCCCAACAGTGGAAGAATTTTTCAAATCGGTTCAGTAGTTTCGGAGCCTATTCAATGCAAACAAAAAATCAAATGTTTCCACTTTATATATTAGTATATATATTTTATTTATTTTATTGAAGCATTTTTTGAAGACTAAAAGCTTATAAACACTGTCAGAAAAACATAAAACATTCGATCTCTATATTCAAAGACATATAATGCAATATTTGCACTAATGCTGTCAAAACAATGATGCTTCGACTACTTTGCTAATCTTATTATAGAACCTCATTACAAAAATTTACCTGTTTACTCGGGTGAATAAAATCATTTTCCAAGATGAAAATAACTCTAGAATAGAATAGAAGTAATTGCGTAGCCTTGTACTTCCAGCCTTCAATTGTTTATTGTGAATGTTAATTCCCCTAAATTACTAATAAATGTTGACCGCGTGTTTAGTTTAGATAGAAAAATGTTTTCGTAATAAATATTCTTTAAACATTTTTCCTGTGCATTTTGCTTCTTAGAGCTTTTCTACAAAAAATTGTACCTACAACACTATTATCACAACTGGACTTGTGAAAAGGTTCATTGTTATAAACTTTAACTGAATTGCGAAGTATTTACACTTGTGTAAAACTGCGTTTAACTTTTAAACTTATATCGTCGTTTGGCCTCATTTTACTGTAAGACCTATTAACTACCTATTTACCTTATAATTTCGTTTTAACGTCTATTAAAATTTAAATATTATCGCATTGTCTAAGCCAGACGGAATTACAGCGAAGCAAACCTCTGTAGACACTAACATACGCCGCATGTTATTATAACAGATTACAAATACATGCGAATGTTCTCAGCCATCTATTTTGTTTCGAGAGTCATGACTTCTGAGTCCAGCCATCAACAGTCGCGCACACCCACGCATATTCAAGAGTTTTTTCTTGCTGTCGTTCTTAATTTATACTTTAGTGATACCATTACAGCTTAATTTCATTAATGTGACATAGATGTATTTAATTTTAGCCAGGTTCTATTATTTGTAACTGTTTTTAAGAGCGAGGGCAGAAATATATATATTTTTTTATTTAAAGATTAGGTATAATTAAGGCAATACAAATTTTATTTTTTGTTTTGTTTTGTCACTAATATTTTGTTTTCTTTTGTTCGTGTATTAATTAGTGTAATTGGTGTTGACCGTTCTAATGAAATAAATAAATAAAATAGATTTTAATCTAATACGTAAATTATAATGAAGTACATAATTACATCATCACACATACAGTTCGACAGTCATAATTATTTACAGTATCAAATATAAAAATAATATTTTTTTTATTGCTTTAAAAACATTATATACGTTATATTTTCACATAATTAGAAATTAAAGAGCTGAATGCACTGAACCCCTCAATATCACCAAGTATATTGAATGCACTGATCTTATATAACACGTAGTAAAGTTTTCAAACGCTTCTCTCGACAGTCCATGTGATCTTGTTTATCTATATCTATACTAATATATAAAGAGGAAAGATTTGATTTTTTGTTTGCATTGAATAGGCTCCAAAACTACTGAACCGATTTCAAAAATTCTTTCACTGTGGGAAGCTACACTATCCCCGAGTAACATAGGCTATATTATATTTTCAAAAAAATTAGGGATCCTTAATAAAACTCGAATAATGTAACCCAAGGTGTAAAAAAATAACAAAACCGAAGCAAAGCGAGGGCGGTTACTCGTAGTGATAATAAATTGAATAATTAATTGTTTGCATGAAGCTCATTGTGTGCGATAACTTAATAACTAGCCTTTATGATAACCCAATTACTGAAAATTCTATCTTACACGTGCCTGCTTTTGTGTCAAGTGTCCTTTAGTATTGGTACATATTTTGCTTTACAAAGTCATTGTGTATGTGTCGTTTGAAATATAAAGCTATTTATATTATAAAACGGAAAGTCTAAGATAGTCTAGTACGGATAGTCTACGATTTACTAATCTTACACCCCAACTCAGAGTCACTAATGGTTACTTAAATCGCTCCTTAGTACAGAACTTGTATGGTGATTCTTTACTAAGGAGCGATTAAAGTAACCGTTAGTGACTCTGAGTTGAGACGTTACATTGTTTCGTTTACTTGTATTTACGTATTATAGTAATTAGGTATAACAACATAATTGAAGGGGTAAGTGTAAAAAGGGTTCAAGTAACAAAAACAATAATTCGAGATAAATGCGTTTGAAAGTCAAGACTTCATTTTCGTTACATTCTTAGCCCTAACTTCTTAAATTCTTGTTAAATTCTTAACCCTTTTTACACTTACAGTTCGGCCGCTGTATCTTGGCGCGTCTGAACATAGGCTTTGCGAACTTTAGCGCATGTAAGACAGAGATGGCAACACGAACATGCTAACGTATGACTGAGACACAATACACCGCGTATCGAGTATTGGCGAATTATGTTACTGCGCAGCCTTCTGCGCGAAGTTCAGACGCGCCAAGATACAGCGGCCGAAGTATACCTCTTCAATTATCAGTTAATTAGAAAAATGTGCTTACGTGAAAAAGCCTGCTTCTATAAACGAGATAATGGTGTATTATAGGATCTAACATTACGATACATGCGACTTAAGTTGTCTATTTATTAGTTTATCACCAGATTAGGAAGCAAATTTTACCCTGTACATTAATAGACTTTAAGTCACGAGTATCGTCGTACTGTTTTATAGCTCATGTGACATAAACCCACATTTAAGTTAAGTGTCAAATGACATGCCTAAAGTATTTTCTGTTGTGTAATGTGCATCTTTAAAATTAGTAGATTAATTTTCGCACGGTGAAAAAAAAATACTTCTTTAGACACGAAAAAGAGTGACATAATAATTGAGAATTTAGGTCACGACATACATACCATAAATGCCTTATTTCCTCTGATTCTCGAAACCCATGCGTGTTAACTGTTGTGTTGTGTTAAGGATTGTGTTATGAAATCAATTCGTAAAAATTGTTGATATGTTGTTGTTGTTTGTTTGTTTGTTTATACACGTGTTAACATTGCTCGTTTCTCAAGGAATGTATGTCACGTGTATCAGCTTGTCGTCACCCTTGTACCGGTACATGTTTGAAGCGTAGTTGCCAATATACACCGATGTATGATGTCTTTGAGTGTCGTAACTTACTAATGATTATTTTTTATCGGTTGTAGAACATTTGGTGTGATTTGTTTCGAGCGTAGAACATTACTGCCTGTTGGGATCAATGATCTTCGACGTTTTTAGGTTCCAAGGAACCCAAGGAACTCTTATAGTTTAAATATCCTTCTATCTAGTTTAACTATGTCTATCGTCTGTTTAGCTGAAAGTAGACAAGAAAACTGTAATTTGGCATGAGTATTTCATATTTTAAATCTTCTTAAAAATGTACGAGACCTTATGTGCAGGTCGAAGACGTTTTTATTAATGCAATGTAATGACAATAGCCGGGGCTGATGGCTTTACTTGACCTCCGACCCACTGAAACGTTCATGAAATTGTAGCCACTAGCGATTAGGAAGCCGCCGCGCTTTATGCTATTTACTTAAATATTGTAAGAGTTTGTCAAGAGTTTGTTTAGAGTTTAAGTATATCCATTCAAGCGCACTCGAGCAACACTCACATAAACATTCTAATGTTCAGTCTCGGACTCATTCACCACTGTCGGAAACAGAAATTAAGAGAATTTTGCACAGCATTAATCCTGCTCGATCCTATGTGCGTTGTTCGAGCTCGTTGCACCTCGGTATGATGACATGTCGCATTCTTTGGGATACAATACGAATTGCTCAACAAGCTCCGTCCCGATATGATGACGTGTCGTATTCTGCAGGACACAACATAATACATTCTTCATATCGATCGATTCACATTATGAATCCCGAAACGCACCACGAATCCCCCATCTCCGTTCCGGTGTGATGACGTGTCGCATTGTGCAGGGCAGCTGTTGCTGGGCAGACGGCAGCGGGCGCTGCGTGCGGCTGGCGGACTGCTCGCTGCTGGCGCTGAGCGAGGTGGAGCGCCGCGCGCTGCAGCAGGCCGCGCTGGCCAGGCTGCAGCAGTTCAATCTCGGGACCAGTATCAAGATACCTGAGGGTGAGTGACGATTTTAAACTTAACTTCTTCTTCCTACCTTGCGAAGGTGTAGATCTTCCACAAGTAGTAGGTAAAGCTCTCAGGGCGGGGTAAGTAGGTAAATCATAATGAGGCACAACTCCGATTTTTCGAAGTATTATTATATTGATTTAAATAGCCTTTACACTCACTATGAATTTAACAATAATATTACATAAGTAGGCACTGTTACGGCAATAAAATTAATCAAAGTATTCAAAATAAAAAATAACGTCTATACATAATCCCATCCTCTATAGTCTATGGGAACCCAGCTGACAGATGCATTTCTTGTAAAAACCAACTGTCACTATTAAAACATTTGGAAGAAAAAGCATCTGCCAGCCAAGGACAAACTTTTCCTCTTCTTTCGTTATGCGCGCCGCGAGGGACTGGAATAGTTTGCCCGCATCGGTGTTCCTACACAGTTATAATGTGGGTGTCAAGAGTGTACTTAATTATTTTTATGGAAATAGCTGGCAAAAAGCAGACGATCCACCTGATGGTAAGTGGCTATCAGCAACACCAAAAAAGAAATAACTGCCGGAACATGACGACGCTTAACTCCTTCCTCCTTCCTTATTGCCTCGTATCTCGTTATTCGCGCTGCGAAGGAGTACATTTGTTTGCCTACATCGGTGTTCCTAAGTTATAATGTGGGTGTCTTCCAGAGTTTGAATAGGATTTTGCTATGTTAGTGCGCTCACCATCTTGAATTTCATCACCACTTACCATTGATATGTAAAAAAGCTGGCTTGTCTGTTATTACGGCAGCCTTTTGGGCTGTAAAAAATATGTAACTCATCGTGGGCTGTGGATAATTCATCACTATCTAAGTACTTATGGTGTATTTTCTATTTAATCATATTAATATTTGGTGCAAAGTAATCACACAAGTGCGATTTAATCTCACAAATTAGTTACATTGCCAATTGCATTAAAAGCTCAGTAATTTCCTACCGATGACTTTTTCAATTTGACATATAGATCTAGTTTCCGGGATAGCTCAATATTGTCGTTCGCTTTCGAAACTTGGTCGAATGCCAATGCACTTCCATTTTATCGGTCCATCGGCCATTTACGCGGAATTTACGGGTTTTTAATAATTTCTACTCTAATGTGTCATCGCCTGTCATCTGTTAGTTAGCGTGGCTTTGCGACGTCGGGGTTACAACATAATACGAGACATCTACATTTTATAAACGTGTTTATAAGTGCATCATTTTAGTTAATGACAGTTTTACAATTTATTATCTATGTCTGGGTTGAAGGATTAATATCTTCAAATGATTTAATATTTTTTTAATAATTTACTACTAAGCCAGTCTCGTTTCGCTTCGGGAACCTATTCTTGATACAGTGAAGAAGTTTCATGATGTTGTTAATACGATATTTAGTGAGTTTATAACTTGAGATTATAATTAGATCAAAACAAATAAACCTTTGAAAATTTTAGGAAATACATCAATAAATATCTGTAATATAGGCAATGATATTATAGTGTAAAAAAGAGGTAGATATGCCACTAGCGCGTCGACTATGAAGAGCGTAAGAACAGGCAATTGACGCTTCTGCTCGTAGTCGCTTTTGGTTGATTTGTAAGGGCATAACGTATTTATATTTTTTAAGGTGACTAAAGTCTGCGGCTGTACCGAGCTCTTAACGGTGCTCATTTATAGGAAACTGATAGTCACAAATTTTCAAAAGTGTAAAAAGCGGCCAAGTTCGAGTCGGACTCGCCCATGAAGGGTTCCGTAGCAGCAAGTAACATAATATAAAAGTTCTTGTAGTTCGTTGTAACTTTGATCGATGTTTTTTGCGGTTTACGATTTTTGACGTATTAAAAAAAAACTACTTACTAGATCTCGTTCAAATCAATTTTCGTTGGAAGTTTGCATGGTAATGCACATCATATATTTTTTTTAGTTTAATCATTCCCTAATTTAGAAGTTACAGGGGGGGGACACACATTTTACCACTTTGGAAGTGTCTCTCGCGCAAACTATTCAATTTAGAAAAAAATGATATTAGAAACCTCAATATCATTTTTGAAGACCTATCTATAGATAACCCCACACGTATGGGTTTGATGAAAAAAAATTTTTTGAGTTTCAGTTCTATGTATGGGGAACCCCCAAAATTTATTGTTTTTTTTCTATTTTTGTAAGAAAATCTTAACGCGGTTTACAGAATACATCTACTGACCAAGTATAGTCCTTATAGTTTCGGAGAAAAGTGGCTGTGACATACGGACGGACAAACAGACAGACAGACAGACAGACAGACAGACAGACAGACAGACAGACAGACATGACGAATTTATAAGGGTTCCGTTTTTTGCCATTTGGCTACGGAACCCTAAAAAGGGCTACTTTGCGCACGGAAAAGCGTGACCTGTGTGTTTAGGTAACATTGTCTTGACATGAATTATCAAAGAATGTCGGCAGCAGCCATGCAGTTTAGTTCGAATCTGATCACACCTGCCCGATGAAAATAATACAGAGATTAACGAAATGCAATTAGTTAATATCACAGAGCATTAGCTTTCCGATAAACAAATTACTAGCACAATTAGCTACATAACACTTATATATTTCATGTCATAATATTGTTTTATTTTATTTATTCAATAGGTTTACCAACATTTTACAATGAATAAATTTACTTATTACAAAAACGACAGGGAAACTCAGCATACACAAAAGAACTTGAGTATAACATTCCTTTGGATAATATTCTAACGCATTACTTTCTTGTAATTATAGTTACAAATGTCGGTAAATAAATAAATAAAAGTTATTAAATACTTTAGCAATGATATTTCCTTGAGAGATTCTCAATTAGATTGAATTCGTAGCGGGCGTAGAAACTGTCAATATGTTAAATAAAATCCGGTAGGTGATGCCCTAGTGTGTTTTTTTAATTAACAAGTCTGAAAAGACTAGTCCAAAGGTATTTATTGCTTACCGAATATCTTGTCTAAATAAAATTCCATAACTGTAACATAGATGGTGCTGCGATCGAGTTATTAATACATTCTATATTCAAATATATTGCAGAACAATGTCTGTCAGAGCAGCAAGTGTTATATAAATAGCGGATCTATTCTGAGGAAGGTGTAATAAATTGGACGCTATCAACCGGTGAAACACATCCAACCGTACCGCCATACATCATTTATCTTGCACTTAGATCTCGCGGTTCAAAATGTAAATGATTAAACGTTAAATGATTTGGGTAATATTTTTGCATAGGCAGTGGAACTTAAACCGTGTTTACTACACTGGTTGTACGAGTAGGTAGCCTAATCAATTGGTGATTTTCATTCTACATTGGTATCATGGAGGATAGAGTAGAAGGAAAGCCATGTCGAGGGGAAAGTAGAAAAAGTGTCCAGCTGTTGCTGAAAATAGAGGTTCCAATAATGGCCATTCCAGAATGGTGCTATTGTCTGAGAAATAGCAATATGAACATAGCTGTTGTAGACGGTACCCTCCATAATGCCAAAAAATCATATTAAAAAATCATATTAAAATCAACATAATTATTATTAACATGGTTCATACTACCACTTACATTCTGAACATCTTCTAAAACTTTCACATTTATACTGTAAGTAGGAAGGATCATATAGTAGAACCGGAAAACTCGCAATTATTTATGAGGGTCTTAAATAACCAATGAATAAGGTTAATCCACTTCGTTTGATTTATATATCGTTAAGGTTAATAGAGGTATGTCTGAGAGCGATAAAATAACCGTGACATATGGACTACGTAATAAAAAGATGTTTTAACTAAACAAAAATAAACAAGAATTTCAAATGATTTATGTTTATTCTCACGAGTTAAGACACGTTTACAACTGGTTAAAATATGTGTAATGGCTTTATTTTAACAATTAACACGTTATTTTTGTAATAAAATATATATCAAAGTTTGGAGAATAATTTATTAAATACATTAGATTGTTTTTGTTTTGTTGTAGTAAGTATATTCTATTTGATAGTATATTCTACTCACAGTAATTCATAAAAAAACGTGTGTTTATTATATTATGAAACTATTACTATATTGAAATGCCGTCATGCCTTCATGCCCGATGTACCTGACGAGGAATATGTTGGAGGTGAAATTGATAAAGAATTTGGAATGCCGACTTAGCAAAAGTCATTTTATGTGATGACCATAATGTACTCAAGATCAAAGGTAAAAATGAAGGTCTGGTGTACTTGATATGTATGTCTAAGGGATTAGTTGAACAATTAGACATACTGAAATTATGTTACCGTCCTAGGAAACTGCTACTAAAGGAGAAATAGCTTTACATTTTGAGAGGACAACATCTGTCAGGTCAGGTAGTAGAAAAAAACACTTAACCAAAGTACTAAAAACTGATACACTTTTAGATTGTTATAATTCAATTACGAATTGAAACAGCAGCAGCAAAACAGCTACATAGTACCTAGATATTCGCATTAATGAATATTGACCACGAGTCTACGACCACGCATGCTAATCACCCTATATGTTTTCTGAGTAAATGAAATAATTAATTTGTTTATGCACATCTGCGTTGAGACGCGGGATGGTCCACCCACAACACTATTAAGACATTGCTATCTGAGCATCGAATGCCGCTCCATCAGTTAGAAATGCAGCTAAATTTATGCAGGTTATAGCAGGTGTGTTCGTAATGCTGTAATCAAACGACTTGTTTTTAAATTCCGTTAAACACCTCGCCTCGTGCATTCGATGTTTCCTTTAAATTTCTATCCCGCTAGAGCCGTTTTTCAGCTCAGGCTGAATGACTCTTAAATTAGACTGAGATGAGTTATTTCGGTGAATTTTATAAATAAATACTTAGTTTGCAAATAGAGACTTGGAAAATGTAATTTTAAAAAAAGGACGCTAGAATTAAGGTATGAAGAGACGTTTTACTAAAGCTATCAAGGAGTATTAGTCATAAGAATTTTCGTTACTAGAGTAAAGCGTCGAAAGATGAAGGTAAATGCGTTGAGCTGACAAACATATACAATGTCAGATAACTATTTTTGTATAATTATAAATAACTTGTGGACAAAATTAGCAACACTCCTGGTTAATAGCCCCTGAAGTACCGGATGCATTATCGTGACATCGCGATCTGCAGCGACGAGAGGTTTGTGGAAATCATCTTCTCAGTAACAGCTGGCGCGGTATTAAATCTTCATTATCGTAAAATTGTTGCCGATGTGTTAGGTATTCGTATTTTTTATTGGTAACTTCCTGTTAGTTTCAATGTTCCATAGCTTTTTGACCGCAGACCGCAGACAGCATTAGCTGGTCATAGTATAAGCTCACTGTTATCATAAGAATGTATTGTCATCGGAACTAAAGTTATGCTTAATTGTATATGTTTATTTGGAAGCTCCTTAGGATAATAGGAAGTAGTTTTAATTAAGCTTAAAAGATTGCGTCATACATGATATGTGTTAAAAAAATACGAGCAAGAAATTTAAATAAAAGGAGTAATAATAATATTATTGATATTTTTTACACAATATTCTCTTTGTCATTTTTTTTTGTTCGACAGCGATGCTTTTATGTTTTCATTAGGTGTGTTGGCACCGAACTCAAAAAATTGTATAAAAAGTGAATTTATTTATTCATTGAATATTAATATATTTTTAGTGATTTTTACTGAAGTGGATTTTTTTAAAATAACATTCACCTGCCTCGTCGCTCATGGACAACAGTAGATGTGATAACGATGCGTTGCTAGCCGAAAAGTATGCGTGATACAAACATGACATTACAGAAATCACAACATTAGATTATATTAAACTGTGCGAGGATGGAAGTACCAGGCGATCATAACGGATTATAGCATGAGTGACAGAATTATCAACAAAGTCTAGACCGTGCTAGCGACTGTGCTCGACTGTATGTTTGATCCGTTGTCGTGACCGATCTATCACGCGCCGTGTGGGTGTGGACCGCAGCTTTATAAAAATACCTGTCCATTTCATGATTCACTGCAATAAAATATTTTTCTCTCGCCTGAAAACTTGTTTGCGTTGAAGAAATCTGTTAAGAATTGATGTACCTTCTTTTTGTGTGTCACAATTTTAGTCAACTCTTTAGTAGTCCAGTCTAAGCAGAGGTTTCGCTCTGGAATAAGAGATAATAAGCTGGAAACTTGTACTTTTGAGATTGTGAAAATTCGTACTTAATTAGTACTAAATTAATCCTGTTGCCTTGTCGGGCAAGAAGCAGAGAAGAAGAAAGAAAGAAAGAGCTGGCTCTCAAGCCCCCAACCGGAACACGATGACTCCTTAGACGGCTAACTCAAGCAAAAAAGTAGTAGATAGCCAGACAGTCATATCCTAATAATTATAACACATTTATCCGAGATTTATCCTTACATATTATAAAATGAAGTCATCTGGCCGCGTCTATCTGTCTGTATGAACGCGATAAACTCAAAAACTACCGAACGGATTTTTGTAATGTTTTCACCAATAGATAGTGTGATTCCTGAGGAAGGTTTAAGTGTATAATTCATTATGGTTTTATGTAAATTGACCGAAATCAACGCGGGCGAAGCTGCGGGCAGAAGCTAGTTAGAGAGCATATACAAAACATGTCATAGAACAACGTCTGCTGGATCAGATAGTAAGATAGTTAACGAATAGAATAGTCTTGTCAAACTATACATAGACAACATACATTAACAATAGATAATGAGAATTGGGACTATTTGCTGGCACGACGTGGATCCATTTTAATTTTTGGATACATGTGAACATGTAAAATTTTAATAAACCTTTAAAAATCGGATATCTATAATAAAGTAAGGTCTGGCACAATATAATACATGTTATATGACATTTGCAGTAGTATTTGTCTTATTATCCGACTTCAAAAAAGGAGGAGATTATCAATTCGACTGTATTTTTCTATTATGTGTGTTGCCTCATAACTTTTTACTGGGTGTACCGATTTTGATGATTCTGATGCTTGTCATGTGGTTCCATTTAAATTTGAGCAAGATCTGACAAGTAGTTTATATGTTATCCCTAATTTTGAATTCGGTTATTTTTTGTCAAGAATTATCTGTCATATTTTGCCCCGACATAAGAGTGTTGCCCTATCTGATATCTGATGTTTATTAAAATTTGAACATGTATTCACATTTATCCGACGCAGTATACTAGCGCATCATACTTCTCCAAAGCCTGGTGTCCTCAGCAGCTCACGTGGAAGCAATAACCACGCGCGGATTTCGGGTCGGTATGCCCACAAATCGAGTGGAGTTGCAATCTCGCCGACGGCATTGTCACATGCGAATGTATTTAAGATAATGTACGGGAGAGTAACGCGTGCATCGGATTCCGACCGCTATTTATAGGATAACCACGATACACTTCACAATGTAACGGCTCCCAGATTAACTCTTGCGGGTACTTCGATAATTTTCATTGAATGGAGATAAGATAAAGTAAAAGAGATTTGGAAGTAGTGTGAAGAAATCTTGTTAATGTTGTACAGACGGTGTAAGCTTTTTGAATCCAAGTCAACTTGCCGCGCTCATGGTGGATGGAGGCCGAGGCTATGGAGGATATGCTTTGAAGAGTTATCTGAAGGCGTGCCCTCCAGGTTTCTTCATGCTTCTTGGGTGGACGACCTTCTTATTAAAGGTCGCTGGGCATTATACGAGTATAACTCTCCTAAGTATTTTAAGCAACTTTCCAATATGTAGAGGCAAGATTTACTGATTAATAAAGAAAGTGACAAGGCATTTTCATAGGTTTGTAAATACGCATGTAATTTTGAAAATACACCCGGCTAAATAAACTGACCTTTTGTTTTCTACCACCCAAACATTGTCTGAAAGCTTGTAGACACCGCGTAGACCCGGGACCTTCGGTTGTTTATCGGTTCACTACGAAATCGAATTCCGACGGATTATGATTGGCAGTTGTTAGGCGGAATTGTCAACGCTTTAAATTCACGTCTAGATCTCACTGTTGTGTTGTCGATGATTTCTCGAGCGTTTGGAAGCATTGATTTGAATAAATTATCGAGGTTTATTGAAGTGCATGATTTGTGACGACTTTGTGTGTGTGTCTCTCTGTGTATGTATGTTTGCGTGTGTGTTTGTGTGTGTGTGTGTGTGTGTGTGTGTGTGTGTGTGTGTGTGTGTGTGTGTGTGTGTGTGTGTGTGCCATTGGAAAAGTTCCGTCATTGCTGCTCTGAATGCAGTAACTTATAAGGTCAACTAATTCTTGTCCTTGAAAATTTATTCGATTTCAATATACTTTTCTTCTTAAAATATTATGATGTTTGTTCATATTGAGTTGAGGCTTTATCTTGTTTTTGAGTATAGATACAAGTTTGCAGTTCGCTGTTGATAATATGTGATTGATAAAACGACTGATTTATAAAATTTCCTTCGTCACATATACTCATGCACACACATTATGTACACATCAAGAAATTCGTTCGCAGAATCATTCGGTGAAATCTATTTATTTTGCTTCAGTCTACGAGCACGTGTGGGATAAACAAGGAAAATTCTTGAAAATTGTGTTTCAAGATTCTTGTCCAATCAACATTCTGTCTTCGCGTCGTAAAGTTCAGCGAAATTTTGTATTAGTGCACTTTTATTTTGAAGAGTTCTGATATGGCGTGCGTTTCTGGTTCAATTCTCAGCTGCGATAGGGATTAATATTTTGGTCTTGGATTTTGGATTTTTGTGATATATTGCTAAACTCGAAAGCATTAATAATAGTTACCTATTATAAAAGAATACACTGTCATCGATATAGAGCAGAACCATTGAAGTATGATGTAAGTGAAGTGTGATTGAATTA
Organism: Thymelicus acteon; assembly: GCA_951805285.1. Taxonomy (NCBI): domain Eukaryota; kingdom Metazoa; phylum Arthropoda; class Insecta; order Lepidoptera; family Hesperiidae; genus Thymelicus; species Thymelicus acteon. The sequence goes on from OX638234.1 coordinate 14,153,673, forward strand.
CGCTAGTAATAATAGTTCAATGGGCAGAACAATTTTTTTTCTGTCTGTGCATAAGTTTCTGTTATGAATGTATGTATAGGAATATTTACATATTCCTATGTAACTCTTGGTATTGGTTTTAAAAATTACGCCATTTTAAAATTATTTTTTTAAGCAATTAAATACTTTCTTTTTGGAGTAAATATAAAAAAGAACACAATAAAATATAAAGAACATGTACAAATCTTGTTATACGTAGCAATTAAAAAGTTTATTATGCTCTTTATAAATCATAATATGTTTGGAAAAGTGTCTTACAGTCTTGTCCAAATGAGAATCATAATAAAATAAAAACGGACGTACAATTATATCAAAACCTTTTAATTTGGTCCAAACGTACCTCAAATCAATTTCTCATAATTACAAAACAGGAGACAACATTAATGATATTCTTTAATGTCTGTGCCAAAGCGATGTGTAATACGCGAGTTTGAGTATAATAAATGGGTATTGGATTCTAACATATTTCGGTGCAGGCACAAATACCTTTGCCAACGCTGGCCACGGCAAAATTATAAACCACCTACTAAGATTCTTAATCAAAAATAATCTTAACGAACTCATCAAAAAGAGCATCATGTGATCGGGTTCAGCGGGCGACATTTTCATTCGAGCGTTGCCAACTTTGCGGCCTTATACAGCGTGTTTTAATTTGTTGGGTGCTTATTTTTTTTCACATTTGTGTACAGACACCTAAAACAAAAAAAAATCACTTTTTGTATTGAAAATGAAAACAGTATGTCTTACATTCTCCTAACAAACAGCAACTGGTGTTAGTGCGGGGAGGACGCGGCGCAGACATAGCGATAAAATGGCATGAGTGTGACGTTAAATGACGTATCGCTTCATGCGCGGGCGTGAAATTGGCGCGACAGATGGATATGTTTAACAACGTCGCTTATTACATATTTCCTATCATATAATATTTAAACGTAGAAATGTTATCGTCAAAACGTATTTAGCATATTGCAGTTTCTTTAACGTGTACAGTTTTTCGAGTTTGTTAGCTTTATATAAAGTTGGTTTTGTAAAAAGCGACTATTACATATCAAAACGGTTTTGAAAAGTTTGGAAAGCCTTAAAAATGTTTGTGTTCATATTTATATTACAGAAATTGTAACGATTACACATTCCTGTGAGCATAATCCACCATGTATAACATCATATTGTCACTCGGACGATGCCTGAGTGACGTCACATCGCGTCACGTTTGCGTAACGTAGCGTCCGTCTACGTATTTATTTAAAGCGACCATCTTGTAAATAGCACATGTGTTGCATGTGTCAACGTATAAATAGAATCACACGAGTAGGTCACCTGTGAGGTAGGTACGTTTTTAAATCATTTGTTCGCAGAAATGACTGTTGTACAGGTAGTTCGAAAATAGGACATGCTGTAAGTGCCATGTGTGCGAGAGAGACAGACAGTGTTTGAATTGTTCATTGTTTAATGGATTTTTGATGATATCGTGGTTTCCTTTGTAGTCAATAGTCACGTCAGAAAAAACTTAATGAAATTCTTTGGAAAACTACAGTAGTAATAAACATATAGCAGTAATAGCAACAGAACTTTGATCCCATTTTTGATTCACTAATAATTAGCTGAAACCCATTAACGAATGCAGAAATTGTGCTCAACCAGGCACCCAAAACTTAAGAACTGCATATATCAACTGATATGTCCCATAGGTTTTCCAATATAACGAAGTAACCATCAAAGATACCGGTTATTTGATAGTTCACGTCACGTTAGACAATGTCTACAACCGACGTAGATAGCTGCACGGCGCAGCATGGCTCATGTGAGTTCTCAGAGGATAGTAGCCAATTCCAGTAGCGAAAGTTGTTACACAGCCTGTATGTCTTCGCGATGGTCTAGCTACTAGTAACCTTACAACCAGAACCGTATAAACACGCCCTTTAATCAGTCAGGTTGGCAAAGGCGATGTTCGCACGCGCTGAACAAGGGCCACATGAGTCGCTCAGGGGAATCGCGCCCATATACGTTCGTCTTCCAGAAGGCTACCCGCTTCAGACGAGTCCCCCGACCACCTGGGGGACGTCTGACATCGACCTCAGCCTGTTTTCTCTACACGATAGGATCCCCCACTCAACAGCGCAGTCCGCCCCTCTCCGGGAGACACTACATAGATCTCCTGAGTTCACGCCCAGGTAAAAAGGCCACCCTTGAGACCCGCACATCCCTGGCTATAGTCCCCGCAGAGAGCGCGGAGGCAATTGGAGGCAATTGGCGCTGTCTGTCTGTCTGTGTTTTTCAGCTCGAGATATGTCGACGTAGTTATGTAGCGACAATATAGGAAAAACATGCAGATCACTCTTAGGCATGATAACGCCCATAGTTGCATTCAAAGCATCACACTGGAAATCACTTTTTCAGCGAATGCACCGAAGATACTTGAACGTAGTTAGGTAAGATCGAAAAATCGGCTAAATTCAATCAGACATTAAACTGTCAACAGTTTAATGTCTCAACGTTCAAGTATCTTCGGTGCATTCGCTGAAAAAGTGCTTTCCAGTCTGATGCTTTGAATGCAACTATGGGCGTGATCAATCACGCCCATAGTTTTATTCAAAGCACCTCAGAAATCTTCATATATCATATCTTCATATCTGATATGTTTACAATTGAGTGGTCTTAATTCGCAACGGCACTTAAGCCCTTTCGTTATAAAACACATACCGCGCATTTTCATGAAAACAAGTATCACGTTGCACTCCACTTCGCTTTCGTTCTTGTTTGTTTAGTGTTTATTTGTGGAGGAATCTTCTTTCGGTCTTATACTTGTAAATGCCATCCTCAATGATTCATTAAGAGCAGTCTTGGAACGGCGATTACGCGTCGTTTAGTGATGCTAAAATTTTAACGATTTTCATTTAACTGTCGTACTGCGAGGCTGGGGTATTCTCTCAATGATATAGCAATGAGATAGAAACTGGTCAATCATCGACCCTAGTACCTTGGTAATAAGCGCGTCTCTCTTTAATCTTGGGGATCTGTTTGTCGGCTATTGGCAGAAGTAATCATCCTGGTTAAGTGTCGGCAGAATTTAGGGATTTTATTTTTGCAGTCGATGCAGTTGTAGATAAATTCAAAGGCTTGTATTGTATATTTTTAAGTCTTTCTTAATTCGATTTAATGTTTTGTACTTGTATTTATGGGTATCGCCTGATTATAAAGTTTTTAATCGTCGTGTTTAGAGGAAGACAAATATGATTGTAAGCCAAACTAAAGTAACCAGTACGTAGGTTCTAATGAATTGTTTCTGGTACAGAGAATGCAGCAGCTGTGGCAACGAAGCCGAAGCGACGAGCGCACCTGTTGAAGCGGAAGGCCCTCACCACCGGCTTCTTCGACCAGAGCCGCACCAAGGATGACAAGGAAAAAGGTCAGTTGGTTTGCCATTTTCCAAATCACTTTCGTCTTTGAAAATAACATCTAATAAATAATAATGCTAAACACTCATATCCCAATACTAAGATTCTCTGTGCTATCAACACACAAAGACGAACACACACACAAAGACGGAGAATTTCTAAAACGTTTCATTCTTGGAGATCTTATAATCGTAATGTTAATAAGTGCTTTGTCGTTCACAAACCGATTACTACTGTTGATTTAGTATGCAAATATTTTTGAAATATTGGTATAGAGCAAATGCACAAATGCGTGAAAGGGACACTTGTACACTCGGGAGGTCAGGGTTCAAAATCAAAAATCATCTAATCATATAGGTATTAATGATAGTTACACTTCATTGTGTACTTGTTCAATCCAATACGGTACGAAATGCCTCTAGCCCTCACGATTGTGTAGAGGGGTCTACGTCGTAGCTCGTAGCGTTCACGTAGAGGGTCTACACGGTCTGTACAATTCGATCATTAAAAGAAATAAATTAGAGTAGGTACATATGTGTACTTTAAATATGAATGTAGGGGCGTGTTACATTTTTGTTGTAACGTGTAAAGTGGCAATATTTAGGAAACATATTAGATTAAATAAATAGATATAAATAGTTCCAGTGTTTTTAAAATAATAATATTTAGTGGGGCACGTTCATTATTAAAGTACTGTAATAATGTAGCTCCTAAACGAATTGACCGATTATGATGCGGTTTTTTATGTTTAAAACTTGACATGGTTGAGATGGTTGTTAGCTACAATTTATGATAGTATTTCTTTTAACTGCAATATAAAAATGATTTTGATTTTGTTATCTACAAATATTTGTAAAAATGTTTATTCTATTCAATAATGTCAACGAGCATATGAAGTTGGATAGGTACGGTGGCGCAGCTGCCAATAGCTGCGCGATCCGGTGTCAGGTTCGATTCTGGCACGTTGGAAAATTTTGCAAGTGGATCGGTATGAGGAAGTCGAAAAAATATTTATTTGTTTACGTAATCCAACAAATATTTCACGAACACAAAAATTGTACGTAATCCAGAGTATAGCGAGAGCCGTGTTTTGTATTTGTTTGTCCTTTTGTAGATTATGGTTTACCTGTTTGGTAAATTTCACGAAAACCCGTTCAGTAGTTTTTGTGTGAAAGAGTAACATACATACATACCTCCTCCGAATTTTTAAATTTTTATAATTTCAATAGGATAGACGAATACACTTAATATAAGCCGCGGCATTAAAGAAACGAATCTAAAATGGCGGAAATTGTCATTCCCCCTCACTCGAACGCTAAAGACATAATAAAGGAATAACACGCGAGTGAGGGAGAATGATAATTTCCGCCATTTTAGATTCGTTTCTTTAATGGCGCGGCTTATAAAAATATAAACTTTCTTTCTCGTCTTTCCTGGCCGACGTAAAAAGATCAATTGATGGATCTTTGTAATGGATCTTAGTGGACATCGCCGGCAGATAGATATGGTGATTTTGGTATTGCCGATGTCCATCTTATTGTCTATGTCCGTTAATAATGGTTTAACCTTGCTATGATTTTGTATCAAATTAATTTGCACGTTTTTGTCAATCAAATTATAGCTGGCAAACGAGCAAACGAGGCACCCGATGAGTGACCAACGCTGCCAATGGCTATCAGCAGAACCAAAGGCATTATCGATGCGTTACCGACCTGCAAGCAAGAGAAAAGCAAATAATTTATTATTTCATGTTAGGTAAACCCACACATATGTGTACACTTGTACAGTACTTGGTTCACCATCGTGTTAGATTGACATTAATGTCACGATAGTAATAAGATCAAACGCTCCCAGATCCCCTCTTCATAAGCCCCACCATTGGTTCCGCTTGAAAGATTGCAGGCGCCATGAATCAGCGGTTATAAAATTCTTTCTAAATTACGACCGCAGTAAACAGATGGTAAATCACTATGATGTATTCATTAGCCGGGTATTGTCTGCCTTGTGTTTGTTTTATTGCCTTTAAATGTTATGTAGCAGGCCGCGAGCCGCTGCGGCTTGTGGCTGCGTCATGCGGCTATATTGCTAAAGCGAAATTCTTTTAAAGTTTTATCAAAGGCAGGGTATAGAGCAGTGATAGTCTAGCGATTAGAATGTTGGTCTCCCTAACGAAGGGGCCCGAATTCAAAAAAATTATGTGCGTATTAGAAATTAATTAACACTTGCTTCGAAGAAGGAAAAAATCATGATTCATGAGGAAACCTGCACACCGGAGTTCTCCATAAAGTTCTCAAAGGTGTGTGAAGTCTACCAATTCGCACTTGGCCCGCGTGGTAGACTATGGTCTATACTCCTCACATTGTGAGATGAGACCGCGAGCCCAGCAGTGGGACAATTATGGGTTCTTGCTTGCTGCTTGCTTATCGAAGGAATTGCCAATCCAGCTAGTTACTTTAAGGGTTTTAGTAATTCTAAGGGAAGACCATGTATTCAACTCTACATATCTACAATTGATTTTAATATAATAAAATTATCAGTAGCTATTCAGACTAGTAACAGCTTTGTCACCGTGCATGAGTACGGTTTTAGGGTTCCGAAGTATAATCGGAAACCTTTTAGTTTCGTCATGTCCGTCCGTCCGTTTGTCCGAGGTATAGCACCGAGACCCTTAGTGCTAGAAAGTTGTAATTTGGCATGGATATACATATTTATTAAAATTCCAAAATCGTAGAATAAAATATTGAATTTTTTTTCAGGGGCCTCCCCTACAGATAACATGAGTATGAAATTTTTTTCCCTGCGTAGTGTGGGGTATGGTTGAGAAGGTCATTCAAAAATATTATGGGTCTCTTAAGACCATTTTTGGATTTAGGGAGTCAAGGATCCTCCCCCTGCTGGCTGAACGGTTGGAGTTGAACCAGTGAAAAAAATTTCAGCAATAGGGTACTCGTATATGATGAATTTGCAAGGATAACTATCACGGCTATGTTAGCATAAGTAGTTAATGAGTAATAGTCGATAAACTTACCACTTCGGAACCCTACGGTTTTTTTTATATAGTTTTCCGTCCAATCTATAGAACCTATTGTACAACATGATTTTGTTACTGCCAAATCAAAACTTTGACTTTGATTTGTGAGATTTCAAGATCTGCACATGCGCAGTGAGCACAAACTTAGAATTACGAATGATAATATCCGGCACGTCTGTGCGTTAGTCTTAACTTTAATGTTAGCGCGAAAGTAAACACTATTATAATGTGAAATGTTCTAGTTTTTGATTCAAGGACTTTGCAATCAGTTAATATTTTTTGTTATGGAAATAGCCGGCAAACTGACGACACACCTAATGGTAAGTTGCCATCGTCCCCCATGGACATCAGCAACACCAAAGGCATCACTGATGCATTGCCGGCCAAGAAAGAGAGAAGAAAAAGGAAGAAAGAATAATTGTTCCTCCCCTGTTCATTTTCCTGGATAATAATAAGTGTCCTATGTCTTATTCTAGAATCTAGGCCATGGTTTACCTGTGTGATAAATTTCATGACAATGAGTCCAGTAGTTTTTGCGTGAAAAGGTACCAACATCCATACAAATGTTCTTTTTGATAGTCAAATTTAAGTAATGATCGTCTAATTGGAAAATGAACGTGGGGCACGATAAATTGCGCCGTTACCCGTGCAGTACTGGCTTCACCCACCAGTGCATGAAAGCACTGCATAAAGGTTGGAATTTAAAAATATTGACACCACTGTCGATAGTGTTAAAATGAAAAATACCATGACAAGGTAGATTGTTCATTAAAACAAACGTAATTGGTCTAAAAAAAACCAACGTTTATCTTATTCGTTTTTAGTTGCATCTGTGCCACCCATGGGTTATAACGTTTAAGTGGCAATCGAGTTGGGATATACCTTTGTCAATTATTTACTTGTGTTCCAGTTTTCCCCACTCTGGTCCAGTAACAGCCATTAACAGATGTCGAGAGACTCACTGTCCGGAGAGAATTAAGAGTATCTTATATTTATTAATTTTACTTACCTGATTATTTAACTTTGAAAGTTAGCTTCTTCATGTTTAACATCCTGAAATTACACAAATAACCCGTTAACGGTAGATATCAATTTTAGATTGATTTTTTTCAAATAGTGCCTATAGTTACACTCTTAAACCTTTGTTTAATAATAAATAAAAAATAAAATAACGCTTCTCACGTATAGCCCCACACTAAGATTCCCTGTGTCGTGGGTGCCATAGACAACATACTAGACAACAGACAAACGCCCAGACCGAGAACAGAAATTCAAACTCATTCTTCAAATTTCCGCCTCACTGGGAATTAAACCCAGGACCCTTGGCGCGGCGGTCCGGCATGGTAACCATTGCGCCACACGGGTCGTCAAATCAATAATAAATAAAATATTAAAATTCTCTCATACTTTATTGCTATTTAAGTGTCTGAAGAGATTTAAAATACACCGTTAGGAATATAAATGGCGGAATGGTATGGTGATCCACGAAATGATTATATTGTAACACTGGAAAATTATTGATAAAATATAATCTTAATATACATATATAAATTACGTGTCACGTTGTTTGTCCGCGATGAACTCCTAAACTACTTAACCGATTTTAATCAAATTTGCACACCGCGTGCAGTTTGATCCAACTTGAAAGATAGGATAGCTTACAATGTTCCTTAAGGCATACTGAAGGTTTAAAAAAAAACTTATGACAGAACGAAGTCTGTCCGGGCAGCTAGTGTATACAATATAAATAAGTAGTTCAACCATCAGGCGGATGGAGTCGTTGACCACCCAGTGGTCTCGGTGGTAACTGCTGACTAACAGCCAGGAATTCCTAGTGGAAAATATGAACATTAAAATAGTGTAGGCGCCACGAGGCGGGCGTACACAGAGCGTAAAAATAGCAGGTTCACTTGTTAATATGTGAGGATTGTCTGTCATCGCCGCCGACATGCTGCTAGTGGCCGGCCGCCGCGCCGCCGCGCCGGGTAAACGTTGGAGCTGATCTGCCTGCGTTGCCATTTTGATACTTAACGCTTTTGACTATTTGCGGGTTTGAGGGTATCAGCCATAGAAACAGTTACATCTAATAAATAAAATTCTCGCGTCACGGTGTTAGAAGTTCAACTCCTCCGAAACGGCTCGACCGATTTTCGTGAATCTTTGCGTGCATATCGGCTAGGGTTGAGAATCGGACAACATCTATTTTTCATCCCCCTACCTCTAAGAATTTTTTGGCAGAACAACGTTTGTCCGGTCAGCTAGTATAGTCTATAAATACTGGAACTGTGATTAAATATTATTTTTAATTATCGCTCTACCCGCGGCTTTGCTCGCGTTTTACAAAATAATAAGTACGATATATGTCTTATTCCTTATCATGGTCTATCTCTGTGTTAAATTTCATAAAAATCTGTTCAGTACTTTTTGTGTGAAAGAGTAACAAACATCCAACTAAATTTTCGCATTTTTATTATTATTAGGATTAGTAGGATGATAGCCGGACAACTACAGTTTTTTCAATAATTGATCTGATGACTGATCCTACATACAGGTGTCACGGAAGTGACGGCGTTTATGTGTCGTTCATATACATCATCTAATCACACAACTACTTTTTGGATCGTGACACTGTAAGTATAGATCGTCGCACCATCGATACCTCCACCATGATTGCATCGCGACGCGACGGTTGAATCACGCTACTGTATCGCTCCAAAAAGTAGCAATGGGAAACCCTAAATGGCGCAGACTGTTCAAAATCCTGCCTCTAAGTGGCCGTGGGCTTTACTACGTTGCGTTGTCTACTCGTGTAGTATTAAAACCCAAAAGAACCCAAACCCTCTTTGAATAACAATACTATTACTACTTATTATAAGTACTATTATTTCTTCTGTGCTATTACCAAGTTTCCAAAGCATATTCAAGAAGCCCCTAGAAATTACAGATCGCGTAGTCCACATAAAAAATTTACTGCGTGCTTCGAATGCCTTTATCCTGATAAATATCTATAAGCATCGAATAAAAATCTGTAAGCATCGAAAATCGTAATCGATAAACACAAAATAAATGTATTGTGAAAATAGAGTGTAAAATAGATGTTTTAGTGTTACGACATATTCTTCAGAGCGGCACCATTTCCTTCACGTGTTCAAAATTGTGCTAATTTGCCAATATTTTGACTGATCATTGAATTAATGTGAGTATATTGGTACATGTAACAAATTGGCTGAGTTTACTTAACAATAACAATTTATTTTGGAGCAGCTCTACATTAGACACTCGTGGCCTTACAAACAGATAGAAATTTCATTTATTTTTAAATTGTTGTATTATATTATACCGCGAAAGCTTGATTTGAAGATTACTGTACAAGTAGTTATATTCGGGATTATATTAGACTAGCTAACCCGGCAGACATTGTTCTGCAACATGTTTTATACTTGTATAACATAAAATATTACTATATAGCGTTTGTCACTCAGAAATAACGTAGCGTTTTTGCTAGTCAAAGAATTTACGAACAAAAAAATCAAAACTATCCTCTTTATAATATTAAGTTTAGATATTGACGGATCAGTAACGCAGTCCAAAAGTGCTTTTCTTTTGTGCTGTTCACATTAAGCCACATTCGGGGGAAAATCAGGTCGAGTATTTGGAGCAAACACTGTTACTGCGGAGAATGTGCTACCAAAACACAGACAGGTGTAATATGAATGAGCAATGAGCAATGAACTGGGAGCACGGTGAAAACGTGTCTACATCCTGCTAATCATTCTCGACGTATTGGGGAAGTTTAGAAAACAAACCTCAACCCCACGCCGGTTGGGTGTCGTAAGAGACGCTGTTGGTAGGGCCCCCCGGAGGAATTATCTATATTCTATACATTCTATCGTATTCTATACGAGTAACCGCCCTCGCTTTGCTTCGGTTTTCTTATTTTTTTACACCTTATTGGAGTTTTATTAAGGATCCCCAATTATTTTGAAAATATAATATAGCCTATGTTACTCGGGGATAGTGTAGCTTCCCAACAGTGAAAGAATTTTTGAAATCGGTTCAGTAGTTTCGGAGCCTATTCAATGCAAACAAAAAATCAAATCTTTCCTCTTTATATATTAGTATAGATTATATATTCTATACAATTCTATACAAATAAATAAAATTGGAGTGTCTGTTTGTAATATTAAAATGCCATCAAAAACAAAACTTGTAAAAAAAACCAAGCCTCGCAACTCAGTTCTTCTACCGTAAAAAGTTGTGAGATCCATGTAATACCAAGTCGGTTAATTTATTCAGTTCCTACTTAAGGGTCCTTCTGTCTTAAGTTATTACGTAATTAGCTAACCTAACAAGTAACAACATCTTATAGTGACCCAGTGGCGTAGCTAGCCCTTCCGGGGCCCCGTATCAAAATTTTGCCGGGGGCCCCCTCTCGACTCGAGGGTAAAGATCTTTCTCAAAAGAAATAAAAAAGCTAACGTGAATTAAAACAAATATAATATACTAACATCGATTAATAAACCACATACAGTCAATTCTCCAAAATTTTAATCTGGGGGCAGCTCTGTTTCGTTTCGGGAGATCCGAACGCGAGCGCAGAATCATTAGCCGATGTGATACGACAGGGCATCATGGTCATTCTCAACGACATGGTCATTCGCGTGCACGCTTATAGATCTATCCACCTCAGGGCTTAATACAAAGTTTAACGCTGCCTCCTGGTCAGCAAAGAAGCAAATGACTAAAAGGAAGGCAATTTAAAGTTCATCGGCAGAACTGGCTAGCAAATGGACGATTACCCTTCTGGTAGTCGAGAATTCTGGTCGCTAGCTCAAGCTGCTGAGGGTAACTTGTGTCGGTCGTCTCTTCCACAACTGCGTAAATCGGACGACTCCGTGGTCCATACGGAAAAGGGGAATGTCGGCTTCTTGGCATCCTTTTTGCCGCCAACTCTACTCTTGATGATAGAGGGATCGCCTTTGCCTAAAAACCTGTGAGAGCTTGATACCAAGAAGTTTAGAGGACCAGACGGTATTCACGCAGTTGTGTTAAAGATGTGTGCTCCCGAGTTGATTCCAGCCCCGGATCTAGGGGGGAGTGGCAAACCGGGGCGCCCGCCCCGGGTAGCAATTCAGGGGGCGCAAAAATCATAATATAGTATGATTAAAAATAAAAATAAAAACTTGCTGCACAAAGCGCCTAGCATACTTCCGTATGCCTGGTTGGGAGAAAAAATAAATTTATTAAAAAAGAGTTCTTATTGTCCAATTCACGAAAAATGCCAACTATTATTTATTTGTGAGTTTTTTTTATCTTATCTCTATCACTACTGGCTGGTTGATTCCCCGTCTTAACGTGCTTATTCTTATTCTATCTTATGCCACATGATACGTCTTCGTGGAAGATTACCCTTTTTCGTTCCATCCACATAATGGGCGATCTCAGTGACCTGGCTAACTACAGGCCTATAGCGATAAGCCTATAGCCTCCCTGCTTGCAACGGTAATGGAGCGCGAGATTAACATGCAGCTCCTGGGATATCTGGAAGATCATCAGCTGATCTGTGATCGACAATACGGTTTTTGCGACGATCGTTCACCTGGTGATCATCAAATTTATCTTACGCACCTGTAGGCATCGTCAAGCACTGGCAGTCAGCCTAGATTTCGCTAAAGCCTGTGACCAGTACTGGCACAGGGAGGTCTCACGAAGTTAACATCTTACGGTCGCTGTGAGAGGTTATGCAGTTGGGTAATCAGCTTTCTATCTGAGCGATATATCAAGGATGTAGTAGATTGTTGTTGCTCAGATATGAAACCTATAAAATGCTGGTGTTCCCCAAGGGTCTGTGGTATCTCTTACGTTGTTCATTCTGCATATCAATGACATGGCATGAGTGGCAAATGTTGCTATGAAGATGACAGCACAGGGGATGCCTACTGTACAGCCCCCCTCAATTCCTCTCAGTTGCAAAACTTGCAAGTGGTGGATAGCAGGCTTTAAATTATGTCTGAAGTCGAGAACTCTCTGGAGCAAGTCTCGCAATAGGGTTGACTTAATTTAGTCTAGTTCAACACCACGAAGACACAAGTTGGCGCGTTTACCACTAAGAAAACCCCATTTTTCATAGTGCCTCAATTCCAGGGTACCGCGCTCATCACTAAAAGTGTTGTAAGAGTATGATTCCGGGATTGACATCTCGAGTGATGTGTAGTATCACGGTCATTTGGAAGCCAAGGCTAAGTTGGCTTCCAAAAAGCTTGATGTTCTAAACCGAGCTAGGGAGTACTTCACTGCGAGCGAGGCACCTGCTCATACTTTACAAAGCTCATGACCGAATTGAAGTTTTATCCACAGTCACATCGATGAGACTTGTGGAGAACTTCTACGGTCCGATTCTCCCGATCATTTTTACCACAGACGTGCTAACTGTGGAATGAGCTGTGCTACGTGTAGAATGGGCTTCCTCCTGAGGTATTCCCGGAGCGCTGTGTCAGAGGTTTGCCGCCGGCATGTCCGCACAGCACTCAGTTCCGGAGAGCATCATGAGTCATGTAGAACGTAATTTTTTTGTACATTAAATATGTATTTTGTTTAAATTTTGATTAGGGCATTTAAATAACTTATTAGAAGTTTTTCTTATTATTATCTGTACTAGCAATGGGCAACTCGAAGAAATTTACTCGAGTAACTCGAGTAAACTCTTTGGTCGAGTAACTCGAGTAACGATTTTACGTACTCGAGTAAACTCGGCCGATTCAACTCAGCGACGAACGCGAGTCGACGCGGCGACCCGGTTCAACTCAGTCGGTGTTAATCGTTGAGTTCGTCGACTTCGTCGAGTTGCCGCCGACGCGCTTCGCGTTGCGACGATTTTACTCAGTCAACTCATTACTCGCTCGTGTCGGCTACTCGCTGAGCTCGCTGTCGCGTCGTCGGTTATGTTCGGTTCGGTTACTCGAGTTTACTCGAGTTTTTACTCGAGTAAACGGTTAATTTTGCTCGAGTAACTCGAGTTGTAAAAAGTATTACTCGGCCCATCGCTAATCTGTACTGCCTGTTTGTCTTTAATTCGTTGAGTTTCCAGATTTAGAATCATGGCCTCTTAAAGATAAATTGCATGAAGCTAAAGTAATTAATACGATAAAAGATGGTCCAGAAAGTAATTTTATTGTTGATTTCACTTTTCAATGAAGTATCGATGCTTTCCGGAACATTTTTCGAATCATAATAATTAATTTCCGGATCATTTCACGAATTTTTTCTAAGGCGCATTGGGGGCCCCCTCAGCCCCGGGGCCCCGTATAATTGATACGGCTGATACGGCGGTAGCTACGCCCCTGTAGTGACCATATTATCAATATTAAAAATCTTTTATGTTTTAAATAAATAGATCGACTTGACCATCGCATGAAAACACAATGTATCTCGCAAGTAATACCTACATATTATATTAAAGGAGGTGGCCAACATGTGCCCCGGAAATGGTTAAAATACGTTTATTTGTACAAGGTTTTAGTCCTCAGAAAAGACATGTTTTCCGTTTATTATAATATAACTAGAATTTTAATTTTCTTCTGAACTCCGCAGTGAGTAGTTATAATAAATTAACAATAATAATAAGTTGTGTTGTATACACTGCCCTGGAAATGGTTAAAATACGTTTATTTGTACAAGGTTTTAGTCCTCTGAAAAGACATGTTTTCCGTTTATTATAATATAACTAGAATTTTAATTTTCTTCTGAACTCCGCAGTGAGTAGTTATAATAAATTAACAATAATAATAAGTTGTGTTGTATACACTTAATCTTCTACTACCTCCATTGCTATCACTGGAGGTTGACAATTGACTGACAGAAATACGAATATATGCTATATTGCCATTTGTCAAATGCCAAAAGAAGATTTTTGAGTTTGATTTCTACAAAATAATAATTGTGTTTGATTTTTTGTCATGAGGTCAATGATGTTATATGTATAGGGAGGTAGATATGCCGAGAGGGCGTTGAAATTAAGTCAGTCGAATCTGGTCAAGTGTAGTGATTTCATTGTAGACAGTTGATAGCTGCCTTTGCGTGAGGCTGTCTATAGTTGTCACAAAAATGCCGAGTGGTGTTTTGAGATTTTGCAAAAATCATTTCTCCAAATTCAATAAGAATGATGGAGTTACATACCATACGTAAGTACATAAAACGTTATGTTTAATTTTCTTACTAATATATAATATTTCTTTTAAAATTTATTAAAATATTAAATGTAATATGGCACATGCCATTCGTCATAGACTAATAAGGCAGAAGTGAAATCTAGGCATAAAAGTCAATTTAAGATATTTCGCAAATTGAACCAAATGAAATCTTTTTATAATGAATATGTATATCCCAAATTTCTAAAACTATAAGCTAATTTTATTATGATATCAAGTTTTAGGTTGTTCGTAAAATAAAAAGGTTAAATATCCTTTTATCTTTCATTATTTTTAATTTTCCTAGATTTCCAAGTGATGAGCTTATGTGTAAAAAGAACGCAGTGAAGCCAACTGGATGCCTACAAAAAGTAGTACGATATGTTCTGTACATTTTAAAGAAGAACATAAGTATAGTACAACGAAAGGATACTCGCGTCTGAAAAAAATGCAGTGCCTGTAGTAGCATCGGTAAATAAAAGCCCATTTCTTCAATTTTAGTATCAGTGTGTTTGTGAATAAATAACAAGTGTACGTTGTACCTTTACTAATATTATCAATGTTTTTTTTATATTTATTTATATATTGCCCATGGACATTAACGCGCCGCGTCGCTTCGCGTTCGCGTTGAGTCGCCCACGTAGCACACGGTGCGAGTCTTTGGGCGGCTGACCCAAGCAAGAATGTGGGCTATCCAGGCGGAACTCACGGAGAAATAATAATGGTAGTGATGGTATTACTTTTAAAATCAAATGTCAATAATATAATTCCTCCGAGGAGCACAAGTCTCTTCTTACGACACCTACCACGCGAAGGATTGGGGTTAGTATTCTAAGCCCACCCCAATACGGCTAAAATTATGGATGTTATGTCCGTGTGGTTTGATGACGAAGAGCTATTTTATCAGCAATAAGTGTACACAATATTCCTTTCCTGCATTTTTTTTTAATATTCTGAAGCTTCTTTGTCAAATCCTGGATAACTAAAACTATTTTCATGCCACTTATTACACGAGGGTTGGGGGAAAGGAACCAAAATAAAAATAAATACATATATTATGCCTTTTAACTCTTAGGTCAAACTTTTCAGCGCGTACAGTAGCCCTTTTTATTATTTTCTTATCAAAATCGGACACAATTTCGTTTAAGTTGTTGTATTTTTTACTTACTTTAAGTTTTTTGTTGTGTAATATAATTTCAAATGTTAAATGAAAATAATAATATTATGCCTAATATGTACTAATTATTCGTTTCATTCAGTGCCCCTTCTGCCTGACTACTCTATGTTATGCTTTGACAATTATGACATGTCATCGCGGATCGAAAACTGAACCTCGTAATGTATGGACATAACATATTTAAGGTAAAATATCTTTGCATGAGGTGCATTAATTGTGCGGTTGATATTGAGCGCATGGCACGTCACTCAATACCTTCACTAGCAAGAAACCAATCCATATTGGTAGAATGGATCACTGCAGTACAGGTATGGCATTTTCATGTGATTACATTAGTTTGGTATTTGGGGTGGGCACGTCATAATTAAAGTAAAATAAATAAATGAATTATCCAAAAGATAAATAGTTTGTATTTAATATAAAAATCTCTCTTTAAAACACTTTTCCACAATTACTTATGTTTATCAAACTGTCAACCTACAAGAGCTAAAACTGCTCGTAAAAGGAGAATTCCGAGTTTTACAGATTTTTATTGATAAAATTATCAAAGTAGATATTGTAAGCTTTAATGTAAGGTAAAAATAAAATGTGTACATTATACTTCACAAGTGGGGCAAACGCCCATACAGATGTTGGCCACCTCCTTTGATTGTTTAGTGCGATTGCCAAGTCACTATTTATTTAAAACATAAAAGATTTTTAATATTGATAATATGGTCACTATAAGATGTTGTTACTTGTTAGGTTAGCTAATTACGTAATAACTTAAGACAGAAGGACCCTTAAGTAGGAACTGAATAAATTAACCGACTTGGTATTACATGGATCTCACAACTTTTTACGGTAGAAGAACTGAGTTGCGAGACTTGGTTTTTTTTACAAGTTTTGTTTTTGATGGCATCTCATTTCTTTTTGTAGATAGTTCTACTTTTTTTCCTTTTACAAGTTACCTTTCAACATAATTATATCTAGATACCTATCCACACCTATTATTCCATTATATTATATACAGGTACACTGATTAATTCACTGCAAATGTTACTTTGTTATACAGGTACAGTAATTCATTAACTGCAAATGTAACTTTGTAATCTTATATATTTATATGGGATTACAAAGTTATTTATGCAGTTGATGTATCTAGAAAACTGGACCGAAATTGCAAAATATTTTAGTTTTTTCTTGATCTATACACTAAACACTAATTGTGTTCCAAATTTGAAGCTTCTATGTCTTCTAGAAGTGCCTTAGAGTTTTGATGATCGGTCAGTCAGTCAGTGAGTGACGAAATTAAGAAACTTTGACTAGTTATAATTCTTAAACTACTGGTTCAAATTGAATGAAATTTGAAATATACCGTGTTTATACAATGCCTGCTTGGTTACTAAAAATTCAGGCTTCTAGCTTTATCCACAACGAAGTTATGGGGGGTCGAAAATGGCCTGAATTGCTTCGAGAAAAGGATGGTACGGCCGTGCCGCTTTTTTGCTCGACTTGGCGGGGGCACTGCCGTGCCCCCAGATAACGGCTTTTTACTAAGTGCATTAGGATGTATACACGGTACATATACCAAAACAATTTTTTTTTACAATTTTTGTCTGTCTGTCTGTCTGTTTGTTCCGGCTAATCTCTGAAATGGCTGGACCAATTTTGACGGGGCTTTCACTGGCAGATAGCTGATGTAACAAGGAGTAACTTAGGCTACTTATATTTTTTAGAAAAAAATAGTTTATTAGGCGATACGAAGTTCGCTGGGTCAGCTCAAATCAATATTACTAATTATATTATCAGGGATGCCAATGCGTTGCCGATCGAGAAGGAAACGATAGACCTGTGAACTGTGGACGACTTATGGACAGAGAAAGGGATTGTTAGTAAAGTACCAATAAGTTGACCTTGACGTACCTAGTAACCTAGTAAATATATTTTGTTATCATTTGTCAGCGACGCACGACGTGAGTAGGATTTCAGACCTTGCTATTCGATTGTTTATACCACTTTGATATTTAACTTTATGTATTTCTGCTGTTTATTTTGAACAGCGGCCAATTTTCCTTTATACATTGAAATCGTGCATTTTTGCATCAGTTTTCCTTATCGCTAAAACACGAATGAGATTTGGGTCGTGACGCCGATATTTTCGTTAGTTACCTGTCTCAATACGCACTTCAGTCACTTTTATTGGAAAACAACAAAAATAATAGGCAACGTAACTTAACCGACATCTTGGACTTACATGGACATCTTCAAAACTTGGCAATTTTTGCACTGTGAATACTCGAGATTTTTTAATATATGTTGTACCTATTGTGATATAAACAAAAACTTAATCAAATAAAAATCCAAAAGCCTAGGTAATTAAGAACAATACTGAAATAGGCAGTAAAATATTTCAGCTAAAACAATAACAACACAAGGAGCAAGATAGTAAAGTTCCATTCAGGTTCGGAAATAGACTTGAACGAGTCCACTGAAATGTTCATTGTCAACAAAATAAAAACAAATTCCAAAAACCGTGAACCCAAGTTACGAATCAATGTCACTTTGGTCAATTTCTTCACCTTCACACGGCATTCCTGAACAATAAACAAGTTGGTACTTTGCATCGTAAATAACACGATGTAATCTCAATGTTATCTCATGTTTTGATCATGTCTTCACGCACTGCCCTGTCTCCCCTGTCTCCCCTGTCCGCCGTTTGACAGCGCTGAGCCCTACTGACGTGATTTAATTTCTGGAACGGCTGTTGCGATCTCGTAAATAGATCAGTTAGTACACAATTTATTATTGACAAAATCATTTTATTAAACTACGATGAGTATAGTATTCTAATTTGGCTTGAGAGCCAGACGGATAGCACCACTGGTATACATAGTCCTTTCTATCTCGTTGGGATAAGACGTCCATTTACCTTCCCCAGTTAGACTTACAATTAGACGAAGACCCCAGTCTCTGTTCGAGATCATTACGGTTTATTCTTAATGGTACGTTATCTACCTGACCTGCTAGAGAGACCTAGTAAAGCTAAGCTAGTTCTACTAGATAAGATGGATTTTATTTTGTTTAATTTTAATTTTATTTAATTGTATTTATTTCATTGCATACTTTTGATTATACTGACGAGTTATTTGTTTTCACTACATCCAAATCGGCTATATACATAATAATATTTAATTTATTTTCATGTAGGGCTTTAAGCTATAAGAAGATTCATATATATCTTTGAGTTCATGATAATCTTAGATTTGACAGGAACATAAATAAATAAACGCACACTCGCATCCCCCACCGGGATTCCCCTTGCCGCGGGTAGCATAAACAACACAACACCCACGATTCCAGAATCAACATTAATCTGTCATAAATATCTCCACCGACCGGGAATCAACCGGGTCCTTTCGATTCGCAGGCATCGTCACTACCAACCTAACTACTGGGTCATCATTACAGTACCCATTTACGTCATAAGTTTAAGGTACCAAAGAAGTAATGGGAGCTTGAGAATCAGTAGGGGAGAGTGGGGTGACACCGGATAGTTAAGAAAAAAACACCATAAATTCGTTAAAATGTTATATATTTAAAAAATTAACAACACTTCTCAAAGAACATAAGTAAGACATTACTTTGGCAAAAAATATCCGAAATCAATAAAGATAAAAAGAAGTAGAAATTTATTTTAATAAAAAACATAAATCCGGATTCATCCCATACCTATGGGTAAAACCGGATACGCGTTTTTAGTCAACGGGGTGAATACGAATAATTTTTTTATGCAGGCAAACGAGCTGATGGGTCACCTGATGGTAAGTGATCACAGCCGCTCATGGATATTAGTAATACCGGGGGCGTCACCAATGCGTTGCCGGCCTCGAAGAAAACAATAGACCTGCTTCTTGAAGGACTCCATGTCAAAGCTTAGTGGGAACACCGATGCAGGAAGTTCGTTCCACAGTTTACACGTGCGTGGTAGGAAATTACGTGAAAAGTGAACTGTGGAATAACACCAAGTATTAAGGTGGTGTTGATGGAACCTGGTACACCGTGATGCGTGGTGACGGAAATCAATCGCAGGTATTAAACCGAACAGTTCTTCAGAATATTCCCCGTTGTACAGACTGTAGAATACGCAGAGGGAGCCTACGTTTCTCTTCAACTCAACTGATACTGAGGTCCTGTAAACATACTTATGAAAAAATAAATAAAGTAAAGGTTTATTATTTTAGGTAAATAAACAGACATAACCTATTCAATGATTGGGGGTGACACCGGATACCCGATATCACCCCGTCCGGTCGTACCCCACAGGTGCCACTTTCAAAATACTACTTGCAAAAATTTTATTCTTAGACTCACAGCAACAATTAATGCTGTTTTTTTAACTTAAATAATCAAGATATTATGAAAAGAATGTTACATTATGATTGTACATGGCCAAAACAAATGAGAATACGTCAAAAATTACAAAATATTAGATAACTTACCAATTTTTTCTATTTTGTAGTGTACAAGCACGCGATGAAATTCTATCGTGTCCGCCTTTTGCAAGCAAACTGCCCGAGTGTTCCCAAATAACGTTTGACTATTTAGAACGAGATAATGCCTACTAGTAAAATAGCAACTATCTGTTTTCACCCCCTGTCCGGTTTCCTCCCACATTCCCCTACATTATTTTCTCTTCTTTGTTGGCTGGCAACACTTTAGTGATGCATATGGTGTTGTCATGTGGTGTATTTGAGGTATGGTGGTGTAAAGTGTACCTCTAGGCAACGGTGACCGCTTACTATCGGATGGCACGTCAGGTGTTTACGAGTAGATTAACAATCGAAACAAAAACACCACATCATATACTAAATGATAAAGTGGAGTATAAATTATTGTTTTGGTTTCCTAGAGTCCACAACTGGCACCGTATTTGGGGTGCCATTATCTCAATGCGTGGAAGCAGAGAGGGCGCTGCGGAGACAGCAGCACGGAGGCTCCAGGGCTTCGCTCGCGTCCCTGGGTGCCCTGGACAAGGGAGATGATGTAAGTGTGCTCTATATTTCAGACTATTGTGATTTTTTATGTAACTTTAAAATTAAAAAGGCATTAAATCATGAATCAACCACTGACTATTGAAATAAGATTTTTGGATTTAAGTATGTTGACTATAGTTAAATAAATTGTTAGGTGAAAAAAATAATTTGGAAGATAAATCTATTCTTACCTAAGAATGTTAATAAATAAATCAATGATTTTCCGATAAAATGGTAAAAAATATAACAGGAATTTAAATAACTTTGTTTACTATAATATGAGGCTACTAAAAGAATCTTACCGTTATAACATTTCACTAGTATTTCCTAGATGATGCAAGTAAACGAATTTGTATTATAGTCTATAGAAGTATTCAACTTAGATTCATAAATCGCTGTCTGCATCTAGACGTATTTCACTAGCCCTAGTGTCCTAAAACTGTACCAGTGTCTCTTGAGCTACGTAAATCAAGGATTTTTCCCGCATTGACCTGACAAAGTTCTGCAATGGGAAGCAGAAGAGGTCACCGTTCAGCGGTCTTGTAAATGCGAGTGCGGTTTGGCATTCGCCATTTGAGAGCTCAGAAATAGTTCGTGAGTTCGCAGCCAAGACACGTAACGTTGTAGTGTGACGCGGCCGAACTACACCTGGGCCTATCCACCACTATGTGCGCGGCTTTAGCTTGTCTTACTTCGGACCTGCCGCGAATAACCGTGACTGCCTCGAATAATCGATTTAAACGACGATTTCGAGGTTAAATAGATAAATAAAATGATATATGAATAAAATG
The DNA here is from genome assembly GCA_951805285.1 of Thymelicus acteon. Taxonomy (NCBI): domain Eukaryota; kingdom Metazoa; phylum Arthropoda; class Insecta; order Lepidoptera; family Hesperiidae; genus Thymelicus; species Thymelicus acteon. The sequence goes on from OX638234.1 coordinate 14,175,307, forward strand.
ACACACTCATAGCCCCATACTAGGATTCCCTCTGTCGTAGGTGTCATGGATGCGTCGTTTGTATACGCAAGGACAAGAATACACACTCCCATACAGAAAAAACAAAACAGAAACTTGATGAAGAGCGTGGCGTGAATATCACAGACGTGCTGAAATATCTGTCGATATGGACAGAGCCTGTATTCAAAATAAAGCAGTGCACAAATTACGCAAAAATTTCCTCTACTGTGAGAACCCTGTTGATAGAAATAAACCGCCCTGTATCATTATCATTGTCTGTACCATTCTAGTTAATGTATTTGATAACATTGTACCATAATAAAAACCCGGGCACGATTATCTTGTCCAATGTTCGCCAAGTTAGGTGCGAAAGAGACGAGGTGTAAACAGCCGGTCGCCAAGACGGTAGCTGTCCTGCAGACGTTGCCGTGTCTAATCCTGGGACGGTATTTCTGGTGCGATATATCGAGCCGCGGTTTCAGCTAAAATGGTACAACCGGCTAATTATTCCTGCATTGTAGGAGCTTGAGCCAAGGTCAACTTAATAAATTAGGTGATAGAATCTCAACTTAATTTGACAAGTTTACTTGAAGTAATCTGCAATAATCTGCCTAACAGGACAAGTGGAATTCAGATGTGCTAAACAGTGCCAGTTGTTCCGTCACAGAATAACTCAACGGGAGTAGTGGAATAGATCCCTTTTTTCTTTCTACCAACAAGCATAAAAGTTATGGAGAAGGAAATCGAGAGGAAGCAGATCAAATCAAAGCGGATGCTATTTTCGCAGTGTTTCTAACATATTGTAAATTGTATACTCAATTACATTGTATACTGATTTTATAGAACAATCTGAGAGTACAACGGATAAAAATATTCAAAATATCTGCTCATTTGTGTTCAGCAATAAAAAGTAGGGTATAGACACAGAGGAGCCTAATTTCAAAAAAAAGTAAAACGAAGGTCAAAAGGTCAAAGGTCTCGAAAGCGGTGACACTTACTGATATCATATTTTGACATCTGGTAGGTGAACCTCCAAGCGTGAACAACGTCCAGCCATCGTCCAGCCCACAAATGGACGTGTGAGCGGAAACTACGAGTAAAGTATTTATTTACGATCCCGCCGTGACAATGTTTATGATGCAATAAAATTAAATACCTTGCACACGATGGAGTGTGTTGCAGCGCGCGGGTCGCACCAGTCATTCAGTGAATTACTGTTTTAGATATAACCATTGGATTAGTTGTTACGTTCAGCATGAAAATTTATTATAACTATAACTCATAATTAATTTCTTCTTTCGATGCTGACTTGTGTCATATTGAATTTATTTTTATTTATTTATTTATTTTTATTTATTTATTTATTTTTATTTATTTATTGTTAATTAGAACGAATTTATAATTCACTTACACTAATTAACATGTCGATCATATTTATATTTGAAAGTTCTTATACTTCAATATGAATACTATTCTATAATATGAATACTTCAATAATAATTTAAATATGTAGTCCAACATTTTTTTGTGGTATTCATATCATAAAAACTTCATGTATATTTTCATAAATTTTAGCTAAGAACTGTAAGAACCATTTGATCACGTTAAACACACTGACACGTTAAACTTGTATCATCCTCCTTTTTGCGTCGCGTCGCGTCGGGCGTTACTAATGTAGCTTTTTAACAATGGACCCAATTTACAAGTTGGCCTGCAGCGTCTGAAGTACGATGTATACGTATTTACGACTCACCACGTTCTTCCGAGGATATAGACGGATAAGCCAACTTCGAGCTAGATGTCTTAATATTCAGCGTTTCCAATCGATGTTCAGCTCTATAATTTTACATTTGTTAAATGCTTGCTCGTTAATAATTAATATGAAAACTATGTAGCCTTTACACTATGAACTGATGAAATGTCATTTGTTTGTGCTATTATTATGTCGAGTGCACGGATGTAAAAAAAAGAACGGACGTAACCTTGTCTAATCGAGAGTGAAGCATAGCAATGACAGCTCGCTTACCATGTGTGCGTAATTTTGTAATTTTTGATTCGCGACGGTGTCAATGTCATAGCAGTATGGTGTCAATGTGTGGGTGTGTGTACTTGTACGAATAGAGAGTTGGTATTGCTATGGGCGCTTCACTGAATTTGTTCTTGGGTTGTCCGTGGTCGAGTGTTTGAATCTGTCCAAATCGAGTAATCTGTTTCTATTTATTATTCTATTACTTGTAAGGAAATGTGCAAGCCAATGAAATGTCCCTTACAATTTATTTTGTAGGTTTCATTTATCTCCACCAGCCAGTGGGTTGAAGTCATTCCCAACCATTCCATTTATCTCCACAATATACTGAAGAAACAAAGTTCTGTCCTTTTTGAGCAAACATTGAAATTTAATGATAGAAAACTTCTTCTTCGGTCCCTCATTACTGAGGATTGTGGTTACTGGGAACCCTTAAATGGACAATCTGTCTCCATCGGTTCCGGTTTGAAGTAGTCCTCACCGCTTGATAGAACTTGGATGAGATGGTTTTTTTTACTTGATCAGACCATCGTGTTGGCGACCGGCCACGTGATCTTTTGCCTTCAGTATTGCCAACAATGACCAGTTTTCTAGGTTGCCTTCGCATTATATAGCCGAAATAAGTGAGAATGTGAGAATGCGAGAATGTGAGAAACTGACAGAAAACTGCAAAAACTAAAATTGATTCCAAGACGTATGTAGTCTTTAATTTTGAATATTATTGGTATTTAGCCGCGAGACGCCTCTCAGACGGGGCCGGCGGCCGTGGGCGTCCCTCGTGAGATCAATCAGCACCTCGATATATCAACGTAATGACAGTTCGGACTTCTGTTATGAGTTATGATTGAGCTTAACCAAATACCTCCACATTATGTGTGTGGGAATAGTACGACCACCCGCGTTTCTGTATGCTTACAATTTTAAAACTGCACAAAGTTAGTGTGCCAGGGTTGAGGACTGCTCTCCCAGTGAGCCATCGTCCATCAGGCTGTTCAAGTGCGGATTGGAAACACGTCTTTTGAGAACATTAAAGAGAATTGGTTTTTCAGGCTTTTTTTTATGGAAATAGCTGGCAAACGAGCTGACGATCCACCTGATGGAAGAACATGCTCTCAAAGAACTGGCTCTCGAGCCCTCAGCCGGAACACGACGAGTCGTTTCTTTTCGCTTCTTCGTGATTTTTAAGAAGAAAGCGATCATGTATTTCTTATGAGCAGACTATTCGAAAAATTAGAGGGTCAGGGTTCAAACTCTAGCTAGTCAATCAAAAATCAAATCAAAGCACTGGACTATCTGCGCTCGGCAGCAACTGTTGTTACAAAATGAACAGTTATCACTCTCGAGTAGATCGATCGTCTCTCAAAAGAAGACAAATCTTGACTTGAGACCCTGACTTATTTTCTACTTACTTTTCTTCCCGAGAGGTACCTATTTATCTTCGTTTTAGATCTCCCTTCAATAAGAAGCAAAAGTATCAGTGCTTTACACTTGGAGAGCGATAACAGATTTAAAACATTTTCTCCGTATCGTTCTCGTGTTAGTTCTTGCATCACACGCTTGATTTATCCGTTTGCATAATTTAAGAACACGGAAGCCGTGTCGCGGAACATTTAAAAACACTCGTAAAACAGCGATAAAACACATATGGTGTCATTAAAGAAAGCGTTTCAAAGACCTCGAAAAAAATTATGATCAAACAATCGCCGCCGGCCCCCAATAGGTCAAATTTGACGTAACGCGACGTCACGATGACGTCACCGGTATCTGGTTACCTGCACGGCCTTCCAACGCTTGCTTTCATTAAGGCCACGATAATTTTATCTCATGATGCGTCCCGCTCATCCCGATATCTATTCGGACAGAAATAACTCGGTAAATAATGGTAGGCGCTACCGGAGTACGGTGTTGCTGACCGCTCGTCGCCCATGAACTCCTGTAAGCTGGTACATGAAACTCGAATCCGAAGAGATTTACAAGCAGTAACATTTTTATGTGTGTTTGTTTACCTACAAATCAATGCGGAGCGTTTCCTTGAACTGCTATTTTTACTTTCATTTAATTTTTATCGTAAAATCTTAGTTTTACAACATATTGTCAGTCGTCGATGATAACTATAAGTGTTAATTATTGTGATGTTTAGTGGCTTCTATTGAGCAAAGGATAATCGGACACGCATTTTAAAGTATGACTCCTTAAGACAACCCTGTTGCTTAGTTGGTACTTACCATCAAACGAACTTATCCGGATTCAATCATGGCCAGGGCAGACATTCATATAATAAACGTTATCGATAATGCCTTCGTCTATGATGTCACTCTATCGTAAATTCTGGTCTTCCAGAGTGAATCTTGCGACTCCGGTGAATGGGGTTGGTCGGGGATAGAGGAAGGTGGAGGAGGTCCCAAGGTCCCGGCGCTGGTCTCCGCGTGCCTGGCGCATCTGCGGCAACATGGGCTACATACCCTTGGCCTGTTCAGGGTCTCGGCTTCCAAGAAGAGAGTTAGACAGGTATGTTTAATAAATTTTAACAATGTGATAATGATGACATTAGTACCTACACTATGATTCTCTGTGTGATGGGCGGCATGGAAACACAAATAAGGCATCAACCTACGAGCTGGAAAAAACTTTGTCTGTCAGTTTAAATGAGCCCCAGCTGGGCATCGAACCTGGTCTTTTTGTAGGGAGGTTCCAATTTCAATTGGAAGGTACTTTGGAGGCCCGATGAAGGAATGCTAGGTTACACTTGATATAGGACAGATCACAGACGTGATTTTTACTCGTTAATGTTATTAGCGTTCACAGAAAAACTATGCTGTCCTCAACAAAGAGGAACCGTAGATGGTACTTTATAATGCTGCTCGAATGCGGATTACTTTCCAGTTTGTGATGGTTAGCATCCAAAAGCCTCTCACATGTCTACAAGACTGTTATCCAACGAGATATTCCCGCATCGCCGAAATTACTATAGACAAGTGACAAGTGAGACAACTGTTAGAGACAAGTGGTTTATCTTGACTCTTTTTATGTCTTTTAACTTGTCCAACTTCAGTCCACGCTTGCATTGATTTACTCGATCTGTATGAGGGACTTGACTGGACTAGAGATTTGACTGGAGAACTGGACTGCGTGCCCACTTTGTCCTTTCTTATTATTTTCCATGTCTACCATTCATTGCTGCAGCATTTTGGCGAAGTACTATCCAAGTTTCCTGTCGGCACCTAGAGAAACACGAGTCGACGCCAAGCCGTTTGAGAATTTAAAGTACTGTTTTATCGTTGAAACCAAATGACGTCTTTCGGCAAAATCACCGGCCTACATTGTTGTTTCTCAAACAACGTTTCAATACTGTTGCTATGACAGAAAATACGGCAAAACCACGCGCGGGCTCGGCTCGGGTACTCTGGTACCAGGCTAGCAGATCAATACGCGGTGAGAATAAAACATTGCCGCCGGAATTAGATGTTTTCCCGATCATATCGCTGCTGCAATCCACCGGCATCGTTGACCCAGATTGGGAACGCGATTTATTACCAACTTCGCTGTAGTGCTCTACGAGATGCAATAAATGTGATAGCCACTGATTGGCCGGAGAATAATTCCGTGTTCGCAGACTTAAATAGAGACAGTCCATTAACACGTACGGCTAAATTTAATATGGTATATAAATATTTTGATTCGAATCCAACGCGAAACGGCTTTTTGGTTACCGGCGATGCGGGAATGTTACGTGGAATGTGGTGTTAGTGGTGATAATTAAATTTATAGCTTCGAAAACATCTCAATTTTTAAGCTGGAGATAATTTAAGGGAATTGATTACTCAGGAAGCTCGCATTGTCGGTCTGAGCACTTACATTACACTACGCTAACATTGTATCTATCGTTTTGAACAATTTAATTGTACTTAGGTATGCTGTCACCTGTTTAGAACACAAGGATATCTCGTCTTTTTTGAAAAGACAATCCAAGTAAATCGTGATAATGTACTTATTTATACCAAATAAATTACGCACACATTCTTAGTTGTAAAGTCGAAATTTTTTGGTTAAGATGTTTGCACTCTTTATACAGTAATGGAAGTTAAAACTTGGTTACTCAGATTTCTGAGCTTGGTTACAACTCCATAGGTAATGAAAAAGAAAATTTACATAATTTAGCGGTTCCTCTGACCATATTTGTAAAAGCCAGGAAATTACAGCTGTCCTGTAGTTAAACTCTATTCTTCCACATTTGGTAAAGTTTTGAGGGTAATTTTTCAGTTACGTGAGGAGTGGGAGCGGGGGCAGGAGTCAGCTCTGGACTCGGCGGTGTGTCCCCACGACGTAGCCACCCTCCTGAAGGAGTTCCTGAGGGACCTCCCTGACCCACTGCTGTGCAGAGACCTGTATCCTGCCTTCTTGCAGACACAAAGTAAGTGCCAGAAATTAGGTGTGAACAAGAATTTTAAAGCCCAAGGTATATATTATAATATTATAAATATTACTTAAATATCTTCCTGTGTTACCATTTTACGACGATGAAAACATCGCATCTAGGTACCTATAAAACTACTGCTTGAAAGCGTCGAAATATATCTTTGGCAAAATGAGATATGTTTTAGCAGATTTTGGGAAACCTGGTGTTGCTCTTAAAATCTGAAAAGTAATTCATTGGTCATTGTTTATATCCATGTACTAATTAATAGGCAGAACTTTATTAGAATAATTTTAAAAATATTAAGGAAGTGTAAACTATTCCCTCTACACTGGAAGGTTTGTATTAAATAATTTTAAAGGGTAATAAACGTTGAGAGGGTGCAGGTCATAACTCTTCACAAACGTTCCAAACACTTATAGCAATTGGAGCAAGTGATAATGAAATGTAACGGTGCAATAAATTGTGTTCAGTCGCGAGCCAGCGGATATTACCGCTTTATTACCGCACCGCAAATGATGCACTAGCTTTATACTGCTTTAGACGCCCTATTCGACTGCTGGATTTACGCTCGACGTTTGGGAGTTGGTATTTTATTCGGTCATGACGAAATCTACCGTTTTACGATTGTAATCATCATTATTATCTGCAGTTATTGTGTGATATTACCACAGACAATAGTACATAAATGTATTACCTGAGTCAGTTTTTTGTTAGGGTTCCGTAGCCAAATGGCAAAAAACGGAACCCTTATAGATTCGTCATGTCTGTCTGTCTGTCCGTCCGTATGTCACAGCCACTTTTTTCCGAAAGTATAAGAACTATACTGTTGAATCTTGGTAAGTAGATGTATTCTGTGAACCGCATTAAGATTTTCACATAAAAATAGAAAAAAAAACAATAAATTTTGGGGGCTCCCCATACTTAGAACTGAAACTCAAAAATTTTTTTTCATCAAACCCATACGTGTTTCTAATAACGAACTACAAGAACTTTTATATTATGTTACTTGCTGCTACGGAACCCTTCATGGGCGAGTCCGACTCGCACTTGGCCGCTTTTTACCGTCATGTCACCGTGGTAAAAGATGCAGGTATATCTCGAGGTCCTACACGAGAATAATGTAATATGGCTGTGTCTAAGCATTAAAGTTTGGAACAAAAACCTTTTGTAACCGAAATATAAAACTTACTGAAACAGAAAAATGGTACTGGTGACCTGGGTACAATCAAATAAATTATAAAAGGGTCGGAGGGATGATTTGTGTTAAAATTTAAACTTTTGAAATTATAAAAACAAAATGTAGAAAACATTTCACGTCAGATGTCTAAAGAATGTTGATGTAAAGAATAAAGTGGCCTTGTTATAATTATGTCTAATCAGATTATCGAATTAGAAAGACCCAAGACTTGAAACACGAGTCATGACTCATGACATGAAATTAGTGAAGGTGCGACATTTGGACAGACCGTGACGATTCTGAGGTGTGGTCTGGTAGATTGCGGGATAGTTTTGAGTCATCTTTAAAAAAAATACAAACATGCAATTTTACATACTAACAAGTTCGCGTAAATTTCCATTCTATTATATCATAAAGTAGCTGATCCAGCGAACTTCGTATCGCCTAACCGTCATTGAATGTACTTTGTTGTTACTTTTTACTTTTATAGTTTTGGTAGGTTTAACAAATTAGAGACCATTAAATTCCCTCCCCTTCCCCTCCCCCTCCCTCTCCCCTTCCCCTCTCCCTCCCCTTCCCCTCTCCCTCCCCTTCCCCTCTCCCTCCCCTTCCCCTCTCCCTCCCATTCCCCTCTCCCTCTCCCTCTCCGGAACAATTCCATCATACATGATTTTTGCGTAACTTAAACCGTTTACGCAGCCCACGCAACGGAAGCTCTCAAAAAGGAATAATTTTTCCCGTTTTTGCAACATTTTCCATTGATGCTTCGCTCCTATTCGGTCACAGCGTGATATTATAAAATGAGTGTGTCTTGTCAGAGCAACAGTAATAGATTTATTCTATCCCTGTCGCTCTTCCGCATATTAATTGGCATGACAAGAGAAATAGCAATAATAACTTAATGTGCATGATCGTAATATAGATATCCCTGTTGTGCCTATGCTAAATACCGAAGAGTAAATAAGACAGCCACATACTATGATTGTACTGTCGCACCCTCGAAGACTTCTGGTCGCCTACTAACTCGCTTTAATTATTAAACGACGGCAAAAAGTGTCGTTACAACTTTTCGTCCCAATTTTTTCCGCCTAGCCCCCTTTCGCAACGCGCGATAAGGAACTTCGTTCCAAAAAATACTTCAATTCGAACCAGTGGTTCCTGAGATTAGCGCGTTCAACCAAACAAACAAACTCTTCAGCTTTATAATATTAGTAAGATATTCTTGTCATCGATGTACAATATAGAACATAATTGGAACATGATGTGCCAATTCTAGTAGGTATGAGAGCTGCGTCAGTTTCTTCTATATTATGATAAAACATTTAGACCTCACACTCCCTGTACGAGGTCTACTAATCTTTAAGTCCAATCAGCCCTGCTTGTCATTTTTGGTATCAATTTGTCAGCTGTATCGTTCGTTCTTCCTTCTGTCCTTCACCAATCCTCACTGGATCAGCGAGTATACTTTAACTAGGGCTCTTCAAAAGGAGATCCGCGCTCACTGATCAGTAGTGGGCCTTTAATGTAGTCACATACAGACTTTTGCACTCACCTTAAAATCCTGTTTCCCCAGAAATTCGCAACCGCAGCATCCAATGGGAAGCTCTCCGGCTGATCGTGCAGCTGCTACCGGCCGCTCACAGAGACACGCTGAACGCGCTCCTGTCTTTCCTCGCACAACTCGCGTCTCACTCGGAAGACGCGAGGCAGCCCGGCAACAAGATGGACGCAGCCAACCTGGCCACGATATTCGCGCCCAATATCCTGCATCGGAACAAGCCTAATGAAGCGGCAAGGTTTGTGAAATTATTGTTGCCTGTAGATTTAGGTACCAGAGGAGTAGCCTGACGTCAAATATTAGGATCTCTCACTACAATAAAACTAGTAAAAGTAAATGCATGCCGCATTACAGTGAGGCCTCTAATTTTTACCATATACCATACTTACTTATTAGATTTTGTTAGCACATGTATTGACACAAATAAAAATAAACAAAATGATATTTATTTATTTAAATTCCATTAGAACGACTTCGCCAATTACACTAATGGATACTTATGGACATGGGCGTTGCCACGGTGGGGCAGGGTGGGGCGCTCGCCCCACCCTGGATCTCCTGTAAGGTACCCAATCAAACTTAAAAAAGTAATTATCTATATACTAACTACAATAATTAATATCTGTAAGAAAGTTTACACTCGACAGTCGTCAGTCGACACAAAAAAATGCGATCAAAACAAAAAGCGCGCGTATAGTTTGCTTAGTTACATATTATTTTAGACTGCTGCCCCACCCTGGCTGGCTACGCCCATGCTTATGGATACAATTTACCAATAGAAATTACCAAAAAAAAAACAGTAATAATAACAAGATACAATAATAATATTAATAAGTAATCACAATAAAGCATGGAGCTGAAAAAAAGGACGGACGTAACCTCGTCTAATCGAGAGTGAAGCATAGCAATGGCTGCCCGCAATACCATGTGTGCGTAATTTTTGATTCGCTTGATTCGCGATTGAAACAGTGAAGTGTCAATGTGTGGGTGTGTGTATTTGTACGAATAGAGATTAGAGAGTTGGTATTACTATGGGTGCTTCACTAAATTTGTTCCTGGGATTACGTCCATCTTTTTTTTAGGTCCGTGCAATAAAGTAATAATAAAAAAATGACAAATAAAAGGTCAATGTCAAGCTTCACCAATAAATTGCAATTCATCAAATACATACAATAATTTATGAAATAAAATTCAACATACAAGGAAAAATTGTTAAGTCAGTAAATCATACATACATTACATTACATGGAACTGTAAAAAAGAGTTTTGTTTTTCAATTATTTTCTTCCTCGATACAGGGGGTTAAGTTCCCCTCCTTGTAGGTCATCATAATACATATATGTGGCACGGGGGGCTAAGTGCCCCCCGTATGTGCCAGCACAAGGATTAACCTGAGAACTGTTGGTTCCAGCGCGGAGCAGCTTTCCGAGCGCGCGGACGTGATCAACGTGGTGCGGCAGCTGGTAGAGCGGCACGGCGAGCTGTGGACGCTGCCCGCCGACCTGCTGCACGAGGCCTACATCCACCTGGCGCACAGCTCGCCCGCGCACCTCGACTCGCTGCTGCTGCGGAGGGCTGAGTATGTTGGGGTTTAGGACAGGGGTCATTGGTGATTGGACGACTTGGTCGTTGGATGATTAATAACTGGAGACGAAATTACTTATTGTTACCAGGATGCCAGGTTGACTTCGACGAATATTTTCTAATGAACAAGACTATGTTCTTTTTTTTCGTTTTCTTCTTTCTTTCTTGGCCGGCAACGGAGCAGTGATGCGCTTTGTTGCTGATGTCCATGGGCGACGATAGCTACTTACCATCAGATGTATCGTTAGCTCGTTTATCGGCTATTTCCATTAAAAAAACTATGGCAAAGTCAGTTGCAAAGCCCGTTCAGGAAGCCAAGTCGACATCGCCATATTTTCCATTAAACAAGGTTAATATTAGTCAGTTGCGAAGCTTTTTGACTGAAATGAAATGAAATGAAATGAATTTTATTCGAAGTAGGTTTGTTACAAACACTTTTCGAAAGTCACTTAACGCCATCGCTTCAACAAATCCCTACCGTGAGTGGTCCCGGGAGAAGAAGCGGCAAGAAACTCCCGCGATAATTTTTTTCCTACTCACAGTTACAGACAGCACTTAATTCTACTTATTTCAATATTTAATATAAAAAAACTCATGTCCAAGCAGTCTTGTCATTTAAATACTCATCAACTTTGTAATATGCTTTCTTCATGAGAATACCTTTTACATGAGTTTTTAATTTACAGTATGGCATTTCTGTTAATTCTAACGGGATTTTATTATAGATTTTTACACATCTACCCATGAACGAGCCACCAGTTTTGCTGAGTCTAAAACTAGGCACAATCAGTCTAGCCTTATTTCTTGTGTTAATATTGTGAACATCACTCTTTTTAAGAAAAGTATCGAAGTATTTTTTAACATACATAATATTGTCCAAAATGTATTGTGAAATAACAGTTAGTATAATTCTGGACATGAGAATCATTAGGTCGGATGTGCACATACGACGAAAATGACTTTTTAGTATACCAATATTATGTTTTTGTTTCTCTTTCTAACGATCTGACCGTGGTATCTCTATCTCTTACCGTTGTAAAGATACACTCATGCATAATGTCGGTTATACAGACTTTTTCAAATTCCCGAGAGCCATAAGCATTTATATTAACTTAAACCTTTATGCACCAAATTATTAATAGTTTTATGATCCGTATTTCAACTTAAGCTATTATGAATCAAAAATGTATGGCCCAACACGCTGGTAGTATCAGCAGATACGCATTTATGCCTCTAAAGTTTACTTCAAATATAGCATTATGCTTGAAAAATGTTGCTTATCTCTACAAAGGCATAAAGTCTGTTCTTCATATAGGATTTTATTGTTGTAATAATAATGTTTAGGCTTGCAGTTTTAAGCACTCATCCAATATATTTCAGGCATAAAGTCTGATGTAAAAAAAAATAATAGATCAAAAATTATATTAAACTCATTTTAACAGTTAGGGTGATGCTTGTAATTAAAATCGAAGGTTACTATTGCCTACACACTAATAAAAAAAGAATATTGACTGAAATACTTATAGTTCAATAATAATGAAGAAAAAATGTTTGTCAATTTTGTTTTTGCTCTCCTGAAAAGTTAGCATTTGACACATCCGACCTAATGCTTCTCATGTCCAGATTTATTTCTTTAAACAATTCTCTAAGAGAGTCCCTAGGCCTGAGGTTGTAAATAGCGCGAACTGCTCTTTTCTGTAATACAAAGATTGACTCAATATCTGCAGCTGAGCCCCACAACAACAGACCGTAGGACATTACACTGTGAAAGTAGCTGTAATAAACTAATCTTGCTGTAAAATGTCTGGTCACAGTTTTCTATGTTCTAAACTAAATTAATTTTCTGCTTCTGTGATTGACATTGCACTTGTCTCCAAACGTTCCATGAACAGATGTCCATACGATGAGTTGCTTAACAATAGGCTATGTAGCTGCTACTACCGTAGTAGCATCTGTAAAGCTTGGGAAGCCACCCTCTTGCTTATCAGCTGCTAAATGACTCGTTGTGTTCCGGCTGCGGCTTGAAAGCCAGTACTTAGTTTCTACTCTCTTATTTCTTAGTAGGTACTTACTTTGTTTCTTGTCTATTCTTTCTTAGCCGTTAATGCATTAGTGATGCCTTTAGTGCTACAACCACTTACCATAGTCTGTTCTTTTGTTGGCTAGTTTGATGAAAAAAAACTTCCTCTGCTGTTGCTCCATAGAAATTAAATAGAGTGTCGTTATGGTCCAGGAACGCGACAGAGTCAGGCGTGTCGGGGTCGGACAGCGGCCGCCGCGTGTGGTCGCGCGAGCAGTTCCTGCACGGGGCAGCCGCCACCGGCGGACCTAACAAGTGAGTCTCTATGACCATTGCTAGTGATGTTGGTGACTCCTTGTGGAACGATGGTCCATTGATCAGTTATGAGTTTCACAATTACCTATATAGTGGATTTAAAGCGCTCATAGGCCGGCGGCTCGTGTCGATCCTAAGTGATACAAAGTTTAACAACAGCAGACGCGGTCGGTAGTTGGATGGGTGCACAGACATGTATACCTAGAGTATGTCTATATGTGTGTATATCTAGGTATACATGTCTGTGGATGGGTGACTGCCAGATAACAGACATTAAGCTATCTCGGAGTCCTTCAGGCGGTATAAAACCTTCCGACACTTTATCTTTATTGGACTTTGACGTTTCAATGATTGCCCGTGGGTTCCATTGATCAGTATTTTTTATGAAACTAACCGACAAACGAGCTGACGATTCACCTGATGGTAGCTGGATGGAGCTGTCACAACAAAGGCATCGCTGATTCGTTGCCGGTCAAGGAAGAGAGAAGAAAAAAGAAAGAACTGGCTCTCAAGCCCCCAGCCGGAACACGACGGTCAGTTCTGTTGGTGGCTGACTTAAGCAAGAGGGTGGTAGCTATCCAGTCAGACCCCATGGATGGAATTTTATTTTATATTTTTTTAATGTAAATATGAAAAAAACAAAAAAAGTGCATTTTTAATTATTAAAAAAATATTTTAAATAATATGGGGGCGGCAAAGTTCACTAGGGGGGGGGAGGGGGGGGCAATTTCGGTCGGCCGCGGGTGGCGGGAGCCCACGCTATGCCTCTGCATCCGGCGTAGTATTGGGTTATTATTCTCTAGTAGGAACTGTATGAAGCCATTGCATTGGCCTCCTCATCAAAACTCAAAGTCCCTTTAAAAATATTAATGTGTTTGTACTTATTGTAATTTCAGTGAGAAGACTTACTCCCGCACCCGGCGGTCAAGAGACGCCGCGTCTGACACTTCCTCGGGCTCGCTGTCCTCCGCCATGACTATAGTTACCAGGTAATTTGATGATGTTATATGACACAGGCAGTGTTCAGCGTACATTGTTGGATGTAGCACAGTTCTGTTAGGGGGGTCACAGGGCAGGTGAAGTATGCATCGAATATCTTAATCCAGAACACAGATTCTGCAAAGCGGTAGACCGCACAGCTAAGATGCTCATCATGCCATCAGCAGGCAGATTTTTTCCATAATGTTGTTAATGGAACTCATTTTTTCACACTTGTCGTGGCTTTTAGAAAGTTATTGCTATACCATCTCCATTGACCATGTCGAGAAGAAGTAAGGTTACGCTCAAAACGTGACACTTAAATTAGTCACCTGGACGCGGACGTCATTGGTCGCGGCGACGCTGATATTAGTAGTTCGAAAGAACATTTGTGTGAAATGTTCCTACGGACCTATCACTCCTTTAGAAGTATGGTCGTTATAGTATCCATCATGTTCCCAGGGTACGCAGCAGCGAGGAGTGCGCGAGCGCCGCGGCCGGCCGCCCGGACTCCGCCGCCGACTCCAATGACTCCGCCAGTGACTACAATGAGGTACGTTACCTTCTACAATCTAACTAGAAGCGAAGCTTCAGAAGTTTAAGTCATAAGCTAAGTTAGCGTTTTTGATGCGCTTTTTATCTGTTGTAAACTAAAGCATTAAGTTTGAAGATTGTAAATATGGACGGAAATATTTTACGCAAGTGCTGGCAAAAACCTTAAATTCATTAGGGTAAAAATAAAAATAAGTAGCCGAAAGTGGGTAATTTTGCTTTTAAATCATGATGGCAAAAGGTTTCATTTTAATACATTCAAAGTAATTTAATTCCGAGGCTTAAACCTAACGGAATTCCATTACATTGCTACAGGCCTAGAGCATGCTTCAGCATGCGCCCATTTTTTACCATATTTTTCTGATGATAGGACCCATGAGGAATTGAGGGAATTCAAATATCATAGGTAAATATATGGCGATTTAAAAATATGTTTTTCGAAGGGTAGTTCTTTAAAGTCAGTTTTGGTAACTTTGAATAATGTAAAAAAACGTCCCCACAGCCGGGCGTGGCATCAGAAGACGAGTGCGTCATCACGGCATCCCTGCACATCCCGGCGCTGCGGCCGCGGCGCCGCTCCTCCACGTCCTCGTCGTCCGCCAAGCGCGACTCAGCCGTAGGCTCGTCGCCCGCCTCCCCCCCGTCGCCGCCCTCGCCCCCGTCCCCGGCGTCCCCGCTGTCCCCCTCGTCGTCCGCGTCCTCCCCGCCCGCATCGCCCCCGCCACGCGGGCTGCCCGTGCGACACACGGATATCGACAGGCTCGTCAGTTTTGGAAGGTTGGTGGACACTTTAATTTTATGGGTTTGTTTAGCAAACGTGGCTCCAGTTAGTAATTAGTCACCGTCGCGTATGGACATCAGCAACACTAAAAGCACCATCGATGCATTGCCGGCCAATAGAAAAGAAAGATAAAGTACTGGTTCTTAGACCAGCCGGAATGCAAAGCTGGAAATTGTCTGGAAATTGAGTCATCCGACTCAAGCAAGAGGATAGCTGGCCAGGCAGGTTTTACAAAATATATAAATCTGACGCCCTAACTCAGAGTCACAAACGGTTACTTAAATCGCTCCTTACTACAGAATTTGTATGGTGATTCTTTACTAAGGAGCGATTAAAGTAACCGTTAGTGACTCTGAGTTGGGACGTGAGTGCTATTTAACGTTCACGGAGATGCCATTCTGTGTTGCGTCATAATTAGCTTCACATAATCGCAGTGCATAATGAAGATCAGCGAAGGTAAGCTGTTAACTGTTAACCTGTTGGAGATCATTGGGCTCTGTATTGCCAGTCTAATATTGAGTTATTGTGTGTGATGCGGTACGGTTGTAAACTGTGGTCGTAAAATTAGGAAGCTGGTCAAAAAGTAGATTCGCCAACTAACATTGGCGTTACAGATATACAGAGGTGCCTATGATCTCTTACCATCAATCTTTAGTCTACCATCCCTATAATTATGTTCAGGCTCCATTCCGTAGTCCCCACATCTGACGGTGTATTCTCTCATATCCAGAGAACGCAACACGTCAGACGCACGTGCAGTAATTCTCCGTCAGCACGACGATACCAGCGTGTCCCGCAGTGCACGCTCCCGCCAGGAACACTCCGTCCGCCGAGAGGAGGGCCGGAGAGATGACCATAGAGACGTCAGGAGAGATGAGGTCCGGAGAGATGACCATAGAGACGTCAGGAGAGATGAGGTCCGGAGAGATGACCACAGAGACGTCAGGAGAGACGAGGTCCGGAGAGATGACCACAGAGACAGAAACGATCAAAATGCCAGAAGAGAAGAACATAATATAGTCGTAAGAAGAGAAGAGAGGAGAGAAGGAACCATGCTCTACAAGAGAGGAGAACTAATCTCAAGTGCGCGGACGCCTCCCGCGTGACACATTGTGTACTTAATGCTTTTATACATAAACATCTATTTATCATGCTGTCTATTATTTCCTAAATAATGTAAAGAGAAAAAGGAATGTGATGAAACTGAAATGAAATGATGGTATGCCTTGTCTGAAATACAGAATGTCTAAGGGATTTATAATAATCGTGTGATTTTGTTTTGGGTTAGACAACGCATAAACTCTGTAAGGGACAAAAAATAATCTCTCACTGTGATATACTTTTGTTTAAGACGAAATCATCACATATGACAAAATATGAGGACTTTCATTTCAGTATCTTCTAACAATAAAAAAACACTAAATATCCAGTAAGTAAGTGCATCGTTTAATCCATGATTGATATTGTTTAGAGGGTGATTTATTTCCTGTGCAACTTGTCTCGCATGATGATGCCGCCCAGCTTCGACACTCCGTCCTGGTATTCAGTCTTGCCCAGCGGTGGGACTGCTGACGTTGTCTCTGTTGATACAGTTATTTTATAGCATTTACAATACGAGTTTAATCCAGTACCGCTGCACGTGCCTCTCAAATTGCACGATTTTACTTCATTGAAGGCAATACTTTAGTTATGAAGAAACCAGAGCCTCTGTAGTTTTTTGTAGTAATCTGGAGAATGTATAAAGGCTGCTAACTTCTTTCTAAAATGCCAGAAAGACAAACGCGAGACACGGAGATAAAAGCGAGCTGGATTACTTGGTGGTAAGTGGCACCATCGTCCATGGACATCAATAACTTATTAACACCAAAGGCATATAACCAAGAAAGAAGAGAAAGAAAGAACTTAGCACAGTTGCCCATGAACATCAGTAGGTAACTCAGTAACACGATCGTGAGTACCAAAAGCATATAAGCCACCAAGAAAGAAGATAAATAACTCACCACATTTAGCTCTGGGATCACTCGCAGCGCCCGCACCAGCCTGTTTGGAGATGGTCTTGGGGGTGGCGCGCCGGGGCTTCGGCCCCACGCGGCACGGGTCGCCCGGCAGCCGCATGGGCTGCGCGCACGGTCCCGACCCGCTCTCGTCCGCCGCTCGCTGGAGACCCTCGAACTTTGCACCCGGTCCTGAGACAGTGAATTGAAGTTAAAATCATTGTCAATGAAGTAACAGATACAGCGTTTGGAATGCAAACGGGTACTCACGTTTTTGGAACGGCCCACCGTGACCATGATCCATATACTTAAGAACTGGGTTGTGTAATATCGGTATAAAATACAAAAATCGTGAGTAACCGTTTGCATTCCAAATGTGTTGTGTTCGCGATCTTATTTAAGTTTAAAAACTCAAACGAAGCGATTATTTTTTTACAGTTTCGGGAAATTCTTAGGTCTGTTGGAACATTTCACACAAATGTCCTTTGATGAATTAAAAAATGATAGGTATGTTATACCAGTTTCGCAAAAATCTACTTGGTATGTAGTCTTGTTCCTGTCGCGGTCAATGCGCTGCTTCAGTTCTGGAGATGCTTCGTTTTGGAGAATGCTGTACAGCATCGGATACTTCGATTGCAACTGGGAAATTCATATTTGTACGTTTGGTAAATTTAACGTTATTTTATATCTTCTGGAAAAAAATCTTACCAAGCGGGTAATTATATAAATATGTTAATATGTAGTAAATTTAATAAATTTAATCCCTCATAAGGATTTCAATATTACAGTTAACGTACTTTATCCAAGAACGCGTTGGGCTGGTCATATCGCGACGTAGCTGTCTCCGGACTGGCCCCCACTCGTGCTGGATAGATCTTCGGGTCAAGCATGGGACCCATCAACTGGAAATTAATGTGAGCATTCCATCTTTTTCTTTCGTAAGGTTTTAAAAGGCCGATTCGCTGTTAACTGTTAAAGAACAGTTCGTCTAGATTTTTTGGGTAAAATAATGCAATTGAGTATAAAGGAAGATTTGTAGAAGTGCCTTTAATCGAGAATAGCGCGATACGTCCGCCTTCGCTGCTGTCATCTGGACTTAGGTACCTCTTTTTTTCGAATAGACAGTTGTTGTTATCCCTAATGGTAACCTTGGAAAGGCTCAGCCGAGATTTTTTTTATGGAAATAGCCGACAAACGAGCTGAGGATCCACCTGATGGTAAGTGGTTATCGTCGCCTATGGCCATCAGCAACACCAAAGGCATCACTGATGCGTTGCCGGCCAAGAAAGAGAGAAGAAAAAGAAAGAAAGAAAGATAGAATGCGATTTTTGGGAAATGAGAGGACTAGCTCGACCTTTTCGTGAAATAGGAGTTACGCCTTCGCTGCTGTCATCTGGACTTAGGTACCTCTTTTTTTCGAATAGACAGTTGTTGTTATCCCTAATGGTAACCTTGGAAAGGCTCAGCCGAGATTTTTTTTATGGAAATAGCCGACAAACGAGCTGAGGATCCACCTGATGGTAAGTGGTTATCGTCGCCTATGGCCATCAGCAACACCAAAGGCATCACTGATGCGTTGCCGGCCAAGAAAGAGAGAAGAAAAAGAAAGAAAGAAAGATAGAATGCGATTTTTGGGAAATGGGAGGACTAGCTCGACCTTTTCGTGAAATAGGAGTTGCAAACTTCCTAAGGGCTCCCTCTGACGGATCTTGGCTTAGAACGGCGCTTGGCTTACCTCATTCCTGCTCCACCCACTCTCTTTCCCTGGAGGCAGCTGCGGCATTTCCTCGCCAGAGTACTGCGGGCAGCGGCAGTCGGGCGGCCGCGTGTGCTGCATGCATGACTGGTAGAACGCTACCTCCTCGCCTGATAGCTTGGGGACCCTGGACAATTCGTACTGATTTTATCAGCCGTAAAATGTTTCAATGAAGTTACGGGTACTTCTTGGTTTTCTTTTGCTTCCATATCATGCACTCAAGGGTCTTGTTTGATGTAGAATTTAGGATCAAGCAAAAAGCACAGATTATGAGATTATGGGTTGTTGCTATTGGGGGTAATCTGTGGCAAAAAGCAACTCAGCTGGTTAATACCTGATTTTATGTAAATACCCGACAAAGAAGCAGACGAGCGACTTGATGGTAGGTGATCATCATCACCAAGGACAGCAATATCACCTAAGACCCAACGGATACGTCGTCACACTTTCCAGTTAGGAAGGGACGCAGCAGAAAGAAAGAGACTCCAACCTGGAACTGTGGGTTCCAATGTTTGTCTATCATTGCATTGGGATACAAATGATATACAAGGATACATTATAATACAAGTGAAGAATCAGGTAAGAAAGCCTTACTCAGCCAAACCGCCGCCGTGACTTTCCCCCCCAGACCCTGGCAGGTTGGGCCATAAGTAGTCTTTCCTGTATGTCGTCAAGTAATGATCCATGATTTTGATTTTTTTTATTCCTATTTATATTTCTACATTACGAATTTTGAAATGAATTGTTCAAAAACATTCATTTTAATAATTTTACATGAAAATAAACATTGCTGGACATTGTCTCTTGTGACAATCGATTGAAGTTTGGTTTGTCCTCCATAGTTTGTCAGAATACATTTATTTTTATTTTAGCTATTTTTGATAGATACATATTAAATACTATAGGTGTACCAGCATCTGATGGCAAAATGGGTTAATTAAAATTGGAGACGCAACACTCCCAAGCGTTGGGGAAATTTGAATAAAACTTCTTGATCATTGATATTTTTATCATAGTGTTAGTTTCATAATAGGTTACATTAAAAGTCTGGTTTATTACCTTCAGAGAAAATATATAAAAGACAATGTTAAATTAAGCACATTAATTTTTAATATTACTTATAATTGATTATAAGAGTGACTAGGTAATTTATGCTACAACAGTTTAAAATTTTCCATCTGTACCTATATGTATTATATATTGGTATTTTTGATGAAGAAAATAAATAGAATAATAATGAATTGCTCCTCCAACATTTCAGTGATGTGAACTTGCATGATATAAATTTTCATGTCATATATAGGTACAACATTTTTGCAAGCTTTAATTTGTAACAATGTTTGTATTCTTCATTTCATTTATTTTAATATCATTTGCAAATCTATTTACATAAAAAGAAATCTTAATTAAATTAATTACTAAGAAAATATAATCAAGAAAACAAAGTATCAAAACGAGTCAATCCTACGAGATGGATAATATTAATATTGTAGATTGTCGTTTAGATACACCTTTTTTCTCACATGTTTTTCGTTAAACATTGAAAATAATATTCGTGGTTTGTGATCGTAAAGGTTTTTTTCGATTAAGTCAAAAATAATTATCATTTTTAAAAAGAAAAAAAATCCATACAACTCTTTTTTGACTTGACAATTTGATATAGTTTTAATAATTTTCATTGCCATATTAAAAACCCTTTTTTCTGCTTGTCAAAAATGCCATGAGATTCTGGTACACCTATAGTAACCGTCCTCGCTTCACAGAGTACTTAATCACTACGCTCGCTTTGCTTCGGTTTTCTGATTTTTTTACACCTTGGGTTACATTATTGGAGTTTTATTAAGGATCTCTAATTTTTATGAAAATTTAATATAGCCTATGTCACCCGGGGATAGTGTAGCTTCCCAACAGTGAAAGAAGTTTTCAAATCGGTTCAGTAGTTTCGGAGCCTATTCAATGCAAACAAACAATCAAATCTTTCCTCTTTACATATAATATTAGTATAGATGTATCATATACTTAATCAAATCAAATCAAAATCTTTATTCATATAGGTATCACTGATACACTTATGCACGTATTTTTTTTAATCTACTAGCTTTTCGGAAGGGTGCTTGGTTATGGAGGAGAAGAAAAGCCTTAAAGAAACTCCTCGGCACATCTTTTAATGTAATTAAAAGTTACATAATATATTCCAACCTACGTGGAACTGGATGCGGCACTAATTTCCAGGCGTCTTTGTCACATATTATGTATACCTACTATAGTATCCTTTGCCTACTAGCTGAGATTTCACATATGTCTTAAACATTTGGATAGGCAAATCACGTATTGACTTAGGTAATTTATTGAAAAAACGTACACCTATCCCCATATAAGACCGTTGTACCCCACTTAGGCGAAAAGAAGACGTCACCAAATTATGTCTGTTTCTAGTTACATGATCACTATTCTGTTTAATAGCTTCCTAGTATTTCCTCCTCTCTCTTTTACTCGTCAGATTAATTGACACTTGGGGCTTGTTTCACAATCTTCAAGTAGAGTCCTGAATAAGCTATTCGCCGGTTAAAGTGACGGTAAAGTGTCATTTTACATACACGAAATGTCAACTTAACCAACGAATAGCTTACTTCGGACTTACTTGAAGATTGTGAAACAAGCCCTTGAAGATAGAAGCCCATAAATACAGTCTTCCGACCGATCTTGGATGCAACACGCGGCTTCGCAACAATTCGAACTGCTGCAAAACTGCACCACAACGGAGTTAAATTAATTACACCGGACGGGGGTTATAGTTTCAAACTAAATGCATATTTTAAGCGTTACGTCACTATTATATTAGTCTTGGCTTTCGTCGTCGTAGGACCGTGAGGGACACAAGAAGATTGAGGCCGCCACCAACGCAAGAGCATTACTATCTTATGGATACTCAAGTTGATTTACCAGACCACCGACGATTTAAAAACTCCATTTAGATTTCAGAAATGTTTTTTGTACGCAACGTAGCAACAAATAAAACCAATACTGTTTTAAAAGTAGGCGTATAATTATTATAGAAATTACAGGTATTACGGTGAATATTATCTAACAAAAGTACCTAACAAAAGTAAAGTATCTAAAAGTAGTAAAAACTTACAAAATAACCCATTGATACCCCGAACCCATTGACGGTGCTACCTATTTATGACAAAATATGCATCATAACTTAGTAACGTAACCAGTACATCCATTAACACTCATAGAGCATACACTAATAAAGATTTAGCCGCTAAACTCTGTAAGTATAAATGTAAGGGTTCCGCCATCTTCCATATTTGGGTTCTTCGCGAGGCTCTCCGAACGGCTTGTGGTCCAGAACTACTTGCCCCAGGAGACCGTGGGAGACCCCGTAAGTGGTCTCGCCCGTGTTGATTCGTAGAATGCGACGAAGTTCCTCTATAAGCAAAATAATTAATTTATTTTTGGACTTTATTATAATAAATAACTAAATACTGCATATGTAATAAGTCAGCCCGGTGGCGGATGAAGGATTTTTGTTTGAGCGGGCTTTCAGAGCTCTTTTATCGGCGCCGATCACTTGATTGCATACGTGGCGGCCCTCTTAAAAAAAACTCTTCAATATCGACGTACAGTGCCACCAACTTATCTGTGAATTGACGGAGGGCGCTGTCGGACGCACTGGACCAATCATTGGATGCAATTCGAGACGTAGTAAATGTCAATGAATGAACACAAAGAACTTATGAATGGGGCGGCATTAGTTTCAATTTTCGCCATTTCACAGATAACTTGGTGGCACTGTACCGACCTAGCGCCCTTGCCACTATTGGCTAACATCGCGGCGATGCTTGAAATAGCGGAGCTGAATGAAATGAACCAAAAAATGTTCTTACGTGTGAACGGGTTGCAGATTTGATTCATAAAATACGAATATTAGGTAGGTATAAAAAAACTTGCTTTGCAACGACGGGTCAAACTTAGGTCGCATGGACATCTTGGAAGGCGGTTCCGCGTATTTCTCCTGCGCGGGGTGTCGGTAGGACGCCTTCTGACTCGTGTCGGGGATGTAGATGTCGTCCGGCAGCCGCAAGGTCTGCAGCGCTCGCGCACGACGAGCCAAGTTCACGGACATGAAGGGTAGCTCTGTGGACACAAACAGGCCAGTTGAGTTACTATAACTTGGTGAAAATTGCCTGATTAAAGAACTTCTTGATGTCTTGCCATTCAGTCCAATTTCACAGAAACGTACACATGATTTAAGTACTTATTTCTTTCTCTCTCTTTTTCCTGGTGGACAACGCATTGGTGATGAGAATTTTCTGCTTTTTCGTCATCCCTTCAGGCTATAAAAAAGGTTCATCTATGAATTGATCACCCTTGAATACTTCTTGCAATAACTTCCTAGCGAAATATCTTCTTTGTACAGTCACCTGCAGAGAAAAGTAACCCATCTGTTTATAACGCAACAGGCAACGGAAACGTTGCTGTTCGTATATTTATAAACAGATGGGTTACTTTTCTCTGCAGGTGACTGTACCTACCTAGTGGTTTCAACAGCTGTAGATCCAGTCAGTACCTAATGCGGGTCTCCCGCGTCAAATTTTGGTCAGCAACGCATCGTTAACAACGGCAATGCATCCTTTGCGTTACTGATGCACATGTGCGACTGTGACCTTTTATCGAGTACATACACTGCTATTGTATATAAAACAACCTTAAGGCTACGTCCGCACAGACAGGTGGCTTGCTTAGCGTCTAGAGCCTAACTAGTCACCTAGCGACTAGCTTAGTAAAAGAAACGATCTATAGTGTTCGTGACTGGCCGCACTGCGCGCTTGGTGCCTAGCAACGCGCTTAGCGTGTATCGAAGTAAACAAACGTGTTGGTTTTTTGTCACTAGGCGCTAGGCATTTTTGAAGCAAAAATGAGATTGACAGTCGGGTTGTCATGGATATAATATTATTAATGAATGTCAATGGCAAGAACTTTCATCTGAGGGCAAAAACTAAAAGCTGAAACGAGAAATTGTTGCATTTATTTCATTAATTTTGTAAGATATTTTTGAGAGTGACATTTCGTCAACGTGCCGACAAGCAAAATGACCAAGGCACCTAGCGACCCACCACGTGAACCACCTCTCAGTGCGTCCACCGTGTTTCCTAGCAAGAAGCTAGAATGCAAACCACTAGGCTCTAGGCGCTAAGCAAGCCGCCTGTCTGTGCGGACGTAGCCTTACGGTTAACAAAAGATCCAAATTAGGTAACAATCACAAGCCACGACAAACCTCTAGAACAGTACTTGGTGAGATACTCTGTCCTCTTGAGGTCCTGGATGTCATGTTCGACGGGCGTGGGGTCGATGTCCTTGGACATGTACATCTTGGTGAGCTTTGGATGATCCTCTTCAAACTATATGAAGAGTAGGTACAAAAAATAATGCTTAGGTATATGAACTGATATTTCTTACTCATCCACGTAAAAACGGATTATGGGCCAGTGCTGGAAAAATGTAATTTGTATATAGATATCTAGGTACCTATCTACCTAAATGTGTGCCCTACTCTAGAATCAAACCCGTAATATCCTCTCATGGGACAGAGTCACCAGAATTTTAGCTACGAAGTCGTTATTTCAGTGTTTAGAAAACAGCAATTTCTAATGTCTAACAAGAGAAACATCAATAACGTCCCAACTCAGAGTCACTAACGGTTACTTTAATCGCACATTAGTAAAGGATCTCCATACAAATTCCGTACTAAGGAGCGATTTAGTATCTACCTAGTTGTCTACGCCAGTTTTAGGCAATCATTGGTTTCAGGGGCGTAGCTACCGCCGTATCAGCCGTATCAATTATACGGGGCCCCGGGGTGTAGGGGGCCCCCAATGCGCCTTAGAAAAAATTTATCTGGAAATTAATTATTATATTCGAAAAATGTTCCGGAAAGCATCAATACTTCATTGAAAAGTGAAATCAAAAATAAAATTACTTTCTGGACCATCTTTCATCGTATTAATGCATTTATTACTTTAGCATCATGCAATTTATCTTTAAGAGGCCATGATTCTAAATCTGGAAACTCGACGAATTGAAGACAAACAGGCAGTACAGATAATAATAAGAAAAACTTCTAATCAGTTATTTAAATGCCCTAATCAAAATTTAAACAAAATATTTAATGTACAAAAAAATTACGTTCTACACGACTCATGATGCTCTCCGGCACTGAGTGCTGCACGGACATGCCGGCGGCAACCCCATGATGACACAGCGCTCCGAGAATACCTGAGGAGGAAGCTCATTCTACACGTAGCATAGCTCATTCTACAGTTAGCACGTGCGTGGTAAAAATGATCGGGAGAATTGGACCGTAGAAGTTCTCCACGAGTCTCATCGGTGTGGACAAAACTTCAATTCGGCCATGAACTTTGTAAAGCATGAGCAGGTGCCTCGCTCGCAGTGAAGTACTCCTTAGCCCGGCTTAGAACATCAAGCTTTTTGGAAGCCAACTTAGCCTTGGCTTCCAAATGACGCTGATACTACACATAGAGTTGAGAAAAATGAGCTCCGAGTCCCGGACTCGAGCTCCGAGTCGGAGCTACTGAGCCTTCAAAGCTCGAGGCCTAAGGTATACCAAATTGGGTTCTTTATGAAAGTTTCATACAAACATTTTTACTTTAAAATAAAATAAAAATGTGTGTTAGTTCCGACGCACGCCTAGAGTTTAACGCCATCTAGCTTTCAATCGTCAAATCAGTCAAACAATGGATGATGATGATAATGATGGAGGATGATGTTGATGATGAAGAATGATGATGATGATGACGAATGATGATTATGATGATGATTGGGGGTGATGATGACTGGGGGTGATGATGACTGGTGATGATGACGACGAATGGCAATGATGATGAATGGTGATGATGATGAATGGTAATGATGATGAATGGTGATGATGACGAATGGTGATAATGACGAATGGTGATGATGATGAATGGTGATGATGATGAATGGTGATGATGATGAATGGTGATGATGATGAATGGTGATGATGATGAATGGTGATGATGATGAATGGTGATGTAGATGAATGGTGATGATGATAATTGGTGATGATGATGATGAATGGTGATGATGATGAATGGTGATGATGAATGGTGATGATGATGATGATGATGATGACTGGTGGTGATGATGACTGGGGGTGATGACGACTGGGGGTGATGATGACTGGGGGTGATGATGAATGGGGGTGATGATGAATGGTGATGATGATGAATGGTGATGATGATGAATGGTGATGATGATGAATGGTGATGATGATAAATGGTGATGATGATAAATGGTGATGATGAGGAATGGTGATGATGATGAATGGTGATGATGACGATGAATGGTGATGATGATAATGATGAGTGGTGATGATGATGATGATGAGGATGATGACTGGTGGTGATGATGACTGGGGGTGATGATGACTGGTGATGATGATGACGAATGGCAATGATGATGAATGGTGATGATGATAATGGATAGTGATGATGATTATGATGATGATGCTGAATGGTGGTGATGATGATGAAGGAGATGATGAAGATGACTAATGATGACAACGATGAATGACGATGATGATGATGTTTCACATCATAAGAATAGGATGTACCAAGATTATTACTATCATTAGATGGCGTTGTTACTGATCAGCCATCCAACGCCATCTAGATTCTATGTTACGAATTACAAACATAACGCATAACGCTACGGAGAAAGTTTGATTTTACTCCCCATAAAATTTCATACCGCGGGCTTATTTATGAAAATCTATACCTAAGGAGAAAACTCCAAAAATTTGAAATTCGCACCGCGCCCTAATTTAAAATTTTAAGGTTAAGGCTTATTTAGGGTTCCGTAGTCAAAACACAGTACATTTTGGTTAGGGGACCCTGAAATTACAGTGTTACAAAATGAGCCCTGAAGACAAAGCTCGAGCTTCGACTCGAGCCCTGGACCAGAGCTCGAACCTCCGCCTCGAGCCTTCATGTAAGACTCGAGGCGAAGGCTCGAGCCTTATTAGAGGGCTCGAGCCTTCAATGAGCTCTAGACTCGGAAGGCTCGAGCCTTTTATCAACACTAACTACACATCACTCGAGATGTCAACTCCCAGAATCATACTCTTACAACACTTTTAGTGATGAGCGCGGTACCCTGGAATTGAAGCACTATGTAAAATGGGGTTTTCTTAGTGGTAAATGCGCCAACTTGTGTCTTTGTGGGGTTAAACTCGACTAAATTAAGTCAGGAGTTCTCGACTTCAGACACAATTTTAAGCCTGCTATCCGCCACTTGCAAGTTTTGCAACTGAGAGGAATTAAGGGGGGCTGTGTAGTAGGCATCTCCTGTGCTGTCATCTGCATAGCAACAGTTGCCACTCATGCCATGTCATTGATATGCAGAATGAACAGCGTAGGAGATACCACAGACCCTTGGGGAACACCACCATTTTATAGCTTTCATATCTGAGCAACAATCATCTACTACATCCTTGATATGTCGCTCAGGTAGAAAGCTGACTACCCAATTGCATAACCTCCAAAGCGACCGTAAGATGTTAACTTCGTGAGACCTCCCTGTGCCAGTCCTGGTCACAGGCTTTAGCGATAATCTAAATTTTACTAACAAAAAATAACCGACTTCAAAGTCTCAAAAACTACTTTTCAGATCTCGTTCAAATTTATGTGGGACAACATGACAAGCACCTGCTTTCGATTAAAAAAGCGGCCAAGTGCGAGTCGGACTCGCCCATGAAGGGTTCCGTAGCAGCGAGTAACATAATATAAAAGTTCTTGTAGTTCGTTGTAACTTTGATCAATGTTTTTTGCGGTTTACGATTTATGACTTATTAAAAAAAAACTACTTACCAGATCTTATTCAAACCAATTTTCGTTGGAAGTTTTCATGATAATGTACATCATATATATTTTTTAGTTTTATCATTCTCTTATTTTAGAAGTTACAGGGGGGGGGACACACATTTTACCATTTTAGAAGTGTCTCTCGCGCAAACTATTCAGTTTAGAAAAAAATGATATTAGAAACCTCAATATCATTTTTGAAGACCTATCCATAGATACCCCACACGTATGGGTTTGATGAAAAAAACATTTTTGAGTTTCAGTTCTAAGTATGGGGAACCCCCAAAATTTATTGTTTTTTTCTATTTTTGTATGAAAATCTTAATGCGGTTCACAGAATACATCTACTCACCAAGTTTCAACAGTATAGCTCTTATAGTTTCGGAAAAAAGTGGCTGTGACATACGGACGGACAGACAGACAGACAGACAGACAGACAGACAGACAGACAGACAGACATGACGAATCTATAAGGGTTCCGTTTTTTGCCATTCGGCTACGGAACCCTAAAAAGAATCATCGAAATCGGTTTGCGTGATATTGAGTTATTCGTCAATTTGTCGCGCACATCTTAACACAAATTTACGACTTATGTGGTTTTTTCATGGATGTAATTGTCAGATCTCAATAAAATTTATGTGGAACTACATGACAGCCACCAGCTTTTGATTAAAAAAACAATCATCAAAATCGGTTCGCCCAGTCCAAAGTTCTGAGGTAACAAACATAAAAAATAAAAAAAAATACAGTCGAATTGAGAACCTCCTCCTTTTTTTGAAGTTGGTTAAAAACTAGACTGACTGCCAGTGCTTCCCCGTTGCAATCAATAGCCTGACGATGCCTACAGGTGCGTAAGATAAATTTGATGATCACCAGCTGAACGACCGTCGCAAAAACCGTATTGTCGATCACAGATCAGCTGATGATCTTCCAGATATCACAGGAGCTGCATGTTAATCTCGCGCTCCATTACCGTTGCAAGCAGGGAGGCTATAGGCTTATCGCTATAGGCCTGTAGTAAAGTTAGCCAGGTCACTGAGATCGCCCATTATGTGGATGAAATGAAAAAGGGTAACCTTCCAGTAAGACGTATCATGTGGCATAAGATACAATAAGAATAATCACGTTAAGACAGGGAATCAACCAGCCCCGGATCTACAATTTTTTCGAACCGGGGCAGAAACTTAATAGAGATAGAGATAAGATTTAAAAAAAAATCACAAATAAATAATAGTTGGCATTTTTCGTGAATGGGACAATAAGAACTCTTTTTTAATAAAATTTATTCTCGCAAGCCGGCTTCCGTATGCTAGGCGCTTTGTGCAGCAAGTTTTTTTTATTTTTAATCATACTATATTATGATTTTTGCGCCCCCTGAATTGCCGCCCGGGGCGGGTGCCCCGGTTTGCCCCTCCCCCCCTAGATCTGGGGCTGGAATCAACTCGGGAGCACACATCTTTAACACCACTTTATTTTTACCGTCTGGTCCTCTCAACTTCTTGGTATCAAGCTCTCACAGGTTTTTAGGCGGAGGCGATCCCTCTATCATCAAGAGTTGAGTTGGCGGCAAAAAGGATGCCAAGAAGTTCGGCATTCCTCTTTGCCGTATGGACCACGGAGTTGTCCGATTTACGCAGTTGTGGAAGAGACGACCGACAGAAGTTACCCTCAGCAGCTTGAACTAGCTATCAGAATTCTCGACTACCAGAGGGGTAATCGTCCATTCGATAGCCAGTTCTGCCGATGAACTTTAAATTGCTTTCCTTTTAGTCATTTGCTTCTTTGCTCACCAGGAGGCAGCGTTAAACTTTGTATTAAGCCCTGAGGTGGCTATCCACCTCATAGATCTATATCTATAAGCGTGCACGCAGATGACCATGTCGTTGATAATGACCATGATGCCTTGTCGTATCACATCGACTACTGAGTCTGCGCTCGCGTTCGGATCTCCCGAAACGAAACAGAGCTGCCCCCAGATTAAAATTTTAGAGTATTGATTGTATGTGGTTTATTAATCAATGTTGGTATATTATATTTGTTTTAATTCACGCTAGCTTTTTTATTTCTTTTGAGAAAGATCTTTACCCTCGAGTCGAGAGGGGGCCCCCGGCAAAATTTTGATACGGGGCCCCGGAAGGGCTAGCTACGCCACTGATTGGTTTCCTTACTCTTTTTACTGCGTCCTTATAATACTCGAAGTTTATGGGGCAGAGGACATCAGGGCTCTTCCTGGGGGCATCTTTCGCTTTCAGAGAATCTCGGCTCAGCCCCACGATGAGACAATCATCATCTATAGCTTTGCGTCTTGGACTTTTACTGAAATGTAAAATTAGTTCATTTTATTAGCTACCATGTATCTACTTACCTAACTACTTATTTTTTATCGACAAGTAAGAAAACTACCGTAGGTACCTAACATACCTACCTGGTACCTACTATAATATAACGGTAAATAACCCTTCCTTGACAGCAAGGGCGGATCCAGCTTTGGCGCCAGGGGGGGGGGGGGTCACATAGGTTAAATCATGGTTAAATCACTAGAAGTTGAAATTGAATTGAAATTGATATTTTATTAATAAAAGTAAGTAACTACCTACTGTACTTAAAAAAATCTACCTATACCTAAACAACAAAATCAATTTTTCTTTTACGTATCCACCAGAAACGCGTTTTCGATGCGTTCGTTCCCGAATACTGCGTTTGCCGTCAAACAAAGTATAATATTAAATTAATTAAATATTGAAAGTATTTAAATAAAATCTATATTGTGACAAAAAATATATAAAATCATTAATGTTTAACAATTTTAATTAGTGGTCCACCTAGGTCCTGGACTCAGCCCCTGGATCCGCCCTTGCTTGGCAGTCGCGTAAAAAGAAGACGGGTAACTAGAAGGTAAGACAGACACCAGAAGCGATACCTACTGGGGAAGCAATTAATACACACCTTGGCTTATACGAATAAATAAATGGTGGCGCACACTCTGTGTGCAAGTTGCATTGCATTCCCTTCCCTAATCTATACTAATATATAAAGAGGAAATATTTGATTTTTTGTTTGCATTGAATAGGCTCCGAAACTACTGAACCGATTTGAACAATTCTTTTACTGTTGGGAAGCTACACTATCCCCGGGTAACATAGGCTATATTATATTTAAAAAAAATTAGGGATCCTTAATAAAACTCCAATAACGTATCCCAAGGTGTAAAAAGATAAGAAAACCGAAGCAAAGCGAGGGCGGCTACTCGTGGGTATACATAATTAAGTAGGTACGCGATGTTTCGCGGCATCGCGGCATGATAAATACATTACCTACATATGTAGGTACATTAATTTTCATATTATAGTCTGAATAGGTACTTACGGTTTATCCTTTTTAGCAAAGTCTACCATGTAAACAGACTGAAAGTCTATTTCACCGTCGAAAACAGACATGTTTTGAACTAGGAACTAATTAAAATAAATATAACTTGGTGAGCTGGGAATTTTGATTTGATTTATATTTTATATTGACACACGTCACAGAAATGTGACGCAGCAGACTTGAAATTATATTTTTAAATATGATAAGGATAGCAAACGAACTTAAGTGCCATCACCTGTCGCCCACGGACATCTGTGTCACAAAGCATACTGTGTGTGTCTATAAACTTCGAACAGGTCTGTACTTCTGTAGTCAATGTAGGTCCTGTTAGTGTTAAAGGTATATAATTCTTGACAAAAGAATAACAGACTTCAAAATAACTCAAAAATTACTAGTCAGATCTCGCTCAAATTAAAGTGGGACCACATGACAAGCACCAGCTTTTGATTAAAAAAGAATCATCAAAATCGGTTCATCCAGTCGAAAGTTCTGAGGTAACAAACATAAAAAAATACAGTCGATTTGAAAACCTCCTCCTTTTTGAAGTCTGTTAAAAATAATGTCAGTTATGTATTCGTTTCGTTTTTCGATGAATTATAATAACTTCGATAGTCTAATAAGTACGAAAAGATATTATATTCGCAGGTAAACTATATGTATATAACGTCCTTAACACCACACAGACAAGACAAACAAAAATTTTAGGGTTTAGGATATTTTCAAAAAACAAAACAAGATTCTCATATTAAATATCGTCCATTTATTTTTAAGAGGGAACAATTTATAAACATAACAGGTTTTATCTTATTCTCAGTCAAATACGACATTTGAAATAGTTAACATTTTTAATACAAGATTATACTGGCTTTTTGTGAATTAGAGAAAACATCAGAATTTATATTTTTTTATTACACATATACTTAGAATACAATTACTTACTATGAATTTTGCAATTACTAAAAGTTCACATTTAAAAGTTGATTCCTCTTAACATATTATAGAACAGGCAAAATCATAATGTTATTTACATAAACATTGATAAACATTGATTCGTTAATAGAACAATATTGCTATAAATTGTTTTTATATTTTTTTTTTAACTTTGTAAGCGTATGTCGAGTACTTTTATTTTATAGCTACACAAAGTCAACAGAAACCTTATCGCGTCTGTGGCACGTTAACCTGTTAATAATCTGCGGAAGTGTTATTGATAAGGTTTTTAAATACAATACTTTCTTTTTAATTGCTTTGATAGTAACTAAAGGGCTTACGAGATATTTAGAAGTGGCCTGTACTGGATCATTGTCAGTGGTCATTATTAACTATGATGAGTCAGATTCATTGCTTCTAATAACTGGGTTGTATTGCTTCAGTTGTATTCACCTGCCGAAATCTAAAGGAGCTTGAAGCAACTTCTTTTATTTGTTAGTACTCGTACTAATAAGTATACTCTGTTTTATACTAAAAAATTTGTTTTACAAAAAAGAGAGCGAACGTTTAGTTAAATATGCGGTTACTTAATTGATAATAGAAAACATTTCCATTTGTCCGTTTCCGAAATCTGTTTGATAAAGTTTAAAATCATTCCTTCTTACAATCTAAGGACAAGCTCATTCATCCATACGATATAACACTTTTAACAATACGAATCTATACCTTCGTTATAACTCGCTTTATTTACTTTTACATATATACAATCACTAGTTACCTCACATTTATCAATCAGTCGCAGGTCTTATATAAAAGTTTAATTGCAAGTGAGCTAGAATAGGTTTAGTTTGGTTAGGTTAGGTTAGGTTAGATTGCCTTGGTGGGTACGTAAATATAATTAATTAAAGTTACTTTGCACGACTTTAATAAGATTGCGGGTCCTATTTGAAAATTATTAAATGAAGTCTCAAAAGTAGTTATTTTTGTGTAAGTAAATTTAGCTCGTGGGTAAATTATCACCATTTGCGTGAATTAAGAAAGAAACAAAAAACACAGGTTTACTATAAATCTCAATGATGCTTCACGTGTTAAATATTTACTTTTGAGGATAATTAAGAAAGATTATGAAAATCAAAGGAATGATATTGACTGAAGATAGAATAAACTTATTAAAGTAAACGGAGAAAAGAAGGCTAAATAACATTGCAAACAATAATATTGATGATTAAATAGTAACTTTAACCTAATAATAATAACAAGCCTTATTTTATTAAGAATAAAATTATTTGGATTAAATTAACGAAGTATTCAAAATAATCGCGATTAAAAAGGCTGTTTTGTCCATTATTAAGGTGCGGTTCCAATGCCGTATTTTTTATGTGTTGTACAATTTCATGTCATGGTAAGGCGGTCTATACCGGATAGTGAAGCTACTTTATTGTTGACTTACGGCCTTTTTCAATATACTATCTATCCACAATCAAAGTTCTAGCAACTGTTAATTTACGTAACTACTGTGTTAGTTATAGATTATTACGATATGAAAACATGTCTACGATATAGTTGCCCATTATTGATGGCGACACCATCTTTAGATGTAATACGGTGAGGTTGTTGTATGAATAGACAATGTATCGGAACGCTGCAATGTAACCGCACCCTTATAAATAAGGTACTGTTTCCACTGGAAGTTTTAGCTATACTTTCTATTTGTAACCCACAAAGCGATAGTTCGAGACTAGTCAGATTAAGCGATATATGTATATTTTTTATATAAAAAAGTTTAATACCAAATAAAAATTAATATCTTTAATATAAGGCTAATCTTTATTAAAATACAAAAATGTTAAATATGATATTTTTATCTATGGCAATAGGTTGTTTTGTCGACTGACTAATTAACTTTATACTAAGACAAAAACAATACTAAGAAATTATTATAACTTATTCAAACAAAATCAAATTATAGTTCATTCAATGATATTTTTATTGCATCTTAATGTAATGTTGGTTGGAATTATTTCCACATCAATTGTGTCAGTTGACAAAACAACCGAATTAAGTCCACTTCATATGTTCACAGTTATTTTCCTATGGAAAATTTACTAGAACTTACAATTATCAACGAAGCTGCTCCTGTGGTGTGATAAATTGAAAACATTCATACAATATTTTGAGGAGCTTGGGGGGAAATGAGCAAGAGAGGGAAGTTACTGACCGGGTCTTAATTTCCCGGTCTTATTACTTATCTTGAAGTATCAAAAATTTAATTAAAAAAATCTAAATTTCACTATTAACACTTAATTTTTACATTGAACCTGTCTAAGACATATTGCAAACCAATCAAAATTTGTCTGTAAGTAATTAAAATGAATGTTAAATTTAAATGCAAAACGAATAAATAATCAGATTTAGGATAAATAAATAAAACACAGAGAAACCTTTCCCTAGTCCCAATTATCACACCAGAAGCTAACCATCACACAAGTCGTTCACCGAGCGTCCTCGAGCACCGAGGGGGTCCCCCGGTGCTACGGGACCCTGAAGGGCACCACCAGGTCCTCATGATGCTCCACTCTCAACTCCGATATGGCTGCCGCTGCTTTCTTCGCGGCGTTCGTTATCTGCAATGACATAAGGGAACTATTAATGAAAATATGTAGTAGGAAGTAAGGATACTAAGCAGTTTTGTGTATTAAACAGTCGTGAAGCTCCGTCTTTTGGCATCTATCCCTTATCCAGATGAGGCGGTTTGAGTTGTTCATCGGTGATCGATATATGGGTGATTGGTAGTGGTAAAACTTCTAGGCATCTAAAGCCGTTGGTCACGGTTTTTATCTTATATTATTATATTAAGCCGGTTGTTATATAAGAGTTGTAAGCCGGAGACTACGGGAACACTAGGAACAATAGTACTAGCAGCGAGACTCGTGCTCAATAGTGAGTGGGCCATCAGTGGGAAGAAGCCAGCCAAGCCAGCCAGCAAGCCAAGCCTGCCAAGCCAGCCAAGCCAGCCAAGCCAGCCAAACCAGCCAAGCCAGCCAGCCAGCCAAGCCAGCTAGTCAATACCTACTATTTTCTACGAATAAGTAGTCCGACGATGTCTGACAATCTAGGTAAATGAGTCCGTAGTCCGAATCGCACTTGGCCGATTTAGGAAGGTCCGTGCCCACAAACTTTTTAGAGGGCTGAATTCACGCCTGAGTAGTGGTCCGTTATGTTCGGTTTAGACGTATTAAGTACTTAAGTAGTTAACTAAATTTTAAGTGAATAATTTTTAGTGTGCGTCCACACGTAATAATTTAGTAAAGCTCTTTAGTATGAACTAAAGAGCTTTACTTTAGTATGAACTAAAGAGCTTTACTAGATTATTGTATGAACAATTCTACGCATTTTACTAAATTACTTAAGCATTTTACAAAATTTTAACTAAAAAGCGCCTGTCCAAACGTGTTAAGTGATAAGTCCCGCCCACCTACTTAACAGAAAATAGAAAAATTTCTAAATTACTTGTCTACTTGATTACTAAACTACTAAATTGGCCGTTTCCACGTATTAATTAACTTAAAATTTAGTTAACTACTTAATACGTATAAACCGAACATTAGTGCTGTATCCTCACCAGGTCCTTGTCTCCAGTCGCCAGCGGCCCACCGGCCAACACCTGCCGTCTGACCGCGGGCGGCAGGTCGGCCAGCAGGCGCGCGCGCGGCGGCGGCGGCGGCGGCGCGGTGGCGGCGCGCGCGGTGTACGCACGCACGCGTTCGCTGTACACGCCCGCTTCGAGCGCGTACGGACCGAGCGCGCCCACGTCTATTACGTTACTGGAATCAAACGGACGATAATTTTTTTATGTACTGGTCTACTGGGTAACACAAATAAAAATACGCTTGTTCCCGATTGACACAATCTATTGTTCGACCATTACGGAGTGTGGTTGGCGAGCGACTGCCTACGTACATAAGCGTCTTATAGTTTTATTACATTGCATATCATATATATCACAGTTTTAACTGACTTTAAAAGAGGAAGTTCTTAATTTTTGGTCAGAAGTCTAACTGCGTGTAAAATTTCTAGTCTAAAAACTGTTTTTACTCACTCCATACAATCTTATAACCTCTATTTTTAAGTTATAAGTTGATTTTCGCAGAAAAAATCTTATAAATCTATTACCTTTGAGTTCCCAAACACCAGTCAGCTGTTTTAACTTTAATTGTTTCATTCTAAACTCTTTTATGAATACTCTTTTATTTGGCCTTTTATGATGACGTCAATTTGACCTTAATCGTTGATAAACAGTCTAGTTGTTTAAAGATCGGTAGTAAAGTGGGTCAAATAATTAATTTGGTTGCTGTTTGCCTAAAAAAAAATATGAAACATTCCGAATGCGACGACAATGTGGCTACACGTTATTTATTTTTACACCTCTCTTTCTTTCTTCCTTCTCATTTTTTAAACAGAACTAGAATTATCTCTTCATACAATAGCATTAAAAACATCACGTTATGGCCATTTCACATTACGAACAGACCCCTCTTTCCCCCTGGGCACTCTGGGCACGTGCCCAAGGCCCCGTGATCAATAGGGGCCCCTTAGTTGTTGCCAGATTACTAAACGATAACCGATATTTATTACCAAAAACCTTTTTTAATTCGAATAAATCGAACCTAAATTACTGACTACAATACTAATTTGCTTATTAGCTTTTCTGCTTTTGCATAAATCTAGAGGCTTTCTTATCTAATTTATTTGTTTATTCTAACAAAATATTGTTCTGACAAAGTCGAAAGGGCCCCATTATCCTAATATGCCCAGGGCCTCCAGTAGGTTAAAGACGGCCTTGATTACGAAAGCGCATGATGCAAATGTACACACCCCATCCCGGAGTCACGGAAAACCTGGAACACATAATAAATAACAACTACCAACTTCCACGTTATAAACAGACTCACGTGGCAGTCTCGTGTAGTATCCTGTTGAGAGCGCTCTGCTCGTCTGGCTTGCGCGCCGGCGTGGAGTCGCAGGTAGTGGGGGAGGGGGTCTCTTGTTGCTGCTCGGCCGCTTCCAGGAGATGTGTCCTCTCGTTTATTATGTTCTCCTGGTGGACAGGGACTGGATTTTAGACATCTATTGGCTGTCTCTGGTTGAGTATGGACACAAAATAGAGACAGTAGAAGAATATATTATATAGCGCGCTTTAACAACGCACACATAAACACAAAAGTATGAGTGAAGGGAGCGGAACTGAGAGGATCGACCATGTTTGTCATGTCTGTGAAGAGTGTCAAATAGTCTTTGCACAACACTAGGACAGTGTTGACTTATCCTTCACATCACATGGTTTTCCTTCTGTGTATCTATTTTGTGATAAGTATGGTGCCCTCTTCAAAACACAAAGCCAGGCTACTCATCTCACCAGTTCAGTGTCAATGAAGGAATCTCCAGAAATGATAATCTGTCTGAACCACTAGTAAGGTACTTGAAATTTGGTGACTGATATTGTTTTGCAATTACAATTAATTTTTCAATCATATTACATGCAACTGGGAATTTATTTTATGAATAACATTATCTAAATTTTACTAACAAAAAATATCCAACTGCAAAATTACTCAAAAACTACTTATCAGATCTCGCTCAGATTAAGTGGGACCACATGACAAATGCCAGCTTTCGAATAAAAAAGAATCATCAAAATTCGTTCACCCAGTTGGAAGTTCTGAGGTAACAAACAAAAAAAATACAGTCAAATTGAATACCTCCTCCTTTTTTGAAGTCAGTTAAAAGACATAATAATCATGACACATGATGCTCTTTAATAATTATGGGACTGAGCATAAGGTTGCACTAATATTAATTGTGCAGTTCACCATGCAGTTCACCAGTTCACCATAAAATGGCTGATTTTCAGAGATGAGTAATAAGGACATATACAGTCACATACTCATACTAGTAGTACCAGAGTCCCTGCTTTAGTTTTCCCTGTATTTTGGACACACAACTAAAACATCACTTACATCCATGACTCGATATAGAGATAACAATAATTTATCAGTCACATAAACGTCTGACCTGGCTGGAAGTCAAACCCGGGACCCCTGGCTTGACTGACGGGGTCACTATCAACTAGGCTACTGGGTCATTGTTAATAAAAATACTCATATAAGAATATACTTTACATGTACAAGTACTAAAATTCCAGACAAGACAAAATAGTTCTAGAAATGAATGTGTATAGTCCAGGGGCTTGTGTCGATCCTAAGTGGTTGACAAAGTTAAGTAATAGCGGGAATGGTTGTTAGTTGAAAGAATGACTGCTAGTGGAAAAAAATCTTGAGCGTTTCCATGCTTCGGAGGGCACGCAAAGCCATCGGTTCCAGTTGATACTGTAAGATAACAGATGTTAGTTTATAGTAATTAATATTTTGATAAAAGTTATACCAAGGTTGTTTCCCAAATAAGCCTTGTCTAAAAAAACAGACTATACGTCCCTGGATCAATTCCGAGTGACGGCAGACTTTCATGTAACAGAAAAATCATTTAATGTTAATAATTGTGATGTCTTCGTCATATTATACAAGTTCTACAGAACGTTCAGTGACAGTTACCGACCATACATAGACTGAGAGACAAAAGAAAACAAAGCATTAACAACAATATGCTTGTGATTTAGAGATAAAAGATGCTAAGACTCCATAAAAATTATAATATAAACAAAGAAATTACTTTTGAACCAAAGATTTTTGACAAAACATACACCAAACACTTGACCATAATGAACACTTCAGAATTCACACAATTTAAAAACATAGAATTAAGTAATGAATGATTACGCTTATTGTTTTATAATCAATATGTAAACAACATTAACAGTGCAGACTGGTGTACTAGGTTAATACATGTGCAGTGTTATCTCTCAATTTCCTTAATCATTTTCAATAACATTATTGGTTTGATAAAAGAGTTAGTCAACTGGGAACAAAGTGTTATCGCGAGTTCCGTATCGAAATACAGAGTGGAACGTATTGTATTTGTAGGTATGTTACGCGTATCATTGTCAAGTACAAAATTATGGCAATATGTTCGTTGGTCGTTTCTGATGCGATCACACGTCACACATCTACGATACCTTTATCTAAGATTTGTCTGAAAGTCAATTTACGTTTATTAAACAGCAGTTTACCTGTAGGTCACTCTCTTTGTGGCAAATACTGTAGCAACAACCCATGACTGCGCTCTTTAGAGAGCCGAAACAGGAATGCAGCGAGCATTCCTCACCGTCCGACTGCATAAATGTTTTGTTAAGTTATTGCTGATATAAATAGAAAAATCCGTAATTCGCAGTGGGATTTTCACAATCGCAAACAACTTCACAGCACAAAGCCACAAACACACTTCAAATTTCATAGAAATCTTCACATCACATCACATTCACATGATTCACACGCCTGTCTTGTCTTCTTTCAATTTTGTTTTTAGTGTCATTAAGTCATTATGTCAGTCAAACATTGACGTCTTGCCAATGCTCCAATGACTTTGACGTTTTGACACATATGCTTTTTAGTTACACTGGTACAACATGACGTTAAACGATTGTACATCCTTTATTTTCCTAAATTTACAAATAAATAAACATTTTCATGATAAAGTTATTTTTTAACTGAAAAGTGAAATATATTGAAGTAGTCCGATTTGGTGCTTGACTTTCATGAAACAATCTTAATCATTAAATATTTTTAATACAAAATAAATTAGCATGGAGCTGAAACGAAACAGAATTGTTATGTCACTGTCACGTCACTTTAAATTTTGCTTGACTGTCTTCTGTCAAAAATCAAAATGACAGCCAGATGCCAAGTGTAGTTCAGCAATTGGTTTGGTTCCGTTTGTATTGAAATTATGATTTATCATATCAAAAGTCAAAAACACGTCAACGTTTTGTATTAAAACAATTTTATACTTTTTGCTTGAGTCTAACAGAGTGCGACTCTATTACAATGATTAGGTATAGGGGTAAGAAGAAAGTGTTAGACAAAGTGAAAGAATTCGACGCCTTCTCCAAAGTACCGGAAGAATACGTGGACAGTACACCGGTAGGAGGAACATTTTCTGTTATCACGTTTTTTATCGTAGTTTTTCTAGTTTATAGTGAAGTCACGTACTTTTTAGATAGTAACTTAGTTTTCAAGTTTAGGCCTGACACAGATATGGATGAGAAACTTCGAATAAATATAGACATAACAGTTGCGATGCCGTGTTCAAACATTGGTGCAGATATTCTGGATTCAACATCCCAGAGTGTGTTTGGTTTTGGTGAATTACAAGAAGAAGACACTTGGTTTGAACTGACACAGGAGCAACGAGACTCCTTTGAAGCAGTGAAGTACATAAATTCTTATTTGAGAGAGGAGTACCATTCTATTTGGCAATTGCTTTGGAAAAAAGGCCATGGATCCGTGAGAGCGACGATACCACCACGAAAAACCAAACCCAATAGACAACCAGATGCCTGCAGACTTCACGGAGTGCTCACACTAAACAAAGTAGCCGGAAACTTCCACATTACTGCTGGAAAAAGTCTCCACCTACCTCGAGGACACATCCATCTGAACATGCTGTTTGACAACACGCCCCAGAATTTTAGTCACCGGATTCACAGATTAAGTTTTGGGAGTCCAGCAAATGGAATAATATACCCTTTGGAGGGTGATGAAAAAATGACCAACGATGAAAATATGCTTTACCAATACTTCATAGAAGTTGTTCCCACTGACGTTGATACAACATTCGAAAGAATAAAAACATTCCAATATTCAGTCAAGGAGCTGGAACGCCCCATTAGCCATGCTAAGGGTTCCCATGGAGTGCCAGGAATATTTTTTAAATATGACATGGCCGCCTTAAAAATACATGTGTTTCAAGAAAGAGAGAACTTGTTGCAATTCATGTTAAGACTATTTGCTGTAATAGGTGGTATATATGTTTTAGTTAGTTTTATTAATACTCTAGTTTTAAGTATTAAGAATGCATATTGGGGTAAGGAAGTGCCCATAACAAGACTGGTGGAAGAGAGCAAGCCAAAACCAGTTCAATCTAACCCTTTACTAATTACACCAGAGCTAAATGTTCCTGTAGATCTGTTAAAACAATGATATACTTAGTTAACTAGTTATAGTAGGGACTCTGAAATCTAAATATTAACAAGAATGTTAAAAAAAGATTCAAATAATTAACGAAACATAGATACCAAATCAATTTGGTTGAGTTTATGACAGTTAACTTCAAACTTTTATGTAAAAGTAAATTTTGAATCATTGAGGGTGGATTTGTGAATTATATATTTACTGATTTCTCTATAAAAACAGACATTTTCATTTTACTAAACATCCAGCTGTAATTCCATCGTGGTTGTGGAGTTAAAAGTTATCCAATGTTATTTTAATGGCAGCCACAACATTTTTATAGCCAATTCTCATATCCTTCTTATGAATATGATGTTTGAATGACGTTTAATCATGAATGCCCTGTTCAAACATTATATTTTATTTTTAGTTGGCTTACATATTCATCATTCCCACATCAACAATAATTTTGAGTAAAAGAAAAATAAAAAAGTGAAATAACACAATCAAAGTTAGCCAAGATTAAAATGAAGAGTAAATGAAATTATTGAAAAATAGTTACTCTAATCTAACATAAATTTAGTTTATTTCTTGCCAAGAATTTGTAAACTTAGCAGTTACTACCCATTACTTATCTGTGATTAAATTCAACGAGTATCTTTGGGTTTCTGAGTCTCTACTGCATAGATGTAGTACCTATAGATTCAGCCACGACATGGCTGTACTCGAGACAGGGAATTTATGTTTCTTTGAGGTTATTTTAAAAGAAATGTAACAAAATTTGACAAGCAACCCAGAATACTGCTACTCACCTTCATACTTAAACTTATATACTAAAACTTACTACGATTTTCTGCTTAAAAACAAACTGAAACTTTAAATCTCCAGATAGTCAACTCACTCTTCATTGTTTGTCACAACTCACACATTGTTTGTACTTGTGACAAACAATATATATGTATAATATAATTGGCCACGGTGATGGGAAAAAAAATATCTGTGTCTTTCATGTAGATTTTGTAACTGGCGATCTTGTTCTGTCAAACGTATGGGAGAATCTACCGATTCTAAATCTATGCTCTACTGTATCTACTTGTATCATATTTGAAGTTGATGATAGTTTGTATAGAGAGCTGACTTTTAGTTTTAGATATATTGTCTAAGTAATAAATGCATTGAAGTTAAGTATTGAAGCACCAAGACATGTAAGTAAAACAAAAATATTTTTTATTTATATTCTCGATCACTCAATGAATCTTAAATACTTGGTACTTTGTATTTGTTTCTAGATGTATTTAACATTTTGGTGGTAAAGTTATACTGGGATCATTTTGATTAAATAAAACCAGTCCCTGTTTTCTAATATGTATTAGAATATATGTATATAAGGGTGCTTTTCCACCAGAGATGTGCTATGCTACATTGCTATGGATGCGTTTGTTATCAACCAATCATATTCATTGATCCGCATAGCATATAGCACTGGTGGAAATGGATTCAACTAAGCTACGTTTTTTATATGGAAGTATGGGTGCTGTAGATGCGTGCTATGGATGCGTGCTATGGATGGTCGCAAGTGGTGTAGCTATGTGTAGAACCTACAGTTGTACCTACAGTTCTTTCTTCATTGACTAATAATAAAACATCATTTAAAATAATTCTAGCTCTGTGGGAAACGGGGTAGTCAGATGGTTCAGTAGCTCTTGGACTGTAATATTGTCGATGCATCGCATAACTCGAGCTGCACATCTTCTCCGTACACTTAGCTTGCGGC
Organism: Thymelicus acteon; assembly: GCA_951805285.1. NCBI lineage: Eukaryota > Metazoa > Arthropoda > Insecta > Lepidoptera > Hesperiidae > Thymelicus > Thymelicus acteon. Next base: position 14,218,566 of record OX638234.1, read on the forward strand.
GGCGCATCTTGATAGCACATCTTACTCGCTCCGCTACATAGCTTAGCATCAGTGGAAACGGTCACATACTTTCGTAGCTTAGCTTTTACATTTTCGTAGCTTAACTGCATAGCATATCTCTGGTGGAAAAGCACCCTAAACACATCCTTGTTTGTGCATTGATTACAATCACATTATAATATAATTCGCCTTGATATTTATTTAATTTATTAGCTATCTAATTCTAGTATTCAAATAGGTTTAGTAAGTTTGAGAATCACATTTATTTATATTATTGTATTTTAACCTGGTCTTTTTTCGTAAATAACAGTAACTGTAATAATATTATACTCGTAGTATCACTGCCAACTCATCATAATAATATTCCGGGCTGTTATATCTTGTTCTACAGTTGGAAGGAAATGTAACATGTTCCATACATAATGAATATTCATTGGACGAAACATATGGTATTTATTGACTTCAGAATATATTGAATTTGAAATGTGAGTTGTTGAATCAAAATCTTGCTAAGATCATGAAGAATCTTTAGTTGAAATGTGAAATCAAGATAATATCGAAAAGATAACAGAATTGTGAATAGAATTAATGTAAGTAGAATTTAAATAATATTAATGATCATTTAATAAGGGCTTTCTGTGATATAGGTGTATGTGAACATTTGTCATAGGAAGCTGATGCTATATTTTTAATACTAATAATACATTTCTCTGAATCTAAATCCATTAAAAATACAATGTAAATTTTAATATAAGATTTATTACATTTTTTTCTGTATGTATGGTGTAGGGTGTAGGCTGTCTTTGACCAAATCAGTTTTTAATTATTGTGTAGTCACATTATCTATTATTGTAAATATGAGATTATCACATTATTTGTATTATTGGTATCAATTTGTATTTTAATTCATTGTCATATTTAACTGCTTTATCACGTTACACAGGTTATTCTAAATCGAAACCACTCGGTTTTAGAAATGTAGTTCTGTTTAAGTGTCAATGGTAGTTAGTGGCGGACCCAGAATTTTTGTTTGGAGGAGTTTTGTCACTGGAGGACATAATGAGCCCTTCCGGAATCCTCAGGGGTAACCTGATTGTAGTGTAAGTACCTGTGTAGCTGTATGTTGGCGTGCGCTCTGGCTAATTTCGGTTGCGAGTAAGAACACGCTCAGCAACCGGGTATCAGTGGATGGTTCCTATCTATCTTCGTAAATAAATTATTTCCATTCATCTATTTCATTACATATTCATTTATGATTATATCTGGTCGTAATGAAAATATGATGCATATCCTTAATCGTTTTTCAACGTTTCTTACCAATCGTTTCCCACGTTTCTCTGTAAATTTACGTTAATTGTAATAGGACGAGCGATAGCTTTTGGGTTTGGTGACAATATCCCATGATCCCTTACTTCATGATCCCATTACCTCACTCTGACTAACGTCTCAGATACTCGTTACTAAATAACCTAGATCTCATTAAACTGGTTAGCGACACTATTTGATTTAGCAACAACTTCTTAATTACAAAACTGTATGTCTTTCTTATTGTTATGTTGTTTCGCCTGCGAATTTTTTACGGCAAATAATTGTTGTGGATTGTTTCTTGATGTTTAAGACGTATGTGTAGAGGTAGTACTGAGGAAACACCCGGAGCTTTGGTGGTCAGTGTCTGGTTTCTATCACTACGATACGCCCTCGCACTCATGGCCTTACTAATGTTACATAATCTTAATGAAAAGTGTTTCTTGACGTGGAGGAGGTAAAAACCTCTTAGCAAAAGGCAATGGATTGGACGATATCGAAGTTAAACAGTTCCAGAGATTTTGCAAAAAAGTCAATAAGTAGATAGGTAAAGTTTTATACTTACAAAAATTACGGTATTTTTGTGGTCCTTCAGTGTACATGATTAGGAATTAGGCTATGAAATTTGAAAAATTATCTGAAGATGTCTTTTTAATAGTGCCTTCTAGAGATTCGCTAGGGACAGTTTTTCCGACCCGTTATCTCCACAAGAAGATAATTTCAACGAGTTATGAAAAAAAATGTGCTTCCCACTAATATCACCACATACCTTCGAGATATCATTTTCAAATCCAAATGGAATGAAATTTCATGGCCACATTATTTGTAATTTTCTAATTTAGATAATAACTTGTGGTTGAATCAAATAAAGTACCTAATTACTTTTGTGCCACCTAGTCTATTTGTTGTGTGACTCCTCGTAGTTTGTGTCTAACCGCAAATAGCAGTAGAAAAGGAATTTCCGTTTGAAGTTGTCAGTGTTAAGGGATTTAAGGACAGGTAAAGGCTAACCCTTCGAAATTCTTGTTTGCAATTTACTGAAATTAGTGCAATATATTACGTGGAGATAGATTCTAAACTTTCACCTGTCTCAATTTTTTTCTCAAGAATTTAAGGTCTCTAAATCTTTTTCTCAAGTCCTTTTCAAGAAGGGTCTTCTGGGTCATTTCAGCAGGTCATCATAGTAAACCGTAAAATGATTGTTGTGTGTGTTTCCTACAAATCTAATCTGCTATGTGAATCTCCAGAATGAGGCGAAATGGGTATCTTCATTACATTTTTTCATAGCACTTTATATCGTCAAATGTTTTATCATAGATAATATTGTTCTTTTCTCGAATCCTGGATTTTAAACATGGAAAAGGTCTGCATTTAAGTGATTCCAAGGTACTCATTAACTATCAATTCTTTTATAATGTTCTTTGTTAGGCAATCAATTATCATATTATAATTATAGAATTTTTACAATTTTATATTCGAATATTGCTTACTTTCATTTAAATGTATTTGTTAAATTGTTTACCTGGTTTTATGAATTTATTCTCGATTTACCTTGTATTTTACTGTATATTGACTGTTAAAAGGAGTGCTAAATGATGGTAATAAAAGAAATATTTTATGTATGTGTTTTACTAAGTTTTAAATTTTGCACACGGTAGTGGCCAACCGGTCAAGTGCACCAAGCCTGGGGATGGTGACTATTGGTGAACGGTGGTTTACTGTCTCTTTCTTGCACGCGTCCTCTATCACGCTCCGTCGCGGGAGCTTCGCTTCTCGTCTCGACTCTCGACGCTCAAGTGTCGTTTCGTTTTGTTCTCGCGATGGGGACCGGCGGCGCCGCGGCGAGCCGACGACCGAGCTCTAGCTAGCCGCCATTCGCGAGGCGGCTTCGCCCCGTAGTGACGTGTTTTCGCGTTCGACCGTCAACCGACATCCGAAAAGTTTCACAACTTTTTTCTATACCGGCCCTTGCTTACAAAAACTTTACGCTGATAGTGCGGTGCGTTCGAGTGATCAAATAGTAAAGTGTTGTGAAGTGCTATGGTTTTTGCTATCACTATTTACCGTTTCAGTTGAACGTTACTGTTTCGTTCCACAAAAAGCGCGTAATAAGTCGCGCACGGCGAGAGAGGGCCGTATATGGTAAAGTTGATTCTTTAGGCTGGCCTACCGGTGAAAGTAGACCTTTGTTAAGTTCATAAGGACACGGGCGAGTTGCCACTAGCTCGAAACGAAGCGTTTCGCGTGCGGTTGCGAGAAGGTGAGTGGCATTTCGGTTGGATTACCTACTTGGTTACTCTTTAAACTACAGTTATCTTCACAGCGGGATGATTTTGTATTATTGCTTCCGAAATAATACATCTTACGCTCTAAAAAATCCCGTTGATTATTATCTGCTTCAAACATATTATGCACTGTTAACAGCTACTATTTATTATGCACGCATTGGTCATACATGAGTGTGTTATAGATGTAATGTAGATAGGACAGGTTCTAACTCTTAACTTACGTTTAGTTTCCATCTACAGTAGTGTTGAATTAGAAAAAATTAATATTTTATGATGAGAGCAATTATTCATGATCCGCAATAATGTAGAATCGTGATATCAAAATCGATAAAAATTTATGATTTCCAGATTATGCTAGTGGTACCTAAGACCTAAGTATACAATAGTAATACCTACCTACAGCAAGTTTACAACCACAAGTATAAATAGCAAATAAAAAAATAATTAAGTTTTTAAAATGGAATTATCAAATAACCAAAATCTAAAATTTTATTTGTTATTGTTTAAATGCATCGTATATTGGTTTTTAAAATCGATCAATATTTTAATCGATAAATTCGTTAACGTTTGCACCCATTCTCGCCGATGAACGTCGACGGTGCCATTCATACTATGCATCGGCGACTGTAGGTCAGTGCCCTATACCTGTTGACTCGTTCCCGCCGAGCCGGTTTCCCGCCTACAGACCAACTGGAAAAAAATATGTCAGGTTTCGTCTGACATTGACTAATACACTTTATTTTTCTATATTGAGAGCATTGAATGCGCAGCGCGTGCTTGTATGCAGATTGATAGGACGCTCATGTCGAGACGGGTCCGTTATCTAATAACTTTATAATTTGTTTACACGGCAATATTTGTACGCTCGTATAACTATCAAGTGCTCGTCACAGAAATTAAACAGTATTTGTAAATTTCCAACGTCGGATGTATGGAATACTTACAAAAGTCCATGTAGGGAGTGTCATTGACAGGTTCCTATAAACAATTCCAATGAAAATTCTTGTATCTATGACAGACGATAGTAACACAAAGTAAATAAATAGGTACTATTAGTTACTAAAATGACTTACAAAACTTTTACCTTAAATGAGATACATTGCGGGTTCAACAATCGCGAGATATGAAATCTTAATTTGGTTTTAATGTTTATTTTAATAGACCATAGACAATAACGACCAAGTCGTTACGGAATAATGCTCATTTCCATTCTACTTTCAAACTCATCACAGCGCCCACCTTCTGGCATTTCAACATAAATGTTACTTCACTGCTCAAATTTTTCATTGCCAGACATAATTTTATTTGATGAACTCTCTCGAAGTAGTTTGTTTTCGACATAACTTGGGGCTCTTGGGATTTTGAGGGTCTAAAAACTTTGGCTATATAAAAACAAACGAAATGTTGGTTTAAGCCACCTGTGAGGCGCTTAAATGGGGGGCTGTAAACGAACACGTGTTTTATCCTGCATACAGAAGAAAAATGTTTCAAACTTACAAGTTAACAGTTGTTGTTTGTTTCCGTTAGTCCGTGTGAAACGCTACTCAATAGTCTACAGTACTGCTTTAAAGAATCCGAAAACAATGAAGTGACTTTATTATGGAAATAGCCGACAAATGAAGAGACAACTTGGTTATTGTTGCCTACGGACATCGGGAACACTTAAGGCATCAAAAAGAGGAAACGAGAAGTCGTTTGGCGCCGGAATCAAGTAAGACTAGAGCCAGTAGTCAGCCAGGCAGGCCTAACGGAAAGATTAAAATCAAATAATGGTAGGGACCATTACCATGATTATCAGTTGTATTAAACTGAGTACAGAGCCCAACAATCTCCATCGGGAGGCAGGGACCATTCGCCTTGGCCATTGGCATGGAATCCAAATGAATAAAACGGGAGTTTCTTGGTGGTCATACTAGCATGTCATGTTGATATGACCAAATAGTTGATATGACCAAAAAGAATAGTTTGTATTGGTGGTCATACTTCCCATTATAACTAAGTGCTTGTGAAACTCGTAGTCTTCCCTAAAGTCCGACCCTGTCAGCTTTGGTTCACTTTGACGAGTTGTAAAGTTACAACTGACACCCAACCGTGTCGTGCTTTGAATACTTCACAAAGGTGTTAGTTACCGCGTATCAAATACAGGTTACGCCTCGTTGGCCAGTGCGAACTAATTCAACACGAGCATGCCAGTTGCCATCATGGAAATATTAAAAGACAAACATGATCAATTAAGTATAACAACCTGACATTGAACCTCAAACTCGCACTTTCCAGTGCAGAAAGCAAATATATCAGATAACAAAATTCACTTTATTGCAACTCCAGTTGCAGTAATAACTGTAATGTGATACATGCGAAAGTTTGTATGTGTTTGTACCGTTTTAAATTGTTTTCTATGTGTACTTAAATTTTCAAATTGACTTATTTGGTAGGTACATGTGATCGATTTAAGAAAAAGTAATGATTTTTAAACGGTGGAAGATGTTCTGATAATATCTTATCATTTTCAGTTTAGAATATTTTCGGCAGCTATGTAGCCTATTTAGCATTCGTTTTTTTGAATGAGCAGATAGCATCCAAATTGTGTACTAGTAACATTACATGAATGGGTAAAAAGTTCTAGTTTACCAGTTCTACAGATTGCTGAATCGCAAATGTCTTACTGCTCTACGACTAGAGTCCATAGTAAACATCGTGAGTGTTTGCATTCGAAGATAGGTAACTCTAGAAGAGATAAGACGTATATAAGCTCCTTTCAAAGAATCTGTAATCTGGTCTCTAAGCTGTAGTTAGAGACATGATTGCTTCGGAGTCTTCGGATTATTGCACAGGCTTTTGTGTTTATATTTCTATTTGCCATTGTATGTGCCTTTCTGTGTGTGCATCTATTTGTGGGTAGTTTTATTCCTTGCTCACGTTTCCCGTTTATCAATGTTTATTGTTGCTGTTGACTGATAGGCGTGTTGTTCTTGTAATATTTACCTACTTCAATTCGATGATTAAACCAAGTTATCTGTATGAACTTTGCTTTGGCGTGCGTAGGTAAGGAAAGCCCAGAAACAGCGCATGCAAGTACCTAAGACTTACATAATCTTGATGGAATATGATCTCCACGTCTTCTATGTCTTTATTGTTTTTAATTTGTCAAAGCTTTATATCATTATTTAATTGAACGCTCACCATTATCAACTGACACAACGCTCAGCATAACCAGTGGACTCAGAAGTATGAAATTTCATTCAGAGATTCCTTATACCGTGAGGAGAAGCACTCAGAAAGTATTTTTGAAAATTCATCTCCTAACGGAATTAAGTGGGGGTTAAAAGTATGGTCAAAAATAATACTTCCGTGAAGTCAACATTATCCTTGTATTTTACATTTTGTTAAAGTTTTCATATTTAACGGTTTTAGTATTGAACCAAAAACATTTTTATTCGTGATTTGCACACGTTATAAGTTAATAAAAGAATCTGAGAGAAACTATCGGATACTTAACCAAAGTCACGGACATCTAATCGTATTAGACGATTCGTTTAACCCGCTTAATTATGACTGGTGTGTTTTACAGCATAATTGCTTGAAATAGCACCGAATGCCGTGACGTATGTTTTTTAAACATTGCTCGAGTTTTATCGACTGCGTCACGCAGACGTCGGCGATAACTAGCGCTTGTTGTGTTGTGTCAATGTCATTGGTATTGGTGTTACCGAGAAATGTTGGTTCTTTATGTTTTATTCTTTCTTTCTTTTCTACCACGAGGTTCGATCAGTTTTAAAGATCAGTTCACGCAGGCGAATATTGTTTCTTCTTTAGCAGTTATGTGTTTTTAGTTTTAAGGCCATATTTAGGGAAGCCATTCAAAATATTATAATGAAAGTTGATTAGGTACAGACAGATACTAATAAGTTTTGAGCTAGTTATAGACCGTATCTCATCTTTAATCTGAGGACCGTATATGCTTCTATATAAAAATAACTGTACGTTAATTATTGTCAGAGTAAGCGAACTATATAATATTATTAACATTTTTAATTACCTTATTTCACAAATAAAATGATTGATTAAATAAGTTGGGACAGGTCTTAATTGTGACTCACGGGTTACAGGTGGGTAAACCAACGCATTTTATTATCATTTCATATTTACGTCGATTTTTAACCGACTTCAAAAAAGGAGGAGGTATTCATTTAGACTGTATTTTTTTTTAATTTTTTATGTTTGTTACCTCAGAACTTTGGACTGGGTGAACCGATATTGATGATTCTTTTTAATCGAAAACTGGTGTTTGTCATGTGGTCCCACTTAAGTTTACTACGCGTTCACTCTAAGTTTGCCCTTACCTCCCGTCCCGCTTCCTCATACCGCAGCTCATTTAGTACGGACAGCAACGCTAGTCGCGTATTTTTGAGATCCCGTGCGGCGCGTGCGTTCTTGAGTTCGTTGATGATTTTGATGTTACTTTCGTTAAATTATTTTTCTATCGATTTATTTTACATTCGCTGATTTTTGTCGCTATAATGACTAAAATAGAAAATGTTTTACACAGTGGCAAACGTAATTTGTTATTTAAGTTAGTGAAATTATTTGATTACTTTTTTGTCTACAGTACCGTTAGCTGTTAAATTGTAATGGTCGACGAGGGCAAACTTAGAGTGAACGCGTAGTAAGCGAGATCTGTAGCTCGAGCACGAATATTTGCGAGAAAGTATTCGTATGGTTAACGTAAGCAATTTGTATGACATTTTTTCAAAAGCGCCCCTAACGTACGTAAATGGTACTAAAATGCCATACAAATTTGACAAATTGCTTACGTTAACCATACGAATACTTTCTCGCAAATATTCGTGCTCGAGCTACTGACGAGTAGTTTTTGAGTTATTCCTAATTTTGAAGTTAACTATTTTTTGTCAAGAATTATGTCAATATTAATGAGTCTTCCATCTATTTTGCGCCAGTTCTTTTACAAGAGTAATAAAGACATTTCAGGATCAGCCGCGGTGTAGTCGAATTGCTCGGATCCCAGTTATTTTGATCCGATTCCCACATTTCCAACATGACAGTGTAGACTGTAGACTGTAGACTGTAGACTACTTTATTTAAAGAACAGGATGCGGGTAGCTCGAGTTTGTAATCCGATATGGTGGATGTTCTTTGGAAGTGGTGTCTATGACGTGACGTGTGAATTGTGTGATAGATAAAATGTTGGGTTTTTCATGTGGTAAAGTTTTTTTAGTCATTGATGGTAACTGGTCAGCCTGATCAGCCTTGTTTAAAAAGGCTCAGTACTTCGTTTATTACATTAGGATTGTCGTTTCTTCATTAGACGACACGATAACGACATAATTTTTAATTACTATGTATGTATTGTGTACACCCACACATGGAGCTTTTGTATCTATACAATACACTAAATAAGCCTCCACTGCTGTCGTTGCCGGTATAATTAAAAACACCTAATAACTGCCAATGATATTAAAAAAATATATAGATACGTTATGCCTTATAATCTAACCAAAAAATCTATTCCGAAAAGAGCTGCAACACACACACGTTTATCTTTTGTTTCATTACACCAATCACATTGGTATATACACGAAGGCATTTTAACGATGTACTCGTACGTCAAATCTCAAGCACTTCTGATCTGACAACAACAAAAGCGTGCGTATCGTCTTGTATTGACAAAGCGACTACGAGCAGAACGGCCAATTGCCTGTTCTTATGCTCTTCATCGTCGGCGCACACTTGTGACATATCTACCTCATTTTACATTATAATATCATTGATAACTGCAGTGTGGCAGCACCACGGATATTGTGTCGTCCAATGAAGAATCGGCCGATGAATCGCCGTAAAAATCTCAACTATACATGGACTGAATTGAATACAATCGTAGGTCGTTTGCTTAATGAAAACTGACAACTTGCGAGTACCAACAGGTGGTCGTGTGCGTTCCAGCAGTATGTTCGTGATAACAATGAAATGTATACAGTGACGTTATCACGAAGGTATTCAGCGTAAAACAGAATGAATGTGCCAATATTTGATGTACAACGGCTTAAAGTAACAACTAGAGCACATGCAGATACGAATGGTCGTTTATTTACTACTAGCTGACCCGGCGAACTTCGTATCGCCTAAAAAACGATTTTTTTTCTAAACTAAAAGTAGCCTAAGTTACTCCTCGTTACATCAGCTATCTGCCAGTAAAAGTCCCGTCAAAATCGGTCCAGCCATTTCAGAGATTAGCCGGAACAAACAGACAGACAGGCAGACAAAAATTGTAAAAAATGTTGTTTTGGTATATGTACGGTGATACATCCAAATGCACTTAGTAAAAAGCGGTTACTTTAATATTACAAACAGACACTCCAATTTTATTTATTTGTATAGATGGGCCAGTTTTACCGGTTCTAGGTAAACTTCCGAATAGCCTATAGGAACTTATGTGCCTGATAAACTACTTTTCATGTCTGACAGATAAAATCGCTAAAATCTTATCAGTTGTGATTAAGGAAGTTTTGTTTAGCATAGTCAATAATTTTAGAAATATTTTAGAAAGAGACTCCCAGGCATGGCCGTAGCTAGGGGGGGGCATTGTGGGGCAATGCCCTACCTTGAAATCACAATGCCCTACCTTAAAAATACCAAAAACTAAGATAAAATTATTATAATTAAAATGTTTGTTCATAGTTTGAGATAAAAAAAAAATTTAGAGGTCAGTGATATACATGGTGATCGATTTAGGAGCCCGTGCTTCGGAACAAATCAATTAAGTATGATATTTTTTTTAATTTCGCCCTACCTGTAACCAATGCTGCCCTACCTCAAATTTGACTCTAGCTACAATACTGCTCCCAGGATGACTGGGTTTTTTGCGCTTAAGTACGTAAGTCAATCAAACTTAAGTGTAAATTCAGACTGCTCATGCCTGATGTTTACCCAGCTGGGCAGTGCACGAGGGAATGATTTTAGTTTAAGCTTTTCTTTGATGTTAAACTTTCTTTAGCGCGCGCAGTGTACCAAATCCCATTGCTGTTCCTGTAAAAAAGTATCGTTATTGTGTCGTTCATTTTATTTATTTATTTATTTATTTTTTATTGAACCTTACACAAGTAATGGAACAAAAGGCGGACTTAATGCTAAAAGCATTTTACCTGTCTGCCTAGTTCTAAATACTAGGTATTCAACTGTATTTTTTTAGTCTGATGCATAGTTGGAGAGTCAGTTCACAAGTGGATTCACTGATTTGTGATTGGTCGGTAACGCTCCTAAGTCCTAATGTTACACCGGCGTGCAGCGGTGACCATAAATTACTTAAAATATGAAAATAACAAAACATGATAATTATTAGCTACAAGAGGCAAGAAAATCCATCCATTTCCTTTGAATATGTTTCACTTTTTGATCATACGGACCTTTTTCATTAGCTTACATCTCTTCATAGGGATTTAAGATAAAGTAATCTTTGAGGGATTTCCCTTTTGATACATTATTAAAACCTTTGAATAACAGTCCCACACAAAATGTAAGGCATTGTGATTGTGAAACTCTTTGTAAGCGATTGTTCTTCAGTTTATTGGATTACGCAATTTTGAAGCGGCTTAGGAATTGGCGTTTGAATTTCTAGTACAAAATAATGCTAGTCTAGTGCGTCTACGCATTCTCTGGTCTTATGCAACGCAATGCGTGCTTGTGCAACAATGCGTTGCATTGCATGCTCCTTATTGAAACAAAGGCCTTTTGAAACTGCTTTGCGCGGGCGCACATCTGCCTCTAGGGTTGTCAACTTATTTAGAAAAGGTTTTAATAGCTATAAAAACTGCTATTTTAACGATTGTAATATTGTCAACTTTATTCATTTCATAATTGCGTTGTTAAAAGTAAGAAGGGTCAAGAAGATAAATTTTTACAAGTAGGTACGTTATTGATAGTTGATACTGATACTTAGTAATTCTTGTTTCACTTAAGAACGGTGTTTATTTTATGCTTTACTCAGAATTGCGGTATCAGTGTACATTGGATAGTTGCGAATGGTAAATACTGCAGTGTTTATAGCGTTAGTAGTTTATGCTTTAAATATTAATTTCACGCAATATTTTAACAACGGTAGTAAAATATATTAAGAAATTTCGTTTAAAGTTAATTTAATTAAAGTTCGTTTTTTAGAGTTTTATTTGGTCTTAGCACTACTTTTATTGAAATATTAGTATTATTTTCATTTATTTGGATCAACAAACGGTTAACAATAATCTTTAAAGAATCTAATTTATGACACAAAAGTACTTATTTGCTACCAACCGTTGACCACCGTTTACTTAAAAAAATATAATTTAAAAATAATTAATGGTAAATAGACAATAGTTTAAGCATAAAATGATAATTAAGATAATAAAAGAAAATGAAAACAATTTAAATACAAATTTAAAATAATTTAAATATAAATTGTTTTCATTTTCTGCCAGCCTTATTTTTAAATTACAAATTACGACAGAAAGATTTTAAATTTGCTTAGAATAGTAAATTAGACTCATCTAAAAAACTGTAAAAAACTATAGGTAACTGTTCTTAGTTGCCTGAAAAAAAGTAGAATGCTTCATAGTGCAGCTGGCAGCCCTACCTGTCTCCGCGGGGTGATACGAGATGGAAGTATTGGGGCAGAACGGCATGGAAATTTTATAATCAGGAAGTGAAAACGTTATTTCACCGGCTTCATACACTGTATTTAAGTTCTTGAGAGATTATAATGGTTACTTAAAACTTAAATTATTTTTTTATTTAGACTAGTTTATTTTGGTGAAATCAAACTCAAATCTCATAATTGCATACATAGAAGACGACTTCGTTTTCGTCTGTCTTTTGGAAATATTTTAAGAAAAATTTATGGACATAACATTACTTGAAGTCAAAAGATTAGATTAGAGAGAGGTTATTCTGTAGGTAATGTTAGATGTAGGTTTGCAATTTAATTAATAAAAAAAACGTGTTAAAAAGATAACGTTCTTTGGTTTATTCATATAAAAGAAAATTTCTCAGGTACAGTATATAGAAGACACTTGGTACAGTGACCGGTATCGTAGTTGCAGAGTCGCAGTAATGGGATTTCTAATGCATTTTCTGAGCTATGACTAGGTGCATGTGAGTACTAAGTACTCTTATATGCTTAATATGCTGCTTTTTAAAACATTTTGTGCTAAATGTTTGTCTGTCTGTCTGTTTGTTCCGGCTAATCTCTGAAATGGCTGGACCGATTTTGACGGGACTTTCACTGGCAGTTAACAGCAGATAGCTAGCTGATAGATAGCTGGTAACAGATTGTAATAGTACTTATTAGTTGTGGTTGTAGATAGTTTATTTCTTTTTCTTATTTTTTTGGCCGGCAACGCATCAATGATGCCTTTGGTGTCGCTGATGTCCATGGGCGACGGTGGTCACTTACTATCAGATGTGGTTACTTGTTGGTTACACGCGATTGAAGTAAAACTTCTTTGACATTGGTGACATCAAAAAAAAAAAACTTAATTTAAAATAAATATCATATTACTGTTGACTCATATTTATTAACAATATACTTTACAAAAACGAATATATAGGTATAATTACCGTTAATTAAGCTATAATTATTCGTCACCCCGTGATACTTATTTAATAAAATCTATTAACTTGTCACAGATACAATGTAATCTTAATGGAATTATGTATCTGTATTCAATTTTGTTTATGGTTTTGTTTTCTTTTTAAATAGCGGAAACTGCGTCAACGACCATAGAGCGTTATTTCCGTTAGAAAAATAATCTGAGTTACTCTCAAGTCGCGCCTAAAGAAGTTTTACTTAAAAAATACGCATAACACAGAAAACGTTCGTGTTTTTCATTGCTTACTTGTCACTACAAAATAACACCATCAACAAATCAGGTGAAGTTTTCAAGAAGAGGAGAAAAAAAGAAAGTGAAGTGTTGGCCTTTTCTAATGCCACGATAAAAAGATTTAGAAGTCTGGCTCACGGACCAAGCGGCCAATGATGCATTAGTATTCGATAGGTTCCGCTAAGTACTTGTTTAAACAAGATAAAACGCCGACGACCTCGTTAAATGTTTTACGGACAATGGAATACGTTTAGTGGGTAATCATAATATTGTTGAATGAATAGAATTAGAAAAGTGTCGAATTTTTCGTTTTAAACCGGTTAAAGTGGTTATAGGTTGGCAGTTCGAAGGACTACTTACGGCCGGTCTCAATAATGTACTAACAGATGGAAGACTGTGGATAGGGCTACCATTAGTATGTTATCTGTCATATTTGTCAATTTTTGCGTCTGAAAAATTGACAAGTATGACAGATAACATACTAATGATAGCTCTATCCACAGTCTTCCATCTGTTAGTACATTATTGAGACCGGCCGTTAATGATTTCGGAAAGGACGGTTCTGGAGTGATTGGCGACTGGATAGCAAAAGGGCTGACGTAATGAAGACTGTTATAAGCTGGATTTAGAAAGTTCAGGAGCTTTGGACTAATAAGATTGACAAGTTATGAGATAAGGTGGATACTAGAGGTGACGCTGGCTACAGAGCAAAGCTTTTACGCGTTTTTGGGAGACTCGAGCATGGCGCTTCGGGAAAATTTCTGACAAATTGTGCTATAGCGAAGCATTTTGAACTGCAATCCTATGTAGGATCTGGATTCAAACAACACGCATTTCAAATTTTCTAATGTTATGTCCGTATCTATCTACATATTATAAATAGATATACATTATATACACAATAAATTGATTTGAATTTATATATAAAACACAAAAAAATGTGTATAGACTTTGAAAACATCCAACCGATATGCCTCGAAGTGGTTTCATTTGAAAGGCAACAATCCGAAGGTGGTTTGAGACCCCTAAAACAATGCACTAGGCACATTCGGTCTATTGATAAAGTCGATTTTCCACTTAACACAAAACAAAAATCTGTCATTCTCATCAGAACAGTATTTAGTGTAGTGGAACACGCCGGGTATCCACTATTTAGAAACGTGTTATCACTTGCTTCAGCAGAGAACCACATTGTTACAAAAGCTGAGATGTAGGTAATGCGAGTTCTGCAATATACGCGTTCTTAACTTAAACTAAACGACCAGCGTGGCGGACGGGAAAAACGTGTCATAGTTGCACTTAAGTGGTTGGCACACTTTTTAAAGTTCTACAGATATACAGGTACAGGTACCACCGAACTACATGATAAAAACAGGGCACACTGAAAACCAGTGTTGGGGCATTTTGCCACAGCTAAAGCTGAGTGTGTTCGTTTTTTGTCATTTATCGCAACATTTATTTCCTTTTCTTTTGTTTGTATTTAAGTGTGTTAATTTTAAGTTTTTAGTCCAATAAATCTGGATGTACAATATGGAAGAGCGGGACGCCCTAACACAGGCATTACTGATGCTTAAAAGGTGGGTCCCAACAACATGTAAAAATGTAATATTTTTTGGACAAATAAAAATTCTTTAATTCTTAATTCTTTAAAAGTACTTATACACCAGTAATTTCAGTTTAATTTTGTTGTGAAAACTGGCGGAATAAACGTTTTTATTCTATTCTGTTCTACTTATTTATTACCGCTAGGGGCGTCTATTAATAAATTACGTTCAATTAATACTCACTTACTAACGTGTAAATCGTTCTTTTAATTTATCATTTCATATCATTAGCATTTAAGTATAATTTATTTTTACAACGGTTTTTACATTTTAGTTAAGCATGAACAGTTAATCAATCTATTAGACATTGCAATAGTTTGTCATTAACAAAAAGAAAAGGATTTAAATAATCACGAATAGTGGTGTAGTTGATTGATATTGGTAATTTGAGATTCAAATGGAGTCGCAAAAACTTACCGTTAGATACCTAGTTCCCTTGGATCTTTAAATATCTCTTAATTTGATTAAGAATACTAATCTTTTAGCGTCGAGCGAGCAATTAATCTTGTTTTGTTTAAGCTTATTTCAGCTTCTATAGTCGACTCCAATATAACCTTCACTGGTATTGGTGTATCATGAACAATGAAACTAAAGTGAAGAGACGAGAAAAGGCGTCGAGTCCCTTTAGAGGTCTCTCCCTGATGCCGAGTTAAACCATATTTCTATATTCAATTTTGAAATTATTCAACGAGTTTTGGTTAATGACCAGCTAAAAAGCAGATTTCCCGTTTCTGAGTTGGCACAACATGTTAAGATTTGCGTGTTCCATAGGGAATTCCTTACTATCAGATGTTTTCTCATTCACAGTAAAATATAATTTTATCGCTAAAAATATAGACAACATAATGCTTCATGGTACCTCAGCAATAAAGCTGTTGGCTTACTCTGGAACTCGATAAATCAGGATAATGAGCGTCAAGCAAGAAAAAATATTTAAATATTTTCGTCAATCAATAATTTCATACGATTTCTTACTACGTTCGTAACTTATTTATGTAATGTTATTTTTAGATCTTAGTCAATGTTAGTTCCTTTTTCAGCCGCCAATCGATCATGCTCTGCCTTAATTAAATCGATTCGATTCAAATTTAAACCATGGTTTTAGCGAGTGTAAGCCCTGTTCTTATGGGTGTCTGTATCATATCATACATGGCTCACGTCTGCGGTCTGTATCAAACAGAAACCTTATAATTAGCATTTCGACTGAGGAATGCGCAGTTGTTTGGTTTCGTCTGATAATCCCGGTATGACTAATGAGTCGAATATTAACGACTTAGTACATACATACGATACTTAGTTACCTTTTGTTGGTTTTTTGCTTCGATTCTAAGAATAGATTTATTGTTTAAGCTAATTACGAGTTTAACCATTCCTAAAATTGTATGTTTTATTACTTGTTCATTGTTTCTTTTATTGTGTTATAATTGTCAATAAAAACAATAATTAGTTTTTTTTTATTTTGGTAATTACCTACCTTCTTATTACTTGTGATTATTTACTTATTACTCGCGTTTAAAAGTATTGCTTTAGAATAAGTTTGTTATATGACTCCAGTTAGTGACAATAAGTATCAAACGTTTTGTTTTTAGATAGGTAATATTATAGGTCCTATTAACGGACAATGTTACTAGCTGAAAGTTTTTATGTTAATAATAATAATAAATAATAAACGCTTACACACTCATACCCCCCGCAGTAGATTTTTAAGTTTTAACTGTGTTGTGGGTGACATGAGCATCACAATAACACCCATGACCCGAGTACAAATATTTATCTGTCATATAAATCTGCCCCGGCCGGGAATCGAAGCCGGGACCCCTCGCTTCGCAGGCAGGGTCGCCACCAACTAGGCTACAGGGTCGTCAGATGTTGTTCGAAGGCTCGGGAAAGAATCATGACTTATCGGATAAAACTATCCTGAATTGACTTTGTATTGAAGTGAACATTGAAGTATTGAAGGGATCAGAAAACTTTGGCACCGATGGGATGTCGACTTCAACACGGCTCAGTCCATTGACCAGCTATAGATGACAAAAGATGGCGGGCTTTTGGCAACATTAAATTAAATAAAATTATTTGTAATTTCTTTGGACATAGTTGCCAAAAATGTCTCCATCATTCAGAACTGTACAGAATTACCACTTACATACATTACTCGCTGAAGCAGCCTCTCAAGATCTATCACAGTAGCAACCCATTAGAAAACCCATTAAACTGGGCATCAACTGCAGTAATCTGAATATTTCGAAGAACCCATTACACGACACAATGGTATTCTTTCAGTAAAGTAAATGGGGCATTTGTGGTAGGCAGAAGTTAAAACCGGGATGTACAAACTTTTAAGCATCTGCTCATTCAGTTTAATGTTACAATTTAACATCATACCTATTTGTTGTTACAGGCTATCTACATAATAAAATATGTGAGATTGTCACTTTCCGTTTCATTGCTTCTTAATTACGAATTACCAATGAAATAGTAGTATATTCGTTCACTGCGAATTACTGTATTTTGATACAAAATCTTATTTTACCAACGATTTACTACAGTAGGTATCCCTTAAAACGTCTGTAGTGTGAATCTTAAAGCAAACAGCCAATACTGGATACACAAAATGATGTTTTTTACATCGATACGGGTAGTCACTATAATAGTAATATCTTAGTAAGTATAAATAATATTATTTCTTCTGTGGTATATGATATGATAGTAAAATGTGTTCGGTCCACGATGAGTTAAGTGTGTGGTTAAGTTTAAAATATTGTTGTATGATATAAATCAATTAAACAAGAGTTATCTTATGCGCTGACAATTTCATTTGATTAGTATCTTTGGCAAAAACAACGCACGGTTGATCGCAGCGCCGCTGAGCAGACTTTCTGCGGAAGAATTCAGAGGCAACACGAAATGGAGACTCGACTTATAAATAAAATTGAAGTGTCTATGATTTCTCAAGTGCTTATATGTTTGTCTGCCTGTCGTTTTGTTTAATGTAAAAAATAAAATAAAAATAAAAAAGCCTTTATTCTACTACAAACCTAATATAAACTTTCACTAATACTTGGGTACTTATATTATTTATTTACAAACTAAATATATACCTACTTATAATTTAAATTTCTATATTTATAAATTTATATTTTATATGTTACATATATCTATCAATGTATACATTTACACCAACACTTATAACTACCTATGTATGTAACACATTTACAGTATATATATTAAGTAATTTTATGTATTATACTATATAGTAGTAGTATTCGCCTCTGCGGCGTAGGCCTCCCCTAAACCATTCCACTCCTTTCTGTCTCTAGCTCTATTCATCCAGTCTGGTCCGCATTTTTTATTAAAAACATCACGCCACCTCATCTTTTGTCTTCCACGTTTCCTTTGACCTTCCCATGGAATCCATTCTGTCACTCTTCTTGTCCACCTTGCGTCGTCTAATCTGCAGACATGGCCTGCCCAACCCCATTTGAGTAATCTTATTCTTTTAACGGCATCTGTTAGTTTAGTTTTGTCCCTTATCTTTTTATTACTTATTCTGTCCGAAATTCTAACTCCCAGCATGCTCCTTTCCATTTTCCTTTGGCTGACAGCAATTTTTTCTTCATCCTCTTTTCTCAACGCCCAAGTCTGGCAGCCGTATGTTAAGCACGGAAGGATTCCTACTTCGTAAACTTTTTTCTTTATGTTTATTGTTATGTTTTTATTCTTCATAATTTCTTTGTATCCCCAGTACTTTTTCCACGATAGAGCAATCCTTCTGTCTACTTCATTACTTATACAGTTTTCAAATGACACCATTTGCCCAAGATAAATATACTCACTTACGTACTCCAATTTTTGTCCTTCCACTATAATATCTTTGGTCTCTCCATTTGATAGTATCATGGTCTTAGATGTATTTAGTGATAAACCCACCATTTCGCTCTCCTTTGTAAGCTCATTTACCATATTTTCAAGTTGATGTGCATTTTCAGCAAAAATTACAATGTCATCTGCAAATCTTAGGTGACTTAGGAACTCTCCATTTATTTTTATTCCCTTACTCTCCCAATCTAACCGCCTAAAAACTGATTCAAGTACAGCTGTAAAAATTTTTGGAGAGAGTGGGTCTCCTTGTCTGACCCCTTTTAGTATTGGGAACTCATTCCCATCTCTTTCCAGTCGTACTTTTGCTTGACACTTAGAGTATATGCTTTGAATCAGCTTTATGTACTTTTTACTTATGCCTTGTTCTAGCAGGGTTGCCCAAATTGCATCATGATACAAAGAATCAAAAGCTTTTTTGTAATCAATAAAGCACATATATAAAGTCATTCCATATTCGTTATATTTCTCTATTAATTGCGTAACAACCTGAATATGATCCAAAGTTGAGAAGTTTCTTCGGAAGCCTGCTTGCTCTCGCGGTTGGTTTTCGTCTAGACTTTTTGTTATTCTATTTAAAATAACTTTCGAGAACACTTTGTACATGTTTGTCATAAGGCTTATTGGTCTGTAGTTTCCAAGGTCACCTCTATCTCCTTTCTTATGCAGTAAAATTATCGTGGACTTTGACCATTGCTCTGGTGTGATTTCCTTATCTAATATGTTGTTATACAGAAACTGTAAGGGTTTCTGAAGGGAAGTACTCAGAGACTTTAGCAGCTCGTTTGTAATGTTGTCATTGCCTGAAGCTTTATCATTCTTTTGTGACTTTATTGCGTGAATAATTTCGCTTTGTAAAATACATAGTGCCTCTGATTCTTTGGTGGTAGTGTCATTTGAAGTACTTAAGGGAAAAACTGGTGGAGTGTCGTTTTTGTAGAGTTCCTTGTAAAAATTGGATGCTTCCCTTATTATATCCGGTCGTCTTGATAAAATATTTCCAGTCTTGTTTTTTAAATTTGTTGTCCAACCTGATTTTTCGCTTAGTTCTTTATAGGCTTTTCGTAAGGTACCAGCTCTACTAATAAAGTTTTCGAAAATCTTCTTTCGCTTTTCTTTCCTCTTCTTTGCGATGCTTCTATTAATAGATATGCTAATTTTTGCAATCTCGCTTTTAACTTGCTTTGTTCTTTTCTTTTTGTATAGTGACTTTCTTTGTAGTAGAAGATTTTTTGTTTCATCATTTATGTCTTTTGTTTCAAACTCTTTGTCTTGAGAAAGCTGCATCATAGAGATCTTAATTTCCTGTTCCAACCTATCGTATTGCTTTTGAATATCTGTCGTATTTTGTAAGGATTTTTTAAACTTATTTTCCCAAATCTTTGCATTTTCTTCCGAAATGTGTGGTATGTGTCTTATTTTGTGCGTGTATGGTTTGATTACTCTCCTTTTTCTATACATTTGAATGGAAATCTTGCACCGTATCATTCTATGGTCGGTATAAAAATTTAAACTGTTTATTATATCAAACCTGAGAATATGTGTCGGTTGGTTTGTAAGTAAGTAGTCTATTTCATTGTAATTTTTCCCATTGGGAGAGCTCCAAGTCCATTTCTTATGTACCTTCCTTTTAAACATGCTGTTAATAATCTTAAAATTCTTCTCTAGAGCAAACTCTACCAATAGTTGTCCATGTGGACTTCTTTCCCCAGCTGAATATTTTCCGTATATGTTTTCTTCTCCTCTTTGCATTTTCCCGACCTTGGCATTAAAATCACCCATAATCAGTATATTTTTTGACTGCACAAAATCCAGTGCTGACTCTACCGATTGATAAAATAAATCCATGTCTTCTTTTGGATACGCTTCTGTAGGTGCGTATACCATGATAAATGAGAAAGTATTATTTTCAGATGTTTGAATTTCTAAAGTAGCGACTCTATCGGAGAAAGATTTCAGGCTAAGTATGTTGCTCTTCATGGACTTTTTAATCAGGAATCCTACCCCATTTCTTCCTGCTCGACAAGCTGTATGGTACAGGATAAATTCGGGGTACTCCTCAATCGTCTCCTTTTCTCTTCTAGTTTCGCACAGACCTATTATATCCCATTTTATTGGTTTTAAAGCATATTGTAATTCTGTAATTCTGCTGTCTGATAATAATGTTCTTACGTTTATAGATGCCGCGTACAAGTTTTGACTGCCTCTGCTGTTTCTTTTATTACATATTTTTTGGCTAAGGGGGTGTTGGTCAGTTGGGGTGGTTGTTTAATGTAAGGGCTAACTAATCTCTGCTATCATGCATGGATGAAGAATTAAAAGAGAAAAATCTAGTTACCAACAGGAAGGACCATGGAATAAGCTCAAAGCCTGTTAAGTTAATGAAGAGATTTAAACTTTTAGTAGGCAAAAACGACCTTTGTTCAAATCTTCAGTTAAATACACCAAACTTCAACTTCTAGGAAAGGAAAGGCAACACGTCCTTTAAATTTGTATTTTACTATCAAAACTCATTAGAGGCCATTAAACATAGGTACCAGACGTAAGCCCATTTATTTCATCCAGTAATACTCGTGTTACCTAACTTTCGCTACAATTTCCCGAAGAAGCCAAAACATAATAAACCAGCCTTCTCGTTACCAGGGCATCAGAGCCGGATCAGCGGGTAATGATATTTCCAATGTTATTTTCCGCAGGTCTGAAGGAGGATCCGATTTTACACGCTGCTAGAGCCAGTGCTTTATCAATTTAGAATATCCTGAAAGATCGGAAGGTCTGGTTTCCATTCCAATAATTTATGTCGCAGATGAACTTGGATTTGTTTGTGCTGTCTCATATTATTACGAGGTGAATCCGCGTGTTTTTAAGGATTTGTAAGGATTCTAATTTGATTGGGTAACTTTTGAGCGATCTTGGTAACTTTGGAATGATTACCTAACTTGCATATTTTGTAATTATAAATATCTTTACAATGTACTGCTTAGATTAAATTACTATATTAGGAAATGCTCAAAGATTCTTACCAATTAATTAGTTCAACAGTCAACACATAATATAATGAAACATTTGAGTCTTGTAATCGCGTTACCGTATCCAGAATGAAACTTCTATATTAATATTACTTTTAGACTGAATAAAGATTTTTGATTTAAAAAAAAAAAAAAAAAAAAAAAAAAAAAAAAAAAAAAAAAAAAAAATTATAAAGAGGAAAGATTTGATTCTTTGTTTGCATTGAATAGGCTCCGAAACTACTGAACCGATTTGAAAATTTCTTTCACTGTTGGGAAGCTACACTATCCCTGGGTGATATAGGCTATATTATATTTTCAAAAGGTGTAGAAAAAATATAAGAAAACCGAAGCACAGCGATGGTGGTTACTCGTCTAGAATAAGTTTTAAGTATATTGAAGTTTACACTCGGAACAAGTTAAGTAATTTATTTTCAAATATTGCATTCTACAGTTTGTGCGCCACAACTTGGCAGTTTGTTTACAGGATTTTATCGTGTACGAAATTTTTTAAATACTGAGAATCAGGAACATTTTCATGATTGTATTCTCTTTTAAGTTTATTGAGAAAGTTTAAAAGTATCATCGCAAATTATTACAGTAGTAAATCTCAATCTCACCCATTGTTGTTCATAAGTTACGCCCGTGCTTTCAACAGATTGTGCGATATTGTTCAGTATCCCTACCCACCGAGTAAAAGTTGAATGCAGTCCTGGCGAGGTATTGTTGACGTGAAATCGCCACAACTCGTTAATCTCCTAGTAAATACGGCATGCTCGAAGAAAGACGTCGTACCTACCTACCATTTAGTTGAATTGTATACCGTCACGCCGTTCCTACTACTGACTCTATGACTGAGCGATGCTATCTGTCTGGTAGTTCACCTCGCGAAGAAACGAACTCGATTGCAGACGTGCAGACCAGAAAAGATATTTAAAAAAAAGATAAAATGTTTTTAAACCTATATCATTCCGGACACAACAATTTTAAATGCAACGCGTGGGTACTCACGATTCGTTTTTTATAATTCTGTCAAAATACAGTACAATAGTGAGCACCCGTTGCATTTAAAATGATAAAAATTTTAATGTTTGTGTCGGATTATATGTAGATATTCGTTTATTTTCAATTTTGTATCAATCAATTTTGTATTGTATTACTCTTTTACACCTTGTGGTTACTACTTTCCACTCGGAACACTTAAAATCTAGTCACTTTATAAAAAAAGCAAATCAATCACCCTTACCATGCCTACTGTAGTACGTAGTAATATTTTAACTCTTTCAATTTCAACAATCCTAACAAAACGTACCTATGCTAGGCGAGCTTAGTTTAGCTTGGACTTATGACTGGAGCCCTTTTTTTCGAGATAGCAGTGACTTACCATGGTATCACCGGTCGTTGAATACTGAACCGAACGCTCAACTGATGCCGTAATACCGGTTCAGACTGCAGCGGTGCACTGGTGATGCGATTCCCATCACCTGTCAACTGAAACTTGATTTATAGTTACTCTGAACCCGCTCTGTACTTCCTGTGTGGTCTATAGCGTTGCTACCCCACTCGTACGAAGAAGCGCTCCTCTTCATACCGAGATTTTTTCGAGAAAGCAATGAGTTACCGTGGTAATCCCGGTCGTTGAATGCTGAACTGAACGCTCCGCTGACGCTGTAATAGCGTCTTCCCACCGCACCGGTGCACCGGTGCAGACTGCAGACTGAACCGGTGATGCGATTCCCATCACCTGTCGACTGACTTTACTTTGATTTATAGTTACTCTGAACCCGCTCTGTACTTCCTGCGTATTTACATAACAATTGGCTATAAAGATTGTTTTAATATTCTGAGAATAAACACTCGCTCTTTTCGTTACTAGGGTACGATAGATTCAAGTTCATTGTCATATTCGTTTGCCAGAACTACGCAATAACATCATATCTTTTTATTAGATACCTACTAATTAATGTAATTGTATTGTTAACGAATCTGTTGTATTTACAACCAAATACAGCCGACCGCTCCGATAGATCGCAGTGACGCAAGACGGCCGTGAACTTGAATAAACAAAAGTTGCGACACTCGCGACTCGACTCGCCATGCTCAATGCGTTTCCGTTCTAGTACAGTTAGTAGTAGCGATGCGTTTTTGAAGTGAAAACTTCTTTAGAACGGGGGTGATTTGAAATTCGATGAAACGAAACTGTCGAGTAAAAACAGACAGACACATAAATTCTTAAGTGAGATAGGAAAATTCTTAAGTGAGATAGGAAGCATTGTACAGGGGTAGGGGAGGGGGAGTTGAGTTGAGTTGAGTTGAAAACAAAATTTTTAAAGCTTTCACTTCTACCACGTGTGAATTGCACACATTTTTTTTTTTAACTTTTCAGAATTTTATGTTAGTTTTATCTCTTACCTTTATGTTACTTACCAATTCGGACGTTGTTACTCTGTATTTTTTGCATTCTAATATTGTTTTCAGGAGGAAATAAGCTTCTATAATCTGAATTTTAGCACAAAAAAAATAACCGACTTCAATATAACTCAAAAACTACTCGTCAGATTTAGATCAAATTTAAGTGGGACCACATGACAAGCACCAGCTTTCGATTAAAAAAAGAATCATCAATATTTTTACCTCAGAACTTTTGACTGGGTGAACCGATTCACCCAGTCAAAAGTTCTGAGGTAAAAACCTTAAAAAATACAGTCGAAATGAATACCTTTACTTTTCTGAAGTCGGTTAAAAAGTGAATAGGCACTAACATATCGCGCTCACTATCTCAGACATCAACTTTGAATGTTACCTTCAATTAATTTCTCATTTTGTACCGTAAAGTTTCGAAAGTACTTCAGGCTGTATAGTCAAAATAAATATTAGAGGAACGTTTTACACGATTTTGAAGAGGAAAGTCCATTCCATTAGCACTTTCCTATGGGTTATGTGTGGTTAGAAGTTGGATGGGTTTTTGAATGGTCTGTACTAAATTCACATCTCAAACAAATATTGAAATGTTTTTCCTGACCGAAAGATAATTTAAAGTTTTAACGTAGATTTCTTGCTTCAGGTATCTGGGTTTGAATTCTCTACAACTCTTATTCTTTAAGTTACAGCAGTTCATTTGCATCCTATAAATTAATGAGCACTTGCTTTGGTAAAGGGAAAGAACATGGTAAAGAAAACTGATTCTTAAATTCTTAAAGAAATTAGAGGTCCGTCAATCCGTACTTGACCAGCGTGATGAATCATACAATACGTTACAAAAATCTTCATTTCATCTCATCCGCTTACATTCAGATGACACCTATAAAAGAAAAAGAATGCTAAGTAATCTGTGGGAGATTTGGCATCTAAATTCTAAACTAAGCCTCGGCCTGTAACTACCAGGTAGTATACCAGGGTTTGAACTGCTTAGCAATTTCTACCGGGTTACCTTAACTAATTAATATAAAAATAGTTAAACGTTAAAAGGATGTGTATAGTTATGTCACGTGTACCAAGAGTACCATGGCTTTAGCCTTCTCGGTGTGAAAGTAAACAGGCCCAGCAGTAGGTCAATTAAAGGTTGTGACGATCAAAACAATCAACAAATAGGTTGCCATGACCGTTAGTGTGAGGTTGCGGCGATGTACGTGGGCGGTACCGCCTACGACGCCGTAAACAGTTTGTGTCCCCCATAACTTGTAACGAGGCGTCATTAAACTATCAATTCTCCCCTTCTCAAGTGCGCGGTTTGTTTGCTGACCGTACATAGCGACAATCACTGATGTGAATCGTTTACATGTGTTATATGTATCTGTGTGTATGTGTGAAAGAGAAGGAGGGAGAGGGAGAAAGAGAGTGGCAATCATGATCTAGTCTGCAGCTTTTGAAAGACTTGGCTGCTATTACTGTAACAACAAAACTTTGCCACTAGCAGTCACCCAACCTAAGTTTAGTCATCTTGATCTCCTGATCTCAGGTCAACAAGAGTACGATTTCAGACAATTGTCCCTTTTTCATACGGTTTGACATATTTCAGCATCACACACCAAATCTAGAGATCTATCTAGAGATCGGTGATTAATGTGGGCCCTAGAATAGACAAGGTTTGACTGTAAGCGTTGAAGTACACATAGAAACAGGTAAAGTTACTATAAAACGAGTAAAAAATTGGAACATGGTCCTTCGAGCTGCATTATCTGCCGATCCGAGTCGTGAACATTTGCCCTTTTGCGCAATACTATTGTTTTAGCATTACACTTATAGTCGTACATTGTTTTAAATACAATAATTGTATTATTTTTCGGTCCTAGCAACTCCACGACAGTAAAATGTTATTGTGAAATACACACTGAACAATAAAATTGTTTCTTGCTAAGAAATGAATACTTATAAAATTTTGATGAAATAAGATGAAGTAGGTAGCTAGGTATATATAATTAAAAGTGTAAAGCCACAGGTTTAACGAAGCTTTAAAGTTTAGTTATACGATTTAACATACATATTAACATAACCAGTTAAACAAAGTAACAAAAACAGTTCAAACGAAATATTTTTTTCTTCCAATAAACTGTAACGAAATAATTTTTCTTCCAATAAACTTAACATTCAAAAATTTTACGAAAGTTTTAATAAGCAATATTTCCTCTGTGATTCAACACAGGCCATAAAAAAGGGTGCGTGTACTTTTGTACGCGCGTGAGAAGTTATACTTCTTTGACATAATTAAAAATATTTAATTTAATAACGTGTATCAGTTTTAATAAAATTATCTTTCAAAAACTATTTTTGTACTAAATAAAAATGTACAAACTAGATGGCGTTGTTCATGAACCTGAATCACGCTGTTGAGACTGTGAGATTTGCATAAGTAATAACATTAAATTTTAAAAGAGGTAAAGATAATAAGAAGCTGGGACCATCTATCCAGTGCTTTCATACCCCCTCCATGGTAGCGCAAACGTTTAATGCTACCTTTTTGCAAGTCGCATAAGAAGTATAACTTCAATAATATTTCTCGAGTCTCGAGTGCTACGCGTAGCTAGAAGTTTATATTATTAGGAATCGCCGCCGCGCCGCGCCGATCTACATATATAATATTCTTGGAGTCGATACGCCTACTATATAACGTACGTATTCAATAAGGCTGGTAGTTGGTACTGAAGCCCGACAAGGTAATTACGTTGAGCCACCATAGACGCTGAACATGACTCACCCGGCGTTAGTACTTCAGACTACTACTAGTACAGTACGGCCGCTGTATCTTGGCGCGTCTGAACATAGGCTTTGCGAACTTTAGCGCATGTAAGACAGAGATGGCAACACGAACATGCTAACGTATGACTGAGACACAATACACCGCGTATCGAGTATTGGCGAATTATGTTACTGCGCAGCCTTCTGCGCGAAGTTCAGACGCGCCAAGATACAGCGGCCGAAGTATACGTAGTCTTGTGCTTTGGTCCATGTATGGAACTAGGGCTACAATTCTGTGCCTCCTGTAATGAGTGATCTAACTTGAGTTCTACACTTTTTGTGATTTTAACATAGAAATATATAGTAGATAAAAAATTACGATTTTTTTTGGTCAAACTCACGTTCTTCTATCTGCTATAGTTTTGGAGATAATTTTGTGCAAACTGATATAACTGCACAGGTTTTAGCAAAAAAAAAACAGTGAATATACATAGATATATTTAAAGTTGTAACCCCTATATAATTGCTCTAAAGATAGTGTTTTGTGCTTCGTGCTATAGTTGCGATTATATTAATTTTCACATTTTATTTTTCAATATATTTATCGTGAATTCAAGCACATTAACAGAACCGGCAAGAGACTGCTGAGCTATCCGTGTGGTAGCCGAGCGTTCTGGTCTCTGGCCAAAGCCATTCAAGGCAATTTCTGTGTATCGTCCCTTCCTCCTTTGCGCAGAGCAGATAATACCCTGGCCCACACCGCAAAAGAGAAAGCCGAAATACTGGGCACCCTCTTTGCGTCGAATTCGACTGTTGATGATGGGGGTAACACACCGCCAACCATCCCGCAGTGTGGTGAGCTGATGCCTGACGTGCATTTCACACAGAATGCCGTGCGTCAAGCTCTTTTTTCCCTTGACATCAACAAGTCGAATGGGCCAGATGGTATACCTGCTATTGTGCTAAAAACGTGCGCTCCGGAGTTGACCCCGGTTTTAACGCGCCTATTCCAACTCTCTTATTCTGCCGGCATTGTCCCGTCTCCATGGAAGGTAGCTCTGGTCCACCCTATTCCCAAAAAGGGAGACAGGTCAAATCCATCCAACTACAGACCAATCGCCATAACCTCTCTGCTCTCCAAACTAATGGAGCGTATAATAAACACTCAACTGCTCCGGTATCTAGAAGATCGCCAGCTGATTAGTGACCGTCAATACGGTTTCCGCCACGGCAGGTCAGCTGGCGATCTTTTAGTATACCTTACTCATTGCTGGGCAGAAGCAATCGAGAGCAAGGGAGAAGCATTGGCTGTAAGTTTGGATGTTGCAAAGGCCTTCGATAGGGTGTGGCATAAGGCATTATTGTCTAAACTTCCTTCCTACGGAGTACCCGAGAAAATGTGCAAATGGATTGCCAGTTTTTTATCGGAGCGGAGCATCAAGGTCGTCGTTGATGGAACATGCTCAGATACGAAGCCCATAAATGCTGGCGTCCCACAAGGCTCTGTGCTTTCACCTACACTGTTCATCATGCATATCAATGATATGCTGGACATCGAGAATATTCATTGCTATGCTGATGACAGCACGGGTGACGCCCGTTATACAGGCCGAGCAAACCTTTCTCGGGTGCAGATTGAGGAGAAGCGGATGAAACTTGTGTCTGAAGTCGAGACATCTCTGGAGCGGGTCTCAGAATGGGGCAGACTAAATTTAGTCCAGTTCAACCCCGAGAAAACACAAGTTTGCGCGTTAACCGCTAAAAAAACCCCATTTGTCATAGCACCACAGTTCCAGAACATTCCTCTTAACATCTCTAAAAGCATTGGGATCCTTGGTGTCGACATCTCGAATGAAGTTCAGTTTCGAGACCACTTGGTTGGTAAGGCCAAACTAGCCGCAAAGAAATTGGGAGTGCTCAACAGAGCTAAGCAGTACTTCACGCCTAAGCACAGGTTGATGCTCTATAAGGCGCAAATTCGACCACACATGGAGTACTGCTCCCACCTTTGGGCTGGAGCCCCAGCTAGCCAAGTGGATCCGTTCAATCGAATTCAACGGCGAGCTATTCGTCTTGTCGACGATCCCATGCTTACAGACGGACTAGAATCACTCGAATTGAGGAGAGATGTAGGTTCTCTCTGCGTATTCTACCGTCTGTACAATGGGGAATGTTCTGAAGAACTATTTGGCTTAATACCTGCAGTTGGTTTTCGACACCGCACATCACGGGGTTCCAGGTTCCACCAACATCACCTGGATACCTGGCATTCGTCCACAGTTCGGTTCTCACGTAATTTTCTACCTCGTACGTGTAAACTATGGAACAAACTTCCTGCATCGGTGTTCCCTCTAAGCTATGACATGGGGTCCTTCAAAAAGCGGGTCTATCGTCATTTTCTTGGCCGGCAACGCGTTGGTGACGCCCCCAGTGTTGCTAATGTCCATGGGCGGCGGTGATCACTTACCATCAGGTGACCCGTCTGCTCGTTTGCCTGCTAAAAGCATAAAAAAAAAAAAAAAAAAAAAGAATATTGATTTATTTAGAGTTATGCCATTATAAACCAATACTGATTAGGGTAAAATTCTATATGAATCTATATAGAATTGTATCTACCCTAATCAGTTATACATATGTATATCAGTTTACACAAAGACAATTTATAGGTGCAACATAATTTAATTCTACTTGTAGTCTAGTGCCAATAGCTCTAAAAACGGTAAAAAGTGGAAGAAAATTATAGTAGAATAAAACCTATTGCAAAAGGAAGAGAATATAACGAAGATTATAGGAAAAATAAATTACGGGCGATCTGAGGTCGGGAAAGGGGGGGGAGGGGGGGTTTAAGGGAAAAAATGGTTTATCTCGATTTCCGGAAAAACTACAAGTCCTATTGAAAAAAGTTGAATGGCAAAGTTGTAGGTAATAAAAAGATCTACAACTTTTGTATTTACACTTTTTTACATAACCTCAAAATTTATGTGAAAAATTCAAAAAACCACGTTTTTGGTTTTTTATTTTTATCTTTTACAAAAAAAACTTTTTTGTTTCACAAAATTTGGTGAAAACTTACCTTTGTATGTCCTTGACATACTGTAATTTTTTTGATTCAAAAATATATTTTTTTTCACCTTATTTGGACCTTATATCGAAAAAGCACCCTTATTTTCAGTCGAAAAATCTCACTAAATTCGGTGGTCTCTTTGTTCGTTGGAATCTCTTCTTTCTAATGGTATATAAAAAGTATACACTACTATGGTTAATGTTCTCAGAAAATGCAATGAAACGACAACTATTTTCGCATATTTTTTGCAATCTCATATGCAATCAATGGAATCCGAATTTTTTTGCGAAAATAGTTGTCGTTTCATTGCATTTTCTGAGAACATTAACCATAGCAGTGTATACTTTTTATATACCATTAGAAAGTAGAGATTCCAACAAACAAAGAGACCATCGAATTTTTTAAAAAATCAGATTTTTTGACGTGAGATTTTTCGACTGAAAATAAGGGTGCTTTTTCGATATAAGGTCAAAATAAGGTGAAAAAATATATATTTTTGAATCAAAAAAATTACAGTATGTCAAGGACATACAAAGGTAAGTTTTCACCAAATTTTGTGAAACAAAAAAGTTTTTTTGTAAAAGATAAAAATAAAAAACCAAAAACGTGTTTTTTTTAATTTTTCACATAAATTTTGAGGTTATGTAAAAAAGTGTAAATACAAAAGTTGTAGATCTTTTTATTACCTATAACTTTGCCATTCAACTTTTTTCAATAAGACTTGTAGTTTTTCCGGAAATCGAGATAAACCATTTTTTCCCTTAAACCCCCCCCTCCCCCTCCCTTCCCGACCTCAGATCGTCCGTAATTTATTTTTCCTATAATCTTCGTTATATTCTCTTCCTTTTGCAATAGGTTTCATTCTACTATAATTTTTTTTTCGTTTCAAAAATTATCGGCACTGGACTATTGTATCATTTATCACGTAATATTAGCACACATTTGATATAAAAAAGGTACAACTTACAGGTTTTTGATGCATTACTTTAATATTATAATATTTACTACAAAAAACTAAATGTACGGTGACAGTAAATGTTTTTATCTACAAAAGAACTCACTTAATTTATGAACTAGAATTTTTTTGAACTTGTTTTCGTCCTCCTGTAAAGTATCGATTTTTCACTTAATTGTATCCCTTATCACAGGAGGCACAGAATTAATGGATTTTTTATTTATTGGCTCAACGTATCCGAGTTACCCTATAAATTAACTGGATCTCCATTAGTGCAATGAAAACATATCAGATTTCACGGTTCCAGAAGGAACAAAGCCCACCGACCTCCAACAGGAGGGCCACAGGGCCACAGACAGGGCGCCATTGACTCGACCACTCTCTCTTTGTCCTTTATGTAGTACAGCAAAAGGAACGTTGAAAGGACGAGTTATATTTTGGTCGATATTTGCAACAATACCACATAAATTCTGTAAAGATTTAAATGGATGTATTGTATTGTAGTTATATAAAGTTATATAAATAAAAATAAAAGTTATATAAAGTACAATACAGTAAAGTTAGGTATTATTTATTGTTTCCACACGCCGATACATATAATAATACTGTAGCTGATTTTCTGTCTGTACTGTAGATAAAAATATATGTATATGAAAAACTTTTTACTAACGCAATATATCTTATGATAATTTTTAGATTTTTTGCTTGTAGTCCATATTGTATATTTGTCTGTACGTTTGTTTTCACTAGTCTTCGATTTAGATGTTGTTTTTGCTGATCTACGATAGGCTTGGGGTGACATGACTAGCATTTGTTTTATTTCAGTCGCTAAATCATCGAGTATAGAGGAAAGGAGAAATGATTCTGTTTTGTTAAAAGTGTTCGTCAAAATGCGTTAAATTGGTAGCGCCACAGTAGCAACGGTTGGTCAAAATAATGAGCCGTCAATGTCTAATTCGGCATACTTCAATTCAACAACTGCTGTATTCATACCACCTTTGCATACGCTAGCGCCATTGTGGATGGTTTTTGAACTGTTATTTACTGCTTACTGCTTACTTTTTCTACTTTCCCACCATATGAGTCAGTTCTCCTTTACTACTATCCTCCATGCGCTAAATAAATAAAACATATTACATGAACAGTTAACAATACTTGCATTTCTTACAAGGCTTTGGAACAGTAAGCATGAATCACCGGGGGTACATTGGTGACTCACCTTTAAGCTTGATAATATTATTATCGTGTGCCCATACTGACTCTTCTTCGTATATCATATCACTACTTTATGAGTGTAAGAGTGTATAAAACAAAGTCTTTGTTTGCGATTATCTCATCAAAGGCAGGAACTTAATGTATTTTAATTTCAACGCATCAAATAATTTTACAGACGAATCACAATATTCAAAGAAAATTTTGTTACAAATCTTCTAAAATATTTTAAATTTTATACAATACAATATTGGAGAAGTTTCTGACTTTCTTTAACTGGTATGGACGGACAGACCGTTAAAAATTTCAGAAAATATTTTGTCCTCTATCTAGCACTATTCAAAATAACTTTCGTCGAATCGGCAATTTGGCATATTTGGGTCGGCTTTGCACGGATTGGTATGTGACGTGTGTACATTCAGGTCCAGCGGCCTACTCCCGAACATAATATCCACGCGTATATGTACATGTATATGTGTATGTGTATGTATATCTATATGTATAATCCATATTGGTACGAGTCCTATTTGGTAGACAATATTTGGTACAGTGACTTTTTACCCGACTGCCAGGAAGGTTATGCTTTTCGCGCGTATCTTGTATGTATGTGTCTATGCGTGTACTATTCTTTATTACCTAATATCTTCCAAACCGCTGAACGGATTTAATATCTCAGATATCGTTAGATTCGTCTTGATAACCCAAGTGTTCTTAGATAAGTGAAATTAAAAAAACAAATATGGTGGCTGTGAGATGCCATTGTTTGAAGTATCAAAAAATAAAAACGAATCGAATAATGCAATATGGGTATCAAATTAAAGAGCTCACCATAAAGATTTTAAAACAGTAATCATGAGAGCTTTTTTGTTAGCAGGCGGTTTTTTAATTTATACTAAGTAATTATCGTAAATGAAAAGAATTTAAGATCATTTAATCGGAAAACTAATTTCTGTTTATCATTATGTAATATTTTTTTAAACTAATTTAAATTACTTATTATTTCAATAAAAATTGTGCCAAGAGCGTTTACCAAATTAAACTCGTCAAAAAAACGAACTGTACCCAAACTGTACCTGGTCAATTTTACCACTCGACTAGCACTAAGTCGAGGTTGATAGTAAGACAATAGAAACTGATCTTCTTTACATAATGCGAAACAGGCTAAGACGTTACAACCTTGAGAGGTTCGAGGGTTTCCAAACAGCCGCCTGATAATCTGTCAACGTCGATAATCCCGGTATTATGCAAGCTTAGATCATAATCGGTTTACGCTTTGTTATCCTTACGTCAGCAATCTGGAAACGTTCAGAGCGGCTTTGTCGATCCCAAGTGATGCGAGTGTAACAGCAGGCGTGGTCGGTATATGTATAAATAGCTGACCCGGCGAACTTCGTATCGCCTAACAAACTATTTTCTTTTCTAAACTAAAAGTAGCCTAAGTTACTCCTTGTTACATCAGCTATCTGCCAGTGAAAGTCCGGTCAAAATCGGTCCAGCCATTTCAGAGATTAGCCGGAACAAACAGACAGACAGACAGACAGACAAAAACGTTACAAAATGTTGTTTTGGTATATGTACCGTGTATACATCCAAATGCGCTTAGTAAAAAGCGGTTATTTTAATATTACAAACAGACACTCCAATTTTATTTATTTGTTCCAATTTATGTATTTATTGAATGGGTGACTACTTGCGAGTGGCAAAAAAATTCTTGGGCGTTACCGTCCTTCGAAGGACACGTAAAGCCATCTGTACCGTTTTTAGGATTTCGTAGTCAAAACGGAATCTAGTTTAGTCATGTCCATCCGTCCTGCAAACATTTTTCGATTCAAGGTTCCGTTTGCGAAATATTTGTCTCTAAATTGCTAATTTTAATAAGATTTAAGTGCCGATTGTTAATGTAAGAAAGATGACAGTCGTTAAGCCATGTGAGGCCCTCAGGTGGCATGAAACCTTCCGACATTTGGGTTGCCTCAAACCCCTCCACTAAACCGCACTGGAGCAGCGCGGTGGGCGCTCTAGGCCTCCTCAAAAGGAGAGCCTTGTGCACAGTAGTGGGCTAAATATGGGTTGAGCCAAGACATTCTTCGATTATTCTTTCCGATGGTTGTTTTGTTATATCTAGGTAATTACAAGAGAGACAACGCATTGGTGACGCCCCTAATGTTGCTAATGCCCATGGGCGGCGGTGATCACTTACCATCAGGTGACCCGTCTGCTCGTTTGCCTGCTTAAGGCACAAAAAAAGACAAACCTTAAATACATCAAGCTTTTAGAATCGAATCAAATATTATAATCGTTACATTTGCGAGATAAATATTTAATATTAAATCCCACATCACCCATGTTCCTTGAAGAAATGGTAAAAACGCGATTCCACTTTGTAAGCCCTGACATACAGTCGATTCGATCCTTCCATTTATTATTTATATTCAGTGCCGAGGTCTTTAGAATGTGTAAACCTTGAACTTTATCATTATTCAGGGCCCTTTTGGGCTCTTTCCCTTATCCTCATTATTATATGTATTTGAAATCAGAAATGTTGTATTTACAAATAAGTAAAAAATACCTGTCCATTCTTTCTGAAAACTGATATCGATTCTTGTAGTATACTATAAATGTAAAAGGTTGTGTCCGCGATAACAAGTAAGTATCCTGTACCTTATTCCAGTACCCTATACCTTGTTCCAGTACCCTGTACCTTATTCCAGATCATGGTCTACCTGTATGCTAAATTTCATGAAAATCTGTTCAGTAGTTTTGCGTGAAAGAGTATCAATTATCCATACATCCTCACAGACTTTCACTTTCACATTTCATTACGAAGTAGGATCAAAGTACGAAAATAAATTTCACGGTCGATTTTAGGTGTTAAATAGTAGGCGGGTGAAACCGCTAAGCCTTTTAGAAGGAGGGTGGTAAACAGTATTAATTACAATCAGGCTTCCCCCATCCCTCCTTCCCCCTTTACTGTGTAAAATCAATCATATTACCCCTTCCCAAAGTCCCCGACATTACAATTATCAAAGGAGCCATTGAGTCATTCGAAACAGCTTTTCAGCTTGTCGATGCCGATTTCATCGACTTAATGGCCAACTGATAGAGTCTTCAGGGACGCTTCATTTTATTAAGCTCTAGCCAAATTTATCAAGGATATTGAATTATGAAATGATCGGTAAAAGATTTACGAGGGGATAAAATTCGCGGGTCTAAGAGATTAACTCTGTGATGGGCAAACATCATTGAGGCGATAAAGTTTTCGCGAGGCTTTCACCGTCAGTTATGGTCAGATAGTTTATGCCTTCTTTGAGGCCATCAGGCGCCATGGTCATCAGATATTTGTGCGTAATAACTATTTCCTATGATATTATGAGAAAAGACCTGTGCATAAGCGATGTATCAATATTATTTAGCAGTTTATTTCTTATCGAGAATAAGCGCAAATGGAAAGAAAACTTTCTTTGTCCCTGTACAGAAACTACTACTAAAACCTTCCATTACTTATTTCTCGTTCCATTTATTGTCCAAACTGTTTTCAAACAACTTATCCGCCCACTCCACGAGTGTACACAACTCGTCAACTAAACAGCGCTGTGTTATTCGATTGTCGTCAAATTTTAATGGAAATCTGACCCGGTTTCCAGCCCCGCTCGCTCTTATTTGAACGGGTTAAAGTTCAAATTGGCTCAAGTCAATCAGTTCGAATTGAATAAAGTGAATTATGTGCTTGTCAGGCATTTAATTTGAGTGTCGACACTTGCGAAATGCAACATGAATGTCGAGTAGAGTTTCACGACACAATACTACGTGAGCTGGCTGTGGTTGGGACGATTGTGACTGAACTTGTGTTGGATTTGTGCGGTCACAGATAATCGATAACCTTTGTATGATGCGATATGAACATGAATGCGTCTTTGTGCTGACGGACAATGTCGACTTTTAGTATTTTAGTACTATGATGTATTCGTAATGTTGTTACAATTCATCTATACATCTATATCTATACATCTATCTATATATATACATCTTCTATACATCTATACAAATAAATAAAATTGGAGTGTCTGTTTGTAATATTAAAATAACCGCTTTTTAATAAGTGCATTTGGATGTATACCGGGTATATGTATAAGTATACCAAAAAAACATTTTTTACAATTTTTGTCTGTCTGTCTGTCTGTCTGTTTGTTCCGGCTAATCTCTGAAATGGCTGGAACGATTTTGACGGGACTTTCATTGGCAGATAGCTGATGTAACAAGGAGTAAGTTAGGCTACTTTTAGCTTAGAAAAAAAATAGTTTGTTAGGCGATACGAAGTTCGCTGGATCAGCTAGTATCTAATAAGATGACACACATAATTAAGTATATGATACTGATGTCGATGATGATGATGAGGCCCTCCTTCTATATTGCGCTTCCACACCATCCCCAAGTCCTCAACACAAGGCATCTTATTTCTAGCCCGTATGAAGAGTTTTATATGTTGTTATTATATCATTTTTTTAAACAAAATAAATAAGTTGTCCATACCTAATAACAAAAATTAAGGTTAGATTTTTGTCATTCTACCTATGTGCAGTTCTTTAAATAGGTATTGTGAGTTCGAAATTAGCGTAGTTACATAAAAACTAGCAACACTATACCACTAGTTAGTACGGAGTTATCGCGGTGTTATCAGTACGTTAAACTAACTACCAGTTCACTACGATTATACGCTGCTATACCCAATCAGTCGTTTAAAATTTCAAACCGATAAAAATAATGCTTACTATTTTAGTCAGGATTTTTATTCAGTATCATTTTGCTACTTCTACTTATTGTTCCTACTTCTCTCGCATTTTGGTTTTACTTTATCCATGTGAGATGCTGATCACCTACCATCAGGCGGATTGTCAGCTTGGCTTGAGAGCCAGTTCCTCCTTTCTTTTTCTTCTTTCTTTCTTTGCCGGCAACGTATCAGTAATGCTTTTGGTGTTGATAATGAGTGACGATAGCCACTTACCATTGGTGGGATCCTCAGCTCGTGTGCCGGCTATTTCCATAAAAAAGGCAGATTTGTCGGCACCTGGATAGTTTTGGTCCTCACTAACTATACTCACTACTTAAAACTTTCAAGTGCCGTGACTAGTAACTTCTGAGGACATGGCAAGACGTATCATGAAAGAATCATCAAACATTACATCATCACACTCTCGCCGAATTACGCGATGCTGTAATAGAACCGATCGTTAAGATGTGTCGATAGCCGTTGTTATGGCTAACCCACTTTCGAAAACTCTGATCATCTTGATCATTCGCTTCAGTACCCACTTGCGAGACTACGGAAACGGTTAAATGATTTTCTATGGAAATCTAGTGTTAGATGAGCAAGAGCTAGATCGTCATTTGATTAAAAAAAATAGGTAGCCTACTTCAAGGGATTTTTTTAAAGCGCAACGGCGAAAACTAATTCTTGGTTACGTTTCTAACTAATTTATGGTCATTTCACTCGGGTACGTATAGTGTTAACGTATTTTGTACCTTAGCCTTTAGCTCGTTGTAATTTTTGTTCTTGTTAGCATTAATAATTTTCGGTTAAGTCACAGAAGACATAATAGTACGTAATGTTAGGTTAGGCTTCATCGTTTTTTGTTCCGAGCCTTACATATCGGAGCATTACGCATGTTTTGTAAAACATGTTCTAGGATGAACTGACAGAATTACCAGTACATTACAAGGCAATCTCACCAGTTTCCTTCTCAGCCAATGTGGAAGTCTTAATTTCGTCTTACATAACGTTAATGGACATTATGATTTTATGTACGAGTAATAATTTTCCTATGCAATACACTTTCCAGACAGTTGCGTCATAAACTAGCTTATATTTAAATTATACGAGGAACTGTTACTAATGAATAAGATGAAATTGGATAGTGTCTAACAAGATGTTATATGAGGACTTAAGACCTCTTCAATTACGTTGAGGCCCTTTGGTAGACATTTAATTAGTTGAAGCCATTCACATGATTTGATGTTGTTTAATCATCGTCGATTGTACATACTCAGTTACACTGAGTTGTTGTTTGTTATTATTGTACTTTATGTAAGTTTTCACACCGTGATTTGGATGCTGTCACAGCTTCGCTGTGTTCATAGTTCTACGGTAGGATCGACCTATGCATTTTTGGAACGAAGTTCCTTATTTTTTCATAAATAATAAACGCTTACACACTCATACCCCGGCAGTAGGATTTTACCTCTGTCGCGGGTGGCATGGACAAACCATAGTTCTTTCTTTCTTTATTTTTCTTCTCTCTTTCTTGGCCAGCTGACTGATGCGTTATCAGTGATGAAACGAGCTGACGATCCATCTGATGGTAAGTGGCTATCGTCGCTCATGAACATTAGTAACACCAAAGGCATCACTGATGCGTTGCCGGCCAAGAAAGAGAGAAGAAAAAGAAAGAAAGACAGAAACTTGGACACTCATAAACTCATAGATATACCTACCTACCTATGACGTCATTTGCACTACGTGTCCATGATTGTAGTTTTCCGATGCAAGTAGTATGGAAATACTACACAAATCAGCCATCACAAATTCCCCGTCAAAAAGCAAAAATTTTATCAGATACATATTTTGTCACAACTGTTTAACACAATTTGGAATCGAACCCAGGGCTACATCACCATCTGTTATATCTTCATACAGCCCATTTTATTAGTAATCAATAGAGTCACAAGATATATTTGTATTTTATGATTTCAACCGGTCCGCCACCGCGCCACCGGTAAACGATCGAACAGCGATCCACTAGCCTATATTAAATCCAACATTCAATCGTCGAATACAGGCGACCGCAATCCATTTCAACCGAACATCGGTCTTCTATATTTCTACAACAAATTGAAAAAATTTTCCTATATTTTTCTATTATCCTTGTGTAATTGGTTTCGTGACGTATTCACGATATGCGGTTCGCTTATCTATCGGTGATCGTGAAATTAATTAAGATTATCGTGGTCGATTCGCGATCACATTCAGTCATTATAATTTATCTAGTTTCTTCGATGTGCATTTGTAACAGGTAGGCGAAATGAAACTTTAGTTCTTTTACTAAGGGCTTGTTTCACAATCTTCAAGTAAGTCCGAAGTAAGCTATTCGTTGGTTAAGTTGACATTTCGTGTATGTAAAATGACACTTTAACGTCACTTTAACCGGCGAATAGCTTATTCAGGACTCTACTTGAAGATGGTGAAACAAGCCCTAAGTATAAGTATTTCTTAATTAGTAATTTGCAGATTAAAGAAAAGAGTCTTAACAAA
This sequence comes from Thymelicus acteon, assembly GCA_951805285.1. Lineage (NCBI taxonomy): Eukaryota > Metazoa > Arthropoda > Insecta > Lepidoptera > Hesperiidae > Thymelicus > Thymelicus acteon. The sequence continues at coordinate 14,258,231 of OX638234.1, forward strand.
GATTTTGCGGCATTATTCAGTGGTGAAATTCGATCTTAATTTAATTAACTTTTAGGTTTGATATTTCTGATGATATTTCCCTGACGAAGAATGATGTAGGTACTACGTACAAAGAGGTCAGTGCCATTAGTCAATTGCATCTATCGTTAACGGCTTGCATCACTTGCACTATCGTTAACTTGGAATGCGTAACAGATTGCCATACAGGCTTTACTACAGAAAAAGATATACCTTGATGATAGTAAAGGAAGTATATATAAATAAGAAGGTTCATGTATTTCTAACTAGCGCTGTGAAAAAGAGAATGTATGGATATTTTTTACTCTTTCACGCAAAAACTACTAATCAGATTTTCAAGAAACTTTGCACATAAGTAGACCATACTTTGGAATAACATAGGGTATTTATTATCTCGGAAAATGCCGACAAAGTTGCGGGTAGAGCGCTAGTTAGTTTGCATCGGTTTTCTTATTTTTTTACACCTTGGGTTACATTATTGGAGTTTTATGAAGGATCCCTAATTTTTATGAAAATATAATATAGCCTATGTCACCCGAGGATAGTGTAGCTTCCCAACAGTGAAAGAATTGTTCAAATCGGTTCAGTAGTTTCGGAGCCTATTCAATGCTAACAAACAATAAAATCTTTCCTCTTTATAATATTAGTGTAGATTAAACAAGCGATGGGTATTGCGTCCATCCAACACACTTGCTACTCCATCCATCGAATCCATCCATCGAATATGTAATACCAGAATGTAACAGAATCAGATAGACGTTAAACTCATTAGGATCTCCAAGCGAGACTGAACTGGTAATGATTTTTAAAATTATCGACAAATGTTTTCGATATTTTTAAAATTCCAACCTTGATGCCGTGGGTGCAGGGGTAAACACGAATTACCTATCTGTGCACCCACTGGTGGGTGCACGGGTAAACACGAATTACCCGTGCACTCAGCGGTGGGTTAAGCCGATAGCCAGTGGGTGCACGGGTAACGGCCCATGATTTGTGGGCTTCGTGGCTGATCACCACAAGTTATTTCCAATCCAAACCATCCAGGGATTAAGTTAGTAATTAGTATTACTTTCCAACGATCATAAGACATGCGTTTATGAGCATTAAGTAATCATTGATAGTCATAATGCTAAAGTGTAATTTTTAATCATTAATAATTATCAAGAGATAATGAAATACCAGTCATGTACATTATTGGAAATTTGGTAACGATCGGTTGGAAGACTTAATTTTTATCCTCTCCTGCTGTAATTAAAGGTCCGTATAGCTTATGGATGAAGGCTTAAAAGTGCTATTCAATATCCTTCGATCAGCCATTAGCCTATCTGATTACACCACGTAACCATGACAACGCGTAGGGAATTTCAATGACAGATTTCCTATAGCGCCACAACACTTGGAGTTAAAGGTCTAGTACAGATGAATTTAACTATAGAGGTGACCATACCACCCATTATGGGATCGAACTTGGATAATGGCCGCATACCACCTATTCCGTGTTCCCTTACATAATCTACTGAACTTATGTCTGGTGAATTTGTTAGTTTTATGGGTGAAATAGTCTTATTTTTGCACTCGGGAAACCAGTTGCCCTTCAGACTACATGGTAAAGTGCTGATTTATGCATAAAATGCATTCTTTGTTACCAGAACCATTCCACAAACTGAGGCAGAAGGCGATTTTTACTACTCGCTTGTATTATGAAACTACCACCAATAAACGCTAAACGCTAACCAATTAAGTCTTATTAAGTACTTTAACAGTAAATTCTATATGTTATATTAAAATGTTATATTGGTTTGTTTCAGGTAATTTCCCATGGCCAGTGAAATTCAGTGATATAACCATTGAGATACATACATAGAGGAGACATCTCAAACAAAATGTGTGTTCCACCGCCGGCTTGCCCTCCGTTCTCTTTTCAAACTAGAAGCCTCGTTTGCACACTTGCCATAGAGTAACTTTGTAATTGTATATGACATTTTCCGAACCAAGACGGCAACTTATGCAAGCTTATATATTCTATTAACACGCTAGTGACTTGCCAAGTTCAAACGCTCCATATGATTTTTTTATTCCAAAATGGCGGGAATATTGCACAATAATTTAATTAAATTCGTTTTAGTTGATTTAAGTTAATATTTTGTTTTCTTACCGATGATATTATGTGATACCATTATCTTTTTTGTTTTTTGTCGTGCAATTTTGACACGTTCTTATTACGCACGACGGCATTTTTTCATTTCATAAACAATTTTGGCATGCGGCCGCCATGAGCGCAGCCGAGTGACAGAATGAAATGCAGCCGGCCGGCCGGCTGCAATGCACACACCCGAACCAGATGTTCGCGGTGTCTATTCTATACGCTAGTAATAGTAGTTCAATGGATATAACTACATAATTATATCGACGTCCTAAGACTTCAACAGATCGCCTTGAAATGCTAGCAAAACACGCTAGTTTATACATAAGTAGATACTATTATTTCTTCTATGGTTATATTAAAAAGATATGTTTCGGCAACTCTTCATAGATGAACATACCACAGAATTATAATACTTTGTATCGTTACATATAATCTAAATTCTAAGTTTTAATCTGTTTTGACGTTATATTGTATCGAAGTATGTCGGAATTCAAAAGTTATAACTAGGTTATTAAATTCCTTTTCTGCTCATCGATCAAAAAGCCCATTTTAAGTTTTTCGCAAAGTTTATTTCGACTTTATTACAATGTGTATAAAGTCGAAGTTAGCCTGTTGATAGCTAGGAACTTATACATCTTAACAGAACATTTTACACCCTAATACCAAATAACTTAAAAGTTATATTCCAGTAACTACATAATTGTGTGGAATAACCGCTGGTAATGATAAGCCTATTAAAGTTTTTCCTTTGGGTATCTGCTATATTACTAGCGATTATATAGAAGCGAGAATGTGTAACTTGATATGCTGAGATGGAGTCCGACGATTCTACAGTAAATATTTCTCATCAACCATATCTTACGCCCGCCTCATTCCGAATTAAATATAAAAAAAAGAACAGCTGTCATGGGACGGCTAACAGATGTGAAACATCGAAATGCGTCGCCACGATCACCAAGTCTAAAATCAGGTTTACCCCTCGCGTAAAGATGTTTCACATCAAAAAATATTAGAAACGCTTACACTAACGAGTTCTCTGTGTCACACAGACACAGTGTGTCGTGGGTGGCATGGGGAACACAAATAACACAGCACTATCACACCCATGACCCTTCAAACTAACATCGCTTATAACTAATCGCTAGTCATATGACACTTTAGATAACAAGCTGTAGAAGCAAAAAGTGATAGGAATATTAGCAATCTAAGATCGATTTGCGATTTTGATCTGCGCTTCGAAATAATTGATCGATTACGATAAAAAACTTAGCTCATTTGAAGCTTCAAGGTTAGTTAATAGACCTTCAAATGTTTTAGTCACAGCAAAATATGACGTTCCCTTCTTCAAACACTTTCAAAATGAACTAATTTTATTAATAGTTAAACAACTCTTATTAGTTCTAAATATCATGACCAGGATAACTACGTACCTCATTATCGCACTGAGTAAGTAATCTATACTAATATTATAAAGAGGAAAGATTTGATTGTTTGTTTGCATTGAATAGGCTCCGAAACTACTGAACCGATTTGAACAATTCTTTCACTGTTGGGAAGCTACACTTTCCCCGGGTGACATAGGCTATATTATATTTTCAAAAAAATTAGGGATCCTTAATAAAACTCCAATAATGTAACCTAAGGTGTAAAAAAATAAGAAAACCGAAGCAAAGCGAAGGCGGTTACTTGTAGATTATAAAAACGTACCTGCGTGCGTATTCGCGGTGAGCCACTAACACCAAGTTTTATTAAATGATGATGTTCTGAAGTGATGGGGCGTTATGAATCAGCTCTCTAAAGTGAACCCTTTCAATGAACTCGAGTGCTCTCAGCTCAGCTCAGTAGGGTCTGAGTCCCTTCACACCTGCCCACAGGACGTATTTGCGCCTTTATGGAGTTGATCGACATTATATATTTAGAACTTAGTCAGTTGCGTGTTGTATCTTTCATTTATTGATTAGTAATTATCGAATGAGTCATGAAGAACTTCGGTTCGCTGGTTGATAAAGCATGTACAGGCGATAGGAAGAAGTTTGCAAGTTTCCTTCGTAGTAATTACATATATTACTTTTAATCAATCAACTAGTTTTAAAAAAATAATTTATTTTCTTTAAAGTGTATTAAACACGATATATACTCAAATTTGAGTAAAGTGTAACTTTATTACAAATCAAAATATCAACAATAGCAATAGGGCGAATAATTTACCAAAAATTGGTATGACGCCAGATTACTGGATCCGGTTTTCCGAATTGCAATCTCTTAAAAATAGATCATTTCAGAGCCTTACGACCATGTCACAACATATTTAAATACACCAAAAGTACAACAAGTTAACAAGTCACCTCAAAAGGCCAACGGTATACCACCACCATTAATCATGGCGCGAGCTCTACGTCATCTAATATCTTTTAAGTAATCAACTCGGTCTTTTATTCATGAGTGAGCGCAAAGGAGCGAATAGACCCAATTTCCAGGCATGCATTCATCAAGTTGCTTTTCGTAAGCGAATTTTTGTAGAGAACATGTATTGTTTTTTACGTGATAAAGAATGTTTTCTGAATAAAAGAGACATAATTACACTGATAAAAAATAAAATCGGTAAAATTTATTAAACCCAGTCGAAATTGAATGAAAATAAATCAAAAGGGGTCGGATAACACTTTATTAGAACCAAACCGTGAAATGATTGAAAAACGCGTTTTAGTTGCAAGCCGTAGAGCTAATATGCGAGTTTCCGAGTTGTTTTTAGTGGTATCTCCACTAACTAGAGTGAATTTTTAGTAAGGAATGATTTAAGTAAGCGTTAAGTGACTTTGAGTGTCGCAGTTAGAGGTTATTCTTGTCTTTTTTCGTATCTATAGGCGATGGTGAATGACCACTTCTTACAAGTACCACGTCTGCTTGTTGTCTTTGAACATTAAAAGCATTGTATTTTATGCTCCAAATCCATAATTAGACGACCCTGTAGCCTAGTTGATAGCAACCCTGCCTGCGAAGCGAGGGGTCCCGGATTCGATTCCCGGCCGGGGCAGATATTTATGTGATAGATAAATATTTGTACTCACGGGTGTTATTGTGATGTGTTAAACGTGTCGTCCATGCCACCCGCGACACACGTAAAAACCTACTGCGGGGGTATGAGTGTGTTAGCGTTTATAATTTAATCTTCTCCATAAATTACTTATACATGTTAATTTAACACGGTATAAAAATAAAAAAGAAAGTATTGTGTCCACAAAAGATTTATTAGACTTACAAAACGTAACGGTGAACTAATGTTACCGCTATAAACTTGTAATGAATACATTAAATTGGAATCTTTACAGCTCCATACATGAATGTATGATCATATTTGATGACAGCATTTCGAGTTTCGATACTTGCCTTTAAAAGCAAATCCTATTCCACTTTACAAGGGAACTGAAAATCAGTTTTATTCATAAAATTCATTTTCTAGTGCAATGAGGTCGTAAATGGAAATTGTTTTAAATATAGGTAAATAAGTCGTTTAGCTAGCAAACATTATTGTTTAATAAATATATTTATAATAATATTTATATTATATTTTACATGTACAAGTTATGTATGCTAGGACTTTATTTGGAGACGATTATTATTTATTCACTTTTTAATAAGTATTAAATCATAGACCGATATCAAAAAACTATAGAACACGTAGTAGCTCCTCAATAAAATAATCGTATGATTCCGACCTTACTAAGTTAATCAAGTTACTAAAAATAAAGTTGTAAATAATTATCTATAAGGAAACGAGGCCTCCATAATACCATGGCCACTGGGAAATGCCTTTCGGTTATAAGCGAAGCCTTCGTTTCGGATAGTAGATTTCACACGCCGTTGCTCATTTGGTTCATGCAAATTGAATCGCTGGAGTTACTTTGTTAGGTTATGTGTTTTCAACGAGGATTCGATGAAGAGAACGTAGTTGGTGAACGTTTTTAGGGTTCCGTAGCCGAATGGCAAAAAACGGAACCCTTATGGATTCGTCATGTCTGTCTGTCTGTCTGTCCGTCCGTATGTGACAGCCACTTTTTTCCGAAACTATAAGAGCTATACCATTGAATCTTGGTAAATAGATGTATTCTGTGAACCGCATTAAGATTTTCACACAAAAATAGAAAAAAAACAATAAATTTTGGGGGAATGATAAAACTAAAAAAATATATATGATGTAGGTCATAAATCGTAAACCGCAAAAAACATTGATCAAAGTTACAACGAACTACAAGAACTTTTATATTATGTTACTTGCTGCTACGGAACCCTTCATGAGCGAGTCCGACACGCACTTGGCCGCTTTTTTTCTCCATTCATGTGCGAGTCTCCTCACTTTTCCTTCTTGTGGTGAACAACTCATGTGTCCAACGTGCGCTATTGTGTACCACCCAGTTTAAACGCAAAGGTAGGATATTGTTATTCTTTCTCTGTCTAACTAGTTAAAATCATTCGTCTAAAATCCGTGTAATTGTAATTGGTTGCAGAATCAAAGATTTTTCTTTTTTCGTCACTAGCCCGTCGTAGATGCTTTTGGTGTTAAGGATGACCTGCCCTCGGACAGTGGTGACTACATACTATCAAATGATATTTCTGTTTATCTTTTTGCTGTCATGCGCTCTTGGCATTCGGAATTTCGGAGTGGTCACGGTGTTGTGATAATGTTTTTATCTCAAAAGAGATTATGGATACCTTAATTGAAGAGATAAGCCAAACATTTTGTTCAATTTGTGCATTATCTCTCAGGGTAAATAAAAATTATTGTTGTGATTATTTATGGAGTAATGTGTGTAACGTAAAGATAATATATTATTACAACCATTAAACAAAGGGGTTAAGATGAAGAAATCGCAAAAATTGCTATGGGTGCCTCTTATAGTTTAAGTATACTCGTACTAGAATCAATTTTAACTAAATTTTTAGCAAAAAAGTATTATATTCAATTCAAAAAACTTTTACTGTTTTTTTGACTCCTAAATCTGTAAATTACAAACCTAGAAACGTTCTCTTGTATTTACTGAACTGACATTTTGCTTTGTTACCAGCACTCAGACGTTCGCGTTGTACTTCATTTCAAGAAGCAGTCTAGTCTTTTCTATTTTTAACCTGATCAATTATTTGTACTTATTTGTAAGTACCTATTGTTTCCAGACGAAGAACATTTGAAACACTTTCTTCATTTTTAAATCGGTTTACAGGCACTTTAGTTTATTGGCTCTGTTGCTTCAATCGTGCTCCTCTGGGAGGGTTATGGAAAAATATTTTTATTGGTCTGATCGTTGGTTATTTTTAGGTTTAAATATTGTGCAGTTGCAAATTGTAATTTTTTTACTAGATCGTGTCCCTTTGCAATATAATTTTTTTCTGGATTTTAACTCAAGATTCACTAACGGTTACATAAATCACTACTTAGTACAGAATTTGTATGGTGATTCTTTACTAAGGAGCGATTAAAGTAAGCGTTAGTGACTCTGAGTTGGGGCGTAAGCAACTTGCTACCGTGCATCATCTTGTATAATGAAGAACCCCAGAATCATAGCAATTCTTGTGGACATTTCATGCCACTTGCTACTCCGGAAAGCGATTATTTATTTATTTTGAACCTCATAGTGTTTATCACCAACTATGGTTGTTTATTTAACTAAGTACGGGCTTATTAATCACCCGTCTTCAATAGATTCTGATTGTGGCATTCTTTCCCGTTCGCTAGTAACATGTTATTTGGTTCAACTCCCTTACATAGGATATGTGTGTTTACTGAACCGCTTATTCTGACCGATTTAACGCTCCAGTGCATCTTCACATAGCTTTGAATCACCTAACGATGTCATTTGAACTACATAGAATTTCCTTTCAAATCGCTCTCAGAAGATTTCACTCTTTACTTACGACTCTGAAATCCAGAGTTAGATCAGAGATCTAAATCAACAACATTCTAAAGTGTGGATTATTCTACTTTGTAGCTTGAATAATTGAATTATAAGCTTGTTACTCTCCTCCTGTTGATCTCAACTGCGTTGTATACTCGTATTTGTGTTGCATTGTACTTCTACGTATATTTTATTTTAAGCAATCAGTAACATGGGGCGCGATCGGAAATTTTATGAGTGACCAGTAGTGACAAAGTTTCTTGTCCACTTTAACTACCAATGTAGTATGAAGGTCGTCGCGCGGCATTAATTAGGACTTCGAAAACTCAGATAGGCCGACAACCAGCGTGGTAGTTTTTTAGAAACCATTAACGTTCACAAACTCACGCCATGTGATAATATACGTAAATCACAAACACACACAACCGGAGAGCAAACATTATCTGCCACAAATGTCCGCCAGGCATAAAACCCGGGATCTAACGCTTTGCTCGTGTGCAAATATTTCGCAATATATACAAACATTTGGATCAAATCATAAACATTGTCTTTTATAAACCCTTAATCATTTACGTCTATATCCGGCATTACGTCTTAAAATACGACGTCGTCCCCTTGCTAATAAAGTATCAGAGTAACAGTTAAGACTTAATGGATGGAATAATTTCAACTGTTTATAGTCTTACAAACATTTAGATTATGGCGGGTGATGTTTACGGTAATCTTTTCCTGTTCCAAGCATAAGTCAAAAGATTTGTTTAGTTTAATACTTATCTGTTTACAGGTAATCAGGACTGAGGAGATGATTACATCATTTTACGTTATGAGATGATCCATGTCTGTTCCACAGTTAAGTTTCTTCGCACCTTAAGAGGGGCATAGTCCACAGACTGATCACGTGTATCTTGCTAGACTTATGACACCTTTGAGAACACGGAGGGCTCTTGTATCTCCGTTATCCTCGGTTTTTTCTTAATTGAATCAAGTGTATAACGGTTCGTGCAGAATAAAATAAGAGCTTGAAATCCAGCCATCCCATTAGCTAATTGTTTTTTAACTTGTTGTTGTTTGTTTGTTGGTTGCTTTTTTATTATAATTGGAATAAACATAAATTTCCTTTATTGTAGTCGTATCTATTTTAACTTGAGTATCTGAGCTAGGGTTGTCGCGTGTATGTTGAGATTTCTTGCTAAAGCCAGATTTAACCCCGGTCGTTCACCCCCGATGGGACAGAAGTGTAACCGCCACAGATCGTAGATAAGGACATCTGGAATCGGATTTGTTGTTGGTGTCAGTGACAGTTTGGTCTTGGCGTGCTTGGTTACAGTCATTTTAATAAGGCTGTTTTAGAACAAGTAGCTCACTGCCCCCGACTTCGTCTGTCTTTTCCGGGACAATAAGATCATGGTCTATGTGTGTGCTAAATTCATGACCGCATTGTTCAGTAGTTTTTAATCGACTTCAAAAAAGGAGGAGGTATTCAATTCGACTGTATTTTTTTATGTTTGTTACCTCAGAACTTTTGACTGAGTGAATCGATTTTGATGATTCTTTTTTCAATCGAAAGCTGGTGCTTGTTATGTGGTCCCAGATCTGACGAGTAGTTTTTGAGTTATTTTGAAGTCAGTTATTTTTTGTCAAGAATTATTGCGTGAAAGAGTAAAAAACATCCATTCGAACTTTAACATTTATATTAGTAGGATGTAATAGGAGGTAGGCAGCAACGTATGAAGGGTTACGCTTAGAACTTCGTAACACTTGCCTGCAAATGAGCTGTTTTCCTAAAATCTCACCGGCTATAAAAAAGAACAACTGACGAAAAATAGATTAACAACTCGTCGTCGCTTTACTGAAAGAATTTTAAGTTACAAAGTGAAAGTCTGATTTAGTGGATTAACACCTTTCAAGTTTAAGGTATTTTTATAAATTATAATCATCTCTGAGTTAGGTACTATTTTTATTAGTTTAATGCAATATCATTATTTTCTAACAAGTATTACTTTTTGGTACGTATATTTTTCCTTGTTAATCAAGTGAAAGATTTAAAACATAAAGGACGTTCATCCATTATATCCTTTTAAAATCGACATCCTTTTCCCATCTGAAAACTTTCAAGTAAAGTCAATAAAGTAAGTTATTTTTCTAATAAAATTCCTAATTGACTTGAAAATTCGATTTCAGTTCAGCTTGCTTTTTGAATTTATTTCAACTGAAGCCTGCGAGCTTCATTTCCCTTTCGCTTTGCACTGGCCTCCATTTTAATGAACTTTAAAGTCAACTTTAATGGGAGTCAAAGCGTATTGTTTACTTCAAGCATTTTCATATTCTACTTTTTATTTACGTTTTCCACACGTTACTGTAAAATATTTGGTTAAACGGTTTTTTATTTTTAAAATGAGTAGACTTATACCAACCGTCTGCGCAAAGAGCTATAGGTCTTTTTTCAATAAATATACATACTATAGGATCTGTTTACCCTCACAATTTGTTGATATGTTCTTAGTTTCTATTCGGCTACTTACCTGTAAACTATTGTAGGGTGAGTCGCTTATCCATAGTTTGTAAGTTAGTCTCCATAAAGGAATTGTATAGACAACACACCTGATTCAATTGAATCTCCAACCAAACTATAATACACTAAACATGGACAGGGGAATCTAGTACCTACGGGGGTGATAGTGTGTGAAAGTTAACTTCTCTTAACATGTACACATGTGATTTACACCTGTGTCTCACCTATCAGCATAGTTACGCCTCTGTGTCGTGAAAGCCTGATTAGCCATGCAGTGTGCATACAATCGATGATTTGTTGAACTAGCTGTCGTGATCTGCGCTGCATATTGATCAATACTGTTTATTAATATTGACATGATATGACATACTAACATTTTTAATTAATTATTATCTTTCTTTATTTAGTTACATTTTTCTTCTCTACTTTTTACAAGAACTAACATTATAAATGTGATACATAGAATCGATGAGCTTCTGGGCTATCAATGAAATAAGAGAATTTACTCCGAACTCCCCAAAAGACTGGTTTAAGTTTTGGGTTAATTTATAATTATGCTTAGTTAATTACTACTAACTGCTTTCGTTTTTTATGGAATTAAGCGGCAAACGAGATAACGATCCACTAATGCGTCCATACCAGTGGGCCGGATTTATTCGCCTCTTACGACACCCATCCGGTGAGGGATTGGGGCTAAGACTGCTATGGTATCTAACATTTTTCGGGTTTAAAATTTTCTCAGGCTATTTTTTATTTTATTAAAAAAAAAAACACTGAATAGCAAGGTTGAGCACAAAGAAAGCATTTCGCATTTTCGCATCGCTGCGTTCAATCTGAAATCAACCTTTCGAATGTTCTTGATGAAGTGTTAGTGAACTAAATATGGAAAAGCAAAGGAAATATTAACACGGCGTGGGCTTATCACGCGGAAACATCTAAAAAGATTGATATAAGTACAAATACTTTAAGCAAATAGTAATTAAATACACAAGAATGTATAAGAACATACAACTTATTCAAAGCTTAATATTGTTACAGTTAATTACAGATGGGTGTTAGTGCCCAAAGGTGGTCTCGGACTTAAATGATACTAGCGGCTGTTTAAAGAAGAATTTACTATGCTCATAACAAGAACAAGAGTAATCGCGATTGGTGGCGATCGGTGGTCGGTCGAGTGCCCGCGCGTATAGTTCGCGCGAACATTGGGTTAATAAATGAAATATAACTTATTCATAACTTAACCACGCTATTGAATCTTATGGTGACTTAACTACTACTCATTGACTATCCTGACTTATGACATCTTCCACATAGATGCAAAATACATGATAAACATACAATGTGTACAAACTGTTTCTGTCCAATACCCAGTGGCGGCCTTAGGGGGTGGCGAACAGGGCAACCGCCCGGGGCCTCGCGCTTGCAGGGGCCTCGCGCCATCAACCTAGTTAAAAAAAATTACATAGCAAAACAAAAATATGATTGTATAACTTTAAGAACGGAGTACCATAATATATAGTGAAATAACAATAAAAATACATAAACTTTTGGTTATTTGACTGTCTGAAACTATAAAATAAAATCGAAACATTCGTTACAATATGCATAACCTACCTATGTCGTAGCTTTAGCATTCTAAATATACATGGGCTTCGCTCCCCAAGCCCCCTTCAATTCAATATGCTTGTTTACAGTATTTTTAGAGTTCAGTACGAAAAAACGAAAAACGGAACCCTTATAAGATCACTCGTGCGTCTGGGCGACCGCCGTTCACAGTCAATTTACTCCGAAACTACTGGACCAAATGAGGTGAAATTTGGTACTCATGTACTTTTTTGTGACCCAAAGACGAAGGTGCAAATTAAACAACTGAATTTTGAAAAAAAAAATTACGGAATCAAATTTAAACAAAAACTTTTTGCAAACCGTATCGTGTTGTATGTCAAATGAAAGGGCTTATTGTAAGGATCTCAAATATATTTTTGTTATAGTTCTACAATGGATAGTTTTAAAATTATTCAAGAAAGAACGAAAATTAAGCCCGAAAACTGACCATTCCCCCTTTATCTCCGAAACTACTGACGCTAGAATTTTGAAAAAAATACAGAGAATAGTTCTTTACTTATATATTACAGGAAAACCCATAAGAATTCTATAGTCTTAAAAAACGGCAAAAATAAATAAAATAGAAAAATAATGGTCAATACCATATTCAACGTAAGGAACCCTCTCCAAACGAGTTTAACTCGCACTTGTCAAGTTTATTTTGCACTTCCAGCAGTGAATTTTCTTTTTTCTTGTGTTTATGAATGAATGTTAATTATCGCCAGTTAAGATATTTTTTCGCGAATACATAATTTCCCCGCTTGGCTAAGTATTAAAGTATACAGGGTGTCCCAGCGCCAAGTGACCGCCCGGCGTCTATTGATTATTTGGACAAAACTATTAACAAAAAACCAATAAAGTACAGGTCTAATCGGTTTGGTTTTTTTTTATTAGCTTTTTAATTTTTTCGGAAAGAAACCTGACTTGCTACACTATTTTCGACGTATTTTTTTTGTTTTTACATTTATTTTCATTCTGTTTTTTTATTTACCAGTTGTTATCATAGTTTATCTATTCGAGGTATAAAATCTACCAAAAATTAAATAGGATATATTTTTTAAAGACATTAACTGAATTTTTTTTGAAAAAAAATACCCTTTTTTATTTAATTTCGCTAAAAAGTTGTGAAAATGCCCTATGAATATTATTATTTTATCAATTATTATTAAATTACATGATATTAGCTACAAAATCTCATGAATATGTTTGTAGTTATCTTAATCATTTACCGAACTACAAACTCTTGAAATATGCAACCTATTTTCGAAAATAAGTAGATTAGACTGTTAAAACCAGGCTAGTGGAACATTTAAGTGTCTTACTATCAAAAATATCTTCTGCCCTTTGATAGAATAATTTTAAATGTAAGGAAACAATAAAAACAAGTGCAAATTTAAATCATTTACTTAAAAAAAAACAGTAATTAATTCATAACGTTTTCGAAATGACCACCATTGGCGTTAATACAGGCTAAGGCTCTAAATGACATCCTTTGACTAGTTATTTGCACTTCGAAAGGTTCGCTCCTATTTCTGTAGCAGCAGCATCAATCCTCGGTTTCAATTGAGACCTTGGAGGACCATGCTACTAGACCACCTCTCTCTCGGTCTCCTGATTTAACGCCTCTTGATTATTATTTTTGGGCTTACATGAAACAAAAAGTGTATCCTGTGCCAATAGCTACGAGAGAACAAATTTCAGTTAATGTCTTTAAAAAATATATCCTATTTAATTTTCGGTAGATTTTATACCTCGAATAGATAAACTATGATAACAACTGGTAAATAAAAAAAAAAATGAAAATAAATGTAAAAACAAAAAAAATATGTCGAAAATAGTGTAGCAAGTCAGGTTTCTTTCCGAAAAAAATAAAAAGCTAATAAAAAAAAAAACGAAACCGATTAGACCTGTACTTTATTGGTTTTTTGTTAATAGTTTTGTCCAAATAATCAACAGACGCCGGGCGGTCACTTGGCGCTGGGACACCCTGTATAACCTACCTTTAAGAGTTTTACCTATTGAAGTATAATGTCATAGAACAGACATCTCGAACAAAATGTGTGTCCCGCCGGGAGGTTCTATTTTCAAAATTGAGCCCCCGTTCTCTTGAAAGGAACGAAATCGAAGAATCGAACGAATCCATTGAAAATTGAAGCCGACCGGCGCCAATTCATTGGGACATACATTGTGTTCGCGGGGGTCGATTCTACCTATATGCTAGTAATAATACTTGAATGGTTTTACCTACATTTTATTTATTATTCGCCCAATTAATAACATCTCAATAGATGTTATAACGTGTAAACAGCTTCAATACGACCTACGTGGTTGGCCACAATAAAAAAAAAAACAATTTCAAATCAAATCTAAACACACAATTTTACGGAACGCACAAGGGCCTCGCAAAGATCTGCCGCCCTGAGCCTCGCAATGGCTAAGGCCGCCCCTGCCAATACCTGTACAGAATGTATGATTTATAACCAGTTGCAGAAAGGTTTTTTAAAATTTAAAGACTATTTTAAATACTAATCTACCATTATGGAAGCCATATACGATCAAGTGTACTTGATCAAGCGCTAAGCGGACTTGACGCGGCATCCAGTATCAAGTATACTGTATCGTGTATGGCCACGGTATAGCTATCTGGATCTATCTCATGCACACTGGATGGCACGTCAATCAAATTGCAGACTTGTCCAAGTACACTTGACCGTGTATGGCCTCCCTAAGAGCATAGTTTAATAGTATTTGAATGGTGGATTAGTATTATGACGACCCTGTAGCCTAGTTGGTAGCGACCCTACCTGCGAAGCGAGGGGTCCCGGGTTCGATTCCCGGCTGGGGCAGATATTTATGTGACAGATAAATATTTGTTTTCGGGTCATGGGTGTTATTGTGATGTTTTATATGTCATTGTGTCGTCCATGCCACACGCGACACAGGTAAAAACCTACTGCGGAGGTATGAGTGTGTAGTGTTTAGTGTTTATTTAAAATACTTTTTAAATTTTAAAGAACTTTCCTGCAACTGGCTGTTAATCAACCAATCTCACTAAAACATTTCAGTAGACTCACAATCTCAAAATGCTTTTACTGTCAAAAGTTATCAGATCTCATAAAGAGCCGAGCTCCTAACTCTGCAGGGCCTGACATCTGATAAGCTTTAGATTTTTGTGCAGAACTAAATTCAAGGTAGATTCAAATAAAATGTTTGATAGTGTCTCATATAATGTATTACATCCTTGAAAGGTTCATAAATGAATATTTTTAACCTTCAATAGTTCGTTAATATTAGTTTGTCGATACAGCCTCCAATATTTGCGCTACGCGATGATTACTTTTCTAAGCGCCGAAGAAAATAGAATAGGGTAGTGTCACATTGCACGAAGCTATAGATATATATCCCGGGCTAACTGATGGACAAACCTTTTGACGGTGAGTGGTTAACGCTGCAGCACTGTTCGTGGATGGTAATATTGGTAATACATACTAAGAGCTTTGTGGCAAAACGATGTGTTGCCGGCCAAGAAGGAAGTGCTTATTACTGGCTATCCGACCACAGCCAAAATAGAGATTAAACTATTTAGAGCGCTCAGCGATACCCCAACTGTAAGAATCTGGCTCCATAGCTTCTTCCATTGTTCACCAGCTCATCTCTAGTTTGGGACGGATGGATTCACAATAATTATAATAATACATTCTAAAATAATCACGATGATCTTTCCCGTTCCATTTTATTTAAAGTAACGACCGACATTCTAAAAAAGTTGTTACAAATTAATGATCAATGAGTGAATGAATTAATGTAGCCCTGTAGCCTGGTTGGTAGCGACCCTGCCTACGAAGTGAGGGGTCCCCGGTTCGATTTCCGGCCGGGGCAGATATTTACGTGACAGATACTTGTTATTTGATATTTGTACTCGGATCATGGGTGTGATTGTGATGTGTTATATGTGTAATCCGTGATGAGTCCGTGCCACCCGCGACACAGGTAATAACTTAGGTACTGAGGGGGTATGAGTTAGTAAGCGTTTATTAAAAATATTATATAAATATTGCTATATGTATGTTAGCTTATCGCTGTCGACTGCTCGAGGTATGTCTGTAAGTCCGGGGTTCGAGAAACTTCTTGATACGAAACGTGCGGAACGGTTTCGGCTTTCCAATCCGTAACTTGCTCCGTTTCCAAACAATCCTAAGTTAGCGTTAATCCTAAGTTCTATCGACAGTAAGTTCAATCAACAGTAGGTTGATTGAACAATCCATCATTATTTATTCTCATTATATTTATTACGAGTAACCGCCCTCGCTTTGCTTCGGTTTTCTTATTTTTTTGCACCTTGGGTTACATTATTTGAGTTTTATTAAGAATCCCAAATTTTTTGAAAATATAATATAGCCTATGTTACTCGGGAATAGTGTAGCTTCCCAACAGTGAAAGAATTTTTCAAATCGGTTCAGTAGTTTCGGAGCCTATTCAATGCAAACAAAAAATCAAATCTTTCCTCTTTATATATTAGTATAGATTATCGTATTTCCTGAAATTTCACTAAATTCGTAGGATATTTCAATAAAGAATAGGTAAACGTTAAAAATGTTCAATACCATTTTTTGCAGGTTAAAAAAATATATATTCCAAAGTTCTGTAGAACTGTTCTCTAACGAGTTCTGTAGCTACTCGCATACTGCTAATTATGAGGCTTTACTTTAAACTTTATTCGGTATAACGACCCCAACTTGTTACCGGAGACGAAACCAAGGACCTTACCTTTACTGATTTAGTTTTCAATCTTATGTATTGTTAATCTCAAGCGTTCGTAGCCCAAAGTGATCAACTGAAAAGCAAGAGCGGGTGTGGAGAAAGAAAGAGGAGACCCGCGCCGACCCAGCCCAGAAGGGCTATTCTCTAAAATACAAACTCGAAATCGAAGCTCACTCAAGTGAGACTTGAAAGCGAACTTGCATCATCTTGATATATCATTCTCTAATCATCTATGTAGTACGCACTTGCGAAGTGAAGTGAGTCTCAAACTCGAACTTCAAACGACTAAAGATAAAGTTTTATAGAATAGGAATTATGAAAATTTGAAGTTACAAAACTGAATAGCCTTGCTGGAGGGCTATTCTCTAAAATACAAACTCGAAATCGAAGCTCACTCAAGTGAGACACGAAAGCGAACTTGCATCATCTTTATGTCATTCTCTAATCATCTAGTACG
Organism: Thymelicus acteon; assembly: GCA_951805285.1. Lineage (NCBI taxonomy): Eukaryota > Metazoa > Arthropoda > Insecta > Lepidoptera > Hesperiidae > Thymelicus > Thymelicus acteon. The sequence continues at coordinate 14,275,618 of OX638234.1, forward strand.
CACTTGCGAAGTGAAATGAGTCTCGAACTCGAACTTCAATTTTGAAACTCATCGCGGATTCCGCTGTCGAGATACAAAACAGAATAGCCTTGCAGCAGTGGAACAGTAATTACAATTTGTGACAATGAAGTAAGGTTGAGCCACGTAGAGGCAGCTTTTAGGATGGATAGAATCCGTCAACCACGAATATCGCGACATAATCGTAGCTAACTATGTAAAACAACCAGACAGCCATGCATATAAACACAAAGCCATCGATTTCAAAAGGTGGAATTAGTTTGAAACACACGTGCAGGAGGTCGGAGTCTTTGTTCACATCGGGGTCACGAGTCGTCCCCGTTCAGTGGACGCCATTATTCGCGAGAACCATTTTTTTACGTTTTTGTTAGAGCTCAGTCATTACAATGTTTATTAAACTGTATTACTGCAGATATTGTAAATGTTTCTTCTTCTTCTTCTTCATATTTAGCTTTAATTTAATTTTCAATATCCGCAACGCCCTTGCTTTTTATGAGAGATTTTACCGCAGTTTGTTAATATAACCTAACACTAGGATTCTCTGTGTCATAGGTGCCATGGACAACATATAAAGACAAGATAACACACACCCAGACCGAGAACAGAAATTCAAACTCATCATTCAAATTTCCGCCTCGCTGGGAAACCTTTCTTTCTTTTCTTCCTTCTTTCTTGGCCGGCAACGCATCAGTGATCTTTGGTGTTGCTGATGTTCTTGGGCGACGATAGCCACTTACCATTAGATGGATCGTCAACTCGTTTGCCGGCCATTTCCTTAAAAAAACCTTCCACTACACGATCAGTTTCACGATAAACGCATGATCAGTAAACAGCTTGGCTGTACAGTTTTTATCACATAACGAGTCGGTGTAGGATATTGATTGACAGGCGATGCAGCATCACAGGGCCCGCCAGCAGCGATTAGCAATCAACCCATTCCGTTGTGCACCCAGACGGCCAGACGGTAGTCGGTAACTCGGTACTCGGTTATTAAGTTGTCCTAACCGTATTATGTCGCGAGAAACCCGTGAGAGCGGCCTACGATAAAATTAGACGTACGGCCTAGACTGTTAGGTGAATCATCCGACTAAGCTGAATGACTGACTAGCGAACGAAGTTTTACCTTGCCATACTACTATTTACATTTTGGAAGTAAATGACGGGCAACATCATCTATTCTTTTTACCTAAAAAAACTGAAAAGAAAAAACAATCACAAATTAATTAGATCCTCGAATTCACGAATGCTTGATCAAGTACCAATCTTAAGAAGTTCCCGGAAAAAGGGTTTGGCCTTCCCTAAGAATTTTCTAAATACAGTTACACAGCAAAAATATTATTTTATATCTTCTTATTTCAGTTACGTGGATGTGTGCATTTGATGACATAATGCATCTAGAAGGTATTAGTCTTACCATTGACCTTAGACATACTCAAACGTCCAGCTATCGATTCATGTTTGGTATGTCGATACGTGACCGAATGTAGTCATGAGATCCGTGTATAGATGCACAAGAGATACCGACATACTCGTAGCTTGCTAACCTAGCTGAAACGGTAAGTCCACATAGTTCGAGGAACCAATAAATGTCGAGAAAAAAGGTCCTTAAATGAGTATATCTTGACTATAATAATAAATAACGCTACGAACCCATAGCCTCACACTGTGATTCCCTGTGTCGTAGGTGCCATGAACAACACACAGAGATAAGAACACACACACCCAGACCGATAAAAGAAATATAAACTCATCATTCGAATTTACACTTCGCTGGGAATCGAACCCAGGACCCTTACGCCAGATAGGTCGTCAAGAAGAATAACCTAAGTCTTCTTTGTTAGGGTTCTGACGAAAAATCAGAACCCTTTCGTCATGTCCGTCCGTCCGTCTGTCCGTCCTTCCGTCCGTCCGTCTGTCCGAAGCAAAGCGCCGAGACCCTTAGTACTTGAAAGCTGTAATTTGGCATGGATATACATACATACATATTTATTAAAATTCCAGAATATTGAAAAACATTTTTTTTCAGGGTACCTCCCCTACAGGTACCTAACGTGAGGATGAGTTTTTTATTCGTTGCGTATCCTATAGTGTGGGGTATCGTTGAAAAGGTCTTCTAAAATATTATGGGTCTTCTAAGAACATTTTTGGAATTTGGGGTCCGTTTGCGATTGAATTGAAAGTGTTAATTTTGGTTAGAGTAAAGTGTTGCCCCCCCTGGTGGCTAAACGGTTGGAGTTGGACAAGTGAAAAAATTCTCAAAAATGGGTTATGATGAAATTACAAGGAAAACTATCACGGCTACATAGCCGTAGTCTTACTTATGCTAACATTAGCATAAATAGTTAATGAGTAATAGTCGATAAACTTACTACTTCGGAACCCTATATTGCGCGTGGCCTGACACGCAAATGCCCGGTTTTCTCCAAAAATCCTCACTAGTCTGTACTTATTTTACCAGTGGATTTTCTAAAATAAAAAAAAAAACTGAGTATGGTATGTAGACCAGTGCAAACTTCTTGGTGAGGATTTTTGATAAAAACCGAAATGATTCACATTGTCCACCTGTACACTGGTATCCCTTTACCATAATCAAATTATGACAACAAAGTTGAAGAATTTAATGCAAATGTGGTGCAGACTTTGTTTTCCTTTAGCACCGTTTTTCCTTTACCAAGAAAAATGCATTATAACGTGGGAATCCGTACAAGTAACGTTAGAAAATAATCCGTGAAGTGTTTAAATCGGAAATGGCGACGATGACGAATGATTGCATAATGGCCGGGATATTATGTTTCAACTGTTGGTCTGTTCAACTTCTATCTTTTGACATAATTTATCAAGTCGAAACTTTATACAAGCTAGTATGTCCTACAGATAGGACACGTTTTTACGTCTGAAAGAGATCTAAATCTTAATCAAATTAGCTTTTAGTAGTTAATGAGTAATAGTCGATAAACTTACTACTTCGGACCTCTACAATGCGCATGGCCTGACACGCACTTGCCCGGTTTTAATATTTTTAATTTTTTTCATAACTCAAAAACTACTTGTCAGATCTCGCTCAAAAAGTGGGACTACATGACAAGCACCGGCTTTCGAATAAAAAAAGAATCATCAAAATCGGTTCACCCAGTCGAAAGTTCTGAGGTAACAAACATAAAAAATAAAAAATACAGTCCAATTGAATACCTCCTCCTTTTTTGAAGTCGGGAAAAAATTATATTTATTTTGACGGACGTCCATTCAACAACTGCTTGGCTTACACATGACTATCATGAACTACTGAATAAAGCACCGACGATACGTTGATTGTGTACACGGGAAGAAATTATCTAAATATTTTGACTTGTCAATCAAGAGTCGGATAATTATACACTTTCATAGTGTTTACCATGCCGCGATAGGCCGTCTTTTTCGTTCGTAAAGATCATGTATAACTCTGTCCCTTTCCACGTCTCCTTGAACTCGTAATATTTGGGTTTTGTAGCGTAACGGCGCGCATCGCATGCATGCTTCCACGCAACTTCTGTACGCATCTGTTATGAGTTATGATGAGTCTTTCTAGAGAATCTTTGAGTTAGTCATCTCTATCTGACAATGAAAGATATTTTTTAAGTAAGTTCTTACATACTCAGACTTCCATAGATATTCCCGGAGCGCTGTGACATGGGATTCTTCAAAAAAGATAAATAAATAAACGCTTATACACTCATACCCCGAAGTAGGTATTTTACCTGTGTCGCGGGTGGTATGGACGACATATATAACATCACAATAACACCCATGACCCGAGTACAAATATTTATCTGTCACATAAATATCTGCCCCGGCCGGGAATCGAACCTGGGACCCCTCGCTTCGCAGGCAGGGTCATTACCAATTAGGCTACAGGGTCGTTAGATAAACAGTAGCTCGAGCACGAATATTTGCGAGAAAGTATTCGTATGGTTAACGTAAGCAATTTGTCAAATTTGTATGGCATTTTAGTACCATTTACGTACGATAGGGGCGTTTTTGAAAAAATGCCATACAAATTGCTTACGTTAACCATACGAATACTTTCTCGCAAATATTCGTGCTCGAGCTCAGTTCAGGGCCGGCGGCGTTACACTGGCGTTTCCTTTGGTATTGCTCATGTCCATAGACGACACTTATCTACCATCAGGTGACGCGTCTGCTTTTTTTCAGCCCTTCAGGCTACAAAAATCTACTTAATTTTCAGTGTGTGTCGGTATTAAAGTAGAAAGCGGTCATACCTGCGGTCGAGCAATCTTATATCTGACTGACACGTGCAATAAAGACGCCAGAGATCGATCATGACATGAGGGTTTTGATCAGAAATCGAACCTACAGATATTTGTTATCTATACAAATAAATAAAATTGGAGTGTCTGTTTGTAATATTAAAATAACCGCTTTTTACTAAGTGCATTTGGATGTATACACGGTACATATACCAAAACAACATTTTTTACAATTTTTGTCTGTCTGTCTGTTTGTTCCGGCTAATCTCTGAAATGGCTGGACCGATTTTGACGGGACTTTCACTGGCAGATAGCTGATGTAAAAAGGAGTAACTTAGGCTACTTTTATTTTAGAAAAAAAGTTTTTTAGGCGATACGAAGTTCGTCGGGTCAGCTAGTCTTTCAGTAACATTATTTAGTTAGTTAGATATTTATAAAATTTACATAATCAAACTACGCTAAATCTACATAAAGAAATGTTTTTTAAGCTCAGATTAATAAAACTGAGCTTTTTAGATAAAGCGTCAACCTTTGTTTAAAAAGCTATTAAAATTTTATGAGGTATTTAAAGAGATAAAATGAAATTCTAACAATGATTTGTAGACCACAAACAACATTATAAATGCGGAGTAAATTGTCGAACAAAAACCGTCCGGATCTAAATTAAATCGCGGTTAAGGCCCCATTCACATGCACGACGACAACACACCGCAAAAAGTAGGCTAGCAGTGGTTTTGTGGATAGTTTTTTATTGACGTGAAAGAGCATGAATCAATCAACACTCGGGTACTGGGCTTTCTCTTGTTATACTTAAATGTATTTTTAACTGACTTCAAAAAAAGGAGGAGGTTCTCAATTCGGCTGTATTTTTTTTTATGTTTGTTACCTCAGAACTTTGGACTGGGCAAACCGATTTTGATGATTCTTTTTTTAATCGAAAGCTGGTGGCTGTCATGTGGTCCCATATAAATTTTATTGAGATCTGACAATGGCATCCATGATAAAACCATATAAGTCTTAAATTTGTATTAAGTAAGCGCGACAAATGGACGAATAACTCAATATCACGCCAACCGATTTCGATGATTCTTTTTTTAATAAAAAGTAGGTGCTTGTCACGTAATCCCACATAAATTTGAACGAGATCTGACAAGTAGTTTTTGAGTAACTTTGAAGTCGGTTATTTTTTGTTAGTAAAATTTAGATTATAATGAGTGTGACAGTATCTTGGATTGAAATTCCGAAGATAATAAACGCTGAAAATATTGCCCTCCAAATAATCCAAAGGCTCTTCTGATTTTGATTTCGCTGTTCATTGTTTTTGTTTTTATATACCAGGGTGCAATCCTTTGCCTGAATCAGGAGATACCAAATACGGGAGTAAGAAAATGAATTCAGATTTAAACCCCCAACACATTGGTCTGTTCAACTGTTTAACATAAAATTTCCTTCTTTACAGTCCAACTATTATTATTACTAATGTCCATGGGCGGCGGTGATCACTTAACATCAGGTGACCAGTCTGCTCGTTTGCCTGCTTAAAGCATAAAAAAAAAACTAAGTTAAAAACGTCAAATTTTCTTGTCGGTTGATATTACGTCGTTCGTCTGCACACTGCCTTAGGTGTTTAAGAAAAGCAAATTTTAAAAGGATTAAGCTAATCCAACCAGCATTAAGCTCTCGCTTATAAATTCCTATATCTGTATATCTGTTATTTCAAAACGATATAAATCTAGAAAGCTTATTTCCTTAGAGATTTGTTTAGTTAAACACTTAATAAAAGAACAGATTTATAGAGTCACATATTTGGCTTACGTTTATTTTATTTATTTTGATGTCAAAGAAAATGAGGATGATTTTAAATTGAAAAATGATGCCTCAAAAAGCATATTTTATTTTCATAATATTTTGTAGGAATTTTCTTAATATTTTATCTACTGTCTGTGTCTTGTACAAGACAAAGCCTGTTTTGAAGAACTACTGCACGGATTTTTATACAATACATTAAATAAGAGATACTACATAATACACTACTACTATTATTGATTAAAATACAGTAAATGATCTGGACGCTATGAGAAGAATTCGTTCTTGACCATCATGTAAAAGGACCGCCCTCAGCGCTCAACCACCATAGTTCTCAGAGATCTGTCTGTTTTATCACTCAATAGTTTCCTCCTTTTTTCTCTTCAGCCAGCTTCCAGTGTTTCCCTCTCTTTTCAACTTCATATTTTGAAAAGAACAACAGTTGGCAGTTATGAATGTTGGTACCCCTGTCTCTCTGTAAAGTAAATGTAAAACTTGAAGAGCTCGCAGCAGATCGCGTCCAGGGTGGTCAAGAGGCCGGAACGGGGTCAAGAGTTCTCGCATTTCGTATGCCCTTTCCACTTCTCAGTTCTCAGCAAGATTGTGACTCACATTACTCGGACGTTATGCTCAAATTATAAACTGAACTTAGAACTTAAGTTAACTTAAGTTGCTTTCGTATTTATGAAAATATAAATATTAGTTACATTGTATCAATCAAACTTTGGTCAAAAAGCCAGTGCGTGGAAAGAGGAATCCTTAAACACCTATAATTTTGGCTTAGGGTTACTGATTAAGCCTAAAGTTGGCCAATACTGAACACGGATTTCTCCTCTAGAGAAGGCTTAGAGCTTACTCCACCACGCTGCTCCAGTGCGGATTGGTGGAGGAGTTAATGGCCAACCCAAGTGTCGGAAGTTTTCATGCCTCCTGAGGGCCTTCGACAAGGCTTAACGAAAGCAATGCGTCACCCATCCAACTACCGACCGCACTCGCTGTTGCTTAACTTCGTTGATCACTTAAGGTCGACTTAAAGCTATGAGTGAATCAAACCTCAAGCTGGTTAAAAACATTTATAGGTTTCACGGCATTAGTGAAGGGAGACCGTAAAAAAGCGGCCAAGTGCGAGTCGGACTCGCCCATGAAGGGTTCCGTAGCAGCAAGTAACATAATATAAAAGTTCTTGTAGTTCGTTGTAACTTTGATCAAGGTTTTTTGCGGTTTACGATTTATGACGTATTAAAAAAAACTAATTACTAGATCTCATTCAAATCAATTTTCGTTGGAAGTTTGCTTGGTAATGTACATCATATAATTTTTTTAGTTTTATCATTCCCTTATTTTAGAAGTTACAGGGGGGGGGGGACACACATTTTACCACTTTGGAAGTGTCTCTCGCGCAAACTATTCAGTTTAGAAAAAAATGATATTAGAAACCTCAATATCATTTTTGAAGACCTATTCATAGATACCCCACACGTATGGGTTTGATGAAAAAAAACATTTTTGAGTTTCAGTTCTAAGTATGGGGAACCCCCAAAATTTATTGCTTTTTTTCTATTTTTGTGTAAAAATCTTAATGCGGTTCACAGGATACATCTACCTACCAAGTTTCAATGGTATAGCTCTTATAGTTTCGGAAAAAAGTGGCTGTGACATACGGACGGACAGACAGACAGACAGACAGACAGACAGACAGACAGACAGACATGACGAATCCATAAGGGTTCCGTTTTTTGCCATTCGGCTACGGAACCCTAAAAACCACGAGAAGTGACACAGTTAAAATGTGCTGAAGTGTGAAACACTCAAAATGCGTCACGTTTTTGCCGGCTGGAATCCGCTCTTAAATTACCGCGGCCGCTCATACCGCTCACACATTACGTACTGAACATACATTTAGCTGGAGTTACGACACGTATACCAAAAATGTCGTGTAAATTAACATTTTAATGACTTCATTTTTACACAGATTTGGACCCTTTAGGTTGTTTGAACTCCGTGTGGCAGAACTGGCAGGTTCGCTTCTTATTAAGATTTATAAAGATTGACACGTAAATATTAATATTTTGTCCTTATAATAATCTTCGTTGATTGTGATGTATCATTTGTGTTGGTGATGTGTGTTTGTGTTATTTTTTGGGTTAAAATTAGTACACTCATTGCATCACATAATTTATAAACAGCGTGTATATTGTAGAAAGACAGGGATGCCACGATTTGAATCGATTTTACAATATCGTCTTTGATTTTTAATCGATTTCTGCCAAATACAGATAAATACCAATCGTCAAAGTTTAGATCTTCTACTAAGCGCCTGAGAAAGTAAATAGCAATGTTTTATTGCGGGTAGAATTTGTTGACGTAATAATTATGTTTCTCGTAACGAGATTAAGGCTACTTCCTAAATATAAATGGCTGCCATCACCAGGTAACATTGTAAAGTTTAATAATTCCATGGGAAAGTTTAATTACCTTATGTCCACGGCGCAGCCACAGGCGGTATTTAGAAGCCCACAGCTCCGCGAGCTAAAAGGTTTGCCCTGTTGAGTTTTGGTTGCTAAATGTTCCAAATGTGTTTTGGGAAGTACACTGAATATTCGATGTTGAAAGCCAGTAATATAAAAATAAATTGTATTTACATGCCTCTTATACCTATAAAATTTTACTCACTGATCAAGTTATTCAAGAGATTCGCTCTGCGGACAAAAGTATATATTTTTTGTATTGTAGGATTTCCGGCGGGCAATCATTTATGTAACTAACAGTGAAGCTAGTCTGTAGCTACTGGTTTCAGTAAATAAAATTCGGAACAAGGTTTTCATTTTTAAACCTACCGCCCAGCTCACCACCTAACCTATAAATAAACTAGCTATTACCCGCGACTTCGTCCGCGTGGTATTTAACAAACTATTTTTTTTTTCTAAAATAAAAGTAGCTTAAGTAACTTCTTGTTACATTAGTTATCTGCCAGTGAAAGCCCCGTCAAAATCGGTCCAGCCATTTCAGAGATTAGCTGAAACAGACAGACAGAACTCCAACTTTATTTATTTGTATGTATGTATAGATAAATAACGCAAATCATAGTCCCACACTAGGATTCCCTGTGTTGTGGGTGCCATGGAAAACACACACTCAGACCGAGAACAGAAATTCAAACTCATCATTCTTTCCGCCTCGCTGGGAAGTGGGAATCGAACCCAGGACACGGCGCAGCGGTCCGGCATGTTAACCGGCGCTAGACGGGTCGTGGCGGGTTGTCCGGTAATATCACACGTCTCATTACAAAACCACATTAAACCCATAAGTTATATCACAATCGGCCCGCCGTCTCACGCTAAACCGATCACATCTAACATGGGACGGAAATAGGATATTACTGAAACGGGGATCTGCTCCGAATCCGAATAGGATTTGATACTAATACTCGGATATCATATAAATTCGGCAAAGGGCTCCCACGACCAGCGTATATATGTAAAATATGGTTCTATATATCACACCAATTTAATTAAAGTAAGTAAATGCAAAATTGATCAACTATTTGAAGCAACATTTACTTTTATGTAGATGTTACCGGATATCTGTATAATTCAGCATTCTATACAATACCTAGGCAATGTATAGAATATCTAAAACGTTCAGGTAACGTTTTGAATATTATTTATTTCATACTTAGCCCAGGCATTCTATACAATACTCCATGCGTAGTTGGTAATGTGTGTAAAAGACGGTTCTCTGCCTTTTCGCCGAAAATTGTTTGGCCGATTATCACTTGCCAACTAACGTTTCGCAGAATTTTATTTCGCCGAATAATCATTTGCCAACTTATCACATATTTTTTTTTATTTCCCAACCTAACAGTTGCCAACTGTACGTTTGGTCTGCCTTTTATAATGACACTTTTCAAAAGGCCAACTTTCAAGTAGCGAATGTTTCAGTTAGAGTAATATTCATTTAGTTGTAAATTGTTTATAAACCTAGGTTTGTAAATTTCCGGTTCTTGTTATCTTCCGGTGACATATGCACTTTTAGGGAGAATTTAGGGGTTTTTGATACACAAAAACGCTTCCAAACGTCTCCGGCGCTGCGGGAAGTGCAGCCCCTCCGCCCTTGCGTAACAAACTGCAGGCACTCCATGCTCGCCTACGCAGCTTCGGCTTTTTGGTCGCCTGCGGCGACCAGCCTCAGCCGCTTCGGCTCACATGGTGCCTGCAGTTGGTTACAGCGGGCGGGGGCTGCTCTCCCTCCGCGCCTCCGGGGTTCACATTCACTCTAGGGGTAGGGCAGACTAGTACCACGTGGGGTCGGGGTTGACTAAGTCGGTTCTGTCACCAATTTTGAAAAATCCGAAGCTGCGTAGGCGAGCAGTGTAGTGTAGGAGCCATTAGACTGCATCTCTCCTTACCATCAAGTGTGATTTCGGTCAAGCATTAATTTAAAATGTATAAAAAAATATCTATTCAATTACAATTTGTTTTGAGTGTGTTTTTAAGTAAATTCTTAATTCCAACCTCCATCCAAGTTGACTACTCATACTCAAATCTAACTTTATTCATTGCCGGTGGACCTGCAGGTATTCTGTACAGTAGTTGGGAAACATATACATTACCTAGGCAAACTATGTAATGGTGAATAATATTCATATAATTTAATACATTGCCAAAACGACCCAGGTATTATACACATTTCCTAGGAATTGTGTTGAATACCTGCATTATACAGATATCCGGTAACATAGATACACATTTTACACACAGCTTACTGATTTTTACTCGCTGTCATCATGCCTATTGTCTATTTATTGTTGTTGTTGAATTGCTCTTACTTTGTATAGTTTTATCCTAATTGTTATACTCCTGCATCATACTACCTCCTTGATGTTAGTTACTCTTTCACGCAATAACTACTAAACGGATTTTGATGAAATATTGCATATGATCTGGAATAAAACATAGGGTACTTTATTATCCCTCAAAACGCGGAAAAAGCCACGTGCTGCTAGTAAGTGCTAGTTATCCATATAGCCTCGTTTCATTAACATGGTTCTTAAACAAGGCAATCGTTAGTTAATGTTCCATATCTGGGCACCAAGGCTAGGCAAGGCTGGAGCGGCAAGGCTGGGCAGGAAGTGGGCGCAGTCCGTGAATACTTGAATCATTCCATGGTGTTATTGTTGTATTGGCATGTACTTGATGCGGTTCTTTTATATGTATAGGTATTACATATTGGAATTAAAAGCATAATGTTGGTAGTAGGTACTCTATAATCAATTAATGTTTACCTGAAAATGTCACCAGTTTTTCATTTGACATTCCGCTACCAGCTACCAGTTTCACATCAAGTTTGTTTTTTAAAGTATCCTTAAAACATCTGAATATATTTTTGCGTGTTTCCATTAAGTGCTGGAAAGTAAATATGGTAATACAGAGCTGTAACAGCTGTACAGCTCCGCACTATGAGTGGTTCTGGCGCCGCTCCAGGATGGATTGATGGATACACAGTTATCTTACCAAATGCTTCTTAGGGTGCGTCACAAGAACGTGAATGGCATTAAATTTATTTTAACAGACTTTAGAAAAAGGAGGAGATTCTTAATTCGACTGTATTTTTTTTGTTTGTTACCTCAAAACTTTCGACTGGGTGAACCGATTTTGATGATTTTTTTTAAATTGAAAGCTGGTGCTTGACATGCGGTCATACCTAAATTTGAACTAGATCTGACGAGTAGTTTTTGAGTTATTTTGAAGTCGGTTATTTTTTCTTGGTAAAATTCAGATTGTTAGTAACTACCGCTCTGCCTGCGGTATTGCCCACGTTTTCTCGAAAATCCGTCCAGTAGTTTTTAAGTGAAAGAGTAACAAACATCTCATACATCCTCACAAATTTTCATATTTATAATATAAGTAGGATTGGATTTATTTATAAACGAGTAACCGCCCTCGCTTTGCTTCGGTTTTCTTATTTTTTTACACCTTGGGTTACATTATTGGAGTTTCATTAAGGATCCCTAATTTTTTTGAAAATATAATATAGCCTGTGTTACTCGGGGATAGTGTAGCTTTCCAATAGTGAAAGAATTTTTCAAATCGGTTCAGTAGTTTCGGAGCCTATTCAATGCAAACAAAAAATTAAATCTTTCCCCTTCATATATTAGTATATTAGTAGTAGTAGATAAATGGTACTTAGATAACCTCTTAACGCTCCAACTCAGAGTCACTAACGGTTACTTAAATCACTCCTTAGTACAGAATTTGTATGGTGATTCTTTACTAAGGAGCGATTTAAGTAACCATTAGTGACTCTGAGTTGGGGCGTTACTACATAATTTTAATTCGTTTTCGTTTGAGACTTACGTATAATGGATTTTTCTTGTTAATTAATATCCGTCTGTGCATGTTGTTTGTTGACACAGATCAGTCAGTCTATAATTATGCTTGTAAATCTACTTTGAATCTTCTTTCTAATAACAGATTTACGAAAGGGACTACTGAATACGAAATGAGTACTTTATCTTATTTGAGATAGTGAGTAAGAGAAATGCAGACATTCTACCGCGTATCAATTAAAAAAAATTCAACGATCAAGATAAAACTGACCAGTATAACTACAGCTTTACGCTCGGTTGAATTCAGCGCGGTGTTTTAGGTTTTAGGTCAAACTTTACTTATTGGATTTAGAATAAATAAGTGTATTGACTCTATTTTGGTATTCAAACAAGTCGGGTCTAACTAATGAATAATAATAAAGATGTTCTAAATCAGAGGACAATAAACTGGATTATAGAGACTCGAAATTTTTTTATATTCCGCATAATCCATTTGGATATGACATATTTTTTATCTATAATGATGTCTCTGCAATTATGTAAATTATAAGACGTATACTTTTATTACCAGATAACGAAAACCACAGGAAAAAAGTTCTTATTAAAATGTCTTAATTCCTAAATTTAAAATTAACCTTTTTTAGCAAAATGGGTACAAGATGCGCACTAAAGTATCCGAAGCGCCCGATAAAAATGAGTAAGTAGTAAGACCAAAATCCTCGTGTCGAGGTTGCTAAGTAATAATAACATTTGTAAATAGAAGAAAACCTTAAAAGACCAATAACCCTGAATTTTAAGGTAAATCTCAACATCTACCGTCGCTGCGTCGCTGCGTAGGCCGATTATAACTCGGTACGCAACTATTACTATTTTGCTATTTCGGCATCACTATTACCAGGCAAACATAACATTTATGGCAATATTCAATTCCGTTAGTTTGTTTACATCCATTTGTGTATACTTGCGTTGTTAGTTGACTTCAGTCGTAAATCAAACTCACTTGGAGGTGTATTTAGGTGTAGGAGTAACTAGTTAGGTGCATCGGGTGTGTCGCAAGCATTGCCTGGTTTTGGTTAAACGTTGTTTAGAATATTTACATCTTTATCTTTCTAATCACTTGTAACAACGTAGCACTTATTTGCTTTCGTTTGTGGAACCGGATCTTTAAAAATATTGTTACTGGTATTAGACGTTTTATGTTTTTCATGTTACTTTAGATGGAACTTCATTGTTTGGTGTTATAATAATATTCATGCAATATGATTTATAGCCTAACAAATGTTAAGATACACTGAAGTCAAATGATTGATAATTTTTATATTCATTAACAAAGACAATTTATATTTACAAATGTTACCTTGATCAAGAATAAAGAAAAGAGGGATAAAGTAAGAACCAATCGATATTTGATATTGTTTATACGCAGATAATGTCAAAATTTTTACGAGCATTCAGTAAGCAAACTCTGCTCTTCTAACAAAGAAACGGTTTAAAACCAACCATTGGGCTTTCATTACAACCATTAAGCATCTCATACGATACTGAATATAAAAAATCAAAACATGCTTTAGTAGCCCAAAAACTCATAACAAACGTGTGTTAATGACTTTACAAACAGTACGACGACTGTACAGTAGAAGTGTCGTTAGTCACGGACCTCTCAAGAACTACTGTCGCAGCCGCGTTCGACAATCGACAAACAATCTAACTTTGTCATTTAGTTCGATTAGTTGAGCAACTTCGATAGTTATTCGATTATAGCGATGGGGTCAACGGGGTCCGATGCAGATTGGACTGAACGGGTCAATTGTTTCTCTCTAATTGGCATTGCTTTGAAACGGTATTCGATTTGCAGATTATCACAGGCTTCACAAAGCATTATGCATTTTAGTTTTTTCTTGTTTACTTTTCTTCTTTTTTAACTTTTTAGCATTGCTGTATGTTTTGTTCTTGCTTTTTGTTATAATTAGTCAGCTTTTGACCTAAAAAGACAAGCCTAAGTCCAAAACATATCCTTATAGTACGGATTCATTTTCTACAACTAAACCTATGATGTGGAATGATTACTATACAGGGTGTTTTGCTAAATTAACTAGTGATAATTGAAGGGCATAAAATATACCTAATTTTATCGACATAAATACCCACATAATATAGGAGTCTAGCCTTCCTTTTGGAATGGCCGCATTTTTTTTTATTATGTTAGATGTCTCTGCCGAAAAAATTCGATTTCTCTGGACCTAAAGATAAAAAATATTATTTGAAAGGTAATAATACCATTTATTCATCACAAAAAAGATTGAATAAACTTTCAAGTTACAAATATCATTTTAAAAAATCTGATGCTCAATGTAGTCGAAAATTTCACTGATTTTTTAATTTTTATGACATACTTCAAAAAGTAGCCTATCAACATATTTTTTTTGTAATTCCATTGTTTCACAAGGATATTGTCCACAAAACTACACAAAATCATTGCTTTAAGTTACAAGACTCGTGAGCTATCGCAGTTTGAACATAAGCCTTCTATACTCCTTGCGTAGCCACGTGCTACATAGAACAGGGTCTGCGTAAGTAGGCGAATGAAGACGTGAGCCTTACATGTTCAAACTGTGAAAAATATAACCTATATTTTATGGCCTTAAATTCGCTAGTTGCAACACACTATTCTCTTGGCAATGGCATAATTTCATAACACGCTCAGAGACAAAGTTTCATTAATTATTATTTGACGTTAAATATATAAAAATGTTTACGCTACATTTCACCGTTGGAATTCTTTGACAATACTTTTTTTTCTCTCCTTGTAAAACAGAGGAGAGAACTTTATAATTCACTTATTAAAAAAGTTGTTAATAGAATTATAGTTTAATGCAGTCTACGAAACCTTATCGTAGATTAAGGATAAATTAATTTATCAAAATTAATTTAAAATAAATCGCTGAGTGAAACCCTTTTTATGCCTTATAAACCCAAAAATAATAAACCTTTAGAAGATCCGTCTCATCCCCGGTTCATCTCGACTGAAATCCAATTTAACGATAAGACATTTACTTTTTCTTTTCATAATTGGAAAAAACCCTTTGATATTAATTTGGTTTCTTAATGGCATCAACTTTCACAATTACCAGGGACTCTGCAAAGATTGAACTCTTGTTTCCAGATTTGTGGCATTGATAAATACTTCATTAGCAGCAGGCACTTAATTGTCTTTTGATGGAGGATGCTTCGTTACAGATAAGATAGAAAGTCTTACTGGATCATTATTGGGAGGTGATTAAGGATATTTTAGAATAGAAATAGTTTTTCGTTAATGAAGTAGAAGTAAAGTGTTAATTGGGTCTAACTCTTATTGCTTGACCAGTAATACTCGTATTTGTCTCAATATTCATAACAGCAAGGACATCATCATTCATAAGCTTCTTAAAGATATTAATCATCCATGTTAATTCAACAATGTTTCTCTTTTTTTTTCGTTAACAATCAATTGCCAGTCAATTAACGTCAATTGATCTTATTGTTTTATCGGTTGTTATTGTTTGCAGTAATTTTTTTCTTAACAACGAATTTGCTTCTGCTTATAAATTAGGTAATCGCAGCTTATGTATTTTATGAAGTAACTCCACCACATCTCAGAGCCTAAAGAAAGGAAAACATGTCAGAAGTCAACATGCATGAATGCTTAAAGGAAACAATGTACTCTTCTGTCTAACTTTGTTAATTTATGAAATATACTGCTTTATAAGTTGTTCCACATAATTAAAGGACAAGTCACGTCTTCTTACTTAATGTGATCATAATTTGCGCCATAAGGCATGTATAAATATGACATTAAACATTCTATAATGTTCAGTAAGATTTGTCGTATTACCCTTGCTTCTCGAGAAGGGCAGGTTGGCAGGCGCCATCTTTATTGCTTGACATTTTTGGGCGTGACCTTTGCATGATGAATGGGGGTCCGACGTATTACCTACAGCCACCATTGTTACACGGGTGGCCAATAAATTTTCTACTGTCAATATTTTTTGTTAGTTGATCTCCGGATTTGTATTTACTGATTTAAACGCTGTTCACAAAATCTTAGAGACTAAAATGACAACCACTAATGTCAAAGTTTGAAATAATGATACCAGCTAAAGTGCGATCTACTTTTTCGGTTTTTTGAATCGTAAACTATGTCGTAATAATAGTAATAATAAAAGCGACACTCATATCAACCTAGATGTT
This sequence comes from Thymelicus acteon, assembly GCA_951805285.1. Lineage (NCBI taxonomy): Eukaryota > Metazoa > Arthropoda > Insecta > Lepidoptera > Hesperiidae > Thymelicus > Thymelicus acteon. The sequence goes on from OX638234.1 coordinate 14,292,241, forward strand.
TAGTATTCGGCTTATAACAAATATATACTTATTTAATTATAATATGATTCGATATTTGGATTATTAATTATATGGGGATATTCATCACGATCCGGAGTATCGATACAAAATACACCCGGATCAAACATTCCTATTTAAAAAAATATTTCATTCCCTTCAAAATATAATAATGGAATCGACACCTGGATCAATACACTGTTATACGACCCATTGCGATCTAGAGTATCGATACAAGGACATCGAGATCTGGAGGATCTGGATCGAACATCCCTTCATATTTTATTCACTTTACACACAAATACTTTGGATATTAGATGCGAAAGAACTAGACAAGCAGGACACAGGATCAACCACTAGAGTTACTAGAACGTGGAATATCGTCAGTTTATATATCTATCGTTTATATTGCTATCTTTAGGCCGCGCGCACTTTGGACACGAATTCATATCGTACGTATACGTACGATCATGGTAGTACGAATTGAGTGCGCACACTGAATACGTTTTTCTTCGTAAAATAGTTAGTGTTCTAGTGACATCGCATTTGTGAAGTCTTCTTTGGTTTGAGCGCGATGAACAATCTGTATCTTCACGATAATTCTCTTATAACTCGGAGACGCGCCGTCGCTGTCGTAGAACCGAATGGGTGCGTGAAATACATTGAAAAAGAGACGATTTTGGTGAATTTCATCATATTATGAATGAATTACTCTGGCCCCACAAACATTTATGTCTGTAAAGCAAGTTAATGAATATTTCTACATTCATTTTTTAAGTTTCGACGTACGAATGTGTTTTAAAATCCCAACAAGTCCGGATTGTTTTCGGACGTCGGAACTACACGTACGTATACGCACAACTAACTCGCGCCCAGTCTGCGCACTCCCATAGTACTTGGAATATCGGGATCGTTCGTACGTGTACTCACGAGTAAAAGTCGTACGAAAGCGTGTGCGCGCAGCCTTACTTTTACAACGCGTTTCAGATTACATTTTTTAAACCACAGATAAACCAATAAAAACAAAGAAAACAAAGTTGCTATATTTATTAACGCCAAGTGAGAAGCCTCAAGTGGGATCGTCAGCTAAGATGAAATAACATTGATCATTGTAGTAGATCACAGATTCCAGTTTTATTTATAGATTGATGATTTGATGTACACTGAACGTTCGAAGCCCGGCCGGGGTATAGATCAGGATCAGATCTTTGACGTATTGCTATTATTAGAAGATTGTTAACTTGATTAATTTTTAAGTGAGCTTTGGAAAGTATATAGCTATAGTTCAGACTAACAACCGGTTGGCTGACTGACGAGAATCATTGAAATAATAAAATGAAGACTTTTTCACATTTTTGCCATGAACTTGAAATGAAATTTTGAAATGTAGTCAATTCCAGAACTGAATTACCACTCAGGTGATTCAAGCACGTCTCCATCTATCACATCTTCATTGGCAAGTCTTTACATAAAAATATGTTATGTTAATGTTATGTTACCATTACAAACACCACATTACATTAAAACCACACAGAAAAAGAGTGAAAGGGTTTTTACGTCACTATGGAACACATAGTTAAATAAAAATCTATAGGACAAGAGCTTAAGGGTTTCACTAGATTACCACTTCACTGAAGAACTGTACCATCCAGAGTTCAGCTAGTAAAGTGCATTAATAAAGTGAAAATACATTACATTACAGCACTGTTATGTAATATCGATTTTACAAGATATAACAATTTGGTGTTCAATAAATGTAATATAAAATTAACCAAAAGTAAAATTTTATTTAGCGATCCAGTGTTGACCTTTCTTAAGCATTTCTCCCACAGCTACTTTAAATTCATAAAAATGGCCGTCATCGCGAGGAAAATCAAGTCCAAAATGAACATTTCCTCGCTCAACCATACGATACTGGGCTTGTAATTCGATATGCTGTAATAACGGAAATTGGTTCGACGAAAAATGATTCCGTCGCCGCTCTCCGCCGTCAGCGCTGTCACCGGCCGATTGAATACGATACGATTGGACACAAACGTGATGGAATCTGATTTGTTTGCGTTAGCGCTTATTTGCAAGATGAATATTTAGGTTTTGGCACGGCCCTAAAAAAAAGACCGACGTAATCCCAAGAACAAATTCAGTGAAGCACCCATAGTAATACCAACTCTATTCGTACAAGTACACACACCCACACATTGACACTTCACTGCTTCAATCGCGAATCAAAAATTACGCACACATTGTAAGCGGGCGGCCATTGCTATGCTTCACTCTCGATTAGACGAGGTTACGTCTGTCTTTTTTTCAGGTCCGTGGGTTTTGGAAAATATTCCTACGGACCTTTAGACGCTTTACTGGAAACCCTGTTTTGGTGGAAGCGCTCATTTCTTGCTTGGGTTATCTAGCCTATATATAGGTATAATTATACTATACCAATAGTCGAGAGATTTTTGATCGTTAGTGGTAAAATTTTCTTGAATTTCGTATTTTGCAGGGGTAACATTTGTGCACAACCGTTCTTCATATATAGCAGTTGTTAAGTCATGTAACTGAAGTAGCTAAGGCCAAAGCCTGGTGTTGCATGCATCGATCTGCAATCTTTATGATACATCAAAAACCATGCACTTGCATGGCACTTGCATCCACTTTAACATTGCTCAACTCTTATCTGAGACAAGAACAATATTCCAAACTTGATTTTAGAAGGTAGCTAGTGAGGATCTTACAACAACTTTCCCGAGAGCTTTCGAGACTAGACCAGCCCAGCAACCTCGAGTACAAGGAACCAGGTTTCAGGTCCATACATCATTAGCCCCTGCAATTACCCGAATGAGATTTTATACGCGTGCTCGTTAGCAGATAACAGGTCATATAATAATAAGTACGAAAATCAATGTCTTACATCGTTCTCTTTCCCACGAAGGAAAGGTCGCGAAAACGTAACGCGAACGTGTTCATGTCAACCATTGTTTTAAACAAGTCAAGAGTGATGTGCTTAATAAGGCTCTGGTTCCGGATGTTGTAAAATTCAGATGACTGAGGTTGTTGCTTGGATGGCCTTTGTCTCTTTCTGGTCTTCTCGAAAAGAGAGAGGTGGAAGATGGTTAGCAGGTCTAGTCGCTGGCTAATAATCCAGGAACCTACTGTAGCCGCGCGAGTTGAATGCAGAGCTTAAAAATGCGCCTAGTGTTGTGACTTAATTGGTAATTAATTAGTTTTTTTAGCGGTGAATAGACACGCTTGTGTTTTTGTGGCGTTGAATCCCACAAGGTTGGCATCAACTCATTCGGAGACTGCCTGAAGGTGTAAGATTCATACGCTCCACCATAGCCTCTCTTTCAAACTGTATATGGTCCTTACTGGCCCAACTCTTTGGCAGGTATCTCTCCACAATCGTGCTGTCGCTTGCGTACCCATAGATACCGGGCTTGAGCAGATCGTTGACGTGTAGTATAGTGTTGCGGAGAGAACAGACCCCTGAGGAACTCCGGCATTGGTTTTCATTGATTGCGATAAGCAACCTCCGACAACGACTCGGAATGAAGGATCGGACTCAGGAAGTCTTTGATCCAGCCGACCAGGCCAGGGGATAGGCCATACGCAGGAAGCTTACTCAAAACGCTGGTGTGCCAAACCTTGTCAAGGCCCCTTTGCCTTCGAGATGTCAAGGGAAACAGCAAGCGCTTCCCCATTTTTTCGAGGGCTTCACCCCAGATGTGCGTGGCATACGCTAGAAGATCTCCTGTCGACCAGTTTCGGCGGAAACCGTACTATTAGTCGCTGAGGAGATCGTTCTGTTCTAGATATAGTATACAACATACGCTCCATAATCTTACAGAGTAAGGAGCTAGCAAGGAATAATAGCTTAAATGTAAATAATATTGCAAGTAATAATTCATACGACTCTATCACGCTTCTGCTTCATACCTACATGGTAAGGTCACCAAAGAAATGCCTGGTAGGGTATCATTCGTACGTGCAAAAATACAAACATACCACAGTATAGTTCATTGCCACTATGTGTAACTCGGTACAAAAGCTATATCTTATCATTCCGGCAGGGTCTTCTTTAGATGGTACACAATTTATAAGATACTCTAGAGGAGATCCTTATTATTTAAACGGAATTTTTATCCACTAACCATGGTCCATGGCGTAGGTATTAGATATACATATTTAGATCTCATATAACCAACTTAAGCAGTGCCTCTCCTGTGAGTGCATCTGTCCATGCCCTGATTGTAATTAAAGAACTGGGAACAAATTGTACGTCGCTGACTGTAAAAGCTAGATAAAACATCGGCCGACTAAAGTTACTTAGGCTGTGGAAATATGCAATCACCGTAACAATAGCGTGTTACGAGCTCAAGGTTTTGTACCTCTGCTTTTTTCTCAAGCCATTGAACTGTACCCATGTGGCTGTAATGTCGATACAAGGACCCTATTACGACGGCATAAGGTTGGAAATCATGTAATAGTTGCTTAGTTTGTTCACAAGTTCAAGGTTCTAATTGCGTTACTGCAGTGAACGGTAACGGCGTGCGATAATGTATGCTTATGATGTTTTTGCGATGGATAATAAACAGGTAAACGACACGTAACCGATACAGGTTGGACATGGACATGTGTGACCAAGTGTGAATATTGTTATAGAATTTTATACTCCAATCTATACATACATACAATACTACATTATTAGCGTTATTACATACATATATACATACATACAAATAAATAAAATTGGAGTGTCTGTTTGTAATATTAAAATAACCGCTTTTTACTATGTGTATTTGGATATATACACGGTACATATACCAAAACTATTTTTTTTTACAATTTTTGTCTGTCTGTCTGTCTGTTTGTTCCGGCTAATCTCTGAAATGGCTGGACCGATTTTGACGGGACTTTCACTGGCAGATAGCTGTTGTAACAAGGAGTAACTTAGGCTACTTTTATTTTAGGGAAAAAAATATTTTGCTAGGCGATACGAAGTTCGCCGGGTCAGCTAGTTTATTTATACTAAATCTCTTCCGATTAGCCCGCGTTTACTGATCATGGTCTATCTGTGCGCTAAGTTTCATGAAAAGCCGTTCAGTAGTTTTTGCGTGAAAGAGTAGGTGATAAACATCCTCATAATTTTTCACATTTGAAATATTAGTACCTAGTATGTGTATTTGTTTGTTCCAAACCAACCAATCAATAATCGAGACAGTAAATGTCAGGTGTACCTACCTACTTAACGTACCCGTTCACATATTCTGAATGTTTCAGACTACCTACTACTCAAGAGACTCCTAAGGACAATTGTATTGGGATGATGATGAATGATGACATTAGAACGAACTTCAAGGCTTTTAAACAATAACCCAGTTTCAAAACAACTGGCCTATTATGTATTTTATTCATAAAGTTTACCAAATAAACATCCATTTTTTTTGTGAACAACAATGGCACTTCTAGAGCCAGTTGGTAATTAATGTAGATTTAAGCCTCCACTCACAAAGCTCCTTTTAGAACCCCTCACCCTGTTAAAAACAAAACAAAAATGAGTTTATTTATGCTAATGGCTTTACACCTAACGGGAAAAGTTCAGATTTTAGGGTTCAGTACCATTTTAAAACCGTGTTTCGTATTGCTAAACATTTTTTCCACGAGCAATGTTTCATTTCAAGGATGGATACACTTATATTCTTTTTATTAGACATGATTTTAATGGACGTTCCCTGACTCTGAAACAGGTAGAGCAAATAGGAGCGGGGTTAAGAGCTTTTAAGGGCAATTTCTAATTCACACAATAAATTAAATCATGGGACAGCTGCCCTCCTCCCTTCATGATGATCATAATCCTGCTCATTTCCCAATTTTATTTCTCGTCGGCGCAATATGTTTTTCTCTTCAATACTTTCATATGCCGTCATCTCCACATTTATTTTATCTCTCGCACAATCCATCCATCTTTCCTTGGTCGTCCTCGTCCCCATCGTCCATCCACATTCCCTTCCTCGATACGCCTATGAATATTAAGATACAAAACCATAAGATAAAATAAATCTAGTGACCACTACCACCTGGTCTGTGTCGCGTTGCGTTGCGACGCCATTCGCCATTGCGTTGTGCAACGCATTAATTCAGTTCGTTATCGCGTCAACTACCTGCTAGCCGCTGTAACTTGTTTACAGTTTGTTTATAATCGTTTGTTTGGTTGCAGGTCATGTCGGGGCCGCCCGTCGCCATGGCAACCGACGCTGAAACAAACCCGTGAGCCACCAGGTAAGGTACTTCAAGTATTCAGAATCAATACAACCTTGTTAAAGTTGTAAATAATTTTTTGAGCGATCCCATCCCTTTAAAGTTTTTGTGGAATGAAACAATAAACAAAAAAACGAGGCACAATCACTCAAGTTCGATTATTTACTTTACTTAAAATAAGATTATATCCGCTTATTCTGAACGTCGAAGGAGAACTTTTATGTATTTTCATGAACAAAAATACATTACAAAATTACCTACCGTTCTAAAAGTCTATTTTCTTACCAAATATTAGTAACCTAGATATCTAAGCTTACGTAAAATAAGCTTCAGTAGTAAGGGACAGAATAGGTTAAAAGTACCAGTTGTTAAAGAACTCAAACACTCATAGCCCAATGGAAACCAGATAGATCGAGTTAGCAAGTGCGGGCGATGTCGGGAATTGGATGGGCGATCGTTAGAGCTGTAAACTTGAGAACTTTCGTGCTTCGAATAACATCTCCGAATAGTGGTCATTTTAGTTATGATTCCATCGGTACAGTAGTGCTCTTTGAGCTATGTCAAAAGCCTTTAGATGGAATACCTCAAACTCCCGTTCACCACTAACTATTGATGATTCAATCCGCTCTGAATGAGTTTAATTATACACATATTTCTCAAACAAGGAAGTTTGTAAAAAAGATAGTTCAGTAGGCCGCCAATGGACTGAAAGCAAAACAAAGTATACCACGATGCTCCAGTGCGAGAAAATGGGAAGCAAATTAGAAGCGTATCTTTGATGGTGAGGCTGATATCGCCAGATACGAAAATTATTCAGGCTTGAGGCTATGTAGGGGATGTATATGAGCATATACATTCCCTACTCAGTAAGTCCCCATACATTTCAATAGTGTCCCTGATGTCCACGGGAGACCACTTACCATCAGGTGGCTCGTATGTTCATTTGTCGAAATATGAATGATAAAAATACGAAATATTTGGATACTGAAGCAGGTTATGTAAGTAGTCAATAATAAAACAGTGATCATTGCAGCCACATGATACAAATGTAATATATTCATAGAGTCGAGACGATAGGTTATTAGCAACGCAAATAGATCCCTTACAATACCTAGTTATTGTTCAAATAACTCATTTATATCTTACGTGTATATGGAGAATAAGTGAGATATAAATATTAAATTGTGAATTGAATGTCTTGGCGGAATAACAATTAGGGACTGGAAAAGTGTTGTCGCCGGTCTGACGCTGTAGCTAGAAGCAAGCAGAATTGAATTGAATTTCTTATTTACATTACTTGAATCTATTGCAGCGAACTGCAGAGGGGAAACTTGCTCTTATCATAATGTTGTCCTGGTGTCTGAGGAATTCTACTTATTCATTGCGTTGATGGAACGCATTAGTGGAATCAACTCCCTGTTGCCCTCAAACGTCTTGTCGTGTTCCGGCTGGGGGCTTGAGACTTCTCCTTCTTTCCTTTCTTTTCTTTCCTTGCCGGACACAACGGTATTTGTCTGTGTGTTGTCCACAGCACCCACGACACAGGAAATCGTAGTGAATTATGATTATTTCTTTCCATCATTGATATAACTCATAGCTGTCCCATGCGGTCACGGCTGGTTGCGGGTCTGCTCTTACAATGGGATGGGTATTAGGCATTTTTTATTATGGTTATTTTTTAATTGATTATTATTGTAACTAGTAAAGACTAAAACATTCCGCGTGGAATACTAAGTAAGGACAGGTAAGGGCTTGATTCATAATTTAGGTAAGTGGTAAAGTCAGGTGTCCGCCGTGACCACAAATCAACATCAGAGAAACATGGCTTGACCATTAGGTTAAATGAATTCGACCCAAATTTAGATTCTGTATCCCGTTCATTTAGAAATTCAAATGACTGAAACTCGGTTTCACTCTAGAAATCTCCGTTGAAGAATTAATCGGACGAGAAACACTCGGGTAATTGGAACGAATTATCTCGTATCAGAAATTAGCATCTGTTGAATAAATTTACTAGTAAATAGCATTGTTTTTAACGTGTGCCGTTTGTCATGGCACGGCGAATGAAAGAAGTTTGCTAAGCTATATTTCTTGGGAAATATAATCAAGCCAGCTCGCATTTTGTGGATTTATGTAATAAAAGTTAAGTAAATCTAGGGATACTAGAAATAATACTACTCTTAAAAAATTCTCGTAGATAGCTCATTTACTCACGTGTATGATCGGTCGAGTTAAGCAACAACGGGCGCCGTCGAATTTTGAATGGCTGAGGAAAGCTGTGGTTGGTATAAGTACTTGAACCCTTGGATTGGATTGAATAATCCGTTCATCTTTCACGACTGAGCATATTGGAATAATATGCTTTTTGTCTCCTTAATCACAGACCTTGTTAAGTACCGTTAAATGGATAAATTAGATTGCTTCTTAGAGGGAGCGCTATAAGTAACTTTTGATTTTATTGCAAGATAATGGGGACGGATTCTCTTCAACCGAACACTAAAAAGCGTCCACAATACTAAGTGAGGTGATGGCAGGAAAAATTAACTGCACAAGTGCGAGCACAGACCTGTGGAGAAGGTTCCGTACGTTGATTATCTATTACCGCTTTTTTTAAGATCAAAGACTTCTATTCCTGTAATATTTAAGTAAAAAACTATTCGTTGTATTTTTTTCAAAATTGTAGCCTCAGTAGTTTCGGAGGTAAGAGGGGGGGAATGGTCAATTTTCGTTCTTTCTTGAATAATTTTAAAACTATCCATAGCAGAAATATAACAAAAATATATTTGAGATCCTTACAACAAACCCTTTCATTTGACATGCCACACGATACAGTTCACAAAACAGTTTTTGTTTAAAATTCTGTTGTTTAAAAAATACACGATCAACTCAGTTTAGTCCACTACTTTCGGAGAAAATTGGCTGTGAATGACGGTCGCCCAGAAGCACGAGTGATCCTACAAGGATTCCGATTTTCTTTTTTTCGTAAGGAACCCTAAATATAACGATAAGAATACTCGAATGATGCAAATAATGGTCGACTGAAATGGATCAGATGTACGCACCCCGATGCTAGTATTGACCTGAATACATACCAATCCCGTCACACCCGCCACAAGGCCGTCGAACGACCTAGCAGATGTAACACCTGGACAAATATTCACTTACAGTATTCTTTTAATTTTTATAAACGAGGTTTGGTAGTTCGGTTATTTGGCCACATTTGTGTGTCATATGGATGCCTTATTTTACTCGTATCATTGAGAAAATAAATCTTCAAGTCTCTAATGTGATTAGTAGTCGAAAGTTAAAGCCTGTCAAACGTTAATGGGCAATTTCTAACTACTCGTATACTAATCCTTTGCTAATAGAGGATCATAATTTTTTATCTGAACTGCAGTTTTGCGTTTCAATAAATAAAGTAACGCGAATCTCTTGAAATCGTTCTCCTGCAAATGTCTATTATTTACCAGATATACATACAAGGTGTCCTGCAACTAACTAGCGATAATTTAAGGGTATAAAATTCTCCTAATTTTACTGACAAAAATACCCACATGTGGGGGTCTAACCCTCTTAGTTATGGAATGGCCGCCGTTTTATTTTTGTAGTATATTACATGTCTCTGTCGAAAAATTTCGATTTCTCTGGACTTAAAGGACCCATAGATATCAAAAAAAAATTATTCGAAAGGTATCTATCATCACAATAAAGATTAAATACACTTTCAAGTTCCAAATGGCATTAAAAAAGTTCTGATACTCAGTGTAATCAATAATTTCACTTTTTTTTTTAGTTTTTCTGCCATACTTCAAAAACTGGCCCATTAATATATTTTTATGTAATTGCATTGTTTGACAAGGATATTGTCCACACATACGGATCCGAGACGTGGTGCTTTACTATTGGCCTGATCCACAAGCTCAGAGTTGCGCAGCGGGCTATGGAGAGGGCTATGCTCGGTATTTCTCTACGTGATCGCATCAGAAATGAGGAGATCCGTAGACGAACAAGGGTAACCGACATAGCTCAAAGAATTAGCCGGCTGAAGTGGCAATGGGCTGGCCACATAGTTCGAAGGACCGTTAACCGTTGGGGAAGAAAGGTCCTCGAATGGCGCCCACGTCTCGGAAAAAGGAGCATAGGACGCCCCCCGACCAGGTGGACTGACGACCTGAAGAAGACAGCGGGCATCCGCTGGATTCAGAAGGCTCAGGACCGGTCAGAGTGGCGCAAGTTAGGGGAGGCCTATGTCCAGCAGTGGACCTCTAAGGGCTGATGGATGGATGGATGGATTGTCCACAAAACCGTACTAAAGTCATTGCCCTAAGATACAAGACTCGTGAGTTATCGTGGTTACATATAATCTATACTAATATATAAAGAGGAAAGATTTGATTTTTTGTTTGCATTGAATAGGCTCCGAAACTACTGAACCGATTTCAAAAATTCTTTTACTGTTGGGAAGCTACACTATCCCCGAGTAACATAGGCTATATTATATTTTCAAAAAAATTAGGGATCCTTAATAAAACTCCAATAATGTAACCCAAGGTGTAATTAAAATAAGAAAACCGAAGCAAAGCGAGGGCGGTTACTAGTTATTAATAAAAGAAAAAGTTCGTTATAGGTTGTAAGGAAGGTCTTGTAAGTCGAGGATAATTTCCAAGCATCAGCAGAGCAGCAGTAGGTCAGACTGGAGTACCCTCGAGCTCAGCACCTCTTGACCGGCTATAAGACGCTCGAGGGCGCACTTTTGTATTTCATTTTAGTTAAGTTTCAAAAAAAATTGCTGTTGCCACGTGAGCTTGGTGATTTTTAAAGATGTTCTTTCGTAACTTAAATTTTCATCAGTATCTTTTGATATTATAAGATTGGACAGGGGACCTTTTGGTATATAATCTGAGCCTAGGTGTATGGAGCATTTTTTATTTATTCATCACTTGTATGTCTTTTGCCACATCTGTCGTTTCCATTGTGGTGTTATCAATTGACAACGTAATGACGTAACTGCGTCATTATTCACGAATTACCTGAAAACAAAAGCGAACCTCTTCAAATGATAGCATATCACTCGAGTAATGGAGATCATTATGCGTAATACTCAATTTGGGGAAATTTCGAGAGCAATTATTTTTCGTAATAGGGTCTTAGAGGTCCTACGGGGAACTCATAAATAACCTGCTCGTCTTAAAAGGGCCTCTCAAAACCTACCACCTGAGGCCGGTCTCTCGTCAGGGATAATAATGAACTTATTGTGAAGCATGAATGTTCCTCGTACTTAGGACGATGTCGTAACGATGGGGGTTGTAATGGAGGAAATAAACCTCGTAATTTGCCCCCTTTAGTGCTGATTGGCATACTAACTCAGATGATGTTCTCGAGGAAATAGCGTAAAATCCTACATGTTTTATTTTTAAGAATGTATGCTTAGTCATTAAAATAAGTTATCATTTGGTTACATAGAGGAATATATTGAAAGGATATTAAGAGGAACATGATAATTTTGTGATAAGGTAGTGGGAATATAAACTTTAATGGATTGTTAGTAGCAATATTCGCGATCGTATGTGGCTACTTGTTAAATAAAATAATAATATGTACAAAATGTCTGTAAAATCAGTATGAGCCTCAGCAACCTATAGGTGGAATGCAAATTGCAGAAATACGGTGACCCCATCAGTAGGTAATTAAGACCACAAAATCATAAATTATCACATTCGACTTGGCCACAATCGCCTTGCGATAAGACCTCGTTAATTACAAGGTTAGACTCAGGCAGTAGGTTCCTAAAATGTTGAAGACATCTTTTTGCAACATTAAAAGCATTGCCTCAATGACTATGTGCCATTTTAATCTTTAGTTTACGGCGTAAATATTCGAGACAAGATTCCTTATACTGCCGTAATTTAGAATGCAGTTAATATGCCGTGACCTGAAAACCCTGAGAGCAGTCAAGGTAAAAAGTAATCAATGCTAAAAACTTCTACTAAGTTGAGACAAGAATCTTGGTGAAATATAATGAGTTTTAGTAACATTTCCATGTCGCTTCAAAAGTCGCTTCAAATTGTTTGGCGTTGGTATAAGCCATATTGTTCCGTTGCAGAACTGCACGATCAAAGTTTCTGACTCTATAGTTGGGTTGTTAATTTAAATATGTATGTATTTTCATAATTAAATTCATGTCTTTTCAGAAATTACATTACCGTAGTCAAAAATTACATCAAGATTCATGAGATCAATGAATATAATTGTAAAATAACAAAACCATTAGGTCACACTCATAAACGGAACAGAAAATATAGATATAGTGTGTAGATGGAGAATTTATGTGTCAGTTTTGTCGATATATGGATAATCTAGAAACTCGTTGCTGATAACCTCATTACATGCAACGAAACTCTAGTGAAATATAGCAGAATCTGAGGGTGAGCGGACCGATCATTGAGATGACCTAAGCATAATCAGAAGTGGGTAAAAAATGTACTCGAAAAAGTCAACGACAGCACAACAAACGTGACCCAATTGAGGATCCTTGGAAACAGTCAAGGAGAACAAGATCGATGCAGCATCCGACCTTGTACGAGCAGAGGTCATGGCTAGAGGAAGATAGATTACTTACATTTACTCATGTTTGGGCCTCCCACTCGTTATAGCCGTTTCGCGTTTCATTGGATCAATATGATTAAGGCAGTGACAGCCCAAAATGTTTGTAATTTCAGCTGATGTCGGTGGTTCGTTTCGCTGGCATTGAATCATTCATTCAGTAAATTGTGAGTAAGATTGCTCAAAGTAAAATTTTGCTCGGAGTATTTGATTTGGCGTGTGAGTGTGTTTGAGTGGCTATTATATACATTTTACAAATTGGAGACAAATTCTTTAGTGTACAAATCTTCCTAAAATCTCATTTATAATCTTACATTATGAAGTTTGACTGAGTAACGGACTAACTAACTACGGATAATCCAAAGTAAAGTGTCGTGAGTTATCGATAAAGTTAAAGATCTTAAACCGTCAAAGGTCCTCGAACGGTTGTTGGCCGTAAACTCCAGTTTGAAAGCAGTGTATTATTATGATCGCCATTGATGAAGATTTTATTATAATTTGCAGAAATCTTCTAAATTTATTAAAGCTAATCATTCAGACTGATCCTGGAATCCTGCTGCTCCAGATTTATTTCATCGTTGTAGACATACAGACCTTAACTCTCTAATCTTCATCAAATTTAACATTGACCTAGTTGAGCGCCCCTGAAAATTTTCGAGGCACGCAATTGGAACAGCATCCAATTAATTTAGTTCAGGGCTAGTGTGGGATCTAAAATCTCTAGAGGTCGCTTTCATTTAAAAAGCGGACGATGATTTGATTTAATAAACAAATGGTTGGAATTTAATACGGGTCTAGATATAGAATGTAAATTTAAATGAATTGAGAGATTTATCTCGAATGTCTGATAATGCAAAGGGTTTGCAAAAATTCAAACACTTTCGCAGTAACAAAGAAATAAACAAAATCCGTTTTACTGTTCATCAAAATAATCATATATGAAGAAGATATTGAAAGTACAATATTAGAAGATAACATAATAAAACTACTTCATTACATAAAGTATTGAAGATACATTCGAACTAGGATCTACTATAAAACATCTCTAAAGCTCTGGAGCTAAGTTTTTTGTAACAGGATGATAGAATTGATAGAGGGGGTTGATTGTTTGTAAACTCGTCACAGGTAGGTAATGTTTATTGTAAATTCGCCACAATTCCTTATTTTATATCATTTTTGCTTAAAGTAGCGATAGCAAGCAAGGTTACTGTTTTTTAGCGCTCGATATGAAATACATTAAATACGCATAACACACACATAACACATCTACGACTTAATGCACTAAAACCGGGCAAGTGCGTGTCAGGCCATGCGCAATGTAGGGTCCCGAAGTAGTAAGTTTAAGACTATTACTCATTAACTATTTATGCTAACATAGCGGTGATAACTACTCGTATCGTTGTAAATTCATCACATAACCTAACACTAAAAGTAGACTTAAGACACCTGGGTGAATTAACTCAGGTGAATAAAGTCGACGCCACCATTTTTTGAGAATTTTTTCACTTGTCCAACTCCGTTTATCAGCAGGGGGGCGCGGGGGGGGGGGGAGGGGACACTTGACTCTAACCAAAATTAGTACTTTAAAGCCAAATATTTCGCAAACGGACCCCTAATTCCAAAAATGGTCTTAGAAGACCCATAATATTTCTCCAAAACCTTTTCAACGATACCCCACACTATAGGATACGCGACGAATAAATTCAATATTTTATTCTACGATTCTGGAGTTATAATAAATATGTTTATCCATGTCACATTACAGCTTTCTAGCACTAATGTCTAGGTCTATCTGTAACATATTTAATATTTCTATACTTTTATCTTCATGTTACTTGTTGAGATTCATTATTAATTACATTATCCTTTGTATCCCTCTTGCTAGCACGGCACGAAATAAGGTGACCTGCTTTCATTACACAACAAACAGTGCCAAAGGACTTGGAATTCATTAAGCTAGCAACATCTCAAAGGCTGTTCTTAAAGACGGCCTTTCTAAGATGAAGGTAAGATTGTTACAAAGAAAACTTTTCATAACAAGTCTTTAATTAAGTCTGAAAATCTTACAACTTACATCTATGAACTTTGTTGAGACACTATTGAACGACATGGTTTTGAAATTAGGCCGAGAATTTCATAGAAAAGCCTAAAAAAAAGCCTCAAGGTCGTCTTACAATTGAACCCACAATTGAACCTAATCACCTTACTTCACTGATCCAGTATTGATCACTTAAATCAAGCCAAGTTTGAATAAATCATGGTCGTCAGATGTTTAGTTAGGCTTACCATCTATTGTCTAATGGACTATTGGATGGAATAATTAAATAGATAGGAACGCATTAGATGCCCTTAAAAATCCATCGAAGCACTTGGAAAATCATAATATACTTTAATTTGTCGATGTCAGTCACTTATCCAATATGATTGTATTTTTGCTTTATTCTGACCACTTTACATCATCTCTAATCTTTAGGCATCGTTCTTATTGTCTACCAGCGTACTATTACCAAATACTACGCTGTAATGCTGGATTATCAAACAAACACAATTAAGTAAATATTATTTAATCTCTTTGATCATTATGAAACTTCATAACAATATCATTTTGAAAAACGTATGCTATTGTGTTCACAACATTTATCGTGTACATGTGAACGAAATCTGGTGGCATTGTGGACTTTCATTGTACACGGTTCATCAAAATGCAATTTCGGTTTGTGGCCGTAATTATAACAAAAGATTGCCTCACGTGGGAACTGGGTCCGAGCGATTGTTACATCATGCGGAGATTTTTAATAATTGTTCTTCGTCAATTTGGGGCGAGGCTGAAATTTCGTCAACGTGATGCTGTGTTGACAGCAACGACATCAGTCTCGTCGTCCCCGTTAGGTCTAAACCTGTTCTTGATTACGGGAATTAGTTGGAATTAATTCCAACGTTACAATGTGGTCTTGGCCAGAGATAAGGATCTTGGAATAGATTTACTGAAAGGACAAACTAGTAGAGTCCCGTTATCATTGAAAAGGGCTAAACCTAGGAAATTAAATTTGGCTTCATATCAGCCTAAAATAACATGGACACATGTACTTACTATTATTCTCTCATCACTAATTAAGGAGCCTCTGTGATTAGCTCTTCGGTTGACATGCTGAGGGTAATGTGTAATATTAGTTTTATTTATAAAGATCACACGGTTCTATTAAAACATTTATTCCTTACAATTTTCTTAATTCGATACAATTAATGCAGTTTAAATAATGCAAATGAATAATTCAATGCTATTATTGCTCTCTAATTAAAAGGAATTAGTCATTTGATCATCAAAAAGATTGAAATTATATGAACGTTACCCTTGAAACTCTACTCGCAATTCTATATGACGTCGTGTATGACTTGATAAATCAGACGATTTTGCATGCCATCAACTATCTCTTGAACCTAGTTGAATCGAGAATGATTGCCTAGATCTCCGAGTCTTCTGATGTCGGCTAACCTGGCTGGATTTCTGCTTTCAAGAAGGTACCAAATGTTTTTTCTAAGGACTTAGTTATTTTTGTGGATGTTTTGCGAATTTTCGGAGTAATTATTATTTATTTGGGTACTTGATAATATGCAAATTGATAAAACCAATCTCGAAAAACATCTGAAATGAGATCGAATTTGAAACAGTTTCAATAGTAATGCTTCTGAGTAATCTAATAAATAATAAAAAGAAATATTTTCTCGAGTTATAAATGATATTGATTGAGCTGCTCACTCGGTGGAAATTTTTACACGCGATGTTCACGGCCGAGTACTCCTAGAGAGTGCTACGTGGAATATACATTTAATGCATCAGAACAGAGTATCAAACTCGTCAACTCAATAGTAGTACGTTGATAGGACGTAATTAAATTAAGTGCGCTAAGTTTTAATTTCTTCTTAGTTACATTACAAGCAACATCATCTTCAGCATTGTAAAGCCCAAGTTTCAGATTTAAGCTGGTTTTAGTCAACGCAAAATTTGGATTTAGAATAGTTACACAACTTTCGTTTTATGCATTACCGATAAAGAAACAGATACTCGATACATGATGACGGTTCATGCACATTTGGTTTACCCATGAAAGTCCACGCTACCAAAGGGGAATGGATGGCAAAGTCAATGGTAAGATGGATTGCTTCTTTTTTTATAAATTCTAATCGTACCTGATGATCGCTGGTGATGTAGTCTTAGATGATAAATCGCACTAATTAGCGCCCGTTTTAGCTTGATTGAATGCACAGAATTGCAACAAAAACTCCACAGAGTCCATGAAGAACCAATGTGCTTTTGTGAGTTGCGCAGTGCCATGGAAGTTCTATTTTTATCATATGTTATTACAAACGTCCAACGAATAGCAATTAATTACGAATAGCAATGTGTCTCCTTACATATCGCTTACATTTATACAGTCATCTGAAAACTATAAGACCTAATGACATCACCGCCATCGCATCAAATAACCATAGCCGATTCGTTCCACACCACTTCCTTTCAGTGTCGATTCTGTAGCTGGAAAACTAGGATTTCGCCATCTACTTCAGCTTTCCCTCTCTGTTTCTCCAACTAATCTGCCGCATCATCTGTCTCTCTCCTCCGCAGCATCCGTATCGATCGGCACACCGCCCTTGACCTTCGTGCGTAAACAGAGTCCTGACCTTGTAGCCGAGCCGTCTGCATTGTGTTAACCGCCGCAGGCTAAATTATGAACATCTACAGCAGTTGGAATACTGACCTTTCGCAGGTGTTTCCTGTTCGCGTCTTTGTATACTATGTTAAGTAATGCGGTCGGTGCATTCAGTGACTTTTTGTACCGTATTTTGTTTGTCGCTGAGGAAAAGTTCACCTTTTAATCTAATTCTGGCCTCGCAGGTGGTGCTGTCAAACTGTAGATATTGATCATGTCGCCATTTCATTAATATTAAACAGGTATAAGTATGAAAACCCTAGTGTACACCTTGTACCGGTATTTTTGTGAATATAAACTTAAATATATGATTTTAAACTTATAATACATCGCGGTCCCAAAACATTTTGAATGCAAACGAGTATGTATTTTTAATGATATTCATCTATGGTGGTAGCAAGATCCATGTAACTGGGTCCATTGCATCAAAATATTTTAATTTTGTAGCTATTACTCCTTTGACGATGTCACGCACGATACAGGGAGCGTAATTTATAACGTGCCTAGCTAGTTATATATATGACCCTTCAGGCCTTTGAAATATTAAACAAATTAAAATAAAAAGAAAGCAAAGCCACAGGCTTCTGCTTGTTAATGCGGCAAAGATAACGCATGATTTCACCAGCTTCAAGGAAACTGATAAACCTTCAAGAACGATTATTTTTGCAACTATTTAATGGACGCAACATTGTTGCTCAAAGACACAGGATCATTTTATAGCTTTTCTTTGTCATGTAAAGCAGACCATGGAAAATCGGCATAATTAATTTCATGGTCGAACGTGCTAAAACACCGATTTCCCAAGTAGCTTCTGGAAGGGATTATCAGATATATAAGCTGAGCCTAGACTCCTCACGTCATTCGATTCCGATCAGTGTAGTTACTAACCCGTAGAAGATTAAAGTTGGATTTAACCCCAAGTACTATCTTTCATTAGTAACCTCCACGAGATAGGGTTTTTACTGACATATTATCCGCGTATTAAAGTCGAGTGAAGGAGATCCCGCTGTTGGACGTCTGCAGCGTCGCAGTACAACTTATAAATGTGATAACGAACCTGGAGCGAGCAACCCGGCCCTCTCCACGACACTTATCTGGCGCAGTCGGTAGGATCAGCAGCGACACGGAAAAGGAAGAATCTCAAGTAAGATCGTTCACATTTTCTACACGTCGTATCTTTTTCAAGACTAAGTGCTGATTCCCGAAGTTGTTTAAAGGGCAATATCTCATAAAACAGTGACATAGCGGATACAGGTGAGGAGTTAGTACTCCTTGCATTCTATCTCGGGTCGGAACGGATCGGGAGGATCCATACGCTTATTTAAAAGCTTTCCTTCCTTAAAAAATCTTGTGAGCAGAAATATTTCGTCACATAGTCTAGCCAGAGCTAAAAATTGTAAGGACATTAAGTAAAACAGTGTAAAAATTAAGGGCCCTAGTAAAGTTAAAACCTAGGAATGTGAAAACCTAGTAAAGTGAAAGCGTATATTAAAGTGAAAACGTATATTAAAGTGAAAACGTATATTAAAGTGAAAACATATATTAAACAGAAAAAGTATCTGATAATTTAATTTAATTGCACAAAGTAAATGTGTAACGAATCTTGTTAAATTTTGTCGCGACGAATTCGAATTGTATTGTACTAAGAATTATAATTGTAAATTAATTATTAATTAATTTCGTGAATTTATGTAAAATATTATCTATGCAAAAGGTTTACCCGATATTCAGAGATAATAAGCGTCTTGTGATTCTCGTGACTTTAAAAATTCCAACTACTCCAACTTGTAGAGTTAGCAAGAAGCGTAAGGCACATTATAAATTAGTAGTTATCTTAGCTTTCATCACATTTAAACCAAAGACACTTAAGTATAAGAAATTCTCTTTTGACATTTGAAAAAAAGAAGTAACCTAAAAATGAACTTACTTCGTCAAGCAGCCGATACCGTGAGTAGCGCAGGCATAACCCCAGAGAACATAGCCAGTAGCTTAATACGTCAAGCTGCTGATACTGTAAGTCACGCAGGCAGATCAGCGGATAACGTAGCGAACGATTTATTTCGCCAAGCCGCAGATGCAGTAAGCCATGCAGGCATTAATACTGATAATGTTGTGAATGCAGTCGCGGAAACGCTAGCACATTTACAACATGATCAAAGTCCTCATCCTATTGTGAACTCGGAAGGACATACACAGCAAAACAGACCATCATCATCGCAAGATAAGTTAATTCCCCCTATTCCGCCTAATCTAAAATTCGATCACTATGAGGGTAGTCAAGCTGACCCTTTCCTTCGAGACAATGATATAATTAAACTAATACCGCAATACGATGGTAACACAAAACTATTAAATTTCTTTATAAAAAAATGCGATTACTTCCTAAGCATTTATGAAGGCAGGTCTGACATAGAGTTCTTATTACAAATAATCACGAGCAAACTCACAGGTAAAGCAGCCGCATTAGTTAGCGAAATGGATTTTTCATTTGAAAATTGGTCCCAATTAAAGGCTATCCTAGTACAACATTTCGGAGATCAAAAATCGGAAGAATGTGTGTCTATCGAGCTGGAGAGTTTGAAAATAAAACCCCACGAGACATACATAGATTTTTGCAATAGAATCCAAGCTGTGCGTAATAACCTTTTCTCAAAATTTTGTAATGATGATGCAACACTGCGTAACAGCAAAGTCATTATTTACAACAATACCGCACTAAATGTCTTTCTATATAATTTACCCCGCGATTTTATTCGCATTGTCCGATTAAAAAATCCAACTACGTTAGAACAGGCTTTACAAATTGTAATCGAAGAAGAAAATTTCCAGTTACAATATCGTATGAGGAATACCTTAGGTCAAAATAGACCGCTACCTCAAAAACCCAATATGAATTCAGGAATTCCTATAAGACCCCGTTATAATGTCGACCGCATATCTAGTCCTAATTTCAGATCAAATCATCACCCCAGTTTGAGACAAAATTTTAACTATAATTTTAGACGCAACGAATTTATGGAGCGTAATAATAATCCCTATAACGCACCACAGAATTCGCGTAACCCTTCATTCCCATCACGGGATAATTCTACCTTATCTACAAGAGATAACCCAAACTTTACCCGACGGGATAATTCTACCTTCTCCGTCAGGGATAATTCATCAGCCCATTCAAGTGAAAAGCCCAACTTCTCTGTGAGGAATATTTCTTATACTCCACAATCGTATCGTGCTCCTATAACATCAGATAACTCTGCTGTGATGTATTATAAACCCAATCAACGGGAAAGGATTAAACCCGGCAGCCCAAGAAATAATTATTACCATAATTTATCAGAACCTCAACCCAGTACTTCCAGCGATTTGTCGACAGTCCATTTGGAACATGACCCAAATTTTCGAATGAACGCCTCCACATCCCCCAAGGAAAAATAAATTATAAAAACTACTTTTTACCATATATTATTATGCCAGAAATCGGAGCGAAATTCATAATAGACACGGGTAGTGCGAAATCATTCATCAGTAATGATATTGTTAACAAATATTTTAATAAGCTAAAATTTTATGAACCGTTTAGTGTCATTAGCACACATGCCGCGAGCAATCATACGGAAGCCGTATTAATACCTATAACCAACACCTTTGGCCATCAAGTTAAGTGCCATAAATTTTACATTTATGACATTGACGACATCTACGATGGTTTAATAGGCATAGATTTGCTCAAATCAGTCAAGGCCGTTATAGATTTGGATCAACAAATATTATACACGCAATTTATTAATATCCCAATTCATTTCAATGCCAATAAAATATTTTATTTCCGCTTCAAGGAAAACCTACTGACCGACAATTTGAATAAGTTAAGGCTAGGTCATATAGAAAGTGAAAACGAGCGTGAAGCAATAGAGCGTATATGTTATGAGTTCCGTGACATATTTTACTGTGACGGAATTCCACTAACCTTCACTAACAATGTAAAGCACCACATTCGTACTAAAGACGACATCCCTATATATATAAAACAATACAGGCAATCCCCTTCACAAGTTGAAGAAATAAATAATCAGGTTAAAAAATTATTACTTGATAACATTATTCAACCCAGCTTTTCACCATGGAGTGCACCCGTCCACCTAGTACCTAAGCATTTAGATGCGTCAGGTGAACAAAAATTCCGCATGGTTGTTGACTATCGAAAATTAAATGAAAAAACCATAAATGATAAATATCCAATCCCGAATATAACCGATTTATTTGACAAGTTAGGCAAATCGAAATATTTTAGTACATTGGATTTAGCCAGCGGATACCATCAGATAGAAATTGCAGAACAGGACAGACCGAAAACTGCTTTCACTACTAACAATGGACACTTTGAGTTTCTCAGAATGCCATTTGGACTAAAAACAGCTCCTGCTACTTTTCAAAGGACAATGGACTACGTCCTTAAGGACCTGAAAGGGTACTGCTTAACCTATCTGGATGATATTATAGTATACTCAGATACTCTTGAAAAACATTTCGTAGCGTTACATAAGGTATTCGAGACATTAAGAGCGGCTCAACTTAAAGTACAACTGGATAAATCAGAATTTTTAAAGAAAGAAGTACTATATCTAGGTCACATGATCACTGAAGAAGGTCTTAAACCAAATAACGATAAAATTAATGTAATCGAAAATTATCCATTGCCCAGAACGACTAAACAAATAAAAGCGTTCTTAGGACTAATTGGCTATTACCGCAAATTTATAAAAGATTTTGCTAAAATCACAAAACCTCTGACTAATTGTTTGAAAAAGGATGCAAAGATAATTATTAATGATGAATATATTAGAGCATTTGAACTTTGCAAAGAATTATTAATTAACGCACCCCTTCTACAACATCCCGATTTTTCCAAACCGTTTATACTGACAACGGATGCTTCTAATATAGCGTTAGGTGCAGTTCTTTCTCAAGGACAAATTGGTAAAGATAAACCCATCGCATACGCTAGTAGAACTTTAACATCCGCAGAAACAAAATACAGTACCATAGAAAAGGAATTGTTAGCAGTAATTTGGGCAGTAAAACATTTTAGACCTTATCTATATGGACAAAAATTTTACGTATACACTGACCATAGACCTTTGGCTTGGTTATATTCATTAAAAGAACCTAATTCGAAACTCACTCGATGGCGTTTGAGACTTCAAGAATATAACTTTGAAATAGCATATCGTAGTGGAAAACAAAACACTATTGCAGATGCGCTTTCTCGAATCCCATTGAATATTTTAACAGTTAATGATTCCCAATCCCAAACCTATACGAGTAATATAAATACCCAAATAGATTATGAATCGGACAATGAATCTGAAAGAACGATGACAATTGTTGAATCGGACTTAGAAAACTCAATTGATTCGGACGAAGAGAGCACCAACGACTCAATCATCCCAATCTTATATGAACCAATTGACACTAAGCCTCGTCAAATTATTGTTAACGAATGGTATCGCAACGAAACTAAAATAAATGATAAAAGTAAAGGTAATAAGAAAATATTGGAAATTTTTATACCCTTAAACACCTCTCTTATAAAGTCATTCTTAGTAGATCATTTAGATATTTTGAAGAAAAATTTTATTTATTTTAATTCAAAAAACTTACGAAAACCCTTTTTCAATGTGATACTTAATTCTTTTGACATGGATAATTTAAAGGTAATTGAGTGTGCCAAACGAATAACCGTGTTAGAATCAGAAGATGAGCAAAAAGATATTGTATTAAAAGTACATCAAGGTAAAACGTGCCATAGGGGAATAAACGAAACGCTTAACCGTCTGAAACGCAATTATTATTGGCCCGGAATGAAAGACACCGTTTCGGCAATAATTAACTCATGCGAATTATGTAAAAAAATGAAGTACGATCGAAATCCTATCAAAACCGAACTCCAACTAACTCAAACTCAGAACAAACCTTTTGAAGAATTATTTATAGATTTATTTTCAATTGAAGGAATTACTTACCTTACTATCATTGACGCTTTTAGCAAATTAGGTCAAGCATTTCCTATAGCTAACCGATCAACACCAGAAGTGTTAAAAGCTCTCATGAAATACTTTTCTTTATATGGAACTCCATATAAAATAAGTTGTGACCCTGGTTCTGAATTCAATAATGCCCTAATTAAAGATTTTCTGATACTCCACAAAGTTTCATTACATATTGGCACAATTAATAATCCAAATTCTATGGGATTAATAGAGAGATTCCATAGTACATTAACAGAGATTTATAGACTAGCGAAATACGAGAAAAAACCAACAGACGTGTCCGACACTATGAATTATGCACTTATAGCATACAATAATACTATCCATTCAGTAACGGGATTAACCCCCTTCGAAATTGTATTTGGTCATACCGATAGTAGAAGTACATTTGATATTAATTATAATCATAATTACATGCAAAAATTGGTGAGAGAACATAAAAAGAGAACATCCGTTCTGTACAAATATCTCACTGACAAAATGGCGGAAAATAAAGAAAAGCATATTGCAAAATTAAATAGTCAAGCCTCTTCTAGTCAATTTCACCCAGGAGATACAATTTATACCAAATTAGTGAATAAAAGAAAACCCAAAGATTCACCCAGATTTGAACAAGCTGTGGTGATGGGAGACAGTAACAGAAATATCTTGCCGATTCGCGTTAAAGCACGGAACACAAGCGTAGCTGTAAGAAATATAAAAAGACCTACAGGGTCAAAGATTTAATAAATTATATAAACGGGTAATCCTTTTCATATCTACAGTTTTAACTACCTCATAAAACCTAAGGTTTAGGAATAAGAATATTAATTATAATAAATCATTTTGTTACTTAATATTAGAATTTAAGTTAAATATTGTTAAGCATAAGGCCATTGTGTGAATGAGTTACCATGTTACAGTTGTCATTAATTTGTACCTGATTAATCAAATTATATTGTTAAAACTACTAACCATAACTCTTGTAAAATCGGATGGTAGGAGGAATCTAATGAAATTATTTATCTTTGTCATAATTTCATTCTTAACGGCGGAGGAGTTATATATATGACCCTTCAGGCCTTTGAAATATTAAACAAATTAAAATAAAAAGAAAGCAAAGCCACAGGCTTCTGCTTGTTAATGCGGCAAAGATAACGCATGATTTCACCAGCTTCAAGGAAACTGATAAACCTTCAAGAACGATTATTTTTGCAACTATTTAATGGACGCAACATTGTTGCTCAAAGACACAGGATCATTTTATAGCTTTTCTTTGTCATGTAAAGCAGACCATGGAAAATCGGCATAATTAATTTCATGGTCGAACGTGCTAAAACACCGATTTCCCAAGTAGCTTCTGGAAGGGATTATCAGATATATAAGCTGAGCCTAGACTCCTCACGTCATTCGATTCCGATCAGTGTAGTTACTAACCCGTAGAAGATTAAAGTTGGATTTAACCCCAAGTACTATCTTTCATTAGTAACCTCCACGAGATAGGGTTTTTACTGACATATTATCCGCGTATTAAAGTCGAGTGAAGGAGATCCCGCTGTTGGACGTCTGCAGCGTCGCAGTACAACTTATAAATGTGATAACGAACCTGGAGCGAGCAACCCGGCCCTCTCCACGACACTTATCTAGCTACACGTGTCATATATCAGTGTTTATCTCTTTATGCCTACTAATAATAAAACAACGGGGGGGATCTGAACGCTGATCATAACCTTCTTAGACTTGCTACTTAGTTCATCAATATTAGTTCTCTCCTCTATTAGATTACTTCTGTAATGTTTTATGTAGATAATGAAGGCGGATCATTAAGTAGTTCTTTTCCCTTGCTGAGGGATAGATCTTTCTCATGGGCCTTATAAGTGCATAATTAAAGGAGATAAATTGGATGACTTATGTTAAATTAAATTGAAGACAATACATTTTTGCACCACAAACAATTAAAATAACCATAAAAAAGCCATTGAGAAAGGTTTTGAGGTTAGGTTTGGTTATGTCGCCCAGTTTTGTTTTTATTTCGTTGGAGTTTGATTAAAAAGTTTTATTTCTATTATTTTAAGCTATTTTGTCACATTTTAATTGGTTGTAAAAAGAAACATTTTTCCAGCAGGTTCTGAAACATTTCAGTAAGGGTGTTTAGTCATAATGGAAAATGATCATACAAACATTTATCATTACAAATTAATTAAACACTTTCGTTAGGAACACTGTAAATTTAAACCACAGAGGAAATAATACGAGTTAATACTCGTAATAAGTATTTAAACAAAAAACATTTGAAACAAATGCGAAATAAAATTATAAAGTTCCGCCACGTTCACAATAAAGAAATTCTATCAAAGTATGAAGGAAAAATCCTACGATTCTGGAGATAAATTTCTTGGAAGTTTTATTATCTTTATGGTAACGTTGTCTGTTCATTTCAGCAATTTCCGGACTCAGACCGCATTAACATACTGAAGTATCTCATGTTTTATTGCTGAAACGAATGTGTCTTGGGCAATACAGTAATGCCCTTGGACAATTTTATTATTCATATATTTCTATTTTTCCCATTCGGCTCTGCTGCATTAACTGTTAGTCCTATTACACTTTTGCTGGGTATTTCTTTCCCAATTAATCATTGTAGCCGTGTTTGTGACCGTTCCAGCTGTGGATATCTTTTAGGAAAAAAGGCATTAAGGTCTTACTCTTGTCAAGTATATAGTAACAAAATACACAGTTAAATTGCTGAGCAAATTATGGATAGCTGCTAAGTATAAGTTTCCTCACGATTTACTTATTCTTTTCCCGAAGTAACTATGTTGTAGATTTTTTTTATGTAAATAGCCAACAAACGCGTAGATGAGTAAATTATATTATCATCACCCATCGACACCAGGAAAAAAATCATTTCACGAAATATTATAGATACGTACAAGATTCAAGTCCGGTTATTCGAACCAGGCTATCGCATCGTTAGTATTTATATTTAAAAAAATATCTAGACATTAATCATTTCATGTGCCCTGGATTCCTTTAAAGATCGTTTTAATGCCTTCCTCTGGGAAATCATTAAAGAGTATCAACTCACTCGATCTGCGGCGGTGGATCTCGCGAAGCGTGCTTATGAGAATATCCGAACATGCGTGCGGGAATATTATTTTGTCATTCTAAACCGAATATTACGATGTCTTAAATAAGATAAATATTTAAGACTAGCGCTTTGCCCGCGTTATCCGGGATAAGAAGTCCCTTACTTCTTATTCCAGATCCTAAATAATCGTGGCGCTAATTTTTTTTTTCATTTTTTTTTTCATTTTTTGTTAGTCATAATTTAAAAATACAAATTACGATCTGCCTTTCCAACTCACTGGCTGCCTCCTGTGCGCTCCTGTTTCCTTTACGTAGGAAAATTGATGTAAAGAAAATTATAAGCGAAACTTATCTTTTTGATCCGGGTTATAAGAAAATACATATATACCAAGCTGTTAGAAAATATGTGTTATTTTCTGTTGTTAATATATTGTGTAAAAAATATAACGCATTTCACGATTCACAAGATATGTGGGTAATTTAATATATTGTGTAACAAATATACACGATTCACAAGATATGTGGGTAATAAGAGACGCGGCTGTTTAATGCAATTTGCGGGTAGTAAGGCGACGTTTTTTGCTATTTGCGGATAATAACACTTGGTTGTCTGTTGCAGGTGGCGCGGATGTCGGGCGGAGGCGGCGGCGGCGCGGGGCTCATGTCGTGCGTGCGCGAGGGCTCGCTCGAGCCGCCGTACCGACCGCCGCACGACACACACACACATGGTACGTACCAAACACTCACACATACACACATGCGGAGCGCGCTGTTGTCCTCATGATTTCCTGTGTCGCAGGTAAACAAGATAATTCAGTACAATGCCAAGGCCCGGTCAAAACAACATGGCACGTGATCTCATAAATGATCTGGCGTAGCTTGCCAGTAGCATCAACATTAAATGAAGTAGCGCTCATTTGCGTGGCGTGTCAAGACTGGATGTGCTGGATGTGCCACAAAAAATCACGTTTCTCTCACGTTACTTAGGTGGGTAACGGGCCTAACACCCACATTATTTTTTTCTGTCACGTAAACGTCAGTACCGGGAATCGAGCCCGCGACCTCTCGCTTTGCAGACTGGGTCAGCTGGTACCAATTATTTATTAAGGTGTATAATGGCTCATCCAATCCATCAATTACATCCATCGATACATTTATCTTTATAAGTTTACTGTTAGACATAGGCCCTAACTTGACGTATTCTGACCGATCTTGAGCCTTTTGAAGGAAGCAGAGACGACTGACCTGAACAAGAGGGTGGTAGCACAGGTTGGTCTCACAGAACCAATAATAATATTAATTACAACACACAGGTCTGCCGGCATGAGATTGGGGTCAGCGGAACCCCAACCAACTGGAAACATTCTCACTTCTTTGAATTGCTAAATGAACGTTGTTTATGTTTCGGTTCCAGGCGAGGGTCGCACAGGTCGGTTCCTGCGCGGCCTGCGCCGCATGTTCAAGCGGCGCGCGCGCACCGACAGCTCGCCGGACCCCAAGAGCAGCTCCACCAGCGAGCTGCTGGACCACGACCGACATGCTAGGAGGAAGTCAGTATCACTACAATACCTTTGTTATGTAACTAGGGGGCCATCCATAAATTACTACACACGTTGGGGGGGTGGGGGGTTTATGTAGTGTGACATTGTGTGACAAGGGGGGGGAGGGGGTCCTAAATTTCGTGACGTCACATTTCAAAATCGAATAATTGGTTTGGATAGGTAATAAAAACAATTAATGGAATAGTAAGTGTAAAATTTCATAATATGTGACGTCACACTAGGGGGGGGGGGTATCACAAATGTGACCATCTGTGACAAGGACGGGGGAAGGGGTCAAAAAGTCATGAAATTAGTGTGACGTAATTTATGGATGGCCCCTAGTCATAGATTACCCCCAAGTCCACGAGCTGACGATCCACCGTGGTAAGTGGCTACATTCGTCCATGAGCATGAGAAATACCCAAAGCATCACCGATGCGTTGCCAGCTAAGAAAAAAAAAAGAGAGAAAGAAAGTGCAGTGAATAATAAAATTGTCATCGTCATTACACCCGACAGTTATCGGGTCAGTGGTGGTGGTGGGACAGTTATACCACCCTACACATTGTAGTAGGGGAGCAGTAAGAAATGATTTTTGAAAAATCCTCTACAGGAGTGTAATGGAAAGGAGTATTAGGAGTAGTGCGGTAAAAGTTTGTAAGAGTATAAGAACCATAATTTCCGTTAATGAAGCGCTCATAGCACGGCGGCGTTTGTCGATTCTCGGTGATCGACCGAGTAAAGGATGAAGATGTGCCCGGACGACGCGCGGTATAGCATGAACTGCATCAAATGCTAGGGAAGAGAAGAAGAAGTCTAGCATAATAAAATTCATCCTTTAATAAGCAACAGCGGGCGCGGTCGTTAGTTGAATGGGTGACCGCTTGGACAAGTGTTTTGTCAGAGCGACAGTGATAGATTTATTCTATCTCTGTCGCTCTTCCGCATATTAATTGGCATGACGGGAGAAATGGCAATAATAGCTTAATGTGCATGATCGTGATATGGACGTCCCTGTTGTGCCTATGCTAAATACCGAAGAGTGAATAAAGACAGCCACATACTATGATTGTACTGTCGCACCCTCAAAGACTTCTGGTCGCTTAGTTTTAATCGAAAGGAACTTCGTTCCATCCGAACATATCGGGTGTCCCTTGACACCTTTCATTTTTTTTTATAAGTATTATTATTTTTGTATGCCGTAAAAACAAAAAAAATTTGTCAAAAAATAAAAAATAAAATTAGGGGTGGACTACCCTTAAAATTTAGGGGGATTAAAAATAGATATTGTCCGATTCTCCACCCTAGCCGATATGCACGCTAAGATTCACGAAAATCAGTCGAGCCGTTTCGGAGGAGTTCAACTTCTAACACCGTGACACGAGAATTTTATTTATTAGATAAAATATTTCCACTTACTGACTGTAACAATAATATTTAGTGGGGGCACGTTAATTTTTAAGTAGACGATCTCTCAGAACATAACAACTGAGTACCTATCCCTATCTGAAAGAACTTGGGTACCGTGTAGCTGTAACGCCCGTAGCAATTTTACTCACTTAGCTCACAGCGCCATCTCGTAGAAGGTAACTAAAACACAAGAGCGGAGTGGACACTCGGTGAAACTTGGTGTTCATGTTTGGTGTTACTTTGCTCAGATGAATACAATATTATTATTAAGTTTAAAACGTCCTATTACATGATGATGATAATGCCTCCAAGCCGTTTTTTGCTACAGTGATGCTTCAGGACTCCTCGTGTAGAATGTGAACTTGGATAATCCATTAACCTCTAATGGTTTAATGGCATTAATCATGTAGCATTTTAGTAGCAGACCAGCGAGAGCTGGCCCTTCTGAAACCAGTGGATACCCGCTGTTATCCTCTAACGGGAAGACTGACCTTTTTTTTACACGAATTTTACCACCTTTACCAAGATGTAGTGTCCTTTCGAGCATCTTTCTTCCCCGACGGCCATCGTCCCTTCCAATTATGTGGCCAGCCCATTGCCACTTCAGCCGGCTTCTCTCAGCTTTATTAAATCTTTAATTCTCGTTTGTCTACGGAGAAAGAGGTGGTCAAATGTTTTATTTTTGCCTATTTATGACCTGAACTCCGTCCCTAAAATATTCTACATAAAGGCGCGATCCTGCACCTAGAATTAACGGTATATGGTAGTAATAGCAACATGTTGACAGGGAGGGGGCCTACGGCAGTGGCCTCTCGGTGTCCCACGACTCGGTGTTCACGGGCGAGCGGTCCGGCGACGAGTCCAGTGACGAGAGGCCTACCCCTGCTCATGGGCTGGCCCATGTCGCCACTTCGCATCGGGTATGTACAATTTATAAAGACACCTCATTGTTATATTTATAAAACGCTAAGGATAGAGATAGCAAGTACGTGTATACTATATTAAATATTCCATACAGAAGGATGTATCTTTCACACGCGCTGTAATTAGTCCTGTAAAAGTGCGTGTTTTCAAGGCTGTGCGATAGATGGCGTTGTTACATATATTTTTTATTGCCTTGCTTAACGCTAACATTAAAGTTTTAGTGGAAATAAAAAACAAGTTTTAGTAGAAATAAAGTAGAAAACAAAGTAATGCATAGTTTAAAAATGAAATGCACGCTTTTATCGTGACAACGTACTAAAGCAAAAAGATTAGTGACTGCTGTTATTTAACCGTTAGAGTTCCCTTGATTGGTGCCGTATTTGATCATATTACAAGTATAATTATTGCATTGTCATCAGAAATAAAGCAATATCGTCGCTGCGCGTGCGAATCCGCGTAAGAGCAACTTGTAAAGACCGCGTATTTGATTTTTGATGATTTTACAGGAGGAAGATAAAACTTAATATCTCAGCGATATTCATTCTTATTACCGACTGAACTTAACAGCTAGTTAAAATAAAGAAAGTTGTAAAGAACTAGCTGTTAAGTTCAGTCGGTAATAAGAATTAAAATCGCTGATATATTAAGTTTTATCTTCCTCCTGTAAAATCATCAAAAATCATTTGATTTTTCACGCGGTCTTTACAAGTTGCTCTTACGCGGATTCGCACGCGCAGCGACGATATGTAAAACTTCAACTCCTTAGGATAAGTGGAAGTAGGTTCAATTATCTAATTAAGCTCGCAAACACACAAACCGAGCAAGCTTGTCATGAACCGTACGTGACATTTAGATAGATTTATTTATAAGTGATCCATGAATTAATTATTTATTCAAACTTAGATTTTGCAACACTCGCATCCCGGAAGAAGAAACTAAAAATTATTTCAAGGAGATTTTCATTACAACTTATAATTTAAAATCAAAGTCATACAAAAGCAAAGCTCCGTAACTAAAACAGATCCACCTGGCAACAACTGGTAATTTTTATTTATTTTTACATTATTTTGACCTTAGGTCAGGGTTGTGACTGCAGCAATGCCTAAATAAAAAAAATTGGCAAAATTCGTACTGAAAACGTTTTTATTTGCTTACAAGGTCTACTTAAATATAGTATAAATAATACAAAACCTTACCCTAACTTTGGGATGTAAGAGCCTCCATACATCTTGAGTCCAAACTGACCATCAGTGTTCGTGAGCCATCCAGCATGTACCATCCTGCTGAGTATCGGCCGAGGCTATCTATGGTGAACGGTCCATACTGTAGGAGGTCGTTTAGCTCAGTAACCCAGTTTAACCCACGGTACTTACTCATGGTGGAAATGGAATGCTTTTACCAGCCTAGCTAACTACCAACTTCTTCAGAGCGTGAAATATTTTATGTGATTCGGTCGTATTGTCTGATGATCAGCAATACTGGTCCTCCACTTATTTCTTGCCAGCAAAGCTGATGATGCTTTTGATATTGCTGATGACCAGTGGAAAACCACTTCAAAGTCACAAACCCATATTGTCCCACTCCCTCCAGTATCTCTGCGTTCGGGAGACCAACGTTTAAACCGCTAGGTTATCACTGAAATCTGTTAAATTCTGTTTTGATTTAATATAAGTCATCATTTCTATCTCAATTATTTAAACATATAAAACTATTTCTCGTAGTATTAAAATATTGACAACGCAGGGTGATCATTGAATTTAGATAGTTACTGGAAGATTAAATTACACAATAGTTGCACATTTATATAAACTTGACGACGTACACTTAACTGCGAATGCAATAACAACAAAAATATGCAACCAGAAATATAATCCAAAATTAATGCAAGTTGGCATTATTAATTAATGTTATGAATTATGCGATGACTCTCGCGTTTGAATTCTTTATAATAAAACTGCGCATTTTTTGCACAAAATGTATCCAAAGCTGACAAGTCATGCCAGTTCCTCTGCAATAGAAAGTAACTGCAAACTACATGTCACAGTGATATTGTACTAACGTTATGTAATACGTCTAATGTTGTAGAATTTCCGTATTTACCTAGAAACAACAAAAAATCATATTTTTTGAAATATAATGAAAAGATAGCGAAGGCCAAATAAGTTATTATTTTGATACAAACTCACATAGCATCGATGAACCGAGGACAAAGATTTATATGTCTCACATAAATACGGCCAATTGTAATTATGGTTGCCCATAGTTGTAACTGCTTGAAGCTGGAAAGGCCGTTAGAGCCAACAGTAACTATCCATTTGAAAAAGAAAAAACCTATCGTCGTTGCGACTTTAAGACCTGTTATGTGTTATGTGCCACTTTTGGCAAAATCACTTTTTTACGTCAAATGATTCTACATTTTGAAGCACTATCGAATTCAAAAACTCTCATGTATTTACGACGTTTCCATCGTATAGTCACCGCGAACTAAGAAGCCCAATTTGTCGTTTGCCATCACAGTGACATTAGAGATGTACAAAAAAATCGGTTCACGAAGGAAACCAATTTTTACAACAAATCGATTCAAAATTATAAGACCTTCTAATCGATTCGATAATTAAATTTTAAACTAAAAACCGTAATATTTAGGTACCTAGTTACCTACCTACTAACTCGATTGAGCTATCTCGTAACGCGTATTCTCAATATGTACCTATTTACGACTTCAATAAAATATTCTTTTATCCATTCACCCATGAACATCAACAACACCAAAAGCATCACTGGTGCGTGTTGCCGGCCAAGAAAGAGAGAAGAAAAAGAAAGAAAGATAGATCATGATAGAATGAAAATCCCGCTCAGTTTCATAATAATATTTTGACATAATATTATATTATGAGCGTCAGGAAAAAACTACAGTGAATAAATTCTTGCTTATTTCGTAAGACACATTCATGTATACATAATTATTATTTTGTTGAAAAAAAATGTTTACCGCAACCTTAAATACATAATTACATATAACATATTTATTATCTGCATTTACTGTCCATGGATGGCGAAGTGCCCATACATAATGGAAAATGTCCTTTGTTAGCATCCAATTCGTCGTGGTATTATTGGGTACCTAATTTTAAATTCAAATGCAAGCAAATCATTTTTAACAATGTATTAAATTAATCAATTTTCATTTTTAAATTTCGATTATAGTAATGTATCGATTATGATTGGTTTTATAAACGGTTTCAAGCCGTCACATCACCCTACGTCAGATTAGATTTAGGCTTCTTCATATAAGATTGTTTCGACGTCATATATTTTTATTAAATTTTGTGCAAATTGTGATGTGATGGGATTTTTACTAGATTTTAACGTATATTATGATTTATAATCAACGCCAATGAAAATGAGTAGGGATTTTTAACAAATTTTGGCAAAATCCTTTGTCCGTAAGTATCCAACTATTCATGTCAAGTAAATGAATATTCCATTTCGCTCAAAGACACCCCCATACAAGGTTAGTTCATATTAATAAATAGCAGCTATCATTATGGGCGTCTTAGATAATTTTGACTATAATTTATTCACCAAATTCAAAATCACCTATGTATGTGGCTTGCTAAACAAAACTTTATCGATTTTTATCGATTCCCTCAAAAGCTGATTTTTTACACATAAAAGGTTTTAAAGTCGCAACGACGCTATTTTCCTAATCCTATCAACATGCCGTTGAGTCAGCGTTACTTTCGCAAAATATCTATTTAGATTTTTCTTTTACATAGCAATGTCATCGTATTTTTTGTCATCCGTCCATCTTGCGTCATGAATCATTTACTTTCAACCACTTGATGGTCCTTGAGTAGATTTTATTAGTGATATAATAGAAAACAAAAGTCAAGCGTTGTAAATTCATCACAACAGTTTCTTTTTGTAGTTGAGACATTAAGATCTGCTTGAAAGAAAAAACAATACAGTCTATAAATTCTACTCTAGCTGGTCTACTAATAATTTCATAAATTTTATCTTTTACCCCATATTATTTACCAAATAAGCGTCGTCAAAAAACCAGACTTTTAGGAACCAAATAATCAAATGCGAAATACTTGAAGGTATCTATGTGCATTGCGTCGACTTTGTCATACTCATATCTAATAGCTTTGGTAATAAAAACCCTCACATTCTCATACAACAGCAGTAGAATTCTATTTGTTACATAAATATGTATATAGACATGACAGCGCGTAATGATTCCATTAACCCACTCATATCCGACTAAGTATTAAAAAGAAACTACAGTAAACGCACAATCCTACCACGAGGATTCCCTGGGTCGCAAATGACATGGACAACATAAATAAGACATCACTAATATCCACAACCCGAGAACAATCAAATTATTTATTTGTCCGTCACAAAAATTGTCTGCCTCGGGAATCGAACCCGGGACCCATCGATTCTCAGGCAGGGTAACTTAGTAGAAGTTAGCTGAGTTGTCGACATAAGATCAAACAAATTGACAGACAATATGGGTTTTTACATTATATGTATATGTTAATTAACATTGATCACTCATTCAATTCCAAGCACTTGTTAATTCAATGGACAGTCCCAAGTGGTTTTGTAAATATCTATTTACGGTTTCCCTTTCATTTTCGCCGCCATTCATTCACAATTCATCAGTCATTCGCTTCCATTCACTCTTCAGTTATTTACGAGGGTGGGTGGTGCTGGTAAGGTCAAACACCTGTTGAGTTTACATTAATTATTGCAATACTTTACTCTCTAGTAACACTTATAATGTTTAAAAGAATTAGGTATGTAACACTAGATTTTCCTGCTTTTTTCTAAGGTTATGCTATCATTTTTGTTATCATCTTTACTATGATAAAACTCAAAGGGCAATTTTTCTGTACATTCTGTTTATTTTTTAATTTGATTAAGACGCACTTAAATAATAAAAAATAAAATTCCTTCTTTATCAATTTTTTTTAAACAATTTGCATAATTTTAACCCAATTGGTTGGGGTCATCGCCGGCCCTAGGGTCGACTCTAGGTTAGAGCAAGATGGTGGGTACCTACTGGAATCATCAAAATATGGCATTATTTGGCAAGATATTACCGAAACTAAACTTATCATGGTATTAATCATGAATCAACCAAGTAGATTTAGATAGACGTACCTATTTACGTACCGTATACGGTATGCGTCACTCGTTAGTGTCTTTGTGAGCCGCAGTAGGTGGTCCACCGCCGTCCAATTCGCTATCAATTTGCGCTGATCTTTATGACATCGCCAATAAATGGCGTGCTGGCGGCTCAACCGAAAATTACTTTTGTTCTTGCTCGTAAATAAGCCGTAAAAATAAACAAAATGTCGCATTTTTCGTGGAATGGAAAATTACGGTAGAAATATACATAAGAATACAATTAAATTGTAAATAACTGGAATAAGTGGGCAAAATGTTTCAATTTGCAACCCCCGTCAGAAAAAGTAAAAGTAAATTTTTATTTGACGACCCTGTAGCCTAGTTGATAGCGACCCTGCCTGCAAAGCGAGGTGTCCCGGGTTCGATTCCCGGTCGGGGCAGAGATTTATGTGACAGATAGATAGATTATTGTAGTCGGGTCACGGGTGTTATTGTGATGTGTTATACTCGTATGTATCGGTCATGCCACCCGCGACACAGGTAAAAACCTACTGCGGGGTGTACTAGTATAAGCCACGTATAAGCGTTATTTATTTATTTTATTTATTAAGTTACCTACTACTGTTTTAATAAAAACTTAGGTGTCTCGGCTATCAAAATTTGTTCATCACCTTTTCAATAAAAGTATCTTGGACATCCCTGGAATAATATTGGCGGCGCCCATGAATTAATCTGTCAATAAAGACACCAAGGGTTGCCTGATGGTTGGGAATTCTGGACAAATCAATGTCCCGGATTATACAAGTAGCGAGGAGCGCTAACTGTGGCAACCATAGGGCTCGATATTAGCGAGCTTTAGGGGAGCGTCATTTTGGAAGAGAAAGTATCGACTACAGGCCTAAAAGACCATCTCGCTCGAGATATCTTAGTAGAATTGTCTCGCAACTACACGAAGCAGGGCGGATATCCATCCTTGGCTTGGTCATCCTTGGATCACGCAGTTGGCCTTGTCATTCGTTATGAGCACCGCGAAGAACTGGAATAGCTTGCTTGCGTCCGCGTTCCCGCCCGTCTATGACGTGGATGTTCAAGAAAAGAGTGAATAGGCTTTTCACAAGTTTCTCGCTCGCACCCACGACAATCCAAAACAACTCCAGCGAATGCTGTGCGCCTAGTATGGCCTAATATGACGTACCTTCATCATGTCGCTTTTTGGCTGTCGCATTGTAAAAATTTTACTTTAAAATTTTATCCAAACGCCCCATAAGAAGTAATTTTATTGTAAGTACTATTACTTCTTCTGTGGTATAACTTCAAAAATGCTAGCCTGCATCTGGCAACCCTAATACCGATCCACGTTCATCTCACATGTGATGCAGCAGCCAGCAAGACAGTCGACCTTCTGTCTCCATAACCAGTCCGCGTAGATTCTGCATTGATGGGCAAATAGGTTGTTCGAATCGAATGCGAGTCAACTGAGTCAAGGTCGGAGCGGTTGGTCGTTCGATTCGATACGCTTGTTACAGGTTGATATGTAGCCGTGTGGGGAGTTGTACGTCCAATGATGGGATCCGGGTTCGATACCTGCTGCTGTATATATCACAGTATTTAATAAACAGTGAACTTATTTATTTTAGCGTTTGTCTCCTGAAAATGAACGTAACCGTAAGTTCCGTAATATTTAAAGTTACGTGCGTATTACAAATTCATTATCCTACTAGTCCTGCTTTCCACTAATATTAATATTAATAATAAAACATATAACATAAAATAAAAGTAAAATAAAAATTATTTATTTCAGGCAATTTTAGCCCACAGAGTAAGTTAGTAACAATTTTATTACATTATACATGTTAGTCATACAATTACAATTTAATTTATTCCAATTCAGTCTACAATACAATTAAAAATTTAATTTAATTTAATCGAAAATACATTACATTACATTAATTTAATTTAATGTCAACATACATATTGTATTATAAATGTGAAAGTTTGTATGTTTGTTACTCTTTCACATAAAAACTACTGAATGGATTTTCATGAAATTTGCCAAACAGGTAGATTGAATTAATTTGCTTCCGCAAGGGAAGATATTATCATCTATAATGTTCTTAAAAGTTTTTAAAGTCTAAATCGCTTTTAATCAAATAAATCAGTATTTATCCTCACAGTTCAGCAAAGATACTGTTTTATGGATCACTCAAATGGTAAATTGGATGTGAATAAAATTCGTATACTTAGTCATTTTTGAAATTCAAACAGATAGACTTCTAACTATTCTACACTTGCTTTGTTTTCATAGATCATAGTAACTATGTGCTTTTGTACTAGTCAAACTAATTGACTAATACTAAATTATAAAATCTTACATAATTCTCAATAAAACCGTTCAGATGCCCATACAGTCGCGGGCAGTCTATACATGTAATGAAATTGAACGTGCAAGCGATATTGACCTCTATTGGTGGACAACAAGAGCGAAACCGGTCCACTGGTTCATTTTCCTCCATCCGATGAGATGAATCATGCAGTCTACATCCAAACGCGAACCCAGCCGCTTGTATCGCGAAGGATTCCGCACTAAAGTTATGTAAAGTGTTAAATTACTTTAAAAAGTGAAGTGAAGTGACACTTAGGTCAAGGTTACACTTCGTTAATGCCAAGTTCACTTGCGTTCGAAAATTAAACCGGCGTTGTTTTGTTATTTTTTTATGATCATCAAAAGTTCTCTTGTATTTAAGTTTCTCCAACCTGCATTTTTGGGATTCGTTCAGTTTTAACAGATATAGGGAAAATATTGCGGTATATTGCGTAAGTGGAGAATTGGAGACGCATCGCGATTAAGTTTTGTAACATTGGTTTGAAACTTTGAGAGGAGTAAAATGTAGCTTTTATATAAGCTTTTTATTTAAGCTCTGATTACCTTTAAGTAAGATATGTAGTATATTTGAAAATATTAACACTTGCTTCGATGAAGCATTTTGAGGAAAGTTATAATTATACCCTTGACTTCTCCATAATATTTTCTAAGACATGTGAAGATTA
This sequence comes from Thymelicus acteon, assembly GCA_951805285.1. Taxonomy (NCBI): domain Eukaryota; kingdom Metazoa; phylum Arthropoda; class Insecta; order Lepidoptera; family Hesperiidae; genus Thymelicus; species Thymelicus acteon. The sequence goes on from OX638234.1 coordinate 14,330,987, forward strand.
ACAACCTGCACTTGGAAATCGTATACGGAATGCTATGGCCATAATCCCTATCATTCTAAGAGCCAAGTTATGCTGCAGCATAGTATGAACTATAATTTGCAACCACAAACAAGCCTTATTCCTCAAAAAATAGGAACTTAAATCGTCGCGCCGTGCTTGCCAATTAACTTTTTATAGTCATGTTTAAATAAGGCAAAACAGGGTGTAATGTAGGCTTAATGCCTGTGACTCATACTGGCGTCAAATCAATAACGACTGGCTGAACAGAACAACCGTTTGGCATTGACTCGTGCTATGGTGTTAAAAACAAACCTCCGTTTCAAGTTTAGAACATGTTTCGAACGTTCGGATATCCCTATCAGTTTCCAATTTGAATTTCGATCAACGACAACTTGGATAGTTCGGATTTAATGTTCCGTAGCTGTTATAAATTTACAGTTTTACTCATAGATTTGTTTACGGATATGTTATGTTACAGATAGGGTCATTAAAATACATTTCCCTATTTCAGTCAAATAAACATTGGCACGCCTTGCTATATTTGGCATCACTAAAAGGTCTGTGGCTTTTAATGAATCATTAAGTCAAACCAAGGCCGCAGCCAGGATTTTTAATTTCATATTATTAAATATTACTTTTTTAATATAACAAATCTTAAGATAATCTCTTCGCCAGTTGCTTAAGATTTCAAGGAAAAAGTCTCATAAAAATTAAGATATCTAAAACCTTTAAACCGTTAAACCGTTTTTAAATTACACTATTAAAGCTGCATTTTGATTATTTATTTTAAGGTTGCCGACCGATTTTTAGTGGAGAATTTGAATATACAAGAAATATAAATAACAGAATGTTTAGATTTATCGCATTGATACGAAGCATTGATGACCCGTGTAGCGCAATGGTTACCATGCCGGATCGCCGCACCAAGGGTTCTGGGTTCGATTCCCAGCGAGGCGGAAATTTGAATGATGAGTTTGAATTTCTGTTCTCGGTCTGGGTGTGAATGTCCTTGTCTTGTGTGTTGTCCATGGCACCCACGACACAGGGAATCCTAGTGTGGGGCTATGAGTGTGAAGCGTTATTATTATTATTATAAATAAATAAATAACGCTAAATAATAAATATTATTATATAATACAGATAGATATAAAAGTTGGAAAGAAACCTGTGATGAACCGGTTGTATGATCTGAATCGATCGAAACAAACAAGAAATAGTCAAATATTTAAATGAAGCTCACAATCCTAAGCCTGGTGCCGAAGGAGATTAAGTGGATAAACTTAGTCTTTCCAATATTTTTTAGAGTTCCGAAGTAAAATCGAAACCCTTATAGTTTCGTCATGTCCGTCCGTCTGTCCGAGGCAAAGCGCCAAGACCTTAAGTGCTAGAAAGCTGCAATTTTGCATGGATATACATATTTATTAAAACTATTGTGGAATAAAATATTGAAAAACATTTTTTTTCAGGGTACCTCTCCTACAGGTAACGTGAGGATGAATTTTTTATTCGTCGCGTGCCATATAGTGTGGGGTATCGTTGAAAATGTCTTCCAAAAATATTATGGGTCTTCTAATACCATTTTCGGAATTAGGGGTCCGTTTGAGAAATATTTGGTTCTGAAGTGCTAATTTTGGTTTCAGTCAAGTGTCCCCCACTGCTGGCTAAACGGTTGGAATTGGACAAGTGAAAAATTTTCAAAAATAGGTTATAAGATGAATTTACAAGGAAAGCTATCACTGCTATGTTAGCATAAATAATTAATAAGTAATAGTCGATAAGCTTGCTACTCCGGAACCCTAAAGTGCGGGTGGCCTGACGACTTGATAGACTTGACGCACTTGTCCGGTTTTCTTCCTCCCTCTTCTATCTTGATCGGCAACATCTTGGGGATCGCTGTGGTATTACTGATGTCCATGGTTTACGGGGGCTAGTTGGCAACATACCATCAGGTGGAACCTCAGCTCGTATGTCAACTCGTTACATAAAAAATATGGTTTAATGTGGGGTGTTGTCTTAAGTCAAGAGCTGATCTACCTAAATAGTGTTGCTGAGTTGATATGCCTTACTAGACAATACTACTTAGTAAGGTACTAAATATAACGTCGTTGCGACTTTAAGACCTCTATGTGTTATGTGCCACTTTTGGCAAAATCACTTTTTCACATCAAATGATTCTACATTTTGAAGCGGTATCGAATTCAAAAACTCAGGTGTGTACGACGTTTCCTTCGTAATTTATTCACCAAATTCAAAATCACCTATGGTCTTTCTAAACAAAACTTTATCCATTTTTATCGATTCTCTCGGAAAGCTAATTTTTTACACATAAGAGGTCTTAAAGTCGCAACGACGAAGCTGTTCTTTCCATTACATTTAATATGTATGGTGTTCACGGATAATATTAATTTAAAACCATAATTAGTTGCTTAGGGACTTCTTTTCTGACTGGAAACGTTTCGCTTCTAAAAAGATTGCCGTAGCCATGCCGTAGCAGGTTCCTTTTGATTTTCTCATCGCAAAGAAAATTCACAAGTGCTTGTATTATGTCGCCGTGATATCAAAAGAAACGTTCTAGGTGCGGTATTCAAACTCTATCAAAAGAAATTCAATTTCTTCGGTCTAATTCTTCACTAAAATACAAGTTAAGTGAGTCTTACTTAACCGATGTAGGTAGTACTAGCTTTCTGCGTGACTAAGAGTAATACCTGCATTTTACTAGCATTTTTCTTTTTTCTTATATCCTTGACGACCAGTGTGGCGCAATGGTTACCATGCCGGATCGCCGCACCGAGGGTCCTGGGTTCGATTCCCAGCGAGGCGGAAATTTGAATGATGAGTTTGAATTTCTATTCTCGGTCTAGGTGTGAATGTCCTCGTCTTGTGTGTTGTCCATGGCACCCACGGCACAGGAAATCCTAGTGTGAAATCCTAGTGTGGGCTATGAGTGTGAAGCGTTATTTATTTATTTATTATCCTGATTTTTAAGGACGTAATGGCGTATGGCTGAAGATTAAACAAGAAGATAATATAATATGAAAGATTAAACAAGAAGATAATATATGAATTGTTTATTTTACATGCGAATTATTTAATTATTATATCATATAAACATCATAATTATGTTTATAGGATTTCATGATCAAGCTCTGTTGGTCGTGCAACTCACTCGTGCCCTGGCAGAGCCGAGAGTCCCAGGTTTGATGTTGGGCAGATATTTATGTTACAAATAGATATTAATGACAGTAAAATAAACGCGCCCCGCGTTATGTTATTGTGACAAGTACCAATATTTAGGAAACATTTTACATTTAATAAATAGAAATAAATATTTGCACTTAAATGTTGTATTCAATAAACAAAATTAAAGTATCTTCATGAATTAGGTTGCGTATTCTAAAACTTATTTTCTTACTACGTGTTATAAAAATCAGTTACGATTCTAACAACCCTATAGTAAAAACCGTTAAAAACGCAATTAATACAATATTTACGTTTTGCCTCGGATGAAAATAACTGTTCGCGGACTTTTTGCGAACGTTTTTACTGCATTTGGTAACATAACGGTAGATTTTAAAAACGAACGGATGGAATCATAATATCATGGTAATGTTGATGTTAATTTTTACAATTATAAAGCGTTGCTTAGTTGCTATCAAATAACAATATCGTGCTTAGAAAGTAAAGCTGTAATGATGCAGCGGCGTATTATAGTCAGTTCGGTTCTGAATGCTCAGCGCCGTTTCGCTTGATGCGTCTACTTTCCAAAATCTCTCACGTTTAAATGTATCTTCAAATTTATCTCTAGTACTTTCAACGGTCTGACCAGGACTGTGCGTTTCGTTCGTGATTTGATTTGAATAAGGAACTGTCATTCCACGCGTTTGAATATCGAAGTATTTATTTTTAACTTTTTTTTATTCGGAATCGGCAAGTTTTTTCATTTAGTTTTTTATGTATTTTAAGCTGTAATATTTTTGCTGTGATTATTAAAATAAATTGTTTAAGAGCATATAAATGGTTCGAGTTGAGTGTTAATTAACAAATTAAGTGTAGTGAGAAGTTTAAAGTGTAAAGAGTTTGGTTATGGCCCGAACCCTGCGAGATGCCGTGCGGAACTTTTGGAATTTAGCTTGGCTCGTCACTACTAAAGTGTTTTTGGTAATGAATTTTAGTGACATATTTGTCGTTAACCTACTTTGTAGTTAAAAATATATTTAAAACTTCGTAGTAATGATAAACGTACATATATCCAAGATATACATACATATGTACCCACGTATTTGATTAAAATATTAAATGCCATAGTTTATTGTATTTGAGAAGGGTTGGAAATGATTAAACTATATACCTACCGCCTTGAATGTATTAAACTGTGCAATAAAAATATATCTCTTACAATAAAATTATTCTATTAGGGTACGTATATTACTGTAGTTTTTTTATTAGTACAAATAGCCAAGTAGTTGGTACAATCTCATTACTTCTGTACATATTTGCTTTAACACAGCGCTGCTACGACAGCAAAGTTGCGGTATTTTATGAATTTTTAATGTTTAATTAGCAACTTTTAATCAAACGGTTTCTGTATCGCGCGAAAATAAAATGGCTTACATTAAAAGTACTACAAACAGTAATAACTAAGAGTTAAGTCCCCAAAGACTACTAGGCCCAAGATTCATCTATTGTAGCCAGACCCATTGTTGGTATATCTGGTCATCAAGGCCTGTTAAGATCAACCGTAAAAAGTGTATATAATTTTCCCCATAATTTCACTTTAAAAGCTTCCAACGATCAGTTCAATTTATGGTTTATGGACTTCTGATAAGTTGCGAAAATGGAAGTGATTATTATACCACGACATAATATGATCACTTTATGTCCAAACGTTACGTTAAAAGTGAAATCAAACCAGTTCTGTTTTCACTCATTTACAGAATATGAATACAACAATTGATTATGCCAAGAGATTAAGATATTGTTTAGAATGGCACGGCTTAGTCGCCATTGTTTTGGGAACCTTTACATAATGCTATAGTTGTTTCATTTAATAAACATCTTTGTTTTATGTTAGTTATTATGTAAGTAGGTGATTTGTATATTATTAAAGTTTGAGGAAGTGTTTAATAAGCATGTAGATTATTAATTTAAACATTAGTGGAATTATAAAGCAACGAATTACCAGTGGCGTAGCTAGCCCTGTGGAGGTCCCATATCAATATTTGTTCTGACAATGAGGCCTGCTCAACGTCCACGTTTTGGCTTGAGAGCCAGGTCTTTCTTTCTTTTTCTTCTCTCTTTCCTGGCCGGCAACGCATCAGTGATGCCTTTGATGTTACTGATGTCCATGGGCGACGATAGCCACTTACCATCAGGTGGATCGTCAGCTCGTTTGCCGGCTATTTAAATAAAATAAATAAACGTCAGCTGTCAAATATAAAAGGAGTACAAACTGTAGCGGTCGTAGGCTGCTGGCGAGCTTTTTTTTGGGAGTGTTAGTGGGGGCCCCTATACGCTGGGGGCCCCCGTATAATTGATATAGCACATACGGCGGTAGCTACGCCCCTGAGAATAACGTAAAGCTAAATCAGAAATTGAGACACTATCGCCCATAGACATTCGTAATATCGAAGACATAAAACTTGCCCATATAGTATGTATTCTCCACCAAATGACGTATCATCTAAGCCAAGTTCCGAATCCCACGGGAGCGTCCTTAGACGTTCCTCGAAGAGTCTGAGCTATTCCTCCCTCTTCAGAAAAAAGTCTTCTCGACAGAGCTTCTCCAGGCCTGACCCTCTGTCCGCGTGAAGCTATTCAGGCCACTAGGGCCAACAGTTACTATACTTCCGAAAAAGATAAAGTAAAAAGAAGTAAGATTACCGACGGGTAACCGGACTGGAATCAAGATTGAAGTGTTAATCTTTGGAAATAATCTCGGGGAAACCCGTTAGTAACCATTGGACCCAGTCATATGGATCGTGATCACGATGAGACTGCGATGGCGCGGGGGGAAGAAACTCTTGACAGTTGATAATTTGACGTTACTGTCAAGCTTACGTTTCGGTCGTTTTCCTTTCCACGATTCCTTTACACTACACTAACGACATCTTTATCTTTACGCACTGAACTCTGCACTATTTTAGATTTTCTTTGACACAAACTAATCACAGGATTCCACGAATGCGCTTATTTATACCCATCTTCTGGTATTCTTATTTGTCTGGTATACACATAAATAAGTTTAGAAATTGATATTGGTCCCTTGCTGTTTTTGGATGTAATATTTGCGTGTGACTGGTGTCCATTAGCGACGATGACCACTCACAATTTGCTCGTCTATCACGGCTATTTACAAAAATAAACCTTAGAAACATCCAGGATAATATACGGATTTTTGGTTTGCTTTGTTTGTCAAGTGGAAGAAGGCTTCAGTTACTGAATTCCGAGGCAGGCTCGGTCGCATCGCCGGTCCCGTTGTGTGAGCACTGCGATATTTCATTGTCGCTTTACCGTTAAAGGAGTAAGCCTTATTGGATGCCTTAAACCTGTTCCGCTTACCGATTTACCAATATTCGCGTTAGCTTTAAAGGAATTTATATTCATAAGCCATTGACTTATGAGCTCATCATATATTTTGTCATTCTATGAGGACATTGAGGAACGTGCCAATGTTAAGTATGATTTTTTAAACTTTACCCAGTACAAAATTATCTAAATTGGTGCCAATACAGGTACTCTTATGGGGTACTCATGTCTTATAGTACGCTTATATTGCGACATACGAGTAGTTCACACAGCTACATGGATTTTTGTTTTATATTACAAAGCAAAGTCAACCAATGGACCGAACAGCGTTGTCGTATTAAGCTCTGCGGCTTATTATTAGTATGTTTTAAAGTTGTTTGTGACCCACACCTACACACAAATATTTGCTGGTGTTTGATATGTATTTGTTGACATTTGCTGCTGTCTGACGAGCCAGTGGGCGGTAACTAAGGAAGCCGTGTGCAGTAACCGGTTAGACCGTTTCGTCATCGCAAAAGTCGTGCTAATACCAGAGTATTATTAGTATTATGTCATGTGATTTATTATAACCGAATATTAATATTATTTGAGTGGCATAATGATGTGATATTATCATCAAATTATTATTGTGATTTTATGATTTAAGTAATCATGATGTTGAGTGTTGACTTTTTAATTGTTGTTATCTAAGAACTTCTTCATTTATTTATTTATTTATTTATTTATTTATTTATTTATTTATTTATTTATTTATTTATTTATTTATTTATTTAATTCATAGGCTTAAAAACTAACATTACAGGTGTCCCCAATTCGTTAGCCTACCTAATTACGTTTAAATGTAAAAATCATGGATTTTTTTAAAGAGAGAGTGAGAATCGGGCTCCCGCTCAACAGACTAACGCCTGTCTAACAATTAAAAAAAACAAGAACCTCATCCTTTTATTGAAGTCTGTTAAAATACAGTGGAAAACTAACCTTAACCAGCCAACTCGTAAGTAGTTTAAACAGATTGGTCTAACGATGTTATTTCAAAGGCAAGAAAAACAAAAGCTAGACGGTTGATTACACTTGGACGGCGCCTTGACTCAGCGATATGAGTCAGGGTACAGGGGTACAGGAATCATGTGTAGCAATCAACTACTGAAGCTTAGTTATTTTTAGGCTCAAGTCTAGACTGATGCTAATTACTTGTCAGTTATTGTTGGTTATGCAAACTTGGGAAAAATATTCGTTATATCATTATACTACAGATATTATTTGTTTAATGTGATATTTCGTACTACACTTTTGAAAGAGTTTTTAATGTAACTATTAGTATCTATATATCGATTGTATAGTATGTATTGTATATTTATGAAAATCTTGTTGAGTGCAAAATGAATTAGAGGAAGCGATCGTATCGAATATTTTTTTGGTATAAATTAACTTAATAAAAAAATTACCTACATCTGATGGGTGACTATTATAAATTGCAAAGACATAAGTATCACTCCTATTTCAAGATTTTAAACTGGTGTGGTGTAGTTGGGGACAGAAATGGAACGGGTTATTATGTTTATAAAAAATGTTGTTGGCACATTGTCCTTTAAAATGATGAAGATGACACAAACTTCTTTCCACTTCTTCACTTCTGTATATCTCCTTAGCTTCTCTCTCACACACACACACACACACACACACGTAGAAGAGATATAGAAAAACACAAGTAAATAACACATCGAGATTTACATAACACCTCCCAGGTATTATATCCTGGTATACTCACATTCCCACCTAAAGACCTAAATTGAAATAACTAGATCAATCTGTATGTCATCATACAAAACGAACAGTGGAGCAGCGTGGCGCACGGCTCCACCCACTAGCATTTCACATTCAAATTAGCTGTCGAAATAATCAGCTGCGATTAAGGCACGAGTACAGATATTACGTATTCTAAGGATTACTCCTCACTGGGCTCGGCCGGTATCTAATAACATTCTAAAGACTTGACCACACTACATTATAATTATATTACAATATGAATCATTATACAACAAATATAGTAATTGTAAGTATCAATGAATTTAGTTCTGTGATTGTTGTGTAATTTTCACACAGAGAGCAGTATAGAGTCTTACAAAAATCTTATATGGATTATGAATGCTTACAAAAATCTAATACCCATCATAAAGTATTAGGTCCTGTTACACTTTTTAACCGACTTCAAAAAAGGAGGAGGTTCTCAGTTCGACTGTATTTTTTGTTTTTGTTTGTTACTTCAGAACTTTCGACTGGGTGAACCGATTTTGATGATTCTTTTTTTAATCGAAAACTGGTGCTTGTCATGTGGTCCCACTTTAATTTGAACTAGATTTAACAAGTAGTTTTTGAGTTATTTTGCAGTCGGTTATTTTTTTCTAAAATTGGTAAAATTTTGGTAAAATTCAGATTATATTACCACTAAAGATCAGCAAAAATTCGACTGTAACTCAATTTTTCAAGGATTACTTCACAATGTCATTTTTTATGTTATATTTTTTGTAATACCTAAATGTACATAATTTTACACATTAATTCTATCTTCATCGAATTTACTCGTATCTTTCTGCACTTTTTGTTATAAACTTTAATAAACCAAAAATCAGATCTATACGCGCTTTCGTTATTCTAAAAAGGGGTACAAAGTACCCTCCCTTAGCATAATAATAATTATGAGTAAATAATAATAATAATTCTTTAGATTTCTTATTTTTTTTAAATTCCTATAACAAATTTGGATACATATTAGCCTTATTTATTATATTTAAACCTATTAGGTTATACATTCATTTAAGTACTGTCGTAATCTTAGTTTAGTGCAATGAAGTTAGCCTTAGCCCCAGGTAGTGCGCAAGTTAGCTCCAATTTCAATAAGCCCCCAGACAGGCATCACGACTCGATAATCCGTTACCAGCGCTGCCTCTTGCCGATTGGATGAATGTTAAAATACTCACGACTCAGTATGAAATATTTATTCGTCTTGCTTGGAGCTAGATTTTGTTGCCTGGGGTATCACGTTTTAAGCACTTTTTTGGCTCGGAATTGCGTTTTTTAAGATATATCTACTATTAATAGTCTTACGCCCCAACTCAGAGTCACTAACGGCTACTTTAATCGCTCCTTAGTAAAGTATCATCATACAAATTCTGTACTAAGGAGCGGTTTAAGTAACAGTTAGTGACTGAGTTGGGGCGTTAGTTTATTTCATAACGTCACAAGTTTTTTGACGTTATGAAAAATATGTGTAATTTTACAAAAAAAAAAATGATGAAGGTAGCTTTTTTACGGGTTGTTAATGTCAATCAGGCTTCGATAAAACTTAACGATCACTGTCTAACGATAGCAGCTAGAATACATTTGTAATCTATACTATTATAATTATAAAGAGGAAAGATTTGATTTTTTGTTTGCATTGAATAGGCTCCGAAACTACTGAACCGATTTGAAAAATTCTTTCACTGTTGGCAAGCTACACTATCCCCGAGTAACATAGGCTATATTATATTTAAAAAAAATTAGGGATCCTTAATAAAACTCCAATATGTAACCCAAATGTAAAAAAAATAAGAAAACTGAAGCAAAGCGAGGGCGGTTACTCGTTTGTAATAAACATAGGAATATGTAAGCTACATTAAAATGTACTTGTTTAAGTTTTGCATTTTATGACTTTTCGATATTTGCTCGTCCGGAAAATTCTATTCTTTCTCCAGATATTCTAGAATCTAGATATTCACGGCGGGTCGCGACGCTGCTTCTTTAGGAAATTGACATTTTTCTATTGACATTAAACATGCTAATGATTCTCGTCTGAAGGTTATATAATTAATAGCCAACTAGTTCTCCGATATTATAATATTAGTTTTAAAGTTATCTAAAACTTATAGATAATATCATTATTATTTAACAGTTAGAGAGAACACTATAAAATCTTTTCTTCCTGCGCAAAATAACGCCATCTATAATCCAATTCCTTAGACGTGTATTATTCGGTAAACAATCTTGGAATTACTTTTTATTGAAATATGTATTGAAATAGTTTGAAAAAAAAATGAATAGTAAACAGAAATTGGTTTTGGCATTAGTTCAATGATCTTTAAATTATTTTTATTTTGTGTCAGTCACTTAAATTACAAATTGCCGTATAAGAAGCGAAACCTTTAACATAATGTATTATTTTGCCTTAGTGAGTAGGTAGGTTGTCTAAATAAAACGTATTTGATGTACAAATTCATGTCAGTTGGTGAAAACCCTAGAAAACGATTTTAATGGTTTGTTTACATTTGTATCGGCTGCAAATCGACTCTACTATAGTAGGACAGTAAAAAATCGCTAAATGAACCCTCAGGTTCACCCAACGACTACAGGATCGGAGCCTTACTATCACAGCTCCAATACAACGTATAATCATGCATGTAAATAACGTCTATTGTAATTTAGTAAAGTAGGTTATACATATTGTTGAACATATATGAATGTTCAAGGCATGGGCCAGGTACATAAGCACTTGTGGTTAATTGGTGCACCGATCTATATTGCGGCGGCTTACAATACTAACCCCATTCCCATGCTGGTATACTAAGGTGTCATAAGAGGCGAAGGAAGCCGGCCCGCTTGGTTTCAGATAAGGATTATATTATTACAATTATTCTTAAGTCATTATTATATTGTTACAGATTACTGATATTACTTTATCTTTCTGTGAGTCAGCGGCCAAACGATTCATGTTCTGGCTGGTGGTGGCTTGTGAGCAAATTGTTTTTTTCTTTCTCTTCTTTCTTGTACAAAGTCACTATCTAAGGGTGATGGTGGCCACTTAGCATCAGGTGAATAGTCAGTTCGTCGGCAAACTTTATTGGTTGGTATATATAAAAAACCGGCCAAGTCGGACTTGCGCACTAAGGGTTCCGTACCATTATCTATACAATCCAAATTCAAGCATCTACCTGTTGCCTTTATTAATATCGAGCACAAAACAGCAAAAAAATCACGATTGTTTAATGGGAGCCCCACTTAAATACTTATTTTATTCTGTTTTGTGTATTTGTTGTTATAGCGGCAACAGAAATACATCATCTGTGAAAATTTCAGCTGTCTAGCTATCACGGTTCATAAGATACAGCCTGGTGACAGACAGATAGACAGACAGACGGACAGTGGAGTCTTAGTAATAGGGTCCTGTTTTTACTTTTTGGGTACGGAGCCCTAAGAATAAAGATTCACTAAAGTCGTAATTGTTTGTTACCTCTCTCTAAATAAAACTGTCCTTACTTAACCAAGTGACTCTAGTCTCTAATGAACTTGTTCTATGACTAAGACCAAGGGCCTGCGGTTGCTGCGGTTATATCCGATACTGGGTTAAAATAAACTGCCGTTATGTAGTCTACGAGGAAAACAAACATGTAGCATCACTGACAGTAACAGAAGCATTTTATGGTATTGCTTAATTTGCTTATTATTATTATAATTACTACATCATGTAGGTATTTTTTTTTTGCGTGAAGCCTACCTAGCAAAAGATTCGTCGTGTTCCGACTGGTGGCTTGAGAGCCAATACTTTCTTGGATGTGCTCGATGTTTCATTCTCTCTTTCTTAGCCAGCAACGTATCGGCAATGTCTTTGGCCTCGCTGATTTCTACGGAGGACGGTGTTCACTTATAATCAGGCGTCTGTCTCGACGTCTCTTTACATAAAAAGTCATTGGTAGATCGTCTGTTTTAAAAATGAACGTGCCATCACTAAATAATACTTATTGTTACATACCTGTAAGAGAATTTTTTTAATTTTATTTAGGTATGTTATATTAAATGTTTCCTAAATATTGACATTTAGACGTTATACCATAATTACGTATACTATTAAGTCTTCTGTGGGGTGTCTAACCTAATAATAATTTAAAGTGCCCCTACGTAAGTTTTTTTAAAGACGATATCTACAGTTGATTATCGTGTTTTTAATTCGTCGCTGTACATGACTCAGCAGCATGTATTGACTACAAGCCATTTATACCTAATACCGATTTTCCTTGAATGCTGATTACTAAAGGCCATTTTGTCCTATTTCAGTTGGTACTTTATTACCGGGGTTAGTACACGTAGTGTTAATAAAACTAGTTAGTAAGTACTGTATTTGTGATCAGAAATTGTTTAATCGTACGCGATGATTGTGTCTAATAAAGTGTTAGTGAACTTAAAATAAAATAATCTATATCATTAAGCTTGTTAGATAAATTACGCCCCAACTCAGAGTCACTAACGGTTACTTAAATCGCTCCTTAGCACAGAATATATATGGTGATTCTTTACTAAGGAACGATTTAAGTAACCATTAGTGACTCTTGAGTTGGAGCGATAGTATTTTTGTAGATTTTATATTTTATTCAAAACAGACCTTTAAAATGCATCCTGATGAAGATAAGATAAAGAAGAATTTATTCTGTTTTCATTTATAATGGAGTCTAAGTACATTATTTAGTGTTTTTAAATTATATAGCGTTTTGTGATTTCCACGGACTAACACCGCGTGATTGTTTTTATTTATTAAAGGTAAAATTTTGTTATAAAAATATACAAAAAAACTTTGTTTTAGTTCTTAATTTATACCTAAGCGGATAAAGTCACGCACGCGATTAGTCGAATATTTCTATTACTTGGAAACTAATCATACCGTCGAAATGTTATCTCAAACGTTCACTCAACACAAAATAAATTTTCACAAATTAGGTTATTTGTGCTTTATTTCAATGTAATTCATCGTGTGATTACTTTTTCCTGTGCCACCGTCGCGGCCAGTGTTCAGGCAATACCTTAACATTATCGTTGGTAGGAAGTTAATGTTGTAAAATTGGAAGTGAATCTATATTTTAAGGATTATTTCAATAGTTTCACAGGAGGTAGACAAATATAAAAATATTTTAATCGTATCGAAAGTAAACTGTACAAAAGTTACTCACGCGGGTAACGTAATATTAAATCATTTATCTAATTTTATTGACGGTCCTGAAAATTCTTTCTTAACTCTCCTACGGCGGAATTTTGAGTTACAATTTTTTTATATTTTGTGTGTTTATGTAGTTATTGTAAAACATTTTTATAATTGGTACGTTACTTAGATGTAAGGTACCTGTATTGGTATTTTTTGCTAGTAGTAGGTTACGTAGGCTTCATTTTCGACAATACCGATACTCAGATGTGTATCTATTTTGTTTCCTTTTTATGTCTTATACATATACAATCATTACGGTCCTCATGTGTTAGTTAGAATGTACAAAAATCAATACCTACTTGCTTGTATGATCTTTATCTATGTTTTAATCTGATGACCCCGTAGCTTAGTTAATTTAATCCGGTTTGATTTACGAACGGGACAAAGTGTTTGAAGTGTTATCTGTGATCACTTATGTTCATCATTCTCTAACACAGGGAATCCTAGTGCAGGTTATGAAAGTGTTTTCGATACACCTGGCGGAGAGAAGTGCAAAGTTATTCCCGTGAAAAGTGACAAGTGACGTAAAGTGATAATGCGGCAAGTGTTTATGTAAGTGACAGTTGACAGTTATGACGCAAGCATGGAAGAGGAAGTTCCAATGGATTACGGATAGCAAGTTTGGAAGATTATGGGTGCGTTATTTGAATAGCTCCATAAGAGCTGACTTGTCATATTATATTATCTTGGATTTATTAAGTAGCAATGCTTATAAAACTGTTTCAATTAGGTTGGTAGGGTGACTTTGCAGTCAGTATCAATTGGTGCCTTCTCCTGATCACAATGTTCCAGGTTCGAATCCCGGACAGAGTTTATTGTGACTGATAAATGAGGCCAAGTTTATATAGCCACCGATTGTATTGTAATGCCACTAAAACAAAAGAAAACGTTTCACAATAAAAAGGGGCAAAACGAGGTTCCTACATACACCATCTGCCCACATTTTCCTGGATAATAAATACCCAATATCTAATTTCAAATCATAGTCTACCTACGTGCTAAATTTCATGAAAATCCGTTCAGTAATTTTTGCGTGAAAGATTGACGAATATTTATACATCCTCACCAACTATCACATATTTTATAATATTAGTATGATGATGAGTTTATTGTTAACTTCCAGTAATATTGTAGGAATTACCGAGTTTTTCATCATCGAAATAATACGAATTTATTATTTAGGTACCTATCTACTAACTCCTATAAACCTAACCTAACCTATCTACTACTTCCTAAAAAAACTACAATAGTCTTACAAATTTAATAGTTTTAAGGATTATCGTAATGTATGCAATGAATACGTTAATATAGGGCAATTAACGGCGTGATTCACTGGTCTGCAATAAACACAACAATTCTTACTCATTTAATTACGCGAATCGAACTTGAGGAAAGTTTAACGGGAAATAATTCAAATAATACCATGTCTTATATACGAGGAACGAAGACTATATGAGCAATACGTAAACTATAAATCGAATTGAATAAAATTTACTATTTGTCTATTTGGCGAAGCACGAAGATCGGACACGCTTCGCTCTGGCAGGGTTAAAAAATTTAGTTACTACTCCAAATTTTAGTTTAAGCTAAAACGACTGAAATTACCCTATTTCCGTAATAATAATTATTATCAATATCTAAATAATTTTGTTTTTTAACCGACTTGAAAAAAGGAGGAGGTATTCAATTCGACTGCTTTTTTATGTTTGTTACCTCAGAACTTTCGACGGGGTGAACCGATTTTGATGATTCTTTTTTAATCGAAAGCTGGGGCTTTTCATGTGGTCCCACTTAAACTTGATCGAGATCTGACGAGTAGTTTTTGAGTTATCTTGAAGTCTGTTTTTTTCTTAGTAAAATTCATCCTTGTCTCTACATTACGCTTAATTTTATTGTAATCAGGGAATTAAGATGCCTATTTGGTTAATGCTTCGTGAAATGAACAAATTTTGTGATTTATAATAACGATACTTACATAATAATGATAACCACTTTAGTATGTATGTACTCGTATATGCGTAGAGTAGGTACCTGATACATTATTACGTTTAATTGGAATTTAAGCTATAATGAAGCATTCTTGCGAGCTTGCAAATAACTGCGAATATTAATTAGTTAGCAATTAATACGTATCACGCAGCTTGCGGAAGCTGCGCACGATAATGTTATCTTTTCCCGCCATTTTACCCCCACTTCGGGACAATGGCCGCTTTTGACGACCCTCGTGACATCTTTTTAATTTTTACAACAAACAGAACATAATTACGCCTGCAATTATTAGCAGAATTACACATTGTACTAACTTCATTGTGTGACATAAAGTTTATCTTTCTGAATGCATTGCGATAACTTCAAATCTACCTAGGACCAATGATGTTTAAAAAAATATGTATAGTATGTAGATATTTTATGCCTTTACAAATCAACCAAAAAATCTGTTCCGAAAAGAGCTACAACACACACACACACACACGTTTATCTTTTGTATCACTACACCAATCGCATTGGTGTAATACACGAAGGCATATTTTAACGTTGTATGTCAAATATCAAGCACTTCTGACAACAACAAAAGCGTGCGTATCGTCTTATATTGACAGAGCGACTACGAGCAGAACGGTCAATTGCCTGTTCTTACGCTATTCGTCGTCGGCGAGCTAGTGACATATTACCTATACTTACCTAATCTCTCGGATCAATAAAGAGTTGAAAAACAAATCCTACAATAAGTTAAAACCTAGATGTCAGCACAATACACGTTTCTTAACCTAATGATGTGACCGTTAATTAACTGTAAGGCCTTGACTTTTAATAGTACACTTCTTCCAGTCTCCCCTATCTTCAACCTAAATATCGTGAATTATTGACATCTTTTAAGTAGAAGAATTAATTTCATATTATGATTTTGTTAGGAATGAGTATTATATGTTATGAAATTGCAGAAAATCGGTATTTTAATAATAACTAACATAATATTCAAATATTCCTTACAAACACATAGGAAAGGTTTTTCCGCACGTGTTACGCGCCTTACTTTTGTCACTCTAACGCGGTTAGTGCCTTTGCCTGTAAAGCTAAGGGTCATGGGTTTGATTCCTAGCCGGATTCCTTTGTCAACTACCTTACCTTGTTTTTATTACAGAATAAATATTTTTTTGATTTCAAACCAAGTACATTTGTATGTTATAATGTTCCTCTTGTCCTCAGGCGGAGTTAGTAGCGGCAGTGAGGAGACGGGGGCGTGGAGACAGCGATGATGACGAGGACCTGGGACTCCCGCAGAGTCCTCCAGCCTCGCCGCCCACTGACAAAGCTGATAAGGTGAGGCATCACTGCTGTTTATTCTTTTGTAGGTCTTCAGAGTAGATACCAGGGTATTCTGAATTTCTTCGTAGTATAGTTTTTCGTTATTCAGATATACTTATACATATACTACATCCAATCCAGTGGCGTAGCGTGAGGGGGTGGGGGCGGGGGGGGCCATCGCCCCGGGCGGCACATGAAGAGGGGGCGGCAAGCCACTCGATTTTTAAATAAAAAATAAAAAAATTGATACATTAAAATTAATTATTTTTTATTTAAATCTTAATGTGAATTACGCTATGAAAAAAACAAGAAAAGTGCATTTATAATTGATAAAAAAAATATTTTAAATAATATGGGGTCAGCAAAGATCATTGGGGGGCGGCAAATTTTCTGTCGGCCCCGGGCGGCAGAAACCTACGCTACACCACTGATCCAATCGAAGATAATTTAGCTTAGATCTTAAAAATTATGGTACTCAAATTCAAAATCATATTCATGTTGGTATCACTGATACACTTATGCAAGCCATTTATGTTGTTACGAAATGACTTACACCCTGTGCTTGCACCGCTACTTCTCCATAGCAAAACTTTTTCGTGGTAATACTGGTCAAAAATAGAACTCCCGTCAAATATTATTGTAACAGCTATATCCAGTTGAACTGTAGGTACAATTAAATAATTATTTTAAAATCATTCGCATGTATTTAAAGCTCCAAAATACAACATAAAGGTTATTTTTCTTCCTTTTCCGTGGAAAATTTATATAGCCTGTATGAAGTTCTTATAACAGTGACAAGGAAGGAATAAATATGGGCCGTATTAATATGAAGCCTTAATAAATCTTTCTTGTCCAATTTTATGTCCAATAAAATAAAGTTTATTCAGTGCAAGCACAAAACATACGAGCAAGCTACTACTAGCGACATCATATGAAAAATGCGTGTACTAACAAAGCACGTAGAACGCTTGGCAGTTTGCACTTTAACTAGTGCCAACGTTAATAAGTAGATGGCGCTTTGGCAGTTAAATAATGAAGTGTGGAAAATTGTGTTTTGAATAATTTGTACCAGTGAAAACGTTTAACCACGACGGCTAAGCTACATAATTATGAAGCACATAGCTTCAAGCAGCCTTGCATTTATTCATTATAAATCGATTTATTATTAACAATAAGACGATATATATTCATTTACTAGCGCTCAGCTCACGGCTCTGTCCATGTTTTCCGGGATAACAAGTACCCTATCAGACTACTATATTAGTGAGACTATTGGAAGGAACACATTTTAGTAGGTATAGTTTGCAGTTATACTCAAAAGGCACCTGCGAGAAAACGGCTAAAGGTCGTTGCATATGTAACGTGGACGGGACGGGGACGGGACGTGAACGGGGCATAAATATACGTGCGTGTCCCTTTCCCGTCCCGTGCCTCCGTGGCGTATGCGCTATCGTTTACATTTTCTATGACACGATGTTTCCAAAACTTCACGTCCCGTCCGGTCTCCGTTCCGTTTACGTTACGTGTGCATCGACCTTTAGTTGTGTTGCGTAATTCCTACTATTCAAATTTGCTCTCTCTTTTTTAATAAGGACTACGAATATTATCCCAAACTTAAATTTCCTACGAAACACTAGTTTCGTTGGTATATTGGTATGCTTGACCACAGAAGTTTCAATTTACCACTGGTAGTGGGTTTGGAAACCATATCTACCACTAGAATTAGATGCATTAGCTGCCTTTCATTTGGTGTGACTCTGGATCGTAATGTGGTTAGGGTTTTAAAACTGTCTGGGTTAACTATTTCACTTAACTAAATAGGTACGTATCCAATAGTGAAATATATTTATTTGTTTTGTCAAAATGGCTATTAAATATTTACCAAGCCGGCTCATCATTTTCTACTCGACCGATAATAAGATGGTAACTTATATCTATGTGTTACGCATGTTCATGACGATGTCGACTTACCTTGTTTTTAAACCGTAAGCTGGCATGCAGTCACATTATGAACCATTTGCATAATACGAGTCTCTTATAACTGATGACCTAAAAAGTAGGAAACCGCTGGATTCAAAGGCTCCAAAAAATATCACCAATTATGGGAAGACCAATGTCAATGTACAGCACTATCAGAGGGGGGAGGAAACCCCCAAAATCATCTACGTCCACCAGTGTCAACATTCAAAAGGATTCATTTCCTCAGCTAGTTCAAGTCCTCCCCCTAAACAAACATACTTCAAACCCCCTGAAATAAAAAACCTGGATCCGTCACTGATGTGAAGTAATCCTTAGGCATAATGAATTACGGTCGGATATCGTCCACAGAGCGGGAGTCTCTATACTCCATGCGATTTGCAGCCGAAACAAATGTAAACAAACGATTACAATCGTTTTGTAGTATTTTCACCAACTGACTTGAATTTGTACACCAAATGCGTTATATTTAGACAAAATACTCACTAAAACAAAATAGTAAGTACATTATGTTAAAAGTTTCAAATCGCTTCTTGGAAATAAGATTGTCATTGCAAAGTGTTTGAATGATGACAGTGTTATTTAAATTGGTTTGTTTCCACATTTACTCGGAATTTATAATTATTATCGATCAATATGTATTTATTTAAGAATTCACAAATACCTTAATGAGTACTTTGTCTAAATAAAACGTATTTAGTGTACAAATTCATGTCAGTTGGTAAAAAATCCTATAAAACGATTTTAATGGTTTGTTTACATTTGTTTCGGCTGCAAATCGCATGGAGTATAGTGCTTAGTAGTCTAGTATATTGTAATAGTTACCTCAAACTTGCGTATACTTAACGGCCCATTTATTAAGTGTTACCAGTACCACTTACCAGTCGTTGTGGTAATATCAATCAAACTGACAAGGGGCGTGTGTTTGTCTAGCTGTTTCCCGCGGAACTTGTGCAATCTATTATCCAATGCGAGTGTGACGTAAAGCATGCGATGATTGTATGCACTTTGCAGCCATTTGCAGTGCTGAGGTAAATGAACTTGATCATTACACTTAAGGTACTCGTCTACGATAGCGTCCCAGGCTACGTTGGTGTCCCGCTACGAATTGCTATTGATTGAGTGGGACACTAAAGATAAAGAAAGAAAAGAAAGAAAGAAACGTCTATTCCATCATAAGGAGCGCAACAACTTTAAAATTATATGGTAATATTCTAACAAAATTTATGGTGATAGAGTCAATGTTATTGCGCTTTTATAAGTAATGTTACAATACCAAAATATTGTTTTTGTAACCTTTAGCAACCTTCAGTGGTGACCTTTAATGGTGATTTACTGGCCGAGTTAATGGGCTTGATATCACGAACTTTTTTAAAAATGACAATCTAAACCACCTGAAACATAAAAATAGGAAAAGGTACGCTTTTTTACATGACTTTGTTTTAGTAAAATTATGTTTTTCAATATAGGTACGGTTGCCAGACGTCCGGATAAAGCCGGACAAGGTTAGGCTTTTTCAGTGCGTGTCCGGCCAAATTTAACGGTGTCCGGCTTGTCCGGCTTTGTTAGGCTTTTTACATTTTAACCAAACTTTTTACATTTTACTTACAAAAAAATTACACAAGGACACAAAACAATTTATATTGATGACTGTTAAAAGACGTCCTGCATATAATCAAGTTTCCGAAACTATTAGTATCCACGAAAAAAACATTAAAGTTGACGATTGCAAAGGTTTTGGCCAATTGCAAAACCTTAAATATTTTCTGATCAAAAATGGGGATGTTGATGGTTGATTTCAAGAAGCTGTTAGTATACAAGAAATGAGTAGCCTATTTTTAATCGATGAGAGTAGTCCAGATGGCTTTTAATTTGAAATATTTGACGTTTAAAGATTATTACAAATTTATTTTGAAAAATATTGAGCTTTTAAAGCACGTTTCTGACAATTATTTAATATGTTTAGTTTGTTTACTTAAAATGTTGTTAATTAGTGAAGAATTTCTAAAAAATTGTCTTAATAATATTAATACATAAAATTCTTCATAATTTAGGGTGTCCGGCCTTTTTACCCAAATGTCCGGCCAAACTGGCTGGTCTGTCCGGCTTTTTGGTTGGCCGACCTGGCAACCCTAAATATAGGTAATATGAATGAAGGAATCTAAAGTAATCCCTATATCACATACAGGTTGGTAAATATACCAACTTGGTAAAAATATTAAATGCAATAAATAGCTTTTACTATATTATTTAACAGAATATTAATTTTATGTTACTTGTCAGTCATCCGTTAGTGCCGATGCCGGTGTACTTTGTTAAAATAAACATAATGCAGAACACTTGTATAGTTTTACGAGTCATTTGATTTGATTAGTTTACATGAGAATAATACTACGGCCCGTTGAACGAGCTATTAAGTCAAGATGACAGTAACTTGGGTAGCACTCGTGTCTCGTGGGCGAAGAGCATTATACAAATAGTAAAAGGTGGGCAATAAAATAAATATTGCATGTAACTAATTTGCGTTTTATTTCCATGTAAACATAATTTATTGCTGAATAGTCAAGTTGAATTTGTGCGTTTTTCCCGCTAGTCACAAAAACAGGTTAACGGATTTGGTAGCGGTTTTCACTGATTGTAATTTACATGAGTTTTAATCGGTTCAGAAATACAAAATGGGTGAATCAGGGAAAAATTAAGCTGAAATAAAAAATTATAAACGACTATTTTTTTACATATATAATAACACACGCACTTGCACATACACACACATACACACACACACACACACACACACACACACACACACTCACACACACACACACACACACACACACACACACACACACACACACACACACACACAATTATACACACTTATACAGACAGCACATTATATAAATCTTCCAAAGAGCGGGATCCCCTGACACAGAAATTGCTGATGGTTATAAGGTAGGTCCTAACAACATGTAAATATCTAACTTTTTTTGGACCAATAAAAAAACTTTAATTCTTTAACCAATAATAATAATAATTAATAGGTGTACCTATGTATTGTACTACAAAAGTTTAATATCCGGAACAAGCAGTAGTAACGAAACATCTCAAGGGGGCAGAACTCATCAGTGAAGCATGCAGTGCGCAGTGCGCGTGCGCATGCGTTAGATGCAACAGTGAAAGTGCAAGCGAGGTCGCCTTGCCGTCAGCGGTGCTACCACTGCTACCACTAGCGGTCTAGTGACGGCAGGTGACGGCTAATGACGGCAGCGTTATGTAATGTACGCAGGATATCACCTGAGTGCTTCTTAACCTTTTTTTTTACACAAATTAGTTAATGCTCGACCACAATCCCATCTGATGGTAAGTGGAGATGTGGTCCAAGGTGGTGAGCACATTAACTTAGTAAAAGCCTATTCACTCTTTTCTTGAAGACATCCACATCATAGGCAGGTGGGAACGCCGACGCAGGCGAGTTATTCCAGTCCTTCGCGGTGCGTAACGAATGACGATTTATTTAATTTAGGGATGAAGAACCATGTGACTAAGTTTATGTCTTAATATGGACCACCAAATATCTCTCGTTCTTCGTTCTCAGTATTTTGTATAACAGTCACTTCGTATTTCAAATTTTGTGAGGGCTTCGCACCACCAGTGCCCCGACCAACCTTACTGGAGTTAAGGAGAGTAGTGGACTGTGAAGTAGTAGTTGAATGTGCCTAGTTCTAGAGTCCTCTCTTATTGGTCTATGTCTTGCAGACTTTTCCTAAGCTCTAAAGAGGCTACGTGGGGTACCAGGGGTACTAGTGACGTTACGAAGGTGTGGCCAACAGTTAGCGTATTATAATCTGAATTTTACCAAGATACATACTAAAGTGGTTGTCATTATTATGTAGGTATTGTTATTATGCATCACAAAATTTGTTCCTAATTTTCAAAATATGTTTCCTGTTAAGTAATTTCACGAAGCATTAACCAAATAGGCATCTTAATTCCATGTTTACAATAAATTTAAGCGTAATGTAGAGATAAGGATGAATTTTACTAAGAAAAATAATCGACTTCAAAATAACTCAAAAACTACTCCTCAGATCAAATTTAAGTGGGACCACATGACAAGCACCAGCTTTCGATTAAAAAAAGAATCATCAAAATCGGTTCACCCAGTCGAAAGTTCTGAGGTAACAAACATAAAACAAATACAGTCGAACAAACACAATTTTCTTGAATACCTCCTCCTTTTTTGAAATCGGTTAAAAAAGGGCGTGGCCTTTTTAACGCCATTACAAGTTAAGCGATAACTTGGTGGTGGTTTCTTCGACGTTGTTGATTGCTAGAAAACAACACATCAATTCCTACTTGCATCAAAAATTGTAAGCCACTTCTCTTTATAAATAGCAGCCTTGAAGATGCTACTCTATCAAAGTGACAGTTTTATATCACGCCGATTTGATGCGCTATCAACGATACGTATGGGTGGAAGTGAAAAAATGTATTCATAAATAGGTACAGTCGGCCTCAGAAGTAGTTTAACATTTTAGTACCTTGTGACATTACATTTCTTGAATTTGTCATAGATTTTGTTAGGAAACCGTCGAAACAGTTACTATTACAAAGTACCAACTATAATATTAAGCTACTTCTGAGGCAGACTGTACCTATAGCTCGATGATAGCCTATTAAACATATAGGGTGTCCCAATAATTACGCATGAAACTTGCTGCTATTCACGTGGTTAAGTGTTGCTGACAAAAGAAAATAGAAGTTTTAGTTTAGTTGATAGTTCAGGTTAAATAAAAATGAATGGCGTTAAAATAACTAACTATTAAAACTTAGTTCGTTGAGCAACAGTAAAAAAATTATAAGGACAATTTAGTACCAGTATTTACAAAATTGAGCACCTACTAAAGGCCTATCCATAAATTACGTCACACGTTAAAGGGGGGAGGGGGGTGTTCGATGTAGTGTGACATTGTGTAACAAGGAGTGGGAGGGATCCTAAATTTCGTGACGTTTGATTTCAAAATCGAATAATTGGTATGTATAGGTATAATTAAAAAACAATTACTGGAAATAAAACGTATTTCAGAACTGCTGTTTTATTATTTCTAGGTCTAAATTTCATAATATGTGACGTCACACTAGGGGAGGTCTCACAAATGTGACCATCTGTGACAAGGACGGGGGGAGGGGTCAAACGGTCATGAAATTAGTGTGACGTAATTTATGGATGGCCCCTAACGACACAAAGTAGTCAGTAGAGTCGCAGAATAGATAATAGTCTCACATAGTAACGGTTAAGATATTTATTTCTCAAAAAGAAAATATATATAAAATTCACTTGCATGAGAAATACATTGTTCTTAAAACTAGTTTAAGCAAAGAAGGACGGTTTGCAAAAAACATTTGTCTTTATAAACATTCAATTGTTATGGAAGAGTAAAAAGAACATACTGTTCAAGATATACGATTTGTCTTCGAAAATAATAATTAGAATCTTTGAGAGTCACGGTAAAGGTAGAGTCTAATAAGGTTTTACTCATTGACTTATATTATATAGACAGGCTGTTCAGTACTTACATTTTGTTCACCTGTGTTGACCCCAACTGGGGCCAACTCAGTTTAGGTCACTTTAGTCGGCTGCGAGCAAGCTACACAAGTAAATGTCACGTTAGAAAAACTCCGACTGTTCAAAAACACTTAATAACGTATTATTGTTTATTGAGCACAGTTAAAACGTTCTCATTATTTACGTTTGAACTTTATTTCACTTTATTTAATCATAATTGGTAAGTAACTATATTTTTATTTACAGTCTTAAAAATTATTTAGTGTCAAATATTTAATACCGACATCTTGAACCAAACTTGACAGAACGAACACAGAGTACTTAATCACTACGGAACAGGGTTGCCAGACGTCGCGGAGTGAGAGATCGTACGGTGGGTAAATAAAAGTCGTATTTCCTAAGATGGCTCCAGAAAAAAAATAGTACGATTCATTTAATGTAGGTACTAAAACTTTAATTAGTTTTAGATGGCGGTCTACAAAACGAAATTGAAAGAAAAGTAATAAGTAAAACTATAAATTAAAATAAAATCTTCTTATCTTTATATATATAAATTACGTGTCACGTTGTTTGTCCGCGATAGACTCCTAAACTACTTAACCGATTTTAATCAAAGGGCTTCCAACATTTTTGTATGGAACCTGGCATACCTACAAGTCCGCCATTTTGAAAAAACCTCGATTCGGCGGCCAGTGATGAAACATGTGTCAATCGATAGAGTAAATGATTACAATCAAAATTTTACAGTGATGAAATCTCGTAAGTGGTATACTTTCTGAGATATTTGAGTTCAAACCCGTAGAAAAATAAAGTAAAAAACTTTGTTTCGGCGGATATTGATAAAATATGTGTCAATCGATAGACTAAGTGATTACGATCAAAAAGTATTAAGTGATACAATGTCGTAAGTTATATACTTTCTGAGATATTTGATTTCAAAACTGTAGGAAAATAAAGTAAAAAAACTTCGATATACCTATCTTCAGCTTACGTAAGTATGACCACATTTCCCAGTTTGATTCCTAACTTAAATGGCTACCAATTCGACACAGGTGAAACTTCAGAATTCTCTCAACATTTTATGCTATTTTGAATAATGTGTCTTCTCCTGTTTATTTAAAGGAAACCCATAGCACTGCTTATTTCGGGAATTCCTTTGCAATACTGTTCTGGAACTCCTTGCTTGTAGACATCAAAAGACTACCAAAAGTTCCTTCAAGAATCACGTCCGGCAGCACTACCTGAAGCAATTAGAATGTCCTCGCCCGTGGTCTTCAACCACATGTTATATACGTAGTTATAAATATTTATGTCCTTAATATATAATATAATATGTATATATGTAAATATGAATAAATATGTATTTATTTAGTTTTGTTAATGATATTGTGATATTTTATATGTATATAGTTATAGTGTTGATCCACTAATAAATAAAAAAGACAATTAATCACCAATGTTTTATTTTTCTACGGGTTTGAACTCAAATATCTCAGAAAGTATATCACTTACGACATTTTATCACTGAATACTTTTTGATCGTAATTACTTAGTCTATCGATTGACACATGTTTTATCAATATCCGCCGAAACAAAGTTTTTTACTTCATTTTTCTACGGGTTTGAACTCAAATATCTCAGAAAGTATACCACTTACGACATTTCGTCACTGAATACTTTTTGATCATAATCATTTATTCTATCGATTGATATATTTTACATCACTGGCCGCCGAATCGAGGTTTTTTCAAAATTGCGGACTTGTAGGTATGCCAACTAGGTTCATTGCCCTTTGCACACCGTGTGCAGTTTGATCCAACTTGAAAGATAGGATAGCTTACATCTCAATGTATAGTCGCAATATTATTTTATTGCAATTTTTTTTTGATAGAACGAAGTCTGTCCGGGCAGCTAGTTATAATATAAATTTACATAATAACATACAAAATTATAAATTTAGAAATATCGGGACATAGGTAATTATAATGTGCGCCATCTATTGATAAATCTATGAACCTATAATAATTATATCATGAACCTATTATACTCGTACATAATTTTCTAACAATGCATACAAATACATATTTAAATTATTAATGTTTACTTACGATGTTAAAAAAAATATAGTAGTCACTCCGAGATGAACTGGAAAAAGGCATAAATCGTATGATTGTCGCCATGGATATAATTATAACTTTTAACTGGATACATAACTTCGAGGTATTTGAAGACAGATGACGTCACAACGGAATGACTATTTGACCAATCGCAGACCGGATTGAGATTATCCTTCATAATTGTGGGGTGTTATGTCCTATTTTCCAAATGTTTTCTAATAATTTTTCTGGTGGTAAAAAAATATATTATTGTATTAACACATTTTATTATAATTTCTTCAAAATTGTCCTTACGTCATGAAAACGGATGTTGAATGTGATAATGAAATGAAACAATGTAATTTATTACGGTACATTTCTTTTATTTTAAGTGCACAACACTTATAAAAAAAATTTAACACAGCTGAATGATATCCTGGGATTACAGATAACACAATGAATGGATGAACACAATGGTCATTCCGTTATGACGTAATTAATCCTCAGGTACCTCTACAAAGTAATCCAGACAGAGTAATATATCCATGGTATATGTCCAGTTATAGTAATGTATCCATGATCTCTTTCGGAGTAGGGTGTTGGCAACACTGGGCGCATAGTGACTCTGTGATTGAGTTCTCTGTGGCACGAAAGCGTGACACGAAATTCCTTAGAAACAGCGCGTCCATATAATATAAGTCAATGGTTTTACTTAATTCTGATGTGTACTTTTTAATGGAAGGTAGGTACCTATATTGTTATGTTCATTTAAAATGTTCATTTACCATTTTTACAGCAGTTGCGAGACCTTACGATTTTATCGGTTCACTCTGCGTAAATCCGTAGATGTTACAGACAATAGCCGATCAATCCTAGATAGTTTTGCTAGAATGCAGATTAAGTTAAAATATAATTAACAGCTTAGTAGAAAACTGACGTAAACCCAGCATTGATATATTTACTAAATAATTTAACGTAATTAAAATTATACAAATTATAGTTAATTTTTTTACATAGAGTGATGATAACAATCGCGCGTAATTATGTATAATATTGCTAAAATACATTTTACAGTAATTTTATTATTGCTACCAGTCTTACTCTAATAAATGTATAATGGCAGTTAACTACCCTACAAAAAGAAAATATTATTAATACCAGTACTACATTCAATTTTTTTGTAACATAAAAATGTTGTGATGATTTCGTGTTTCATCGATACGGACTTACTAGTTAATTCTCATTGTCAAGTAGAAGGAAAAAAATGCTTCTAAAGTTAATTAAGAAAGAACGTCAACCAACTCGTTCTGCAGACAGCTGAAATAAACATACTTTTGTTTAAAAAAGTCTTGGTTTCCACGGTCCTCCAACCATGCACATATATGGTAAGACGACTGATACACATTATTGTAACGTTAAGCGAACTGCGACTCCAATTAAGGCTTTGACGCTATCTGCGCAACTATCGGACCGCGTAGGCAGTCTGTGCGCGACCTTAGTTTCAACCGCACGCGCGTAAAAAAAACTAAAGTCGAATTTCGCGCCAAAAATTTTCTAACTTTTTTATTTGCTGATGCAAAGGCATTAAGTGTTGAGAACCTTAGATTTATTTTTAAAATAGATTTTGTTTAGATAGTGTAAATTATAACCAGTTTTAGTGTAATTATTTAAGTGGAGTGACGATTATTAGTAAAGTTAGCGTACTTGTTAAGTAACAAGATTAAAAAATAATTTTCGTTTGCTTACTAAGTTAATACTTTATTCTTATTATATGAAAGGTAAACGTAAGATAAAGTAACATCTATCTAGTTACAAGTAACAATAAGGCGTTGAATGGTAATTGTTTGCTGGTTTTCTTATTTCGAAGTTTTCTCGCGGTGACACTTGCTGAGGAAGAACAGTGTTTATAGAAAGCTGTTCTCTGTGCATTCAGCCGTTCTTGTATTATTTTTCGTTATTGTTAGCACATAATACTATCTTTTTATCTCTGGAGAAGTCGATTTAAGATTCGACCTGATAATTCGGTATTATCGATTCTTTTGCGTCGAGATTGAGATATTATTGAGTATTATACTAGTTAATTTTACTTTAAGATTATTTACTTAGCAGCAACATTTAGTTTAGATCATTATCATCTTTGATTTGTGATCACAAAATTAACATGTAATTTGACAGAAATGCATAATGTGACGCTTATACAGTTACATATTATACAGAAGTTAAGTATTCACTTAAAACGATTTCAATGCACGAAACTATTCCCAAAATTAATTGTACCTACAACTGAACGGTGTAACTCGAATAATAATGGCCAATGGTCTCAATTAAGTAATTTAAATATTTCACACATAATAATTTGTGTGAAGCAATCGTAAGTTTGAAACTTAGCCTCGCATATTGATACGGTCTGGGTCTCAATTTAGTACGCATTCTTTAGAGGTATACCTGTGCGTAACAGATTCGAAAATTGCATCTTCAAAATTGATCACATCTGATCATAGATCACGACACCTATTCCAGTTCAGTAGGGAGATATAGTTAATATCTTCTCCACGTCCCATGAGTACTCGGCACGGGGCTCATCAGCTCATCTTATCTCACAGTGTTAGAGGTGCAGTGCAGGCCATCGCG
This sequence comes from Thymelicus acteon, assembly GCA_951805285.1. Classification (NCBI taxonomy): domain Eukaryota; kingdom Metazoa; phylum Arthropoda; class Insecta; order Lepidoptera; family Hesperiidae; genus Thymelicus; species Thymelicus acteon. The sequence continues at coordinate 14,360,094 of OX638234.1, forward strand.
CTGGCCAAGTGCAGGTCAGACTTCACACAACTTTAAGACGGAGAATTAATGCTCTGCCCGCGATTTTGACCACATTTTCCAGGATAAAAAATACCCTATATCTTATTCTAGATCATGTACGCTATCTCTTATTCTTTCAGTACTTTTTGCTTGAAAGAGTACAAACATGCGTACATTCTCAGAATAATAATAGCTTCTAATACGCACATTACTTTTTCAAACGTCTAGTTTAGTGTTAGGCTCATCTGACACCATGTATTTGTCGGGTACCAGGTAGTTAAAAAGACTAGGTAGGTGTACGGCTTTTAAAATATTTCTAGTAAAATATTTCATAATAATAGGTAACTTTATAATATGTCCTAGGAATTGAACCAATGCTCAATCCTCTTATGTGTATGTAATCAATACCTCTTGTGTTGAATCACTTTTGGCAAAATATTTTTTTTTTTATGTCAAACAATTCTACATTTTGAAGCAATATGGAATTCAAAAACTCTTATGTGTGTACGACGTTTCCATCGTAATTTATTCACCAAATTGAATATCACCTATGTGCTTGCGTTTAGGTATCGAATAAGTTTAGGTATCGATTTTTATCGATTTTCTCAAAAAGCTGATTTTTACACATTAGAGGTCATAAAGTCGCAACGATGCCCCATCTAAGTATACTCATAATAGAAAATGCTTACTTATTGTTATACTATAATAGTTAGTGGCAGCAATATGCTATTATTATTATTATTATTATTATTAGTTATTAGACTGGTATTAATGCATGCAACGGACAATCTCTAAGGAATTCGTTGGAACAAGTTAAAATTAAAATAAATATATCTTGGGTATCCATGGCCCATTAACACGATAACATAATAGCTGTTATTAATATAATTATCAAAACACAATAAGATATTTAAAAAATCTCATCATTAACCTATGTTAATATAATTGTAGTACGAAACTTCATGAGTCACAAACAAAAAATGTGGATTAGGAAGACGAATCATACAAATTTTACCAAAAAAAAACCGACTTCAAAATAACTCAAAAACTACTAGTCAGATTTAGCTCAAATTTAAGTGTGGTCCCACTTAATATGTGGGAACACTTGTGCACCGGAATTAAAAAAGAATCATCAAAATCAGTTCACCCAGTCGAAAGTTCTGAGGTAACAAACATTAAAAAAAATACAGTCAAATTGAATACCTCCTCCTTTTATGAAGTCGGTTAAAAAAGACCCTATAGATTTTAACACAACTCCTGAATAAGCAAGGTAGTGTGTTCCAGTCTTTCGAAAGTGAAAAGAAATGCACGAGTCATGTGTATTTAACACAAGTCATCTTGAAACTCTAATGACTCTCACAACTTAAAATGTATATAAGTTTCTATCTTAATTATATTGCTTGGGTATTAAATGTTATTTATTTATTATTTTGATTTATAATTTAGTATACAAATTATAGTATATATAGTATACAATTTTGATCAAGTTCTATCATACATTAACGTGTCACTTATTTTCATTATTCTCGGCTGATCTTTTCTAAGTTCGCCATAATATTTGCGTGAGACATAAAGGTCGCGGTGGCCAAACTGTCCATTCAGAAAAAAACAACCTGTTCTTTCTTACTTTTTTTTCTAATTTCATCCTTAGTGTTTCAACTTCAACTTGGCCATTTTTTACAACTTCATTGGATGCCAAATTACTACGGTAGTAAGTATTTCTCAATAAGTGTGCATTAATTAGTAAACAAAACATAAGTCATAAAAAACGTTAACAAGTAACAAATCACAGTATTTTTCTAATTTGCATTCACACGATGTGGCGTGAAATCGTATGTTTAGCCTTAACAGTTTTTACATCGCACGATACCGTCTTTGTGGCTATGAGAGTAACAAAAAGACACATGACATAATATGTTAATGTTTTTGTGGCGTTTTGAGCGCTTTTAGTCTATATAAACACTTGTAGGGTGCAAGAGGTGGTGTTTGAGGTCATTAGGTACGTAAATCCAGGTCGATAGTTGGATGTAGATAAGTGTAGATCTTTTTAATTATAACAAAGACCTGTGCCTTGTACTAATGAGCAAGCATTGACGACTTGACGACATCGTATTGGAAGCGATTTTTTATACGTTTTGCTTACAGTCACATCGAATCGTATCACGTGAAAACTCTTGAGAGAATACCGATTATAATAAAATTATTACTAATGAAAGTTTTTATAAGTCGTAATGAAAGCAACAGATTGTAAAGCATAACAATAAAACATATCCGACTGTCCGACAAATTATCATACAATAATTTTTCTTTTCGATATCCTTTCTAAACCAGCTCGCGAGGGAAGCAACAGTTTGTCTTGGCGTGTGAATACGAGAAATAAATAATGATTCCATTCATTTATCGCGGTTTGCGACTGTTAATGGATATTAATGCTACCTTATTGCTTGCGATGACTAAAGAAATTCAAAAGATAACGTGGTTTTTTAAACTTTACAAGCAGCCACAAATACACATGTGATATTTATCAAAGTCGCTGCAAAAATTAATAGTACGATTGCATAAAGAGGAATGTTTTGTGCAGGCCTACCGCGGCGTGTCGTATTTATAACTTAAAGTTTTGCAATTTCAAAAACCCCCGATAGTTTTATGTTCACATGGCTTAAAATCTTCTCGATGATGTTTGCTTTCGAACAAAGAAAACCGCAACTTAATCGGTACATTCGTTCAGGAGCACAATTCCACATATAAAAAATAGACACGTCAATTTTATAACACTTTCTTTTTACGTCGGGGGTTAAAAAATAGCAGAAATATAGGAACTTAGGAACAAGATGTCAACGTAATTTAATTTGCTTTATTTCATCGCTCTTCATATCTAGTATAATCCCTTTAGTTCTTATCTCTCTTACTTACGCCCCAACTCAGAGTCACTAATGATTACTTTAATCACTTCTTAGTAAAGAAAATCCATACAAATTCTGTTCTAAGGAGCAATTTAAGTAACCGTTAGTGACTCTGAGTTGGGGCGTTTCTATAACAAAGCGAGAAAATCAGCGCCTAAACGTCGCGGATCAAATACACAGATAATAATTATATAGAGATCAATGTTTAACAGCTAACCATAAACAAGGTATCTAACCACTAACCTCTGCAGTCCCCGCTTCGTTCAACACAACAAAAGTGCCACGTCCCACGTTTTTGCGAGCTATAAAGCTGTTAGATTATTGCTTTTAACTGTTGTCTTTCTTGTACTTGATAGCTACTAACTGTAGAAAATGTAGCTGAGACGCGAGAAGAAATGAATGTAGGAGGTAATTTATAACACTTCGGATGTAACGCTGGCTCTTGAAAGAAGGAACGGAATCTGATGCAGAGTTATACACTTTATGGAAAATAGACAAACATGTTCACAATTTTTGGTTAAATTATAAATTGGTACAGCTTCAATCGCATCTTTCTCTAGTACTGATAATAATCATGAATATGAAGAGGTTGATTAGATTACCTAGATTTTAGAAAAGTAGAACATTACCGAATCTGCGATATAATTTGTTGCAATCCTTTGTTCGTTGTTTGAAAGATTGTAAATCAACATTATTGTAGGAATCTAAACAATACAGAAAGATTCGAAAAAAATAAAACTTCCCAAAAAATATATATTATTATTTACCTTTGTTCTTTAGTCTTCTCTTTTCTGACGACCAACGCTTCGATAACTAAAGTGTAACTTGTGTCGAAGGTGACCACTTACCATCAGGTGACTCGCTAGCTTATTTGTCGGATAAAAAACCATCGATTGTTGCTAAACGTTTGATTAGAAGAAAATAGAATACAAAAAAAACTTCTTAGCTACCTTACTAAGTAACTACGCACAGTCAAAGTGTTATAAGTGTGTTGAGTCATTAGGTAAACGATCCTTAAGTCAAGTGATATGAAACACCCTGTCTAGGGATAAAATCTATACAGAGTTAGAATTATCCGAACAAAAATAATGGTCCTAAATCAACCATAACGTTAGCCGTTATTGACTTTTTAATTTTTTCGCATTAACAATGTGTACTGTCAGTCATCCAAGTCTAAGTTCGCTTTATAGATCTCACCCTACAACCGTTTCAAACGAAATATGTCAAGGACCCTGTTCACTTACCGCATCATCTAACCCCATTAGCACTTCAGAAGTTCGCTGATTCATTATCATTTACTAAACTTGAATCAAGTTCTTGTGCGTGGGCGTTCCGCCTTGAAGCTGTTCCATTCTACCAACGCTTCCTTGCCTTGACTTCATTAAGTTCACCTTCGAATTCGATGTTGAAGGAACGTAAAAGGATATAACTCACTAATTATGTTTTTCTGAAAGTTGTGTCTGTTTTGAGAACAGTTAACGAAATAAACCAAGGGAATATTACGTGAAGAGTAAACCTTGAAGGTACCATTACTTGAAAAATTGTACATATGTACGTAGAGTTGGATTTGGCGTAATTAAAGCGTATATGGAGAAGTAAGTACCTACTACCTACTTTAGGTATATAGTTTGGATGTGTTACAATCTATACATTTGATTTACGAAAATACAATAAAAATCAGTATCAAAGTGAAGTACCTACCTGTGGTTGAATGCAGTCTTATTTTCTTCTACTACCTTTACCCGGTAAGGGGCCATCCTTAAATTACGTCACACTAATTTCATGACTTTTTGACTCTTCGCCCCCTCTTTGTCACAGGTGGTCACATTTGTGAGACCTCCCCTCTAGTGTGACGTCACATATTATGAAATTTTACACCTAAAAATTATTAAATTAAAACAGCAGTTTCAAAATAAGTTTTATTTCCATTAATTGTTTTTTTTTTAATATTTACCTATACATACCAATTATTCGATTTTGAAATTGTCACACAATGTCACACTACATCGATCCTCCCCTAACATGTGACGTTATTATGGATGGCCCCTAAGTGCAATGCGAATTTCAGGAGTTTAAGGTCCCCTCTCGATTCACTTTATATATAGATTTAACGGCTGTTGGACTCTACGGCCGAAACACGTTAAAACAAGATTGTCTTTAGTGGGAAGGTAGTAACTTACCATATAGGGAAGAAGTATCTCTAGAAATAACCATTGTGTTATAGTAACGACATGCGCTATCTTTAATAATGTTCTCTGTCTTCTCAAAACACAACACAGCAACTTGTATGATATTATTGTATAGGTATACATATTTTTTTATTTATAAAAATATTTTTAATATAATCTAGCACTTCACAAAGTTTTACTGTTATTGTTTTGTACAAGTTTTACGTTGTACGACATTATCTACCTAATCATTTCAGGATAGGAATAGATTTTTTGTAGATCAGTAAACTCCTTCCGCAATATCAATTTCTGAGTTTATAATACTCGTAAGGATTCTGAATAGAAAAAACATAAAGATAATGAAGAAAAATATGATATTAATGGGAATTTTTCACAAAGCGGTCCCTGCTCTTCTCCCCTTTTACGTATAGATATATCCTACACTAGCTGTGCCCCGCGGTTTCACCCGCGTTAATTTGCGGAAAAAACTAACTACTAAAATATATGATGTATATAGCCTATAGCCTTCCTCGATAAATGTACTATCTAACATAAAAATAATTTTCCAATTCGAACTAGTAATTCCTGAGATTAACGCGTTCAACCAAACAAACTCTTCAGCTTTATGATATTAGTATAGATACGATGGCGCTTCAGGAATCATAATTATTCCCTCATTACAATAATCTTAACATAAATGTTATCTTAAGTTATGTTATGTATATTATGTTATGTTAAGTGTTATCTTGTAACATAAAAAACATAAACAATAACATATTTGATCAGACGTTTTTAAATGTTTCATGTTTACAGCTCACTTAAATATTCGTTCTGAGTAATATTTGTTAGGGAGAAAAGTATGAAAATTCTTGCAAATTACGCATTCAAACAAAGAAATTTACACTAGTTAGTAAAATCACACCCATTTGTAAATCTATCAAAGCCGGTGCATGACTTGACTTCCGAGTACAAAGTTCGTTGAATAAACTGTTCTGCTAGTTAAATAATAAGTGGCTATGTTATTTAACACTGTTCTGTTGGTGGCTGTCACAAACCCGTGACCAGTAGGTAGTAGCGTGACATTACTGACGGTCGGGAAGCACTACGACTCTAAGCGGCTTAAATGCGTCAGCTAATCCATTTAGACACGTCGGCAGTTGTGTCGGCTAGGGAAGGATGTAATGCTGAAACGATCGTGAATTCTTATGCAAGGGCAACGCTTACGTGGCTGTTGCAGTCGACTGGGGAATGTTATTTTATTATGGTATTTTTATTTTTTAACCCTGTTAAAGTCCCGAGATGCAAGATTAAGTGCAGGGTTTATAGGGCATAGAATGAACAGGGTTTGTAAGACAGAAATGATATGACCAGAATCAACTTTTGGGTTAAGTGCTCAGTTATACATGCTCGCATAGGGTGTAAAATGGCTAGTCTCGTATCTGTATCGTATCGTAGACTCGTATCTTCAGAACATGGAGTTTAAAGGTAATAGTCCAAGATCCCAGAGCGATCAGATATGACTTATTTTTACATGGATGAAACCTTAACTACTCAGTGGCGTCTAGTGTACTTTGAATACCTTGCGTGCTTGTGAAGCTTGCCCTGTGACACCTGGCCAGGTACCAGATGAGAAAGGTAACTAAAAATAAGAGTTGTTTTACTTAAATTATTATGGCTGATTTTTATATATATTTTGTAGAATATTATTCTAAACTAGTATCATAAAGTTTCAGACACTTTTCATGGACCAGAGGGATTGTCAGACGCTTTAAACGCAAAAACTGACGAAGTTTGTTTAGTGCCTGTGAGAAAGTGAATAGCACGTGTAAACCAAGTGATTCGCCAGTAAGCGTTATTTCACTTTCTCATAACCCTTTTCATCATCCTGTGCTGAAGCTAGCGCCATTTGTTTACTACTTACAGCTTTCATCCTATGAGTCGGTTCTCTTTTACCTCTATACTCCATGCTCCAGAATACTTTCTAGAGTTGAGTGATTTCGATGTTTGTTTGTTTGTATTACCAAAAGAAAACATAATAATTATATTCTATTTCCCGAAAACTTTATTATATTAATAGAGAACAAGTTCATAAACGTACCGAAAGTGAACATGTCATGTGATTGAAATAACAATAAATAGTAGGAATGAAGTGGCTTCTTAGAATACCGCTGTCGTAATACGTCGACTGTCATGACATAATTTGTTTCTGTCAAGAAGCCATAGAAATAGAATTCTTCCATTCATATCAGTTAGAAATTATACTGTGTTATGAAGTTATTTATGAATGGTTGTTTATAAGTATATTTGCTATTATGTAAAAAGAGTAACGTTATGCTTTGAACTAATTGAACCTATGTGAATATTATATCATCAGCTCTTGGTAGAATTTCAGTAGAAGTTGTTCTTACCCAGTTTACACATTTAGGGAATGAATTCTCGAAAACCGTTCTTTAGTGTTCCCCTCACATAAGAAACCTCCATCTATGTCCACTAATTAAGTCTCTGCGTTGTTTGTCAGTCAGTTGGTACCTAACACTTGGCGTTTTATCGTTTATAATGTAGATTTAATGCTAGTGGAATTTCTTTTTTTGGTGCTCAAAATAATAGAGATAAACTTACATAAAATAAAAAATGTGAGCAGTCACGGGACGCCTGGCAGATGTGAAACATCGACATTATTTTGTAAAAGTAATATGCAGAAAAGAACATATTGTGATAGGAACTAAATATGTCATAATGATAAAATAAAATATTACGATTTTTAATTAGTAGTAGTTTTTAAGTAATAGTAGATAATTTATATTAGGCTGATCACTTTCACTCTCTAAATTATCACGGTCAGACATTTTATTATCAGAAAAATAATTTGTTTTCAAGTAAAACACAGGTTATGTTTACTGTAGTAAACAACACTGTGTACACTACGGAGTATACACTATAGGTATTCGAGCTCAGTGTAGCGAGAAAGATGGCGACGCGTCGCCACGGCATGCGTCGCCACGCCAGAAATCGGTTTTACGTGCGGCTATAGATGTTTCACATCAAAAAAAAAAGATTTCTTTTATAAGTATAACCTAGATGGTGTCGCTTGTGAATATCGAGGAATAAGTTTGAAGTTTATTTTTCATTTTAAGTTAGTTAAGTGTGATAGTTAAACGTTTTATCCGTATCTTCCTCGATTTCGATTTTCGTAATTCAATTATTGATTTAAACAACCGGATTCTGCATTATAATCAGTGTTTTTTTTAATACTCTACGGAAATTAACAGTTTTCTTGTGGTATTTATATCAGCATTTATAACACTGCGGCCATTGATATCTGTTTGATACATCTATATATAGATATATACAACATATATGTTGGTCTTTTTTTATGGAAATAGCCAGCAAACGAGCTGACGATCCACCTGATGGTAAGTGGCTATCATCGCCTATGGACATCAGCAACACCAAGGCATCACTGATGCGTTGCCGGTCAAGAAAGAGAGGAGAAAAAGAAAAAAAAAACTGGCACTCAAGCCCCCAGCCGGAACACGACGAGTCGTTTGGCGGCTGACTCATGCTCAAGGGTGGTAGCTATCCAGGCGAACCCCATGGAGAAATAATAATAATGGTATTAATTAACAATTAAAATCAGTATTACCAATATAATCCCTCGAGGGGCCCTACCACCAGCGGGCCGGATTTAGTCGCCTTTTACGCCACCCATCCGATGTGGGATTAGTCGTCAGAACACCAAATAATTAATAATCTTTTTTTTAGTGAATGTTGCAACACTGAATCACCATAACAAAATTACGCAAAGAGTAAACCTTGTGTTTTTCCAATGCCAACAATCATACTTCGTTGCTAATTGTCTTGTTCCTTCGGCTTGCAACACTGGCTTTATATTTTTTACTCATTTTTGGCAATCGTTGATTGTTCGTAATGTTTTCTAGCTCATAAAGGCCTTACTTGGGTTAAGTGCGCCTTGTTAAGTGATTAAATATCAGTTGTTTGCCACCTAAAAGCATTAGCAAAAGTAGGTTTGCAGGAAAACCAAAACCGCGAGGCAATAAAATCTTATTGTTAATGTTGTTAGGATGATTTTAAACAAAATGGTTTGATTAGATTCTCTTAATTACGAAAATAGATAAATTTAAGTGAATATTATTACAAATAGAAAAGTAGCTGTGGGTGGATAGAAACTGCTAGAGTATTTATGATCAAATATAAATAGCTTTTACGTAACACCCCAATCCATTACGTACTTTAAAGGTACTATTATTAAACATATTTCCATATCAAAGTAATTTATTCACATATAACGCACGCAATTTACGTCTGTCGACTGTTTGCACGCACAAAATATCGTGCAAACGAAATGCGATGTCACAGCCCTGCCATTTGTGACATCTGGAATGTAACCAGAAATGTTATTAACAGCCGTCTTTCTGTTAATAGGAAAATACTTGAAAATTTATTAGTTAATTAACACATGGACACTTCATTAAAAGATAACGCAGACAGAGAAGAGCGATTTATTATAAAAGTACCCGGATGACCGAGTTTAGCTCGGTATTTATTGGTAAATCGTGTTTTTTGGAAATCATTGGCTTAGTGTTGCTTAACAACGCCATCTACTAAAGTAGCTTTAGTGTTCCTACCCGCCAATAGATGTCAGGAAGAGTCTATTGTAGCAGTTTTTCATTGCCTGAAAACACTGATAAAACGACATTTTCTAAAAACGAATCCTAGCTAGATAGATTTGTCGCCACCGAAAACTCCTGCATACTTAATTTAATGAAAATCATTGAAGCCGTTTCCGAGACTCAGAATATATATACAGAATTACTCATTAAAATGAAATAAATAACGTTATTTTATTCGCACATTATGGAACTTTTATATGATGTTTTTGTGCAAGTGAGACGGAAATACATTATTAATTTTCATGCTTCTTCCATCATAAACATACCTCCGTACATGTATGTGGCTTAGGGGAGATTTTATATTCGGGGACATACAAACATTACAAAGGCAACTTTAGCATAGGAATCTCATATCGCTAAATAAATTCAACAATCATGAAAATCACTAGAAGAAAGTTCATACTTTCTATATTACTATTCTTTACTATTCTATTGACTACAATGACTATAGCTTAAAAAGATTATAGGGCGTAGAGCACAATACTACAAAATTAAAATACCAAACCCGTAGATAATAGTAGGTAACAACAATAAACCATTATCAGTATCATCACATCACTACCGGAAGCACGTCCGGTACACAGAACACAACACTTGCGCAAACTGAAACAATCAAATCAGCGTATTTTTATTCTGTGCCGGCTTTGAATGACACGTAAAATTACACAATTTAGGTTTGTTATACGCACTGTGTAGGACAGGTACCTACTAGATCAGCGTTTCTTAACCTTTTTAGCTGGCGACCCAAAATATAAATATATTTGAAGCCCGCGACCCTAATGTTTTATTTATCTTCCAGCGTTATAGACCAGTGCCGATAATTTTTGAAATAAAAAAAAAATATAGTAGGATGAAACCCATTGCAAAATGAAGAGAATATAACAAAAATTAAATGAAAAATAATTTAAGGATGATCTGAGGTCGGGAAGTGGGGTTGAGGGGTTGTTTAAGGATAAAAAAAGGTTTATCTCAATTTTCGGCAAAACTACAAGTCCTATGGAAAAAAGTTAAATGGCAAAGTTGTAGGTAATAAAAAGATCTACAAGTTTTGTATTTACACTTTTTTACATAACCTCAAAATTTATGTGAAAAATTCAAATAACCAAGTTTTTGGTTTTTTATTTTTATCTTTTACATTTTTTCACGAAATTTGGTGAAAACTTACCTTTGTATGTTTTTAACAACATACTGTAATTTTTTTGATTTAAAATATTTCTTTTTTACCTTATTTTGACTTAATATTGAAAAAGCACCCTAATTTTCAAATGAAAAATCTCACGTCAAAATATCTGCTTTTTAAAAAAAAAGTCGGTGCGCTATTTGTTCGTTAAAATCTCTTCTTCCTGATGGTAGATAAAAAATATACACTACTATGGTAAATGTTTTCAGAAAATGCAATTAAACGACAACTATTTTCGCATGTTTTTTGAAATCTCAATGTTTTATGGATTTCTAATGTTTTTGCTTAGCAATTTGACACGGAATCTTACGTTTTTCGATTAATTAAAGTGTAAATTTTAGTAAATTCCTAATTTTTTTTGCGAAAAAGCCCCCCACTTCCCGACCTCAGATCGCCCATAAATTATTTTTCCTTTAATTTTTGTTATATTCTCACCTTTTGCAATGGGTTTCATCCTACTATAATTTTTTTCACTTTATACCGTTTTTAATGCTATCGGCACTGGTCTTTTAATACAATAACAACTTTCTATTTTTCTTACTACCTTCTGGAGTAACTACACGTGATCCGCTTGAAATCGGGAGAAAAAAGAGCGTGCTTTTATCAACAAACATGCTAAAATCTGATAATAACCTATTTTATGCCATCTGAGTTAGTATTTTTTATTATCTATCTATTAAAGTGTGCTAATACGGCGACCCATCCCAGTATCGCCCACGACCCGATTTTGGGTCGCGACCCGGGGTTAAGAAACGCTGTACTAGATTATGTAAATATTTTGTGATATGGTTCTGCGATGAATTTAAATATAGAATTAGATAAAACTTGGCTACGACGTCATCTAACATTATATTATTATTAGGTATTTATATCGTGAAAAAGCAAAGTCCTCGAATAGCGGCCACGTCTCGGTAAAAGGAGCACTGGTCGCCCCTCGACTGGTGGACTGATGACCTAAAGAAGACGGCGGGAAGCCGCTGGATTCAAGAGGGCCTAGGACTGGTTGGAGTGGCGCCAATTAGGGGAGGTCTATGTCCAGCTGTGGACGTAAAAGGCTGTTAGATAGATACAATGATAATATTGTATGTATAGAGGATAGATAGATAGATCTTGAAAAATAAAACAGCTGTTTGAATATGAGTGTGACGTTAAAGTTTTTTAATGTTTTTTTTTTAATTAATTCCAGTACTGGCTTTTATACTTTGTGCAGAAAACGTCATTTTCTACTGTACTAGTGCTGCAGCCAAGGCATTTTTTTCGAATGGATAGTTGCTGTTGGCCCTAGCGTTAGGGATCGAACGATACTTTCGATACTGAGTAGGTATCGATACTTTTGTTCGCGATACTCGATACTGAGTACTCGATACTTGCACCTGGTATTTACTCGCAAGTACTCATAAAACCTCGGTAACGAGTACTTTTATAAAAGTGAGTACTTTTCAGTGTTGCCATATGGAAAAGATCGACTGTGGGCCGTGCCAGTGCTAGTGCTGCCAACATGTAGTATCCGTTCAACGCTCGGACTAATCGATAATTCAGGGCCGATACTTTTTGGGTATCGGTACCTTACTCATCGATACCGCACGAGTACTCGGTATCGATACCAGAGGCCGATACTTCGAACCCTACCTAGCGGCCTTTATAGCTTCACGCGGACAGGTAGCGAAGGCATAATTCTTTCTTCACCTGACCAACAATTACATCACTACACTCAACTGAATGTCATTATATTCCAGGTTTAGTAAGGGAGACCATATAGATCGTAAAACATCCGAAGAACTTTTAAAGAGAAATTTGCGATTTCGTGGAATCCTGTGATTAGTTTGTGTCGAGGAAAAGCAATAATACTACCGAGTTCAGTACGTAAAGATGTTAGCGCTGTCGTCAATGAACTATAATATACTAACGTACAGTTGTCGTGATACAAAAGGAAACCGATCGAGACGGAAGGTAGAAAGGCTTATCTGTCGTTAACGTCAATTGTTACCTGTCAAGGGTACCTTTTTAACATAGCAGGCTCGCGGTAACCACGATCCATGTACGAGTGAAATATCGGTATAATGAAATACTAATCATCAGTACCCATTGAATTGAATTGAAATGTTTAAACAACAACTACAAATTAAGTGTTGAGGAGTCAATGTTTCTTACCATTTTTTTACCGACTTCAAAAAAAAGGAGGAGGTTCCCAATTCGACTGTATTTTTTTTGATGTTCGTTACCTCAGAACTTTGAACTGGGTGAACCGATTTTGATTATTCTTTTTTTAATTGAAAGCAAGTGCTTCTCATGTGGTCCCACATAAATTTGAGCGAGATCTGACAAGTAGTTTTTGAGTAATTTTTGAAGTCGGTTATTTTTTGTTAGTAAAATTTTTTATGTCTATGGCTGGCAATTGGCATAGACCCATAGTCAAAGGATACGTAATGAAAGTGGTATCAGTAGCCAGTCTTGACCTTTGTCAAATGTTACGCCTCAAACCGATCAACCACGCATAAATGGAAAAACGCAACAGATCGACCTATCCATATATTTAGATAATAATGGCACTTAAAGCCGACACAAAGAGTCTAGTACCAAAACCAACCAGTAACCACGTTCCTCTAGATAATGTTCCATCAAGCCACCATTCGAAAAGACCCCTCAGTCAGTATCTCTAAACTCATGGAAGAGTTCAGGTGATGTTGGTCGTATTGATTTAATTCAAGACCTCTATTATAGTTAATGCAGTACGTAGGAAGAGGCCACGGTATATTGGCAGCACTAATATGGCGTTTGCGCGCTTTCTATGCACTTTCCACGGTTCAATTGTTTGGCTAAACCGATTAGTTATCTGTTGTGTAAGGTCTTACTGTTCGTATACGATAACTACAGTTTTAGTTTAAGATTACGGGATTTAATTTTTTTTAAATATAGGTAGTTAAAAAAATAAAGCAACCTTAAACCCAATAGTTAACAAAATACATTTGAGTAAATCCATAGTTCATTGGCCACGGAGATATACATATTTTGGCTTTGACCGCTCTTAGAATCGAGTCCAGCAGTGGGACGATTAATTGAAATGTAAACATGATGATGATTAAAACACCGATTTATCTCAATAAAGGTGACATTGAACTGGATTGTTAATAGCTATAATATTATTCGATAAACAATATACGAGCAGTCGTTTACACGTAACAGTGTATAATAAAACAATTATGAATTAACAACAAAGAAAGTGATTGTACAACGACAATCAATAATGTTATCTGATACGGGAAGTGTCGCCACTTTTATTTTATTATCTGTGCAAATGTACGCCATTTTGTTTTACGTAAGGTATGGCGGGAAACGGAGTTAGATTAGATCGTTAAAACTTTAATCTAAATATATTAGATCTGGTTTGGTTGTAAGACCTAAAATTTTAGTTTTTTGTTTATTATATTAATATCAATGCAATAATTTATTTTTCAATGGTATGCCTACTTCTATTTCAGGACATCTGGAGTCCCCCCATAAGCCTATTAGATTACGCCGGAGTTATTTTGTTTAAACTATACCTACGGGCACAGACATAAAAAAAGAACAGACGTAACCTTGTCTAATCGAGAGTGAAGCTGACAGCTGACAGCTCGCTTACCATGTGTGCGTAATTTTGTAATTTTTGATTGGCGATGGTGTCAATGTCGTAGCCGTATGGTGTCAATGTGTGGGTGTGTGTACTTGTACGAATACAGAGTTGGTATTCCTATGGGTGCTTCACTGAATTTGTTCTTGGGATTATGTCCGTCTTTTTTTTAGGTCCGTGACCTACGGGATTTCAGAAACTTGCTATGGGTCGAATAGTTACCGAACGCTTTAAAATGCGTGAGTGCTTTTGTGAGGTGCTCGCATATTATACCTAAGTATGTCGTTTTCAAATTGAAATGTAAATTTTTATTTCAAATAGGCATACAACTACTCTTCGCTTCGATTAACTTTTCACCCTAGTCCTTTTTGAAATGATTTGTTTGATATCACAAGATCAAAATAGCTGTTTCATAGTCATACAAATTTGTCAATTACGTCACGCTTGAAAATATTCAAATGACCCCTCTGTACAGATTACCATATGAAATGAAACACACTATCAGAGTAGAAAGCGGAAAAGGGGAACATTGTGGGCCAGTTGGGCCACTGCGTCGGCCGGGATTGCCTGACGCGGATGTGATCTGTCTCTGACTCATTATTGTAACAGGGAAGCCATAACCGCAACTATACCATATCCAAAAGTTGTCTATAAGTACATTTTAATGCCATATGAATCCCAAAAAAACATTTTTTACATTTCTATTGTAAAAAATTGCCAAGACCTTGTAACTTGTATAACGTCTTCAATGTATCAGATATCATAAACAGCCAAGCCTCTTTTTTTCCAAGGATGTTTAAATCCTAAATTTTGGGCAAAACGTTTGACTTGGCTTTTTCGCAATCGCTAGGCGTTACAAAGACACTCCCATGAAATTATTGTAAGAAATTAAGTCTGAGAATCCCAACTTAATAATATTACCTAGGCCGACGCTATGAGTTGATGATTTCTAGCATAACTTTAGTATCAATTTTATGATTTTTTATTATTATGACATCAAACCCCACTGGAAGGTGGGTTGATTTCGTGTCTGGGTCTGTATACAAAATAGCTGCGAGTATATTTAATTTTGCAATGCGCTAGCCGCACCTGCTTACACCGAAGGACGAATAAAATATACACCTGGGAAATTGCAATGTACATTAATTATACTACGTTTAAGTCGTCGATGTGCTAATTGTGAAAGGTTACGATATGTTATTTTATTATTAATATTAATGAACAGTAACTCATTAGTCTGCAACTGCAGAGTACAGGAAGAATAATAACAATAAATTATTTTACTCTTACCTACTCGTATCTACTACTTACAAAAAATTTTCATTTGTTTTTTGTTGGACAAGCCTGATGATTAATCGACATTGCCACAGACCATAGATTACCCCCAATAGATACCGCATAAGTGAAATTTTCCTAGAGTTTGAACTCACAAAATTTGGCGGAAGGCGCAGGTTGCGGGGAACAAAACAATGCGCTGTGATTGGCTATTTCTTATTCATACTTGGACTTGACGGGTCAGTATTGGTCGACACTATTGTCGTCGACTTGCAAATGCACGTATGTGTTGGCGCGCGTCAGTTGCCTTGTATGCGGTATCTATTGGAGGTAATCTATCTATGCCACAGACGGACCCATTTACCTTTCCAAATCAGTTGATAAGTTCTTCAGAACATATGAACTCAGAAGTTTGTTACCTCAGTAACAGACTTTAAAAAATACAATCGAATAGAATGGAAGAACGTTCATCATTTGAACTCTGTTAAAAATTAAAGGTACTCGTATATTCGTAGCATTCAAAAACACAATGTGAATTTTGTTTTATTTATACATCGTACTTAGTGACATGAAAACCGTGGCTATTGTTCGTGTAATAAAGTTTCCCTCAATTACAATAATAGCCAGCAGGCAGTAAGTCTCAGAAAAATAGACAATATGTTACTTCACCATAAAGTACAGTCATTTGCGGAGAAAAGTAACCCATCTGTTTATAAATATACGAACGAACGAAGGGCTACTTTTCTCTGCAGGTGACTGTACTATTATGTCTTCTGTGCAATAAACGAACATCTAAATTTTTGCAAGAAAACAGCGATATATATCGTGTGTTTTAATTGATTTGTACTTCAACGCTCGTGGCAGCCGAATCATTTTGCAATTTTAAATATCAGTTCAACCTGTCTGACATAATATAGCAATCATCACGCGAACAATAAACGTTAATTTCATTCGAAACGGTTTGTATACGTCAACATTTTTGAACGTTCAATTACTTTTTGTGAACTTGTAAGTAGAATAGCGATGATTAAAAGCAAATCGTAGTATTTTTTATAATATTACTAGCTGCCCCGACAGACAATGTATTTCGACAGACTTCGTTCTGTCAAAAGTTTTTTTTATATTATTATTTTTGTATGCTGTCTCATTAAAAAAATTGTCAAAAAAATAAAAAGAAATTTAGGGTTGGACCACCCTTAACATTTAGGGGGATGATGACCCTAGCCGATATGCACGCTAAGATTCACGAAAATCGGTCGAGCCGTTTCGGAGGAGTTCAACTTCTAACACCGTGACACGAAAATTTTATATAAGTATTAGATAAGTATTATGAAAACATCGACCGACAGGATCTGAGGTTAATTGCCATGGTCCTAACTCCTAACTGAAGTCCTGTAATTACGAATCGTTTCTAACATAATTCCAAGATCTAACATAATTCAATTAGGTCTTCAACGATATTTTCAGCGCGTGCCACAAGCAACCGGATTTGAGCTTCTGCATTTTTATTATTGTAATAGATTACCTACCTACCTTTTGTGTAACCTATATCTACATTACACAATCACAAACTATCTTTTAGGTACACAATCTAATATATCACGTCTCGTCATTCATATCTTATTCTCATAAAATCTCACGAAACCACAATCATATTCGGTTCGGTTCCCACAAATTGAGATGTAAAGAAATTAAGGTATTCATTCAAATGATTGTAAAATCGGATCCATCAAACAGAATGTAGGCTACACCGCTATTACCTCATTGTGCAAGCAAGTGTAGGCCCGTTACAGTATCGCGTTTCAAGGTAACAGTGTATACCGCGGGACGCCTAATTTGGATACCAATATCTTGTGGATTGATTATGATGGATTCATTATGTGATTAATCAATAATTGAAATCATCAATAGTGTTAAAAATTTTACCTAACTGTATGTACTGTATTTTTTTGTTGTTTGTGGTGAGAAAAATAAATAAAGTTTCATTTCATTTGATTCAGTTTAATTTACTTGGTTTGTAATAGCTTAATAACGATCTATAGCAAATGACCGGCTCACATAGTTGAAGGCAACAAGAAAGCAAGGAACTGTTGTTACCGTTATTAACTAAGTCAAAGATACTACTAGCACGCACGTTTCACGGTTGATTCTAGAAGGGCGGTAATAATAAATAATAATATAAATAACGCCACACACTCATAGCCCCACACTAGGATTCCCTGTGTCGTGGATGCCATGGACAACACACTAGACAAGGACATTCACACCCAGACCGAGAACAGAAATTCAAATTCATCATTCAAATTTCCGCCTCGCTGGGTATCGAACCCAGGACCCTTGGTGCGGCGATCCGGCATGGTAACCATTGCGCCACACGGGTCGTAATGAATCTGGAAAGTAAATAACTACATTAAACTTAGTAGTAGCTAGGTAAGCACTCTTTGGTAGTAGACCTCTAATCTAAGTGAGTGTGAAAATAAAGTTTAAAATAAAAGTTATAAGGATACTTTAATAATTGTCATCTGACAGTGGATAGGATAATACATAATTGTGAAATATATTTGTTTGAAAATCACCTTATCAAAATAAAGTAAGTTATATACAGCTCCTTAGATTTCCTCTTTATTATAGAAACGACTCCATAATTAGTCAAATGGCATTTAACTTAGACGTTGCGTATTACATCCGTCTGCTACTTTCAATTTGAAAGTAATTAGGAATCTTATCTCTAAAATAATATTATTTAAGTTTATTTCTCTCTCATTAATCACCTCTTGATTAATTAACGGAAGTCCTAATTGGACGATAACAGTTAAATACGCTCCTCTTTGTAATAGCCGCATCAAGGTAATTAACACTTTGGTAGCGTCGAATTAGCGTTCATATTTGTGGTAGTGCGTTAGTTCTAGATGGATGGTCTGTCGCTATTGCTGCGTGCTGTTTGGATAAAGATCTAACATTACAAAAACTTGGTTTCTCTTTAGTTTTGTAACTATTGGAGTGTGATTCCCTCTGTCCTTGAAGCCAATTCAAATCTAACCTCGTTTCTCATGCTTCATGTATTTCATACACTTTACGCCATACTTACTCATAGAATTAAGTTTCAATCTTCAATCTATAGTTGTTGTTTTAGATCGTTTAATTTCTCGTGTTAGTCGCTTGGCTCTATATGACCCAGTTTTACCCTGACAGTACTCGCCGAGTTAGTATCTTCACTGGCTTATCTGGCTAGTTGCCAATGCTGCCATCCTGCCTCTGTTGTTTTCAACAGTCCAATGATTTACATACGTGTTTTGGTTACAAAACTCTAGAGCCGTCAAGTCTAGTTTTTGTTTGACGAGAAACATCACGGTGATGCCTGTAGTGTTACGAATGTCCAGGCGTGTTTATTAAAAAGAAATAGGAACAATTTTTCAAAAATCTACCCGTCCATTAACTCTGGATCTGGATCATCAAGAACAAATCAAAAATGAATCTAGTTCACAAAATAAATACCATACTGATGATGTGGTGTTTTGAAAATTATTTTTAATTTTTAAATAATATATTATTATCGTAATAGTTGATAAAGTTCGTGACCTTATAACAGTTTATTCAATGATGATGGATGTAATGGATATATATAGAATATATATGGATATATGGATAGAATATTAAGAACGCCCGTAACGTGTCCGTAAACTATCTACACATCTGTGATTTATACATCGAAGAACTGTTAGCTTAGATAATGCTACCTTCACATTTTTTATTAAGCTATGGAAAATATATTGACTACATTATCAGTATCATCTGGTACCGTGATATCAGCCTTGAAGTGGCTGATATTAGCTGATAACGGCCGATACATATCAATGTCAATGCCGATAAGAGACAATGATTGCACTAAACAATCTATAAACTTTATGGCGATTTTCATGTGATCATGCAATGACGGCGTTTATCTATTTATTGTCCATTAGTTGTAATAGCAATTTATTATTTATTTTACATTAGCGTGTTTAATATTTCCTTTGCGTGTGGAATATAGCAATATTTTTAGGTTGCAAAGTCTGCATAAGTGACAATTTTGTTAGGTGTAATAACATACCATATAAATTGTAGTCATTTTTGTTGGTTGAAAATTATTTACGACGCGATTATGTCTCAAGCGTTACAAAGTAATGGTACTGACATATATACCGTAAAAAGGAAACATAACGTCTCGACAACTTTTATTCATATCAACACTCGTATGTAAATGATATGTGATATAAGATTAAATCAGACCGTTTGACTCGAAGTGACGGGCCGAAAACGTCTTGATTACAAGGCTGGGTGGCTGACGTACCGTTAGCAACAACAGTAGATCACACAACAGAAGAGTGAGTGAAAAATAAGTACTTCACGAAAAACGCGTTATTAGACTGCTTTTAGTTTTACGTTTATTTTACGTTTTTCTTTCGATGCTGACGGTACCTACGTTTGATGTAGCTATTTTTCATGTTTCTACTGAAAGCACAAAACAGAGCTATACTTTGAGCTGCAAGTGAGTAGACTCAAGGCTTCGTGAATAATGTATAGAACGATTAAAGTGCTGAATTTGTTGTTTATCACATTTCCTCGCAGGAAGTTTGTTTCGAATTGTAGTGCTAAATATAATTTAGAATAAGATAAATATTTTTATACAATAACACACATATTTTTAGTTGTTAAAAACTGGTATACATTGCAATAAAGAAATTAACGGTCAGGGCGCATCTTACTAAAATTCTTTTTACTAAAATTTAAGGCTCACAGTTTTCCATTACCATTCACGTAAAAACAATAAGCTTTAAACCTATGACTAGTTAAACGAAATCAAATATTATTTATTTCAAGCAGGTTTAATAAACTTGATATGTGATAAAGTGGTGATAAAGGACAATGCGTGTTCAATAGGTGGATGATAGATTTAGTGACAGTTGTAACAGTCAAGTGTTTGATAGTGATGTAGTGATAGCCGCTATTAGCGAAGTGCGCAGTTGACTTGTTAGTGATGTGAATGACATATAGTTGTGAACTAGTGGAAGAAGATTCGTCAAAATGATGCTATATGTGACTCAAAGCAGTGAAGTGCAAGTTCGAAGGCCTCCACGGAGAAGACATATCAGTGCTAATATCAAGGTTTCCTTTTTATCTTTAGTATTTACAAACTTAGGATAAAATGTTTGAAGCAAGCAACGATAGTCACATTTTATGATTAAAAATATCTTATAGACCGCTCTCAATCTAAGTAAAAATCGGAAGTAGTAATCTATGACTAATTAATTAATAGGATCGTAGTCATTGAGGTTTTCAGTAAATGCAAAGCCAAAAAAATAAAAATGATATGCACCTTCAGCAAGGTATTTGAGACTGTTGCCTTGGTGACCTTCTGATGTCATTTGAATTGGTCGAGATTACTCTAGTATAGTCACAGATTCGCAGTATCTCGCTGCACTCGTTGACTTATTGCGATTTGCGCGCTCACTCGCACTTAGACCAGACCTAAGTGCGAGTGAGCGCGCAATATGTCAACGAGTGCAGCGAGATACTGCGACTACTATAGTCTAAATGATTTGCAAATAAATTGTAACAGTATTGAATAGTACAGTACTTGTTAAAATTCATCTGGTCTACCGACGAGTCAATGAATACCATATCATTGATAAAGTATTTGCAAATTGTTGATAATTATCATATTAACCAAACGAGTGAATTCAAGGGATGATGAATGGATGGATAATACTTTACAGTCTCATGTATACTTGTCATCCATAGCCAAGAAATTTACGGCTATATTCCCGCCCAATAAACCTCATGAGCTTACCTGCAGTAGTATTGAAAATGTCTCGTCTCATGTATACTTGTCATCCATAGCCAAGAAATTTACGGCCTTATTCCCGCCCAATAAACCTCATGAGCTTACCTGCAGTAGTATTGAAAATGTCTCGTCTCATGTATACTTGTCATCCATAGCCAAGAAATTTATGGCCTTATTCCCGCCCAATAAACCTCATGAGCTTACCTGAAGTAGTATTGAAAATGTCTCGTCTCATGTATACTTGTCATCCATAGCCAAGAAATTTACGGCTTTATTCCCGCCCAATAAACCTCATGAGCTTACCTGAAGTAGTATTGAAAATGTTTCCCATCTTTTCCAGCGGCACCATGCAGGCATATCGCAGTCGTCCTGCAGCGACGGGTCCCTGCTCAGCGTGGGCTCCTCCGAGATGGACGAGGACAGCAGCAGCGGCCACCACCACTCGCACGACCACTCCGCCAGGAGTGACCAGTCCGACCTTTACAGTGAGTACAGTTGAGGACATTCGCTCACTGGGAAAAAGATCTTAGGATACATTGGAAGGAAAATGGCGAAGGAAGTTATGAAAAAATTTGGTAGAAATTGGCAAGCATAAAGTACTTATACTTATTCTGTTTCAACCTTCGCTGCTTTCAATCCCAAGTAGCGTTTTGAGCTGTATAAAAGCTGTATAACAGTTCGTCTATACACTAAAAACTGTACAGTAGGCTGTATTAAGGCTGAATAAGCGCTTCTACAGCCCTTAAAATTATAAGGAGCCACAACTTTTAATGCTCCTGGTTGTTCAAGTAATTCCATATGGAATTATCACATTAAAGTACATGTTCATGATTACTGTGCATCGACCACAGCTCGGAATTGGCCTTCCTGCGTGGACCCATTGCGACCAATTTACCTCACGAGTGAAATCGTTCAACTTAGTCCTCTGAAATAAAATTACAAGTAGGTACAACCCACGTTAAATGATTACAAGTCACTTAACACCAGGCGAACCCGTATGTAATAGGAAAATAATATATAAATCTTCTATATTTAATTCCAGATTCGTCGGAGCCGCCAACAGGAGTGGCGCCACTGTCGCACTCGGCGGCCAAACACAAAATGGCGGTGCGCCCCCGTCGAACCCACGGCGCTCCTCGAAGAAAGAAAGCCCACCCTGTAAGTGCAATGTTTATTTACTACTAACGCTCGGCCCGCGACTTTGCCCGACCAAAAGACTATATTCTACCGGTGTGCTAAATTTAATGAAAATCCGTTCAGTAGTTTTCGCGTGAAAGAGTTACAAACATCTATACATCCTCAGAAAATCATTCAGTTAAAAAATCACAAAATTATGAATCCCAAAATAAAAAACCATTATATTGATTTGTACATTTTATTTTATTATGATAATAAAGAGTGAAGTTGTGAGGATGATCAGGTAACAATAAGAATAATTATTCGTGGCATTTTATTTATAATTATTAATAAGTGAAAGTACGTTGGAAAATCGCTTAGTGGGATAAACAAAACGGAAGAATAGCAGCTTAGCTCTTAGAAGTAAATCAAAGAATTAAATAAGAAATAATTGTTATTTCACTATCTATACATATAACAAACTATATATGTAACATCTATAAATATAACAATCTATACATGTAACAAACATGTTTTTGTAAATTCCAGATTGCCGCGTCAGCCTTGCCGATAACCCCCGAACTGAACGAAGAAATGATACGAAGCACTACTCCTGAAGTCACCCACAAAACCTCAGAAGTTGTTACTGGTAAATATGTTGTCTATCTAGATCACTATTAATTTTGTCTAAAAATTTTCATTGTTTAACGTATGCTTTTTGCTTTTATTTCCAGAATCATTCTCTTCATCGACAACTACGAAGCATCATATGATTGTCAAAGAGCAACACCATCAAATGGTTCGAGAATCCAATAAAGTTCTCGAATTGCAGAGCGATACTAAACTAAAATCGTCTTCTTTGCCTCCTGGACTGGCTCTCAGTCAGCTTGTTGGTCAATCTCCTGCTAAATTAAGCATAGCAGAGTCTAACACACCACGATCATCTATTAAGAGAAGCAAATCCAGTACGCAAGACCAGTCTGTGAGAGAGGCCTCACCAAAAATACCAACAAGTTCTACCGAAGCTCAAATCAAAACATACCATTCGGAAGACAGAATGACAAAGTATCGCACAGAGAAAAAACAAGCCGAAGAAACTTGCCTTGAGAAAAAATCTAAGTCAGAAAAGAAGATGGAGAATGAAGTCATAAGATCTTCGAAGAAAGAGGAATCGTTTTTCAGTAGACTGTTGCTGAGGAAGAGTGGAAAGAAATCGAAGAAGGATCAAATAGATGGAGAGGGTCAGCAAGAAGTCAAGAAGTCAAAGACGGATAGGTCTACAGCTCAGTACAAACCAGTGGATACTGAGAGAGGTGGGGTCCATTACAGTGAGCATGCAAGCTTTAAACCAATTCCTGCAGAACGTACCCATAAATCTGCTGGTCAGAAAGCCTTTGCAAATCAAATGCACAAAAGGTTAGATAATAGGGGAGCTTATGTCCAAGACAGCGCCTATAAAGATGTGTACAATGCTGCCAAAGTGGTTAGTGTCGAATATAATATAGCTGATCTCAAAATTGCCGAAGAAACTGATAAGATGCTGAACCTAGAAATGAAGAATCGTTTTAGCAGACGTGAAGAATTCAGTGATAAAATCGAAAAAACTAAACGTACCTCTTCTAAAGAGGCTATAGATGAAGCAAAGAAAGAATCTTTCAGCTTACATCACGATACATCAAAAAGACCCGCGTCTGTCCAGAGATTGATTGATCCCTTTTCGTCAAAAGCATTTATCATGAATGAATTAGCAGGTAGGGCCCAAGAAGAAAGTTTGTCTCCTACACTTGAGATTTCAGACGAAGAGCCTTCCACTGGAGCGTTGCGGATCAAAAGTCATCACCACAATGACTTTGTTTTTCATAGTGGAAGTATGCCTAAAAACATACCCTATTTCAACCCAAGCATTGTGGTGTCGACTTCACCACCAAAAAATGTAGACTATCACAGCTCTGAAAATGTGAAACATACGAACCGTTCGTCAGAACATGTTTTTGAATTTCGCGAGAAGCAAGTAGAGTCAAAACGCGACACACATCACATGGCCAAGAAAGAAGAATCGTATGTTACATCAGGACTGAGATCTCTTGGAGATGAATATGTGGAGTCAAGGAGTATTGGCAGTATTGGCAAGTCCCACAGTTTCCGTTACGCTTCGGAATCTACTTCGATCAGCTCCCAAGAAAATCAAATGCCTAGTCTTCCAGCTATTGTAGGTATATCGGAACCATTGCTAGAGAGTTGGGAAGTAAACTATAGGAGAAACGTGAGTGAAAGGCATGACTATGCTAAAAGAACGTCAGCCAGAAATTACAACATTATGCACAGTAACTCTGAAATGAATTACGATAGTTTGCCTAGCACGGACAGCAGTTACCTTGATAGCCTTAAAACTGATATCAATGATGATAGGAAACTATTCACAAATAGTATCCATATCACAATGGATACTCATAAACGTGATAGCGATATCTCACAGATAGAGGCTAAGATAGATGATATCATTAGTTCTCCTAAGCCCCCAATACTCAAGTCTAGTTCTTTAGATAGCGTTAAGAGTAGCCCGGAAAAAACAGTAGAAGATAGAAGGAAGACTATTTCAGTAGCGAGTGCCCTGAGTGAAAGTGGTAAAAATACAAGAAAGGATTATAAGCTTGATACAGAAAGCTTTATATCCGTGACTCACAAAAATAAAGAACAGTCCCCCGTACTAATAAAAAGTTCTGAAAAATCCAAAAACAATAGTGATGAAAAAATACAAAAATCTGGGAATACTAAACACGGTATTCCCGAATTTCTGAACATCCAATTAAATAAAGTTGATGCCAAACCAGTTACTAATATTGTACTTACAGCTAATGTAACGCCAAAGAAAATTGATAGTCCACAAACAGATAAAGAGCAAGAAATTGAGAGTTTTCCTGTGACCGAAATAATATCGGCACAAGTCAAGAAAGAATCTGATAAGATTATAGAGAGTATTACCGAAGGAATTCATTCAGAAGATAAAAATACTCAATTAGTAGCAACAAAAGTCACTCAACCCTCCACGCCACAGAGTCCATTAACACCTAAAACATTTTTCAAGAGAAAAGCTATGAGTGTTGAACATCAGGATAAGCCAGAAAAACCTAGAACAAACTCGCTGAGTACCGAGGGAAGCACTGAAAAAATATACGATAACATATCTATTGATCAAAAGTCTCACTCGAGTTTCGGAAGCAAAAGTTCTATCCAAAGTACCGATAGTAATGAAAACCGAATACCCGATAGGCACGAAGAGGTCGTGGTGTACAGAAAGAAGCATGTTATTGGAAAAGAATCTCGAAGCAGTGATAAGAAAAATGACGATGAGCCAGAACTGATGAAGGTATTTGCCCGACGATCGCTGAAACTCAAAGATTCTGAAGCCGACCATCTAGCACAAGAAATAGCCGAATCCAAAATGAATAAAGAAGAAAGCGCTGCCAACTTGGCGGCTAACCGGACTAAATTACTTAAGAATGAATTTAATGCATCAATAAAATCTCGAGACAGTGACAAAGAAAACGAAGACAGTAAAGACCAGAGCGCTGAGAACAAGTTAGTCGACATCGCGGCGCGGGTGAGCCAATTTGGCGTGCCGCACTACCAGCGAAGCGTCAGCATCAACAGCGTGTCGATAAAACGCGAAAGTGCTCCCAGTTACAGAAACGAGGTGAACAAATATAAGAAGGAGGTATCAGATTCGACGCCAGAAAAGAGACTTCGGAATAGAACGTTTCCTGATCCGTCAAACGACCGAGAGGATATAAAGAGTCTCGCTAAGAGCGAAATGGCTTACAAAGCGGATACGTTGACGAAACGCCCGTGGCAGAGGAGGGATGATTTTAGACAGTCGGTGGAAAAGGATAAGCGTGAGAGTGCTGTGATAGAAAAGGACGGGGATAGCGAGAAGGAGGAGGGGTTAGAGAAGGGGGAGGAGGCAGATGCGGCGCCGCAGTTTAAAGGGATCCTTCAGATGAGGGCGGAGTGGGAGCGGCGCGCCAAGCAGGGGATGACCAAATAAACGAAGGTGCTACGTGTAAGGTATATCACTCTCTTATATTTTAATATTCTATAAATCTATGAAGTTATAGTTAAGGACAAATTGCAACTCTGAAACAAACAACTACTTTTAAAAATTTTGGGATTTAAAAAAGTTTCAACCTGTTGTTTTTCATGACAACCTATACAAAAGCCCTGAATAATATGGCTTAACAAATTTTTGGCTTTCTTTCAAATCTTGTGAATATTTACACTTGTACTGAACTGATTCTGATGAAACTTTGCACATAATATCTCATCCAACTAATAACCAAACAGTGAACGCGGTTTTCTTGGAAAATTAAAAGTAAAGTTGTAAAGGTAATTTCATCATATTGTCCCAATGCATACAATTTTAATTCACACATAAGAACATTATGGAAAAGTCTCAGGTAAGTTTCATTTGATAATCCGAGATGAGCCGTGGATGAGCCCTATTTCTTTTAAAATAATAATGTAATTTACGTAACAGTTCGCTTTTTCTATCGCAGCAGCCACTTAATGGCGATCACATTTAATCTTTTAGTTATCCTTAATTTCTTTAGCTGTTATTCATAACGTTCAAAATTTTTAGACCGGTCATAGACTAATTATTTTAAGATACCAGCGATATACTGAAAATCTATGACTTTATCGCGCGGGTCTAATTGAGCCTGAAATTTTTTGAAACAATATTTTACTGTTAGCTGGTAAAAATACGAAAGGAAAGAAATTTCAGTATTCTTATTTCTGCTTTTCAATTATCCTATTTTTAAAATCAATGCATAACTGATCTCTTTCCTTAACAAAATAACTTGGAGCTCTATACTACTATAGTAGTAATTTAAGGCTATCAATGTATAACGACATTAATTTATACCACAATAATTAATGTTTATTTTATTTTACAGAAACATGGAAGATACCGCGCTGTATACAACCGCGTTATAGATTATTATTAATAATATAGTGATAAATAAATAAATAACAAATAAAATATTAAATATAATGCGATATTACGACGTTATAACTGTAGGAGTCTACCGAACGTTCGTTGTTAAGACAATGTATTTTTGAGTGTTATTGAATGATATAGCGTATAGTTATATTTTATTAAAGACTACAATATGTATTTAACATTTCTGAACTGTGAAATACAAATTTTATTCCTATAGTTTCTGTGGTGTTTTATTTCTTCTCCTTTTGTCTTTATAATACCCACATTCAATAAGGAAAACATTTTAAAATATTAGATCTCTATCTCAGTCTCAACCATTCATCAACCTAGCAATCCTTAACTCGCGGTTTCCTGACGGACCATCTACGTACGCACATCTAGACAGATAATAGATTTTGTTAGTTATAACAGCTTTAAGTTTCAATAACTGAAGATAGTATATATGTTACCGGCAAAACCCGATTTCAGGTTAAACTAGTTTGGCCTAGGCTAGACTAGTTTGGCGCGACACGATTAGGCAAAACTAGTTTCTCGTCAGTCTAAAACTGATTAGAACCGAATTGATTAGAACGGATTTATATTTTTATTTATTCGACAAATTATTTTATTTATTCGACAAATCTTTGTGCTTTAAACCTCTTAAATTACAGCTATTTTAGTCACGACTGCACTTCAAATTGTATTCGAACACCAAATGTAGTAACGATCACCAAATTAACTGCTCGCGTATATATTGTTTCTTTTGGATTCTTTTAATTGCCAGATGTAGGTCGAAATGGTTACAAAACCGACTTAGTCAACCCCGACCCCACGTGGTACTAGTCTGCCCTACCCCTAGAGTGAATATAAACCCAGGAGGCGCGGAGGGAGAGCAGCATAGGCATAGGGCGAGCATGGAGTGCCTGCAGTTTGTTACGCAAGGGCGGAGGGGCTGCACTTCCCGCAGCGCCGGAGACGTTCGGAAGCCTGTTTGTGAATCAAAAAAATGAATTACCATCATTGGTTATAATTTTACATTAAAATGCTGTTTTAATGTTGGTGATCATTTACTACTTTTACTTTTTTTAATAATGATTTATTTGGTGGTAAGTTAAACATAAGCCAAACTTATTGACGAGAAACTAGTTTTGCCTAATCGTGTCGCGCCAAACTAGTTTGGCCTAGGCCAAATTAGTTTAACCTGAAATCGGGTTTTGCCGGTAACATATATACTCAAATCTGCTCAAAAATCTATACCTATCGTTTATCAAGGAAACATTTCATTAACCGCTGGAAGGGAACCGCCCGTTTTGCGGGACTGCGTTCAACCACAACACAGTCAAATTTTACAGAGGTCTGAGGGCGTATTTAACCAAGTATCATGTTAACTCAGAGTAATTATCCCACAAATTGTTGACAAATAAATGAACAAGAAAGTCAACTTTAAATAAAATGCTACGCTTGCAAAGCGCATGAAATAATTTTGCCGGATTTTAATGACGTCAACCGTCGTGACAATGTACAAAGATAATATGAAAATACAACATCATTGATGAAAATCACATTTTTATTCGTAGGATAAAGTTTGATCGAAACTGCGCCTTGTATAGACATGTCATAAACACCATTCATACATAATTCGTCGCAAAATTATTGTTAACAGATGGCGCTTTATTTACATTCCGTACGTACAGTATGGATGGAGTATGGAAAGAGGCTTTTACCCCTTCGGAGCATAATGTACCAAACGCAAAATATACATTGTGCGATTTGTACATTTACTTAGATAGTGCGCTTTACCATCCTTGACTTCATTACCGCTTACCATGGTTTTATAGTGAAGTATAGCTAGTTTAACATAAAATATTTAGACTAAAAGATAAGCAGGAAACGTTGGATACACGAATAGAATTGGGCACACACTGTACTATTATCACACAATAGTATATAAAGACGATATAAATATAGTTGACACCTATATTTTATTTAGATAATTTTAATCATAGCGCTTTTTAGGACATCAATACATGAATTTTCTAGACGACTTCATATTTGAACCTTACAGTGGCACCTTACAGTGGCATAAAGAGATGAAGACTAAAGCCCAATGCATACGTACAGGCCACGTTCCGTACGGGATTCCGCTGCGTATGCACTATCGTATACATTTTCTATGAAACGATGTTTCCAAAACTTCACGTCCCGTCCCGTATGGGAAAAAGCCCCTTTACGTAGGTATGCATTGGGCTTTAGGCCATGGTAATATCTATAGATACTTTTCGTGCGTAGTACTCGTAAAAGTATGAAATCTGTCCACAGAGCGGCAAAGTCGCGTTTACCTATTGTCTATGTTGCATTATGCAGAATACCTACCTGCGATCGCGAAATGAAGCCCCATGGACACCTGTAGGTACCTAGCGTAAATTTCCTAGTTGCTTCATAGTTGGCTTGTACAGTAGCCCAAGGAGATATATGATTGAATTTCAAATCTTATTAGTACCTACCTAAATAATATTTTATTTTCTTTATCGACTGCCGCGTCAATGACAGACCGCTGTCAAAGTCGAAACGTCCCTGACACGTCGCGAACGCGATCTGTGTTCAGTTGCGTCGAGCGCCGCATGACACATTTGATTATAATTGAATTTTCTATCAAACTACTTCAGCTACAGCAAAGTAAAAATACATGTATGAAGCTCAAACTCTAGGGAGTTCAACTGTCTAAAAAATAAAGTACTACTATTGATTCGAAATATATAAAAAATAATTTGAATTTAATAATATTTTCCAGTATTGGTCTAAATTACGGTAAAATATTTGTTAAAGCAAGTTTTACGAACCATTTTGTAACATAGCTCAATATTACCTACTTATTATTAAACTAGATTAAATAAGCTTCATTTTGATACCCTAAGGTTCATTGCTTGGATTAAACAATAGAACACATTAGACTAAAAGATCCACCTACTACGACATTTGTTTATTGTTTATATTTATTTGTTTATCGCCGCCCCCCACGACAACAAGATGGCCGTCCAGTATAAGGATTCCATACACAGTTTTAGCAATAAATTATGTTTTTATTAGTAGGTATTAAATAATAGGCAATTATTGTTGTTTTGTATTATTTGTTTTTAGATGTATACAATAATATCATCATACATATAAAGGGCTGTACGAAATTAAATAAACATTACAATGTTATTGTTTTCGTTTCTTCATGTCGGCTGCTTATTAGTAAGTGGCTATTAAGAACAGTAGCACGAACATTCTAAAACATAAACAAAGATACCAGCAACATAAGTGTCCGATTTCAAGTGCCTACCGCCCGCAGCGCTGGCGCGTACTTGAGTATGATTTATCGTTTTCGGGGGTCTCCTTAATTTGGACTGGTTAGTTTGGATGGGTGAATAAATCTGTAACTTATTAATAACATTATATATTAACGAAGATCCATAACAATAGTAGGTATGTATTTAGATTTTTTTTCAGTTTGTCGGTTTGTCTGTTTGTGTCTGCAAGTTTGTTTGTTCCCGGGTAATCACAGAAACGGCTAAACACGTCGCCCTTGCCCTCTCCCACATGCAGGTCCTTGTACTCCACCTCAGACCTAGAATTAGTGTTGCCAATCGATAGTCTGTCAATAGCCAACTAATCATAAGACTATCGATAGCACAGTACAAGGCAATACTATCGAATGAATGCAATACTATCTATAGTATTGTAGTTCGTTAATAACAAACTATCGATAGTATCGATACTATCGATTGTTTTGGACTAAACTACATTACTGTTAAATCATACCTAATACTATTGCAAATTGTTAAACTATCGATAGTCTAAAACAATCGATAGTATCTATACTATCGATAGTATTGTTGCAAATAAAATCGACAGTATCGATACTATCGATATTTTGTTAAATAACGAACTACAATACTATTATTATTATACTATTTACAATATCGATAAGATCGACAGTATTGCACTCATTCGTAGTATTGCTTTGTTCTGTGCTATCGATTGTATCGATACTATCGATAGGGTACATGTTTTTCGATGTTAACTATCGATAGTTTTAACATCGATAGTTCGGCAACACTACATAGAATGTAATCGAGATTCAGATTCCAGTCAAATTTTAAGGATAGCAGTCGACAGCTATACAATTTTAGTCATGTTAAGTGTTATGTTATTCATGTGATACTTTCTTCAAGTTTAACCAAAACCGTTAGATAAAATTGGCATCATATATTTATACCTATTGAAATAAATCATTACTTCCTTCAATTTTAACCAAAACCATTGAATAAAACTAATTTGCGACACAAACCTACGAGCACCCGATCGACATCGCGTCAAACGTTCCTATAAGTACCTATAGAAATAAATCATTAGTTTTTTAAATTTTAATAAAAACCGTCCAATAAAATTTGTTTGTATCATAAATTCAAACCTGTAGAAATAAATCAATACTTTCTTCAATAAAACCAATAGTAATTATTGCCTTAAATTTTAACCAAAACCGTTAAATTTTAGCATTAAAAATATACATATAAAAACATCCATATAAATGTTTCAAAACTGCAATTCCAAACAAATTTTATCTGATATTCTTTAATTTTGTTTGGTACAATATGGGTACAATCCTTCACAACCAGTCAATGTTATCGTTCAAAGCTAACGTAATAACTAACGCCATCTACTTTAAACTTTATTACCAACAAAGTATTTCCCATAAACGACTTTGTTACTCAATATCGTGTAAGGAGGATAACGGTTCATTGACCCTCTAATGCCCTAAGCTTTGCACCAGACTTGTATCAACACTGCAAAAGGATTTGTGCGGCGAAGTGTGAAATAGTGTGTCCACTTTGCACTTAAACGTGAAACTAGTGAAGCGTTATAATTACATCATGTCAAAAACTTAGACCGTAATGAACTTTAACTAAGTTTGTAGTTTTGAGTTGCTGATTCTATTAATCTTTGAGTTTAATCCAAATCTTCCTGCTCATTATTCAAGAATGGGTGGAGAATTGGTGCCAGCAAGAGCTGTCAATGGGTAGAGGATGTCTTTGTCTCTATGTAGCGGTGACCACTTCAACTATTAAACAGGTCTACTCGTTTGACAGTTTTTGATATATATAACAAAACGGGTTCCTTCCATTTTTGTGAGTAGACAAGCCTAGTGATGTTAAGGGTAATAGTTGCCTATGGACATCAGTATCACCGAAGGCATCAATAATGCGTTGCCGGTTAAAAAGGTTGCCGGGGACCACATTCATTATGGCTCTCCGGCATTGCGCCCGAAATACGTAAAAAAACATTTCACAATGGATTTTAAAAGGGTCACTCCCGGTCTATTGTAGTCAGCCAGTCCATAAGTTAAGCAACAGCGGGCGCGGTCAGTAGTTAGATGGGTGACCGTTAGTGGCAAAAAATTATTGAGCGTTTCCGTGCTTCGGAGGGCACGTATAGTGTTATCGTAAGGTAACCGTTGTTAAGTCATGGAAGCCCTCGCGGTTTGAAAACTTGTGACACTTGGGTTGGCCACTAACCCCTCCACCAATCCGCACATGAGCAGCTAAATTATTCTTTAAATATGTAATTACATCCGGAGAAATAGAAATGTAAAAAGAATATACATATAAGTACAATATGGAGTTATAAGTAGTTTTCACAGGTTAAGTAAAGTCAATTAAATGTTACTATTTATAATATTATTATTACCGCAACGTCTTAATTTACGCTTTCCCGTTAAAGGTGTTAAGTCAATGTTTCACAAACAGACTTAACTAAGTAGTCCGCTAAACTTTATTTAGATCTCGCTCTACTTTTAATTTCTACAAAGAATTCTCGTTAAAAATCCAACCCCAGCCGAGGGTGTTTCGGAACGTAAAAGAAAATAAGGGGAAGCTTAGTTCGCGCATGCGCGCTCGGAGCACTCTGAGGCGAACTCAACACAAGGCAGCAATTCGCCATTTTATTTTCATTAATTTCTCATTTTCCCGGACAAACGTTGCGTTTCCGATCGTGATTATATGAAATACAGAGTTTTAAATGTAACTATTGCTGTGAAGTGTTCGAACTGAGAAACCGTTGAGGAAAGACTGCCGAAATTCCACTGTGCTTACGTAATTTTTTCTTGCCTGAAGATTGTGTAAGATTCTACAAGGAGGCAGGTAAGACATTGCTTTCAATCCTTTATTATACTCGAAGAATAATTATTAAAACTGATACAGCAACTATCTTTTCATTAAGTGCGTATTAAGACGCGTTGTTGCATTGATTTTCTGACGCTCTTCCAGCCTTACCTTCTACCAGTTTTATGGGACGCCTTGCAAAGCTTTCACCTTAGACGCTTTACGACACATATTAACATGGAGTCACTAAAATAATAAGCAAAATATTTTACTAATCTGTCGCAATCTGGTAACATAATAACGTTCTAAAGTAATGATTGTTAGATTATCAAATAAGTGTATTGTCTGTGATACATGTATATGTATAATATGATACACGTATACGTATATATTTCAACATTATATGGGTACAGGGAAAATTGTACGCAATGTATTCCGTAATTTATGTATGCCAAATGTATGTATTATTACCTAACAGGCTCTGCCCCTACTCGAAAATATTCTTTATCTTTACTATGAACGAGTAACCACCCTCGCTTTGCTTCGGTTTTCTTATTTTTCTACACCTTGGATTACATTATTCGAGTTTTATAAAGGATCCTTAATTTTTTTTAAATATAATATAGCCTATGTTACTCGGGGATAGTGTAGCTTCCCAACAGTGAAAGAATTTTTGAAATCGGTTCAGTAGTTTCGGAGCCTATTCAATGCAAACAAAAATATAAAGAGGAAAGATTTGATTTCCTCTTTATATATTAGTATAGATAGATTAACATGCCTCGTTACTACGAATTTTTGGACGACATGTCTCCGTCTTTGGAGACCAGTGGTTTGGTGGAGGGCTGGGCTGAATGCCTCCACATG
Source organism: Thymelicus acteon (assembly GCA_951805285.1). NCBI lineage: Eukaryota > Metazoa > Arthropoda > Insecta > Lepidoptera > Hesperiidae > Thymelicus > Thymelicus acteon. The sequence goes on from OX638234.1 coordinate 14,394,846, forward strand.
TTTTGATACCGGGCCCAACTATTATAACGCATTCACCAGGAGTTTCTATAGATAATGTAGCGGTCTTCTTGCAAAATATTCGAATCATTTGAGAAATCGGTCCAGAATATGTTTAAAAGGGGTCCGATAGAGACCGAACAGATTAATAGGTACGAAGAGCTGTTCAGGGAATAGAATTCAGGCAATACGAACGCCAGCACCACATTTCAAACACATCCAACTTCTGTTTATCACAGAAAAATTAAGTCAGAAGTAACGACGGCTTTACGTTATCGAAAGAGTTTTTCATTAATAACTTTTATGCGGATAGGCATTGTTTCCTGTTCTTATTTTGCAGAACGATTGTTCAACAACGTTCAATGGATTATAATATATTTTCTTTAAAAAAATTCAATCACGTTTTATCCAAATAAAATACAAGGCTTCAACCCTTTATTGGCCCACTACTGAGCAAGTGTCTCTCCTCTTGACGAGGCCTAGAGCATACTCCACCACGCTGCTCCAGTGCGGATTGGTGGAGGGGTTAGTGGCCAACCCAAGTGTCGGTAGTTTTCATGCAGCCTTAAGGCTCCGACATGACTTAACGACTATTATTTTACGATAACAACCGGGACCGACGACTTTCGTGCCCTCCGAAGCACGGAAAGGCTCAAGAAATCTTTGCCACTAGCGGTCACCCATCAAACTAACGACCGCGCCCGCTGTTGCTTAACTTTGTCGATCGCATAAGATCGGCACAAGTCGCCGAGCTATGAAACGCTTCCAAATAAAATACAATACAAGGAGTTCACGAGAAAACAAATCTCTCTGATGGTAAAGCATTATGATTGTTTCAATTTAATTTATACTTATTTATTTTACATTTGAGAAATGGTTAAACACAGAAAATATAATTATTAATTCAAAAGCTTTAACATCAACATTTTAACAAGGTCTGCAAGTTGCAATGCCACTTAACCCGCGCTGCAAACTTCATGGAATAAAATATTCTCTTTCTTTCCTATTCCCTTTGTGACTGTTTAAGGCAATTAAAAGAAAGAATTACACTTTTTATGTTAAAAGTACCAAAGAGTGAAATCGTAATCCACAAGTAACCCGCTCTCATTTCCTTTTGGAAAACATAATCTAGTAACTGCACTTAAAACAATAGTTGTTAGTTAATTTTTTTAGCGTTTTCTAACTCTCAAATTTTTCCCATCCAATCATTCAAAAAGTTGGCTTTCTTATAATAATATTAATGAACAGACAATGCTACCAAAGAAACAATACGTTTTTATAAACATCTTGAGAGAAGTTTCATATTTCTAAAGCATTAAATTGGTAGTGATATTTGTTTTATCTACTAACGATAACCAAAAAAAAATTATTTCGCGGGAAATTATTTGTTGTCAGATATAGTCGGATTTAGCAAGATGTAGTACCATAATAATAAACACAAAACTTTATTACCATTTTAATTTATTTGTCTATACTCAATACTAATATTATAAAGAGGAAAGCTTTGTATTTTTGTATGTTTCTAACGAATAAATTCAAAACTACTGGACCGATTTTAAAAATTCTTTCAGTCATAGAAAGCTACATTATTCCTGAGTAACACAGGCTATATTTGATTGTGATTAATAATATTTTTTACTTCATCACAAGTAAAAATGTTTGACGCCCAGCGAAGTGGGTACATCAGCTAGTATAAAATATAAAAACTTAAGAGATTGCAGTTTAACTACAAATCTTGCCGTAACTACTCACAAGCATTTATAAAAACACCAGTAGGGGCTATCATTATTGGTCATTAGCATTAGGTATACCCTGAAATCGGGAGTTTCCTCGTGGCCAAACTAAAATGCCAAACTAGTTTGGCCACGAGGAAAATTATCGTTAATTTCTGTGCGGCATAAAGAGCAAAGGCGGTATTATTGAAGAAGGAAAAAAGTGAATTCTTTGGAGGTACCTATTTCTTATACACAAGAATGTATTCCAACTTTCTCTACTCTATTGTCTTAGACAATAATATGTCTAGGTACTAGCAGTGCTTGTCCTAAATTGGATGTGTCGTCCTATTACCTTGTCGTCCGTGTCCTATATTCTTTTCCTCTTCGTGACAGCTTTAATTGAGCAACATAATTGCTTCTAGGAGGAGAAGTAATTCAATTCGTTTTTTCCTAAACGAAATCATATTAATTACTGACCAGTTCGACTTCGAAGCAAAACGAAGAAAAAAGACTTATTGAATAATCCTCGAATCGAACCTCCAGTCTTTCGATCGACTTCTGCCCGTAGCGCTTAGAGAGCTTAGCTTGGATTTATTGCAAAAAAGAAGCTTTTAAGAGCAATGATTTTAAAATCAAGATTCAACGAAATAAAGTTCAATTGTCTGCTACATAACTATGCCACTGCTGGGTATTATCTCCGATATTATCTAAAATTGTGCAGGATTAAGATTGACTACGCCGGCCAAGTTCTACTTGAATTCATTGGTGAACTGTCATTGACAAATAATTGATTTTAAACACACAAGTACCTTGGAAGACCCGTACCCACTTATTGTGTAAGAATTTACCTACTGAGTACGTACCAACTAAACGTTTAGTTAAAGCTTACTTCCTTATTAAATTTTATGGAAGGAGAGTTTTTCCTAGAATAACAAAGGTTTTCCGCAAGGATCCAAACGGTCAATAAATTTCAATACAGCCCAAATGATTACAGATGGTGGATCATTATGCAAATTGGTGACCCCGTCCTTCGGCCCCGCGCTAATTTATGGTCGATGCTTCTCAAATTAACTTCGGCCGTCATGTTAGGGCGCAATTGGTTAATGCGGTTGTAGCTTCGTAACAAGCTGATTAATATGGTAAGCGTGTCTTTTCCGGTTAGATATTTAGTTTACAAAGAGCTAAGGTATAGTTCGTTTGAGAAAGACGCACTCAGCTTTCCTTCATCTGGTAAAATTTACTCTTATGCTGATGATACGGCTCTAGTTTTCTCTTCAAAAGACTGGGATACTACTTTTGCATTAGCTCAAAAAGGATTTGATACAGTTGGTAAATGGCTACAATTAAATCGGCTATCTTTAAACGTAAATAAAACTAAGCTAATAACCTTTGCTATCCGTAATTCCTCTCATCCCCCAAACACGCCGAATCTTAAAATCATCGCTAACATTAATAAAGACACGCCTACATCTAACTACACACTAGAACATACCGACTCGCTTAAATACCTCGGCGTTACACTGGATAAGAATCTAAATTTTCGTTGTCATATCAATGATATCTCATCAAAAGTTCGTAAACTGTTATACATCTTCTCGCGACTACGTGCCTCTGCCAGTGTTGAAGTGATGAGGATAGTATATAAGGCATTATGTGAATCTATTCTAACATATTGCATTTCAACGTGGGGCGGTGCACCAAAAACATTCTTAATTCAGCTTGAAAGGGCTCAAAGGGCCATCCTAAAAGTTAGTTTATCTCTGCCTTTCCGATTTCCCACAGATAATCTTTATAGTTGTGCTAAAGTATTAACCGTCCGACAGTTATTTATCCTCAATACCATACTCAAACAACACCGGCTTATACCATATTATCCTCAACAACTTCGCCGTAGCCATTCAGTTGTTAAATATGAACCTACTAAAAAATCTTTCACTCAACGATTCTTCACTTATATGGGTCCACATCTTTACAACTTGTTACACAAAAAACTAAACCTTTATCCATTAACCTCGTATAAATGCAAAGAAATGACATTAGACTTTCTCTTAAACATTAATTATGACACAACTGAATCTCTCCTTAAGATTGCAATATGAGACAATACAGACAGACAATACATACACTTAAATACACACATATACACACACACACACTCTTAAACACACACACATAAATACACACTCACACACACACACACACATACACAGCACATAATTATAAATGTAAAAATTGTACTTTTTAAAGCCATGTTTGTTTAATATTTAGTTAGTTAAATCCCTTCGTCGACACTCACAATTAGTTAAAATCTATGTTCCACGTTATACGTCAAAATATACACCTCTTTAAAATGATTTGTAAGGCTATTGTAGCGGTGGGCCTGGTTTCCTGTGACACAGGTTTTTAAACCTAATATAGGGACCAGCTTCCACAAATACTATAGTTTTATAACTTAGATTAGACTTTAAGTACCACTGATTGTATCATGTATTTGTGGTGGAAATAAACGATTTATTATTATTATTATTATTATTATATTTAGTTTACAAAGAGCTAAGGTATAGTTCGTTTGAGAAAGACGCACTCAGCTTTCCATGTCTAATTTCACTATTATGTATTTCTTTATTTGGCTGTTTTTTCTTCGTTCCAACTAAAGTAATACTTATAATCGAAGCGTTTCCTTCGAGGGTCACAAAAACACTGTTTACATTCGTAACATAACGTACAAATTCTTCTTCGCTCTTCAAATTCGTTTCCAGTAAAAATATAGTTCACAAATGACTCCTGTCACGTACAAATCGGCCTGTAGAAGGTTCTTAAATCCTGAACGCTCCCGAGCGTGCTCTCAAGAGCTTTCGAGATTCTCGGATAGGATGGACTAAGGATCTCAGATAAGAATTTTCAGTTAACAGTTTACTTCTGAGTTTTATGATCGCGAACAATTTAGTGTCTGTAGTGAGAGATATTACGATACTAGCGATAGCCGGGATAATAAGTACCCTATAATATGTTATTTCAGATCATGGTCTATCTGTTTAAAACCCTTGTTTAGTTTATGTTTAGACAACCACGCTTGCACCTACACATACTATTTTTACCCTACTGCCAGGAAGGGTTATGATTTTCGCGCGTATCTTGTATGTATGCGCGTATCTGATATTTTCCAAACCGCTGAACGGATTTATATAATTAAGATATAAATAATAAAAAAACATGGTGGCTGTGAGATACCATTGTTTGAAGTATCAAAAAAAAAAATAAAAAAAAATTAGTAAGTGACCCACGAACAAACTTTACCTTAACTAAAAATAAACCAGAATGAACTCTTATGTTAAGTACCTATACCTTAAAGGGGCTCTATCTATTCTTATATGCCTAGTAAGTCGGATAAATTAAAAAATGTCTTAAATATCAAATAGGTACAACAGACGTGTCACGTACACCTTAGAGTTTAGAGCCAAAAAAATCCGGAACCATGGATTTTTTTTTATCAAAATGATTTCCAAAATTTAAGTACATAAATGATTTTACACGAACAAAACATTATTCGTACTAAAGTATGGGTAGTCTTCGCCTGTTTAATAGCTTCCACTCATTCTCTGTCTCTTCTGGTTAATTAGTCTATTGTTTCTTGAGCGGCAATGCGTCGGTGATGCCTCAGTGTAGCCTACTGTCTATGGTGAACGTCACTTATAATTATTATCAAGCTGGTCAGCCTACTGTACCTTCAAAGTTAAATCTTTTATTATATTACTTTAAAAATCCATTAAGGTACTTACATTCTGAAGTAACAACTCCTGTATACAATTTTATTCTTTTAAAATCCTGAACTTCTCTGTCGACTACAGCGAAACTTGAAAATCTTCAATAGTTATTCTTTTATAGGTTGTTATCGGAAATCTTTCGCTATTCTCCTGAGATGTTGAAAGCTTTCAAGGAAGCTGTTCCGGTCGCGTCGTACTGAGTCAAGTTGCTTCATCGCTTCGCTGTAACGACAGTTTTCTCCAAGATTTGGAAGTAGCTGTGAAAGGCACTTCGCAGTTTATACTCGGATGATTAATGCAGTGTCCCATGTTTGTGCACGTATAAAATAAAATTACCACATGATTTTATGTATAGTATTTTTATAATAGATTTTATATGATAGTCAACTGCTTGGTCTGAGTCTGCCTTCTTTTTGTAACATGGACCTAACATGTCAACGAACAAGCAGTCGAACCAACTGACGACGCGAGGGAACCGTCATGCATGACTTGGGTATCAGTAACACCAAAGGTATTACCGATGCGTTGTCGGGCCCAAAATGGGGGATTATATCCTGCTGTCTGACACTGCGACTGGATTGGTAGACTTCAACCACCTTTAAGAACTTTATGGAGAACTCTCCGGTGTGCAGGTTTCCTTATAATAATAATAATAAATAATAAAGCCTTTTTATTTCCATAACCTCAGTTTTTACATTGCAAGTAGTTTGTTAGTTGATATTTGTTAGTATTTACTTATTGACTAATTGTTAGTAATGTTAGTTTGTGGTATGGAGTGGTATATGGACCCCTTCTTGGGTGAAGGCCTCCTCCATCTTCTTCCACGAGTCTCTCTCTTTGCCGAGCCTCAGCCAGTTTTTTCCCGCTGTTTCGGTTATGTCATCAGCCCACCGTCTCTTTGGCCTGCCTACCTTTCTCTTACCTACTGGACCCTTCCATCTTGTTGTCTGTTTAGTCCATCGGCCGTCTGTATAGCGCGTTATGTGTCCGGCCCATTGCCACTTTAACCTCAAGGCATGTGTGAGTGCGTCGGTTAGTTTAGTTTTTTGTCGTATTGCTTCGCTCTTTATTTTTTGTGTTTTCTTTATTTTTAGCATACTTCTCTCCATGGTCTTTTGAGTTACTTGGATTTTGTTTTTAGCTCTGTTACTAAAGACCCATGTTTGGCAACCATATATTAGACTTGGCAAGAGGCAGGTCTCAAATACTGTTTTTTTCATGCTTATAGAGTAGTCTCCTTTTAATATTTCTTTTAGTGTCCAGTATTTTTTCCACGTTATATTAGCTCTCCTATCGATGTCTTCTTCATTATTTAATTTATTAAATGATAGTTGCTTGCCAAGATATACGTAAGTATTGACATATTCTATTTCTTTACCTCCTGCTTTGATTGGTACTTCTAGGCTATTTGTCATTAATTTGGTTTTTGTTGTATTCATCTCCAAACCTACTTTGTTGCTTTCCTGGTCTAAAGAGTTTATCATTTCTTCTAGTTCCTTTGCAGTTTCGGCTAGCACGACGATGTCGTCTGCAAATCTGAGATGATTTAACCGGTTTTCGTTTATTAGTATTCCTTTGTTATGCCAATGTAGGTTTTGGAATATACTTTCCAGCACAGCTATAAACAATTTTGGGGATAATGGGTCTCCCTGTCTGACTCCTCTTTCTATTTTTACCTCTCTTCCTTTAGTTTCCAATTTAATCCTGCTTTTGCTGTTATTATATATGTTCTTTATAATGTTAATATATTTTGCATCTATATTTAGCTTCTTTAGTGTGTTCCAGATGGAGGTATGGCTTATAGTGTCAAAAGCTTTAGTGTAATCGATAAATACCAAGTACAATGGTCTGTTGTATTCTATATACTTTTCTATGACTTGCTCTACTGCTTGAATGTGATCTATAGTGCTATAGCTTGAGCGAAAACCTGCCTGCTCTATTGGTTGTGCTCTGTCAATTTCTTTGGTGATGCGTTTTAGGATGATTGATGCAAAGAGTTTGTAAATGTTGGCCAGTAGGTCTATAGTTTCCAAGGTTTCCTTACGATTGCAAAAACATTAAAACAAAAAGACTTCTATCGATCATCAGCACCGGTAGGTAAGTGGGTGGTAGAGAGGCCAAATTGAGGAGGCGTACAGCATCTAAGCTGGTCCCTGTGGACGAATGAATTATGCCGCCTGAAGGCCTTTAAAATACAGCAGTCAAGAAATTTTGCTAGTTATTCGCTATTGTTGTGCTGGCCAGACCGCAGTTGGCCAATTACTTCACTCGTAAGCGGAAGTTAGTAATAGATAAAAAGAAATAGCGATTTTCATCAGTCAAAATAAAGATGAATAAGCCAAAGCGTAAAGAGTAATTAATTCGTGGATGTATCTCGGTCAAAAAGCGACATTCATTCACCAAAAATGTCGAATTTATTCACTTTTTTGTAAAGCGAAAAGCGTATTACGTGTTCTCACAAACCAACTATAAAATGCTCTCAGAACGAGTGTCGGTAAGAGCGGCCTGAATTTAACACGTTCGTCGTTCGCGTTAACTTATACAGCAGTTAAAATATTTTATCTGCACCGAATTCCCTTTGATTTTTAGTTTTGAAACTCATGTCAAAGTTTAGCACTGAAACTTATGCAGCACTTCACGCCGTACATATTAATTGAGGAGCGAACTTCGTTCTTCAGAGCTGCTATTCTGTAGTGCTACAGGAATATTATAGATTAAGCAATCAAAAGTTGAGTCATTCTTAGTTACATGTTTGTTTGAATATTATAAACCCGACAAACAAGGGTATCTAGCGTCCTGCCAGGTATAACTATAGCGTGGAATATACTTGTCAACTCTTCAGCTGAAATACGTCGATTACCATGAGTCACTGGTAGCTATCTAGCTTAGCAAATATAGAACACGAATCCAACCACCACCAGACAAACTATTAGGGATTAAACTGAGTTATTCAGGGAACGGATCTAGAATCGAGTAAACTTGATCAGAGGTCAGCGAAAGTGGAAAGAGACGAAAGTAGGTCTAGGAAATTTGTTCTAAAGCTATTGCAACATCAGATGAATGTTCAAGGCCTCATCTGAAGGTGACGTCTAAGGATCTCTGGTAAGTCTAACCTCTCGGAGTTACCACCTGAGTACAAACGCCTACAGTTGGATATCATAGTGGAAATCAAAGCTGGGACTGATCGCTACTCTGGGCTACAAAGTTATCGTAAAAACGGCGATCTGCCTACTGTCTGTTTATCAAGATTATTGTGTATTGTTATTATTTGTTGCGCCAACAAGGTGTACCTACTACACGTGATTACACAAACCAGTGAACAGACAATGATTAATCAACATAAACAAGGTGTCGCCTCAATTATGGATTCAAACTTCATAAGCATATTAAGTGACATACTATTATTACATTAGGTGGGTAAAGCATAATTCATGTGATGGAGTGCTAATCTAAGGGATCTATATAACATGCTCAAGCTTTGCTGAGACTCAAAATTATCCCAACAAAAAATATGGTCCTAAATCAACCTTAACGTTAGTTAAAGTGTCAGTCATCTAATACCTAAGGTCGCTGCACAGTTGCACACGTAACGTGGACGGGACGGGGACGGGACGTGGACGGGGCAAAAAAATACGTGCGTGCCCCGTTCCCGTCCCGTGCGTGCTTTCGTGGCGTATGCGCTATCGTTTACATTTTCTACGAAGCGATGTTTCCAAAACTTCGCGTCCCGTCCGGTCCCCGTCCCGTCCACGTTACGTATGCATCGACCTTTAAGCTGTTATCTGAGCAAGCTACAAGTCTAAATTGCGCTTTATAGATGTCTGGTTGCGAGTATGTTCAGTGCCTTAGAATTAGAATGATTAGAATAATGTAAAACACGAAATATGAAGACGTAGCTCAAATTAAACTTCTATGACAGTCTGTTATTGTGACCTATTTGGCACTTCGAAGAAATTTGCGTGCCAAGTCAATATTCATTTAAGGAGAAAACTGGAATGGTGTAATCTTTGCGCGAAGACGTCGAAAGTGAAATGTGACGTCATATTTGAATGACCAATACATCGATATTCTATCGATTTTATATATTCAAACAAATAATCTGAATTTTGAAAAATTTTGAAATATAAATAAATTTTGTGAAACTTACGAATTTTTGCATGAAAGTATTAGGCTCTTACTAAATTAATGCGCTCTACCATTATAGAATACACTTAAAATCAAGTTGAACTGTAGTAAAGAATTAACTTATCCTGACTGCGTTCAAATTAACATCACCTTATTAGTGTTAAGGTAGTTAGGTAGTCAAAGTGCAAATAAAACAACTTAAACCACAAGTTTGAGGTTGGTTCCCCAAAACTCTGGCTATTCGCGAACCAAAACACAACGTCAGTAAACTAAGAATTCACCCCCATAAAACACGGGGATGTTTATTTACCGAGCCGCTACCCCTCGCTACCCTCACGCCCTGCCATTGTAAGGTACAGCCGTTATTTATGAATGTGACAAGGGTATTGAAAAAGTCACACCTTTGCGACTTATGGTGTTATTAAACAAACAGACAGAAGAAATAAATCACATCTTAAAATTATGTGTTTTGTTTTGGATAAGTCTGAACTGACTGACAATTAACGCCTAGCCTGATCAAATGGACCTATAATCGGCAAATGAGTTGTCGATCTACCTAATGGTCACCCATAAACATCAATATACTTGTTCTGCTGTTAAGAAGTTTCAGGTAAGCTCAGTTTTCTGAAGCAAGGTGAGACGTTACTAGTGCAGCATTCTAAAATATAACCCCGTAGTTAGCTCGCTACAAAATGGGCAGGTTATCTACGTAGGATACAGTACAAGTGTATACAAGTACCGTTACGTCACAACGCCGGAACTTTTCAACGTATCAGGTGAATGCCGTAGCGTTGTGGCGTTACAAAGTATCTCCTCTCGAGTGTCGCATACGTTGTTAGCAGTTAGACTATAAGCCTTGCGTTACACTTTATGAAGGAAACTCTTCAGGATTATGCAATCTGTGTGCAGTTTGTGAAACTGTACACAGAGCTGATATGTAAGAAATAATTATTTTAAAACTAAAGACGAGCTTTTGTCAATAACTAGACGACAGTTCTTCCTGTTTATCTAATATGGTCCAGCTTGCCTGGAGAACCATTTCTTTCTTTCGTCTTTTCTTTTCTTTTTTTTTTCTTGGCCAGCAATACATCGGTGCACTAAAGTGCTACTGACATCCACGGACTACGATGACCATTTAACATCATCTCGTCTGCTCGTTTGTAAAATAAATCGAAAAATATTCCAATCCCACCATCGTGGTATAGTCTGTCGTTGACGAGCAGAGTATGTGTACCCTAAGTAGCTGAAGAATACAAACGGATCAATGTAGCCCCTTTGACCCAGATAGAAGTAAATCATTACTCAGTATGTCGGCACTTTAATGAAGGAGTGTTGTGTATTCTGTAGGCGCGCAGCGAGTGTCATTTCAACTAATGGACTGCAGTCTCATCTGAAGGTCTACTGTATTGTTTTATATTGATAATAGATCATCAGGAGAGTAATCAGGACGTTGTCACTGATATCTGGACTGGAATGGGTATATTTTAAAATAATTGTATATTTCCTCGTAGTATATTATCAGGTCTCTAAAAATTCAGTTTACTTATACTCGTATTAAACGATTCACGGATTCTTACATAAACATTTCAAATTACAAATCTGCATTCCGCTATTGAAGATTTCTGCAATTCTAGCATATTGTCACGGACGTAAAGAAAAGACGGACGTAATCCCAAGAACAAATTCAGTGAAGCACCCATAGGAATACCAACTCTATATTCGTACAAGTACACACACCCACACATTGACACCATACGGCTACGACATTGACACCATCGCGAATCAAAAATTACAAAATTACGCACACATGGTAAGCGAGCTGTCAGCTGTCAGCTTCACTCTCGATTAGACAAGGTTACGTCCGTTCTTTTTTTATGTCCGTGCATATTGTTAATTTAATTTAAGCAAGTATCGCACATGAACAAATGGAGCAGGGCCGCTCTACACCCACGTTCACATTATCTGATCTGCTGTTTAGGAAAGAGAGACATATAAGGGAATAGTAGTAGTGCTTATAAGAAACCTATCCATGTTTTAGCTTCGCACTCCAGCATGCTTTAAAGCTTATACCTACAAAATGTCGCTCAAAACAACTACATATATGTATAACATAAACGCTCCTATTACCGCCAGTTTAAGCTGACTTTGGATGAACTTCAGAAAATTAGATATACGCCGTTATGCTAGGACAGGCGTTTTAATTTATTCTTTATCATAATTAAATATTCTATGACATTCAGTACTTAAATTTAGTATTAAATGACACAATATTTAATAAATAATAATTTAATCTGAAATAGCGGCTGCTTCTATTACCGACCGATGGGATGATGTTGTTTCTATTACCGTTTTTCATGTTTCTATTACCGACCACTGAAAAAGGAACACATTCTCCATACTATTAAATACTAAAAAACAAAATAAATATTTATTAAGTTGGTATAAAACATTTGAGATCAATAATTACTATTAAAAACTGAGCTTTCTTCTTAATAATGTAGTTAAAGTACATATTATTAAAAACACTCTCTACTGAAATTTTATAAGATGGAGGTTAATATCTTAAAACAAGGTTTAGTTATTCCAATCCGTTGGAGTTACACATTTTGCCATCAAATCGCATCATCAGACCCTGAGATAGTCTATGATGTAGGTACTAGTTTTGCAAAAATAAAGTTATTGGCAAAAAAATTCTTAAAAACAGTTCCGATTCTCCTATTCAAGAGTTACACATTTTGTCTCCAAGGGACATCATCAGACCATAGAATGGTCAATGATGTACTGATTTTGCTGTGTAAATATTTACCAACAACAAAATATACCTTTTAACACGGTTCAATTATTCCAATCCGTTGAGGAGTTACATATTTCGTCTCCAATTCACATCATTACACCCTGAGATGTCAACAAACCGTTGAGGTGTTTCACTCTATATGTCCAGAACCCATCATAAGATCCTCACCATGATGTTAATGAGACCACCCTGAAGCAATCCCCTATTTAATACCGTTTAAACCATCCAAATTGGTCGAACATATAGGGTTTTTCATTAAGAGCGCTCGAACTTTGAAATGTAATAAAATAACCTGTTTAAGTAATATTGCTACAATTTTTATTTTGTTTTAAAGGACATTCGATGACATTATGTGTGGAATATAATTTCAGTTAAATGGCCGCCGCGACCCCGCTGTAGGGGGTGAATCCTGGTATTCCAATTTTGGACGATATTTTCCCATAAATGGGGCTCAATTTCACGAAGAACGCGATTTATGTTGGCCTTCAAGGCTGCAATTATCTGTGGTTTGTCAGCATAGACCAGAGATTCCACGTAGACCCACAGAAAGTAGTCGAGCGGTGTTAATCACACGATCTCGGTGGCCAGTTGATGTCATTACCGCGCGAGATGATGAAGCCCTCGAACTTTTCATCCAATAAATTTAATGTTTCCCGTGCAGTATGGCAAGTGGCGCCATCTTGTTGGAACCACATGTTTGTGAGATTCATACCGTGTATACTAGACCACAAAAAATTGTTATCATCGTGCAATATCGGTTGCCATTGACAGTGAGCGTGGCTCCTTGCACATCTTCAAAGAAATAAGGGCCGATGATACCGCCGGACCAAAATCCACACCAAACAGTAACTTTTGCGAAGTGTAGAGGCACCTGATGAATCTCCAGTAGATTTTCATCTCTCCAAATCCGGAAAATTTGATTGACAACAAAGTCACTCCAACAGAAATGAGCCTCATCACTGAAGATGTTTTTTTTTCCGAAAGCAGGGTCAGCCGCCAAGTGCTCTACTGATTTTGATAATAAATTTTAACAATTTCTACGCGTTGTTGAAGAGTACAGCGATTCACGGTGAATTGTCACGACTAAATATGTGTTCCCGCCAAATTTGACAGCTACCACTTTACCAAGATGGCTGCTATACGTTGTCAAAGTTCGGGCGTCCCTATTGAAAAACCCTATATAAAGAAAAAAAACATATACGACGAATTGATAACCTCCTCCTTTTTTGAAGTCGGTTAAAAACTTATGTGTGGCCTATAGAACATTTATGAACACATGAACTTATAGCAGGCTTATCAGCATTTTAACTACAGTACGCTACATACCTACAATAAGAGACTTTTATAAATAAGACCGTATGGGTCGGTAATAGAATTAAGTATGAAGATTCTATTACCGACCTAAAAAGAAACAATAATAGGCAAAAATCCATAAGACAAAATATATGGCGTTAATTGATCCAATTATGTAATATACTCTTTAGAATGAAACAAGTTAAAAAAAAAAAACATGTAAAATTATGTATTAAAAGAAATAAAAGCTAAAATACCAACTATTGTAAAACATCTAACAACGCCATGGGTCGCTAATAGAAGCGACTTATAAAAATTATGTTTCTAATACCGCTCCAATGTAAAATTCGATTTAAACGACAAGCCATGGCCAGAACGGTAGTATTAGATGTTAATCTAAAAACCAATGTATTATTTATTATAGTTACATATTTACATGCACGTATACACATTTTATTTGTGTTAATTTCTCTTAAGTAATAACGAGGTGTTCTTATGTAGCTGGGAGCACAACACTATGACACAAAAGTCCGTTGCGGCCGCATCTCAATTATTGGCTATTTTCTCTGTTTGCTGATTATTTACGCACACAAACTTTATTATTTTTGTTTCTCAATATACATACCTAAAATATTTTTAGGCTACAACTTTCATGGAATCTATAACATGCCTTAAAATAGTGATTAAAAAAACTGGCGGTAATAGGATACAAATTTTGGGGGGCGGTAATAGGCGCGTTTACGTTACTCCATGCGATTTGCAGCCGAAACAAATGTAAACAAACCATTAAAATCGTTTTGTAGGGTTTTTTACCAACTGACATGAATTTGTACACCAAATGCATTTTATTTAGACAAACTACTCATTAAGGTATTTGTGAATTCTTAAATAAATACATTTTGATCGATAAAAAATTATAAATTCCCAGTAAATGTGGAAACAAACAAAATTATATAACAGTGTCATCATTCAAGCACTTTGCAATGACAACCTTATTTCCAAGAAGCGATTTGAAATCTTTAACATAACGTACTATTTTGCCTTAATGAGTAGTTTGTCTAAATAAAACTCATTTGGTGTACAAATTCAAGTCAGTTTGTGAAAACCTTAGAAAACTATTTTAATCGTTTGTTTACATTGTTTCGGCTGCAAACCGCATGGAGTCGTCGCTATAAATTCTGCTACGTAAACGTATCACACATCACAATCAGTAGGTTTTGAAACCATCCCGTGTATTCACAGTATAAAATGTGCCATCATTATGGATAATGAAAACTACGCTGTCACAATAGGTAGAATACAAAAGGTCGCCGCTGCAATCTGGCGACGCGACGGGACAGAGGAATTGGGGTCGCTTAGAATAAAAAAAACGCGGCTTTGTGTTAACAGAACGCTGAAAATATCGATAAAATACAGTTTTAAAAATGTAGTATGTAATAGTTTCATGGTGCATAGGTGCCGAAGTTATAACGCACTCCCGTAGTGACGATATTTTAAGCCGAAGATCATAATAATTGATATGGGTGAATTTCCCAAGTGCATTTTTGAGACGGCGAGGTTGAAAATTAATGTGTGGAGGTAAACTACAATTATGCATAATTTTATATAGGTAGTTTAAATAGTGATCTACACGATAGTAAAGTATTCAGAGGTATTTAATACATAGATTCTTAATAAAAAAATATCTAAGACCTAAAATCTAATTCTGGTGTACTGTCCGAACTCCATTTATTTACATATTTTATTAATTTAATTTTTTTCTGGTAAATAAATTTAATTGAAAAGGAATGTTTTTTAGAAATACATTAGATAACACAACTAATATATATTTACGGAGCAATTTAAGATAGTACAACAGCTCTTAAAACATCTCTTAAAAATGTCCTACAAAAAAAGCAATACTGGTGGCGCATTTTGTATACTTCATAACTTGTTACAACACGATTTGGAAGACACCTTACTGGCTCTCCCCGCACCGTTCAGTTGTGCTCTTGCAAACTGCGTGTTAGGATAACCGACTTGCTGCGTAATTTTCCTGTCAAACACGTAAGTACTCACTGCGGTGGCACAGGAATACAAAATCATCCAATTCCGATGTCATGTATGTCGGAGATCATAAAATAGATCACCGAGCTGGACCAGGCTTAGGTGTATTCGGATTTTGAAGATGGCAACACTATGCAAATTGTCTACTGTCATTTTGACACGCGGTGACGGGATAACCGAGAACTGCTGACTTGCCAGCCTACAACGGACACTTCGGAGACAGCCTTCGAGCTGAGCAGACGCCTAGAGAAGAACAATCAGATATGGATCGACCAGAATCAGACCAGGGGTTATGCGAGGCATGGGCTGGCGAATAAGGGGTGGTTGGAGGCCAGTAGGGGGGGTTCACCCCTCATTCCTGACTATAATTGTGTAACGTGTGTAAAAGTTGTAAAACCTGTGTTAAGATGAGTTTCTGACTAAAGTGATGTAAACGCCCACTGTTGTTATTATTTCCCGAACCACCAACCACCCACCCGTATTTTCTCCAACATCGGAAGTGGATAAAAAACCCAGATGGTTCTCGCCCACACATGTCAGAAAATCAATGAAGAATGACGGTGGTTCGGATGATATTTGAAATAAATTGGTTGCAATGAGAAACGTAACGACGGTAAACGCGAGTAAATGATAACCGTGGAATATTACAAAGAAAGTCGATGCGGGAAATGCAGAGGGTATCGAACCTACCCTCAGATACTCGCCGCACGCAAGATGTCGATACTCAATAATGGAGTGTGACGACAAGAATTTTCTTCGAGAATAAATTATTGTGGAAGTGAACGGTGGAACAGAATACGTTATTATTTGAAC
The DNA here is from genome assembly GCA_951805285.1 of Thymelicus acteon. NCBI lineage: Eukaryota > Metazoa > Arthropoda > Insecta > Lepidoptera > Hesperiidae > Thymelicus > Thymelicus acteon. The sequence continues at coordinate 14,411,393 of OX638234.1, forward strand.
ACACAACACGAGGACGTGTTGATTTTGTCGGATGGCCGAGGCAGTATAAGAATCCAAGACACCAAACCAAACCAACAAACCAAACAGAAAAAAAAAATTCACAAGACGTGTCTTTGAGGGACAAGTGCAGCTGGTACTTGTAAAAAGTAAAAAGCTTTTCACTTCGCAAGAATCTGCATTTCAGGTTTTTCAGATGGCTACCTTGATTTGATATTACAAGCAGTGGACGGCAAGCATGTAAAATAAGGATTCGGATAAAGAGGACAGGTTTGAGGTTATAGACGTAAGGAAAGTAAGACAGCGATTCGGTATGGCATCTTTTTATTTCATTATTATTATTGGTAAGCTACTGTAGCCAGTATGTTGTCTCGTAGCGAGCAGCATTAGAACTCCTTATTATCACAATATGCGATGCTTGGTGAACATCTTCGTCGACTGACGCGTTGGTAACAGCTTTTCTTATGATCTGCCTGAAATTCTGGACAACAACACTGGTCCCAGTGTCCAGGCGACGCCTGTTTGTCGTATCCGTCTTTGCGACGCGTTACATAGCACCAGGATCATACGCTTCTTTTGCTAAGTATGGTAGCTAGTTACCGAGTAACCGGGTATATTAAAAGAAATGTTATTTTCTAAACGGCGCACACTTTAATAAAATCGTAACCTCAGGGGAAAGAGGTAAATAAGAAGCTATGGTAATTTTGCAATCCCCCACATGGATGGCATTTTTGTTGTCATTTGTTTAATTTTATTACGCTTGTTGAATTTCATTTTATTTTAATTTCTATTCGATGATAGCAAGTGACAAAATAATAAAAGGTATCATTAAGCGAAATCGGAAAATCCGATAGCATTTTTGTGTAATATCTTGACTTCCGGTATAAATAGTGCCGCCATATTGGACTGTCAAACACCTTACAGAATGTTCAAAGTTAAGTTTTCGTGAATCTGAGATTAAGAAAAAATATTGTGCTTCTTGTAATATCTAGGTTTTCCTGAAAATAAGGATTGATCGGAAAGAGCTGTTTAAAGTGGTGGTTTGCGTAAACTACAAATCGTTTCGCTTTATTTGTGCTTGATTCAACGAAGTGTTATAAAGTCATTGTACAGAATCTTTCCTTAATTATGATGAACTTGCGCCAACAAGGTCGTTGAAAATCAGTGCGAGTGTATTGTTTTGTGATATCAAAAGCGTTCTTTAAATGTGATCAGAACTTTCGTTTTTTAAACATTTTGTTATTTAATTTAGTCTACCCTCAGTTCAGAAAAATAACATTTAGAAATTTCGTGTCTTGTGGTTGTTTTTTTGTGTGTTTCAGATAAACTAAGTGACAATGACAGTTGTATGGAGTTATAGACATGCGACCTGTGAATATTTAAACGGTGACGAGAAATTACATCAATGCAAGATAAAGAACACTGGCGTCAACTACCTGCATTTAATTTTGATGATACCGAAGGGAGCACATCACGGCTCCTTGTACCGTGGCTTACGATGAGCATTATCAGTCATTAGATGGCGACATGATATAACAGGTGATCTGTATTGTTTCTTTTTTGTGGCTGCTGACTAAAACAGTAATTTTGTCGAGTTTGTGCTGATGTCGCATTTGACATTTGATGGTCAATTGAGTTTGTATACTCGATGATTTCTGGTAACAAAGGCCACAGTGAGAATGTGGTGAACGATGTGAGCGAAGAATAGCCTTTTTGTCATTTAAAAAGATCGACCAAAGATAATAATTCCTTTACTGATGAGTATCTTTAAAACAGACGGGATAACACACTAAGAATTTCTTAAAATTCTCACAGCAAGTGAACCAATTGTCGATTGTTTTTTGATGAGTAGTAAGTGGTATGCAAGTATGGTTATCGTCACTCGATGGAGGTGGCATGGTTATCGTCACTCGATGGAGGTGGCATGAGTTGCTATCGCTCGCTATAGGTGATAGCAACGACACTCTTCGCTGATTAATGTTTGTGATATTATTTACTACTATGACACTGTTTAATACTTAGCGAGTTGCAAAGCTAGATCGTGTTATCAGACTAATTCTAAGTAATTATCCCGTTCTGGCTGCTACATGCGTTTTCATTATGAAGCCTTGAGACTTGAGGTCAGGGAGGCCGAGTTGAGGAAACTTTTACTTTGCGAAGGTTTGTCTTTTTCAGATGTTCCTCTGCTGCCTCACACGAGGACGTGTGAGATTCGTCATGATGGCCGTGTCGGAGATCATAAAATAGATCACCGAGCTGGACCAGGCTTAGGTGTATTCGGATTTTGAAGATGGCAACACTATGCAAATTGTCTACTGTCATTTCGACACGCGGTGACGGGATAACCGAGAACTGCTGACTTGCCAGCCTACAACGGACACTTCGGAGACAGCCTTCGAGCTGAGCAGACGCCTAGAGAAGAACAATCAGATATGGATCGACCAGAATCAGACCAGGGGTTATGCGAGGCATGGGCTGGCGAATAAGGGGTGGTTGGAGGCCAGTAGGGGGGGTTCACCCCTCATTCCTGACTATAATTGTGTAACGTGTGTAAAAGTTGTAAAACCTGTGTTAAGATGAGTTTCTGACTAAAGTGATGTAAACGCCCACTGTTGTTATTATTTCCCGAACCACCAACCACCCACCCGTATTTTCTCCAACATGTATATTAGTAAAAGTACAAAACAGATTATCAAGAAATTTTTTGGAGGCTTCCATTAAAGGTTTTCAGCCACAATTGTGAAATAAAAGTTAACCTGTGATTAACGGTGTTTTTTTAAATTCAAGTTTTGACTCTAATTCTAAGTCCGATGGCCTAATCTCGGTGGCTCCGGTGGCAAACTAAAGCGCATAGGGACGTGTATAGACTAGTGCCGATAATTTTTGAAACGAAAAAAAATGATCGTAGGATGAAACCCATTGCAAAAGGAAGAGAATATAACGAAAATTAAAGGAAAAATAATTTACGGGCGATCTGAGGTCGGGAAGTGGGGGAGGGGGGTTCAAGGGTAAAAAATTGTTTATCTCAATTTCCGGCAAAACTACAAGTCCTATAGAAAAAAGTTAAATAGCAATGTTGTAAGTAATAAAAAGATCTACAACTTTTTATTTACCCTTTTTATACATTACCTCAAAATTAATGTGAAAAATTCAAATAACCAAGTTTTTGGTTTTTATTTTTATCTTTTACAAAAAAAAAAATCACGAAATTTGGTGAAAATGAAATGACAACTATTTTCGCAAAAATTTTTCGGATTCGAGTTTTTAATTTTTTTTGTCAATCATTGTGTACAATTTTGAGTTATTTATTAATATTTACACTTTAATTAATCGAAAAACGTAAGATTCCATGTTACTTTGTTAGACAAAAAAATTACAAATTCATAAAACATAAAGATTGCAAAAAACATGTGAAAATAGTTGTCGTTTCATTGCATTTTCGGAGAACATTTACCATAGTAGTTTATAGTTAGTAGTAGTAGTAGTTAGTAGTTTATAGTTTATTTTTTATATTATTTTTTATATACCATTAGAAAGTAGAGATTACAACGAACAAAAATCTCACCGATTTTTAAAAAAAGTAGATATTTTGACGTGAAAATTAAGTACCAAAAAAATTGGTTAGGTATTTGAATTTTTCACATAAATTTTGAGGTTATGTAAAAAAGTGTAAATACAAAAGTTGTAGATCTTTTTATTACCTACGACTTTGCCATTTAACTTTTTCCATAGGACTTGTAGTGTTGCTGGAAATCGAGATAAACCATTTTTTATCCTTAAAACCCCCCTCCCCCCTCCCCCCTCCCGACCTCAGATCGCCCGTAAATTATTTTTCCTTTAATTTTTTTTATATCCTCTTCCTTTTGCAATGGATTTCATCCTACTATAATTTTTTTTCACTTTTTACCGTTTTTGATGCTATCGGCACTGGTCTAATAGGCCACAGAAACACAAGCGTGTCTAATCACCGCTTAAAGGAGTCCGTTCATCTAGACTCCTACTCTTCAAAATGTATCTTTAAAGTATTAAAATACGATCTTGCCTTTATTATTTCTCATTGGCATAATCGATTTCGGTGGATCAGATTCTAATTCCAGTGGTCCTAATTTTGGTGGCATTTGATAATGTAATTTCAAAATATCTCCGGAACTAATAATTTTTTTTTCGATCTCTACTATGTGACTAATTATTACTACTATTTACAAATTATTTATGCCAAATAAAATGTATTAGAAACAGCAGGTTTAAATTTAATCAATTTCGGTGGCTCGGATTTTAATTCCGGTGGTCCTTTAATAATTTCGGTGGCATTTGATAATTTCAAATGGAAATATCTCATGAACTAACAAAAATTTTTCGATCTCTAGTATATGATTAAGTAATACTAATATTTACCTATTATTTAAGCCAAAAATTTTTATCAGAAACAGCAAATTTAAATTCGCCACTGTAATTAGGCAAAATTCGTGTTTGTTGAAATTGACCCATATCGTTAGATTACTCGGATGAACCTTTGCCACTCGACTTTTAGAACCTAGAGAATTTTTAACCGACTTCAAAAAAAGGAGGAGGTTCTCAATTCGACTGTATTTTTTTATGTTTATGTATGTTTATGTATTTTTATATGATTCTTTTTTTAATCGAAAGCAGGTGCTTGTCACGTAATCCCACATAAATTTGAACGAGCTCTGACTGGTATCTGACTGGATCGGACTGGTAGTTTTAGAGTAACTTTGAAGTCTGTTATTTTTTGTTTTAGATTATATTCATTCTTCTGGAATAAGGAAACTTCGATTGGCTCCATACAACCTATAGAAACCTTTGAAAGAATGTTTAGGTATTTCTAAAAATATGACGTCAGTCGTTGGCTTTGCATGTAGATAAAGCTCAGACAGATAACTTTTACTGGTGGCTCGTTACTGCTGCGCCAAAGTTCCAATGACCTTGCAATGACCTCTTTAGACCAAGACGCCATAAAAATATAGCATTTTCTGCATTTTATGACCCGTCGCACGACTCAGTGCACGAAATCCAGTCGTGTGACTCAAAATAATTTTATAGGTCCAATCACTTGTGCTCCAGTCTGGTGGCTGTATCTACTGTATATTTTCTGTTTGATTTTTGATATGAAACAGAGAAGATGTCTTGCAAATCTAAAGACTAAATTCTATCTTTCAAATCTTCTTATTTGCAGATCCTCTGCGGACCCTTAATCTTATTAAGTCTTCCTTTAATTTTTCCTCTTTTCTTATTTATGCTTTTCGACTTATAATATTGCTTTAATTATTCTTTAATCAGTCTAGATCAGCTATACTCTTCGTAGTTGGCCCATCTGGGGTTACTTTTTTTATAATAATCTCGAAAACCAACGCGCTGTCCTGCGTGGGCGAATCAACGCGAACGCGAAGCGAAGCGAAAATAACAAACAGTCGAGATGTATTGAAGTGTCCTACGTGACCAAAAGCACGTAGAGGGCGTTGCGGTGCGGCGCGGTTTGAAGCGAACGCGATCAGTTGGTTTGATTTTTCGCGGGAACTTTAGCGGCGCGGCGTATATCAGTGGCGGTGAAGTAACAATAGCGCGCACGTAGGACAGACTCGCCGCTTCGCTCCGCGTCGCACGGAGTTCGCATTGGACCGCTTCGCGATCGCGTTCGCGTTGATTCGCCCACGCAGGAAACGGTGTAAGAAATCAATACCTTTTTCTTTGTATAACGGCCCGCGACAGCATTACTAACACGTGTTTGTGACCCGTATGAAAAAAGTTTATTACAACCATTGAAGTATTATTACTAGCGTATAGAACAGACACCGCGAACACAATGTATGTTCCAATGAATTGGCGCCGCGCGGCTTCAATGTCCAATGGATTCGTTCGATTTTGAAAGGAGAACAGGGGCTCAATTTTGAAAATAGAACCTCCCGGCGGGGACACACATTTTGTTTGAGATGTCTTCTCTATGTATACTTATACCTCAATGATTACAACTGATCTAGATTTAACCTTTCTCTTGCGTCTTTGTTTACGTTTCCTCTTTTTTTCTTTGGATGTAAGTACGTCGTCAAGGTTGGGATACCTTGCACCCAAATACATTTTTAATGAAATTTTCCAAGATAATCTTGAGGGGTTCCAGTTTCAACCTTAAGCAAATAGAGACTTACTGTATAGATGGGTATTTGCATAGGGAAGTGCTATTTCATGAAATTGCTATACGATAAATAAGCTTTCGCAATTTTCATCAAAAGAAATTTCAAAAAAAGTTAATTTAATGTAAGCTGCTAAAGTTGCTAACAGTGATACGTCATAATACAGAACTCACAAATATTTTGGCCCATTTCAAATGCGCACTAATTTGAAATTTTCCTGTGAACATAATATAAATATCAATTAGCTTAGCGTACCCTCCAGAGCATGGAAGCATTAGAAAAATCAATGCAAAAAATGTCTATAACGTAATCATAACTAGTAGAATAATATAACGTCTGACCATCTTAAGTTGGTGAACTCGGTCGATGATGATTGCTGATGATTTAACCAAACGTTTCATGGTAGATTATAGTCACGATTTTATTTGGTGAAAATAAAAGTGTCGGGGATTTTTTTATGCTTTTAACAGGCAAACGATAAGGTAAGTGATCACCGCCGCCCATGGACATTAGCAACACCGGGGCGTCACCAACGCGTTGCCGGCCAAGAAGATGACGATAGACCCGCTTCTTGAAGGACCCCATGTCATAGCTTAGAGGGAACGCCGATGCAGGAAGTTTGTTCCACAGGTTACACGTACGAGGTAGAAAATTACGTGAGAACCGAACTCTGGATGAATGTGGATTCTTAAATTTACAGTTATTTTGCTCGTATGTACTACGTTAATGGTACTCGTATGCTTTCGTGATGACTGACCAAACCTTTCCCGCTCTAGGCTCGCCCCCCTCCCAGTAATGTCGGGCACGGCTGCCCCGGCCCCGGTGCGCTAGGGCATGCTCTGCGGGGCCATCTGGTCCGCCGCGCCCCTCAGCCTGCGCGGCCTGGCGCCCCCGCTGCCGTCCGCGCGCCCCGCCCTCCTCGCCGCGCTCGTCATGCATGCACTCCATGCTGATGATGAAGACAGCTTTATAGGTAAGTGTTTTTTTATGGAAACGACTTGACGATCCACCTGATAATTGGTAAGTGGTAATCGTCGCTCATGGACATCGGGGAAACCAAAGGCATCATGGACATCAGGTGGCCCGACTGATTTCTCGTCAGCCATTCAGTCCACCTCAGGACTGTTTGTAATATAATAGCAATGACGTGTTTGGAAGTTATCGACGGGTCTTTTGAAAGTTTTTAAAGGATTTCATGTGTTTTTTTCACGTTCATCTTAATGCAGCAAATTTAGGAGGACATACCACGTACAATCCGTAAAATGAGATAGACAAAAGAAGTAAAGTGAGTAAGACCTAATAGTGATTATTATTGGTCACTGGTCTCTTATATAATTACTTGATCACCGTGATTTGAATGCCTCATATCCACAACGGGAAAGCTACATCAATAAAACATCAATGACCACGTCAAATCACTGGACCTATCCTTGAAATCTTAATATTAAGCCAATACAATAAACGATATCAATATCAATAAAAAGGCAATTAACCGCAACTCTGAAAGTGAGTAAAATGAGTAGTATTGTAGCGTTATGGACGACGTAAACAAGTTTGTTCGGATCCTATTTATTGAATCCGATGTATTAATAAGGCGGTGCACGCAATTTGCTTGCTTCAGTTATTACAGTGAAAACAAATTATGTGCCGGTCATACCTGTTTTTCAACATTTACACTTTCACAAACACCCTTTTTCACCAAACAAGTCAATCGTTTTTCCGTTGGCAAAGTAATGTTACAAACATTAATGTTACAAACATTAATGTTACTAACATTACTTTATCCAATACTTGTAAACTTTTGTATTTTTACTCTTTGTTTTTGACGTGACAACGTCTTATAAATCGATGAACACGGGCTGCATGCACGAAAAAGTGTATGCCGAAGGCGAGCCGTAGGCGATCGTAGTTGAGTGGAGCGGACCGGGGCGCGGCGGAGCGGAGCTTTGTCATGACGTTGTCACGTTTAACTACCGTCCGTAAACCGACTTTACAGACAAATATTTTTTTTTCTTTGACGTCCGGTAAGTAATACAAGTACTATTATTTCTTCTGTGATACTACTAAGTAAATACCTACTTACTTAGCAAAGATTTATTTGAAGCGGCATTTGTTCATAAGAGTAGCATGGGCAGCATAAAGTGGTAATTAAACTTTCAGATTGATTTTATACTTTCAAAAAAAGCGGCCAAGTGCGAGTCGGACTCGCTCATGAAGGGTTCCGTAGCAGCAAGTAACATAATATAAAAGTTCTTGTAGTTCGTTGTAACTTTGATCAATGTTTTTTGCGGTTTACGATTTATGACGTATTAAAAAAAAAACTACTTACTAAATATCATTCAAACCAATTTTCGTTGGAAGTTTTCATGGTAATGTACATCATATATTTTTTTTAGTTTTATCATTCTCTTATTTTAGAAGTTACAGGGGGGGGGACACACATTTTACCACTTTGGAAGTGTCTCTCGCGCAAACTATTCAGTTTAGAAAAAAATGATATTAGAAACCTCAATATCATTTTTGAAGACCTATCCATAGATACCCCACACGTATGGGTTTGATGAAAAAAACATTTTTGAGTTTCAGTTCTAAGAATGGGGAACCCCCAAAATTTAGTGTTTTTTTCTATTTTTGTGTGAAAATCTTAATGCGGTTCACAGAATACATCTACTCACCAAGTTTCAACAGTATAGCTCTTATAGTTTCGGAAAAAAGTGGCTGTGACATACGGACGGACAGACAGACAGACAGACAGACAGACAGACAGACAGACAGACAGACAGACAGACAGACATGACGAATCTATAAGGGTTCCGTTTTTTGCCATTCGGCTACGGAACCCTAAAAAGACTACCCTGACATTGCCAGAGAGGATAAGAGATAGCGTTAGAAAGGAAGGCAACTCATTACGCGTTTTTGATTAGCGCTGTGCGAACTGAATTACACTTTATTTCGTTGGAGCAAGAATCCCTATTTATTTAAATGATCTTGCGGAGTGCGCCTTCTGTACTATTTCAAGTACTTCTGTGGTAATACTTCATTACCTGTATAATATACTCGTATTACTAGCTGTACTACAAAATCAGTTTTAAAACGAAGTTTTTCTTTATAAATATTTACATTTATAACTTTACAAAACGAGACGATTTTTATGTTTTTTAGTCTGTCGGTATATTTGTATGCGTGTTATATGTTTTTTACAGATTTGTGTAAAGATTGTGCAATTTCATAAGTTATTAAAGTAACGTTTGGAAAGGTTGTAAAATGTAGCACCGTTTATTACGCATAAATGGCCGAATGTCAAGCAACAGTCGGCAGGGGACTAAAAATGGATGCATAAAAAAGTGAACACCATAATACATCCACATGAATATTAAAGGACCTATCCATAAATACGGGCCGTCTACATGTCACAAATGCAATGAGCAGATAGTTGGCAGGTCGACAGGTCGGCAGGTCGGCAGGTCGGCAGACCGGCAGGCCGGCAGGCTGTCCGTTGGCTAAATAGCTAATAATGGAACATGTTCGATCCAGTTCCAACAAATATTGAAACAGTTTGCAGTACTGATAGTTTGTCTCGTTCAGCAATATGGCTCCAGCCCGAAAGTCGAATAAACGGCTTCGCAGCTAGGGTTCGAAGTATCAGCTTCTGGTATCGATACCGAGTACCCGTGCGGTATTGATGGGTAAGGTATCGACACCCAAAAAGTATCGGCCCTGAAGTATCGATACTGCTCAGTATCGAGTAGGTACTAGCGAGGATCACATTAGAGCAAGGCAGTGAATTTCAAATAATTTTCTTGAGAAATAAGAGACCCGATGACAATACTGAAAAGTACTCATGGTCAGTATTATAAAAGTACTCGATACCGACGTTTCATAATAATTATGAATACTTGCGAGTGAATACCAGGTAAGAGTATCGAGTACTTAGTATCGAGTATCGCGAACAAAAGTATCGATACCTACTCAGTATCAAAGTAACGTTCGATCCCTATTCGCAGCATGTAACACTTACTCATACATGATGCGTCGGTGATAACTTTGGTCTAATCGTCAGCTCGTTTATCAGCTAGTTAAATAAGAGATATCACGTTCATTAACTTAACTAATGGTATATCCCTATGTCAAATTTCAAGTTTCTAGATCGAACGGTTTTGGCTGTGCGTTGATCGATCAGTCAGTTCTTTACTGTAGACGAGTAACCGCCCTCGCTTTGCTTCGGTTTTCTTATTTTTTACAACTTGGGTTTTATTGGAGTTTTATTAAAGATCTCTAATTTTTTTCAAATTCAAATCGGTTCAGTAGTTTCAGAGCCTATTCAATGCAAACAAAAAATCAAATATTTCCCCTTTATAATATGTTAGTATTAGTATAGATAGATTTCAGCTCAATCGAACATAGGGGCTCATGAAATATAACTTCAAATATAACTGTCTATTACTTAGACACACACACACACAAACTCTTGCTTCAAAACTAGTTTAATCTTGATTTTCTAGATATTTAGTGACAATCGTCTAGCTGACATGAACTTGAGTTGACACAGTCTTATCGCGAATAAAAATATGTAACACGAGTAGGTTGTTTAGTTAGTTCGTGTTCGCTTAAACATTGCCCTGTAGGTAATCGTTAGGCGCGAACAATAACAATACTAAAATTGATTAACATCACTCAGGTAAACCTAAATACAATAAAAGCTTTAATATAATCCCCGAAATTCTAATATCTGTAGTGAAATATCCAGTATAATAAATGACTCATTGTTGTAATGTTCATCGATTACCACAAACATTCTGCCCGACCACGGACCTGAAAAAAAGACGGACGTAACCTCTTCTAATCGAGAGTGAAGCATAGCAATGGCCGCCCGCTTACCATGTGTGCGTAATTTTTGATTCGCGATTGAAGCAGTATGGTGTCAATGTGTGGGTCTGTGTACTTGTACGAATAGAGAGTTGGTATTAGTATGGGTGCTTCATGAATTTGTTGTTGGGATTATGTCCGTCTTTTTTTAGGTCCGTGTGTCCGACTTTATTTTTATTTAATGGATGGCATTGTCGAAGAATGACAATGCAGAAGAAAAATACTTCGCCTATCTCTAGGATCACTTGTAATATCGTGAATAAAGCCTGATTTACATTGAGTAAGACGAAGCGTCAATAAGTTAACAAGTAACATATTATGCAAGTTAGCCGTAGCTTGAATAAGATTGCAAGATGTTTGCTTTCCCGACTGGGGTACTAACTTACTAAATTTTTGCCATAAAAACCAACTTCGAAGCAAGAGTTTTATAATATCGTATCAAAATAAGTTATAAAAATAATGTTGATGATTAATAAATCTTGACAAAAAATAACAGACTTCAAAATTAGGGATAACTCAAAAACTACTCGTCAGATCTCGCTCAAATTTAAGTGGGACTATATGACAAGCACCAGCTTTCGATTAACAAAAGAATCATCAAAATCGGTTTACCCAGTCGAATTGAATACCTCCTCCTTTTATGAAGTCGGTTAAAAATACTAAGTAACTATAATTTACAATCGAATGATTCGTTTGATTGCAACCATCGAGCCTTTTACTTGTATAGATGCTATTAATCGAATAAGTAATTAACGTAATCGTGTTGCGTTACATTGATGAGTGGTGTAGTGGAAAGTCATCAGAAAATGTACGCTTTGGAAATCATTTTAATTATTTATTTAGGGTATCTGAATATTTAGGTTAAGCAATCGGTTCTACTTGTGAATCTTAATTAAATAACAATACAATAAAAATAAACTTTATTTGTAGTCCAAAGTAAAACTCAAACGGCCATATTAATAAACATAGACTAAAGCAAGAGTAACTTTAAAAGTTGTCGTAAATAAGATTTAATTAAATTCAGTATTAATAAACATAGAGTAACGAAGAAGTAAGCTACTCCGAGTCTAATCTCAGAATCAAAGTTAGTCCATGTCGCTACGTAGTTTAGCGACCGATCAGGCGTGGACTAGGCGTGCATTGATGACATTGACGTTGACTTGACGCATAACAAGAGTACTTCGTTGTTCTAACTAAACGTCATTTACAATGATATTTTCTTTGACCTTTTCTTCTTCATCCCCGTTAACTGAGCGAGCACGTTTTTGGTAAATCAATTTTTAAATTTAACAAGTAACCATAGCATGAAACAAACTGCGAGGAGCGAAGTTAGGCGCTTGAAATTGAAAGCTGATCACGTCGTTTGAAGTTGTCAATCCCAAAATATGTGTTGTCACTGTCATTTTAATGCATGAAGTCATTCACTGACTCACTCTTTTTACTTTTAAATTTTAAAGGTTGCCATATTTTACTCGTTGAAACCGGACTAAGAAATGTATTGTTAGTCCGAGGTTACTCCATATTTATTAATATCATTGAAATTACGAAGCTATTACTTAGTTAATCGAGACTTAACTAGTCCAAGTGTAGCATCATCTGAATGATGCTTGGAATAGGCGATTTTTATTAATAAGGGTGAAAGAAAATACCTAAAATACTATATGGAATAAATACCTAACAATCATACGATTACATTCGTTAGGATTATTATAGACACAAAAGAGATGACACAAACTCACGATCCGGGATCATTTATTCGTAAACCGTACCCGTATTCGTAACGTATTCGTGTTCGTATTCGTATTCGTAGCCTACAACCTACTGTAAATGTAGGCTACAAAATGTCTTAGCAGTTGTTAAGTCTTGGCCGGAGCATTTTTTTGAGACGTTTGATATCTATCAAAATGATTAATAAATTAATGAGGGCACAAAACCGTAGGCCACAATGGAGATGAACGCAGGAGTAGGAGTCGTAGACCAATTTAAAGCTTCCCGCCCACGTCCGATAATCGGTGACCGATTTTTTGTAGGAGAAAAATAGAACGGACTGATAGCAACGCACACGTCCTACAAAAAGTCGGTCAGAAATAATATGGCAGGAAAAATTGGCCCTATTATCTGTCCTACAAAAAGTCTGACGTGGGCGGAAAGCGTAAATGCTAACTTACACTAACATTTACCCGCGGTTCCACTCGCCTTAAACTTGACACAAACTCTACACTTTACTACTGTACACTTACACGAAATTTAGGCACAATGTTTTAATATTGTAAACGTGAAAACGTAACAATCACGCATTAGCTAACTACGCATCACTAGTATTCATTAGGATTAGTAGATGAATTGGCTCAAAAATCTCACATCTGAGGACTTGCCCAACTGAGTACTTGGCCCAGCGCTAATGTTTGGTTTACACGTATTAAGTACTTAAGTAGTTAACTCAATTTTAACTAAATTTTAAGTAAATTAATACGTGTGAACGGACAATTTAGTAGTTTAGTAATTTAGTAGTTTAGTAATCAAGTAGACAAGTAATTTAGAATTTGAATTAAAATTTGGTAAAATGCTTAAGTAATTAAGTAGAATTGTATGAACTAAATAACTTTACTAAATTTTTACGTGGACGCACACCAAAAATTTTTCACTTAAAATGTAGTTAAAATTTAGTTAACTACTTAATGCGTGTAAACCGGACTTAACGCGTAGCACTGGCGCTAGTAACTAAAGAGACGCAACCCGCCCTCCGAGCGTCACGCGAGCGCCGCTATCTGCAGACATCGCGGCGCCTCTGCCGACTTCCAGTTATTCTGGACTTTATATGGGAAATAATTCTCTTATTAAAAGTTATTTTATATTGCTTTGCACAAAGGCCCATTATAGGGCTTTTGCTCAAAATAGAGGTCTGTAGTGGCTATAGCAGACTCTACATTGCTCTTGTGGATTGGTGGAGAGTTGACAGAATTTTTGTGTTACCCAAAGACCTCCGACTTGGCTTAGCGATTACTATACAATATACATTGTATATTGTATAACTATAGTATTGACGACCCTGTAGACTAGTTGGTAGCGACCCTGCCTGCGAAGCGAGGGGTCCCGGGTTTCATTCCCGGCCGGGGCAGATATTTATGTGACAGATAAATATTTGTACTCGGGTCATGGGTGTTATTGTGATGTGTTATGTGTAGTCCATGCCACCCGCGACACAGGTAATAACCTACTACGGGGGTATGAGTGTTAGCGTTTATTTACTTTATTATTATAGTATTGTCTTACAGGTCTTACTAATTATAAACGATAACAATTAATAATGCCTAACTTGCAGTCATAGCCGGAGAACGCCACGCAGAAACTTACTTCAACAGGGCCGCAGGGAACGAACACTCGTTAATTTTATTTTGTTTGTCATTCACTTTTCAAATCCTGACCTAATCCTTGCAGTCAGTAACTCAGTAGCGAGCGGTCACGTTAACTGTTATCAGCAGACATCTCGGCGTCGCGTCGCGTTGTGACCCCGCCTTAAACAATACGGTTCATATTCGAAGAAAGCTATGTTGCAACCTTCGACAAAGGAAAACTTTTGCTAGCCTCACTGAGCTAGGGGTAGCTGTGGTTAATGTTAAATTCATAAGTAGGTACATTGATAACAAGATTCAGAAATAACCATCTTTTTAACCGACTTCAAAAAAGGAGGAGGTTCTCAATTCGACTGTATTTTTTTTTATGTTTGTTACCTCAGAACTTTCGACTGGATGAACCGATTTTGATGATTCTTTTTTTAATCGAAAGCTGGTGCTTGTCATGTGGTCTCACTTAAATTTTATTGAGATCTGACTAGTAGTTTTTGAGTCATTTTGAAGTCGGTAATTTTTTGTTTTGTTAGTAAAATATAGATTATTTATTACATTTGGTGAAAACTCGCAAGAAGTCTTCATTTGTCTTGCCTTGGCAAAGCTTCGCATGAATCTGGATAGTACAAATATTGTAAATAAAGTTCAAACCCCGCTCCTGTGAAAAGTAACGTTAAAATCACTTGCCCTAGCTCCGTTAATATTAAAATATTTCTGATTAAATCAGTATTCAAGGCTAAAGTTTTCATAAGTTTCTTATAGGAATAGCATGAACGAGTTGTTACATCTCCAAAGTATTATTCAATTTTCAAACAGTATAAATTCACAATACATTACATTTTTTATACGAATATAACATTAAATACCCTTTTTTTTTTTTTTCGTGGGGAAATCCTTATGGATACCACTGTATCACGGGGAGTATCAGTGGTTGTCGGACTTGCTCTCCCACCGACTAAAACCCCACGGTGTTCCACCTCGTTGCTTTACGGCTGAGTCCCGGAACGCTCTCGCATACATCCGCAACCCAGCCAGCGATGCCTGTTGCTTGAATAGAATTAAACTCTACGAAACAAAACAATCATAGTAATACGTCCATCAGCCTTTATAACCCTAACATTAGTGTAAAAAATGTACCTAGCAGCCCTATTTTTTATTTTTTTTTCAGGCAACTAAGGCCCATAGATAAAATACACGCATGTTACAAATTAATACACAATTTAATACAAAATAAAATAAAATGATACAATATAATACCCTATACGCTTAGTAGTATATGTATATGAAATATAGCATTTATACCTACGCAAGAAACAGAGGCTGGGGAGCGCGAGAGGCCTCTAGACTTTAGAGCTAGCTCTAAGAGCTAAAGTCAGCTCTCAGCGAGTAGCTCGACACAATGCCCGGGCATCGAGAGCCATCGAGAGGGCACTACACCCGACCCGGTCACGCTAAAATGTCCGCTGTGGGCGTACTGGCTTATTATGTGTATCAACTATCAATCGGGAATGCGTCCAAGCTATATGTGTGTGAGAGCTCACAGAAATTCAACATTGCTGAGCTAAGGCATCCCCAGACGATCATGCAGCATGAAATACATTTATGTACAGAGCAAAAGACCTCTTCACTATAATGCATTATTTATTTATTTAGTAGCTGTGCCCGGGTTTTCACCCGCGTTAATTTGTGGAAAAAACTTACTACTAAAATATATAATGTTATATAGCCTATAGCCTTCCTCGTTGAATTGACTATCGAACACAATTTTTTTTTCTATTCGAACCAGTAGTTCCTGAACTTAGCGTGTTCAACCAAACAAACAAACTCTTCAACTTTTTATTAGTATAGATTTATTCGGCACACCAACGTATGTTACACTCCAAAATACAAATATTACAGGATAATGCTTCCCGCCCACGACCGATAATCGGTGACCGATTTTTTGTAAGAGAAAAATAGAACGTACTGATAGCAATAGTGCAACGCACACGTCCTACAAAAAGTCGGTCAGAAATAATATGGGACCACTATTAGTACGTTCTATTTATCTCCTACAAAAAATCGGTCACCGATTATCGGACGTGGGCGAGAAGCGTAAATAAAACTTACAATCATGTACACACAATTACAGATGAGCACAACATTCGATGCTTAATGTTCTTAATGTGCTCTCCAAAGCACAAAAGAGCAAATACATTTATACAATTACCATTACTATCTCATTCAACTCTTGACCACTCATGACCATTTTCCGCTGATCGCTTGAGATCAACTGTAACTGTAGTTGTAGTAGAACAGCATTATTGTTGTACTTATAACTTCTACGTATGTTGTGTGAGGTAAATGCCACCTACCCAGAAACTGTGCGTAGTAAACGATTTCTATGGAATTAGTTAATGGCGCCGAGAAACCAACCTATGACGTATTTTAAGGGCCTCGTCCACTAAACAGCATTATTATTATAGTTGAGCTGAGGAATTGAAGATTTTTTATTTTCAATAGAGAAAGACGTGTAAATTTAAGTAACAATAAAACCTTTCGACTATCAATGAGAAATAATAAATTTTGAAGAAAATTTCAATTTTTTAATGATTTTTTAATAACAAAATGTGCATTTTGTTAATTTACAGATTGAATGGTAAGTTTAGGCCACATAAGTTATTTTGAATGCTATATATTTGGTTCACAAGCACTGTTTCAAACACTACGATATGCGACTACAGTAATGCAGTATCGTGGACGCGACGCCTTAATTTCAGCCGCTTCAGTGGTGAGTCAGCGCTGGATTTTCCATTTCCCTGTAAATAAATTATAACACCACGCCAGCGCACCACTTGTACACACAAATTTCAACTCTATTCCATATGGATGACGCATGTTTGTTTAGAGCACAGTTGTTTAGTCAATAGGGTTCCGTTTCAATTGCAGGCAATTTGATTGGAAGTGGTGAATAACTTGGATAGGCTCAGGCTAAGTTCGATCAAGGCTGTGTGATGTGTCGTTTGGTTCTAATATCCGGGATCGTTGGGCACATTACCAGGATGATCTTGAGTAAGTTACTTTTTTACGTATTACATTAGTATCTTAGCTGCCCCGACAGACTTCGTTCTGTCAAAAGTTTTTTTTTATATTATTATTTTTGTATGTTGTATCATAAAAAAATAAAAAATAAAAAACTTGACAAAAAAATAAAAAATAAATTTAGGAGTGGGACCACCCTTAACATTTAGGGGGATGAAAAATAGATGTTGTCCGATTCTTCACCCTAACCGATATGCACGCTAAGATTCACGAAAATCGGTTGAGCCGTTTCGGAGGAGTTCAACTTCTAACACCCTGACACGAGAATTTTATGTATTAGATTTGATGACCCTGTAGCCTAGTTGGTAGTGACCCTGCCTGCGAAGCGGGGTGTCCCGGGTTCGATTCGAGACCGCAGATATTTATGTGAGAGATAAGTATTTGTAATCGGGTCATGGGTGTTATAGTGATGTGTTGTTTATGTTGTCCATGCCACCCGCGGCAAAGGGAAACTTTACTGCGGGGTATGAGTGTGTGAGCGTTTGAGTGTGCAAGCGTTTATCTCAGAGATTAGAAAGATGGGCTTTCGTTTGTGACCAAGGATATTATTTGTTGGCTTATGTTTTTATTTGCTTTTACGATGGGTTTGCATATGGATTCAAATCCTGACGTCATTTCCATATTTTCACATTTTCTGATTTCCAAATCTGAGAGTTTTGCTTAATACTTTTAAAGCCCAATGCATACGTAACGGGTTTTTTCCCGTACGTTTGTATCGTCGCCGACGATGTTTTTCCCGTCCCGTACGTGCCACGTCCTGTACTATAAGTACTACCGTACTGCTACTATAAGTACAATTATCCGTAGTAATCGCCACGAATCATTTATTATGATAAATAACGTCCAATGAATGTTCGTGTATACGACATGTAAGTAAATTACTGACATAAGGTAGTGAACTTAAACATCCTCCGATGGTATCAGAAATCGATGGTGCCCGCGAGCCCCGCGCCGCTCGACTCCTCGTTAGTAACTCAATAATAAAGCGGCGGCGTGGCCTGTGGGAAATATTTTTGTTATTATAGACCAATGATATTTTAAATAATAATCTAAATTTTACTAACAAAAAATAACCGACCTCAAAATTACTCAAAAACTACTTGTCAGATCTCGATCAAATTTATGTGGGACCACATGACAAGCACCAGCTTTCGTTTAAAAAACAATCATCAGAATAGATTCACCCAGTCGAAAGTTCTGAGGTAACAAACATAAAAAAAAAACCAAAATACAGTCGAATTGAGAACCTCCTCCTTTTTTGTTTGAAGTCGGATAAAAATATAGGTACGTTATACCCTACAACACACACCTTTATCTGTTGTTTCACTACACCATTCACATTGGTATTATACACGAAGGAATTTTAACGCTGTGTGTCAAATGTCAAGCACTTCTGACAACAAAAAAAGCGTGCGTATCGTCTTGTATTGACAGAGCGACCACGAGCAGAACGGTCAATTGCCTGTTTTTACGCTCTTCATTGTCGGCGCGCTAGTGACATATCTACCTCTTTTTACATTATTGTAGCATTGTTATAGACATGCTACGGGTTTTTTTACGTAAGCGAACAAACGAGCACATGAGCCAACTGATGGTAACTGGCCACCGTCACCCATGGACACTAGAACCATCATAGGCATCATCAGTGTTGCCAGCTAAAAGAGAAGAGATAATAAAGAAGGAAAGAACTGGCTCTCAACCCCCAATCGGAAAACGGCGAATCTTTTAGCGAGCTGACCCAAAATGTGCCTTGGACTGCGTCATTAATAGCTTGAATCTATAAAGATGGCAAATCTACATCTATTCGCGTGTAGCTATAAATTCTGATAGAGCCAAGCAATGGCCAGCAACTGTCCATTCGAAAAAAGGTGATGCTACAAATATGACAGAAAAAGCAGATCGCCATGACCCGAGCAACCAAAACACATTAGCCGGTGTTCTACACTAAATGGCCAATCTCCTGCCACTTGGAGTCATTAATTGAATCGTATCGATCGTTCGTGGCTCGCGGCTGCGGGGCGGACCGGCAGGCCGGCGGGCTCGTGCGGATGGATGCATGTGCGTTCGTCCATCTCATTACTCAATCAGGTTGCATCATTGATTAATTTGATGGTATCAATCAATCATTTAGATAGTACGCAGTGTTTGTAACGTTGCTATTGTGAAATAAAGGGTTTTGAGTATTCAATGACAAAATACGTGGAACTCTTTTTATATTCTCGCGTGTTTCTGTCTATCGATCACGCCCTATCGGATTTACTGGACGTAAATGGTACAGTTACTTACGTCGTAAAATTGTTGACAACATTACGGAAATGGTAGCAAGTTTTGATTTTTAGGGTGATTTAGAAGAGCTACAACACACACGTTTATCTTTTGTTTCATTACACCAGTCACATTGGTATAAAACACGAAGGCATTTTAACGCCGTACGTCAAATATCAAGTACTTCTAAGAACAATAAAAGCGTGCGTATCGTCTTGTATTGACAGAGCGATTACGAGCAGAACGGTCAATTGCCTGTTATTACGCTCTTCATCGTCGGCGCGCTAGTGACATATCTACCTCTTTTTTACATTATAATATCATTCATCGGCTGCACAGACATAAAAAAAGAACAGACGTAACCTTGTCTAATCGAGAGTGAAGCTGACAGCTGACAGCTCGCTTACCATGTGTGCGTAATTTTGTAATTTTTGATTGGCAATGGTGTCAATATCGTAGCCGTATGGTGTCAATGTGTGGGTGTGTGTACTTGTACGAATACAGAGTTGGTATTCCAATGGGTGCTTCACTGAATTTGTTCTTGGGATTATGTCCGTCTTTTTTTTAGGTCCGTGATCGGCTGCAATTAACTCTTGTTGGACATCGTGTGTGTCTAATTCGATTCTAACAACTTCCAAGATACTAATATAGATCAAAGTTGTAATCCCCTAAAACTTGGTCTGAACGCTGACTTGTATGTCAAGACAAAACAGTGAAATTCAGAGGTCGTTCACCCCGTCATCAGAACTGCGCACTCAACTTTTGTATTTGCTGTATGCGATTGTTTGTCTTACGAATATACGAGTATTGTTGGCTATCTAATAAAACCATTACGAATTCTGTTTGCAACTTTTTTATTGTACACGAATATCCAACGTATTTGTTTCATCGCATCATCATACTTATTCAGTCATCACCCCATTCGATAATTTCTTTCGCTATTACTTCTCTTCCATGACAAAGCACCTGGTGGTAAATTAAATAGATTAAATTAATGTGTAATTGTATTTGTGACACCTATAAGACTAAATTATTTTGAGTCACATTTCTTTTCTCAGCTCGGGTGCTCTGAGCCACTCACATCGACAAGGGTACATGCCGTAATCACTGGAAAAATCTGATTGCTAAACTTAATTTCAGAACATAATGAAATCAGATTTGTAGGTTCCCTCGCGGTGCTAACAATATTTCTAATACCATACCAATTTCCTAACTTATTTATATTTATCTTGTCTATACTTCTATACTAATATGTAAAGAGGAAAGATTTGATTTTTTGTTTGCATTGAATAGGCTCCGAAACTACTGAACCGATTTGAAAAATTATTTCACTGTCGGGAAGCTACACTATCCCCGAGTAACATAGGCTATATTATATTTAAAAAAATAGGGATCCTTAATAAAACTCCAATAATGTAACCCAAGGTGTAAAAAAAATAAGAAAACCCAAGCAAAGCGAGGGCGGTTACTCGTCTTTAATAACCATAATTGGGCAAGACTTTTCCAAAGTGAAGTGACGCTGTAATTTCCATAAAAATAGAGCTCGATTGTCAGCTGCCAAGTGCCAAGTGCTTGTTGCCAATTGCCAATAGTCGGTGTTATGTCCTCGAGCCGAGTCAAGTGACCAATGACCTCGCTTGTCCTTTGTCTGTTCGTTATCACAAACTATTACCTACTTCCTTTCAAATATTATCGACGATTTGTCGCTAATCAACTGCCAGTCGGTTGTCAGCTTTATTACTGGAAAGTGTCTAAAATTTTGCGTTGTTATTCGCGTTAATAATATAATTATCCTTATTACCATTACCATAATTCTCATTATTGATATTGTTCACATTGGTGCCCCAATCTGTTGTTTAGGTAATTTCAATTATTTTATTAGCATTATAAATAATATGTCCTGTCACGGAAGACATAATACATAGTACATAATAAAATTGTAGTCCTGATTACTGTTTCCCAATGCTACATTTTTATTTAATGGCGATGCAGCGGTGGTGACTTTCTGTTCTCTTATTCTTTCTTTCTTTTTTCATATTTCTTTTCCTGTTTTCTCTTTTTCGGAATATTTTAATAAACACAATAAGAATTACACGTTTGTTTGGTAACCCTATAAGAACCACGTTTTGTGAACGAATGTACGAAACACTTTGAACTCTACAATAATTCAATTTTAAAATTAAATTTCAATTAACAAGAAAATTCACTGTTTTTAACATTTTATTCCGCATTAAGATATTTAAATTTTCGGTTCTCCTTTAATTTCAATATCTCCATAATAATACCAATACTTTGCAACTACGACAATAAAAATTGAAAATAATCAAAATAAATGCTTAGGTATATTGTTTTCGTTGCGTTCTCAAAGTACACAGTAAAATTGCTAGCGATCTGAACAAGATAATGGAGAGTCAGAAAGGTTCCCCGCAGAGACATTCGCCGAAGTTGCAGTGTCAAACTTTTACTTCACAATGTCATTGCCAATGGCCTTGGTCGGTAATCTGTTACTTTACCTAATGTCTACTTATACTAATAACAATTTAGTGTCTTTGTAAACCTTTGGTCAAAGTTACAGTGATAATTTGAAACGCATTCGTTTATTTGCGCTTAGAAATGAGCTAGATGGCCGTATGTTTGTTTATTTTAAAATATTACCCCATGGTTTTAAGCCTACAAATAGCGGGTATTGCCACATATATATATTAGATATTCATAAACAAATGCATTATAATGAAATTGGTTAATATAATAATCATCATTAATTTTTCAAATATGATAGTATTTTCATAAGGCCTCATTTACGGTCTAAATACCGTTCCATCGCCGAAACACCGCGTATTATGCACAGAACGTCAAGTGTCAACAATAGGGCGACGTCGACTTTATTCACCTGAGTTAATTCACCCAGGTGGCTTAAGTCTACTTTTAGTGTACTTTATTCACCTATGCACCCAGGTGATTTAAATCTACTGGCCGCAGGTGAATTAAGATAGTCGAGGAAAATGTTTATACGGGTATAGTTACCGTCGATCTTTTTCAGTGGGCATTCTGGCCAAACGACAATAGAGTGCACCGTGTTGTGGCACTGTATAGAAATAGCCGACAAACGAGCGACAAACTAAAGGCAACACTGATGCGTTGCTGGCCAAGAAAGAGAAGAGAACTCCTGACGATACTCCTAGTTGACAGGTTATTTTATTACCTGACTGGCTAGCTACTGTAACTGCTACCCTCCTGAAATCGGTCGTGAATTGTTCTTTTTAACCGACTTCAAAAACGGAGGAGGTATTCAATTCTACTGTATTTTTTTAACCGACTTCAAAAACTATTTTATGTTTGTTACCTCAGAACTTTCGACTGGGTGAACCGATTTTGATGATTCTTTTTTAATCGAAAGCTGGTGCTTGTCATGTGGTCCCACTTAAATTTGAGCTAGATCTGACGAATAGTTTTTGAGTTGTTTTGAAGTCGGTTATTTTTTTCTTGGTAAAATTCAGATTATAAATGTTTCTGTCACACTGTCCGAGAACCAGTCATATTTCAGGTCTCCCGCATCTTCTTTAGCGGCGACGCATTGGTGATCCCGTTTAGTGTTATCTCCAACGGGTGAATACACGGTACAAATTTTGTGAGTTGGGTTTAAAAGGTAGCTTAGTCACATACGAGTAGATTCAGAAACTCACTAGCCAATGCAATGTACCTACATAACTATGGACAGACAAATTCCAAAAATACCGCAGTCTGTTTAGAGTGAGAATATGTAATAGCGCTTATTCTATGGCCTAAAAAAGTTCGTCAGTCAGATCTGCTATGCCTTCATTATATAAATGTTATACACTGAAAATTATGTTTAGAATTTTATAAATTGTATGATAGTATAAAACACATAGTTGAATGTGGAAAACATTTACCACTGTTAATGTGGAAAGTCATAGCAAAGTTAATTAATAACGCCCTTTATAACAGTACTAAATATTTTAAATAAGCTCTGTAAAATGTAGAATCATGAGAAGCCCTAATTAACAAACAAATCTTAATAAAACCAACACAATTTGTAACTTATGCTGTAAACTCCAAGTAATATAATCCTGAAATATGTTTCAACAGATCGGCTATTAATTCGAAAACATTCAACAACCAACTTTATATTATTGGTATTAGAGTTCAAAAATACGTCATTCGTTTGATCGACCAATCAGCTGTGTTGCTGGTTGTATAACATAGTAAGCTTTCGAGCTCCGAAAGCACACGAAACCGTTCGACCACGTACGAGTATCAAATACGTTTCGTCTAGCTTTCGGTCGTTTGTCGTTGTAAAACTGACTTTATGGATGCGAATTACAGTTGAGATTGCAGCGTGTGTGATAGTGTGAGAGTAGGGGGCACGCGCGGCGCGCCCCTTACGTCTCTCCCCCCTCCAACTGCCCCCCCTTCTTTCATTTCAGTTAGTCTGCTTCGAACCGAGTAGCGTGTCATACGCGTGTGTTACTTGCGGTATTGTGGCACCATTTTTGAATTACCGGAGTTACTTTAAAAAGGAGTTGTGGTTTTAATTTTTTATCTGTGCTGTGATTCGATTCGTGACCTCGTGTCGTGACTCAGTATCGATTTGGATTCGTTGTGTAAGGCTGCGTTGCGTCGAAAATTATTTCAGTTGCTTACTATTTTCATGATGTTATGATCGATTTGAGTTTTCTTAGGTCGAATACTTGACAAACACGATACAGAGAGCTTATTAAGAACATTTTTCAATTCACACAATATACTTTCCTAAGATATGTGCAACGAATAAGACTAAAACATACATTGCAATGAAACAAAAAATGAAAAATTCAGCTTTTTGTTTTCCCTAACACTTAATTAAGTTTTAAATTGTAAAATATAGGCAACTTGTCTTCTTTTAACTGCAGTTTCCACAGTTAAAATTGCCTATTATGGAAATAAGCGTATTATGCAACGGCCGGAATGCGGTCAGCAGTATTTAAATTTTGTTTCTGTGCTGATAACAAAGAAGCGTGCGAAGCATTCATGTGTTTTTTCGGTTTAGAAATAATGCTATATTTGGGTATATTTCTCCAACAATCACTGGACTACAGAGCATATTATCAATGCAACTCATTATTTGTCCTATTGCTTGGCGCAGTCCTTTACGTGATTTATATTAAATGCATCGTAACTCCAAAAAAGGATTAGTTTTTAAAATGAACACAATTAAAAAATTTGGAATGCCAGGTTTCACCTTCCTGTTTCTTATGGATGAATAACTTTCAAACCAGCAGCTGGACACAAGGTGGTCTGTAGGGAGGCGGGGAAGTAGGTGTGTCCTTATGACAGAGGGAACATATTTTTATTGCGCACTTTTATATAACCATTTAGGGGGTTATGGTTTGTTGCTAAATTCATAATTCATAATTCTTTATTGCGTCAAACATGGTACATAATAATATGGTGGTTACAGCAAGATGTCAGAGATCAGCATATTTGGCTGGATGCAGCATGTAATGTCAATTTTACGTAAAATTTAACATTAAAATAATATAGTAAAATAGTTCAGTCATTATATAATATTATAAATGCAGGTATGCATTTGGAAATGCATGTGAACCGAGAAGGCAAAATTTTGGATATTACGTGCGGGAAGCCTAAAAAGCTTAACTTCAAAGTCTTCAAACAGTTTTTTCAGATTTCAGATTTCCTATGTGCATTTTCCGCCATCTTGAAAAAAGGATTAAATTCAGTTTTTTCCGATAACTTGGTTCTCCATTGAGATACAAAAAAAATTATGCAATGCTTTTTATCTATGCAGTGCTTGAATTACATGTTCTTGTGACTAAAATTTTAGGCTTTTCTACACAGAACTTGGCACCCATTTAGATCTCAATTTTTTTTTACTTGGCTCTCATTTCACATTTATGTTTTTGATGAGATAACTTTTTTACGATCTACAATTAAGATCCTTTATATTTTTCACCTATCGTTCATCATTATTGAGATATCGATCGAAAAACCAATTAGGTAGTGAAATTTGTTTTTTGCAAATAGCTTTTTTCTCGTGAAAAATATTGGAAAAATGTTTAGCACAAAACTTGTAGGACGTAATCAGACCTACAATTTCGTTTTTTAATTTTTAATTTTCGACAAAAGTTATGACTTCTAGCGCTCCACAAAGTTGGTAAGTCTGAGCCCAGTTTCGATTTAGCCGCACGGTTGTATGTATCCACAATTCCACACGTCAAAAGGGATAAAAGTTTGTTCAGGATATTCATGCGATCCAAAATAAATATAAGTACATATAAACCAGCCAAATTAATAATCAAACACATGAGATTTATTAAACAATTTACTAGTTCTGCTTGTCATCAGGCTCTTTTTATTGAAAAAACTCTCAATGAAATGATGTTGCTATAGGTACTACATATGTATAAAGAGGATGTTTCTAAGGTTTTATATCGATTGGTAACAATGAATGTAGACCGGGCGAATGTTTCGAGATTCCATAGCCAACGTGATAGCAAAGCCTCTGATTAACAAAAAACAATAAAAAATATCGTGCTAGCAGAAACCGGACCTAAATCTCTCGCATACGAGTTCAAATTAAAATCTTTTGGTTTACCATTTTTTATTTACAGAACGTATATTTTTTTATTTTTTATACTGGTTCCCCGAAGGTCGTAGAAATCGGTTCACAGACAACAAACTTAAATACAGAACTACTAGACGCTACCAGCGTCGGCAAGTTAGCTCTATATTATTTTCATGTAATTTAAAACATTATTCAACTCACCTTGAACTGAATGTACCATTTTGTTACACCGGCGTAACAATAGAAATAAAAGAAAATTACAATTCGATATTTAGACTGTGGTTGTAAGTAGTGATGGGCTCTTAGGGTAGCGCTGAATAGTTACATGGAAAGTACGCGAGGATCTATACATATAATTGGCGTGGTTGCGTACAATAATATTTACATTACCTGCAATATTATGTTTTATCATGCAGATAATATCTAGGGTTTTGGCGTAATTGTAAACGTCAGCTTTTTAAACATTCGGCAAAAACTTGTTTTACCTTTTGATGTAGGAATGCTGTGACAAATTGATGCGATAAACAGTTCTTTATTTCGATAGGGAATAACATGGTAGATAAATTAACACCTGTAGATTTTAAACATAGATTTTTTCAAAATGTGTCTTTTCGAATGGCATAAAAACTTGTAGAACTTGGCTGGGTCACTAATAGTTAATAGTATCAGGCGTTATTTTGCGGAAATCCGTTGTTAATAAGTTAATATTAGTCTACTTTGCAACAATCCGCGGATAACATGTATTTTGGTATACTCGCATACTTTTAATTATTGTAGTGCATGTTTCCGTTGTGGGAGGGACGGAGGTGCCACGCATGTCTTAAAGTATATACCATCATACATGTTAACTGCGGATTGTTGCAAAGTAGACTAATACTGGGTCACTAATACTGGAGCAGCTCGGTGGGATTCCCTAGACCTTCTAATATATCAGGCGATCTGCGTCCTGTACTACCAGGTACTAGGCCATGATTTAGGGAAGCCAGGAGTCATTCCTCCAACTCTTCACTGCAATGGCTTATCTCGGTCGATCAATTGACCCGAACCCTGCTCCGCTTCAGTTCATGTAATGCGACACAAAATGTTGATTCCATTACGTACAGTAAGTGGTCGGACCTAATCTGCGCTGAACTCGGATTAACCCTAATGTACCGGTATTTTACAACGAATGTACCGGTATTTTACAACTAATCGTTGGATTGTTCGCTCGTAACTGTTACAATGTATGTTACGGATGGACTAATATTAAATATATTAAGGTTAATCCGAGACCTTATGCAACGCTAGTTTTATATAAAAGTACATTATATCACTATCTGTTTTCTACGTTGGTACTACGATAACAATAAAAATGTACAGTAACAATGCTAACAATAAATTAATTTTAACATACTTTTTTATGTTGGTTACATTTATCAGGCATTTTTTTACATTTTTCATGTTCTAACCCGTCTTGTGAATCGCTCTACATGCTTTTATTCCTTTAATCTGAGTCTACTTGAAACTGCGTTTGTTTTATGAGATTATCGCGTTCGGAATGACCTGACTGTCGCGGCCGATGACTTTACACGCCCTTGAAAGCACAGAAACGCTCCAGGATTTTTTCTATTACCGGTCATCCATGTACCGACCGCACCCGTAGTAGCTTAACACGTTCGCTGCGTAAGGATTTTTAGTGTACTTTTTGCTGGTGCGTCGTGAGGTTATATTGACTCACAGAGGACCTTTTTACAGTGCGGCGTGAGGTCAAATAAGCTCTCATTCAGTTCTGTCTTGATATAGGTTTTTCTCAATGGGGATATGTATTTTTGAATATATTTTATTTTGAGGTCAAAGACTAATAACCAAGCAATATATACCTAGCTGCGTTTTTAGCTCGCTTGTTTCGTTTAGCCTCTAAAAGAGAAATAATTTGAGAGGTCAATTTGACCACACAACGCACTGAAGATATCAAAACACTAGTGATGGGAAACACCTCTGTTGTATAGCACTCGACAAATTTTCCCAGAATTTTATTGACAGTTTAATTTTTAACCTTGTAAGTCACATACGTGAAAAATAATAATAATACTAATAAAACTTTATTTCGGACAAAGTCCATATGATGTTAGTAAGTACAAAATTCTTATAAACTACTAGCAGCGAAACCCGGCGTTGCTGGGGTAAAATACATCACATGTTTGATAGTATAAAAATATGTAAGGATCTATAGAAGATTCCAGATCGATTACAACAGTTGCACACATTCTGAAGTTTTCAAGAACATTCTAGAATTTTTTTAGAACTTTTTAGAACATTCCAGATTGATGACAACAGTTGCACACATTCTGGAGTTTTCTAGATCATTTCTGAAATTTTTCGAACTTTGTCAAAGTTCACATGAGTTAGAAAAGGACAGAGATATGTTTTTTTCACATTTTCGCCATCCCCAACCACCCCCTTCCACCCACAGCCACCAAACTCTCTTACTTTCATCAGGAGATCAAGTTGCACACATTCTGGAGTTCTAGAACATTCTAAATTTTTTTAGAACTTTCTAGAACATTCCAGATCGATGACAACAGATGCACACATTGTGGAGTTTTCTAGATCATTTCTGAAATTTTTCGAACTTTGTCAAAGTTCACATGAGTTAGAAAAGGACAGAGATATGTTTTTTTCACATTTTCGCCATCCCCAACCACCCCCTTCCACCCACAGCCACCAAACTCTTTTACTTTCATCAGGAGATCAAGTTGCACACATTCTGGAGTTCTAGAACATTCTAAATTTTTTTAGAACTTTCTAGAACATTCCAGATCGTGACAACAGATGCACACATTCTGGAGTTTTCTATATCATTTCAGAAACTTTTCGAACTTTCTCAAAGTTCTCATGAGTTAGAAAAGGACAGATATATGTTTTTCACATAGGTTAGAAAAGGACAGATATATGATTTTTCACATTTTCGCCCCCCACAACCACCCCCTTCCACCCCCCGTCACCAAACTCTCTTACTTTCACCAGGAGACCAAGGGGTATCTACCACCCCAACGGGGAGTCGATTGGAATTGGTGGTGATAGAGAAAACCGTGTCTTCACGTACTAACATTAGCATTTTTTAATATATATTAGATTGTTAGTAACATAAAAAAGCGGCCATGTGCGAGTCGGACTCGCCCATGAAGGGTTCCGTAGCAGCAAGTAACATAATATAAAAGTTTTTGTAGTTCGTTGTAACTTTGATCGATGTTTTTTGTGGTTTACGATTTATGACGTATTAAGAAAAACTACTTACTAGATCTCGTTCAAATTAATTTTCTTTGGAAGTTTGCATGGTAATGTACATCATATATTTTTTTTAGTTTTATCATTCTCTTTAGAAGTTACAGGGAGGGACACACATTTTACCACTTTGGAAGTGTCTCTCGCGCAAACTATTCAGTTTAGAAAAAAATGATATTAGAAACATCAATATCATTTTTGAAGACCTATCCATAGACCTACCCATACGCGTATGTTTGATGAAAAAAAAATTTTTTGAGTTTCAGTTCTATGTATGGGGAATCCCAAAATTTATTGTTTTTTTTTCTATTTTTATGTAAAAATCTTAACGTGGTTTACAGAATACATCTACTTACTAAGTTTCAACAGTATAGTTTATCATATCATATCTATCATATGGCATATCTTACACTGGACGACAACACCACACGACTTTACTAATATAATATAATATTACTTTACTAATATAACTAACATAATATTCAAATTAAAAGTTGCAAAACATATATTTCGTACGCGCGAAAAATGGCTCAAAGCGATGTCTTCCTTATCGATCGCGTGGCACAACACTAAGCGCGAGAAATGGCGCTAGTGCAACGTTCAGTGCGGGTGTGAGGTGCACGGAGCGCTAGGTCATATTGACCTCACACCGCACTAGAGTAAAACAATTTTCTTTAAGTGCGGGTGAGGTCATATTGTCTCACGAGTGTTTGAAAATATAGGATTGTTCACGTTAAAACGGCAATTGCAATGGTATATAAATCTTTTTCCTACGATAGAAATACACAAAGTTAAGCCTTCCGCACCAGGGGAAAGAACGCTATTTTGCTCGCCGCACCACATGAAAGTTCGCTGTGAGTCAATATGACCTCACAACGCAGTGAACGTGTTAAATCGGTCACGTAGTAACGATCATATTTGTTTGTTTTTGATAATGTTGGAATTAGTGGGGCAACAGGGGCAATGATCGCGACGCGCTGGGGCAAACCGATCAATCACAGCGACCCATTTGTGGGTAGAGACTTTATTCTCGAATGATCCATCATTTTGTTTTTGGGGTTACATTATGGGCCGGAAATGACATTTCTTTTTTAATGCGAGAATTTCTAGGGTTGAGTTAGATCGGAGATTTCGTTTCTTGATTGTGTGGTTGGCAAGGAAATGAAATGTACATAGGTACATTGTATATGTCTGTCGGTCTGTTCTAGTTAAAGCTTCATCGATTAATTCGTGGTGATTACTATCTACTAATATCCTTTTGGGGCGGTGATGATCATCAGCTCACCATCAGTTGACCTATCTGCTCGTGTAGCTTTGATGGAGTGTATATGGAGCTATAACAATTGAATGCTAATACAAATATTCATGTCTGTAAAATATTTTTTCGAGGTATTCCCTCGTCTATACAACAATCAATGTGTTCTAAATTAATTCTTTCTTATTAATTAAAATGGTTTTTAGGTTTTCTAAGTGTTAGTTCAGTCATTACGTCAGAAAAAACGGGTTTGAAATGCATGAGAACGTGAACCGAGAAGGCTAAATTTTGGATATTACGTGGGGTGAGTCTAGAAAAGCTTATGCTGCTCCCTCACCGGGAGCATTCACGTGTAATGTAACATTATAGATTCGTCTTTGAGCATTACATTACAATACTACCTCCCTGACTGACGAGCATTCGCGTGTAATGTAACATCATACGGGAAGTGGAGCGCATTGATGTTACAAGTTGTATCAAGATATTACACATTGTATCATTACAAGGTGCGCATTGTAATGCTCGGTTCTCCTCCTTCACTGATGTAATGCTCAAATCTGTAACGTTACATTACACGCGAATGCTCTCGGTGAGGGAGCACCTTTAGACTAACTTATCGGTTCACATGGCAGTCAAATTAAAAATATTTTATTCATATAGGTATCTCTGATACACTTATGCACGTCATATTTTTTTTAACCTATTAGCTTTTCGGAAGGGTACTTTGTCATGAAGGAGAAGAAAAGCCGTAAAGAAACTCCTCGGCACATCTTTTAAAAAAATATATTACAGTAAAGAAAATACTACAAAAATATTTACTAATCTGAGCGGAACTGTTTGCAGAGCCTGT
Source organism: Thymelicus acteon (assembly GCA_951805285.1). Classification (NCBI taxonomy): domain Eukaryota; kingdom Metazoa; phylum Arthropoda; class Insecta; order Lepidoptera; family Hesperiidae; genus Thymelicus; species Thymelicus acteon. The sequence continues at coordinate 14,443,047 of OX638234.1, forward strand.
CATAATAACATGCATTTCCAAATGTATAATTCGACGCTTGAAAGGCAAAAATTACCAAGTGACACGTTGACAACTTTACACTAGAGCATTTTAAAGTTTTTAATTTTAGAAAAAAAAATCGTAAAAAATCGCCTATTAGTCATAGCTACTTAATTCCAATGAATTTTATTTGCAGTTTAAATGCTTAATAAAGCGATTTTTACGATTTTTTTTTCTGAAATTAAAAACTTTAAAATGCTCTAGTGTAAAGTTGTCAACATGTCGCTTGGTAATTTTTGCCTTTCAAGCGTCAATAATGACTCGACTACGTTCGGTTCCCGTGAAGCTGCATAGGCCGGTGGACAACAGTTACTGTCCATTCGAAAATGTTCGTTTATTTTAATGCATTAAACAGGCCATCTCGCCCCGATCGCGTTTTGAAAACGCACTTTCGAATATCTTCCGATCCTCCGTTATCTGGGCCCTTTTCGTGATTTAATACTCGATCCGAACGAGTTATTATACCGATCCCGTGACCTAGTCGATAGTGAGACTGCTTCGTCTTGTGGAAGATTTACTTCCAGGTTGTATTTAACCTATTTAAGTATACATTTTTGCAAGGGATAAATGTATCTATGTTTAGCGATAAGACTGTCAATTGTTGTCCTAAGTTTAATATTTTTCTGTTATGATTTTTTTTGGTGTACAGTAAAGTGTTTGGTATTGTTTTGTAATTTATGTTTGTTCACGAGATTGTTCTCGAAACAGGATATTACAACTTAAGGGATTAGACTGTATGTGATTTGTGCTTCATCTTCTATTTCAAAACCTGATTATAACGTAGTAGACACATAGTGTATTTAATCTCGTGGCGTTCAGAACTTACACGATCATTAATAAACGAAGTAACGTTTAGATGTTACGATCCTAATACATACATGTAAGCGTCATAGTCAAGAACTATCTTGAGGTAAAAAAGTAGTGGGTAGTATGAAAATTCTATTCACTTATTCTTGGTATTATAACACTTGTATTTCTTATTGTGCGCGTAGAAAGTTTCAGGATGATAAATATGTACCTAAACCAGTGGATACCCGCACATTACATTTACTTACTTCCCATGAACTATTTTTACCTAGGCAAGAAGGTACATATAGGTACTTTTAACAGTTTTAAATACTTAGTTTGTTAGATAACTTGTTCACTGAGAAGTAATTTAAGTTTGCATTGTTTACGCGGTACCATGTAAAAGTTTAGAGTACGCCGACATGACATGTATAAAGCCAAGTTAATTTAGTATACTTCGATATAGAAAAGGTAAAAGGTACAAAATTCCATAAAAATATCTGTCTCAGCAAAACCATGGCAATAAAATGGAACACACCGAGCGGTCATTGACCAGCAACAATACTATTGTACATATACGATTTGTATGCCTCAATATGCTGCTCATTTACTCCGCTTTATATTACCCATTAAGCATCGACTTTTCACTGAATACTACTGAATTCCATTGCCTACATAGATAATCTATAACTATTTGTAATTAAACTATAATGGATTCGAATCTATACATCTATACAAATAAATAAAATTGGAGTGTCTGTTTGTAATATTAAAATAACCGCTTTCTACGAAGTGCATTTGGATGTATACAAGGTACATAATACCAAAACAACATTTTTTACAATTTTTGTCTGTCTGTCTGTCTGTTTGTTCCGGCTAATCTCTGAAATGGCTGGATCGATTTTGACGGGACTTTCACTGGCAGATAGCTGTTGTAACAAGGAGTAACTTAGGCTACTTTTATTTTAGAAAAAAATTGTTTTAGAAAAAAATAAGATCAATGAAAAATTTAATAATATTAAATACCAGGCCGACGAAATCGCGGGTAACTGTAACAGCTAGTCCATGCATAAAAATATTAGATGAGCTTTGTTATCCATGGCACGGTAAGGGGTCAGCGGTGACTTATCATTAAATGGCATCTGCTGTCGTACCTATACAATAAAAATCTATGCAATAAAAGCACATTTCCTACCATAACTGGGGATATCTGGGGTCGGTTAAAAAATAATAGGGATCACCCATAAGTTAGCCTTTTATTCTTTTTATACCGTACGAGTAACCGCCCTCGCTTTGCTTCGGTTTTCTTATTTTTTACACCTTGGGTTACATTATTGGAGTTTTATTAAGCATCCCTAATTTTTTTAAAAATAAAATATAGCCTATGTCACCCAGGGATAGTGTAGCTTCTCAACAGTGAAAGAATTTTTCAAATCGCTTCAGTAGTTTCGGAGCCTGTTCAATGCAAACAAACAATCAAATTTTTCCTCTTTTTAATATTAGTAAAGATAAAAGTTAAGTAGAATATATCATCATAATGTAATTATTATCATGTAATTTTCCATAATACAGGCAGTATTGGATAAATCGAAAGCAGTGCTAACTCTGCATTGAGATTATTATAATAGTAATTGATAATTAAATAATAGTAACATCACATAATATTATCTCCCGCACTAGAACTCGCTAGTGGCTGTCATACCACACAATACAATACGTCAAACAACATTCCTCTCATAAATATGTTAACTACACGTGAAACGATCCCGGGACGCTTTCCTCCATGGCCGTAGCTAGGGGGGAGGGCATTGTGTGCCCTACCATAAAACACCAAGAACTAAGATAAAATTATTATAATTAAAATATTAGTTCATAGTTTGAGATAAAAAAAAATTGTAGAGGTGAGTGATATACATGGTGATTGATTTAGGAGCCTGTGCTTCGGAGCAGATCAATAAAGTATGATAATTTTTTTACTTTCGCCCTACCTGTAATCAATGCTGCCCTACCTCAAATTCGACTCTTGCTACAACCCTGCTTTCCTCAGGACAGTAACATGTTATTCTGTGAATTGTGACCTATAACTCTAGAACTAAATAAAATAATGTAGCACAGTCGAAGGGCAATGACCTGCCACAATAACACTTGAATCGTGACGTTTTAAGGTTGCCACTAACAGACTCGTCCAGTAAATGATGACATCGTATGATAGAGGAATTATTATGACCTACTCGTACAGTGTTGGGGCTAAAGACCTAATGAGGCCTGGACTATGCTCCACTGGTCTTTAGAGTGGTATGAGGTCTACAGTACTCCAGTTTTAGGAAAGTCTTCCAGTCTTAGCTGGTTCTCAAAGGCTTCAGGATACAAGTCTCCATCGGTTTTAATAAGAGACGAGAGAGTGAAAATAAGTAACCTCGACTAATCGAGAGTAAAGCATAGCAATGGCCGCACGGTTACCATGTGTGCGTAATTTTTGATTCGCGATTGAAGCAGTGAAGTGTCAATGTATGGGTGTGTGTACTTGTACAAATAGAGAGTTGGTATTACTATGGGTGCTTCACTGAATTTGTTCGTGGGATTACGTCCGTCTTTTTTTTAGGTCTGTGATTAGATCCTTCATCTTAGGAGTGTCTACTATCCTGTTTTTGCTATTTAAAGCGCCGGTACAATATACATATCACAATTTGTATCTAAAAGCCATTTCTATATTTGAATAAATTTCAATTTGAAAGAAGATGAGCGGCGTAAAACAAGTTAACGAAATGTTAATAGAATCGGCTATCAATGTCGGAATGATATTGAAAGTGATTCATTTGAATAACAAATTAGCAACATGGCTGACATTTAGAAAATCGATACGTCAATCGCTATAAACGATTAATAGATTGATACAACTGTCCAGGGAATCGGTGCTATTAAATTGAATTGAGAAATTATAAATTATAATTTTCAATATTGTCGGAATAAACGTTATTATTATTGCCGTAGCTCAGTATATACCTGTAGAACGATGAGTCCAGGTTCGATTCCCGGTCGAGGTAGACCCTGTTACGAGAGTGTGAGTGTTTGAGCCTTTATTTATTAATGAGTAAAACTTGATGCATAAAAGAGTTTTTACTTTTATAAAGATGATGTTTCTAGGATACTAGTTGTGAATATGCTCTCCGCAAGTTTTAATTGGATGTTGAAGTTTAATTAAATATACGGGGATATACATAGCCACCTCACAAAATCTTGTTAAGAAAGAAGTTGTCTTGAAACTCTAATTTTCAAAATTCGCAGTGCAAGGTTAAAGACGTTAAAGTACATAATCCGAAATTTAAATTTTAATGCAAGGTTCAAATAATTTGAAATTCGGGATTCAAATCGGGCTAACAAAAAAAAATTACGTTAGAAGATAGCTCAATATAATTCATTTCCTTATTCACAAGAAATTCTGTAGAAAAGTAGAGATTAAAGCCAGTAAAAAATTGGGGCCTTTGGTGTCCCTATTAAAACAATATATTGTAGGTATTGGCTCTGGCAAGAAACCATCGTTCAGTTAAAAATAAATAACAATGATAATATCGCCGGTGTCGGTTGGCGTGACACCTGGCATTTTGTTATTAATTACAAAAAAAAATTAAAAGGTCAGCAGCGATTCATGTAACCTTTGTTTATTTTTTAATAAAAAAACAATCGCACGCATAAATCTGGAATATATGTAGATAACGAAGTTAGTATCTTCTCACCAAAGATTGGTGATGCCCCGAGTGTTACTAATGTACATTGGCGGCCGTGATCACTTACCATCAGGTGACCCGTCTGCTCGTTTGCCTGCTTCAGGCATAAAAATCTTTTTTTATTTATTTATGAATAATTCCGATGTTCGATATATTTTTATCATAATTATAATATTAGCGTAAAATCTCTTTGATTATATTTATACTAATATTATAAAGAGGAAAAATTTGATTGTTTGTTTGCATTGAATAGGCTCCGAAACTTCTGAACCGATTTGAAAAATTCTTTCACTGTTGGGAAGCTACTCTCATAAGCTATATTATTTTCAAAAAAATTTGGGATCCTTTATAAAACTCTGTAAAAAATAAGAAAACCGAAGCAAAGCGAGGGCGGTTACTCGTATTGAATGTATTGAATGTATTGAAACTTTACTGGTTTACTAGTTAATACAAACCTTTGACGACCCGTGTGGCTCAATGGTTACCATGCCGGATCGCCGTACCGAGGGTCCTAGGTTCGATTCCCAGCGAGGCGGAAATTTGAATGATGAGTTTGAATGTCTGTTCTCGGTCTGGGTGTGAATGTCCTTGTCTAGTGTGTTGTCCGTGGCTCCCACGACACAGGGAATCCTAATGTGGGGTTATGAGTATGAAGCGTATATAAAAAAAAAACCTTCGTTTATACTTATCAGTAGTACTCGTATGTCAATTTTTTCTTATAAACAAACCCACAGCCATAGCCCCCCAGCCTTATTATGCAAATAATTGTTATAATGATTCGTTTTTTCATTGAATGTCCGGAACCCTAAAGAACTTGGCGGTAAACAAACACGCGTCGAGATCGTTCCGATAGGAAACAGATATTTCCCTTAATTAAACAATTGTAAGTAATTAATAATTAGAATACAAACGGATTAGCTGGAAGTACCTGACGTCGAAGAACAGCGAATGGCAATGGGTTAAGAATTAGAAAATCTTGAAACTTTTGTTTCTACTTTATATATTTTTGTTTATTATCCATACTCTTAACATATAAATTAACTGTATATGGATTATAGATAAATGAACAAAATTAAATAATCTGTAATAGATTAATGGTTTTCATATGGAACGTTAGACATCGTTTCGATTCTTGCAGGTATCTAGCTTACTTCAAAGTTTTGTGTGAATTAGAAGTTAGTTTCTCATTAAAAGAAAAGCTCTTTAATGCTCCTGCTTCATATGCGTTAACAACGAGTTATGACGCAGGTGTGACAGAGACCTAAGGAAAACTGTAGATCGATCAGGCTTCGAGGTGAAGCGTGCTAGCCAACGCATACTTGGCCGGTGAAGCAGGTGAACCGCTATGTGATGAAACTCAAAATCACTTTTGCGTGATAAAGCTTTGGCGTTATCGTTGCTCCATGGGTGTCGGTGACCTTTAACCATCAAGTTTCTACTCAGCTCGTGTGTCTATTAAGTAACAAGAAAAAACATTAATTATTATATTTCATTATATAGACACACCCATAAAGATGACATCGATTAGCTAAAGTTTAGGGCGGTTAGCGGTAAATTAATGCTTAGAGTGTATAAGCATTAATTATTATCTATATGTATAATACTAGCTGCCCGGATAGACCTCGTTCTGTCAAAAGTTTTATTTATTAAAAACTTCCGTCTATCCTATCTTTCAAGTTGGATGAAACTGCACACGGTGTGCAAATTTTATTAAAATCGGTTAAGTAGTTTAGGAGTCCATCGCGGACAAACAACGTGACACGTAATTTATGTATATTAAGATTTATATAAAAGCTTACAACAGACCTGATGCATCAAGTAGGTAGTGTAGGTACCTATACCTCCTATAAGTTTGTTAAACACTAAACAATGACAAGGAAATATACTACAGTATTGATTTTTTATAATTAAGTTTATTTTAACTGTTTAATTACTGAGTGCGCAGTTGCAATTTGCTTCACTCATCGTTGCAAAAACCGTGATATTGCGCGCATCACTCTTGGAACAAATGTTTGTAATCGAATGTTTGATAGGATTTGGAATGTATCAACATTCGGCTATCAAGCCGACGACACATTACTGGTCGGAATTAAAATTGGCTGATGTTTCTTTCCTTACAACTTAGGAAGTTTGAAGGATATTTTACCTCTTTTTTAGGGATTATACAAATCTGAAGATACTAGCGTTTGCATTTTTGTTACTAGCAAATATGCCATTAAGTCCCTCTCTACCTCTGGTGGGTTAGTGGGTTTTATCATTAGAGACACTTGGGCAAGTTAAATAACACGCTGGCCGAGTGCAGTGGTTTTAGAAACATAGAAAATATTTTGGTTTGTAGGTGGCCTCAGGATTTTTCTTGACAGACCTTATTTTTATGCCTACATATTTTTGTCAATTTACTTTTTAAGTTTTCGGTCAGTAAGGCATTGCTGACGTCCTTATATAACAAATGAAAACGATAAATTATCACTAATTATTTACCTATCAGATAGACCCTTTTAGTGGTTTAGCTGTTTGTTTTATACTTTCTCATTTTTCCTAAAACGTCATAAAATTGATAAAAGTTGCTATGCATCATAAGCAGTGTACAGTGTAGGTACAGTAATGTAATCATAACAAAGAAGTAGTATTTGGTGCTTGACTAATTTTAACTTGTGGAACTGAACCGATCTAAATGGATTGGCCCAAAGGTTGGCCCAACTATCGTAATGATCATTACATAGCCAAGGCCGAACGCCCGCGGTCAGTCGACCGTGGAGCCAAATGGCACTGCTTTGTCTTGTGTAGCTTGTTATTACAAACAACGATTACAATACAACTCATTTATGATGCCCTAGTAAAGTACATAATGTATGTTGCCTGCCGGTTACTCGGCTCATGACTTGATTTATGCAGTCGGCACCAAAATTAAGGATTTTTAAAGGTAAATAAACATGATTCAAGTTTTTCCTCGTGGTCAGGGTTGGATTTTGTACTATAATTATAGTATTTATTTATACTATAATTTCGCCCTTTGTACTATGTACTATCCATATCTAAGTATAGTACGCTAAAATACTAGAAATTTTAGTTTGCTCCCGAATGCTTAGTTTTACGTCATATTAACTACTACTTTTCCAAAACTAGGGTTGGCAACACTGAGTGTACTATATTTTTTAATAAGTACTATACTCTTCATTTTTTTTTGTGCTATATCTTTCAACGTACCTAAATCCAACCCTGCTCGTGGTCCTTATATTTTTTCCTCGTGGTGGGGCCTGCTGTCTGCCGAACCGTAAAGTAGTCCTCCGAGAACATAATTATTAGGAAGGAATAGGAACTTAACGCATACCGTGTGCGAAAATTTTCACCATAATAACGTGCTGTCCGTGGATGTCCCTAAATGTTTTCTTGAACAATTGGCAATAATACGTACGCGATATTTTATTATTTTCAGTCTCTCGTCGGCGATAGTCAATATAGTTGTAACTTGTAAACGTACTACGACCGGGACAAAATGAAATGAGAATTGCGGATTGAGGATTTTTCATCGTAAACGCGTAACGTAAATAACTGCCTGTTTGCGCACCGAAAATTACGTAACTGACACACAATATAATAATTTAGTTTGTTTTCGTATACAGCTGCCTTTTCGTGTGCAATGCAATTAATTTGACGTACAGAAGAATAACGCATAAACTATCTTAAACTAGGTGAGTTGAATTTATTCATATTATTTTTTCGTTGTTGAAATACAATGAATAATTAAAGTTACTTATTTTTTGTTGGTATATTACGGTCTCTAAAACGAAAAATATACCTATTTTTTTGATCTGCGGCGCCAATCATAATATTAAAGCTATGCATGCATTCATAATATGACATAATAAGGTAATGACGTAACGTAACGTAATGTAAAAAATGCGTTCGCGCAGACAAAGCCGTATTAAGTTTAATCTTCTTGAGAACTATTTGTTGATAATTAATGAGAAGTTAAATAATTATAACTTCTTACATACGTTCGCTAATGAGATCCGCTTTCCCTTCATGAGAATGGATTCGAAAGCGTTACAGCCGAAATAATGGAATTTAATTGTGACAGTTTGACTGCGTTTTGAGCTAGATTCGTCTAATTGTTGTTATACCTGGGTGAAAGTTCAGGCTATTTGAAATTACTTTTTTATACTGTTGTGTTTGAATAAGAGCGTAAATTGGTTTTGGTGCGAATACCAAACTATCTGTACAAATGTACAGACGGCAAATTTATTTATTTGAAACGGTTTTAGATACTTTAAGTTTGTAATATCTACAAAAAAATATTAGGATAAAACGACATTTTTTAATTGTTAATGTTGTTTTTTTGACGCGATTTTTAGTAATTACCTTATAGGTACATAAAGACAGTAACCGACAAGAACAGTAACGTATTACGAGTATAACAAGCTATTATAACGTTTTTGTTCAGAATAATATGGTGACATTCTGACATCGTGTCTTTAGTCTCCACTATCTCTATACAGTACCCACACACTCATATCTCACTAATAGCTGTATAATTCTATTCTGTCTTCTTGTTAGCATTCAGCTGTTGTACCCTATGCACAGTAAATACCGCACGACACACAAGTTGTGCAGCCTTACCCAACGAGCCGCTGCGATTCTGGACACAACTTTCTAGCGCGGGGTTAGAATAGTGATGTGCCACTGCAGTATGCAGCTGTAATAAGAATAACGTCGCCATGGGACTGCATAAGAGGGAAAGTGAGTAGTTTGTTCTTTGTTTATCTATAGCTACTTACTTATATTATGAAGAGGATGCATTGTTTTTACCTATGTTTTTACCTCCTGAAAAAGGACCAGCTCGATTTAAAAAAAATATTTCACCAAAATTCTTCGTGTAACATCGATATATTTTGATCTAAAAACTACGGTAGAGTATTAAATATATTGAAGACCCATGTGGTGTGGCCTAATAGTTACCATATCGGACTAGCGGGCCGTGTCAAGTGCCAAGGGTCCTGGGTTCGATTCCCAGCGACGCGACGCAGATATTTCAATAGGAGTTTGAATTTCTGTTCTCGGTCTGGGTGTGTAATCTTGTCTTTGTGTATTGTCCATGGCATCCACGACACGACACAGAATCTTTTTATGTCGCAGAACAACGTATGCCAACTTAGCTAGTTATTCACAAAACTACAAACTTATTTATGATCCTGTTGAAGTGAAACTATATTTTATAGCATACGTTTATGACTGTAACTGTAAAGCTTTCGTATTACCACAATATCACCGTGCTTTCGTTGTCCAAGTGCGCCGAATGCCCAGACATTTGTCGAATGAATTTGCAGTAAAGTGTGAGTTTTGACCAATGGCTCGTCACTTTGTTAAGTTTGTCACGTTTCGTTAGAAAGTGAGCTGGTGCATGTTGTACCTGAACATTGTACAATCTACGTGACATACGAGTACATGTTTGTTGTATAATTAGTGTTAAGTAATCAATTTTACATAGCTTAAATCGTTTGAAGGTTCACGTGATCGGCACGGTGATTCTCGAATCTCACAAACTAAAATCACTGCTGATTTCACGGTGACATATCAATAGGTACTCAACAGAAATGATTATACAGATGTATCATGTTTAACCAGGTCCGGAATTTTATATCCTAAATAGGTATATTTAAAATTTACTTACAATGTACCTACTTAATGATTGACTGATTTGAGGCTGCTTGATTTTGATATGCTGAGGAGTTTCTTTACGGCTTTTCTTCTTCTCCATAACAAAGCATCTTTCCGAAAAGCTGGTAGATTAAAAAAATGACGTGCATAAGTGTATCAATGATACCTATATGGATAAATTATTTTGAACTTAAATTTCAATTTCAAAAATTCAATTTCAAAATTCAATTTGACGACCCTGTAGTCTAGTTGGTAGCGACCCTGCCTGCGAAGCGAGGGGTCCCGGGATCGATTCCCGGCCGGGGCAGATATAAATGTGACAGATAAATATTTGTACTCGGGTCATGGGTGTTATTGTGATGTGTTATAATTATGTGTCGTCCATGCCACCCGCAACACAGATAAAAACCTACTGCGGGGGTATGAGTGTGTAAGCGTTTATTATTATTATTTATTATTGTTTGAATGTTCTTTTCTCGGCAACTTGATACTGTCTCCAAAACAAATGCAAATACTTTTTTAACTATTCATTATGCAGTCAACGGAACACCGTTTATTATATACGAAGTGAACTCGTGCATTTCATCATGTAGGTTAAGTACTGAAACACATCGTTATAAGTACAGCTTGAAACCTCTCCAGCTGATCTCAAAGGCACAAAACGTTTTGTTCAATGCATGTTCCATTAAACAGAGTTGCAAATGTAAGGGTACTATTTTGTATTGCCAACTGTGCCTAGCGTTAATTTTATCTGTGTTGTAGTATTTCTATCTTGTTTGTGTCTGTTTTATATTTTGAAATGAGTGACCAAAAAGGCTGAAATCACCAATTCAACGTGTGAAGAAGAATAAAAGAATATCGGTGTACAAAATAAATTAATAACAATAATAACAAAATAAATTAGCAAAATCAATTTTGGCAAAATCAATAAAATCAATTTTTTAACTATCGAATTCAAAAAGTCTCATGTGTGTACGACGTTTCCATAGTAATGTATTCACCAAATTCAAAATCACCTATGTGCTTGCTAAACAAAACTTTATCGATTCCCTCAAAAAGCTGTTTTTTTAGACATAAGAGGTCTTAAAGTCGCAACGACGATATATTGAGTACCCGTATCATACTAGAATGACTTCAGAAATACTTCATTCCACAGTTTATTTACATTACCGAGTCATGCAGGTCAACTAGCGCACTATTTGCTAATATAATTGGTAGGTACATAATTGTTGTTCTGAGGTATAATTTTGAGTAGCGAAATTAAAGTAAGGGATTAACGTTGTGAGATTAACTGAAAATAGTTATACTTTGTTACCCTATTGTTACCCTAACTAGCCGTTAGAGGCTCTGTGTCAGAGGCTCGACTCAAGGTTTATGCGCACTTCCGGCTTACGACGCGTATGATAGTCGCTTTGAGCATTTACTATGGATTACCTACTAACCTAATTGGGGTTGCATGTTCAAAATAGGGTAGGTGTGTTTTTTAACCATATCAAAGTTACTCGTTTACATCTTATATTTATAGTAATATTCCAGTAGTTTTTTAACCGACTTCAAAAAGGAGGTATTCAATTCGACTCTATTTTTATGTTTGTTACCTCAGACCTTTTGACTGGGTGAACCAATTTTGATGATTATTTTTTTAATCGAAAGCTGGTGCTTGTCATGTTGTCTCACTTAAATTTGAGCGAGATATGACTCGTAGTTTTTGAGTTATTCCTAATTTTGAAGTCGGTTATTTTTGTCAAGAATTATCTTGACTTCAACTCGCTATTACTACTGAGCACCGGTCTCTCCACATAAGGAGGCCTAGAGCTTATACTCCAGTGCGGATTGGAGAAAGAGTTTTTCTTCGTACGCTCTTTTACACGTCTTCTTGGCAAACAATCCCAGAGTATGTTTTTTTTTTTAATTTGTAATGTAAAAATAACACAGATACAAAATGAACATAATTTTGAGATCAATAATAATAAAAGGTCATTTATTTCCGTTTATTAGGTATTCATTGTCGCCAAGATTTTATATAAAATAAAACTCGTTTAAAAAAATACTACAAATATACTTTTGTGTCCGGGTTCGAAGCCGCATACTGAGTTTTGATTTGATTGAGATATTAAAAAGATAACGTGAAGGAACTTGCATACCTTGATTGTTTTTATTTTACTTTCATTGCAGCTACGAACGTGTAACTTTCGAACGTGTTCTTTACATTTTTAATTCTTCCTCTCCATAATTATCGACATGGAATCGTCGTCGTTGGGAGACCTAATAACTGTAAATTTTAAAATAAAAAAAAACCTGACACTTTTATTTTCACAAAAACATAACTAACAACTATCTCATTCACGTCCGCTTTTAAATAAAAAATCGGCATCAAAATTGGTCCATTAGTTTAGGAGCTACAATGCCACAGACAAACAGACGCATCAAACAACACTTCTTTTTGCGTCGGGGGTTAATAATATTGGTAACTAGCTGACCCGGCGAACTTCGTATCGCGTAACAAACTATTTTTTTTTTCTAAAATAAAAGTAGCCTAAGTTACTCCTTGTTACATCAGCTATCTGCCAATGAAAGTCCCGTCAAAATCCGTCCAGCCATTTCAGAGATTAGCCGGAACAAACAGACAGACAGACAGACAAAAATTGTAAAAAATGTTGTTTTGGTATATGTACCGTGTATACATCCAAATGCACTTTGTAAAAAGTGATTATTAAATTTAATATTACAAACAGACACTCCAGTTTTATTTATTTGTATAGATAACTCCACTGCCGACTAACCCTAAGTCGTGTAAACTGATTCCTCTTCCAATCATCCAATCAGTAAATAAATCAGTAGTTCTAGTACGTGGCTACGTGGCGTGGTATGTCTAAGGTCAGGTCGCGCAAGGTCGGTCTCATCGATCCCAAACGGCAGACGAACTTTGACGTCATTCATTCACCTAGCACACCAAGCGTTACATCTCCCCGTCTCCTGGTCTCCCGGTATCACAGAGGTGACTTGTTTAGATGTCAGTGATAAGCCAGTGTGCAGAATGCATGATGATATGAGTTTGTAAGAGTGATAATAATAATATAATAATGCCACACACTCATAACCCCACACTAGGATTCCCTGTGTCGTGGGTGCCATGGACAACACACTAGACAAGGACATTCACACCCACACCGAGAACAGAAATTCAAACTCATCATTCAAATTTCCGCCTCGCTGGGAATCGAACCCAGGACCCTTGGTGCGGCGATCCGGCATGGTAACCATTGCGCCACACGGGTCGTCAAAATGTGATAGTCATAATGGTATAGCTAATGAATTAATGATAAATAATCATTACCGGTGTTGGAATAAATGTAGCCTTCAGGCTGCATACGGCTTCTGAAGTGATTTTGCGCCCTGGTGAATCAAGTGGCTCCCGTCTTGATATTTTCAGAAAGATGAAAATTAAAACATAAGAACTAATACACAGATAACTTTAATTTCAGGAACGTTATTTTAGAAGTTATTCAAAAATACTTTAATTGTACTCCAGTTGGATTAACTAGGTGCCCCGTGACACCTCTTTTTTATTCTACGTTAGAAAAATATCAGCCGTTTCAGAAAAGTGTATTTACTAGCTGCATGAAGTTCAAGGTTCTCATGCCGCATGCCGCATGCCTGGCATGTACTACAGTACGCTAATTGCATATTTGCACGACAATAATCACAACTGCACGAATCAAATTATGCATTAACAGGTTAAATAAAAATGCTCTCGTTATAACCCTGCTTCTTTATTTTCTTTTCTTTACATTCTCCTGTGACCAATAGAGTCTTATGAAGCTACTTTATTGCTTTTATAGTTAAAATAGATGTCCATAGTTTTGACTCCCAATAATTAATAAACGCTAACACACTCATACCCCCGCAGTAGGTTATATTTATACATATATCTGTGTCGCGGGTGGCATGGACGATACATAACACCCATGACCCGAGTACAAATATTTATCTGTCACATAAATATCTGTCCCGGCCGGGAATCGAACCTGGGACCCCTTGCTTCGCAGGCAGGGTAGCTACCAACTAGGCTTCAGGGTCATCCAATGAGTTAAGTTTGGTCGGTAAAAGATTAATGGAAGTCAATCTCTTTCTCTTTTTTGCAACCGTCTCTACTCTCTGCCCTAACGTTCTGAAATAATTGAAGACATGAGTGGATGAAGGGGTTATGACACATGTATGTAGTATGTATCATAACCCCTTCATCCACTCATGTCTTCAATTCTCTTAGCATTAAGCACGGACCTTAAAAGATCCGTGGCATTAAGTTGGTCTTTTTAATGTAGTACTTGCGCTGTGCCCGTGGTTTTACTTGCATTTTCCAGGTTAATAAGTAAACTACATGTTATTCCATATCATGGTCTATCTGAGTGCTTCATTCTATGAATATCCGTTCAGTAGTTTTTCCGTGAAAGAGTAACAAACATCCTCTCAGACTTCCACAATTACAATATTAGTAGTATAAAATCATTCAGAGGTTCATTGTAGCCGTATTGGGGCGGCTTAGTATACTACCCCCAATCCCACGCCAGATGGGTGTCGTAAGAGGCGACTAAATCCAGCCCGCTGGTGATAGGACTCCTCGGAGAGATTATATTGGTAGTATTGATTTTAATCTACTAGTATACTAATATTATAAAGCTAAGAGTTTGTTTGTTTGTTTGAACGCGCTAATCTCAGGAACGGGAGGGAGGGAGAGGGAATTTAATGGTCTCTGATTTGTTAAACCTACCAAAACTATAAAAGTTAAAAGTAACAACAAAGTACATTCACTGATTGTTAGACGATACGAAGTTCGCCGAGACAGCTAGTTGTTAATAAAATTAATACCTTTATTACTATTATTATTTGTCCGTGGGGTTTATTTTTCTTCTCTCTTTCTTGGCCGGCAACACATCAGTGATGCCTTTGGTGTTGCTGATGTTCATGGGCGACGATAGCCACTTACCATCAGGTGGATCGTCAGCTCGTTTGCCGGCTACTTCCATAAAAAAAATTATTTTAACCCTTACAATACTGCAGTGGATCAGCATGATACAGACTAGGTCTACAGGCCTCCAAGCCCCTTGAATTATAAGGTGGAGAGACACCTTCATTTGGCTGCTAATGGGTTGAATCCAATTATTGTGTTAGGAATCCCCACTTGGCTATGGATCCCCGTCACATTGCGCCACCCTCTTGACAGCGTTAAATTATTTTTTTAATAATGTCATGGCGACTAATGGATATTTGGTGTCGTGTTATCAGTATATGACTGACATTAATATCATCGTAAAATTTGAATAATTACTTCAAAGGTGATAATTTGTTTGATATATTGCTTGTTTTACGTGATTTTATCAGATTTAGGGGGAGTTGGTAATTAATTATTTAGTAACTGTGAACTTTTAACCTTAACCCTATTTTGTTATCGATGGGATATCTTCAACGGGCTCGGTTTTTTAAGATACCACCGATTTTTGGGACTTACTCTTTACGAATGGGGATTTAGGGAGGAAAATTCGTTTCATTGCTCCGATGCGTAACGATATAACAACCTGTGGACCTGTGTTTTCATAAGAAACAATGAAACCTTACATTCTAAGTACATTCCCAGTAAACCTTAGTGACCTAAAGATGAGCAAGTCAGAATCCGTTGATAAATTTCGTAACGAACCTGCTGCTTTTTTGATGGCACCTAAAATAATTAAGCAAACATCTTAACTGATTAAATTTAAAATCATAATAATATATTATCAAATGTGGGTTAATGGTCATGGGTGGCATTGGTTGGTGCCCGACCGTCAAATGTACTGCCGACTGCTTGGTCGTTGGTTCCTCCACACGTTCAAAATGTTTAAGTTTTTTATGAATCATCCGATAAGCATCATGGCCTTCGTCATGGGAGTCGTTTGATAATACCTGACACTACAATGTCAGGTAGGTACACCATAAATAAATTGATGATTTAAAAGAGAAAGGGTCTATAATACTGTAAAAATGCTATAATTCTTGCATTCCTTGCATGGTAAAAAAATTAAAAATTTTAATTATTGATATCTCCAAACTGTTATCCGTGCATTTGCCGGAGATATTTAAAACACCAGTGCAACCTTACAACAATATGAATATAAATAATTAGATAAATAATAAGTCGGCTTGTCAATTTAAGCTCTCAAATTCTGTGCTTCAACTGTGATTATAAATCAGTATTTTTTTTATTAATTCAATGAGCTAATTTGAACGAATTTTAATTATAGATGAATGCACTTGATTACTTATTTAGTTCTAATTAATTATTTTTATTCTACGCACTGAGATTCATTTATCTATCGAATATTAAAAAAAAAATAAATATAAATGAATAAGAATTTTTAATATTATTATTACTAATGATATGTAATGGATTAAGTTACATATATTGCTAGTGAATAGGTATATTTTTAGTATGTAGGTTGTATATAATAATATGTTCAGTTCATCGTAGACTCTATTTGACCCTCCGATACGCAGACTGCGTTTGCTTTGCCGGAAGCACAGGCGAAGTACTTTATTATAAACAATTAACTGTGATTACCATCATATCTCACAGTTTAGTTAGACTTTCGTTCCGTCTTCCAAGTTAATGAGTTCAGTAAATCCAATTAAATTATTTAGTTATTTATTTTTAGTTAATTATTTAGTTATTAATTTATTCATAGCGAAGTTAGACTTATCCGCGTGACCATTCCTGTACGTCCATCCTTACCCTGATGATGCTCCGTTTCGGGGCGAAACACGTGTTGGTGCTGGTATGTATGTTGGTATATAATTTTAATTATTGTAGTGCATGTCTCCGTTGTGGGAGGGAGGGAGGTGCCACGCATGTCTTAAAGTATATACCATCATACATGTTATCCGCGGATTGTTGCAAAGTAGACTAATACTAACTTAATAAAGAGGTTATTGGCCAACACAAATGTTAGAAATTCTTATAACATCCGAAGTCTTTTGTGTTAAAATTACTAAAGGACAAAAACCTTAAACAAACGAACACTGAACTGATTGGATTATTTATTACGGATATTATTATCTGTCTTTCCGTGGAGTCCGCCTGGCAACACCCTCTTGCGACAGCCGCCACACGATTTGTCGTGTTCCGGCTTGGAAGCCAGTTCTTATTTTCTCCTTTATTTTATTTAAGGCGACACAACGTGTGATATATTAGTTTTTAAGTATTGTCTATACCAAAAAACTTGTTGTGGATCATCAGCTCTATTGTCAGCTAGTTACATAAAAAAAACTCCAAACCTATTGAAACAAAAACAAAAAAGGACCGAGTAAATGTTAGACGAATCTGTTTAACACTGCAGAAGTACTTCGTAGAGGTACTACACCGTATCGTATCGTCAGAGTTGTAAAAGTACTAGTGATAATATGTAATTATTGTCAGGTCGTCAGGTCGTCAGGTCGTCAGGTCGTCAGGTCGTCAGGTCGTCAGGTCGTGGGGTCGATTAATGTAACCGCCGCGACCCTAAACCGTTACGGTTATGCCCCATCGAAGCCGTCGCGTTTGGTACAAGGTGTGGGAACATTTGCAGTTCTATTGCTGTTTATTCATGACTAGTAACCGCCCTCGCTTTGCTTCGGTTTTCTTATTTTTTTACAACTTATTGGAGTTTTATTAAGGATCCCTATTTTTTTTTGAAAATATAATATAGCCTATGTTACTCGGGGATAGTGTAGCTTCCCAACAGTGAAAGAATTTTTCAAATCGGTTCAGTAGTTTCGGAGCCTATTCAATGCAAACAAAAAATCAAATCTTTCCTCTTTATATATTAGTGTAGACATAATTTATAGTGAAGTGACCAAAACTTACTTTAAAAATCAATTACGAGTATTGGAGCAAAAAAAGGGTGCGTGTACTTTTGTACGCGCATGAGAAGTTATACTTCTTTGACATAATTAAATAAATATTTATTTTAGAACATGACATATCAGTTTTAATTATCTTTCAAAAACTATTTTTGTACTAAATAAAAATAAACAAGTACAAACTAGATGGCGTTGTTCACGAACCTGAAACACGCTGTTGACTCTGTGAGATTTGTATAAGTAATAACATTAAATTTTAAAAGAGGTAAAGATAATAAGAAGCTAGGGCCATCTATCCAGTGCTTTCATACCCCCTCCATAGTAGCGCAAACGTTTAACGCAACCTTTTAGCAAGTCGCATAAGAAGTATAACTTTTCTTTAAAAATATTTGCTTTAAGTATCGCAACGCATGACATCTTTGCTGTTTCCAGAGAAGGATTTAATGTCTACAGCGTTCTTAGTAAGCAATTCAATGGCGCCTCTTTAGCGGCCAGCAGCTTTTTATGCATTTTTAACGTGCCGCCCTTTAAAGAAGGCAATGTCAAAGCGCTCCCCAGGCGCTTCTAGGGCTTATTATTCAACACTCCTGCCTCTAAAAAACATCGTGTGCCTCCCGGGTGCCACACTAGTTTTATAAATCATTATTTAAGTTAAATACATAAAAACTACATACCTAGGGGAGACTGGGGCTGGTTGTGACAGAGGTAGGTAGTTACAGCGCCAACGGTGGCTAAACAGAGAACGCTATATTGACGTGAGAAAGAGACAAATGATCACGCCACCACCGGCTAGCACGCCGCGCGAGCCTGTGGCGCCAGTGCTTTTATGAGAGGAGTCTTATGAAACCGCATGTTAGTAACATTTTCGTTTTTTCGTAATATTGGTCTACAATCTTATTTCCTTTAAAGCATATATGTATGTGTTGTGATATTTGTGCCCTAATCCTTTCTTTTTGCAACAAATCTACGTTTATACGGTTGTACTTATTTACGTTTTTACTAACTAACCTTGAAAGGTCAGTTTTGGCGTTGGGGCTAAAAGTGACATTTGCTCGGGGCGGGTTGTTACTTGTTACTACCTAGTTCCTCGCGCCTTCTATGAATACGACTTAGAACTTTTTAAAGTAACACAAAGAGAACCACGAACTTAAGAAACACTGTATAATGCTTCCTATTTCATTTTCTCCCACGTTAAATCTTATGAATTTATGTGTCTGTTTCTTTTAACTGTCGCTTTTTCGTTTCATCGACTTTCAAATCACAACGACGCTAAATAAGTTTTCACTTTAAAAAAATTCGTGGCATCGCAAAAGATCTTAGATTATGTCATAATTATGTTTCTAACAACATATCTGAAGAAACAAAAAGAAGCAAAAGAGAAGGGCACACTTACAGAATCACCCACAGTTAGCTACCAGAAGAATAGACAAGTTTTCAACGATAAACAAGAGTGTATTTTGATGAGTTACTTGATTAAAAGCAGTCAAATTTACTACGGATTAGCGTGACAACGGTGCAGAAAACTAGTAAAATTTTGGTTCCAAAAGGGTCTAAGCAAGTTGATTTCATTACATCAGCGAAGAGAGGGACACTTGTCACTCTCTGCGTAGCAGCAAATGCAGTGGGAAACTCGATACCATGTATATCTTCTCATGAACGAAATATATGGACTATTTAGTTATTAAACTGTCATTATTCCTACTAAAAAGTGTTATATTTCGTTTGATTTTTGTTGTAACATTTTGCCCCGTATAGTGTAACAACTAGCCCCTGGCGCGGGGCTAAAAGTTACACACCTCTTTTCCTCGAAATTCATTAATTTATGTCACTTCTAATAGTCTGGTCTCTAAAATTGTTTTTAAACTAATAACCCGAATAGTTACTTAATCAAATAAACCTACATTCCAGTAAAACAATCAAAGAAACAAAAAATTGCGACACTTTATAAAAAAAATGTCACGACCAGCCCCAGTCTCCCCTACTATACAAACACCGGACATTTAATGTTAAAAAATCTGTCCGGCTATAACTTAGACCAAGCGCTGCGTCCAGTATTTGGGCACAGCAACTCAAACACGTGTAATGGGTCCGGTAATAGGCAACAATAGGTAATATCGCTTGATATTATGGCTGCCGTGAGTGCCGTGCGGTAATAGCAGGTAACTTTGAAACTGTTGAAACTTTTAGGGGAAAAAATTTCTATTCTGTTATAATGGCTCTCTCTGATTTAAGTATATTAAATTAAGATCGTTAATTATTGTTCTTTAAATTTTGTAAATGTACGGAACCGTAATTAGCACGGATTCACGCGTGTAAAAACTCAGGAACACTTTTGCCAGTTGCTTAATTTGGGGCTCTCGTTTTAAATAACCGAATCTCACGAATGACTGAATTCTAGATTTTAAAATATATAACGACGAGTAATCGCCCTCGCTTTGCTTCGGTTTCCTTATTTTTTTACACCTTGGGTTACATTATTTGAGTTTTATTAAAGATCCCTAATTTGTTTGAAAATATAATATAGCCTATGTTACTCAGGGATAGTGTAGCTTCCCAACAGTGAAAGAATTTTTCAAATCGGTTCAGTAGTTTCGGAGCCTATTCAATGCAAACAAAAAATCAAATCTTTCCTCTTTATATATTAGTATAGATAACACTTACTAAAGTTTTCTTCAATAAAATCGTAAAGGAGAATTTACTTACGGTATATATGTATAATTTTAAAGATCTTGAATTTGAAAATAATATTGCCATAATATGTGGCCACCAATTTTTTTTTAATATTTAAAAATGTAATCAATATCACTTGAGCATGAGTCAGCCGCCAAACGACTCGTTCTTTCTTTCTTTTTCTTCTCTCTTTCTTGGCCGGCAACGCATCGGTGATACCTTTGGTGTTGCTGATGTTCATGGGCGACGATAGCCACTTACCATCAGGTGCATCGTCAGGTCGTTTGCCGGCTTTTTCCATAACAAAAAAATTAAGTACGCTATCGAGCCGAATCTAACGACACCTCATATTAAAAGCATAAATACATATATAAATAAACATTAATACATATAGATGCACCCGAAAAGCATAACTCTTCTTCTGAGGCAGTCGGGTAAAATGCCAGCCATTGAAAAACTGGTGCCATTTTATGGAGAGCTCTCTAAAGGACTCTATGTAGTTATGTTGGCACGGCTCCCCGGCCGGTGAAGCATCTCGCTCGTGCCAGTCGCATAATTTGTCGTCCTGCTCTCGACTGAACAACTCGAAAAGTAGTTACACGTGCGTGATGTCCGTAGTGGAAATGTTGGCATAGGTATTAAATTATTAATGCAATTAAAAATTCATTTAATCATGTGGGCATTTTTAGGGTTCCGTAGCCAAATGGCAAAAAACGAAACCCTTATGGATTCGTCATGTCTGTCTGTCTATCTGTCTGTCTGTCTGTCTGTCTGTCCGTCCGTATGTCACAGCCACTTTTTTCCGAAGCTATAAGAACTATACCATTGAAACTTGGTAGGTAGATGTATTCTGTGAACCGCATTAAGATTTTCACACAAAAATAGAAAAAAAAAAAATTAAATTTGGGGGGTTCCCCATACTTTAAAACTATAACTCAAAAAAAATTTTTTTTCATCAAACCCATACGTGTGGGGTATCTATGGATAGGTCTTCAAAAATGATATTGAGGTTTCTTATATCATTTTTTTCTAAACTGAATAGTGCGCGAGAGACACTTCTAAAGTGGTAAAATGTGTGCCCCCCCCCCCCCGCCGTAACTTCTAAAATAAGAGAATGATAAAACTAAAAAAGTATAATAATATGATGTACATTACCATGCAAACTTCCACCGAAAATTAGTTTGAACGTTATCTAGTAAGTAGTTTTTTTTAATACGTCATAAATCGTAAATGTTATTTGCTGCTACGGAACCCTTCATGGGCGAGTCCGACTCGCACTTGGCCGCTTTTATTCAATATACTTTGAACGTAATTTTGGAAAGGTATTTTGTCATGGAGGAGGTAAAATGGCGAAAGAAACTCAGCACACCTTTTTTTTCAAGATAGTTTTAATTGTTTCAAGAACTTGAACAGTTCCACTAGTAGAGCATGTGCTTTGTCATAACGATATAGAAGCACTATATTTTTATGTTTAATGATTCAATCATCATCCTTTACATTCTCGAACAATATTTTCATTTGGGCCTTCTCTCAATGAGGTTAGAAAGGGCCGTAGTCACCATGCCAAGTTTCAAAATCGATTCACATCATTGAGTAAATTACTGTTTCAAAGTGTTTCTTTACAACGTAAGGAGTCATTACGCACATAATTTTTTTTCCAAATTAGAGGTTTACGATTGAAATAATTCTAATCGGAAAATGAGGTTCAAATCAATACGCTACAAACACGAATAAGGAGACAAATGAGACAAAATGTACTATTTGTTACTTTTTCAAGCAAAAACTGCGGAGCGGATTTTCATGAAATTTAGCACACAGGTAGACAATTATCTGAATACGACAAAGAGTACTTATAATCCCGGAAAACGGATAATATACCGCTTATACCTCCGCCGTAGTATTCCCACTGCCCAAAGGTTGACTGGGAGAGAATGCTTTAGTATTAAGTCCGTCTTTTGTTCCTATACATAACTAGCTGACCCGGCAAACTTCGTATCACCTAACAAACTATTTTTTTTCTAAAATAAAAGTAGCCTAAGTTACTCCTTGTTTCATCAGCTGTCTGCCAGTGAAAGTCCCGTCAAAATCGGTCCAGCCATTTCAGAGATTAGCTGGAACAAACAGACAGACAGACAAAAATTGTAAAAAATGTTGTTTTGGTATATAAGTATGTACCGTGCATACATCCAAATGCATTAAGTAAAAAGCGGTTATTTTAATATTACAAACAGACACTCCAATTTTATTTATTTGTATAGATGTATAGATATATAGAGTATAGATGTAAGGTGCAAAAAAGATTAAATAAATAAAATGTTGAGAAACCCGTGTGCAGAGCACTAGTGTACAATAAAAAAATGCGCGAAGTTTTTGACAAGTGCACGAGCTCGCGTCGTCTAGATAGTTAATTGCGGTTCACATTCCAGTCATACCGCACCGTACGGCTTCCGTATCGTCTGTCACGATGACGACCAAGTGCTGTCTCCACTTGGTGACTTGAGGCCGGCCAGTATAAGCGGCTTACACGTGATACATGACACTTAATGGTATAAGTCGGATAGAATTTCATATTTTTGTTATGATTACTTCGTATTTTTTGTTGTTGAGAAGTCACAGGTACTTAAGGTACGTCAAGAATAGAAACGTCAAAAGATACTTGGCTTTGGAAAGTCGGATTGTCTGACTTTTACCCAGAGTTTTTATATTATGATGGACATTAATGGACATGTTGTTTAAGCAATATGCAACAAAATCTGATATTATTTTAAAATGAAAGCATTATCAGCTTGTGAGTCTTGGCTGCCTATTTTACACGAAATGTTTTTGATTGGAATCATTTTACTAGCAAAAATAAACACCAAGTTTGAGTTTTAATTTAAGCGGCTGTGATGCTCGGGTGTTTCCGACTGCGCTCGGTTAATTTCGGGCCATCTATCGTGTTTGTTTTGGTCCTAATCTACTCTAGGTAAAATTATTATACGACCTATTGCATCTCATTCCCTCTTCCTCTTTCCACAATCGATCCAACGCAGCCACAAGGTACTAGGTATACAATATCCTTTCCTAGCGAACATTCCTCCCTCCGGTACGAAAACGCGATTGCTTCGTCATTAGGTATGCGTGTCGTGATTCGTGAGCCTGGACGAGTAACTAGCCCGCCACGGTGTATTCAGTTCCATTATTATAATGTTATTTCTGACAGTGAATGGAACTATGTTGTGAATTTGTGGACAAGTCACTTATTAACTGAACAACGAAGCTCTATGTGGAGGCGTAGAGGATACGTCGTTCATCTATGTATACTAATATTATAAAGAGGAAAGATTTGATTGTTTGTTTGCATTGAATAGGCTCCTAAACTACTGAACCGATTTGAAAAGTGCTTTCACTGTTGGAAAGCTACAATATCCCCGGGTGACATAGGCTTTATTATATTTTCAAAAAATTAGAGATCCTTAATAAAACTTCAATAATATAACCAAAAGTGTAAAAAATAAGAAAACCGAAGCAAAGCGAGGGCGGTTACTCGTTATTTATAAATGGCAGATTTGATTTTGTTCTAAATAGAAATAAATGCCTTTTAACAAAAAATGCATGTCAGCTTTCTACTCAGAGAAAGGGTCAAACCTCTAATGGATTACTTTTATACTCGAGATATAAAAGACTTTTAATATCCTTGATGATATTATTTTAAATGAAGAATTGAAGTGGAACCATAACATTTTTAAGTCATATTTAATATTCATAGTGCGTAAACAATGTAATCTATCACAATATCTGCTCCTATTTGGAAATAAACCAATCTGAAAGGCGCGAAGTTTTCTACCCCGCGCATGTAAACTGTGGAACGAACTTCCTACATCGGTGTTCCCTCCAAACTATGACATGGGGTCCTTCAAGAAGCGGGTCTATTGTTTTCTTCGAGGCCGGCAACGCATTGGTGACGCCCCCAGTATTACTAATGTCCATGGGCGGCGGTGATGACTTACCATCAGGTGACCCGTCTGCTCGTTTGCCTGCTTAAGGCATAAAAAGCGGCCAAGTGCGAGTCGGACTCGCCCATGAAGGGTTCCGTAGCAGCAAGTAACATAATATAAAAGTTCTTGTAGTTCGTTGTAACTTTGATCAATGTTTTTTGCGGTTTACGATTTATGACGTATTAAAAAAAACTACTTACTAAATCTCATTCAAACCAATTTTCGTTGGAAGTTTGCTTAGTAATGTACATCATATAATTTTTTTAGTTTTATCATTCCCTTATTTTAGAAGTTACAGGGGGGGGACACACATTTTACCACTTTGGAAGTGTCTCTCGCGCAAACTATTCAGTTTAGAAAAAAATGATATTAAAAACCTCAATATCATTTTTGAAGACCTATCCATAGATACCCCACACGTATGGGTTTGATGAAAAAAACATTTTTGAGTTTCAGTTCTAAGTATGGGGAACCCCCAAAATTTATTGCTTTTTTCTATTTTTATGTGAAAATCTTAATGCGGTTCACAGAATACATCTACCTACCAAGTTTCAATGGTATAGCTCTTATAGTTTCGGAAAAAAGTGGCTGTGACATACGGACGGACAGACAGACAGACAGACAGACAGACATGACGAATCCATAAGGGTTCCGTTTTTTGCCATTCGGCTACGGAACCCTAAAAAAGTGCAATTGCTTATTCACTTATCACAATGTGAATATCGATCAAGTTTACTTTGTTAGTATCGACATTGCGCCGGACCACTTCAAGTGCTTCAGCCTTGGTCCCAATAGACTTTAATTAGTTGACATAATGATAATACCTTTACTTTCAATCATTTAATAATAATTTACCCTAATTGTTTATAATTGTTGCTCTTAAGAGAGTAATTGAATTCAACTCATAAATAGATGCTTATTGGTTTGCGGTTAAAATTATAAGCATTATACGTCGCTAGGTATAATCAGATATTGCTGGCTTAAGTAATTATTGCATCATCACATTATTTCGTTGGTTTTATTTTAATTACCTACTTAATATTATTACTTAATTTTGTACTGAAAAAGTAAAAAAAGGAATCCTTACAATACGGATCTTTGTCTGTCAATCCTCTTTTTCTCAGGAACGCGTGGAAGTATCAAGCTGAAACTAATATCTAAAACTCAGGCCTACAATCTCTTAAAGCTGCGAAATACGATGTCAGTTGAATTTCACTGTCTACGCCGCGTCTACGAATGACCATAATTAAAAGTTTCCTTTTTCAGTGTTTACGTCGCAGACGTCTACGACTACGAATGACTAACTACGAATAATAAGTGTCCTTTTGTCAACAGAGAATGGTCTTCTCTCGTACGAGAACCCGAACTACCACTTGGACCCCTCGCGCCTCGACTCGGCCATCTACAGCGACCTGTACGACATGCACGACGACAAGAGCATGCCCGACGACTACGACAACTATCTGGACAACAGGAGGTAAGTGTCTACTGTCTACAGGTCGTAGGGTGTAAAGAGATCCGTTCACTTTGAGTCCACATGGAGTTAGCCATAATTTTAAATTAGCTTTAACGATCAGTAGTGAAATGGAATGCGACTACGATAATTACTTAGATGAGGAGGTAAGTGCTTTGGATCGTCAGATCGTAGGCTTCGTAGGGTGTAAAGAGCTCCGTTCATTTCGAGTGTAAGTTAATTGATGATCAGACGCGAAATAAAATGAAATTTATTTAAATTAGATTTTTTCTTTCTGCAAGTAAACATCATACGATTTTAAACTAATAGGTACCTGTGTTCGAGAACAGTGAATATTTTAAATGCAATCTCACGATTCGTATTTTATGATACCGATATTTCGTCAAGTTCCCGCTCGGCTTACAGTATCAATCCACCATGAAAACCATAATATTGTAACTGTAAAAAACTATGGGCGGCGACGACCAGTCGACCACCTTGCCATTATTTGACAGCTTTATAGAAGTTACCATTAAATGCATTGTTACTCAACATTACCCTACACGATTAGATGGTATTGAATTGATTACCAGCGATAGTGCCTTTGTACGGCGCGGCAGGTGGTCCGTGGTACCATCAATACTTTATTAATATTTTATATGAAGGAGGCTTAATTCACCTGATTTTGAGGCAAACCAATTTATTTAGCCTTTCATGCCTATTACACGCAGAGGTTTTGTCGGTTCCGCGTAGTTTAGAAATTTACACTGTAACTAGCTGACTGGGCAAACGTTGTTGTGCCAAAAAAATTCTGGATAGGGATTCCCTAATCACCTAGATCATGAAATATACTTTATGACCTGAGATATCTATCAAATATACACAAATTTCATAAAAATCGGTCGAGCCGTTTCGGAGGAAAGCAACCACAAACACCTTTGAAGAATGTTTAAATACGTATGCTGATATCTCTGTTTGTTAATAACGAGTAACCGCCCTCGCTTTGCTTCGGTTTTGTTATTTTTTTACACCTTGGGTTACATTATTGGAGTTTTATTATGAATCCCTAATTTTTTTGAAAATATAATATAGCCTATGTCACCCGGGAATAGTGTAGCTTCCCAACAGTGAAATAATTTTTCAAATCGGTTCAGTAGTTTCGGAGCCTATTCAATGCAAACAAACGATCAAACGTTGCCTCTTTATAATATTAGTATAGATAATGTAAGTAGAAGCAAAAAATACCTTTTAATAAAATTTTAATAATTTCTGGCTTTCTTCTTTCTCATTATTTTTCTTCTTCTTCTTCGGTAGTGTGTTTGATGTCGCCGACGTCGATGACTGACCACTTACCATCAGCTGGTTTCCCACCTGTTCTGTGGAGTAGTCTGTTGACGGTACTAATGAGAAAAACATTCCCAAAAATCACATTAGTTCTGTTCATTTTGTTTCCGTGTAATTTGCTATCAATCATCGAGAACTGGCCACTATGTGTCTATTTATTCCATTGTAAATTTTCTCGTTGGCTGGTTATAGCAGCTTTTTACTTAAAAAAAACTAAAACATTTTTAAAAAGAAACTAAGTAGTAAAAGTTATTTACGCTGAGTTATTAATTTCTAAAAATACTCGAAGTACGCGAATGTAAAGACTTGGCTACATTTATCGAACAAAATGCCGATTCCTTTAGCTTAATCGGTTCGCTGGAGACATGCCAAGTTTAACCGAACAACAGCCTTCTGGGCTTTAAGGTACCGAGATTTTATAATAATAGCGTCACTCCACCTGCATGGAAATGTAGGCAGTGCTTAGATACCTATTGAGATATTGAATACTACAAAACTATGTACTTATTAGTAAATAGTCTGTCCTGCTAAGGGACCATCCATAAATTACGTCACACTAATTTCATGACTTTTGACCCTTCCCCCCCGTCCTTGTCACAGCTGGTCACATTTGTGAGACCTCCTCCCCCCCTAGTGTGACGTCAGGTATGAAATTTTAAACCTAGAAATTATTAAATTAAAACAGCTGTTCCGAAATAAGTTTTATTTCCATTCATTGTTTTTTAATATTTACCTATACATACCAGTTATTCGATTTTGAAATGTGACGTCACGAAATTTAGGACCCCCTCCCACCCCTTGTCACACTATATCGACCCCCCCCCCTCCCCCCTAACGTGTGACGTAATTTATGGATGGCCCCTAAGCTAACTGAGCTATAATTAGGTACCAGTTATATTTGCAGTACAACTCTCAAACAAGCGCATCGGACAGAGGTTTTCCCCGTAAAAAGCTGTAGCCCGTAAAAAGGTATACCGTGCAAACATGCATGTAAACGTGTTCATAATAAATAATCATTCATATATGGTTACCGCATTACCCTCGTGCGCACTAAGCCATATCTCTGATATGAAACACGTGATGTACCCTGACATAATATTATGGTACAGTGAAATACAAACCGATATTTATGATACCTATGTTTTGTATCATCGCGGATGTTCATGTAAGCGTCATCCACGGCAATTCGTGAACATACCAATGAGAATACAGGCGACCTACCTTAGTCCTGACACATCACTACGCGGAGTAATGGGATTATAAGTATGCCGGTTGACATCACACGCAGTTGAAAAGAGAACGTTAGGGTCAACTTGACAATCTCTCAATCATCAGACAACTCAACAATCTGGACAGATTCAGATTTCCTTGAGGTTGTTTCTTTGATTTTAAAGGTTTAAGGGTTTCAACGGAGACCTTTTCCGTTGGTGACATGTAAAGAAGTGATATTTCTTTTTAAAGTCATCGTTTTTTATTTGCTTAATGTCTTCTATTTTATAGCACTTTCTACATGTGCCATAACTTTGAAAAAAACAAAGCATGGAACGGCTATGGTCAACTTTCAAGGTAAAATGTTTAAACTCCTTTCCAATATGCGCCGATTAAAATGATTATTTTGTTTCTGTGCTACTTTCAAGCCATGGTATTTGTGAACATCGTTGTCCTACAACGAGCTACTGACAGCTACGAGTACTCCAGCATGTTTAAAAGGAGACTAACAACAGCAGACGATACGGAATTTTCACAGAAATTAAAGGCCTTATAAAATCAACGCTAACGTTTGGTCGATTGCCAGCTCTTTTAGAATACATTACGTTGGCTTTGCACGGGAGACCTGCGGTGGCTTTACAAGTGTATCAGGCACTTACTTACATTGAGAAACGCAAGCGGTATAGAAATTGAAATAAATCGCCGTGAGTATAAAATATAGGTCAACCATGGTCGGTTTCCTGTTATGTAATAATTTATCTGCCATTACTGCCAATACCAGACTTATTATAATACAATAGCTGAAGCATTGCGTGAGAATAAACGAAGAAAAACACACGTTTGTTACACAGGAGTTACGCAACCATTAAACTGATCGGTCGCTTTAATTATGAGTCTTAAACTTAAACTTAATGTGAAAATTATAATACAATGTTTAGATGCCTTTGTTAAAATTAACTTTTATTTGTTATCTAAAAACAAAGGAAACAAGATTTTTTCGCGTTTTGCAAATATTTATTGAATTTCAACCTTTTTTTGTGATAACCAAACAAACAGAGATGAAAGCAGTCTTATAAGAGTTCTGTTTGCCCATCAAGAACCCAAAAATATACTAATAATTCTTGAGAAAAAATAAACGACTTCAAAATAACTCACTTGTTAGATCTGGCTCTTTAAGTGGGACTACATGACAAGCACCAGCTTTCGATTAAAAAAGAATCATCAAAATCGGTTCACCAAGTCGAAAGTTCTGAGGTAACAAACATAAAAAAATATACAGTCGAATTGAATACCTTTTTTGAAGTCGGTTAAAAATGACAATTATTCCTCAGTTGTTCTTTTAATGCTGTTGCAAAAACATTCTTCATTCGGAAAGCTTTTCCTTTTATCTGATCATTCGTTGGTTTCACTCGAAAGAATTCTCTTGTGTACCTTTCCTCCATCATGAATAAACTGAATGACATACCTTGGAGCATACGGCATCTGGTATTCGCTTTTGTGTAAAATGTAAAATGAGCTGTGGACCGAGTGAAACGGGAAATATGCGAGCTTGTTAATATTAACATGGCAATTTGATGTGTATGTTTCGTGCAAAAATAATAATATTTGTTTTTAAATCTTCATTAATCACAATAGATTACTTTTTCTACAGTCCTTTAAAGTAGATCTCTTAACTATTTCTGATCCAGGATCCAAAATGTTTAGAGTAATACAAAGTTTTCTCTATTTCTCTTTTACTAATTAATGATTAAACGAACTTACCTGTAAGTGAAGTTCTATCATAATTATGAATCAAATCAAATCAAATCAAATCAATTTATTGCAATCATGTAGTGGATAAAGGTGGTACAAACAATATGCTAAACGAACTTACATGTGCCACTTATGGGCGTTGCAAAATATTACAAATGTCACTTTAGAAAAATTATAATTAATTTCATGCATTACTCAAAATCAATTTAAAAAAGTATAATACATAACGAACAATGAAAGAAATCAAGATGTCAATAATAAAAAAATTAATGTCAGTGATAAATTATAAAACGTCATGATCATAATAATATAGCACATTGTCAACATTATTATACATAATTTATATATATAACATTATACGTATAACATAATTTACTCACTTTGAGAAAGTATCTTGCTCAAAATCGGCAACTGAATTGATTCCACGTATTTTTAATTGTGTTTTATAGCTTAATAATTTTTTATTTAAGAAATTAGTTATACTCATTTCGAACGAAAAGTGTGAACATTCTACCCAGCGGCGCACGCACACATGAGAGCGAACGAGCGCTACGTATACAAGGTCGGTGCGCGCGTGTGTGCGGTACACCCCGACGTCCCGACCAAAACAGCTGATATTAGCGATCGAGCGATCATTACATAAAATATGTATGTAGTAAGTAATGGTAAGAAGATTAAATACTAAACAAATTATGATTCTCTCTTTCCATTACATTTTTCAGGCTTTGTACTGTAGACTGTGAATAATTTTGAACTCATTGATTAAACCTCACATTAAAGAACAAAAAAATTAATCAATGTCAGTAATAAGTTTAAGTTTATTTAATACCTACTACAGTCTCACTTTCACTACATTAAATGCATAAATGACGTACACCCCTAAACACCCCAATTAGAATACCTATTCAGTTTTAATCATAATACATACACTGAAATATTTTTTATTAGCTTAATAATTGTTTTTTCAAGGAATTAGTTGTTCTCGTAGAGGGATAAGAATGTTCATAATATTCTAAGCAAGCATACAGACTCACGCACACACGAGAGTGAGACCCACGTCACAGGCCACAA
The DNA here is from genome assembly GCA_951805285.1 of Thymelicus acteon. Taxonomy (NCBI): domain Eukaryota; kingdom Metazoa; phylum Arthropoda; class Insecta; order Lepidoptera; family Hesperiidae; genus Thymelicus; species Thymelicus acteon. The sequence continues at coordinate 14,474,603 of OX638234.1, forward strand.
CGCGGGCCGCGGGGGCCGGCGCGCGCGCGGCTATAACAGCTGATAGACGAAAACGAATTAGACATTGTACATTAGATATTGTTAAACACAACATGTTTGTTACCTGAGTACTCATTTCATTTAATTGGTAGGTGTGTTATACTCGTATCACTTACTGAACTCATCCAATTAGGTAACGATTCAAAGATTTTATTGAACATAAACATTATTACCTACATATGCCTAAAATAGTAGCTGAGCCCTGTTTCAATCACTTTTTACAGGTTTTGGACTGTCGACTTTGAATCATTTTAATTAATACAATGTTAATCGTTTTGGCATTAAAATGATAAGATACCTATTTATTGAAATATTGATTGTTTAGAAGTAGATATGTAGATAACTAAATTTTAAGTAAACTAATAGGTGTAAACGGACAATTTAGTACTTAAAATTTTGTACGCAAGTAAACAAGTGATTATGAAATTTTTCTATGGGCGGGGCTTATCACTTAACACGTTTGCGCAGGCATTTTTTAATTAAAATTTAGTAAAATGCATAAGTTTGTAATGTATGTGTAATAATACAACAAAATAAAAAAGACTGCATGTTTAAAAGCTGTGAATTATAAAAATATTTACAAATATTAAACAACCAATTAAATTTAGTTAGTGTAGGTAACTTACAGGTCTGATAATAATTGGTTTCTTCCCTCATCCTCATCCTCGTCGTATTTTAATGACATTTTCAAAATGTCCACCACCTTGTTTGATACACATTAATGCACGTTTTGGTAATTTTCGTTTATGTTTATTTAATACTAGTGTCACTTTTCACTACGTCAAATCTAATGGAATGTTTGAAATAAACACGTCCCCACAGAAAAAAGTCTAGTTGGGTCAAATCAGCTGACCTAGGAAACCTAATTTATCCAATCACTGTCAATACGGCCGGCGCGTGCGGTGTGACTGACTTTTTAATTTACTAAATCGTAGATCACAAAAGCCGCCGGCTGGGAATGACACCGTCGTTACGTCTCGCTTCCTCCCGACTGTTTTTAAATATGCGGAAGAGAGAAAACGTATGGAAGTGTGCGAACTTTCTTTATAATATTTTTTTGATCTATTGCGTTTGTAGTGTATTTCTTTAACGTCGTACAACTCGCACATTTGATAGTGTGAGTTTGTCGCTGTGGCATGAGTATAATAATGCTTGAAAGGACCCTATTGCATTGACTTAAGTTTCATTTTTGTTTGTTTCGACTGTTTAAAGAATTGGGTGACATCATTTACTTAATTTTAATTTCATAAAAGGACAAAAAATTACCTACATTAAAAATACGTGGAATCGATTCAGTTGCCGATTTCGAACACTGGACCTTCCTACTTAACATATTAATCTGGTACATATTGTAGATTACAATTAGAGTTATTATGTATCTAATTTTGTTTGATTTAAAAATTAAAAAGAATTATATATATTATGTATTTAATCTAATTTGTCAGTTAAAAATTCATCTACTTTGTAATAGCATTTGGCTGTTAATATATATCTTAATTTCCTTTTAAACCCTATAACATTAAGCTCTTTTATTGTAACTGGTAGATGATTGAATAATTTGCAGGCCATACAATATAAGCTTTTTTGGTAAAAACTAGTTTTCGCTGTTTCGTTTGGCATTACATTATATTTATTTTTAGTTTTGCGTGGACATCTCGTATGTTTTACATCAAATAGGTGTAAATTCTCTTTTACAAAAATGCACACTTCGAGTATATACAGACATGGTAGAGTTAATAATTTAAGCTCAATAAACAGCGGTTTACAGCTATGTCTTTGACCCACGCGAAATAATGCTCTTACACATTTTTTTTGTAATTTAAATGTTCGAATGCTATGAACAGAATTTCCCCAGTGGATAATGCCATATCTTAAATTAGAGAGGACATACCCGTGATACGCTATTACTGCGGTTTGCCTCGAAGTCTGCTCTGTCAATCTTCTTAAAGCATAAACAAATCGACTGAGTTTACAGCATAAATAATTTATATGTGCCTTCCAATTTAGGTAATTGTCTATAATAAGACCTAAAAATCTATGCTCCTTAACTTGCTCAATTATATTCCCATCGTATTCAATTTTTAATAGAGGGGGTTGTGCTTGATGAAATTGAAATTGTATGTATTTAGTTTTATTTAAATTAATTTTTAAATTATTATCTTCGAGCCATTTTATATTGCCTTCTAAAGCATTGTTAGCAATATGTTCATAGGTTGACTTATTGGTACCTTTTACAATTAACGTCGAATCATCAGCAAACAATATCATTTTTTGATCTGTGCAGCTTGGAAAGTCATTTATATAGGCAATAAACAGTAGTGGACCCAATATACTACCCTGCGGTACTCCTCGCTCTACATTTCTTAGTAGAGATTGTGCTTTTCGTTCAACTTTATCAGTGATATCTATGTAAGGTATCTCAGTATATTGCATACGTTCACTCAAGTATGACTCAATCAAGTTATGAGCAGGACCTCTGAGACCTAACGCATAGAGCTTTTTCAGTAATGTTTTATGACAGACAAGATCAAACGCTCGTGTCTTATCCATAAAGATTGAAAGTATTGGGACTCTATTATTCAGACTACTAGTAACATTGTTCAAAAGTTCAAATATAGCAAGATTTGTTGATCTATTTTTTCTAAATCCATACTGTTCATTAATTAAAATTTTAGATTTTTCAAAAAAACTGTAAATACGTTTGTAGATAACTTTTTCAAAAATTTTTGAAATAACGGGTATCAACGCTATTGGCCTGTAATTGTCACAGTTCATTTTATCCCCCTTTTTATATAGTGGTTTTATCAATGTTATTTTTAATTGTTTCGGATAAACACCCTGATTTAAGCACAGGTTGATAATATGACATAGTGGGGCTGAAATGTGTAGTGAACAATATTTTAGGATCTTGCTAGGTATTTCGTCATATCCTACACTCTTTGTATTTTTTAATTCATTAATTATTTTATGTACCTCATGCAATGTTACGGGATAAAGGAATATGGATTGCGAATTATACTTAATTGAATTGATAGAGTTATTATTGGATATATTTTTTAATGAAATTGTATTAATGTCAATAAAATTATTATTAAAAATATTTGCAATGTCAGTAGGATTATTTATTAAATTATTATTATATTGAATAGCATCGATTTTAGAGTGTTTGTTATACTTCTGTCCATTTATTATTTGCCATGATGTCTTAGATTTATTTTCAGAATTTATTAACAGTTTATTATTATAAATGTATTGGGATGTTTTTACCACTTTTTTAAATATTTGTAAATAATTAAGATACGTATTTTTAATATTTTTATTTTTTTTATTATAACAACTTTTTCTATGTAGAATTCGTTTTCGTTTACTTGACAGTCTAATTCCTTTTGTTATCCATTTATTTTTTGGTTTAGAGAACATTTTAACTCTTTTTATTGGGAAACATAAACTATGAAATAATGTTATTATATGAAAGAAAATTTCAAACGATTCATTAACATTATCACTTTCAAATACATCAGTAAAATAAATGTGTTCTATACAGTCTTTAAATTTTACCATATTATCGTTGCTGTAGTCGCGAGTCTCTACATACCAATAGTCTATATCATATTTACTTAGATTTACTGGATACTTGAGCAACTGTGCAGAATGATCCGATAAGCCAAGATGCAGTATTTGAGACTGACAACGATGACCGTTGTGAGCTATGTTATCCAAACAAGTATTACTCTCCATTCGCGTTACACAATTAAATTCTAATCTCAAATTATAGTTTAACAGTAGTGTTCTAAATTCTATTGACATATTTGTATTTTTCAGTGTATCGACATTAAAGTCACCACATATAATAATTTTTTTACCATTTTTTAAACATATTTTTTCACAGAGACTTTCTAACTGTTTAATAAATACCACAAAGTTGTTTACATTTGGGGTCCTATAAATACAAACGATAATGCAATTATAGTCCGTAAGCTCCACTGCACTACATTCGAATACCGAGCAAATCGAAAGTTTCTGTAGATCTGTAAGAACTTTACATTTCACGTTATTACGCACCAGAATACATGATCCCCCTCTTTTCTCAGGACGCGTATATATGTGAGGTGTTTCGTTCGAAGAGATTAGATAATACACATGTAGTCTCACATACAATGTCGCGCCAATATGCAATTAGTTGTAAGTCAAAAAATAAAAAATAATGTGACAGACAGTTCTGTATAGGTTAGCTGCGCTTAGATTGTCTTTAACGTTTCAGTGCTCCGCCATAATGCATTTCTATTTTCTTTCTAGTGTTTTTTCTAGGAATTTATTTTTGGATTATATAATACACAGATTATATAACATGACGCAACTGAAATGGTTTTTTTAAACAGGGCGTACATAACTTTCCTTCAGGCGCCGAGAACCACAGCTGACAATTGAATATCAGGTGCAAAAATAACATACATGGAAAACATTTTCAACAATGCAATTAAATTTCTCTCGGACGCTGAGCACAAGTCCGGCCCTGTTCCAAATATAGCGGCTGGTACACGCGAGGCTTTAATATTTGATGGTGTGACGTCACGGGAGCAGCGACCTGCGCGCAGTCTGCATCGATCCCAGTTGCATCGCGCTTCCGGTGCGGGCCACGCAACGCGCGTTCTCTCTGCGTTATACGCGTTATACCCCGTATAACCCGACCAAATTGAATAGGCTCTTACTGAGTTCGCTTTATTTGGAGTGCGCTATCACTTTTTTGAAATCAAGAGTGAATATTAAATAGTAGGTTTGAGCGTTTGCCTGTGTTATACCAACGCGTTATACCACGTATAACCCGATCAAATTGTATAAGTTCTTACTGAGTTCGCTTTACTTGGAGTGCGTTATCGTTTTGAAATCAAGAGTCAATCGAGTTTGAATACACGAGTTTGTTATTATCCAAGTAAATTAAATAACCTTAGTGTGTTTTACTTTGACTACATTGGATAATAATAGTTTTGTATTGTATTGTGCTATTTGTGTTGTTGTTAACTTAATGAACGTCGACGAAAAAAGAATCTTTTATTGATTATGTTGCCATTTCAAAAGTGAATCAAATTATTTTCTATTAGTGAAACGTTTTGAGTTTCAAATTCCTTTTCGTTTTTTACAAAAACAATTAAATTTTAAGCAATTAAATTACAAGGAAATAATTAAATTATAAGAAAATAAATATTATGATTATTTTTTAACTGAATGTTAAATATAGACTTACATTAGGTATTTCATTAAATTTATTTTGTATGTAATGATTTTCACATTTAGTTGAGTGGAGATTTAAATAAATTTATACCTTTTAGTTGCACATAGCACTACAACCAACAGTACATTAATTATAACGAGGGATAAAATAAAAATTTCAAAATGCAAACAAAATTGCGCGAACCTCAGCATGTTTACATAATAATGACGTCTTAAAATTACGATGTTCAGTCTACGCTATCCTTCGATCATAAAATCCTTACCGTCATGTTGGATTCAATGTAGTACAGTTTATAGATAAACAAGGGTATTAACAATACATTCCATCTTATTGTCTTTTAAGAAGTGAAATTGGAAGTAATGTTACTCAGTCTAAGTGAATGACGTCTGTTGTGTAGAAAACGAATGCCTAACTGTCGCGCCAGTTGGCTATCCGCCCCTGGCAAGTTTAGCTTTATGCCACACCAGTTTGATGGTCGATGGCATGCCAGCGCCAAACGCCATTGCCGCTATTTAACGTCATAACCTAATTTTACGAAACTCGATGTTAGCCTAAACATATTACTCGTATGAATAAAGTATAAATAAGATTGGAGCATAAAACGGAAACAAAAGGTTTAGTTAAAATTAATTCGGAATTCTAGCTACAGTTTCTATGTATTCGACTCCCGTACAGTCGTTATTTACGCACAGCGCAAACATACATTTCACAAACCAATTACACCACTTTGCTTGTGCAACGCATACATTTGCTCCCGAGTCCCGAGTCTCCCAACAAAATGATTGTTATTTAGTGGAACATAAATTTTCCGTGACTTGCAAATAGTTCAGTTTTACTGTTGAAAACATTTTCAATCGTTTTCAGATTAATGCTTGATCATTCATTGTAATCATACCTACAGGTAGATAAAGATAGGAACCGACATTATAAGTTCAAAGTGGCTATTATAATATAATATAATAATGTTATAAATAATGAATTATCACTGAAACTAAAGATTTCTTAAGTCCAAAATAATGTATTAAATAACTATTTTGTAATTTACAGAAACACTGTCCAATATAAAACAAACGATGCAATAAATTTAAATTCTAGATACATATATTGGAAATCTCAGATTCCTATCCTTTTTTATACTGTAAGTTAGATAATTTTGCCAGACTGAAATTTATTCTCAAAATGAACAAATTTCGATTCGACAAACGTAAGTCGATTATGTGTTATTGCTGAAGAAGATTAAGTTTGAATAAAGTAGTTTCTAGCATTTTAAAAGTAATGTGTTTGAATCAGACATTCAATACGTATATAAGCGTGCCGACGTATATTTACGTGCTCATTCACAGTTTGTTAAGGTACATAATGTTTTATTACTACATCTAATTTTGCTTGTGCTTGAATAGAAATAATTTTGTGTAATGAACCAATTGCTTCACAGAGCACGATATTTGTTCAAGGAGAAATTAAGGTTATTCGCTTTATTTATTGCTTCTATTTGTCCGCCGAGCTACGACCATTATTAACATACCTTAAGATTACGAACTTGCGAATAATGGAAAATTACTACCTTTATTAGTGCTATTAATAGCGTGCTATAATATGAATGCTTACTTCGATTCAAATCCCATAACTTAAATATAATGTTAAATTTATGAAATCCTTATTTATTGTATAAAATTCTCGTGTCACGGTGTTAGAAGTTGAACTCCTCCAAAACGGCTTGACCGATTCTCGTGAACCTTTGCATATCGGCTAGGGTGAAGAATCGGACAACATCTATTTTTCATCCCCCTAATCCACCCCTAAGTTTTTGGCAGAACAAAGTTTGCCCGGTCAGCTAGTAAATGCATAAAGATCTCGTATATACTCAGCAGTTAATAGCCTATAAACAAGTTCCAAAAAGACTCCAGACAGAGTTCAAGCGCTAACTCATTTTACGAGAAAGACTACGGCATTATAAAATGGTGTAACTTAAGCTGCTATCGGACGCCACGTCATAAATAAAGAAGCGAGCTAAGCTGCCCGCTCGTCGCTCCCCGCTCGCCGCTGTCTTAATGGCCACGCATCGCGCCGGCGAACATCCGTTGAGCTGCTAGCGAACATAATAGAGCTTAGGGTGTGGCCTAAATGAAATATTTTTTTAATCTTTTTTAATATAAAAAAATGAAGTAGCCAGTGTGATGCTTAAAATTCGGCGCTATTAAACTTGTATTAGGTGATATGTTTCGTCTTCAGGAAGTCCTAACGAATTTATGTAGTAAGTATTAATGTAGTAGTGTCATATTCAGTAAAACTGATCCTTTTCGTAGGATTTTTAATTCACCGCACAGAAAACTAAAGAAAGTGGGATATGCAAGTAAATAAACTTTCTTTCTTTTTCTTCTCTCTTTCTTGGCCTTAAAGCATTTGTTTTTTATTGTGGTCAAATAAAGTGGAAAATGTATTTTTATCATTTTCGGTCTCATTTTTTTTCTCAGGTATAATGCCGTATTAGATGAAGATTTATACATGAATCGATAGCTTATATAAATGAATATTATCTATATTAAAATCATATAATATGAACAAATCAATGAAGTTATCAATAAAAATCACTTAATGTAGGATTATGTCATGCAGGCCTATATAAAAATTAGGTTTTAAAGGTAAGTATACCTAATATCCTAAAGATGCTTCGTTCAGGTTAAAATTTTCCGTATTTAATAAATTTGATGTAGTTAATAGTATCAGGGGCTACTTTGCGGAAATTCATTGTTATTAAGTTAGTATTAGTCTACTTTGCAACAATCCACGGTTAATATGTATGATGTTACGTACATACATACTTTAAAACATGCGTGGCACCTCCCTCCCACAACGGAAACATGCACTTCAATACTTACAACAACAATTAAATGTATTTAATGTACATATGTTGGTATAATATGCTTTTAATGGTTGTTAATTCTGTGTGTTCAACATGGTATGTACGTTGGCTTTGTCTATCCGCGTGGAGCTGTAAAAACCGCTAGGGCCAACAGTCGTCACTGCAATTAAAAAAAGGGTGCGTGTACTTTTGTACGCGCGTGAGAAGTTATACCAACTTCTTTGACATAATTAAATAAATATTTAATTTAATAACGTGTATCAGTTTTAATTATCTTTCAAAAACTATTTTGTATTAAATAAAAATAGGAAACATTAATCATAAATTATCTGAACAAATATTACTTATGGTACTACCTATGTTTACACAAGTACAACCTAGATGGCGTTGATCATGAAGCTGAATCACGCTGTTGAGACTCTGTGGGATTTGTATAAGTAATAATAACATTTAATTTAAAAGAGGATGGCAGCGTTAAATGTTTAACGTTTAACGTTTTGCAAGTCGCATAAGAAGTATAACTTCAAAAAAAAATCCTTGATTGTTTATAAATCGTCCGTCCGCTTGAGCCTTGTCCTTACACCACAAGCGACGTGTCGGATGCAATACGTGAGGCGCGAGGCTGCGCGGCGCGGCTCGTGGCGCGGGAAATGAGCTCCAGTATTTCCATCGGGCAAACAGCGCAGCCCGCAGTGTGCAGTGTGCACGGATGTCAGGGATATGACATTTCGGATACGGATACGGTTACAGATCGGCATATCCGTTACTTTCGGATAGTTCCGGTTACGGATGTTACATTTTTAGGAAATGTTAAAAATGAAAATGGTAAATTACAAACAGGTAATAATAATAGATACAATAGAAATAAAAAACAAATACTCATTATTACTATTATTGTTTCTCCATGGTGTTCGTCTGGACAGCTACCACCCTTGAGCATGAGTCAGCCGCCAAACGACTCGTCGTGTTCCGGCTGGGGGCTTGAGAGCCAGTTCTTTCTTTCTTTTTCTTTTCTCTTTCTTGGCCGGCAACGCGTCAGTGATGCCTTTGGTGTTGCTGAGGTCATTTGGTGACGATAGCCACTTACCATCAGGTGGATCGTCAGCTCGTTTGCCGGCTATTTCCATAAAAAAATACTAAAAGAGACACGAGCATGTCACACAATTTGTCTCTATCCCAATTTTACAGAAAAATGTATATCAAATTCGGTTTGAGATATATTTTTATTTCGGATATCCGATAGTTTCGGTTACGGTTACGAAGCTTAACATCTCTATTGTGCAGTAATGCTGCTTTAATTCCTATCGAACTAGGGCTGCCTTTCGCTGGAATATTGAGTTACATCACGCTCGCAGGAGATGGAATGGAAACAATATCGATTGAGTCAATTGAGGTAATCTACAATCAGTATCTGATGTTATTCAATATTTAATATTACGTTTTTACTTCAGACATACTTTATGGCACATGTCGGAGTGTGCTAAGGAATTTTTTGAAATAATTCCCCGTTTCTCCATCGAACGACGACGCGGTTTGCCTCGTCATTCGTTATGCGCACCACGAAGGACTGCAATATTTAATTAATATTTATTTAATATGCTTGTTATTATGACGACCCGTGTGGCGCAATGGTTACCATGCCGGATCGCCGCACCAAGGGTCCTGGGTTCGATTCCCAACGAGGCGGAAATTTGAATGATGAGTTTGAATTTCTGTTCTCGGTCTGGGTGTGAATGTCCTTGTCTAGTGTATTGTCCATGGCACCCACGACACAGGGAATCCTAGTGTGGGGCTATGAGTGTGAAGGGTTATTTATTTATTTATTATTAACTACATAATAGGTACCCGTATGAAACCAAACTCGTGAGTACCAGCTACAGTTAAATTATATTTACGATTAATTTAAAATATAAGCGTCCATATCGCACTTATAATTAAGTATTACTTAAGTTTTATCTGGCATTACGCATCCAATACCTACACACCACACAGGAATGTGTGAAGTGTCAACAATAACAATAGCGACATAGGTACCATGTATGGTGTCGTGGTATGCGGTATGCCGCCACCGACACGTGTTTCGCCCACAAACGGAACTCAGTTGACAAGTGACCATAGATAATTTAGGTACTATAATATACATAATTATACTCGAAATCGTTGACGAATACCTGAAAGTCCGACCTGAATCACGCTATCGAAGTATTCAAGATCGCTTGCTGAGTAATACAAAGTTACGAATTAAATCAATCGCTCGCGTAGTAAGCCGCTTTTATTGGAGATCATTGTTAAAGACGTATCACATGCGATCTCCATTTTCGTTCGATTTTTTCGAAAAGCATTGCTGATTCTGCGTAGCATAATGCTGATTCATTCGAAGCAAATTGTTGGCTGTGCTGTTGGCACAAGCTTAACATGAATAAAACAGTCACAGAGACGAATATCTATATTTCCGGCTGAATTTATGAAATTAAATTATATTACTTCCTTTGCGGAATAAAAGTACCAAAGTCTTTCAATAGCGGGAAGCTTTCCCGACTAAGACACGACAGGAGCGAGATAAAAGTTTAATGTATTTCACAAAGTTAAATTCAGTTGAGAGCGAGACAGCTGTATTTATCTGTTTGTTTACCAACTTCGCAGACTGCTGCTGGTTATTCATATAATTGACCTGTTTTGAAAGCGTGCTTTGAATTTATTGTGGCTTTAGTGATAATTAAGGCGTTTTATAGTAGGTAGGTACGTTTCCTTAAAGTGTTAAGTTTGTGTAGTATCATTTTCTTCATAAAAAAGTTCGTAAAACCAATTATGTCTTCTGTGGTAAATAAAACGCTTAGTAAGTAGGTACCAATGGTAATAGTAAAATGTTTTGACGGTTTCAATGGGCAGATGTTTCTAATAAGATTCACATACACCCCAACCACAAGCTCACAGACTCATCTAAATCTAATTCTACCCGCGACTTCGTCTGCGTTGACTTCGGAGACCCTTGGAGAAATAGATCCCGACCAAATGCGAGTCAGACTCAAAATGTAAACGAAATCTCCATAAAACTACCTTCCGCATTTTCACACATTCTGGAATTACAACTTCAACAGTATGAAACATTTCAGTCTTCTTATCCATTTTACAGTATTTGTACAATGTTTAAGCTTGCTCTCTTCACATCGCTACAAACGGTAGAGAACCTAAAATCAATACTTATTGTATAATTAATTATGTATAAATAATCTGTAATATTGTTACATTATTGTGTGTACTGGAATTTTTGGGCCTTAATTGTCTGAGTATAAATAAATAAAGTTAAAGGAATTTCTTCTTCCCATTTACTGATATCTATCTCCTGCTATACGAATGATGAACAACAGTTTCATTTAATCATATTCTGAATCTGAAGTCTGAATACATAACAGTGTAGTGTAGGTACGACGTACAGAGGACTGATCGGTTTCCAGTCCGCTCCGAGCGCGGCGACGTACAATCAATACCATGGTCCATGTGTCTTCCAGCGGATCTCATCTGTTCTTGGGCTGACATGTATATTGTGTTTGTTTTGTTTCTTATGTGGTGTATAAAAAACATACAAACTACACTATTTGTTCACGAAACGAACCTAACACTATTTTGTTCTTCACGCAGGATCGTTATAAAATAGGCTAGTTGTCAGCTTATTTCGGATTCCCTATACTATTATTAGCAAACGAGTTTGCTGTGCCAGCATCCCCTACTGTCCGTGGACTGTAAATTAATAACCTAGAACAATAACCTAAAATATGACGGTAGGATGGACTTTTCAAGAAAACTGTTGAGGTCACTTTTAAAGCAGAGAGTAGAGAAAGTAAAGGATTGCTTTATAATTATAGTTTAGGTAGTGCTGTATAATTTATGTAGGTAGTTAATTTAGCCTAAATCCTGTAAAAATAAAATTGGTTGGCGCAGTTTTCTAACGTAGGTATGTCTTATGAACTTTATACACCCACTCGTACATATTACAATATATCTCGACTGCCTCGAATCATGCATTACTTATTCACGGCTGTTATCGATGCTCGGAACTACTCGGAAGGGAGTAGCAAGTTGTTGTACATACATTGTATACAATTTGAAAATTATGTAACCTTCAAATACGTTGTCAATACACTGTCTCGTTTTCAAAAAGCGCATTATCAAAGAGTTAGGGGGCGTCCATAAATTACGTGAGATGTTTAAGGGAGGGAGGGGGTCGAGTCAAATCTCATCTAATCTTACGTTGGAGAGAGGGGGGGGGGTCTCGGAAAATATCACGCAATTTTTTTCTGATTTAAACAAAAAAAATACTATTTTGGTCCATTTAATCCAGATTGTACATATTTAAGATTTAAACTTTAAGAGTAGATATTCTTTTTTTAATCACAGTAGTTAACGATTTAAGTATTCTATTGTTCACTTATAATTAAACTCTCAGCAATATTGATGATGACTAGTCTTAACTAGTCGTAAATAAAGGCACGAAGCAATTTTTTTTCTTTTTACAATAACAATCCAACGCGTTTACATAAGAAACCCACATTTTGAAAAATCTCACGTGAGATTGGGGGATGGGGGAGGGGGTTGAATAAAATCTCACGACATCTCACCAGGGGGGGAGGGAGGGACAGAAAATTTAAAAAAACACCTCACGTAATTTATGGACGCCCCCTTATCTGTGCATAAGCTTATGGCTGAGGCTGGCCTCAGAATACAATTAGGTACCTACTGTATGAAGATGATACCTTTTCTATCATAATTTATAATCCAAGTAGTTACATACAAAATAGTTATATGTATATGAATCGGGCCTAGAGTCTCCACACTCCGCAACTTACGTAGTCGCAGTGCGTTAGTTGAAGTAATAATGGTCAACTTATAGTTCTTTTGAGAGCACCCTATATTCCCTGATAAGCAGCTCTACACATCACTGTTAGTATCAGTAGTAAGAACTAGTATGCAACTATGTAATAGTAGAAACTTGTGTTTGGTTAGACTCGTCTCATCTTTGTAGCTCCTTTCAAAGTTGGAATATTATTATCTAGGTTCTGCATGTCTCCAAGGAGAGTTATTTTCGTATAGTCCCTGGGGTGCTCGGTGACGTCTCGGAGCAACAAGACATACTCATCTCAATGATAAGCGTCTTGTTCTTATTGTTGTTCGTCGTTCTAGTTTGAATTTAAATAGATTTTTCTATTGTTGAGTCGTCATTGATGAATAAAGCTACAGCTTAAAGCTGAATTAACCAAAGTTAAACCAATCTCTTTTCGTCTGAGACAGTGATAATCAACATTTTTCTCATAGGGGCCACAAACAAGTATTAGTCATGGTGTCGCGGGCCGCAGAAAGAGAATGGTTATTTTTTTAACGTTTTCGCGATTGTTGCCGAAGGTGGAGTATAGCTGCTCTGAGACAATACTACCTACACGATACACCAATGCTACTTTAACTGAAGGCACATCGCTTTTCTAACTCCGTGCTGCGAAGTTATGCCTAAATTCGCTGTGATGCCGTTGAAAGGCGGTAGGTAGAAATTGTGTTGAATTCTAAACAAGATTCAGGTCAGGACTTCAGTATTCAGGTGTCGAAACTGGATGATAGATTGGTATCTCTGCTGGGCTCACGGCTTCTATTACAGTGTGAGAATTAAAAGCCATTTCACTAGTGCGAATTCAAACTGTACAGATATGAATAGATACGTTCTCATCGCTCCTGTTCAAAAAATTTACAACACTTACGCCCCAACTCAGAGTCACTAACGGTTAGTTAAATCGCTCCTTAGTTACAGAATTTGTATGGAGATTCTTTACTAAGGAACGATTAAAGTAACCGTTAGTGACTCTGAGTTGGGGCGCAAGGTATACAAGTTACTACACATAATATGTACAACTAATGTAGATATAGCTCTCAAGACTTAATATGACGTACCGAATGAAATTACAATGTAAATAGAATGAAATACGAAATACGGATATTATAGGTACAGTTGCTTTCTATTGGTCCAAGTGTTTTTCTAACGATACAACGTACGATGTTTAAGTACCTACACTCTAAATAGTCTACAGTGGCAGTGTATAACTTCGTTTACGCTCACACCACAGTGTGCAACTCAATAGTAATATCGCTTTTGAAAACCGAATTTTAATTTCAAATCGATTATGCAAGCACTTTTCAAAATTAGGTAAGAACTACGTCATTGTCTTTAACAAATCCCTACCTTGAGTGGCGCTGAAAGAAGCGGCAATGAAATTCCTAAGATTTTTCCTGCTCATATTCACCGTACCTACCTTATTACTGCTTAGATAATATCTAACTCTTACATATATCTTAACACGTTCACGCCGGGGCCGATTTTCATTAGTTTTGCTGTGAGGCGGCGCTCGAATTAATGACGCGCTTCATCTGGCGGCGCGCGATTTTTGCCTGTTCAGACCTGCAAACGTGTTGCATGCTTGCTCAGTAGTACAGTGAGTGCCACCTTTCAGTATGTAACAAAGTACTCTGTGGTGCCACCACCGGTGGTACGCGCCGCCCGATGAAACAATCTACTGGGGGCTACCGTGGGTCGAACTGCCCGATGAGACAATCTAGTGCGGGCCACCGGTGGCCCGCACCGCCCGATGAGACAATCTAGTGCGGGCCACCGGTGGTCCGCGCCGCCCGATGAGTCAGTCTAGCGTGGGCCACCGGTGGCCCGCGCCGGCGTGAACGTTTTAATTTGTATCACTGGCCTCAACTGCCTATACAAAATCGATAAAACATAGTAGAAAAAATACCTACCTACATATGTGTAAAATAACTTTTTACAGTGTGTTTTAACATCTTGAAAGTCTACTTAAGAGATGCTGTTACGTGCATCCTCGCTTGGAAACAGGCCATAAAAGATACTCAGTGACGACGTGCGAAATGCATTTGAATTTTAATCCTGTTCTCGACGAGCTATCTATCTGGCCAAGGAGACAGGGGACTGAGAATGTCGTCGACTTGCAAACTGCCAGACAGACAATCTGGATCAAATCGTGATACTTTTTCCAATTGCATTTGTAATCTAAAGGGAAAATTATTTTTGTAGATAAGCGATAAAACTTCATAGCGCTCTAACGTTAATTAATGTTATAGTGCGCTATTCTACACTCACGTGGGTGTTGCCCTCTGATTATAATGTGGGTGTTTCAAATCAAGAGTGAATAGGCTTCTACTAAGTTAGTGCGCTTTACCATCCACGACTTCAGTTCCGCTTACCATCAGGTGGTTTTGTGGTCGAGCACTAACTTATTCTGTATAAAAGAAAATGTGAGTATATTGTCAAATATAAGCACGAATTTTGTTTTGTTTTTCTGTGATTTAGTGAAGTGCTTGATTATTGAAGAAAAGAAACGCCGAAAGAAACTCTTCCGTATATCTTTTAAATTGAGTATGTCATCTATGTACCTGAATAATACTTACAGCCACTTGATTAACTGCTCTTATAAAACGTCCAGCAAAACAAGTTGTAACAAAAATAGAGACCACTGTCTAATACTACTCGTTATGCTCTCGTCTTGTGTGTACATTCTCAATACAACCCATCACCTGATGGAAACCGTTCACCGACAGTAAAAGTATCTACCATAAAATTCCAGGTCACATAAACATCTGGAAAATTGAAACATCTGAAAAAATAGATGCTCTTTCGAAATAACATGCATTGAGGTCAAATATATTGGAGGATTCTTGAGAAACTTTGTAAATTAATTTTCCTTCGCGCTGGCAACAAGATGGTCTTTTCGGGTAGATTTTTCTTTGGGTAACAAACTTTAGAATTTGTACTGACCTACTTATAAAGCCTAATGGAATTTAATTCAAACTTAAGATGGATGTTTTCTTGATGAATTACGTAAGTGATGGTGTTTCTTGGCTGTTTGAGGATGAGACTAGGTGCCGTTCTTCAAGATTATTGTGACAATAAAAAATATTTTGATAGATATTCTGAAGTTTATCCAACAGAAAATGAACCTTCATTCATCATCTTTCAATAAAATAAATTAATGTTCCCAGTCCCACCGGCCTATAATGTGGGAGGCAGAAAGAGTATAATTCTTAACAAAAAATAACCGACTTCAAAATAACTCAAAAACTACTAGTCAGATCTAACTCAAATTTTATTGAGACCACATGACAAGCACCAACTTTCGATAAAGAAAAGAATCATCAAAATGGGTTCACCCAGTCGAAAGTTCTGAGGTAACAAACATAAATAAAAATATACAGTCGAATTGAATACCTCTTCCTTTTTTAAAGTCGGTCAAAAATGACTTTTACTAAGTTAATGCTCGTACCATCCTTGACTTCCCTACCACTTACCATCAGGTAAGATTGCAGTGAAGCATTAACTTAGATATCACACGTAAAAAATATAACTTTACATAATCGTAGGTAATCAAAGATATTCTTTATAGATAAATATTGAGTTCTTTTGAGATATAAATGCTGAAACATTATCACAACTGATTTATCGCCGATTAGAACTAGTTGTAATGTGTAATACCTTTTGTATTTTAATTCACTCAGTCACGTATGAATGATAGATACGAATTTCCGTCTACATTTATTGGAATCATGACAATCCTCCACGGTCTGACACTCACGATCGTTTTTGCCGCAAGTGCTAAATGTAGAATGCTACCTTCTTATACCCCAGAGCACTAAACGTAAGGTTGCTTCAAAATACCCACATGATTAAATGTGTTTGACTTTTTTAAATTTAAAAAAAGGAAACATTATTTTCAAAAAAGAGGATAAGATTAGAAGGAAGAAAAGATCTTCTTTAGAGTAAACTAACAATCGTGTCTTTTCTCGTATCCAAGTCCATAAGCAAAAGCGACATTTAGGTAATATCAGGCTATCAGACTTAAAATATATTTAGCAATCTTCAAATTTTCAAGATCTTCCCAATTTTGTATTCCAATCACGTCATTTCAAATTAGGGTCATATTTTAGCCGTCCCGCGTGAAAAATGACCCGGTGTTACTGTCCGATACAGCATTAATTGGGCGTGAGGTCGTTCCGACCCTCCGCGGGCGGCCATTCCGACCCAAACGACGCAAACTTTTAACCGTTAACACCCTCTATTGGTGGAAACACCCCGTTTACGTACGTATTTGATCCGTTATCAATGTACTTCTAACTGTGGTATCGGTAAACTTTAAAAATAAATTCCTTTCTTTATTATGGTTCCGTACAATCCATGGTAAACACAACCCTATTCGTGGTACTAGGCTTTTCATAATCTAAATTTTACTAACAAAAAATAACCGACTTCAAAGTCTCAAAAACTACTTTTCAGATCTCGTTCAAATGTATGTGGAACCACATGACAAGCACCTGCTTTCGATTAAAAAAAGAATCATCGAAATCGGTTGGCGTGATATTGAGTTATTCGTCAATTTGTTGCGCACATCTTAACACAAATTTACGACTTATGTGGTTTTCTCATGGATGCCATTGTCAGATCTCAATAAAATTTATGTGGGACCACATGACAGCCACCAGCTTTCGATTAAAAAAACAATCAACAAAATCGGTTCGCCCAGTCCAAAGTTCTGAGGTAACAAACATTAAAAAAAATACAGTCGAATTGAGAAACTCCTCCTTTTTTTGAAGTCGGTTAAAAACAGAAAGAGGCTAGATTTAGGCGATCTATGTAGACTACAACAAATAAATAAAATGTATGTTTATAAATATTTATTATAAACATTTTATTAAACACCTATTAGATACATTATTCATTTAGTTGGAACATGTCCACATTAGGTATAGCTAGGTGGGTACTTGGTTTACGTTTACTCCAACACTGAGTGTGGGGTAAAAACTAGTCTGTTTTGAAAAGCTAAACACCATAATTGTCCAGAGCCATTAATAAATTATCGTTCGTTATATAAATACTATCTTTGCTAACAGCTGCTATTTACATAGATACAAATATATCTCACAGAAATTGCTAACCTAATTATACTCAGACGTGCTAATCTTTTAAAACCAGCTCTAGTGAAGCCGTATTTGCTCAATATTTATACTCATCTAGACTATAAGAATACGGTTTATGTTTACTATCCAATTTTTTATAAATTAATTCAACTAAAAGTAGTGAATAACAATTTAATAAAAACATTAGAAAGTGTACACGAATAAAGGAAAAAATAAGTCTACATTCACTAAATGAACCTGGCTACTTGCATTTCTTGTATAGGAAAAAAAAAGTTTTTATAAACTTATTGCCGCGTTGAAATTGTAAACTATTTAAGCAATTGGTGTTTTATCAGATCACTTATGCGCACAATTTATTGCTGTTATCTACTGTTAATATCAATAAAGTTTCACAGCCGAACTACAAGAGCGTCTAATCTGTAAATTTTTACCAATGATATTATAATGTAAAAAAGAGGTAGATATGTCACTAGCGCGCCGACGATGTAGAGCGTAAAAACAGAGAATTGACCGTTCTGCTCATAGTCGCTCTGTCAATACAAGACGATACGCACGCTTTTGTTGTTGTCAGAAGTGCTTCACATTTGACATACAGCGTTAAAATGCCTTCGTGTATTATACCAATGTGATTGGTGTAGTGAAACAAAAGATAAACGTGTGTGTGTTGTAGCTCTTTTCGGAACAGATTTTTTGGTTGATTTGTAAGGGCATAACGTACATATCTATATTTTTAAATATCATTGATTTTTATCTAATACGAGTAACCACCCTCGCTTTGCTTCAGTTTTCTTATTTTTTACACCTTGGGTTACATTAATGGAGTTTTATTAAGGATCCCTAATTTTTTTGAAAATATAATATAGCCTATGTTACTCGGGGATGTTGTAGCTTCCCAACAGGGAAAGAATTTTTGAAATCGGTTCAGTAGTTTCGGAGCCTATTCACTGCAAACAAAAAATCAAATCTTTTCTCTTTATATATTAGTATAGATTACTATGGTCAAATGATCATTGCCATGATTATGTGCAAACCTGTTACAAACCTACCCAAGGTTTATTCTGAAAAAACAGATGAATCCCCAAACGTTCGCCTGTGACTGTCTTTTAAGTCTTGCTCCTGACAAAGCAGGTTTTTTAGTCCCGTTGAAAAATAGCACGTTCACTCACCTAATTTATCAACCAAGAACTAAAATATAGCTAAGTAGGACAAGTTGTGTGATAACATACATTTCCATATTCATCCCGCATACGATTCTACGGTCCAGTTGCGATGGAAACTTCGCTATTAGTGTTGTCATGATCATTTAGCTCACTTATAACTCGCAGCGTGACGTTATAATGAACGGGGCTGGTCCGGAGCCTTTGATAACATTGAAAAGAGTTTTGTGGGTCGAAGTTACTGGAGCGGACGAATGAAGCACCCTTTTAATAACTGGTTGTAGTTAGTAGTTAGGTTACCTTACTGCGGAAAGACGTTCTAAAGACGTGTTGAACGATGTTTTCAAAACGAAAATAAAAATTGGAAGCATCGTTCGTTGTAAATGGTACTGGATGGAAATAAAATGCTATAGCTTTAATTTAGCTAAATTATATTCATTTCTACAGTTTATTTTATGCGAGTAATATTTAGTAGCGTATTTGCTTAGAAGATTCTGGTTACTGGAATCTGGTCTCTTCATTTGTCGTAAAGAAGCTTTTGATTGAAATCGTAATAAAAAAATTTTGTTGCAGAGTGGAGGATGAGGCCTCGTCGCCCGTAAATACAGTAACGTAAGTACTTATTATATATAAATTACGTGTCATGTTTTTTTTTCCGCGATGGACTCCTAAACTACTTAACCGATTTTAATCAAATCTGCACACCGTGTGCAGTTTGATCCAACTTGAAAGATAGGATAGACGGAAGGTTATAATAAAAAAAAACTTTTGACAGAACGAAGTCTGTCCGGGCAGCTAGTAATTTATATAAAACATACGAAACAAGTCACATTATTACTCCCTGAGAACTCCTTTTTAACCGACTTCAAAAAGGAAGAGGTATTCAATTCGACTTTATTTTTTTATGTTTGTTATCTCAGAACTTTCGATTAGGTGAAATTATTTTGATGATTCTTTTTTTAATCGAAAGCTGATTCTTGTCATGTAGTCCCACTTAAATTTGAGCGAGATCTGACAAGTAGTTTTTGAGTTATTTTGAAATCGGTTATTTTTTGTCAACAATTATTTCATTCGAACAGCAATAAATTTTTTCTTAGCCTACTTTCACACAGTATACCTATCCATTCTAATAAATTGCTACTTTTTATTCAGAGAGAAAAGCGGCCTTATCACGCCGCCCCAACAGAATGGAGGAGAGGAGTCCCCTCCTCCGGAGAAAGAGAGGGCTGACCAGGAAGACACGGAGAAACGCCACGCGGGACCCGTGCCGCACTCCACAGAAGGCCCTAACGACGATCTATACGCCATTCCAGTTAAATTGAGACCCAAAAAGGAGACACTTCCACCAGGATGGGAGAAACATGAAGGTAAGCTGGTCATAACTCACCAACACCAGAACGAGGCAGAAAGCTTCTATCAGCAATACAAGAAAAACTTCTCATGCCTCAATTTTCAGATAATGATGGTCCGTACTACTGGCACATAAAGAGCGGCACGATCCAGCGAGAGATTCCCAGGATGCCGCCGATCGAGGCCAGGGAATCCAGGATCTCCATGGTGCGCGACTGCTCCAACTTGTCCGAAGTCAACAAGTATGAGGGCAACGTGATGAACACCTCGGTCACCAGGAGCACCACACACGGAGCGCTGGATCATGTGGATCATGAGGCGGAGAGGAAACGGAAAGAAGAAGTCGCGTATAAGTAAGTTTTGAGATGAAATATGTAAAGATTTACTCGACTAGTGCACGCACGGCAACAGTTGATCCAGGTTTGATGTAATGTTAAGGGTCATGGGTTTTCAAAAGCATACGGGGCATGGTCCGCTCAGCTATCCGAGTATAACATACGATTCAACAGGTCAATTCGTTCCATTCCTCAGTCTGTAATGTCCACTAAATTTACAGCCAATATCAATGTTTCATTAGTCCATGCTGTTTAAAACCAAGCGCTTTTTCTCAAATTCTGTATCTTCTGCATTCCAGGCGACGCAGTTTCCCCGCTCGCCCCGAGCCAGACAATGGTCGCGCAGTAAGGTTCTTCGTCCGTTCCCTCGGCTGGGTGGAGATATCGGAAGCCGACCTCACACCGGAGCGCTCCAGCCGCGCCGTCAACAAGTGCATCGTCGACCTCAGCTTAGGACGCAATGACTTGTTGGATCAAGTCGGCCGTTGGGGCGATGTGAGTACTCAACTCCTGTATAGTATAGTCTTCTATAGAGGACTACAGAAATTATCGCTGACCATACCTACCCTATGACAAAATATTTATAAAGTCTTGTTCATCCTTGCAGATCATGTTTGCAAGGGAAAATTCAGGTCTTACTGGCTCCAGAATGTCTGGACAATTGAGAAAACGTGTACCTTCTCCATGTTAGTAGCTACCTGGGGTAGACTGGAATCATGCCTCTTATCGTTTTTCCAGGGAAAGGACCTATTTATGGACCTGGATGACGGAGCTCTGAAGCTCATTGACCCAGAGAGTCTGAACACACTACACACGCAGCCCATACACACCATTCGCGTATGGGGCGTCGGCCGAGACAATGGACGGTATGTACCTACTTAAATATCTTTTTACTTAAATTTCTTTTTTTATAGATCGCATAATTATAATTCCTATTTTAATTATTATAATAATATAATTTTATTTTTATTCGAATTGTATTGTATCTACTTATGTTTACTAAAGTACATTTGAGACTATCGTATGTCCAAAATTTTTAAATTTTCTTTTTCACGTATAAACTTTTCACTTTGATTCACAACAGTATGATTTCCTTCAATCGTAATTAAAAGTAGCGATAATGTTCCTGTACTATAATTACTCACATTTAAATCTATGCATGCTTGCTTGGAGCAGTGAAAGGTATGTAAAATTTGAATGATCTTAATAAATATTTGGTCACTTATAAGGATAAGGCCATTCTCGGATGTTCTCTAGTAGTTTGACAACTGTCTAGCTAGAATACACTATTAGCGTGATTCTGTGAATTATTTACGACTATGCTACTACTTATTTGCTTCGTTTGTAGTAAATGGTTCAATTTTGCCTACATATACTTTGGGATTTGGCACTCAGGAGTAGCAAAAGGACGTCGAGATAGCTCACCTGTAAATTCACTGATGTATTGGGACAGAGATTTGTACATGTAGGTATTATGAAATCCAAATTTTTTTTTGATTGACTAAAAATGCAGAATTGTGAGATTTGTATATTGGCAGGACTTTATTTATTGCCTTACTATTTACTATATTTATAACCATGGGATACTCATCACAATAATTCGCACCGTGTTGCATGTCACATCCACATGATCTGCACCACTGCATATTCCACCGCCCAATCATGAGCAAATTCAGCTAAGTGTCAAAGGTGCATTCCCCCACCCAGAGAATCATTAACAAATTCCGCTAAGTGTCAAAGTTAGTATAACCGGTGGCAGGGACTTCGCGTACGTGGCCCGAGACCGCGCGACCCGCAAGCACATGTGCCACGTGTTCCGCTGCGAGGCGCCGGCGAGGTCCATCGCGAATGCCCTGAGAGACATCTGCAAGCGGATCATGATCGAGAGGTCCTTGCAGCCGCCGCCGCGGCCCACTGATCTGCCGGCCGCAAGAAGACCTAGACCGCTTTCTGGTGAGTACCAAGATTACCAAAGAAAAAGTTGCGAAACTGAGACCATTTGAGGCGAGCTGATGCAGACAAAAATATACTTATATGAAAATGACTAGGGGATTGAAAAATGTGCTAGAAAGCTTGAGTTTTCGTTCTATTGCCGTTCCTTCTCTAGTTAAAGCACTGTATCAAAACGATAAAGGCTGATAGTGGAATACATCCTATGGCCTGTACCCTTCACATTGTGAGATCCGAGCTCAGCAGAGGGACCAGCAGGTGAATCTGTCTTCACTTCACTGATAGTGTCTACTCAGATTAATCTGAGAATGTCTAATACAGTGTCTTGCCCACAGAGTACTTTGTTATATGTCTTGCCTGATGACTGTCAATGTTACCACGAGCGTAAGCGCTCATAGGAGCAGAACACTTACTTTTCATGTCCGTTCGTTTATGATGAAGCGCGCTCGTTATGAGTTATTGTTGTTATCTTTCCATCTTGTAACATTTCTCAGGTGCATCATTCCCGACCCCAATGGAGGAGCCCCGCAAGACAGTGCGCGCGCGGTACCTGGGCAGTGCGGAGGTGCCGCGCGCGACCGGCATGGCGGTGCTGAACGACGCGATAGACCGGCTGGCGGCCGCGCGCGCCCCGTCCGCTTGGCGGCCCGTCGCTGTCGCTGTTGCTCCGTCCATGATCACTATTACTGAGGAGGGGGTCAGTAGCTCGAGACCGTAGTCTATATTCGCTGATGATAAATTATCCACGAATTATTGGAGGTGGGATTCCTGTGGATTTTTCCACATACACAGTTTTTCCAACTAAAGTCTTGTATTTGCGTCTGATGATCGGAAAACCATTAATGACTTGCCCAAAATTTCTATATGAATATAAAGATCAATTTTATTCTTTTTCTTTTTCTTCGTTTTGACGCCGCGGCCAGTGTGGTCGGAAAGGAGTTTCGAGGATCGCGGCGGACGCTCTAGACCGTTTCAATGGATTCGGTTTCGAATTAGTTGCTCAAAATACACAATATGCACACTACCGTACCCATAACATGTCCATGCTGTCTCCATCCCAGTTTTGATCACAGTTTCTCCCATCTCCAGGAGTCCACCCCGCTAGTAGAATGCCGCGTGCGCTACCTGTCGTTCCTGGGCATCGGGCGCGACGTGCGGCGCTGCGCCTTCATCGTGCACACGCCGCAGGACCAGTTCGTGGCGCATGCCTTCCACGCCGAGCCCTCCTCTGGCGCGCTCTGTAAGACCATCGAGGCTGCTTGCAAGGTATTTGTCATATTATCAATGACTAAGCCTCTGCCCACGGCTATGCTCACGTTTTCCGGGATAATAAGTACCCCATGTCTTATACCAGGTCATAGTCTGCCTGTGTGCTAAATTTTATGAAAATACGTTGAGTAGTTTTTGCGTGACAATCATCCATACAAATCAATATTATGGGCCGGTTTCTACCAAAGCGGAAAAGAGCGAAGATGTGCGTAAACTATCAGTCACGTGACCTCGTTTATACTTGTGGTGACTGATTTATGTCTAGATTAATATTATTATGAGGAAAGATTTGTATTTTTATATGATTATAACGAATAAAATCAAAAACTACTGGACAGATTTTAAAAATTCTTCCACCAATAGAAAGCTACAATATTCCTGAGTGACATAGGCTATATTTGATTGATTATGATTAATATGTTTTATTTCATCACAAGTAAAAATAATTGACGCCCAGCGAAGTGGGTACGGTTCAGCTAGTATCCTATACAAAGGTAAATTCATGTTAACTTGGATTGTACGAGTATGTATGTAATCCCCAGCTGCGCTACCAGAAGTGTCTAGACGCGCACGGCGGCGCGGCGCTGGCTAGTGCGGGTTTCTCGAGCAGCTCGGGCAGCGTGGCCAGCGACGCCCAGCGCGCGTCCATCGGCGCCGCGCTCAAGTCCTTCGTCGGCTCACTCACCGGCCGCCGCGCGTCTTGAGCGGCTCAGCCTGACGTTCATTAGAGGTGATAGTCGTCATGACGCCTTCTGACTTAAGCAAGAGTAATCCCACTTCTGATTACGATAATATACTTAATAGAATCGTACTCATTAATATAAAGAGTGATCCCACTTCTGATTACGATAATATACATAATTTAATCGTATTCATTAATTTAGAGAGTGATCTCACTTCTGATTACCATGATGTACTTAGAATCGTACTGATAATTAGCCTTCTTACTTGGGAAGATTAATTCTGATTACCATGATGTACTTAGAATCGTACTGATAATTAGCCTTCTTACTTGGGAAGATTAATCCCACTTCTCATTACGATGATAGACGTAGTGAATGCTATGTACTCGCATGTTGGCTTCGATAAAAATCAGACGTGACGGTGATTTCTTGAGATTTTTTCAAGCATAGGTACCTCATTGGTAAATGTAGTTTTTCTTGATGGGCTTTGTTAGTGTTAGGAAAGTTAGGTAGAATGGTAAGTAAATCACTGGATTCCGCAAATACAGAAGTAATACATATAAGTGGTTAAGTTGTGTTTATTTATAACGAATTTCTGTTATCTTCCAAATTCTTTGTAAACAAGTCTTCTATCGCACAGGCTATTGCTTGCAGACCTTGCAGCAACTATTGTAGTACAGCGAAGCGACTAATGATTTGGTGTTGTGTCCGCAGGCGACCCCCACCGGCCCGTGCAACCGCCGTAGTTGCCGCGCACGCACGCTTGCCGCACGACCGCCGCAGTCCGCACGCCTCTGACGCCATGTCTTTGTCCATGTCCGAACATTACACTACCTACGGAGTTACCTATGGAACACTATGTGTTACTGCTCCATTTATATCTCCTGAATCTGATAAATATAAAAATACATTTCGCAATTATAAAATGTATTTGGTTGCGATTTGTATTCTATTGTATTGTTTTTTTCAGATCGATGTCCGTGTCTTTTCATGATTGGTATTTGTGTTTAGATTTGGGTAATAATTTGTGCATTATCACGCAAATGCACGCTAATCGTTCATAGACGTCCTTGGGGATTAGTTTAAGCAGCACCATGTAGGAAATTTCTTGGATCATCTTTTTGAAAGATGCGATGCAAATACCTACCGCCAATCATGTCCTTTATTGCTACTTTTGTATCTAATGATCCCTCAAGAGCGTAAATATTTTGCAAGAAATCACAATAAGCAAATTATATTAAGTCCACAGATGTTTTATTCCATTGCAACCTGTATTGTTGGACACTAAACAGTTAATTCAAAATCACTTCATTATCGGCCATACGTATATTAAGTCGTAGAAGTGTATATATTATAATTATTATCTTTATGTAGAATAATTAATTTTTTGTCAGCGGTAAATTGTTATTTGTTTTTCATCGCAGTAAAATAATCACTCATAAAATATGTTTACTCAAGAACGAATGAAGGTAAACCGTATTAATTATTACCTTTTTTATTTATTTTAATAGTTACTTTTTATATGCCACTTTTACGTGATTATTATGTTTGTCTTTTCAAAATTGGAATCAATTTTAAATCATTAAACTGATGATTAAAAAAATAGTTGATGGTTTGTTTGATGCACAATGTTCTTTTGGAGATGGTTATATTAATTTTGTACTTAATAAATTCATTCGCTTTTACAATTTACTATATTTAAATTTCCATTTGGAAGTTTTCAGTACTTATTATTTTTCGTTTCTATTGGCAATATAGATCATTATCAAATTACATTATTTGGTCATTTCTATTTTACCAAAATAAATAAAATAGATTAATAATATAATACAAATAAATAAAATAGTTAACTCTTTCATTTACTATGTTTTAATGTAACTTAAATAATTTCTTTTCATAAAGAGATCTGTATAAATATATTTTATTATTATCTAATATGTTTAAGGTATTTTAATATGTTTAATCATAATGCAAATTATTGACATTTAAACGTGTAACAAGCAATAATGAAATAACACTGTATAATCAAATATATTATTATTATTAAATTTCGTATGTATTAGTTTCCTTGTATACTATTGACATTGTTATAATATATCAAAATATATATTGTTTAGAAACACATACCTATATTATTTGTAAATAATTTAATAAGTTCTCCTTCAAAAATCCTATTTACTACTTCTGTTTCAATCAAAATTATACGTTTATCATCTATACAAAGTCTTTCAAAAACAAATATCCAATTAAGTTTGTTTTTGTAATATTGAAACTTATAAACATTTCGATTTGTAATTTAGTTTCAACGATATTTATGCTAATTGATATTTCCTGCAATTCCTCTGCATGTTCCCTGGCTGAATATAGGTCTACCTTCATCTTGGTGCTTTCATTAAAAGCTTTTCAATCTGTTAATACTTTATTTGTACCCACTTCGTTATTAATTAATAATAATTATATAATTATCACTACCCATAAAAAGTTTGGTCTCGTAAAACATTTGTTAGTTACCTTATATTTACTAGTCGATCGTAGTGAGGAATGCTTTTGTACATTTTACGCGATATTTTATATAGAATGGTTAAGGTCTGTTTGTACAATCACGGCTAAAATATCTATGAAATATATTGAAGCGACATCGATTTTTTTTTTGTGAAAATGTACCTTAGTTAAGGCGTAGGCGTATACATGTTAAATGTAAGAATTATCATAGGAATTGTTTTAACTGTGTTAACTATAAGGGGTATTTTTTTACTATTATTTATGTCCACGTGTTTGTTTAGCTTTCTGGAAAAAAAAATGCGATAATCCTAGTCCATTTAAAATTATGTAAAGGAAGGTGTGACATTTGAACAAAACAACAGTTACTAAATTAACATTTTTGTTAGAGTTATATTATTGTAAATCATTTTTTATATTTTCTTTTTTCGTTGATTTGATGTAAGTTAGGAAATTGATTAGGTAATATAAAATTAAATTAAAAATAAGAAATTGAGTGATGGGACTGTAAATAGCACTTGTAAACTTGATGGAATTCGATTACATATAGTACTTAGTTATTGGGACGACGTTTAAGGCTTTCCGGTCAAGATTAGGTACCTTAATTACAGAAGTATATAAACACTAGAGAAATTTAGCTTTTGCAGTTGAAAAAGTAAAGATGGCGGCGTGAAAATATAAGTTTGTTTAGATTCAGAGAACAAAGATGAAAATATAAGTAATCGAATGAATCAGTTAAGGATGTAATAATTGAACTTAATATTTAGCTGTAAACGCGCCTTGAAGTTAAAAATACAATAGAATATCCACAAGAGATAAGTGAACATTGAGATCTATTCGGTATTCCATATCGAAAAAAAACGCAACCATCGACACCGCATTTCGGTGACATGTGGGATGGTGCGGCTTGGGTATGAAAGGAATCTCACATTACCAATGACAGTTTGTACCTAATGTTTTTATCAATAATCATTTCAGAATATACAGCTATTCTATTGTTCCTTCATGAAATATTTTTTCTAAATATTTTGATAATTACATACTTTCATCACATGTTTCAAAGTTATCAATCAATTCTTAAACCTAAGAATCTTCAAAATTGCGAAAAGGGTAATGTAACTTAAAATAATGTCTAAACCCTCCTTGATAAAGCTGACTTAATATTATCATCATCATCGTCGTGTGGTCGTAAATGTCGGATATAGCGTAGTATATATACGTATTATATAAGTCCCTACACTTTAGAAAGAGTTTATTTTTGCTTAAGCTTGTATAAAACACGTATTGGATTGCGTGAGAAATAAATATTTTTTGTATATCATCGCATTGGGTATATGAGATTATTCGTATATTTATGATGTTAAGCTTAACTAAATTAGCCTTTGAGCATATTGACGTACTTTCAGTACATAAAGTTTGTATATTTTTTAAAATATAACGGTTCCCGAGTCTATTTATTCTTAAATGAACTGTTCGTTTGCCGTTTGGCTTAATATTGAATCTTTATATACAAGTTATAAGCAAGCCTCAAATTGAAAAGGGTGTTTGAAAACTGAGCTTTCAATGATTATATTAATATTCGTATTGAAATCCTTAAGTATGTCCGCATTCATAATTTTATAAATGTAAGGTTACGCCTGTTGCATCCACACCGCCATTTTGTGCAGCACGATTGAACAAAATGGCGGCCATTTTGAACGACGGTTGCCGGGTTGGCAGCTTGAAGTAAAACAATACTTTCATAAATTATTATATAACATAATAAGTAAGAGAGACAATTTACAGAGCGAAGTGGGACCCACGTTAATGATTTTATCCGGAATCGTTCAAATCCTGATGTGACACGAGTGGTAGATAAGTACGTAATATAGGTATCGTAATACAATAACGGTGTTTTTCGTGTCTATAACACTTTGTTAGCCCGTTTGTTTGTACGTAGGACGGGAGATTAACCTTTTGCCTTATTTTAATTTGTACCTACTTCATGTACAGTCACCGTGTGTGATTTTGACTTTGTAGATAGTAGGTACTGGTTTCAGTGGCGTAAGGTAATTTTTTGTATCTCAAATTAGGGTAAGGCGTTCGGGTTAGACTTCACGAGTTAGCTTCAAATTATACAAGTTTCAAATAACTATTAGAAGTCAGTGTTGCTTCTCATTATATAAATACAGTATCGACACATGCTGTTCTACTATACGTAAACATAGTTCTATTCACACGTTAATGTTAAGTGATTTTAATGTGTCATTGATTATCTTGAATTAAAGAAATATTGTGATTCGAAATTCATAACAGATATAGATATAGATAGACATTAACAATGGTTACCGTTTGTTATATTCACCACTTATTATTCACAACCTAATACTTTTTATCTATCTACCTAACTCAACATTGATAACTTATTTATATATTTAGACTTCGAACAATTTAATCTTTCTACCGTGAAATGTATGGTAATCAAAATATTTCTTTGATACGAGTTGTTTTTACAATCGATATTAGGGTGTAGCACACGGTCGAAAGGTCTTCACGGCTCTCGGTCGTGTGCTGTGGCCATCAATAGATGGATCGCAAGCTTGACTGCCTATTCGGATGAAGTATAGTCGATATTTTCTAATGAAATGTAAACATTTATAATGTAGTTCATAGATAGCTTCCGACTACAGTTTTCTGGCTCATTGCGTGGCCTGCGGTCTCACAATGGGCCCTTGTGAAACGGGCATCGCTTTGACAGCTTAAAAGCCTTAACATTGTGGCTTTTAATAAATAATTTTGTGAAATTAATAAAAAAATATTCATAAACACATTTTGTTGTTTTCTTTCACCTAAAACTATTATAATTGTAAAGTTCAGAGATAAAATTATAATAACGAAGAATAACTACGAGTACAACCATCCAAAAGAATATGCAAAATCCTGCAATTTAATAAAAAAAAAATACCTATACGTATAAATGCAAGGCACTTACCTTATCAGCTCTGCGTGTGGGCCTTCGATGATCCTCCACTTGATGATATGAGTGAAAGACAGCGCACCATGCTAGTGATGCATTGATGATAATTATGATGATGAAGAACCACATTCAGGCTCGATCACTTGCACTAAACTTCACTTAAAGTGCGTCGGATAAATAGGGCAAGACTCCATCTAAAGAAGGGTAAGTCGGGGCAAAATATGACAGATGAGACAAATACTAGGACCCCCCTTTATGGGACTAAGTGAGGAAACACATAGTTTTTGAGTTTTCTTATTTTTTATTTTGAGGTTAAATCTGTGAAACCTGCTCAATATATTTTGTCTTAAGTTGGTCTAAATTAATGTCAGGTTGTGGAGGAAGACACCACTACTACTATTATTTTAGAAGAATAATGACAAATATCATTAGGTATAATTACAAAATTACATTATATGCACTTTTAGGGAGAATTTAGGGGTGTTTGATTCACAAACAGGCTTCCAAACATCTCCGGCGCTGCGGGAAGTGCAGCCCCTCCGTCCTTGCGTAACAAGCTGCAGGCACTCCATGCTGTGCCTGCAGTTGGTTACAGCGGGCGGGGGCTGCTCTCCCTCCGCGCCTCCGGGGTTTACATGCACTCTAGCGGTAGGGCAGACTAGTATCACGTGGGGTCGGGGTTGACTAAGTCAGTTTTGTAACCAATTCGACCTACATCTGGAAATTTAAAAAATCCAAAAGAAACCCAAGAGAGCACATTCATATAGTAACAAGATTAACGGAATGACTGAATACAACATTGACAGTGCAATAAGTTTTGTGCTACCTTCCGTTTCACTCGTTTTTGACAAGTACCCTCTAATTCTAGACCAAATTGACGAGGATTGTCTTCAGTAATACGCAATTTTTGTTGAACTAATTTTTGTCGTAATTAATTCAAAACGCGTCTCCCGGATTTAAAAATGGTTTTAAACGATCATACTAAGCCCTGGGTACATCTTTCAACTCCATAAATCTATGTTCAACTCTCACCAATATCAAAATTAGGTACCTTAGATCTATAGCCAACCCCTAACTTTTCATCTGTTTTAACTGTTGTCAACCGGTTTCTAACCTATCAAACATAAATAAGTATAATATCCATCTCGTAGGATTGACTCGTTTTGATACTTAGATTTTTTTCTATGTAAATAGATTTGAAAATGATATTAAAATAATTGAAATTAAAACGTTGTTTACAATGAAGTTTAGAAATAAAAGCTTGCAAATTTTTTTGGATAAGACATGAAAAGTTACATCTTGCAAACTGAAATGTTGGAGGAGTAATTCATTATTATTATCGGTTTAGTTTATTCTTTTCATCAAATGAATAAAAAATCCCAATATACCTATACAGATGGAAAATTATAAATTGTTGCGTAAACTACAGTCACTGTTTTAATTAAAATAATTGATACCCTTATCAGTAGGAATTAAATACTAAATCGTCGACGATACCTACTTACAGGCAAAAAAAATTTAGAAGCTGAATAGCAGATTACCTGTATAGGAGTAGACAACTATTTTATAATGGCGAAAGTGTTTCTTTGATTTGGAACTTTTACTTACAACATCCACATGCATTCAGATCACTTTTAGTTCCTAAGAATTAAAAGTTACTGTTTATAATATCTGTTACCTGTAAGCCAGGATAGGAGCATGAGGATAGGAAATAATTGAAACTGCTGCCATCTATTCATTATAAATATTTATTCAATATTACATTGGGCATAATTTGGAATTTCGGCTTAAAATATAGTACTTCCTCACAATTACAACTGCATAACGAACTCATACGGGGAATACATAAATATCTATAGAATATCTCTCAGTTTTATGTATTAAAAATAAATTGATCACTCCGGCGCGACCCGCCGCGGCGCCGCAGCGACGCACATACTTACATCTTTATACACAATCATTTTATATGGATTATACTATACGAGTGTTCTCCCAGTTCATATATTATGGAAAATTTGAGGAAAACATTTGAATTAGCATGTTTCGGACAATTATTATTTTCTACTCTTATACATCCGGTAATTGTATCTGAGACCATACACTTTAGGTACGTACAATACAAAACAGTTCAATACCATTATAATGAAATAAAAAATAATCAATTTTAACTAAAAAAAGAAAGCAAATGGTACAGAACTGTTTTATCTTTGTCCATGAGATCTACTATATAAATTTCCCAGGTCTCCTGTACACTGTCAGCATGTGATGCATTGAAGCCCACCAGCTTGGACTCAATAAATTATATTTTAAATATATTCGAGGAACACTTCCTGATATCGAATAAATGAAATCGACAAAAATTTTAACACGAGAATTATAAAAATACAACAATTCGAAACATTAAATTCTTGGTGGACTTAGTATAGGCCAGCTATGTCAAAGATTTTTATAAAATTTACGCCAAAAAAGTGCTGTAATTCCAGTTATGTTAGTAGTGCTTAAAATTGTATAAACATTCGATGCGGAGAATTATTCACTCAATGAACCGTACAGTACAGAAGTCTTAGTCTTCATTATAATTACTATATAATACTAAAACGCAAATTTATTGTATTAAAAAAATAAGATTTTATTTCATACAAACCACTCATGAAGCTAGCCGGTAACAAACGGAAGACAGACAAAAGCGCGACTCTCATTAATTTACACACATCATTATTATTAAAACGTAACATCAAATATTTACTAACATCTGGATGGCAAACACTGATTCATTGTTTCATCATTCATCTATTAATCGCTGAAAACCTTTGCAAAAGGCACATTCTCAGAAAGGCAAATTCTCAAATTCTTTAAACAGCAAAATCTGAGTAATTAATTTATGGAACAATGGGATACTTGGCAAGTATTAGTTACCGATTCTCCAACAAACTATTTGATAGTCAAAGATGACTGAAATCAATAAATTAGGTATTCAA
This sequence comes from Thymelicus acteon, assembly GCA_951805285.1. Classification (NCBI taxonomy): domain Eukaryota; kingdom Metazoa; phylum Arthropoda; class Insecta; order Lepidoptera; family Hesperiidae; genus Thymelicus; species Thymelicus acteon. The sequence goes on from OX638234.1 coordinate 14,507,884, forward strand.
TCAGCGTTCTTCCAATTCATAAATACCAAATAGCATGTTATTGAGTACATTATAGTTCTACACCGCCTCTTTGCTTCTGTGAGAATCTGACTTGTGGAGAATATGCCTTAATAGACAAAATTATATAGATACGCCATTGAGGAAACAAAATCTAACTTCGCTGTGTCGTGGAAGTTTGGAATCTGCGCAAATACAGCATAAACTGCCTAAATATACATATCTCACAATTATTACGATCAAATTCACAAGAAAATATCCTTTAACCACGGACGAAAAAAAAAAGACGGACGTAATCTCAAGAACAAATTCAGTGAAGCACCCATAGTAATACCAACTCTGTATTCGTACAAGTACACACACCCACACATTGACACCATACGGCTATGACATTGACACCATCGCGAATCAAAAATTACAAAATTACGCACACATGGTAAGCGAGCTGTCATTGCTATGCTCCACTCTCGATTAGACAAGGTTACGTCCGTTCTTTTTTTACGTCCGTGCCTTTAACACAACAGTTCAGAACTATCATTCATAAGTTTCATAACTGGCAGTGTCACGAATTCCCTACAAACGTTTTCCTTCAAATAAAACAAATCTATCTATCTCCCTCACACTCATCACATATTCACATACATTTCTATATATCCATTTATAGTGAACAGTGGACATCTATACAATTTTATTGATGAAAAAAAAAATATCGTGTAAAAACTATTACTAATCATTTATACAAAATACGTGTGATTTATACAGGCCTAGTCTTATTATAAAATTAACTCGCATACAGCGTAGAACATTGTAACCATAATATCATTAGTACCGTACAAATCAATTTCGATTTTATTACAAGGCAGTTCCGGTTGAGAACTGTTTGGACGATACTCAATCATATAATTTGTTAACAGACTTAGCACAGAGTATCACAGACTATCGACTGAGCTAGACAACGCGGTGTCGTAGTGTGAGAACTAAACGTGACACTTTTGTATGCTCGACTAACAGCTTTCCCTTTAAAACAATGCTGCAAACACATTTCGACGAAATTCATCTGTAGGTCAGAAGTTTTATCATATATTAACAGATTTTTTGATTGACTTGACTGATTTATTATCGCAGAAATTAAACTGCTTACACTGTTGTAGCTAGAAATATGGATACAATGGAAAAAAACAAACCCGGAAGTTTCTTGCTGCTTCTTCTCCCGGGCCCTCTCACAGTAGGGCTTTGTCTGAAGCATTGGCATAACTTGCATGACTTTCAAAAAGTGTTTGTAAACCAAACCAATTTTGAATAAAAACATTTGATTTGATTTGATTTGATTTGAATGGATTTGCTTTATGACGTTGGCAACCTCTAAGGAATGAATGATACTCCACATCTGAAGTGAAAGTATGAAAGTATGTTTATGAAAAAACCAATTTTGGTAAGTCAATTCCTGGGATTAAAATAAGGGAAGGAAGTTTTTTCGAAAATCTATTCATTTTGACACTAAAAATTATAGAGATTTTAAGAAGAAAATAGTGGTATATGTACTTTAAAAAATATGAGAATCTCAAAGTCAATGTACCTATGATCAGAATTTTTAACTGTGAGCTTCGAGAATCGCTATTCAGCAGATACGTATCCCTATTTTACTGGGATCAGTAAAAAAAAGTATTTTTAACTGATATCTGAATAAGTAAATCCTCAAATTAAATATCCATACTTCTCTGCTTCACTGTACTCGTATAAGTAACTGTTATATCAATAACCGAAACGTTATAATGATCGTATCGTGATCGTAAATCATATAAAACCAACGTTAGATGTAACACACATAATTTTGTAGCTTAGCTCTAGTCAATAGTCTAAAAAGTCGACTAGTGAAAGATTTTCTTACAATATTTCAGACTAAAGATATTCATTTACAAGAAATAAAGATAATGCTTTTGGACAAAAAAAAAATCTTTTCAAAGGGGTTCGAACATTGTATGGAACCTGGCATACCTACAAGTTCGCCATTTTGAAAAAACCTCGTTTCGGCGGCCAGTGATGAAACATGTGCCAATGGACAGTAAGTGATTACGTCAAAAAAGTGTTCAGTGATGAAGTGTCGTAAATGATATACTTTCTGAGATATTTTAGTTCAAAACCGTGGAAAAATAAAGCATTTATAAATTAATTCTTTTCATTTATTTAGTGGATGAAAATTGTATCATATGTAATCATTGAGGTATATACATAGAGAAGACATCTCAAACAAAATGTGTGTCCCCGCCGGGAGGTTCAATTTTCAAAATTGAGCCCCTGTTCTCCTTTCAAAATCGAACGAATCCATTGGAAATTGAAGCCGCCCGGCGCCAATTCATTGGAACATACATTGTGTTCGCGGTGTCTGTTCTATACGCTAGTAATAATACTTCAATGTATGTAATATACTTATTTTTCATTTGTGATCCACTAAATTCAAAAAAGAAAAGAATCATTTTTAATGCTTTATTTATCTGCGGTTTTGAAGTCAAATATCTCAGAAAGTACATCACTTACGAAATTTCATGCCCTTTATGCATGGTTCATTGTTAAATAAACAATTTTCAAGCATTTGATTTTTTAATAAAGTATTAATGTCACTGTCAATGATTTATTGGCACCACCGCGAGCGATTCTCTCGTAATGATCGACTCGCATACCAAGAACCAATAATAGGAGCGTTGTCCTCCAAGCATCACAAATACCAATAGTTGCCAATAGTTGCCATGAGTAAGGTTCTGCTGAAAGATACTTGAGAAAAATTATTTTTATAATTTTTGACTCATTATCTTTGCGTTTGTTTTTGCTAATGACAGATACGGTTTAGCCGATTTGAATGCAGTTTTTACCATTGAAGTGTGTTAAATAAAATAACATTTAGTGGCTGTTTAATTTCAGTGTGATATCTTGCAAATCTGTTTTCACATCTCACCAGTAAGTACAGTAACTAATAGTTAGTGATGCAAGCGAATCCAAGTGAGAGACTAGCTCGCGGTAGGACTTCAGATCGACTGATGAAATAAATATACTATGAACGATAAAAACTTCTATCCATATTACGTTATGAATCATTTTCGCACGCGGCCACCTGCAACCTGTCAACAATATATTTTTTTATTATCAACAATAATGTCAAAACGACTTCACGATGCGCCATAGCCGACAAAATATATTATTATTTTGTGTTACTATTTAATAATAAAATTTATGATGGTGAACTCACGTGAAAGTCTAAGGTTACGCCCGCACAGACAGGTGGTTTGCTTAGCGCCTAGAGCCTAACTAGCCACCTAGCGAGTAGATTAGTAAAACGAACGTTCTATAGTGTTATAGTTCGTTTCAGCGAATAGTACCTATGGCGTTATGTTGGCTCCCCTGTCTGTCAAAGTCATTGGCACGAAAAGACGCTCCCGTAGATTTCGTTTGTTTTCATTTGATTTTCGACTGAAATCATGCCCAAAACTTTGAAAAGTGGTGAAAGAATGATGGTGTTAAAGGTGAAAAAATTTTGTGAACGTGAAAAACGTAATAATGCCCCATTAATTCCTTTAAGATGTGTTCAGGCTCGTGTCGCTGCCATTACAGGTTAGTCAAATAGGGTTACCAGTAACTGTAGCAGATAATAATTTCCACACTTGAATTGCCGTTTTTTTAAAACGGTAGTTATTTGTAAGACCTAAGCAAGCATGTGTGACTGTGACTATTATTGGTTTATGTATGACTTTGACAATAGACAAATAAACCGAAATATTTGTTTTAGGTGTATCCGAAAAAACCGTGTCTAAAATCACCAAAGAAGGTGAGGTCGCAGCCAGCACGTCGACTAAGGTCACAACACCACGCAAAAGCGGTCCTCGGCCTAAAAGAATCGAACTGGATGACTTCGAACGGTGTGCTATAAGGCATAAAATACATGAATTTTATTCCGTAAAAAAGGAATTGCCTACTCTAACAAAGTTATTGCATGAAATGCGAAGCGAGATAGATTTCAAAGGAAGTCGTACCACTTTGTGGAGAATAATGAAAGATAAGGGGTTTTATTTTAAAAAATGTAGATCCAAAAGGAAAGTCCTAATGGAGAGATACGATATTGTCGCCTGGCGTTATCGATACCTGGAAGAATTGCGAAATAATCGTCTCGGATACCAGCGCCCAGTTGTATATTTGGACGAGACATACATACACGCAACATATTGCGCCGGAAAATGTTGGCAAAGCGAACAAGAAGAAGGTGTATTATCATCAGACTCCAAAGGGCCACGTTGGATTATCGTCCACGCGGGTGGTGCAATGGGTTTCATACCCAATGCTCAACTGATCTTCAGATCTCAGTCACAAGCGGCCGATTATCACGATGATATGAATAAAACTAATTTTAATAAGTGGCTTAATGAAAAGCTTATACCGAATCTGCCTCCCCAATCAATTGTGGTGATGGATAACGCCTCATACCACACAGTACAGCTTAACAAAGCACCAACAATTTCAAGCAGAAAGGCAGAAATGCAAAACTGGATAACAAGTAATGGTCTTTTTTATTTGCCATCTATGGTAAAAGCCCAGCTATTTCAAATAATAAAGGAGCACAAACAGCCGCCCGTATATGAAGCCGATATAATGTTGGAAGCGCATGGGCATAAAGTGGTAAGGCTTCCACCTTACCACTGCGATTTAAACCCCATAGAGCTGATATGGAGTGTCTTAAAAAGACGAATTGCTGAAAAAAACGTAGGTCAAGAAGCAAATAAAATAGTCCAAATCACAGAAGAAGCCTTTGCAACGATCACCGAAGAAGAATGGAGAAAAGAATGTGAGCACGTGAAAAAAGTGGAAGAAAAATATTACGCCGATGGCCCAGTTATTGATAGCGAGATGGACAGGTTCATAATTGAAGTGGGAGACGATAGCGACACTTCTGATGACGAGGATGATATGGAAGATGAAGATGACGACGATCTCTCGGGTATAAGTCCGTTGGATGAGCATTTTTTGTCTGATCATAATTATAATAAAAAATGTTAAATAATTTATGCTTTTTATTACTGTCCTGACTTTTAAAATGATAATCGAATATTTTGTAATGAAACAACTTTTACGGATTTTATCGCGATGGTAAAGTGGGGGCGTAAAAGTTGTTTCATTATAATGAGTGATATTTGCGTAAACACAAGTAAACAAATATTGATTAATTTGTAAATATATAAGAATCTAACTAAAAACCCCACCCTTACTTTGAGGTAGGTTATTATAGGTATGTGACAACACTGGAAAACATCGCTGCCAACATAACGCCATAGGTACTATTCGTTGAAACGAACTATAGTGACTGGCCGCACTGCGCGCTTGGTGCCTAGCAACGCGCTTAGCGTGTAACGAAGTAAACAAACGTGTTGGTTTTCTGTCACTAGGCGCTAGGCATTTTTGAAGCAAAAATGAGATTGACGGTAGGGTTGTCATGGATATAATATTATTGATGAATGTCAATGGCAAAAACTAAAAGCTGAAACGTGAAATTGTTGCATTTATTTCATTAATTTTGTAAGATATTTTTGAGAGATACATTTCGTCAACGTGTCGACAAGCAAAATGACCAAGGCACCTAGCGACCCACCACGCAAACCACCTCTCAGTGCGGCCACCGTGTATCCTAGCAAGTAGCCAGAATGCAAATCACTAGGCTCTAGGCGCTAAGCAAGCCGCCTGTCTGTGCGGACGTAGCCTAAAACTAACTAATGGCCGTTCTCAAGAATCAATTCTTAAATTCTTATAAGTTAGTATATAAATGTTAGTATGTATAGTACTGTATTGTTGGGGTCTTTTGGCAGTTGCTGGCCTAATGATTATTGAGAACTGCTATCAGAGAGTACTAATACTAATATACATGTATTAAGGCAATTTTGTAGTTTAACTTGTAACTTGTCAGAATGAAAAATGATAATCATAGATGCCATATTAGTTCTAAATTGTAATAAAAAACGATAATAAAGTAGACCATACCTGTGATCCACGATTCCATTCAATCTGTCAATATTGTTCATAGGAGGTCGTTCTGCACTGAAACAAACGCACAACCTATAGATTCTCCAAAGCACAGCTTCTCGAACTTATATTATTTAGTACGTTGCCCCCTTTGAGATTCAACACTTTTCTAAAGTTGTGGCTTTAAAAATAAGTAACACAAATTTTTTACATAAAGAATACAGTTACTATGCAACTTTTTTGTTTAATTTAAACAAAAGGTGTTTAATTTTGGTTTTAATAAATAATATTAGAGTCACATGTTCTTCTGCTTTTTTCTTTCTTTAGAACATCTCCAAATATTTTTATGATTTGTATTCTTTAAATATAAGAAGTACTTGCCCCTAAAATTACTCATAAAAATATTAACAAATAATAATAATTTGACCAACATTTCAATTATTTTTTTTGAAGTCTAGATGTATTTTACGATAACACTCCAATAAAACTTACGATTTTAATTTATTAGAGTACACAAAAATATTTACAAATTAAACATTATTCCATAGCTCTTAGTGATTAAAGTTTATAAGTAATTAATATGTTTAGTAAGGCCCGTCTTCCAGGTATAATAATTAAAAATATTAATAGTTAATACATAATAATATTTTGAAGGTATTTATATCGTCAATACTTTTTTTGACAAGTGGATTGATTTGGAATAATTTAATAAAATGATTTCCCTTATAGTGATTATTTCATACGAAACAAACATTTATGTTTCAGATTAGAACATTTATTTTATAGAATTTTGCGCTTCTAACAATCATTTTAGAGTGAAACATTTTTCTACAATAAGAATTGTCAGAATTTACTACTCTAGCAAAGTTACACAGATAATTATAACCAAACACAGTGACATAGATTGTCATACATAAATCAATAATATTCTCTACATGAGCTATTCCTTTTGCACGATTTGTTTTGACCATCAAATGACCATCACGTGCAATTAAAATTAGTACGCGGTTACAATTTTATCCTTACTACCGTGTGTATTAATTGAGATTGAGATCCTTAGTACTTTGTTATATACAAAGTACTCAAGTATCAGTACAACAACAACAACAACAACAAAATCCTCTTTATTGTACACTAAAATTATTTCTAGATACATTTTTACAAAACTTAGTACAATAGGCGGTCTTATTACTTAAATAGCAATCTCTTCCAGACAACCTATTAATCTAATAAAATGAGTAATATTGGAAACAGGGTAGGGTGCACAATTAAGAATAAACGTTTGTCAGCAGCTAGTATTTGGTTAAGGAGACTACAAAAGAAGAGAAGGGAATGATTAAGGACGCGATTAAGGGAAGGAAAATAGAAAAAAAAGGTATTATTAGAGCGACAGGTAATAATCTTTCACATGTTTCTTGAAGGAATCAAGTGTCTGTGCACGTCGTATTACTACTGGTAGCGAGTTCCACAGTCGCACAGCCACAGCGGTGAATGATTTGCTATAGAAAGAAGAGGAACAGGAAGGGATAGAAAGGGACAGATTTTCGTTAGATCGAAGATAGCGATCTTGATGTAATATACATTTATGTTGAAAGCGTTCTTTTAAGTATTCAGGAGTTCTTGGGTTAAACAGGACGCAGTACAAAGCAGAAAGAATATGGCTATTCCGGCGAAGACGAATTGGGAGCCACTTGAGCTTAGCCCGGAATTCAGAAATATGATCATATTTTCGAACACCAAATATGAATCGTATACAGACATTTTGGAGACGCTCAAGTTTGTTTAGTTGCTCCTCAGTTAGATCTAGATAGCAAACATCGGCATAGTCAAGGATTGGAAGAAGTAAAGATGTTGCAAGCGTAATTTTGGTAGCAACTGGAAGGAAGTTACGAAGTCTACGAAGGGAACCCATTGCTGAAAACAATTTTCTACTAACCTCATTGATTTGAGGACCCCATGATAGATAACTGTCCATGTATATCCCTAGATTTTTTACTTTGTCGGTAAAAGGTATTGGAAAACCATCAAGTGTTATTTGCTGTAGATTGGAGATATTGATCTTCGACAATAACCTTGAGCTTCCAATAATGACAGCCTGGGTTTTCTGCGGATTTACCTTAAGTCCATGCAATAAGCACCATTCTGTAATGTGACCTAAATCAACGTTTAGTGTATTAATGATTTTAGGCAGATCGTCAATAGTACCATGACAGTAGACTTGAAGATCATCTGCATAAAGGTGATAGAGAGAAGATAATTTATGACTAATTGAATTAATGTAGATAGAAAAGAGAAGGGGTGACAACACGCCACCTTGCGGTACGCCAGCAACAACATTCAACCAAGATGAGTGATCATCATGGACCTGTATACGTTGTCGGCGCCCATACAAGTAACTTTGAAACCAGCAAGTGACACTCTGAGATATATTAAGAGAACTTAAAGTAGCAAGTAAAATATCAAAATCGACGGTGTTAAATGCATTGCTGAAGTCAAGCAAGGTCAGCACAGTCACTTGTCTTTTATCCATTGCTAGCCGAATATCGTCAGTGATTTTAAGTAAGGCAGTAGTCGTACTATGACCAGGACGGAAACCGGATTGGAGGGGATTCAATAGATTATGTGAACATAAAAAAATATTAAGTTGTTGATAGATAAGACGCTCAAATACTTTGGAAAGGAACGGGAGGATAGAAATTGGTCGGAAATCAGAACAAGAATTGGAATTACTTTTCTTCGGCAGAGGAATTATCTGAGCGTCTTTCCATGAAGCTGGGAATGAATTAGAGGATACCGAGAAATTAAGGATATGTGTGATGATAGGAGCAATAGTGTCAAGAATAGGAATGATCATATTACGACTAATACCATCACTTCCTACTGCATTAGAGTGTATGGAAAGAATGATTTTCTTAACATCACGAGTGTCAAATTTACTAAATGAAAAGGCAGGAAAGTCTGGAGTGGGAAGAGAAGATAGATAGTTTAAAGTTGAATTCTTTGAATTATTAACAATACAATAAGAAGAAGTGAAGTGCTGATTAAGACTGTTTAAATTTATACTACTGGGTAAAGAGTTGTTACGTGATTTCCCGACTCCTAATGTCCTCAAGAATTTCCAAACCCTATCCGGGTGTTGGTCTTGGACAGATTTATGAATATGGCGTCGTTGTGCATCTCGACACACCTTATTGCAGTGATTTCGGATAGATCGGTATTTGAGCAAGTTAGTTTCACCTGGATCTGACTTGTATCTCGCTTTGGCAGTGTTTTTCTTTTTAATTATAGCTTTAATAGCGTCTGTCAACCAGGGAGCTGGAAGGTGTCGTACTCGGACTGGACGAACAGGGGCATGTATATCCAAAAGTTGTATTAAAAGTGAATTAAAAATGACCACCTGTTCATCAACAGTATTAGCATTTAGAACTGGACTCCAGTCCATTTTCGCAGCATCCCTACGAAACGCCTCAACATCCATGCTAGCAAAATTACGCTGAAGTAAAATCCTTGACTTGACCTTGGGAGGTTTTAGTTTATAAGAAAGAAAGATTAAATCATGGTAAGAAAAGGCATCGGCAGCACATTGACCGTGTCCATCGACATGGTCTATAGAGGAAACAAGTATTAAGTCCAGAAGTGATGGAATAGAATTAGGGAATAGGTGAGTCGCAGAGAGGGGAAGTATATGCAAGTTTGCTGCCTCTGCTACCGATTTAAGTGCAATTGAACGTGAATCATTTTTGAGAAGGCAAGTGTTGAAGTCTCCCATGAGTATTGTATGAGAATAAGTAGGAGTAAGATTTTCTAATAACTTTTCCAAAGTGGAGAAGTAATTGACATGCATAGAAGGACTATAAAAAACTCCTAAAAGTAATTTTGTTTTAGAGAAGAGGACTTCAACAAAGAGATACTCAGCTTCGCTTCCGGGTTGTGTCAGTATCGAGGTGTCAATAACCGAGAATGGTATATGGGAACGGAGGTAAATACCAACACCACCACCACCACGACCAGTCCGATCATTGCGGATTAAGTGAAACCCCGGAAGTGAGTAAGAAGTAGAAGGTAGGCATGGCTTCAGCCATGTCTCCGATACCAATATTGCATGAATGTGTTTGCTATTGAAAGAACTAACGAAATCGGTGAAATGTGCCGGAATACTTTGAGCATTAATGTGACAAATATTGAAATTATTCTGCGTGTTTGTGAACTTTGTATTTAAAGTCGTTTGCAAAGAAGGAATACTTACAAAACTGTCATCACTGCTTACGCCAAGGGATTCTGAGGATAAGGAAAAATACTGCAAATTATCATTGCTACTATCTGCTGACATTATACAAAAAAAAAAAAAAAAAAACTAAACCTATATAACTAAATTAAATAATATTTCAAACAGTATACTCAATGTATACCTACTTAAATAACAAAATTAAACGTTATTCCTATGTTAAGCTGTATACCCACCATAAAAACAGTAAACATACTACATACCTACTATACCTATTATACCAACCTAGAATAAGTTTGGTAAATTAATGCTATTTATTACTTTACTAAATATGACAGTATGAAAATTTTAGTATCTATTATTATTGAATACGGACATTGACAACGCAAGACAAAATGAAGTAAGAAAACAATAATCGTGCCCCTAGATTAAACTACAACTTACAATAAATAATAACATTAGCGAGTGACACTAAAAACTACGCTGCCGGACCTCTCAGTCCTCAGTGCAACTTACGTAACAGGCATTTGAACACATCTGCCGCCGCGCCGGTTGTTTGTTTAATAAGTGAATGCAACTGAGCAATTAAAAGTGATTTGCATTCCGATTGAAAATATCGATATGATTAAATTATTCAGTGCATATTATATGGCTTGTGTATAAGGATTAGTATTATTAATATGAACCTACCTACAGTACCTTATTATCGAAACTAATAATGTAAGCTACACACATAATGTAGATAATGTGATAGTACCTGGTGACGTCACGCCGCGCGTTTCACCACCTGGTGGTCATGGAAACAATGGAAACGGCCATTAGCTTTGGATGTCGATAACTCGGTATCATATTTGTAATGCATTCCATGGAGACAACGAATGAAGGCACATCAAGCGTTCAACACGAACAAAAATTATCATGTAAGCATGATTGATGGATGACAAAATACACGATGACGCAAACACACAACATTCACGTACTTCTTTACTTCACTTTTGCGTTATTTAGAAATACCAGGATATTCGTAATCCCACCGCTGCCACCAATTGTGACAAGCTTACAAAAGATTTTCTTTAAAACAAGATACTTGAATTAATTAGATACGATTTAAGACTATTCAAGGTCGTACGCTATATACTACCAGAGACAAAAACATTCACGTAAAAGTCGATGGTGTTATTTAATAGCTTTAGGATTGTCATCATAATTATATGGTCTGGGTAATTATTTACAGATTAAAGAAAACTCTCGTATGTAATTTTTCCTTGCATTTTAGCCTCTACCACTTTTCCTTGTTGCACCTGTGTTCGAAAAATTGTACCTAAAATTAGTCAGTCAGTTATAACCAGTCAATAGTGATTGATATTGTACGTCTTTGTCAGTCAATTAAAATAGATATAGCGTTGGTGTTGATTGAACACTCACGTAACACAATCTTTAAAAATGTGTAGTCTGCTATAGTTTTGTAGTGGACTTTTATTTGTTTCCTACCATGTTTGTACCATTAAACAATCGTGAACTAAATGTTTAATTGTACTATAATGAAACAATTTAACATCATTCTATGTAAGAATGCGAGATGTACTCGCATTTCTATTAATTCAGAGCATGAGTTAAAAGGACTGTTATATGCCCCCTGTTGTTACAGTGAAATATTCACTTCTATAAATATGCCAAAAAGCTATATTGTTATGAGTTCCGTCCCCAAAGCGAGATAGTCTGTGCCATATGATACATCTGAAAGGGTGCAAAATGTTGCCATTGAGTGAAAACGAAGACGCTATGTTGAATTTTGTTAGCTATATGAACATAATAATGTAAAAATGTACAAGGAAAACATGGCAACACAGCTAGTGCAGTAAGACTGAACGAAGATCAGTGCAGGGCACTGTACATAACACAATTCTATTGGTCAATTTACCACTCCACTTCATAATATTGAGTTGAAAACATAAATATGGCAAAATAAATCAAATTATCCATTTTATTTAAAACATGTGTATCTTGATAATTGGACCAATACAATTGATTGCGTTGGGATATGATTAGGCAATGTGGAGACAGGTCAACCTAACCCGGGTAGCGTGATGGTAACGGAGGCAACTTACAAAAGTCTTGCCGAATAATGAGGTTCTCTGGTTGTACGTTTCCTTGGAAGACATCTCGTGCTTAGCTGATTGAAAAAACCACATCCTTCAAAAACATTGCAATGAATATCCTAAAGTTACATGTAATGTAATAGTCAATGGGTCACGAAGTGTTAATAATAATAATACGACACTCACCATTGTTAATCACTGAATCGCCATAGGAGTTTGACTTCGCTGGCTCCTGTGAATGCTGAAATCACCATAAAAAATATGTCAGTTGATTTTGTTATAAAACATCTTTATCTTACACATAAGGTAATACAGTCATAAGGCAGTCATAAAATTACAAGTATGTTTTAATGATTTACAATAAAACTTTTTATTGATTTACAATAAAAAGTAAGACTTGTTAAAAAAACGGACTATATCAGTGAAGAAAAAGAAAGACCGCTGGCTCTCACCCCAAATATATGAGTAACTTCACGACATGTAGGGACGTGTAGATGTTAGGGAAGGTAGGGCTCACAGGGCAGTAGGCTATATTGATATTACAGCTACTTCCTTACAGTCAACACATCTATACAATCAATTGTTTCTACTAACACCAGCAACAAATACACTATGGTAAACATTTGTTTAAGAATAGTTGATCAACATTGTTGGTGAGCGGCGAGAATGTTGTTAGCAACTATGACGCTATCAACTCTGCAACATGCATTGTTGCCAGCAACATGTTGACAGCAATTCCGCAACACGTTGATTCAACTTTGTTGCTAAACAAATGTTTCCCATGAATACGGGGCTCATACAGCAACAACTTTACTGCCATGTACCATACAGTTTACATCTGTACGTAAACCTTCTTTCTGGTTGAGTGATACCTTATCACATTATTAAAGTTGAAAATTGTTTATAATAAAATTATGATATTATTATGATACGAGTCCTCGTTTTGCTTCAGTTTTCTTATTTTTTTTACACCTTGGGTTACATTATTGGAGTTTTATTAAGGATCCCAAATTTTTTTGAAAATATAATATAACCTATGTTACTCAGGGATAGTGTAGCTTCCCAACAGTGAAAGAATTTTTCAAATCGGTTCAGTAGTTTCGGAGCCTATTCAATGCAAACAAAAAATCAAATCTTTCCTCTTTATATATTAGTATAGAAGTATAGATAATAATTCAGTGATTTCATTAACTCACCTCTAGCTCACTTAAGTTCGCCTTGACAATATCGAACAGCTCTTTAGTCTCCTCGTCAAGCTGTTCCGCCTTTTTCTGACAATCCCTGTCCTTGCTTAGACTTAAACTCCTCGCTCTAACACTATCTGTTGGACGTGCGTCACTCACTTTGTCCTTGGAAGGCACTATATCATTCCGACTATCACTAGCACATTCACTACTGTCCTTATCCTCTATCACTTCTACGTCACTACTGCTGTCGTCTACGGCCACTGTGTCCTGTTGGTTGTCCCCTAACGGATCCAGGTCTGACACTATCAGTATCTCCTTTTTCTTCTTCACCTCGGGTGGTCGCTTATCTGGCTTCGCAAATGTTGGAGAATTGTGTACTGCTATCAGCGCCGGTCGGGGGATGTTGTTCTCTGCCAATCTCATCGCTTCAATCTGCTTCGGGTTGATCTCTTCTATCCGCGTTTTGGGACTAAGATCCTTCTTACTAGATTGGAAGGCGGTGTCAATATGTAATGGGGTTGTTACACTTTTATCTTTTACTGTATTAATTTTTTCCAACTTTTTTAGTTTCTCCTTCTCCTTTGCCATTTCATTCAACGCTGCCGGTGATTTGACTCTTATGAGCGATTCTTTTGGCTTTTCTAATGGGATGGTGGTATTATTTAACGCAGCTGGTGATTTAATTCTAATGGTGGATTCTTTAGCTTTCTCCGAGACTATAGATGAGTTGTTAACTTTCCTATCAGTCTTTTGACTACTCAAAACTGGTGTTATTGTAATGCTGCCAATATTTGGAGGAATGTATACGTCATCTTTGCTTTTATCCGAAAACTCTTTTTTCCTTTCCTCTGGTTTCTCACTGTCCTTACTCAACGAATATGAGTTAATTATAGATCCAAACACAGCCTCCGGATTTAGTTTATATTTTGAATCATTTACATCACTCTTCTCCGCTGGCTTTGTAGTTGTAGTAACAGTTAGTGAGCTAGGGAACTGTATGGGCTCAGTGAAACTTGGTTGTATGGGAATCCCGGTAGGGTTCGATACGGGGTTTATACGCGGTCTCTTCAAATCTGACGCCTTTATTTCTTTACTCAAACTGAAATTACAAAACGTTCAACGTGAATTATATGACTACAAAATTCAGTACATAGCAATACAATTGTATGCTCGCTCTTGGGTTAAATCATTTATATAAAGTTAGCATTAAGAAGAGATACATGATTATGATCAAACTAATATTATGATCACATCCTACTTCCCACTTTAATATAAATGTGAAAATTTGTAAGAACGTATGAATTTTTGTTGCTCTTTCACGCAAAAAGTACTGAACGGATTTTTACGAAATTTAGCCCACAGGTAGATTATGACCTGGAATAAGATATAGGGTACTTATTATCCCGAACAAAGCTCGAAAACCTTGGCAAAACTCCCCCTCAACTCACTTGGCCTGCCGCAGCAGCGTGGGCATCCTAACAAACCCGCTGGGGAACAGCGGCAGCGCTCTAGTGGCCAGCAGCGTGGCGGCCGCCTCCTTGCCGCCGGCCAGCGTCGCCAGCCGCGTGAGCAGCGCGCAGGTCACGGGACACCACGGGAACCGCCGCTTGGGCAGCCGCTTCTCGATGTGAGGACCGCCTTCCGATGCGATTTGGAGTTTCTTTCTGTAATCGTAATTATCAAAATTTCAAAGAGTCTGATAAGCAAGATTGCTTGGACATGAGTTTTATAAATAGACATATTAGTAGGAGATATATGTAACTGTGAGTAGGGGAATAAAACAGGTGTATGTATTTATGTATGCACGTAAGAAGTTATACTTACCTCTTACTTATACGTACCTCTCGCTCGCACCCACGACTCGGCGCGCGCTTGTAATCTAAAACTACTCCTAGCGACTGCTTTGCGCCTAGTATCACGCAACATCATTATGTCGCTTTTTTGGCTGTCGCATCGTAGATTTTATTCATTTTTTTTTAAACGCCCTATTTATTACATACGAAGTATAAATTCAAAAAAGCCTCAATAGTTTCTTGCTGCTTTATCTCCCGGGTCCACTCACGGTAGGTATTTGTTGAAGCAATGGCGTACTGACATAAAAAAGAGCTTGCAAGTCAATCCAATTTTGAATAAAAATATTTGAGTTTTCATGAAAATCATCATAATTATGTTTCCTTATAATATTACACGAGTTTCCTTACCTTCAATGTTACTATTTGAAACGACGGCATAATTATCATTATAATCCAGCCAAATTCAGTGCTATAATATCAAAATATCATATTATAAGTTGCGCTTTGAAAACATATCTTTTTACTTACATATTCATTTATCATTATTTGTCAACTATGACAGTTACTTTAGATACTCTGATACTTGGTTGAATCCTTCAAAGATTTCACTTATACCCAGCAGGGACTACGCGCCAACAAGAAATAAATTATATTGTGAATTTTATGTTAAATATTTCATTGTTGAATGTGTAGAAAAATAACCTTAAATAAATAAATAAAATAAAAAGTTCAAGCACTAACCTTTCCTCCTGCACCCGTTTACACTCCGAGTTGTATGTAGCAATCATATCCGGTTTCCGCTCCTCTATCAACAATCTCAACTGTTGCAACGTCTCGACAATCTTGGCCTCCTTCTCCTCGGGAGTCATGCGGGCCACCTCCAGGTCTTCCAGACATTCTACCGTCTTTCGCTTGGAGGGCGCCGACGTCACTGTCGTTGACGACACGGCTGACGTCACTGGTGCCGACGTCACTGACGCTGACGTTACCGGCGCGGGCGGCTGCGAGCTTGAAACCGTGGACGTTGAAGCTGGAACATTTTAAAGTTTATGTTAAACGAGAGTACATTACATATTGCTTTTATTTATGAGTGCAATATTCATCAGGAAGGAAGAATAAGATCTTTCCACCCTCAAACACTACTAGATCTTATGAGTCAATGCAAGCCACGACGCCAAGTCAACCAACAAGCCAACATGCTACCTACAAACAGTCGCCAACTTATGTCCCTGCCATACCTGCAATCTAACGCGGTAATTAACTCGTTAAGAATGACATTACGCAGGTGTGACCAACAGGAAAGGTGCTATGGGCGTGGCCATGTTAATGCCATTACACGATAAACGTTAAATCGGGTGGCGATTACTTTCATTTCATTTTTTTTATCCTGTTGTCCACACCTGCACTAGTGATACTCATAATCATCTAACTAGAAACAGACATAATTTGGTTACGTCATCCTTTCGCCTAAGTAGGGTTCAACATTCTTATATGGGGCTTGGTGTACGTTTTTTCAATAAATTACCTAAGTCAATGCGTGATTTACCTATTCAAATGTTTAAGAGATATGTGAAATCTCAGCTAGTAGGCAAAGGATACTATAGCAGACATGAATATATTAATCACAAAGATGCCTGGAAATTTGTGCCACATCCAGTTCCGCGTAGGTTAGAACATATTATGTAACTTTTCGTGATTTTAAAAGATGTGCGAGGAGTTTCTTTACGGCTTTACTTCTCCTCCATGACAAAGAACCCTTCCGAAAACCTGGTAGATAAAAAAATGACGTGCATAAGTGTATCAGTGATACCTATATGAATAAAAGATTTTGATTTTTTTTTTTTGCGGCCCAACGCGGTAAGACGAATTTAAAAGGCGAAAACTTCAATGCAGCTGTAGCAATTTAGGGACATTATGATAACGTTACATCTAAAGCCGCCTACACATGTTGGCAAACGCTTGCCGAGGGATCGCAAGGGTCATCAAAGGGTTTTGCTGCAAGGGTTTTGCGGTAAAAGAGAACTAGGCTGAATGACAGTTTGATAAGACGAATGGAATGGAAGGAAAAATGACTGAGTTGTGGACGATATGCCGTGAGAGAAAGTTGTGTGCTCTAATTGTAAGACGAAGACGAATTATTGTTAACGGATTTTCTTGTAAATCTGTGCTTCTACAAGGAATAAAGCGTTGTGGTGTCGTTGTGGTGTTGAAGACGGTGTTTGATTTAAAGACATCACCAATTTATCCAACGCACTACACGGCATACTCACTAGTATCAGCGTCCGTCCTCTGCTCCCCGTCCGGGCGGTGTCCGCGCACGGTCGCCACCACCTTAGCGCGCGTCGTCCGCAACGTGCGCGCGACGCGCTGCCACGTCGCGCGGCGCGTGCGACTGTCCGTACCGCACTTGGACAGGATGCGGTCTATCCTGGAACGTGGACACAGATGTTACAGTGGAGGAACGGTGGTCTGGTTGGACTTAGTAATCTGATATACCCATAAGATTTACACAAAGCAAGTTAGGTAAGCAGGGCATGACACAAAATAACTGATAATTTATCCTTTAATTCTTTACATTTCATGCTTGCCTTTATAAATAACAGATTAGCGATGGGCAGCTCGACGAAATTTACTCGAGTACCTCGAGTAAACTCATTGGGCGAGTAACTCGAGTAACGTTTTACCGTACTCGAGTAAACTCATTGGGCGAGTAACTCGAGTAACGTTTTACCGTACTCGAGTAAACTCGGCCGACTCAGATCAGCGACGACCGCGACGCGGCGATGGATCAACTCAATCTTACTCGTTCGAATCGTCGACTTCGTCGAGTTGCCGCCGACTCGCGTCGCGTCGCAACGATCTTACTCGTGAGAGTCGTGAGCTATACTTACTCGTGAGTAATAACGCTTCACACTTATAGCCCCACACTAGGATTCCGTCATGGGTGCCATGGACAACAAACTAGACAAGGACATTCACACCCAGACCAAATACAGAAATCCATACTCATCATTCAAATTTCCGCCTCGCTGGGAATCGAACCCAGGACCCTCGGTGCGGCGATCCGGCATGGTAACCATTGCGCCACGCGGGTCGTCAATAGGTGGTGCCAATAGGTGGTGGTAGGTGGTACCAATAGGTGGTGGTAGGTGGTACCAATAGGTGGTGGTAGGTGGTACCAATAGGTGGTGGTAGGTGGTACCAATAGGTGGTGGTAGGTGGTACCAATAGGTGGTGGTAGGTGGTATCAATAGGTGGTGGTAGGTGGTACCTGAGCACAGCGTGTTCGTTGTCGGCGTGCAGCGAGTGATGGGTGTGGGTGTGGTGCAGCTGGCGCGCCACGGCCGCCTCCAGCTCGCCCAGCACCGCCAGCACCGGCGGCGGCAGCTGGCAGTCGGCGGCGTCGCTGGAACACAGCCGGGACAGGGGATTAGTACAGTCCGCCCGACGCGGCTGTGATAGGAGTCGAATGGGAAGCGGACATGTGAAGTAATATAAGCCAGTATTTTATAAGTAACTAGCTGACCCGGCGAACTTCGTGTCGCCTAACAAACTATTTTTTTCTAAAACAAATGTAGCCTAAGTTACTCCTTGTTACATCAGCTATCTGCCAGTGAAAGTCCTATCAAAATCGGTCCAGCCATTTCAGAGATTAGCCGGAACAAACAGACAGACAAAAATTGTGAAAAATGTTGTTTTGGTATATGTACCGTGTATACATCCAAATGCACTTAGTAAAAAACGGTTATTTTAATATTACAAACAGACACTCCAATTTTATTTATTTTTATAGATTATAGATGTATAGATTGTAGTTCGTGGATACGGGGGTAATGTCCTATAGCAGGCATCTTAATTAAATTTAACATTACATAATCTATTGTCCATAATTTGTATACTTATGATGGAAGCCAATTATATAAAGTCATTCTCAATATCTCATTTATCATTAAACTGTGATAAACTTAGTAACGCCCCAACTCAGTCACTAATGGTTACTTTAATCATTCCTTAGTAAAAAATCACCATACAAATTCTGTACTAAGGAGCGATTTAGGTAACCGTTAGTGACTCTGAGTTGGGGTGTAAGAGTACCAAACACTAAATAGTAACAATATAAATTATCAAAACGCAATTGTTTTACACTTACACAATAATTTTAGAGGACTGGGTACTGAGGACCATGGACAACTAGCGTAAGGAAAACGGCCATTAGTTATATTATAATCAATAGATAATTACCGTGAGCTATCCGACGTGATCGCGTTCTCGGAGCTGGGCGCCGGCTTCGACGTCAGAGAATCCGACTGCGACGTTCTAGAGTCTGCGCTCTCGCCGTCGCCGTGGTGAGCGTTGTCTGTAACATTCATTGTGTTACACTGGCGGTTACAAGGTGACGTTACTGGGATTGGGTTACACTGTGTTACAAGATGACGTCACCGGGATTGAGTTACACTGTGTTACAAGGTGACGTTACTGGGATTGGGTTACACTGTGTTACAAGATGACGTCACCGGGACTCGGTTCCACCGTGTTATAGGCAGACGTTTAGGTATGGTAGGTACAATGACTGCTCTCTGGTCATGGATGTATGTTCCTACATTTCTATGCATATCTTTCAAGAAACCAGTCCATAGCTTCTTTCTTATCGGACATGTTAATGACCTTACATCAGTAAGGTTAATCTTATTTGCTCATTTGCCTGCTCGAGGCACAAAAGTTGTTTAGTTTGTCCTCTATGTATTCTTAACAATTTACATCAAATGGTCCACCTGATTTAATTATTTAATTAATATGACGTACACTCACCATCCGAAGTCTGTTTCCCAGAAGTGGCAGCCGACGAATCTGTTCTTCTGATCTTCTTAGGTTTCTTTTTATCAATCTTTTTATTTTTCTGAGGAAAAAAGAAACGTCATATTAGCAATAATTTTACTACAGTAGAGAATTGTGGACCATGCTCCATTGTAGTATATTTTAAAAAAGGGTGACCACAATGCAAAAGATTTTACAAACACATTTTTACTAAGAAAACAAGGTAATTTTTATAAAATTTTTGAGCTGCTGATTATTAAATTTTCAGTAAGGTTCAAATGTAGAAATGTGATCGGGTGTTATGTCTTTATACTTATTTAAACTTCTTTAATAACACTGATTTCCTCTCTCTAGCATCTACATCAAATGATACCTCTAGTCAACCACAAAGCTGAACAGAAAAATGAGCTTGTGACTTTTCCATAGAGTGAGCATTTGACATAGTGTTATTTGAATGCAGCCTTTGCACTTTGGCATGAGCATTTACAGAAAATAGTTTTAGTATAGTGGCTATAATTTCTCGACCAGCAAAGAAGCAAAGCAAAAACCCCATAATTGTCCCACTGCTGGGCTCGGGGTCTCCACCCACAATGTGAGGGGTACGGGCCATAGTCTACCACGCTGGCCAAGTGCGGATTGGTAGACTTCACACACCTTTGAGAACTTTATGGAGAACTCTCCGGTGTGCAGGTTTCCTCACGATATTTTCCTTCACTGAAGCAAGTGATAATTAACTTCTAATACGCACATAATATTTGAAAATCCAAGCGTGCCAGGATTTGAACTCGGGCCCCTCCGTTCGGGAGACCAACGTTCCAACCGCTAGGCTATCACACACAACAAAGAAGACAAGAAACGAATCACCACAGAGTAGCTTGCATACCTTCTTCCTATGTTCAGTGTTATGCGAGTCAACGGCGCCATTGGCGACGGGCGGCGGGCGCTTCGCATCACCGTCTGCATCACCCTCGCCATCACCGTCACCATCACCGCTGTCCGACTCCGACGAGCTGTCGGTGGACACCGCCTCGCTGCTGCTCGATGATATGCGTCTCTGGAAACGAATTGATTACGTAATTACCTTTTATTAATTACGTAAGGCCCTCCCAAGGTTCTCAAAATCTCTACAAGACATGTAGAGTCAGTCCAGTCTATCAATAAATCATGCTCACCTTATTAGTTCTATTGGCAGGCTGCTCAGCATCAGATATAGCGTCCTGATCCTCCTGCATAGGCTTGAACTCCAACGATCCACAGTTGATGTAGAATCCACCGTGGTAAGTATCGCAGTCTGGAGGCACCATCTCATCATACTGCAAAAAATAGATTGCAATAGTGACGTGGCATTTTCCAGTAGGAGTAGCATTCTATAAGTATTGGTATTCCATAAGTATAAGTAGTGGTAAGGTAAAATAACAAAATAATGAGTACAGAAACAACAGTATAGGTTGTTGCTATCACCTACATGTCAAAGAACACAATCAGCCATTCTGGATTTGGTAAGCGTTGCAGCCTATGATCTAAAACCTGATTTCGGATTGTAAGAAGCCGGATCTTTGCTGTGAGGTTTTTTGTTTTCTATAATCAGTCTCATTCCTCTTTTTGCAGTTCATTAACCATTACACACCAACATTCATACTATATCAGTGAATATCTTTGGCAAATATCAACAGATATTTATCAAGATAAATATCAATATTATAATCATAACATTATACACCTATCAACAATTATGTCAATTCAGATAGTGGTGAATTCCCAATCGTAGTCATATAATGATGCATTGATCACTGCCAGGTATAAAGGTACATTTTAGTTTTACCCGCCGTAACCCTGTTATTCTAGTACGAGTAATATTTTAAATGTGAAAGTTATTGCAGGTTAACTTATCACAATGACAGGTTATGTCCAGGATTAGGACATAGATTTTATCCTAATTGCGTTATGCTACATTTTGACATGTCAAAAGTGTCACAAAGTGGCCTATTAGAAATAAATGATAATTGAATTGAATAGAATGATTTATCGTTTATGTCTATAATATTGTTTTAGTAAAGCATCCGCAGCCAAAGGGACGAGCCTTATGTTCAATCATAACTGACCATTTCGCAACATTCATTTAGAAGGGCTGAGGCACCCAAGTGTCAAAAATTCTATGGCCGTTAGTCACAAAGGCTTAACAATTATTAAAATAATAGATAAAACTACTGCTTCACGAACCCTCAGCTGCACTGGTCTTAAAATGCTGCCAATGACGTACTCTCGACCATTGTACTATCATATAACAACTACTCACGCCATGTGTGTTGTCAATGAAGGAATCGTTCTCATCGTAACCGGCGCCGATGTCCGCGAAGTCATCACGTTTCCGCCGCCCCTTCCTGCCGTACGTGCTCTTGCCACCCTGGAAATGTACAGAGGAATGATTAAAATTATACAGATTTAGGCATTTGAACATGATTTGGCTGCATCCTCGTCGACTCGTCGTGTTCTGGCTGGGGACTTCAGAGGAAGGTTTTTCTTTCATTTTCTTCTCTCTTTTTTGGCTGGCAAAGCATCAGTGATTCCTTTGGTGTTGCTGATGCCCATGGGCACCGATAGCCACTTACCATCAGGTGGATCGTCAACTCGTTTGCTGGCTATTTCCATAAAAATATCCATTTATAGATCCTTGAGTTTGTCAACCAATCAAGCATAGAATGCTCGAGTTTTAGCCTAGACCTGGAGTCACCAGGTCCTGACTGACTTTAAACATAAAATCTTATTTACAGGCTTCTATCATCACATCTTACTAACAAGATATAAAAATACTTTGGTAGAAAATATTCTTATCATTAAATGTATGAGTAAAGTCATCATCAGTCATCACAATGTATCACACAGTTCATATTTGTACATAATGCTACTAATGCTAGACTCACATCTCGTTCTCCTATTCAGAAGGTTCCCTGTTATTTCCAATACAAAAATGCGACTCACATATTTTTGCTCGAACCTATGTGCCTGCATTGCCAATTCATCTTCATTGTCCGAGAAGGGATTCGGTCCCGGCATCTTACAATTTTCCACATTTTGTTTTTTCTGAAATAGGAAAATTTCATTATTAGGTTCAGTAATAGTATAAACATATATGAAACCCTATCATGATTTGTCCAGTGTAGGTAATGACCATAGTTTTGCTACTGCTGCGCTCGGGTTTAAGGTTTCCACACAATGTTTTCTTTCATCATAGCAAGTGATACACATTACACGTAACTTCTAATGTAATCTAGTTTTCACCTAACTTTTGAAAATTTTAGCAGTGTGTGTGCTCCCAGCTCTTGTATCATTTCAGACTACCATCACATTGTGACCAACTTCAAATAATACTGAAGATCTATACATATAAGTTAGCTTACTCATGTTCTTAAGTTTTGTACTCAACTAGTTTACATAGATAAGTAGTAAGACAAAATATTTAATAACATCAGTTATAAGGGTGTTTCTCTGTAAAGTTGTTCACAGCTTATACAAATTATTTTTGTTTATGAAAAAAAAAAAAAACTACTAGGGACTGGTAAAGTAACCGTACAATTGATTAATAAATTGATTGAATTTTTATCAATTTTTCGAAATATTAGTATTTTAAGGAAAATGGCAAGAAACTGACGAAACAATATGTTATAAATACATCAAAACTATGTTTAACAATTTATTTTTATGTGTCACATAAGATTGAAGTCCCTATAACTAAACTGTTTAATTTTTTGCCAAAAATAAACAAACAATAAATACTACTCGTCCGAAATATCTGTGGACCTGGCTCAATGACGTCATGCAAACTGGAGAGATAGCAAAGAACATCGAGATGTAAAGATTAAAACTATTATGCACTTTTATACAACTTTTAGATCAATCTGTACTTTATAGGGTTCCGTAGTGAAAGAGCCGTGTTTTTTTCATTTTCAAAGAATTGGATTACTTTGAGCACTAAATTCCGCTCTGCACTATGTATCATCCTACCCATCTTACAACACTAAATAATAATAAACAACAGGAAAAAATAAACAATGCGATTACGAAGCAAGAATAATACACGTGCGTCGGCGCCTGTTTTGGCAACGGTACTGGATAGGCGAAAACAGGGTGAGGTCCGAGGAAGCGGGAGCGGCATCGAATTCCAGCGAGGTCCACAGATATTTCGGACGAGTTATAATAGTATTAAACCTTTATTTTATTAAGTCATTGAAAGATTTTTAGGCTCAAAGAGAATATTAGAATATTAATAATTAAATTAAATTAAAAAGAAAGATTGTTGTAATATTTACACAACGAAAAACGGTCTCCTACCATATTACAAGGCAGGGAGCTGTTGGCAGGGGACTGTGTATTTTGACGTAATTGTGACATATCGAGTAAACCATCCTAATGTTTTCAATTTTGTGAGGTATCGATAAAAAAACATAAATGATTATTAAATTATATGAACTAATCCAACTTCACAAATAAATTATAAATAAAATAACTGTCAGGGGATTGTGTTTCGTAGTGGCTTCGACACGTTTTTTTTGCCACAAAAGATACTCTGACATGAAATAAAACGGCGGAAAAGGATTAAATAAAATGGCAACACGAATTTCAGACTACATCCCTATAACAAAAATGCCTATAACTATAGTACCTATAACTAAAAATAACATAAAATGGCACAGTGGAAAATTTTATTTATGGTTTTGAACTTTCGCAGTCCCCTGATCTAAAAAATGCAATGCAAACTTTGGCAAAATGAATTAAATTGATTTTGGCTGTTTTTTAATTTCAGAAGGCTTTTAGTAAATTAAGTAATTGTTTTTATAAACATTATGCATAAAATTATATGTATGTATATTAATAAATAAATATCTGGAAATTAAATCTCGAAGTGTCAATTTTGGAAAATGGGATATCCAGGGGACTGAGTTTTTGGTGGTTTTGGAATTTTTATAGAAAAAACTAAAATTTATTTATTTACATTACAAGTGCTCCAAATAGAAATACTTATTGATAAGCTTGCATTCTGAATTTTTTTCATTTCTGGAATAACAATTTTGTTGGGAAAAAAATGACAAGGACAGTTGTTTACGAGTTTACAGAGAATCACCCATAGCCAAATTTTAATTTCCAGTCTCTGGTAGACCTTTTTACATTATTTATAATTTCTCGTCAATGAGTAATGACTAATGACCCACAGCTAACCAAGTATGTGTGTATGTTGCATAAGTATGTTGTATAAATTACTTACATTACAATGCAATGATGTCATTACATTACAATATTATACCTACCTACCCATTATTATATGGTTTTCTTATTAAGATTATTATTTCATGTTTAGTAGAATAAAATACATTCAAGCATTTTAACGGTCATTATAACAGCTGAGCTGTTTGAATTAATTTTCTAACATTCCACTACTATGTGGCTCTAACAGGGTTTCAAAGTATGTTTGAAAATTCACGAATTTTGAAGCTAGCACAAGGAATATTATCATTTGACAATAATGAAACACATGTTTTAATATTTTTGGACAGTCAGCCCCTTAAGTATAAAACAAGGGACGATAGTTGCTTAAAAAACTTTACTATAAATTATGATACTACATTATGAACATTGACATCATTCAAATAGTAAAATAAAATTGAAGTATGGTATACCTCCATGTGGCAAAAACTGTCAAAAGTTAGTAAAGAATGGAACAATAGGTAGTTCACTTAAGATATACCTATGGCATAAAGGGAATTGTGGTTAAATATAACTATGTTTCAGGTAATAGATAAGTATTCAAACAATGTAAGTAAAATTCACATTCTTTATTCAAAATAAATGAACAATGAGTACTACAAAATAATCATCTGATGTCAAAGATAAGACAAGGATATAAGTGCATAGAATAAATACACAAGGTGGTAAATATTGCTCATAATCACTTATTCAGCTAACTGGAATTGACTCAAAAGTGATGTCACATCCTAGGCACCTACATTTGCATAAAAAACATCATACATTTACAATTAACTTCAGAATATTTAAAAACAAGTAATTAGAAATAAATATTGAAATATGAGTTAATAACTAAACTGACCATTTTTCTTACCACTGAAAGCGGGATGTGCACAAAAAAAGGTCATCAGGCGCTTTTGTGTCAAAGCGGGACGCCTATAGAATTTAGTATACAAAATTACAATTTGGGTATAGATTAAAAAAAAGAGTCGTCAGGCGTCTATTTGTCTACAATCAGTAGTATTTATAGCTAAAACGGTCATTGAGCATAAATCTCATAGTTTCAATGAATTTAATATTCACAAGTAAGTAAATATATACCAAAGCGGGACATTTGGTACAGAGCTGGAATTTTTCGATCTCGCGGGGGACAGTGGGACAGACTGCCTCTAAGCGGGACAATCCCGTCCAAAGTGGGACGTATGGTCACCCTATGTATAACTTATTCCATTACAGATAGGTACAACACACATTACAATACACATAACAACTTTAAACAGGTACCTAAATACCTTTATATATTTGAATCAGTAAATAAGTAAATCATACAAATCGTACAGTGAAATCCAAACTTAAGTAAATCATACAATTAATCATTATAATCAACAAGCATATTTATTTTAAAGGCTCAAATGTCAAATTTAATACATCTTCATTACAATTAAGTTTCTAAACCAACCACATTTATCATTACGGTCGCAAACGTAAAGATCGCATCAGATAGAATAACATTACAATTACGATACTACAGATGAATCACTACAGATAAAGGAGAGTTCGTTAAACGCTGTCCATTCTATATTCTACCGCAAATCCTATTTTTATCGCTGCGACAAATCAGATAACACGTTTCACTCATCCCAACACTTTATTTTAACAATACTCCTCCCCACGCAAACGTAATAATACGCACACATCGCAAGAAACAATACAAAAACGTTAATCAATCACTCACGCCCACATACGAACAAGTATATAACACGTAACACATAACCTGCACAGAGATAACTAACATTATTTACATACTAGTTCAATCGATTGAAGAAAACTAAACAAAAGCTTGAGATACTGGCAAAGGTCACAACCCAATCTGCCAACCGGTGCGTTTTGCAAGCGGCGAGCGCGCTGCAATGCATTTGGCAACATTGCAAATACCTAACTTACGAACTAAATACCTAGGCACTTAAAATACTAGACATGCATACACACAAATGTATTTTATTCCCTATCCCTACACAAATAATTAAAATAATTCCATAATCATGCTCTTTTATTTCATTGTACGTCTGTAACAAATCAAGCCTACCAACCGCACGTAAATAAACTTACACACACATGCACAACCACTATCTTGTCCCACTTATATACTCAAGTATATAACAAATGCAAAACAGATGTTTTACTAATAATTCGTTCATTGAAAAAATAATTTGATCATAATTAGAAAGTAACCTAAAAGTATCGTAAGGCCGGAGACAACATTGTTGACGGCGGGTTAACCTAGGTCACTGAAGTCTATTCCTACTTTCGCTGTTAGATTGTATGTTTAACTATCGGTAAGTGTCATCAGCAATAATTGCAACGTGTTAGAATAAAGATATATTATTTCAGAACCTTATAAATTCGTTTAAAACATAAATAACTCTAGCGATCTTTGCCATCAAAACATTGGTCCCGCAAACGAAGTCCTGTGTTGACACTGTTCTTCTTAAATTGTTGCAAACATGGCGACCGATATCTGGGCTTCTCGTACAGCCCGTAGACGCTAAATCATGTAACAAACCTAATGCAAAGCTGTGTAACGTAAGCAAAAAATATCCTAAGCTGGATCTAAAGGGCCCCTTTTGAAACCGCCTTTAGCCGCCAAACCGTTCAAGATAGGACTCTCAAATTTTTTCACATGATTCTCCATACTACAAAGAGCTGAAAAACCAGTATGGTTGCGTAAATTGATATGATTTTCTGTTATAACTTACCACTGCCGCTTTGAGTAGTTCCTTGTAATTCAACTCTGGATATTTACTTTCGTTGCTTTCATACAAATTTATAGATAATCTCACTGTTTTAGTCACTTTATTCTTTGCACTTTTTGTATCAACCACTGTTATAAAAGAAGCACGTTTAGGGTCCGACATTTTCCACGAAATTCGAGTATAAAATGATTTTTTTCAAAGCATGACACGGCCTGCATTTTCAAACTGTGTAGCACATTGCCACCATGTTGGAATTCATTGTTTGGGTTGTGAGCGCCGCGGATAAATCTGGAACTAAATGACAGTTTGCTTCCGAACGAATAGATGGCAGGACAGTTTACTTCAGTACGACAATAGATGGCTCTACACACTGGCAATAGAATTCTGAGAGATTCAATAACATTAAACTAAATAATATTATGTTTTATGTTTTTCTAAAAAGTGTTTACAATATTGATTGTGCAGTATAAAATAAAACTAATAAATTTAATCGCAGAGTGCAAAGAACTATCACCATTTCCACTTCATCTACATCTATAGTTCACACGTTGTATAACAGATGGCATTGTTTTTATATTACAGAATTTGAATAGAAGTAGAAGGAGAGCCATATCTGTGTGTGAAAAGTATCTGTAAAAACGCGTCCAATAATTTAACGGGTGACACTGCGTCGCCCTAATCACTAGGCAAACTTCAGTCCGTCTACAACAGCTATGTTCATTATCGTAGTTATTCCGTTCCGACGCCAGCGCGTAATAATTTTATTATTAAAAAAAATCGTACTACTAAAAATCACGTTTTCACACAGCAGTATTTTGGTTATATTTACTAAAACAGTGGTCTAACATTACATTTGACTACCTATGTAAATAGTTGAGGTTTTATATACTGGCTGTCTACATCAGCTATGTTCTATAATAATATAGCAATTTCCCAGACACTAGCGCCAATCTGGAATGGCCATTGATATTACCTCTATTTTCAGTAATAAACAGCTGGACACTTCTTCATCCCCTCATATGAGATGGCTGATGGTTCGCTTTTTACTTCTATACACCTCTATACTCCATGCACGGAATCTTAATTTTTTTTAAATATTTATGGCTTTATGAAGGTATCTAGGTGTACCAGAATCTCATGGCATTTTTGACAAAGAATAAAACATATTACAGATGATGTAATTTTATTGAAACAAGACTAAACATTATTAAAAATGTTTGATCTATTGATCAGCTGCATTGGGGGCATTGGGGCGGCTTAGAATCCTACTAACACCTAACCTCAATCTCTGGCCGGATTGGTGTCGTAAGAGGCGACCAAATCCGTCACGTTGGTGGTAGAGCCCCTCGGAGGGATTATATTAGTATACTGATTTTAATTTTTTATGTCCGTGCGTAAAATATCAATTTCTTATTATTTCTCGCCTGCCACAACAGTGACGGATGACAGTTATTTTTAATCTGTCTTGCCGGCACTCCTGTCAATCTTGACGCCTGTCACGAAGATGGCGCCACTATCGTCTAACAATTCGACTCGGTACAACGACGCTGTTGGCGCGCGCGCACGGCGCGCAATTAAATCAATCTCGCTCGCTAATCTCGCTATTCAAAAATCTAAATCGTGTGTAATCGGGCGCGAACGCGTATATTTTCATCAATCCATCATCATGTCAACACTCAAACCTATCACAAACCTCATCACATCGGGTGGAAGATCATCGCGGCGTACAGTGTACACGCAGCAGGCCAGGTAGGTGCCGTGCATTTGCCTAACTATTGTGGCCTAGGTATATCAAAGAACCTCAAAAGTTCGTAATCGTGGACCCGTCAAGCGATCTGTTCCAGGGTAGCATCACGGACCTTAAAGAAATACGGACGTAATCTCAAGAACAAATTCAGTGAAGCACCCATCGGAATACAAACTCTCTATTCGTACAAGTAAACACGCACACATTGACACCATCGGCCGCCATTCCGGCGCCGGACCGCACTTGAGTCATGTCCGTATGACTCAAGTGCGGTCCAACGGGAGTTGATAAAGAATAATAAAAATACCTTTGTGTGCTGTTAAAAGTTGCAAGAACAATATTAATTCAGTTAAAAAACATAAAGGGATCACCTTTCACAAGTAAGCTTGTAATTTAATCACTGATTTCTTTTATTTTTCCTAAAGTTATTAACAAGATAAAACTAGAAAAATTGTAACCACAAAATCAGCCAGTGCTGCCAACAATATTGCATATGCTAATACCCAGAATGTGTAGGAAAATTATAGCATATATAATACTCGAGTTTCTTATTTTAGTTTAAAAGTATATATTTTTGGGGTTCCGTACTAAATAACAAGGAACCCTTACCTATATGTTTGCCATGTCTGTCCGTCTGTCCGTGGTATTGCTTACAAACTAACAATATTAAAAAGCTGAAATTTGGTATAGATTAAGGTATATTAATTACGTTAAGATAATGGTAGAACAAAATTTGAAAAAAAATTTTTAGGTACCTCCCCTATAAGTAAAGTGGGTAAACCAGTGTATTTAATCTGTTGTCAATTAATGAAATTCATTAATCTCATCAAATATAACAATTTGCATTTATTGAATGTGGAATGTGTTATATTCGATTTACATGCATTAAGTATTTAAGTAGATAACTAAATTTTAAATGAAGAATTTTTAGTGTGCGTCCAAACGTAATAATTTAGTAAAGCTCTTTAGTTCATACAATTATTCACAACCTACTTAATTACTTATGCATTTTTACTAAATTTTAACTAAAAAGTGTCTGTCCGAACGTTTTAAGTGATAAGCGCCGCCCATCTACTTAACAGAAAAATTTCAATCTTTTTTTTTGTTTACTTGCGTACTAAATTTTAACTACTAAATTGTTCGTTTACCTTATTAATTTACTTAAAATTTAGTTATCTACTTAACTAATTAATACGTGTAAACCGTACATTACGGAATAACTATTCAGTAAGTAATACATTTATTACATAAAAAAAAATATGGGGAAATGCTCATATTGTGGTAACCCCAAAATTACGCACACGTAGTAAGCGATCGGCCATTACTATGCTTCACTCTCGATTAGACAAGGTTATGTCCGTTCTTTTTTGACGTCCGTGGGTAGCATTAAAGCCATCCTGATTTCGGTGGATGCGTATGTTACATTAATATTTAATAGTTCATTATTATCATTATTATCATTATTACTATTATTATTTCTCCGTCGGGACTGCCTGGCTTGAGTCAGCCGCCGAACCACAAAGTAAATAAACGCCGAATGACTCGTGTTCCGGCTGCGGGTTTGAGAGCCAGCAACGCATCGGTGATGTCTTTGGTGTTGCTGATGCCCATGGGTGACGATAGACACTTACCGTCAGGTGGATCGTCAGCTCGTTTGCGGTTGGTAGTTGGAATATATTTTGATCGTTTCCGTATTTCGGAGGGCATGTAAAGCCGTCGGCCCCGGTTGTTATCGTAAGATGCCTAACGTCGTTCAGCCATGACGAATGCCCTCAGATGGCAAGAAAATTTCCTACATTGGGATGGCCACTTACCCCTCCACAAATCCACACTGAAGCATGCATGCTCAAGAGGAGAGACCCGCGTTAGTGGGCCAGGTGGGCCATTAATGGGTTTAAGACAATACTAGAAGGCATAAAAAATAAAAACGTTAGTCTTATTAAATTACTTTCCTACCTACCGAAAATACTGAATACAAGAATTGCTTGGCAAGTGGCAGGTTTTCGATCTTCGAAGTTAAAAATTTAATAGAATTTAGTGTCGGTAGTAAAATTTTAACAATATTCCGTCCGACAAAATTGCATGCGAATAAAAAGATTTTGTTTTCTTTCGCATGTACTCATCTTTAAAAGTATTATTAGCAACATTTTTCTGATGAAAAGAAAAGAATTAAGCTACATTGTACCTACCTACTAATACCTACCGAAAAATACGATCATGACAAGGAATTGTAAAGTCGAAATTTAGCTGCTTCTGTGTGCAGTTATTAAAAAAACTCACTATCATCAGAAAATGTAAGAGGGGGCTTTCGGAAACCGTTGATGAGTCGGACATTATGAACTGATTCCTATTAAGATAAGGGACATTAGTCTCACTTAAGGTGTCTTCAACTGAGTTGAGAACTTGGTCGAATGGAAAGGAGGCTTATAATAAAATGGAGATCATGGGGTCATTTTTAAATTGAAAAGACAATGCGCTGGTCTACATTTTTCATTAATTATTTTTTCCATGTTTCTTATGCGAATCAGCAATCAATTAGTTAGCTGAAGGTAAATGATCACAGCTGCTATAGTAAGGTCATCGCTAGAAGCTTCACTGATGACCACGAAGGAATCATGAAATAATTATCACTCATCTAAACTTTTTGTACAACAGTCAAAATAACCACTGTTGACTTTTAGATGGGTGAAAGTTAAATAGAGCTGCAATTTACAAGCTTATCTGTTTACCATCATGCATGATTAGCTAAAAATCCCAGCAACCAGCAAAATAAGTGTCTTCATCGTCATAGTTTTTCAGCAGAATGCACCATATGCAGAGGAAATAATTGCACTCGTGGTCTTTCGTTCTTTACTAATGTTGCTAGTAAGTAGTAGATATATAATTTGAAGAGTATAATTATAATTTTTAGAGATTATGTCCACGCCGCTATGCTAGGGCAAGAGCAATTGTCCATTCGAAAAATATTTCTATAGGTATCTTATTAGAGATTTAGGTCAAACAATTGACGCTTAAAAACTAACTGCTAAGTGCCTACCTATTTTGGGGTACAGAATCAGTAAAAACTAAATTGCCTACATGTTCACAAAATCATGGCGGCTAAAGATTAGGGTGATTTGACATGGATGGATGGCTTCATTATGAACCAGATGGATTTGGGCCAATCCCGTAATCCACTTTACGACACGTGCGACAGATGGACAGATGGATGCATCACGGGGAAATGAAAAACCCCCTCGCCGACCATTATTTATAGGGAAATTAGGGAAACATACACCCATCGCACACTTCTCACAGTTTTTAATCCAAGCTCCAAGATTAGCTGTTTCTGGAAATCGATTTTTCTTTAAGTGGTTAGAAATCTTTTACTCGCTGTTGCGTGGTGGGTGACCGGGGTGGCCGAAGTACAACGGCCGACGTCCAGTCACGTCACGCTGGGTTCGATAACCCCCGACTTGACGCTCCGCAGATAGGGCGTGGAAACGGAGTCCACAACCCGCGCCGGCAGCGGAACGTCGGGTGCGCACTGAGGACTGGTGCGCCGATGCCCTGACTCCTCGGAGTCAACCACGAAGTGGGGGCCCAAGGTGGCGGGGAACGAGTACGCGTGTCGCCCGTGGGCTACGTCTGTTCACCGCTCCTTGATCGGGCCCTCGTGGAGGCTTTACGGCTGTGCTCGGGTTTGAGAAATTGACGTCCTGTTACAGGAATTTGACGTGATAGAAACAATATTTATTCTCAAACCACTGAGTCACAGGCCGGGCGATATCTTCTAATTATTCTTCGAAGCTACTCTTCGATTCTTCCTATTATTCTTCTTTTTCTTGCTGGGCTGGCATCCTGTTCGAAGTCCTAGTATTCTTCTTGTTGGGCTGGAATCATCCTCTTCGAAGTCCTAGTATTCTTCTCATATGGCAGCAATCATCCTCTTCGAAGTCCTAGTATTCTTCTCATATGGCAGCAATCATCCTCTTCGAAGTCCTGGTATTCTTCTTGGCTTCTTCTTGCTGTTCCTGGTTGTTCCTTGTTCCTTGTTCGTCTTGTTCCCTGGTGTTCCCTACTTTACTAAAAATCTGATTCTCTAATGTACGGCCCAGCAATACCATATTGAAAGCCCCTTTATTTCGGCCTCAAAAATGTACTTGGCGTAACTATTTACGCTATCGCCCGACCTGATTATCAGTTTATCCATTTTATTCATCAAGAAAACCACATGTATCATATATCGTTACAATCGTCTTAGCGAGACCTATCGATACCAATATTCATCATTTATACAACATGATCACATAAAAACTTATTCGACAAAATCTAACAATTTTACATTAGGATCTGACCTCTTATTTCAATGTTTCTTCCCTAATCGGGGTAAATCTTTATTACTTATCACTAAAGTTGTATACAATAAATAAAACTCTCAAACATCTATCTATAAAACATAATAACAACATCGTAACCCAATAATTACAAAAACTACAAGCAAAAAACCTAAAAATGTATAGTAAAAATACTTACGTAATAATTCTTCAAATTTATCACAAATGTTACGATGTTATTTACGTAAATTATTATTCGAAATATACATTTACTCAATTTATTCATTTCTATTCATGTATATACTTTAATTCAACCATAAATTCGATTATTAACTATATGGCACTGTAAGAACAGTGCGGCAACATATCGCTATCTCGCTCTAACATGGAATGCGACGTATTTCTGTAATATTTTATGCTTGCTACGTTTAACTAACATTCTTTACACACATATACATACAGATACATTTAGAAACTATGTATGTTGGTCGCCGACATCCTCCCCCTCGTGCTTCGCACCAACTCCTGGGCTCGGCGACTCTCTGGTCACCAACACCACCAGCTTGGAAGTCGGCCGTCGCAGCACGCCGCCTCGCGTCTCGACGTCCACGATCCTTGTTCGTCCATCAGGTCCAGGGTATGCAGCGGTGACCCGCCCTCGCGGCCAAGTACAGCGAGGGAGGGTTCCGTCGACCACCAGCACGATGTCACCAACCTTGACGTCCGTGGAACCCGCTTGCCCGCTGATCTTCCGTGGCAGCAGTGTCGGTAGGTATTCGCGCAGCCATCGTTGCCAGAAGTGGTCGGCCAGCCTCTGCGCCGTTCGCCAAGATGCGTGGCCGACCAGCTCACTGTCGTTGAAGTCACCGACCCTCGGTGCACCGCAGGACCGCCCAATCAGGAAATGATTTGGAGTGAGCGCCTCCTCTTCAGTGTTGTCAGCGAGGTTAGTGAGTGGTCGGGAGTTGACCACATGCTCCGCCTCCAGCAGCAACGTGTGCAACACTTCTTCTCGTGGGTGTCGCTCTCGTAGTGTCGCGTTCAGAGCCGTTTTGATGGATCTGACGAGACGTTCCCATGCACCTCCCATGGAAGGCGCGCCAGGCGGTAAATATTTCCACCTAACGCCAATCTTCTCTGCTTCACATGCGAGGTCTTGTTGTTTCAGTTCTTCCCACGCTGCCTTCAGTTCTGTGTTAGCTCCGACGAAGTTGGTCCCGTTGTCAGAGTATATGGTGTGCGGCATCCCCCTTCGAGCTGCAAATCGCCTGAGCGCCAGGAGCATAGAGTCGGCTGATAGTGAGGCAGCCAACTCGATATGCACGGCGCGCGTTGTCATGCACGTGAATAGCGCGCCCCATCGTTTCTCGTTTCTTCTTCCCACGGTAACGATCATGGGACCGAAGTAGTCCACCCCGGTACATGTAAACGGGGGCGAACTATGTTGAAGCCGCTCAATTGGTAGGTTCCCTTGCGGAACCTCGGTGGGTGTGGCCTTCTTCACCCGGCACCACTGGCATGCGTGTTGGACTGCGCGCAGTGTCGACCGCAGCCCCAAGATGAGGAATCTCTGCCGCAGCTCGTTCATCACTGTCGCATGGTTCCCGTGGTTGAATCGCCGGTGATATTCATGTATAATCAAACGAGTTAAATAATTTTTGCTATCTAATACAATTGGTCGTTTGAAATCTCTGGCCACCCCTTGCACTGCGTCTACTCTTCCTCGTAGTCGTAGCAGGCCTCCTTGTATTTCCACATCGAGCCTTTTTAATTTGCTCCCTCGTTCGAGCGGCTTGCCTCGTTGTAAACATAATAATTCGTTACTGAAACTTGCCTGTTGACTTCGTTGTAATAATATGAATTCGGCGCGTTCTAATTGTTCACTCTCTAGCGGGACGAGTTGTAATACCGGCGTTCGTTGTATTTTCTTCTTAACTGGCTTTTTTTTAACTAATTTACCCCACGTTGGATCGTGCTTTTCCTGATGCCTAGTGACATTGACTTTCCTGCGTGCCTTACAGAGGTCAACAAATTGTATTACCCTTGCCATTGTTCTCCACAGCCGTTTCCAAGTTGAGAATCGCGCGGGGTCGGGGGTCTCACAGCTGTCGGTTACGACGGCTGCGGTTTCGATTTCTTCCTTCTCATCCCCGGTTGCTTCTCTCTTGAAGGTTCTCGGTGCTGGCCAATGCCCTTCATCCCGCCGCAGGAACTCAGGCCCGGTGAACCAGCGGTGTTCGCTCGTAAAATCCACGGGTACGTCTCTCGTTGCGTCGTCTGCGGGATTAAGAGCGGTCGGTACCCACCTCCATTCACGGGGCTGTGTCAAATCCTCAATCTCTGCCAGTCGGTGAGCCACGAAGGTTTTGAAGGTTCTGGGATCGGTCTTAATCCATGACAAAACAACACTCGAGTCCGACCAAAATATTCGTTTCGTTACCTTCAAATCTAATTCACTCGTTATAGATTGAGCGAGACGACTTCCCAATAGCGCGGCCTGTAATTCCAACCGCGGCACGGAGACTGGTTTCAGCGGCGTTACTCTTGCTTTTCCTGCCACTAAGCTGGTTCTGAATTCGCCATTCCCCGCGTCGGTTCTCCAGTAGGCTGCCGCCGCGTACGCTAGCTCGCTCGCATCTACGAAGATGTGTAGCTCCCCCTCAGTGCAATGTGGTGCGATGCATCTAGGTATTAGTAAATTATTTAGTATTACAACATTGGTCAAGTAATACTGCCAGGCGCTTTTTTCCTTTTCGCCGATTGCTTCGTCCCAACCAACACCGCTTCGCCAAATACTCTGCAGTAGTTTCTTACCCTGTATTAGAATAGGAGAAGCCAAACCCAGTGGGTCAAACGTCGACATTACCGCACTGGTTACCTCACGTTTAGTCGGCGTCCGATGTCCTTGCGCCACATCACTCGGCGTGTTGCGAAGATCCGCTCTGAAGCTCAAGCAATCCGTTTCAGTTTTCCATCGCAACCCCAGTGTTTTCTCTTCTGTGTCCCCGATGTTAATTTCTTTCTTGTCGGCTTCTTCGCTGCAGACTTCCTTCAGCACGCTGGGTCGGTTTGAGGCCCATCCACGCAACTCAAAACCGGCCTTTCTGTGGATGAAATCGACTTGTTTACTAATACATATCAAATCCGATTCAGAATGAAAACTGTGAAGATAGTCATCCATGTAATGATTGCGTTCCACCGCCTGCGCGGCCTCCGGATACTCGTTACTGAAGTCTGCAGCATTCCTATTTTTCACATAAATCGCCGTACAAGGGGACGAAGCGGCGCCGAATATAACCGAAGTCATTCGATATACTGTCGGCTTTACATCGCGTCGGTCGCCGCGCCATAAAAAACGTAGGCTGTCTCTGTCTGACGCTCGGATGCGCACCTGTAAAAACATCTCTTTTATGTCAGCTGCCACGGCCACTGGACCTTGTCTGAACCTCAGTAGTACGCCGAACAGGGACTGAAGTAGATCTGGACCTGGAAGTAGAGCGTCATTTAAACTCTTACCTCCCGACTTGGCCGCTGCATCGAATACCAATCTAATTTTCTTCTTAAGTGGATGTGTCACGGCGAAGTGAGGTAAATACCACTCTTTACCCTGTTCGGCCACTGTCGGGGCCTCTTCGGCGTAGCCACAGTCCACCAGGTGCTGTATCTGCTTACCGTATTCTTGTCTGAGCTGCGGATTCTTGTCAATTTTCTTTTCAATACCGCGTAGCCGCTTCTCGGCTGCCGTGTAGCTCTCCGGCAAATATTCATTTTCATTTTTCCATAATAATCCGACTTCGAATCGCCCATCGTTTAGTCGGTTGCAAGTTCTTTCTAATATCGCCAGCGCTCGCCCATCGGAGTCGGTGCTCGGACGCTTCGGTTGCACGCCTAAACTATCAATCGAAAAATACTGTTTGATCGTTTCATGCATGTCATTATCAGAGTTACTTACGTGCAAACAGCTATTTATAAAGTGCACCGGTCTTAGTCCTTTTGCGTCGAATCCGTGGAGCACCCAACCGAGCTCGGTCAGCGATGCGACTGGTTGACCTGACTTGCCTTTTCGAATTTCTTTCGAGACGATCAGTTCCCAGTTGTCCTGTCCCACGAGCAGTCGTGGCGCCTCGGCGTCATATGACAGGACATCAATCATTCCATTCAGGTGCGGGCAAGCTTCAATAACAGATCTGTTAACAAATTGTGGTGTTAACTTTAACTGGTCGACGGTGTGGACTCTGTTCAGATTTCTCACCCGATCGTGATGTATCCCTTTGATGCGGATCCGCAGCCGTTGCGAGTCATCCTTCCGCAGCAGTCGTCCACCAACCGTTTCCAACACGAGCTCCTCTGGCTTGCCTGTAGCGCCAATCTGCGCCGCGACCTGCGAGTCCAACAAAGAAACAGTTGAACCTTCATCAAGGAGAGCCATTACCTTGACTGTCCCCCTGGGCCCGTACAACTCGACGAGGACCATCTTCAAATATGCCCTCGCAGCTTTCAACGCGTTGACCGAAGACGCGATGTTGGTGGTAGCTTCTTCCACCTCT
Source organism: Thymelicus acteon (assembly GCA_951805285.1). Taxonomy (NCBI): domain Eukaryota; kingdom Metazoa; phylum Arthropoda; class Insecta; order Lepidoptera; family Hesperiidae; genus Thymelicus; species Thymelicus acteon. The sequence goes on from OX638234.1 coordinate 14,546,598, forward strand.
GCTGCAGGCTTCTCATTTTCTTTTCTTCGGTCGGAGTGAAGCAGTTGGTGATGCCAGCGCCCACAGACCTTGCACCCTGGTCTGCGGCATGAAGTCTTCCGATGACGGTCACTCAAGCACTTGAAGCAGAGGCGTGTCTTCTTGGCGTACGTCCACCGGTCCTCAGTCGAAAGCTTCGAAAACTGTGGACAATATACTATAAAATGTGCGCCTCGACAATACGAACAACTGATTTTGTTCGCCTCGGATCCGCTTCTGAGATCACTATTGCGATTTGATCCCTTCAGTTCATGTCCCCCACGGGGCACATAGCTTGAGACTTCGGTTGCAGCGTTCGCGACGCGTCGATTCGCGGCCCTTCTCTCTTCGCTATGCGGTTTCGACGATTGTAGTGTCGCATAAGCCCCACACTTATCGGCTTCCTTGTTCAGGAACTTGGAGACCAGGACTAGATTGGAGAACTCCCCCTCGTCTGAGCTTTCTGTAAAATCATACCATCTGAACCGTAGAATCGAAGGCATCTTCTCCACGATTTGTTTTACGATTTCAGGCGAATGTAGGTACTGAGGTTTTTTCAAACCTTGTATAGCGGCGACGCTGTTGTTAACTTGACTGGCGAAGACGCAGATATCCCGTGGACTTTCCGTAATACGAGGGAGTGCTTTTACCTTATCTAGCTCCGCCAGTATCAATGCGTCTGTCCTCCCGAAGCGCCGTTGTAACGCCTGCAGTACCTCACTCGGGGAAGCTTCCGAATATAAGAGGCTCTTGATCGCCTCTCGTGCTGTTCCTCTGATCGCTCGTCGCAGCCGTGCCATGTTCTGTACATCTGAAAATAGTCTACACGTATCTTCATAGACAACTTTAAATGCAAACCACTCACTGCTATTTCCATCGAAGAGTGGTAGCTCGTGGATGTACTTCGGCTGCGACGCTGGTCCCTCTCTGTGTGTGACTGCTTCTCTCAAAGCATCTGCAAGTAGCCGCACGTTGACTGAAGTGTTATTCGGCTCTTCATATTTAACCTGTTGGGGAACCGGGGAATTCAAATACTCACTTGCATCACTCTTGTTCTTCATGGACGCCTGTATCCAATCCTGGACCTGGTCTTTCTTGTCTTCCGGGTCCTCGTCCATGGAATCCTCTTCTTCTTCGCACCGGGCTAGCTCGAGCCGGGTGCGTGCGAGCCTCGTCGCAGCGTGAGCTTGCTCTAGCTCAAGGCGTGCCAGCTCCTCTTGCGCTTCGAGCTCACGCCTCCTGGCCGCAGAGCTCGTGGTCCTTGTTGACCGCGCTCGTCGACTCGAGCCAGCCGGTACCAAAGTCGAGTTCGACTTATGTTCTGGTGCCTTCTGGTGAGTCACTTCATCGTCGATGATTCCGCCCGCGGTTCCCCTGCAAGCAAACATACCTGACGTTGCTTCCGTAGAACCGGTCATCGTGGTGCCACCTCCCGTCGTGGTACCGCACCTCGTTGTTCCGCCCGTTGTAATGGTACCATCCATCATCGTGGTACCCGTCGTGCCTCCTGATGTCGCTTCAGACGCAGCCCCTCCCATCCTGGATCGCGCTTCTCTGCTCGACGCGGCTGTTCCGCCCTCGGAACCCGCTGAGCGCTGGGGTACGTTGCGTTGGCTCCTCGTGATTGGCATCTTGATGTCTTCCTCAGATCCGGCTCGAAGGACCAGCTGTTGCGTGGTGGGTGACCGGGGTGGCCGAAGTACAACGGCCGACGTCCAGTCACGTCACGCTGGGTTCGATAACCCCCGACTTGACGCTCCGCAGATAGGGCGTGGAAACGGAGTCCACAACCCGCGCCGGCAGCGGAACGTCGGGTGCGCACTGAGGACTGGTGCGCCGATGCCCTGACTCCTCGGAGTCAACCACGAAGTGGGGGCCCAAGGTGGCGGGGAACGAGTACGCGTGTCGCCCGTGGGCTACGTCTGTTCACCGCTCCTTGATCGGGCCCTCGTGGAGGCTTTACGGCTGTGCTCGGGTTTGAGAAATTGACGTCCTGTTACAGGAATTTGACGTGATAGAAACAATATTTATTCTCAAACCACTGAGTCACAGGCCGGGCGATATCTTCTAATTATTCTTCGAAGCTACTCTTCGATTCTTCCTATTATTCTTCTTTTTCTTGCTGGGCTGGCATCCTGTTCGAAGTCCTAGTATTCTTCTTGTTGGGCTGGAATCATCCTCTTCGAAGTCCTAGTATTCTTCTCATATGGCAGCAATCATCCTCTTCGAAGTCCTAGTATTCTTCTCATATGGCAGCAATCATCCTCTTCGAAGTCCTGGTATTCTTCTTGGCTTCTTCTTGCTGTTCCTGGTTGTTCCTTGTTCCTTGTTCGTCTTGTTCCCTGGTGTTCCCTACTTTACTAAAAATCTGATTCTCTAATGTACGGCCCAGCAATACCATATTGAAAGCCCCTTTATTTCGGCCTCAAAAATGTACTTGGCGTAACTATTTACGCTATCGCCCGACCTGATTATCAGTTTATCCATTTTATTCATCAAGAAAACCACATGTATCATATATCGTTACAATCGTCTTAGCGAGACCTATCGATACCAATATTCATCATTTATACAACATGATCACATAAAAACTTATTCGACAAAATCTAACAATTTTACATTAGGATCTGACCTCTTATTTCAATGTTTCTTCCCTAATCGGGGTAAATCTTTATTACTTATCACTAAAGTTGTATACAATAAATAAAACTCTCAAACATCTATCTATAAAACATAATAACAACATCGTAACCCAATAATTACAAAAACTACAAGCAAAAAACCTAAAAATGTATAGTAAAAATACTTACGTAATAATTCTTCAAATTTATCACAAATGTTACGATGTTATTTACGTAAATTATTATTCGAAATATACATTTACTCAATTTATTCATTTCTATTCATGTATATACTTTAATTCAACCATAAATTCGATTATTAACTATATGGCACTGTAAGAACAGTGCGGCAACATATCGCTATCTCGCTCTAACATGGAATGCGACGTATTTCTGTAATATTTTATGCTTGCTACGTTTAACTAACATTCTTTACACACATATACATACAGATACATTTAGAAACTATGTATGTTGGTCGCCGACACTCGCGTTAGTAGATAGTTAGATACCAAATCGAACAATACTGTTTACTTATTTTTATACCTAAGTTGGACTCGGAATCTAGCTATAATTCGCCGGACTAAATTTTTTTATGCCTTAAGCAGGCAAACGAGCAGACGGGTCACCTGATGGTAAGTGATTACCGCCTCCCATGGACATTAGCAACACTAGGGGCATCAGCAATGCGTTGCCAGCCTCGAAGAAAACAATAGACCCGCTTCTTGAAGGATCCTAATTATAAAAGTATTAAACTGAACAGTTCTTCAGAACATTCCCCGTAGTACAGACGGTAGAATAGGTATAGGAAGCCTAGTCTCTCATCAACTCCAGCGATTCTAATCCGTCTGTAAGCTTGGGATCGATGACAAAACGAATGGCTCGTCGTTGGATTCGCTCAAACGTGTCCACTTATCCAGCTGGGGCTCCGGCTCAAAAATGAGGGAGCAGTATTCCATGTGTGGTCGAATTTGTGCCTTATAGCATCAACCTGTGCTTCGGCGTGAAATACTGCTTAGCTCTATTGAGCTCTTCCAATTTCCTTGCAGCTAGTTTGGCCTTACTAACCAAGTGGTCCCGAAACTGCCTTCATTCGAAATGTCGACACCAAGAATCCCAATGCTTTTGGACATTTCAAGAGGAGTGTTCTGGAACTGAGGTGCCATGACGAATGAGGTTTTTTTAGCGGTTAACGCGCAAACTTACATATGTCTTCTCAGGGTTGAAATGGACTAAATTTAGTCTGCCCTATTCCGAGGCCCGCTCCAGAGATGTTTTGACTTCAGCCACAAGCTTCATCCTCTTCTCCTCAATATGCACCCGCGAAAGATTTGCTCGACCTGTATAACGAGCATAACCCGTACTGTCATCAGCATAACATATAGATAATCTTGACAAATTAGTAAGCAAGGCAACTATTAAAACCTATTGTTTTGTTCTCGACACGTACGCGCATATTACTCTACCATAAAATTGCATTAAATAACCCCTCCTGAGTTAGCTGCCCCCTCATGCTCCTCGGTACACCCATGAACCTGATCCTTGCCAACTTATTTCCGAACTACTAATAACTTTATGAAGAACGAATTCGATGAAAGTAGCAGAGGAAAGCCCAGTAAATAAGCATTCAATCGCACCAATAAACCAAATCAACATCCGACGACCGACGACGACCGACGCCGCCCGCCCGCCGCGACGTCGATTCAATTCGATTTAATCTGCACTCGCTGCGTCCGCAGAGACCAGAGACAGCCCAAACCTGTAATGTCGTTATTGTCGCCTGTTATGTAGGCGTCGGTATTATCGCTTGTCGTTGACGGTGTTTTCGGAGCTCATTAATTTGTTATTTTATAGTCACGTAATGAAGACGCATTTAAGCTTGTATTTTTAAGATGTTTGAAATTGATAATTTTATTAGAGGAGTAACAAGGTTAAGCATACTTCATGTGGCAAGATTGAGTCTGGATTTTTTATATTGTTATCTTTTCAAAAGATGGCAAATATATTTTTTTCGTTATTGTCATCAGTTTCATGCAGTGCTAGGTATGTTGGCATAGTTTAACATTCTTGATCTGTTACTCTATTTTCAAAATTAAGTAAGTATTGAAGTACCTATCGTCGACAAAAAGTTCGTTTATTTTGTTTAGATAACTAATTAGTAATTCTAATTACCTATTACATTAATTAGAGACGACAAACTAATGGTTCAATCACCTAAAGATGGTGTCCCTTATCTCAACGTTATTGAAGCTCATCACGCCTCACGGTAATGAAATCAGTCTAGGATACTTGCCTACTGTGCTAACATATTAATAAATATCGTCTGAAGGGTAAAAATATTTTCTAACAGATATTCTCTTTATTTGAATAATATTATGTTAAAAAGTAGTACAGACCAGGTTTTTAATATAAATAGGTACATGGCAAGGATATTTCCTCTTGAAGATGCCTACCGAATTACAAAGTAGTAAAACTTGAGTAGGTCATGGAGCATAGAAGGTAGAAGGAGGGCCATCTGTGTATGAAAAGTGTCCGTAAAAACGCGTCCAATTACGGGTAGCGCTGTGGTGCGGTTTACAACAGTTATGTTTGAATTTTTATTTATCAGACACTAGCGCCATTCATTACGGGTGGCGTAACTCAGCAAACTTCACTCCATCTACAACAGCCATGTTCATATATCTATTTTTCACACACTAACGCCATTCTGAAATGGCCATTATTGAAACATCTATTTTCAGTAAATAACCGGACACCTTTTGAACTTTCCCCTCATATGAGATGGCCCTCCTTCTTATTCTCCATGTACTCATTGAATACAAAATACTATTACTATCATTAAAAAAACAATAAGTTCTAAATAAATGAATTAAGTCGAATCATCGTTAAGAACACTCGCTCACTCAAACGGAGCACGAAATTCCAGTGATCCTGAGAATATACGCCGCACTTCCAGAATATTATTCATCAAGGAAAATGAAATTTGACCTCTCGGCCCCGCTACCCGGCTTGGCTCTTGGCTCTTGGTTCTCGGCGCGAGAACTGTTTTATAAAGCCGGATGTTGCACGGACGTTACAACGGGCTGGAGGGCTACTAATTCTACCATTTGCGGGGGTGGGTTAGGGGCTTGCTCCCTTGTCTAAGGTTAACTAACAAAATAATAGTATCTAATAATAATGTAGCTTTATGTTCGTTTTCTACTTTTAAACAATCATCAACAGCAACAAGTACCTAAGTAGGTACAAGGTAATTATAACAAAACTAGCTATCGGCGAACTTCGTATCGCCTAACAAACTATTTTTTTTTAAATAAAAGTAGCCTAAGTTACTCCTTATTACATCAGCTATCTGCCAGTGAAAGTCCCGTCAAAATCGGTCCAGCCATTTCAGAGATTAGCCGGAACAAACAGACAGACGGACAGACAGACAGACGGACAGACAGACAGACAGACAGACAAAAATTGTAAAAAATGCTGTTTTCGTATATGTACCGTGTATAAATCCAAATGCACTTAGTAAAAAGCGGTTATTTTAATATTACAAACAGACACTCCAATTTATTTGTATGTATAGATGTATAGAGTATAGAAGAGTGTGTTGAGAAATATACTGAAATTCACGTAGAAGCCATAACTCTAAATTTTACAAGTATGTGTGTAAGAACTCACATCTTAAAGGTACATAATTACGATGAATATCATAAAAAAAATTATATAAGTTTCACCATAGTTTCCTTAATTATTGCATTGAGTTAATTTAATACGTGGAGTACATACTGCATAACTTCGAAAGCTGGACCAAACTATAGTTTACCTACTAATAAAAGCGGCCAAGTGCGAGTCGGACTCACCCATGAAGGGTTCCGTAGCAGCAAGTAACATAATATTAAAGTTCTTGTAGTTCGTTGTAACTTTGATCAATGTTTTTTGCGGTTTACGATTTATGACGTATTAAAAAAAAACTACTTACTAGATCTCATTCAAACCAATTTTCGTTGGAAGTTTGCTTGGTAATGTACATCATATATTTTTTTTAGTTTTATCATTCCCTTATTTTAGAAGTTACAGGGGGGGGGGGACACACATTTTAGCACTTTGAAAGTGTCTCTCGCGCAAACTACTCAGTTTAGAAAAAAATGATATTAGAAACCTAAATATCATTTTTGAAGACCTATTCATAGATACCCCACACGTATGGGTTTGATGAAAAAAACATTTTTGAGTTTCATTTCTAAGTATGGGGAACCCCCAAAATTTATTGCTTTTTTTCTATTTTTGTGTAAAAATCTTAATGCGGTTCACAGAATTCATCTACCTACCAAGTTTCAATGGTATAGCTCTTATAGTTTCGGAAAAAAGTGGCTGTGACATACGGACGGACAGACAGACAGACAGACAGACAGACAGACAGACAGACAGACAGACATGACGAATCCATAAGGGTTCCGTTTTTTGCCATTCGGCTACGGAACCCTAATAAGAAGAGTCAACTGGTAAAAGTCAAAGACGACGGTAAAATAAGATGGAGTGCTATGAGAACTGAAATTAGTGACAATGATAAAAACTAATAATGTCATGAGTAAAATAAAATGGTCTGAAAAGTAAGTAAAATCTTTAATATCGCGACGTGGCCTGTAGTTAAACAATGGCCTCATCAGAGGGAAAAGATTAAAATCCTTTAAATTTTACCATCCCTCAGATTGAGTTTTAAATGGAAGGTGTCGATTAAATTTCTAAATCATCATTAACTGTTGATTTATCTGCAGTCTGTGCAAATGGCTCCCCTTCATGGGTTCGGCCTTTAGAGGACTTTAAGAGCCTGATTTCGTAATAGGTAATCTTATGGGGTTGGAGAAATGGCTTCATTTTGTTGGGCGGATTTATTTATCAGCGTGATCAAAAGATTGAGTTTAAGGCAATAAAGTTTTAACGGTAAAGACTGGGATTTAATGTGAATTTATTATTTATATTAACAGTTACTTATTAATTAGATGTTCAACTATAATTTATCGTAATGACGTGCCGTTTATTTTTCTTTTTACCACATACGACTTGAAAGGGATGTTTGAATTGAAGAACATATTAATTTGTTCTTTAATGAAAAATATGATAAAACGCTTTCAAACTTTCAAATAATCACCCAGTTCTGTTCATTATTTTGTTATTAAATGAAACGAAATGCCTATAATGTAATCTATTTACAGTACAGTTTCATCAAATACTACGTTCATTAAGTTGAGATGAGCATGATATTATGAAACCATTTCCTCCAGCTTCCGAAACTCATTAAGTATGCTAAGTACTTGCCATTGGCATGCATCGCTTCCTTGTGTCCCGGGTAAGTAATCTACTGTAGGTATATCAATAATGTAGGGTACCCTGTATATTGTAGGACAATATTTTACATAAGGTGACTTAGGTTAGGATTAAATTGACCTCATTTCTAATTCTACCACGCATCAACAATTTAGCGTAAAAAAATAAAATAGTGTTGAATTTATTTATTTCCCTTGATTGATACTTGGTTTTGTTGAAATAAGGTGTTGCTCTTAGGGGGCTCTTTGGGGGGGCCAGATACTTATTTAAAAAAGGGTGCATGTCCTTTTGTACGCGCGTAAGACGTTATACTTCTTCAATATTCAAGTCACTAATATAATAAAATATTACTTGTGTACTACCTATGTTTACACAAGTACAAACTAGATGGCGTTGTTAACGAATCTGATTTTTATAATTTTTATCACTCGCTTCAGTGAAGCGAAAAGTTTATCATTATAGTTATATCCTTGACTACCTTGGTTGCCTACGTTCGGCATCCCTCGTATTGGAAAAAGGGACCCGAGCCCAGCGGTGGATCAGGCGGTAGATAGCGTCAGTCTAATGGGTTCCGATGATATTGATGTATCGCTATGCAAAAAAGCAAAGCAACTTAATAATAATTATAGCTTAGGAAAGGTACCTAATTATAGGTTAGTTGGCTTGCGAGGGTGTAGATCCTCCACATGTATAATATTATATTTCTCAGATATTGAACGAGGTATTACACCTCGCTTCGCAGTTTAGCAGGACAGACTATTACTAATAAAGCAACAACCCTTAATTGTCCCACTGCTGGGCTCGGGGTCTCCTCTCACAATGTGAGGGGTACAGGCCATAGTCTGCCGCGCTGGCTAAGTACGGATTGATAAAATTTACACACCTTTGAGAACTTTATGGAGAACTCTCAGGTGTGCAGGTTTCCTCACGATGTTTTCTTTCACCGAAGCAAGTGATAATTAACTTGTAAAACGCATTTATTTGAAAATTAGAGGTGCGTGCCAGGATTTGAACTCGGGTCCCTGCGTTCGATAGACCACGTTCTAACTGCTAGGCTATCACGGCTCATATCACTATAACTGATACAAGATAGAATAGGAATAGATGTCGGGATAAGCATATGATACCATGCATGCATTAAAATATACCAAGAACATACATTAAAATATTATACAAGTACATAGTAACTACGATGTAATTGGAGGCACAATTTTATTAGGAAGCTGAGTGACATAATTATACGCATTAATGTTTTAATTATACTTTACAAAAAATACCTTCAATATTTTTCTGAGATATTTCAATTATAGATTTCTTTTTCAAAGAGGTTGTTTCAAACGATCCCCGTAAATCAGGGATTACTAGAACCCTACTCGAGTGACAGCTACAGTTCAATCCATTAATTATGTAGCGTCTATTATGTTCAGCTGCAGTAATATAGTAATCCTTACTACCTGCTATGTACATGGACAGTGGACATAGTACAATATAGTAAGAGATGTGTTAAATTTCGAATTTATTTTTATGGAACACTAGCTGTGCCCAGTGGTTTCACACGGTTAATTTGTGGAAAAAACGAACTACTAAAATATATGATGTTATAATATAGCCTATAGCCTCCTCGATAAATGGACTATCAAACACAAAAATATTTTTTCATTTCGAACCAGTAGTTCCTGAGATTAGTGCGTTCAACCAAACTCTTCAGCTTTATAATATTAGTATAGATTTGGTCTTTGATAGATTTTTTGAGATTAAATGTATTCTGTAACTTTATATATATATATATATATATATATGTTTCTTGATAATATAAACTATGGTTGAAATAAATATTATTTGCACGGTTGCCATTTTATGTTAATTTCGTTTACTAATTTTAAATTTGCATATTATATCGATATTTAGTTATTACCAATCACCTGTAAGTAGGTAATTATTTTAGAAAAATGTTAATAAAAGTATTGGTTTAATATCTTGCTGTAATATCTGTAACCTCTAGCATGTTGTTTTTATTTTATCAACGCATTTAACGTGCTCTGATTTTGCATTTATTTTGCGTTTTCTTCCTTTTATTGAGTTCATGAAATCTGATAAAGAAATCGGTGAGTCTTATTTGATTCAGTTGTTTTGCTTCGCTAGCAGAATCAGCAAAGAAAGAAACGCAATAATCCTATTGATGTTACCTAATGCTACAAATGCGAAGAGCTTGTTTTTGTTATGAAGCTAATACAGGCTTTAATTTTATTGGAGTTCTTTAGAGGACCTTTAACCTTTAACGTTCGTCAAATTTTGCGTCAGAATATGTGTGCTAAAAATGTCCCAAACTTTATTTAAAGGTCGCCTTCAGTTTCTTCACAGTTCGCTCGTTACGAGGCCTTTGTTATGCAACGAATTCAATATAAGCAGGCAGGCATTTAAATAAATTTCATCATCGAAGTAGTAGGTATCTCACTTCATCGCGATTACAATATTTATGAGTGACGCTTCCTTTGCTTGGCGCGTGACTGAAATTACACCCTTTATTCTTCAAACGTTTTCAAACTGTGAAGTCTGGAAGCTCTGAAGATGGTAAAGCTGCAAGAAAATAACTAATTTAATCTAGTTTATTGCACCCATTGAAGTTTTAGTACCTAATATCTGGATGACAAGCTTTGCTTGGTATTTTTTTTGGTAAATCATGTTTTTTAGACATTATATTACGAATTACATACTGATGAAATATATTTTTCGATCTTACCAACATAATAATAAAAAATATGAATTCATTATTTAAATAAAAATCACAAAAAGAAGGAAGTTGAAAAAGAGGGAAAAATTAATCGCGTCTTCGAACTCGAACCGGGGTCTTCTGATTTCGGGACCACTCAATTTCCCACCTGAGCTATTATAGCCTTGTAGATGGTGGCTAAATTTACCTTAGTATTACAATGATATTGAAGCAGTTTTTCATTGCCTGAAAACACGAATAAAACGACATTTTCTAAAAATGAATCCCAGCTAGATCGATTTATCGCCCCCGAATCCCCTGCATACTTTTAATGAAAATCGTTGGAACCGTTTCCGAGAATCAGAATATATACATATATAGGTATAGATATACAACAATTGCTCGTTTAAAAGTATTAGATATTGCAATTCAGCCAGTGATTTGTCGTAAGAATTTTACTTGAGGTTGCGTAAGGAAAACATAATAAATATAGAAAATTTAAGGCTGCATCAAAATTTCTGAAGTTTGCTAAAATTCATCAAATCTAATAAACAAACGGGACGTATCCCGTATCTTTAACGCATTCTAATATATCATGATCCTGTAAAATACTCGATATGACATAATCTAAATTTTACTAACAAAAAATAACCGACTTCAAAATTACTCAAAAACTACTTGTCAGATCTCGTTCAAATTTATGTGGGACCACATGACAAGCACCTGCTTTCGATTCAAAAAAGAATCATCGACATCGGTTGGCGTGATATTTAGTTATTCGTCCATTTGTCGCGCACATACTTAATGCAAATTTAAGACTTATATGGTTTTCTCATGGACTCCACTGTCAGATCTCAATAAAATTTAAGTGGGACTACATGATAAGCACAAGCTTTCATTTAAAAAAACAATCATCAAAATCGGTTCACTCAGTCGAAAGTTCTGAGGTAACAATCATAAAAAAAAATACAGTCGAATTGAGAACCTCCTCTTTTTTTTTAAATCGGTTAAAAATATAACGTCGTATCTGAAATTCTCACTTCTCAGTATCACTAGAAAATTTGCATCGGATACCGACTCTGTCTAGCGGGATTGCGCTCTGTTTGATTACGGCACACGTTCAGCGTCCCGCATTATCATACAAGAGACCTTTAACCACAGGAATACCTTAGAAAAAAACCTGGTCGGCACTTCCACATGGGTAGTTGCTGTTGGCTCTAGCGGTCTATACAGCTTCGCGCGCACGGAATGGTAATCCTGGAAAGCTTCAGCCGTGGACAGTGGACGGTACAGAGCCCAGCAACTTTCAACATGATACGACGAATCCTTTGTCGGATGAATCAAGATGATAATGATCAACTCTACTTAATAAATCTTTGTCCTATGTCATTTTCTGCTATCTAGGTTGTCTGGAAGAAATTGCTAATTAGCAATAAGACCGCCGATTGTTTTCTTACTTTTGTATCTTTTATATCGTGTTGAAATTGGTGAACAATAAAGAATATTTGTATTATATTGTATTGTATTGTATTGTATTGTATTGTATTGTATTGTATTGTATTGTATTGTATTAAGCAAGAGAGTGGTAGCTATCTATACGGACTGGGGTTAGTATTCAAATGGTATTTAAGAACGCCTCAATACCCTATCCTGCTAAGTAATTTCTACAATATATTTTGACATGATTTTTTTAATAACTTGATTACAAGACTACCTAAACTTATAAGCATAAAAATAAACCTTAAATATTACAAGAACATTACTAGGTTCTTCAATAATAAACCTAACATTATAAAGATGTCGCCGAATTGCCTAAAATATTTCACTCCAAGGCTATTTTCACCTTTCGTACTACAGCCAATTGAATTCCCTAGTTGATTACATCTAGGATCCAAGTATACCACATCAAAATTTCCTATTCCCCTGTCTCCGGTAACCGATAGGGTATTTGCATCGAATACCCTCGTACAATCTACTCGGATCGAACTTCACCTTTCTGCCATATATTATTTACCGCTTCTTCAACACTTTCTCGATGAATGTTGATAAGTTTTTTCGGGACTAGTTTGAACGAAGGACAGGATCTCAATAAAATGAAGGAAAAGGACAGATCATTTACAATTTATTGGTAACATATTAGTTTTGTTTTCTTGACATTGTGAGTATTGAAAACAAATCAAGTACCTATTTCTTCAGCAGTTGTTACAAAATAGTAGATATGTAAATAAATTTGTATAATATGTCAAAGGAATTATCCTCGCTCTACAAGAGAAGTTTCTACGAAAGAGGTTTATAGTGTAAGGACTTCAAAACGATACAAAATAATCCGAACTCTACAAGTACGGGCACAAGTATAAAGGCTTTCATTTTGTATAATAAGCGGTCATCGTTACTGGCATAGCAAGAAGCTAGTACCTACAGTCGGCCGCAGAAGTAGCTTAACATTTTAGTACCTTGTCACATTACATTTCTTGAATTTGTCATAGATGTTGCTAGGAAACCGTCGAAACAGTTACTATTACAAAGTACTAAAATGTTAAGCTACTTCTACGGCCGACTGTACCTTTCTTACTTAAGTATGACGTGCGTCTACGTAGATTGCTATCTACGATAAATCCTACTAATATTATAAATGTGAATGTTTGGATGTTTGGATGTTTGTTTTGCAATCACGCAAAAACGGCTGATCGGATATAGATAAAATTTGGTACACAGATATTTTAATACCTAGAATAAAATATAGGATACTTTTTATCCCGAGATATTGATCTGTTCCCGAGGGCGAATAAGTAAAATTTATAGTACTAGGAAAACAGTTTTGACGTTTGTCTTCACAGTGACATTAGAAAACTCAAAACAGCTGATTGTACCTACATTTGAATAATTATTATTATCGTTCATTATTTTAATATGTTTATTAACAAACATATAAAAATTTTACGGTGATGCACATTGTGATAATTTTTGTCATACAATGAAAGCTTTAGTAGCCATCGATCTCGTATAAAATCAAATAAAGCCAACACAGCATTTTTTAAGGCTGCTAACACATCAGCGTTTGTCGAGCGTTCCTCGCGCAACGCTTGATTAATGAGCTATAAAAATAATAATTTTACGTAGAAGAAATACTGTAGCTTATCAAGGGTTTTCCTAGCTCTCAGTATGAGGTGCGATTGAAATTTTATAATATGTACAGTATCAGGTTTAATTAATTGCATAAAATCATCAAATTTAGTTTTTAACGTTCGTAAATATCTACCTATATTTTTTTTATTTACGTTATAGAAATAAATATTAATTTTGTTAACCTATTTAGCAAATCATTATTCAAGTATGTCGGATGAACGCGTACGCTTATAAAATCCTAGTGTGGTGTCGGCCTTAAGTCAAGATCGGCGTTAATTATGTCAAGATTTCTTTATTTTTCTATTGCTGTGCATGCATATATTACCAGTGTTTTTTTACCGAAAACTACAAACCTTCAATAAGTTTTTAATGAACAAGGAATAGATTCGTTGTTTTTATAGCGATTTTCATGATGTTTTTTTATTGTATGGGGAATTTACTCAAGTTGTACTTCAATATAGTGAGATGATGGATTGTGGAGATAATGAGTGAACTTCTCAATCGTAGGGAATAACTGAACCGTATTTAAATACATATATTAGCTGTTGTTATTATTGACACAGCCCATGTTGTTATCATTATCAATCGTTGACATCGCCAGGTATGGTGGTGTGTCTTAGAGACGAAATATGACTCCTCAACGGAACAATTGAAATAACTAAACAATTTTTAAAAATATTTGTTGTTCGTAATATTGTCTTCAATCCATTAATGGCCTACTACTGGGCACGGTTCTCTCCTCTTCAGGAGGCCTGGAGTCCACCACGCTGCTCCAGTGCGGATTGGTGGAGAGGTTAGTGACCAACCCGAGTGTCGGAAATTTTCAAACCGTCCGAGGGCCTTCGATATGGCTTAACGACTGTTATGATAACAGTCAGGACCGACGGCTTTACGTGCCCTCCAAATCACGGAAACTCTCAAGAAATTTTTGCCACTAGCGGTCACCCATCCAACTACCGACCGCGCCCGCTGTTGCTTAACTTTGTCGATTTCATAGGATCGACGAAAGCCGCCGGGAAGTTCGTAATATTAACACTGCAAAACCAGACGCACAGACAAATAGACATTTTTTTTAAATTATAAGTTAATGCTTGACTACAATTCCACCTGATGGTAAGTAGCGATGTAATCTTGGTTTATTATGGGATCTATTTAGTACATTAATATTTTCATACCTTTCATACTTTAAGTACGATGATGATGATATTTCGCGATGACCTGCGATGATTGCCAGGAAATGACTTAATTTAGCATACTTTTAATTTTAAATCATAGTTTAAAGATATAACAAACTGCAACTTCATCTGCGTAAATAAGGTCCACGGACAAATGAATAATTTGAGAGATGACTCATTCACCTTATGGACCATGAATCATATTTTTGACAACGGTATCGTGTAATTTTATCGATATAGTCGATGTGGTTAGGACGCTCTATAATTTTTAGCTAACTACTAAAAGATATGCATGTGGCAACCTCGCTCTTGCCACTCTATGGAGTACATAAAACACTGGGTCTCTTCATTTCGTTTCATTTCAATGCCCTTAAAGTGTCGTATGGCAGCATCCATTAAATGCTGCGTGCTGACCCCACCAACTATCGGCCTATCTCAATCACCTCCATATTCTGTAAGATTATGGAGTGTATATTGAATACGCGCCTCATATCTAGAACGGAACGATCTTCTTAGCGATCGACGGTACGGATTTCACCGAAATCGATCGACTGGAGATCTTCTGGCGTATGCCACACACATATGAGGCGAGGCCCTCGAGAAAAACGGGGAGGCACTTGCTGTTTTCTCGATGTCTTGAAGGCCTTCGATAGGGTCTGGCACGCAAGCCTTTTAAGCAAGCTTTCAGGTTATGGCATATCCCCTGGCCTTATCGGTTGGGTTAAAGACTTTCTGAGTGAACGATTTCTCCGTGTTCTTGTCGATGGTAGTTCATCGCAATCGATGGCTACAAACGCTGGAGTTCCCCAGAGGTCCATTCTCTCCGCCACTCTATTCCTGCTGCACATTAATGATCTGCTTATGCCCGGTATTTATGGGTATGCAGATGACAGCACAGTAGTGGAGAGAAACCTGCCCAGTGCTCGAGCCAGTAGGGAAGAAAAACAGTCAGAAAGAGAGGCTATGTTGGATCGTGTGAATCTCGCGCTCCGGGCAGTGTCCGATTGGGGCGATACCAATCTTGTGAGATTCAATGCCACTAAAACGCAGATGTGCCTGTTGACCGCAAAATGGTTCACCTTGGCTCCCACTTTCCGGAATGTATCCCTGGAATGCACCGACCGCCTACAGTTATTGGGAGTCGAAATTTCCTCTAACCTCAACTATGGACGGTTCATCGAATCCAAAGCTAAAGTGGCTGCAAGAAAATCGGGGTCCTTGCAAGGGTGCGGCAGTACTTCATACAGAGGCAGATTTTAACACTGTATAAAGCTCAGGTTCGCCCTTGTGTAGAGTACTGCTGTCACATTTGGGCCGGTGCCGCAAAATGTCACCTTTCAGGCTTGGATTCGGTGGAGAGGAGTACAATGAAGCTCATTGACGACCCAGATTTGGTGGTAACCAACCCGCAAAGCCTCGCACACAGGCGCACAGTAGCCAGCCTCTCGGCATTCTACAGGATGCATTTTGGAGAGTGTGCTCAGGAATTGCACGAACTAATTCCCCCATCCCCGTTCCTCCATCGAACAACCCGTCATATGGCAAGCATCCATCCATATGTCGTGAATATCCCACCGCTGCGAACGACGCGATTCGCTTCATCTTTCATAGTGCGTGCCGCGAAGGACTGGAATAGCTTGCCTGCGTGGTGTTCCCGTTCACCTACAATGTCGGTGTCTTCAAGAGAAGAGTGAATAGGCATTTATTAAGTCAGTGCGTTCACCATCTTGGACTCCATCAGCACTTACCTTCAGGTGGGATTGTTATCATGCGCTAACTTATTCTATGTAAAAAAAATATATACCGATATTTTTTAAAGAATGCTATGGTTCGTTTGTGTTACGTTTGTGTAAACGTAATTCTCTTAATGGTTCTGCTGATTGTTCTAATTGCGGAATAACTTAATAGTTTTTCTTCAGAATAATAGTTGTTGTTTTATTTTCTGCGCATCGCAAAATTTACACGCTTTGTTAATTTTGTCCCTTTTTAGAAGCTTGTGGCTATTGAGACTAGCGAGTTGTGATTCGCATCATACTCTAGCACCAGCCCGTCTCCGTCATTCTGTTTCATGAGGCTCATAAGCATGTTGCTAACGTCGTTTACCTGTCTCTTACCTGCATGTTGCTGGTGTCGATGATGTGCCTGTTTAGGCATATCTTAAGGTAGCCTGCCGCTGAACTTATTCCTCACGACATGCCCTATGATTTTTTTTTCAATCCTTAGCAACTTGCTAGAACGTGAAATAATAAGCATGGTGTCGACATCAATGATATTCATTCTTTGGGATGAAAAGCAGGTACTGTAAGTTTAATTCACAAACATCCAAACATCTATACCTAACATCTAAAACGTCTAAATTTTAGTAGGATCAGGCTCCAATTCTAAATTCTCGCGGACGAAGTCGCGGGTAGAAACTAGTGTATGATAAATGTATACGATAAATGGCCTTACGATAAATGTTGCCCAGCCACAGCTAAAACGATTTGCGCAGTTGCAACTTCACATAGAACATTAGATTACGGTTTAAGACATATTTTCTCAAAAGAACTTACAAATTCACTTACAGAGAAAATACAAAATTTGGTTAATTAAATATTATAAAGTATCATGAACACGCAGGCCAGACACGTATGACAAAACTTAAGATTTGCGTTATAAATACGATAAACCATAACATGTTGAATCTATTGACAATATTCTATTAACTAAGTGCTATTATTTTAAAATACAAATAGATAAGTTTTAGTCAAATGAGATTATATTATTGAATATAATTTAATTCCGCCTACTCCGTGAAGCTACTAGTCATTGGTCGGTCGTTGTTTAATAATTATACATACCTGCCTAATCTACCTATACGAGTAGTATGAATGAATGAATGAATGAATGAATGCATTTATTTGTAATAGTATAGGTACATTGTATTTTAGTTCTTAGGTCAAATTAGTGAAACTAGTATACTATGCCGTTTATCACGGCTACAAATATTATTATATACATTTATTGATTTATACATTTCATGTTCATCTCTTTATTCTTCTATCTTTATCTTTGTATCTTCTATATTTATTATTCTTTAGTAAATTATAAAATGTTCAGTATACGGGAGACAATCGAGGTTAAAGCAGATAATGCTATGCAAATCCGTGCGCCGCTGCAGCCGCCTCTGCGTTGGTTGCACTCATATACAAAGAGCAGCATTTCACAGAGGTATTGTAATTTTTAAAGATATCGTAGGTACACTGTCACCAACTTATCTGTGAATTGGAGGGCGCTGTCGGATGCATTGGACCAATCATTGGACGCAATTCGAGACGTAGTAAATGTTAAATGAATGAGCACAAAGAACTTACGAATGGCGCGGCATTAGTTCCAAATTTCACCATTTCACAGATAACTTGGTGGCACTGTAACCTGTTAGAGTGTATGTATTAATATATATAGTATTAATATATGAGTCCTCTATTAATATACAAATTCTCTCAGGGCAGTTCTTGTCATGGCAATCAAATAAATTGACGCTGATATCTTCATCAAATTTAGAATTACGTTTTTTTTAATAATTGGGACCTTCATTATATCACTTAAGTACATACTGTTTAGTATCCTCTCTACAATAACGTTTACATTTATACTACATCGATATCAAAGTTGTTAATAAACATATTGGTAGTATTATAATAACGTCTCGTACAAAATAATAATTTCAGCATTCAGCATCACTCAGCAGTATTCAACAATATGAACTTACGTCTTTTCATACATGTGATTATGTTTATGGCCGAAATGTTATAATGCCACCCAGAAGCCATCTTATTCATATAAATTCAATGTTTTACCTTATTAAAAGTACTATTAATTCTTCTGTGGTTTTACTTAAATTCTTTAAGGATTAAAGATTTAAAAACAACCTTCAAACGAGGGTTTTTTTTGTTAAGCCACAGTCATATTTGTGAGCTTAACTTTTTGGGCTTTTAGTAACAATTACGATTGGGCTTTACAATTACCTAAATTGTCCCATAAAATTGTGTCGCAGTATTTTTCGCCTATTGAGTATACTTTTTAAAAAGCTCTATACGAAACCTATCCTGTGCTACAACCGTTCTCAAAGATATTGGAAATAAGCATTTGATTTTCTTTCAGGCGTTCTTTTGATAAAAATATCACGTGGATTGCATCGAATCCGTACTATTCGTGATTACAGCTCGGAGTTCTCATTTTATCCGGCAGGGTGGAAAATACTCCTCTTTCCTAAGTCTGACGTAGACGTCTAACTGACGTAGAATTTTACTCAAAGCTAGCCAATTCGTAAAAGGCTGGGTTGGAGTGTATGCTTTCGTATGCTCAGATCATCTCTGTAAACCATGTATCAAAGAGTATTTCAGTACTATGAACACAGATCTCTCTCTGTGGGCGTAGTTATATGTCAGGACTGCCAGGATACTAAATAAAACACACAATTCGACAGGCACAAGGCTACACTACGTTTATTGCCTGATAACACCCGATTTCATCAATTCAATGTTATTTAGTTTTACTTTGATTCCGCGATCCTATCAATCTGTCTACCGTAATGACAGTTCTTTTATTTCTTAATTTCATAGATTATACGAACTTATTTGAGACTACGCCGACACGGCCGAGCTAGGCTCTTTCGATGAGGAAACGTAAAAATGTGCTTGGATCATTTGGCAAATGCTACGTTCCACGTCAGACGAGACTCTCCGGCTGGTAATTCAAAGGACATAATTAACCAGTACGTAATCAAAGGCTCTGAAATGAGCTTTTGGATTCATTAAAAACGAATATTTAAATGAAAGTTTACACGTACGTACCTACCTACTACATTCACAAAATTCAGAACCTTGTTGTTTATTTTCAGATATTACAATAATTATGTTATAACTTTGACTTCGAATATTCAAAAAAATTGATACTAAGTAGATATTTACTTAAACCATACCTCATTCACTAGTTCGAAAATCGGTTTCAGCCGAGCCTCAATGGCACCGAGAGGAATCAAACTATTTTCACCTTGCGGTTGATTCTGGACCATTATTTTGTTCAGATAATTCTAAGTCTGAGCGAAGCGTGGTTTATAGATCTCAACCTTACAGATTTGCGTATATTCTGCGCGTTTTATATTTTACGTAGGAACATATCCGCACGCTTCATATTATACCGAGTGTGATGTGTGATGTATACGTATACACGATACATGCGCAAATTTTAATTGCAGTTAAATTTGTTTATTTTCACTTTAAAACACTTAATTCCGTTTCAATTAGTATGTGCACACTTTATACTGCAGTTGTTACAGAAAATGAGTATAGTATTAAATTTACTCGGACACATTATAGTAAATTCAGTCACTGCTGTTATTTGGGTCTTTGTTCCATAATGACCGGTTTCGGCAATGACGCGTTTAATCGGCCACCCGCTCTCTGTCCAATGACCCTTACATTATTATTAAGTTATATTATTATATATGCCGGCGCAGTCTCAAATAAGTTCGTATAATCTATGAAATTAAGAAAAAAAAGAACTGTGATTATGGTAGACAGATTGATAGGATCGCGGAAACCAAAGAAAAACAAAATAACGTTGAATTGATGAAACCGGGTGTTATCAGGCAATAAATGAATCGTATCCTTGTGCCTGTCAAACAGTGTGTTTTATTTAGTATCCTGGCAGTCCTGACATGTAACTACGCCCACAAAGAGAGATCTGTGTTCATAGTACTGAAGTACTCTTTGATACATGGTTTACAGAGATGATCTGAGCAAACGAAAGCATACACTCCAACCTAGCCTTCTACGATATATATATACTTTATGAGATTATACTTGTATTCTATACCTTCTCCTGTGATAAACATCGAAGCATGACGTCATTATGTTTAGAACTTATTTCAATAATCTTCTTGAGCTTAACATTAGTAGAGACCAACCGAATTGTTACTGCTTTAGTTATGCAGTAGCTACTTACACTACATGTATTTTTAACCGACTTCAAAAAAAATGAGGTATTCAATTCGACTGTATTTTTATTTTTGTTTCCTCAGAACTTTCGACTGGGTGAACCGATTTTGATGATTCTTTTTTTAGTGCTGGTGCTTGTCATGTGGTCCCACTTAAATTTGAGCGAGATATGACTAGTAGTTTTTGAGTTATCCCTAATTTTAAATTCGGATATTTTTTGTTAAGAATTATTTTGTCTTTTTCAAATACTTGTTTTTTAATGTTAACTTGTAATTGAAATTTCTTTGATATTATTCGTCGTGCACCTCATGTTATAATAATTAAACAGCATTCCACATCTAAAGGTTGTCTGGAAGAGATTGTTACCTGTGTTATCATAAGACCACCTCTTGTACTTTATATATTTGCCTGCTTTTAGATTTTTCTTGTTCTATTCTTGGTGTAACAATAAAAAGTTATATATTAAATAATAGTAATAGTAGTAAATAATAATAGTGTTTCTCATCGATTTGGCGCCGCGGACAACATTACAGGCTACAGCTAATATACGGTGATAAATAAGTTTTGAAAGGGCTTACAGTGTTACACGCAAACACAGATTATTACAGTCAGAGAACACGATTCGCGGAGTGGAAGACAAAGGCGCGTACACATTAATCGCGGACACAATAGTTGTGCTAAATTGCATAACTTCTGATCGAAGTTTTCAAATTAATTCTGCTGCTGCTAGGTATGAGCCGATTATTGTCCATTATTTCCCACGAGACGTAACTTAATTTTTTCTTCTCTGGTTGTGAAAGTAAAATAAACATCTTATCTTTAAGAGCAAATTTGAGTATAGTAAAATTGGTCAAGTTAATTGATTTGCGGTGTAGGTTTGTAGGTAGCCTTAGAGTTAAAAGTTCTCTTGGATCGTAGGCTACTTGTACGACTCTAAAAAGACGATTTCTTCGACGCAAAAAGCCTGAAAATTACAAAGTATGGAATCACAAATTTTTTATTACTTGTAGTCACCCTTTCGACTTAAGACGCCGCCCTTTCGAAGCGCTATTATAAGTTTTTTATAATATAACCATTAACCGGTAAAAGTATAAAATACTAGCGCTCCGTCCGCGGCTCTGCTCGCGTTTTCCAGAATAATATGTACCCTATATCATATTTCATAACATGGCGTACCTGTATGCTGAATTTCATAAAAATCCGTTCAGTAGTTTTTGCGTGAAAGAGTTACAAATATCTATCCAATTTGGATAATCCAAACCTTCTCCTTTATAATGTTACTAGTAAACGAATTCGCTTTGCTTCGGTTTTCGTATAGATACCTAATTTTTTAAATAAAATATAGTCCATGTTACTCAGAAACGAAAGAGCCTCCTATTGGTGAAAGAATTTTTGAAATCGGTCCAGTAGTTTTTGAGTTTATCCATTACAAATAAACAAAAAAACTTGAGAGGTGTCAAGGTACACCCGGATGGAACGAAGTTCCTTGCAGTCAGTACTAGGATAGCAAAAACATGCAGCAAGTGTGCCAAAACAAATCTAAGGTATTAAATCGGCTTTGTTCACCTAGTAGCAGAAATTTAATACCCCAGATTTGTTTTGGCACATTCGCTTGCATGTTTTTGCTATCCTAGTACTTACTGCAAGAAACAAAAATATCTGGTTTGCTTTCTATAAGAGAGAGAGAGACAGACAGAGAAACATGCCCACGCCGCACGACATGTAACGACGCCACACGAGTTGTAACGACTAACGACTAACGACGGCAAAAAGTGTCGTTAAAACTTCTCGTTACCAAATTTACCGCCTAGCCCCCTTTCGCAACGCGCGATAAGGAACTTCGTTCCAAAAAATCAACACTTTACTCTTTATGCTGTCAATCAAATATCTCTCGTTATCAATAACAAAATATTTGGGCAAGTATTCGATATTTAATATAATAAAAATAAATTTCGTGAGCTTTTCTTAAAGACGCTTTTTCAGGCTTCAAAAGGCTTAAACGCTTAAAGGCTTAAATCCGATTTACTCGTACAATGACTCAGCCATCTCATAGCGTTCGTTTGAAAACAACACCAGTAGATACCTACAGTAGGTATCTACTGGTGTTGTAACTAGTAGGTATACATACATAATATACTCTATTTTTCATAGCAAATGTACTATGATATTTCTACATGATCTGACGACAATAAATACTTTGATTTTTCATTTGTATATCAATGATAATAAGTACACGGATGACCGAGCTTTGTTCGGTATTTTTTTTGGCATACAACGCCATCTACTAAGCAGCTTTAGTGTTGCTACTCGCCAACAGATGTCAGGAAGAGTCTATTGTAAATGTTTTTCATTGCCTGAAAACACGGATAAAACGACATTATCTAAAAATGAATCCTAGCTAGATCGATTTATCGCCCCCGAAACTCCCTGCATACTATATTTCATGAAAATCGTTGGCGCCGTTTCCCAGATTCACAATATATACTTAGTCTGGCCATAAATACTGTTACAATTAAAAATAAACAAAATATTACATTTGAATTTGGAATCTAACATTTTTATATGATTGTTCATTGAGTTTTCTCATTTTGGCGCCAATACATTGGACAATTTTTTGCGATATTAAAATGGAGTGGGGTGATAAAAAGAACCGAATCGCTGTGATTGCATTACACAAAGTAGGTATGGAGCCTAATGCAATTTTTAAGACTCTCCATACGCTTGGTATTAGTAAAATGTTTGTGTACCGGGCTGTTAATAGGTACAATGAGACCTCCTCTGTTTGTGACAGAAGAAGATCTGGCCGTCCACGTAGTGTTCGTACGAACAAGGTGGTCAAAGCCGTAAGGGTAAGAATTCGAAAAAATCCTGTCCGAAAGCATAAGATTTTATCTCGGGAGATGAAGATAGCACCTAGAACCATGTCGCGTATTTTAAAAGATGACTTAGGACTTGCAGCCTATAAGAGACGTACTGGTCATTTCTTAACTGATAATTTAAAAAAGAATAGGGTGGTAAAATTGAAACAACTACTGAAGCGGTACGCAAAGGGAGGTCACAGAAAAATTTTTTTTACGGATGAGATTTTTTTTACAATTGAGCAACATTTTAACAAACAAAATGACCGTATTTATGCTCAAAGCTCTAAGGAAGCTTCCCAATCAATCGACAGAGTGCAACGTGGGCACTATCCGACTTCAGTGATGGTTTGGTGGGGTATTAGCTATGAAGGAGTGACTGAGCCATACTTTTGTGAAAAAGGTATCAAAACATCGGCACAAGTGTATCAAGATACCATTCTTGAGAAGATAGTGAAGCCCCTTAACAACATCATGTTCGATAACCAAGAATGGTCCTTCCAGCAAGACTCGGCACCGGGTCATAAAGCTCGGTCTACGCAGTTTTGGTTGGAAACGAACGTTTCGGACTTCATCAGAGATGAAGACTGGCCGTCGTCTAGTCCCGATCTTAATCCGCTGGATTATGATTTATGGTCAGTTTTAGAGAGTACGGCTTGCTCTAAACGCCATGATAATTTGGAGTCCCTAAAACAATCCGTATGATTGGCAGTGAAGAATTTATTCCATGGAAAGAGTGCGTGCTTCTATTGATAACTGGCCTCAACGTTTAAAGGACTGTATTGCAGCCAATGGAGACCACTTTGAATAAGCTTTTTATATTTTAAATTGTTTTATATTTATGTATTAAACTAACATACTGTAAAAGTAATCAATGTTATTTGCAATAGAAAAAAAAAAGTTTTTCTTTGTTTCAGTATTTATGGCAAGACTAGGTATATATTTAAGAATTGTTCGTTTAAAGGTATTAGATTAGATGCGATAATAAAGCCGGATATACTTACTATTAAACTTGTGACGTCATCGCACTACACGTCATACGCTGACGACCAACTTGAATCACGCTAATTAAGTTTTTTACATCGGTTGCATATATTATTTCCGGCCAGAATAGTTTTGCCCAGCCCAAACTAGTGTATCCTACTCGTGTCAGGACAAACTAGATCAACCATTACAACCTGTGTAATGGTCTAAGACTTAGAACGAACGACTTAGAAGACTTAGAACCTCCGTAAGACCTGGTGCACGTTGCTGAACGGTCATAGAAGGGTACAATGGACGAGCTTATGTAGTTCCTATAGTCACTGGTAGAATGAAATTGAAGTGCTCATAGCCCGGCAGCTGTAGTTGATTTGGTGACCGTTAGTGGCAAACTTTTGAGCTTCGGAGGGTACGTAAAGCCGTCGGTCCCGGTAGTTACCGTAACATAACAATCGTTTAGCCATGCTGGAGGCCCTCGAGCCATGACAACTTCCGACACTTGGACTTGCACTGCTCCAGCGTGGTAGAAGGTTGAAAGCCAGACAGAGTTGCGCTATACAAACTGAGCTATAGAGACAGGGTTGTCAAAAACAATAACGAAGCATTTAAAATATACTAAGTGCATAACTTAGAAACGTAATATAACAAGTTTGCGCAAATCCAAGACAAAGGCGCACTACTCGTGGCGACCATTACTCGTGAGCACAATAGCGCGCTGATTGGAAAACTTCCGGTCAAAGTTTTCATATTAATTCCGTACGGTGTCGCCACCGTCATTGCTAAGGTGTAAATAATGAGCGCTGTTATTAGTGTAGTTTAACTTCACATTGGTTTAGGCCAACCTTTAATGTGCGCTTAGCCACTTAAGCCGTTCGTATTACACTACATCGTTTATTTTTTAATAAAATAGATTTTGGGCTTGTTTCACAATCTTCAAGTAAGTTCGAAGTAAGCTATTCGTTGGTTAAGTTGACATTTCGTGTATGTAAAATGACACTTTAACGTCACTTTAACCGGCGAATAGCTTATTCAGGACTCTACTTGAAGATTGTGAAACAAGCCCTTTATCTTCTAATCATAACATTTTAACGTGTTTCTTTTATGCGTTCCTACTACGAACCTTCTCTGGTAGAAATGAATAGTATTAAGGCATCAAACCCGGGACCCCTCGCTTCTCGATATACGAGTAGGTACAAAACAATAAATGTTAAGTGAACCCTAAACTTATGTATGTGTCGTAAGGCATTAAAACCCACAAGTAAATATTCACAAACCAAGAATAAATAGCTACTCCGAAAAGCAAAGCCGGCACTCCATGCTAGTCGGATTGTTCTTTAATCTGAGGATGGTAGCTATCCAGACGGACCCCATAGAGAACTAATAATAGTAATAATGGTATTAATTAACAATTGAAATCAATATTACCAAAAAAAAAACCCTCCGAGGGGCCCTACCACCAGCGAGCCGGATTTAGTCGCCTCGGATCCACTATCAACTGCGCTCTATGATCCTCATAATATTCCGAATCATAATATAATTTCGTTCATCTTTGTACTAAATGTCTTTGTGGTAGAACTAACCCAAACACGCTGGCACTAATAAAATTTACAGGTGACCATGTCATCGATAAACAATACCCAGGACACACCCGGAGACAGGTGTAATATTACGCTAACGAGCCGCATTGCGTCAGGCCCTTTTGTCTCGTAAAATTGCTCCAGCTGTGTGGTAACCATGCTTGGGTATTAAAGGAGTTCAGTCAATGAAGGAAAATACTTTGCACATTCAAATTCTAATAATTTAAATAGCTTATTTTCATTGTGTATATATTTATTAGTGTGTGATAATTAATATCATATAAATATTATCCTTTATTGTGTTATTTTGAGACTTGGCTAGATTTGATATTTAAGAGAATCTAAAAGAAAACCTGTCTTTATATTTTTTAAAATGAATTTTGAAACTTTCTTGCATAAGTGTATGGTACGGAACCTAACAATCGGCTGTACCGCACGGAATTAGCCAGTTCTTTATTAAAATACACAAAGCTGCATTGTGGAGTGACTTTTCTGTAGAGTACGAAAAAAATCTAAGGACTCAATGTCCATTTTCAGAGGCAACATTGAACACCTGTTATGTGTAACAAGTAAGGTATACTCAGTTGTTAGTATGTCCGTGTTTAACACAAAATCATAGTCTTCCTACAGAACCGCGAGAAGGCGAGTTCACACGGAACCGCTCTCACAAGAATGCCCATAAAGATTTTATTACCGCAGGACATATAAAAATTACATCGTACACGTAGCTTCTTACGATATTGAGGGTGTTCTTAAATCACTGACACTGCACAGGGTGAACTAAATATTGGCGTTGGAATGCATAGTACACAACATCACAAGTTTGTTTGTCACGCTTTCACGCGAAAACTGCATAACCGATTTGGCTGAAATTTGGATTGGAGATAGCCTATACCCTGGATTAAAACATAGGCTACTTTTTATCCCGGAAAAAATCCGGGATTACGCGGGATTTGTAAAAATCGATCTCTACCGCGGGCGAAGCCGCGGGCAACAGCTAGTGTCAAATAAAACAAACGATAGCTAAATCTACCCTGGAAGGTACATAAGTTAGAACCACTCTGGTCATACTCTACGAAGTTGGAATTCTGCATGTTTTTATTATGTTTTGATGGTTTGCCCATATCAGCTACCCATTAGACTAAATAATCCCAAGAGCGTTATAATTATACCAAATACATTGTAACCTTCTCATAATATTTACACTCATTTATTATCTTAGCACTGATTTTTGTTTTTCCTGTTGTTTTATACAATCTCTTACACTCTCATGCCCCGACGGATTCCGTGTCGCTTGTGACAGGATAACAAAATCTAGTAAAGTAGTTAATAGTAACTTTAGAACTATAACGTATGCTCGAATCGTCAAAAGAGAATTCTGTGTATAATCAAGACAATTTTATGAAGCTGTAATCTAGCTTCTATATCAATGCTTTGATGCAGGATTTTCATAGAAGGCTTTGTCAAATGGCAGCGTGGCATTCACTTTGTAGTTCCAGTTTCTCACAGAAATCCTTTACCTGCAGTTAACTGACTAAATTATTCGACTACGGCGAAGCAAAACCGAGTATTGTGATTTCAGTCTGAATGTATGTTCATTTATTCCTGCATATTACTTGTAAAATATCAATTATTAGTATTTCCTTCTTGGAATCACTCACCACCACGTTTCTATGTACTTATTTTCTGAAAAAATCCTCCAATTTTATTGATGTTTTCGATGAGTTCATTGACTTGTTTCATTTGAATATCTTTTGTTTTACTATAGGTACACAAAATTAACCGTAAACAACCCAATAATGTGCAAAGAAATTGTATTTAAAGAGTTTTATTCTCATAAAAACAACAGTCACATACACGATAACTTAATCTAGCATGCAGTAAAAAACAATCGTTCGTACCCACGGACGTAAAAAAAAGACGGACGTAATCCTAAGAACAAATTCAGTGAAGCACCCATAGGAATACCAACTCTGTATTCGTACAAGTACACACACCCACACATTGACATCATAGGGCTACGACATTGACACCATGGCGAATCAAAAATTACAAAATTACGCACACATGGTAAGCGAGCTGTCAGCTGTCATTAGATTAGATTAGACAAGGTTACGTCCGTTTTTTTTTAGGTCTGTGTTCGTACCTAACAATTTATAACAAAATATCTGACACCCAGCAAGCCGCTATACATTACAACATCTTTGAACATAATTTTTGAGAACATATTGAGCTAATTTTAATGTGTATGGTTTCCAAGTCGGTATTTTTTTATATCTATTTAGTTGAAAGCTGTTAAAATTTAAATGTTATTGTTTTTTGCCGTAATTCGTTCTTACTCTGGGTAGAACTTAATAACTCGCTCGCCGCATTGATTATTTGCATGATATTGGTTTGCATATACATATATGGAGTGTGTTATCTCTTTATTTTTTATGTGAATGCAAGTATGTTAATAATGCAAGTTGTAAATATATAATAGTTTTATGTTCATTAAGTTTCTGCGTATATCTATACTAATATATAAAGAGGAAAGATTTGATTTTTTGTTTGCATTGAATAGGCTCCGAAACTACTGAACCGATTTGAAAAATTCTTTCACTGTTGGGAAGCTACACTATCCCCGAGTAACATAGGCTATATTATATTAAAAAAAAATTAGGGATCCTTAATAAAACTCCAATAATGTTACCCAAGGTGTAAAAAAATAAGAAAACCGAAGCAAAGCGAGGGCCGTTACTCGTTTTTGATAAATTGATTTAAAATAGGTCCACATTTCATATTAAAGTATTTAAAGCACATTTGAATTAAAAATATATTAGCTTGAGAAAATTTAAATGGAACCTCAACTTCGGGTTTTAGCTGTAGATTGTCGCGAAGCCAGGGAACACTTTATAAATATTCAAGCTTGGATCCGACGGATCATCCGCCTGAGGGGGAGCTGAACAGGCAAAGTGATATAAATTGGCCTCCGAAGCGACTTTAAACAGCTTTCACCGTATTTTAGTACCTTTATTGCCATGTTCTTTGTCTATGAATATCTCGCCGTCATGGCTGGAGACAAACAAGAACTTGTTTCACTGCAGGGCATCCTAAATCTGCGGTTGGTACATGTGTGCCGCGTTAATGGTTTGTCGTAGAATATTAAACGTATAAACCTAAGCTCGAGCTAACGGATTTTGAGAGAAATAAGCAAAGAAAATAAGTATAGTAATACCGTGCTATGACAGCCAGGCGTACGCTAGGCGGTAGCTTACGATTTTCAATAAAATAATCTTCATCTTTTTTTGAATCCAAGATTACCTACTAACTGGTATTAATACGACCATCTGGCTGGTGGGTACCTGTACTCCTGCATGGTCAGTATTCCGTGCATCAGACAATAAAAAAAAAACCTATTAGGAGTATTATATTATAATACATGTTACATACGACTATGCCCTGCCCAAATGTATTCTCAATGAAATAAAACTTACTTGACATTATATTTAAAAAAAAATCCTATTATCGCCTTTAATCAGTTTTCCTCCTATTTTCCTCTTTCCTCTTTCCTCATTCTTATCTTATGATACCATCAAAATTCCGCTTAGTACACTGCTTATATTGTTCATTTTTTTATTAACAATACCTTGCGCACTTACCTTATCTCATTTACATTTATTTTCCTTCACTCCAAATCTTAAAGTTGTCTGAAAGACAACGAAAGACCGCCTTTTGAACTTCATTTTCATGCCTACTTATGCATTGTTGCTGTCCTTTTCTTGGTGTATATAAAGAGTTATAAATAAAAATATATTTAAAATATGTACGTTGGTCACATAAATAGACATAGATACACATTTATAGACATACATACACAGACATTGATTAATTATGACCCAAACATGAACTAGTAACGTATACGAAATAATTCTAAAGTGAATTTGAAATTGAACAATAAAACTATTTTTCTGAAATATATTCAGAATTTGTCACACGCGAATTTGTCCGCGTTTTCCGGGATAGCTAAATTTCATGTAACCGTTCAGTAGTTTTTGCGTCAAAGAATAACAAAAACCGACACATCTTCACAAACTCTCCATTATAATATTAGTAGGCCCGGATTTTTCTTTGCTCTTTGGCCAGGCACCACTTCAGAAACCAATTTTATTGTAGAATATTTAATGTTTACCCTTTCGCTCTCGCATCCTTTGATCAAATATCCCTTTGCTGGGTTCTAATATCGGCTTAACAAGTAATAAGGTTGAATTATACGCGATAAAACCGTTTAGTGCTGAATATGTATTATATTTATTATATTCCTGTGAAAATAATATCTATGAAGTTGAAACGGAACGCAGATGTAAATCCTCTTCTGGCTAAACACGTATAAGCCTATGGTAGGGCTGTCAATCTTTGTTTTAATTTTTTAACGAATGATTTACGTATTTTGGAGTCTTGTGATCAATTCTGTCCCAACTAGCAAAAGTCTCAGGTACAAATCTATCACAGTCATACTTACCTACTTACCCATGTATGCATGCACATAGGTACGAAGTTGTCATAAAAAATTCGTCGGTTCTCTCTTTCAGCAAAATCCTATCTTTAGTCGTTTGAAGTTTGACACTCATCGCGGATTCCGCTGTCGAGCTACAAAACAGAATAGCCTTACTGATCGTGGTCAGAGGTTGTACATGTGTATTTGCTTTACTCTCGGGTTCGTATTTGCTATAATTTAGGAAGGTTGTATTTCCAGGTTATGTAATATTAATGTTAATGACATGGCAATATTATTTTACGGTCAGTGTACTTCGAACGTCGAACTTAAACGGAATTTAACTCATAATGATATTTGGAATCTTCATGATATAATGATAACAAGATATGGAAATATCAAATCAAGCATTCTTATATTAAAAATCTTTTCTATTATTGAAACCCAAAAAAAATTACAAACATTAAAAACAATGAAACGATAACAACCTTTTCTTCTTTCTTTCTTTTTCATTGCTCTTTATTGGCAACGCATTAATGCCTTTGATGTTCTGATGTTAATGGACGGCGTCAGCCACTTACCATTAGATGGATCGTCAGTTATTCCGGCTGTTTCCATAAAAACAACCCGATTGCGACAACCCCATAGTGTAAGTAAAGTCTATCAAGACCGTCCTTTACGTTTTCTTTGCACGCCTCGAACTTCCAATGTGTTCCTGTAATTTTAAATACGTGTATGGCCTTTATATTCTTTTATGGGCGCATCGAGCGAGCTTAGGGAATACGCAGAACAACAATGCAAGGTTTCAACCTCATATCTTTAATGTAATTGGATAAAAGTGTACGGGAATTAGTACATTTTTTAACCGACTTCAAAAAAGGAGGAGGTATTCAATTAGATTGTATTTTTTTACGTTTGTTACCTCAGAACATTCGACTGGGTCGACTGGAACCGATTTTAGTGATTCTGACGAGTAGTTTTTGAGTTATCCCTAATTTTGAAGTCGGTTATTTTTTGTCAAGAATTATAGTAATTTTTTCTTAATTTCAAATCTTTTATAAGAAACACGTTTTCTGGGATAAAAAGTACATTATATCCTATATCAGGTAATGGTTTCGCTGTGCTAAAAACAGTAACCAGCACCAATGCAAACTTTCACATTTATAATATTAGTAAGATACGTCGATCTTTAATTATTAGTTTCCATAATTATTACAACCTGCAAGTTTAAGCTAGGCAATGGTCTCCTTTCACATGAACTAAGGCCACAGTATTCCAATTACCTCCTACGCCTTTGAAAACATTTATGAAAAACTATTGAACAAGTAACCTCATAATATGTTGTTTACCCAAAGCATTTGTTTCATTGATAAATTAATTAGTTAACTATGGAGGCATGAACAATACTATAGGATATCACTTTAAAAACTATGACCGGAGTATAAATATTTGCCTCGCTATCAAACTCGGTACTCGGGGAAACAGTCTACACCAAATGACACAGGATCGTCAAATATAATACTTAATAACTTCATATCTTTAATTTAACAAAAATGATTATTTATCTTGAGTCAACTGTGCGAAAGATTGAAATTCAAGGTCCCTTTTTAGGGTTCCGTAGCCAAATGGCAAAAAACGGAACCCTTATAGATTCGTCATGTCTGTCTGTCTGTCTGTCTGTCTGTCTGTCCGTCCGTATGTCACAGCCACTTTTCTCCGAAACTATAAGAACTATACTGTTGAAACTTAGTAAGTAGATGTATTCTGTAAACCGCGTTAAGATTGTCACACAAAAATAGAAAAAGCAATAAATTTTGGGGGTTCCCCATACATAGAACTGAAACACGAAAAAATTTTTTTCATCAAACCCATACGTGTGGGGTATCTATGGATAGGTCTTCAAAAATGATATTGAGGTTTGTAATATAATTTTTTTCTAAATTGAATAGTTTGCGCGAGAGACACTTTCAAAGTGGTAAAATGTGTCCTCCCCCTGTAACTTCTAAAATAAGAGAATGATAAAACTAAAAAAAATATATGATGTACATTACTATGTAAACTTCCAACGAAAATTGATTTGAACGAAATCTAGTAAGTAGTTTTTTTTAATACGTCATAAATCGTAAACCGCAAAAAAACATCGATAAAAGTTACAACGAACTACAAGAACTTTTATATTATGATACTTGCTGCTACGGAACCCTTCATGGGCGAGTCCGACTCGCACTTGGCCGCTTTTTATTATATAATTTCTTACCCTGTTAAAACACCAAAGTCAAAAACAAAGTTAACAATCGCAGAAACCGATCCGCCCAACTCTATACCATAACGGCGGTTCAGTAACAAGCAATAAAACCCACAAAATTGAACGTTACAAATGTAGAATTTTCCCAATAGCATATTTTACGAGGATATTTTAATAACCACCATAACAGTAAAGTTTGCTGCGAGTTTCAAACGGCGTAATTCTGACGAAGTAATAAAATCTGGCAGGACGCAGGATATAAATTGTTTGACCGTAAAAAATGTTTCCTCAGGGCTCCAGGGCGCGGTCCCAGTTTTGTTCCTATGGATTGATTAATGACCCCAGACCATTAGACCGCTGCTTCTCTTTCCTCCTGTTTCACGTGTGGTTCAAGGAAAGGACTTTGAGTCTTATTCAATGTATTTATTGTTTAAAAGTAAACATTTTTTTGGTTTATTGACAAATGCATCGATCTTGTAAATCAGGGTTATACCTGCAAGACTCCGAGATACAATGAAAATATGTCATAGGATCTCGAGAGCAAAGTCCACCGCTAGGAAATGTTTAAGAAATAATGTTAAGTTTGATAATGGTTCGACATACTTATTTTTATTTTAAGAGAAAGAGGAACCCCGGGCAGTGGGGTTCCGCTGACTTCTAAGTCCTAGTCACATTAGCAACCATCAAAGGCATCACTGATGCCTTGTCGGCCAAGGTTTGTCTTAAAATACGTTGTGTAAGGGGTTTTTTCTTTCCAGGTACAAGTCGAAACTATTAAGTTAGGACTTGTAAGTTGACGCTGCTCTTCATGTTCAGTTTCATCCCATCAGTGCTTGTGCTCCTTGTCTGGTTTGCTCTGGATCCCTATCCTGAGTCCCTATCAACTGGGTTATCTTTCAAAGCAATAAATATAATAATAAATAGCTGTAAAAAGATCCAGACGGACCCTACACTTATAGAGAAATAAAAATAGTAATAATGAACTCTTAAAATCAATATTACCAAGATAATCCCTCCGAGGAGCATTTCGGCGTGTTATTAGGGTTAAAATTCTAAGCCACCCCAATACGGCTAAAATTATACTACCGGCCGGCGACAGAATGTTCATATAAGCAGTATTAAACAGATCGAGCTGTGATCTGGCTCTAAAGTTTCAACTCCGTTCATTTCGCTCGTGACTTAAGTCTTTCAGTATAAATTCTAAGCGAGAAAGCGTCAGAGCTAGCGCCTTGAGCTTTGTCGCTTTCAAAACACATTTCCTCTCGAATTTAGCGAGTGAATAGTTACTTCCCTGCGACTGCTAATAGGAGAGTTTGTAATATTTCCTAACTTGTTAAAAGATCTTTAAATGAAAATAGATGTACATCGTACCTACATATTATATTAATAAGTGTTAGGATAGTCTACAATTATCGTATTTTTGCATGTTTGTAACGAATGAACTCAAAAACTACTAGACCGATTTCAAAAATCTACATTAGATAGATAGAAAACTACATTATTTTTGAAAAGCATAGGATATAAAGTATAGATCTTGATTAATAACATTTTTTACTTCATCACAAGTAAAAATGTTTAACGCCCAGCGAAGTGGGTACGGTTCAGCTAGTGATAATATATTGAATTCTCAGATATTTTAGTTGAAAGAGCGACATTTTACTGTTGTAATCCTAGGAATTAGGTTAAATTGGCTGTACCAAGTTTTAAATTCGGTAAAACCAATGGCTCATTGGTAGGTCGGCCTGTAAAAGTTTATAATGAAATTCCATTTGATTTAACCGGACTGCTGTATTGTAAATGTAAAGCTCGGATTGAGAGCAAATTCAGATTCAATAAATATTAGGTCTGTTTAATCAGTTAGGTCTATTATATAATATACGGTACTATATTACGGTCTATACGGTTATGTATAAAATATTATTCTTGGAAGTTTCTTGTCGTTTCTCCCAAGATTGTCATTGGGACACAAATAATTATTAATGGGGGGTATTTATAGCGCGATAGATCTAAAAACTGAAGCGCTTATAATTTGGCGGCTTGTGGTGAATCCAAGTGATCTAATTGACACGATCAAGTGCTTTGGTTGCGCGCCGCGATATACAAAATATATTTTAATAGTTATGCCATTTTCTCGACCGCCGCGGCGCTACCACTGGCTGGCGAAAATCTTCAGATGAAAAAGAACAATCTAAAAATGTCAAGATTGACGCAAGACGTGTGAAAAATTTTACTTATGATCCGCACCTCAAGTTTCCTTCCGCATATTCTTTTAATTCCGCACACATAATTTTAGTTTCATCCGCATCACCGCCTTTTAACTATCAATATACCGCCGCGCGGCTGGATTTGTGTGACTGTGTTCCGACTGTGGCAACTGGTTCCGCAAGATTTGCAGCTTCGTGGGAGACTGGTGAGTCGTTTGATGTGCTTAGCTATTATAATTTATTTTGTGTATTGTTCCGCACCGCAACGCTCCGCAGCCATCATCGGCTTACTTTAGTTTCTTCACCCTACTCTCCTGGAGGAGCTATTTACACGCTCCTCCATTTATTGGTCCATTCGAGCCTGATTATTGAATCAGAACTTAATAATTATATTTTCCCGCATTCGTTACAACTTTTATTAATTTTCTTAGCTTTTGCTTTCTTCATTCAAAATGGAGACTCATAAAATAAAATTACTGCAAGCTAAAGCTGAGATCATTTTCCAAAGAGTCACTAAATTGTGTGATCAATCCAAAAAAGTAGTTGTTACTGCAGATACGCGATTAACAGAAAACTTCATGGCAGAGTCGGAAATTATCGACGAAATGCGCCATGAATTCATGTCAATTATTGACAATATTAATGATCTAAATTTAGTTTTAAATCCCGAAGCTGAGCCTGATTTTAAAGGTTTAATTTCGTTTGACGACGCATATACTCGTGTAAAACGTGTCCGCAATAATATAAATTCCGCTAAACAAGTCAATTCTTCACTTATCATTACGCCATCACAACCAGTGAAAAACGTTGTTAAATTACCGCCTATCGTTATTCCTTCTTTCGATGGTAAGCCTGAGAATTGGCCAGTGTTTTATGAGTCGTTTAAGGCTAATATTCACAACAACCAGCAGCTGTCTGACTCACAGCGTGTGCAGTATCTGATAGGTAGACTGACGCATGGTGCGCAGCAAATGGTTGCCGGTATCGTACCAACTGGTGAAACTTATCACATCATTTGGAACAGTTTGGTAAAGAAATACCAAGACAAACGGTCATTAGGTACTTTCTATTTAAATAATATATTGGATTTAAAGAATTGCACGCAGACAGTTAATAGTTTAAGTAGTTTTATTGAAAAATACTCCGCTTCGATTGCCGCTTTAAAACAATTAGATATTCCCGATTTAACAGATTTTATTTTATTTAATTTATCCATAAAAAAGTTAGATTTACAAACGGTGCAGTCTTTTGAGTTGTCCGTTCGCTCTTCGGAAATACCTACCTCCGAAGAACTCGTATCATTTGTTCAAGATCAAGTGAAAATATTAGAACGATCAAGTAACAATAATAGCTTTTCTCAAACTCGTTATAACCCGCAAAAGTCAGATCCCAATACTCGCAAATCTCTGACTTTCATTAGTCAACAAAATATTTAATCTTCTAAAACCGCTCCTTGTGTCATGTGTAATAGTACCGAACATTTACTTTTTAATTGTATCAAGTTTAAAAATCTAGATTCTTCTAAAGAGCGTTATGAGTTCGTAAAATCAAAGAATTGTTGTATTAATTGTTTAAGCTCAACGCATTCAGTTTCGAATTGCAATTCTCGTAATGTCTGCCATTATTGTCAAAAGAGACATCACTCACTTCTACATTTTAATAATTTACTAAAAAGTTCAAATACTTCATCGGTACAATTACACGCATGCTCGCGCGAAGTCGCTGGTAAGGAGAAGACGACCTCTTTGAATACTGAACCGTATGTTCATTGTGATATGGTCGCTAATTCAATGAAACCTGCTCCAGTGCATTTGATCGCTACAAGTGACAGTTTGTCGCCCGCTACTATGGTATCACTCGATAACTGTAAATCTCGAACAACCATACTTTTGTCGACCGCACAAGTTTATGCATATAATAAAAATAATGAACGGAACGTCATTCGTCTGTTACTGGACAATGGCTCCCAAAATAATTTAATTACATTAGCTTGTTGTAATTCACTCAACTTATCTGTAATTCCTCTTTATAATTCTTCTCTTAGGGGCATAGGTTTATCGTCTCGTCCTATTCATGGTTACGTTGATTTGACAATTGAGTCGCGCGTTTCGCCGCAAAAATATAATATTCACGCGTTAGTTGTTGATAACATAACAGACAAATTGCCAGCATTCGAGATTGATGCTCGCAACTTTGAATATTATAATAGGGTACCTCTAGCGGACCTCACATGGAATACCCCTGGTAACATTGATATGGTCATTGGTGCCCAATTATTCCCTTATATTTATTTGGGTAAACAATATAAACCGAATATTTTATCTTCACTTCCACCCGCTTTTTCGACCACTTTTGGTTACATTTTAATGGGAGACTTTCCTTCGTCGTTTGTTGATAATAATAATCAACCCGCTTCTTGTTCTTTTACCGCGATTACATTGAGTAGTCTGGAGTCTTGTCTCCATAAGTTTAGGGAATCGGAGGAAATTCCTAATAAACCATTTCTTTCATCTAACGAGACAGAATGTGAAAATTTGTTCACTAGTTCTGTTGTTCGCAATAGTGAGGGGCGATACGGTGTAGCCCTTCCCTTTGGTCGAAATCCCGCTAATCTCGATAGTTCCCGCGCAGTGGCACACCGCCGTTTACTTGCGTTGGAACACTTGGAACGTAAGTTTAAACAAGCTTCCGCTTTACGCACTGATTATAACCAAGTCATCGCCTACTATATAAATAATGGTTACTTATCCGAAGTCTTTTCTTCAGATAGTGATTATGGTTACTATATCCCGCACCGCGCCGTCATACGGCAAGATAAAGCAACGACTAAGTTGCGAGTTGTGTTGGAGGTAAGTGCCAACACTCACACAGGGTTGTCACTAAATGATATTTTATATTCAGGGCCTAACCTACAAGCTGATCTCTTCTTATTTTTATTACATTTTCCTTTATTTCCGATTGCATTAACCGCAGATATTAAGCAAATGTACTTGCAAATAGGAGTTCCGGAGTCAAATCGTCAATATTTAAAAATATTATTTTGTTTTTCTGAAAGTGAAAAACCACGCACTTTTCAATTTAACCGCATTCCTTTTGGTCTTAAGTCCAGTCCACTTGTGGCAATGCGCACTGTACGCCAGTTAGCATCAGAGGAGAGTTCTCGTTTTCCTGATACTACTTCTTTCATCCAGTCTAATAGTCTTTATGTGGACGATTTGGTGACGTCAGTGCCTGACAAAGTCAGCGCTATAAGCTTAGCTAACGAGTTAATTTCTTTGTTTATAAGCAGCTCTTTTGATCTGTTTAAATGGGCCAGCAATTCTTCCGAGTTTTTTGATAGCTTGCCACGCTCACATCGCGCTCCAGTAAATTTCTCTGGCGATTTTAGTAGTCACTTAAAGATATTAGGTCTAACTTGGTTTCCAGACGAAGACGTATTTCAATTGTCTAGTTTTTATAGTGAAAATAAATGTACAAAACGCGCTATACTTTCATTTGTCGCTCGCTTTTTTGACGTTTTGGACCTGGTATCTCCAGCTGTAGTACACGAGAAGTTGCTTATCAAAAATCTGTGGATTAGTAAAGTGGACTGGGATTATACGCTTCCAGAGGACATAATAAAATCTTATTCATTGCTCTTTAAGGAACTACCTTTATTATCGAAAATAAAAACATCGCACCATATTGGTTTTTCTAATAACTGTAGATTAAATGTAGTTGCATTTTGCGATGCAAGCCTCAAGGCTTATGGTTGTGTGATTTATTTACATATAACTGATGAGGCCGGAAATATCATTTTGAAACTCTTGTGTTCCAAATCTAAACTTTCGCTTGTTAAAATTGATACGCTCGCTCGATTAGAGCTATACGCCGCTCTTTTAATGTCCCGCTTAATAAAAACTGTTATTAATATTTATAATAACCGCATTTCATCATGGAATAAATGTTTACTAAATTCGCGTCCGCTTTGTTTGTTGTCATCCGACCCTCAACCTGAGGTGTTGACACCCACTCATTTTTTAATGTCGACTCCCATTCAATATTTGCCCGCAAATGATCTTTCTTATGAACGTGTTAATTTAATCGACCGCAAAAAACTGTTAGACGTTCTAGTACAGTCATATTGGAAAAGGTGTAGGTCTGAATATTTGCAAACGCTACAAGTTAGGCAGAAATTGTGTATGCCTGACAATCCAGTTCGCGTTGGAACTGTAGTTCTAATTGACCAAGATGACATACCACCTTTACGTTGGCCATTAGGTATTATCCAGGAAGTTTATCCTGGTAGTGATGGTGTAGTTAGAGTCGCATTAATTAAAACGCAAAGTGACACGTTTAAACGATCTGTCGTTAAACTTTATCCCATACCTACACAATAAATACTTGTCGCAGATAGGTGGTCCAGAAAATAATAAACTGTGGGCGTTTTCATCATTTTACTTAGAAACCCATTGAAACACATGTTTTACACTTGCTACTAATTTAGTAGGCAATTACTACTGATACACATGGCTCTGAACAGATTACTATGTCGCTCGAATAACATAACCAATCGCTAATGGAACGCGGTGAGGTCGGATTTACATCGCGGTGCGGCATTCCGGGTAACCAACCATAATTCACACGTCGCATTGCACACTCACAGCCATCCCGGCTCCACAACTTGCCCGCGCCTCTCGCGCTTATTAAAACCCGTGTGATAAATCCGCCAATCGCTGGCACTATGACCTATCTCATCAGAAGCGAACCATCACAGCCGCATGGGTGCTACTCTTCGCAAAGGGTATGACTGTGCATAGAAAACAGTCCACGTGCACTTCTCGCTGGCTCCGGCATAACGCGCTACTGACTGGTCAACACACGCAATACCTGCTCGATCGCAGTCCATCAGTACACACTGTACCCAGTTGTGCTCTCCATAAAGTAAACGTTGTGCAATGCTAATGCAAATTAAACTCGGCCATAATAACGACGTTCTACTTTATCGTCCGCTCAGCTCGGAGGCTGTCTAAAGAGTGCCCGCTGCCGGTTGGCAAGTCAATAGCTGTCCTCTGTGAACCCCGCCACCGCGTGTACTCAAATGACAGTAGACAATTTGCACGGTGCTGCCATCTTCAACTTCCGAATACACCCAAGCTAGTTCCAGCTTGACGTTCCATTTTATGATTTGAAATTACTGATTTCCGACATACTTATAATTTTCTTTCATAATTTTAATTAGTTTATTATAATCTAATTTTCCTTTAATATTAAATTAGGATTTCAAGGATCATATACGTCCCTTGATCTTACACCGCATAGCTTAACTTAAATTTTGTTTATTTTCTCTTTTTTTCCTTTTGAAAGTTCTCCGAACTTCCAAAGCCGGGGAGCATGGTTGCGCGCCGCGATATACAAAATATATTTTAATAGTTATGCCATTTTCTCGACCGCCGCGGCGCTACCACTGGCTGGCGAAAATCTTCAGATGAAAAAGAACAATCTAAAAATGTCAAGATTGACGCAAGACGTGTGAAAAATTTTACTTATGATCCGCACCTCAAGTTTCCTTCCGCATGTTCTTTTAATTCCGCACACATAATTTTAGTTTCATCCGCATCACCGCCTTTTAACTATCAATATACCGCCGCGCGGCTGGATTTGTGTGACTGTGTTCCGACTGTGGCAACTGGTTCCGCAAGATTTGCAACTTCGTGGGAGACTGGTGAGTCGTTTGATGTGCTTAGCTATTATAATTTATTTTGTGTATTGTTCCGCACCGCAACGCTCCGCAGCCATCATCGGCTTACTTTAGTTTCTTCACCCTACTCTCCTGGAGGAGCTATTTACACGCTCCTCCATGCTTCCTTGATTTGAAGGGCTCAAAAGGCCGTCGGTTTCGGTTGCTATTGTAAGATCACAGTCGTTAAGCTATCCAATAACAATGTTTCCTCTATTACCTGTGCTTTTGTTCCCGCTAAGTTCTGAAACAGTTTGACCAAATTGAATAGTTTTTTCATATTCAATTTGGTTTGTTCCAGGTTGAATGCGTTCCTAAAAAGACTTTTCATCAAGTTAAAGAATCCTGTCCAAATCATTGTTGTGCACACATTTAATAAGGCATAGGCATCCCGAAGAGAAGCACGGTCTGTTACCAATCTTGAACAAGTATCGCTGGGATTTAACAGAGTGACTTCTGGAGTTTTAGCTAAGTCCAGTGAAGAAGCCATTATCTCGTTGACGTACTATGAGTAGGAGGTTGGTTATGTGGGGACATGATTGATCAAACCCCTTACGCTACAATGTTCCAGAAATCCTGATTTTAATCAATAAAGTGTGAAGCTTGGTGATCAAACAAACATATTTGTATTTACACAATGTCCTCGAGTATTGGCTAAAGTTGGTCGCAGAGTTTTGATATTCGTTTTTATTTCGTATCCATTGGGAAAAATATGGCCCAGTTCTAGTTCTTGGAAAGTTACATCCGCGCCACGTCCGCAATCAAAACTTATGTACGAATCGAGATATCGATATTAAGGTAAAAGAAATTCATATGCCGATGAGGTAATATCCATATTTAAAATATCCTCAAAGTTTTTATGTTTAAGGCCCGGTGCCCATCTAAGTAACGTGACAGAGACGCGTTTTTGCACGTTGAACACGTGAAAACATGTTGGAGCCATAAAATATGAGGATAACAGAACCAAATATTCTATTTCAGTTAACTTAGGTTATGCTTCGATAGATCACTAGCGATCTATTTAATAAGGGGGTGTAAGGATTTAAGGTACTCCTGGCATAGGTACGCCTCTTCGATTATGAAAACGTATTTATTGATAAGTACCTGCGGTGAGTGTATTGGTTTGTGGCAAGTCAAATGTACATATAAGTAGTTTACCGTCCCAACTCAGAATCACTAACGGTTACTTTAATCGCTAAGAATCACCATATAAATTCTGTACTAAGGAGCTATTTAAGTAACCGTTAGTGACTCTGAGTTGGGGCGTTAGTACTTATCTCGTAGTACATAAGTACTATACCTAACTGACATAGAGTACAAATACCTAACTGAATATGATTCTTCAAGTCTATAGTGCAAAATATATCACCTTTAATAAGTATAAATTTAGATAAATAAAAATATATTTTATTTGTGTGTGTACGTGTGTTTGTGTGTCTGTCTGTATGTGTGTGTCTGTCTGTATGTGTGTGGTGAAATATAGACGCGGTTGCATCGCGGGCCCAGTGACTGCGGATCATCCTTCTACACCTCGACATCGACACCTGACTGAATACTGTGGGAACTCCCACCTGCCT
Organism: Thymelicus acteon; assembly: GCA_951805285.1. NCBI lineage: Eukaryota > Metazoa > Arthropoda > Insecta > Lepidoptera > Hesperiidae > Thymelicus > Thymelicus acteon. The sequence continues at coordinate 14,589,180 of OX638234.1, forward strand.
CGTACGAGTATATATTATTATTATATCTTCTCCGTAAGTAAATTTTGACTGTAATTAAACATGTCTTTATTTTTCTTCTCGAACTAAAATTACTTACAACGCACACGCTATATTATTGAAGAAAATAATGTACTTAGCTCAAAATTTAATTTGTTGTTACAATATTTGCTTTTTCTGTGTAATTTTATAAGTATTTCATGAGTTGAAATTTAATTTCAATAATCTGCTCTTTAACCTTCAAAGGGTTGTGAGAGAATTAAAGTAACTTAAAAATTAGAATTACTTGAGTATGCGAATAACTTTAGGCGAGCAGGTTCATGATTCCATTACTAAAATTAAATTATATTGTAGTCTTTTTTGATAGACTTTGCGAAGTGGCGATTGTAACTGGCAATAGTAAAAATAGAAGAGTATATTTTTTAAGAAGGAGGACAATTATTAATACTGTCTACTATTACATACTGATTAATTAATTAAACAATTAAAGAATTTTTATTGGTCCAAAAAATGTTACATATTTACTTATTGTCTACTATCTTAATAAACATTAATCGGATAGAGACTGAGGGTCACCGAAATTCAAAAACAAGATGAATTAATGCGATATAAACGAAGTTTATTAATTGATGATCACTTAGAACTCGACGGTTACAATACAAATAATCTCTGTACATTTGATTAGCAAGACACAAATACATAATAGGTACTACTGTTTGTATTTTATAAAAAAAAACTAAAAATACCCTAACAATCAGTCTTCTTACAGTTTACATAACGAATTTTAGCGGAAGGAATGTGTCATACGGAACAGTGGTACGACCTAACAAGGGTAGCATTTTATTGTATCGAGTGGCGAAGAAATAGGTCGTCACCACCCCTTACGACCACCTCTGCCCGCCCGCTAGGTATTTAGGCTACCAGTGCAAGTCTAGATTCTCACACCCCCTGTGTGACCTAATTGATTGTTTGAGGGTGCATTTATCAAAAATTTTAATAACATCGATTAATATTCACCAATGCTTTAGTAACCCTTGCTTTAGTAATTGTGCTTTTACGACTTTAAGTTAGAGATTTCGATTTAGGTAGCACTCCTAGGGTTTTCAAACAGGGGGTTTAAATGGAATGCACGTTGAAAGATTGCTGCACTTAAAGTATCTTATCTTTTAACAGCATAGGTAAACAGCTCTTCTATGTTTAGTCGCGAGAGTTGCTTCTAAGCGTATCCCAGTGAAGTCTACTTTTTAGGGTAACTCCCAAAAAGATTAAATTATTTCCTGGGTTGTTACGAGGTGTAATACCTCGTTCAATATTCCTTGGCAGGATGCATTCTTCTTCTAAATTTTTAAATCTTGACAGTTGGTTTGGTTTTCAAAAAGAAAAGCATCTGTCAGCTGGGTTCCCATGGAAGGTGGGATTGTAAATGTTATTTTATTTTTTGAATACATTTGAATACTTTATAAATTTTACTAACAGTGCCTATTTAATTTATTTTGAGGCTTTTTTTAAGTAATATAATATTTTGAAGAATAATTGAAGAGTTGTGCCTTTACTTTATTTACCTACCCCGCCCTGAGAGAATTACTTATTATTGTGGATGATCTACACCCTAACAGCATCATCAGCCTCCTTCGTCAGTGGCTAAAAGCAATTTTAGTTTTGTTTGTATTTTGGTTGTCTTCACGTTAGTGTATAAAGGCAATTATATCCCCTTCCCATATTCCTTCCTGTATTCCCTTTCTATAATATAGTAATAATCGTAATAGGTATCTTACAAATACATCGTAATTATGTAGGAACAAAGTTAAGTAACAGCGGGCGCGGTCGGTAGTTGGATGGGTGACCGCTAGTGGCAAAAATTTCTAGAGCGTTTCTGTGCTTCCGAGGGTACGTAAAGCCGTCGGTCCCGGTTGTTATCATAAGGTAACAGTCGTTAAGCCATGTCGGAGGCCCTCGGGCGGTTTGAAAACTTCCGACACTCGGGTTGGCCACTAACCCCTCCACCAATCCGCTCTGGAGCAGCGTGGTGGAGTATGCTCAAGGCCTCATTAAGAGGAGAGACCCGTGCCCAGTAGTGAGACATTAATGGGTTGAAGCCATGTAGGAACATTTCCATTACTCTTACGTAAATAACATAATAACCATAATAAATAACGGGTAAGTGTAAGGTAACAACTTGGCTTACCAAAGTTATTATAATTATTCCAAGTACTTACTAACTTCATGACTGCATAATGCAATAATGGATTGTGCATCTTATATTGTTTCATTATAATATTAATTTTCATTAATTTAGCTTCACAGTGCATGTTGAAGCTTCTGGAATTTTCTGGGTTCGATTTCCAGCGAGCCAGAAATTCGAGTGATCAGTTAGAACTTCTGTTCACTGTCTGAGTGTGTATGTTGTCCATGGCACCCACGATGTGTCGTAGATGCTCCCTGTGGGGAATCCTAGTGTGGGGCTAAGAGTGACACGAGTGTGTAGCGTTAAAAAATGTACACCATAACGCGTAGGGCAGAACGAAAGGTACGCAATAAAAAATAAAACCCTCAAACGATTCTTACCTCATTTTCCTTAATAGTGGACAGCAGGTGCACAGTTAGGCGCTCCATTTTGGAACAATGCGGGATAATTCGCGCAGATTGAACACGAAACCGGGCGATAAATACACGCATACAGCCATACACGATTAACCGGACCATTTCCATTGGTTAACGGCATTGTTAGCCGGTTATAACCGGTTTCGTGTATCTGCGAACACATGGGTTGATGTTGTGGGTTAATTGGATTTGCAAGTCTCCTATTGATCCATGTACTCGTGTATTCGGGGGTTTAATTGCACGTAATGGGATTGTCTTGAGACTCAGTATGGCGGATTGAAGTCAATCGGCTGTAATTATAGTCTATAGTCCACTGTTGCACTGTTGCTTCGTATTACGAGTATTCTGTATTCAATAAGTATTTGTATTGTGAACGCTTAGATAATCCCTTGGCAAACGTTCGCCATTTCAGTCTCTGCTAGTTGTTTGAGATTACATTCACTCTCAATTATATTATTAACACTACAGAACTCTGTTAAGTCCTTCTTATCTTCTACAACATTCTTAAAATATAAATAGATAATGAGTAAAAAATTTTCTATCTATCCTTAGTCGTGGTACATCCTGATGGAATTGGCAAGGTGTGGGTCACTGGATTCTGTACCTATCTTTATTCTTACTTGAATAAGCTGCCAAACTCGTCGTGTTCCGGTTTGAGGGGAGATCCAGTTCGTTCTTTCTTTCTTTTTTCTTTTTTCTTTTTTGGCGGCATCGCATCAGGCGTAATACCAAGGTGTTGCCACTAGACCCAGCTGACAGATGCATTTTTCTACGCAAACTAAATGACATTATTTAAAATGATTGAAGTGCCCCCTAATCGAAATTTAAAAAAAATATTCAATGTACAGAAAATTTGCCCTTTGAGTTTTATTATAGTATAGATTTAGAAGAAAAATACATCTGCTAGGTAAGGAATATCGAAAGCGTAGAACCTCGTTACAACATCAATCACTAGCGTTACTTTTACTAACGTATCACTATTAACCCATTCCTTTATGCAAATTCTGCTTTCAACTTCCGAAGCTAGGTTAAGAATTCGCAGAGAGACTTCTGAAGTTTAGAAAGACGAAAGTTGCTACAAAATTCGGGGCTTTTAGTCAAATGAGATGAATCTTCTCTATCTTGGCAGGTATACATTTACAAATATTCGTCCATTTCAAAATGATGTCGCACAGCTGATCCAAATAGATAACTTATTGTAGTTTGTTATGTAAAATCACAACTTTAAGGCGATGGTTACTTTAGTGTAGACGAGTATTTAAACGATAAAGATGCATGAAATGATCAGCTCTGCAACCAGTTGCACTCAGGCTAGAGATCTTTTTCATAAATTAATCAATAAATTATTATATGAATTGAATTCAGGAAATTCATATAAGTAGATAGGAATAGAATATACATTATTCATTATTTTAGATGTATCAAGACAGTTCTTGGAATTCGACAACAGGATGAACCACTTGTATAACTGAATCGTGCTACTGATTAAATATAGGAGGGGAACATTTGAGAAGCGTCGTAAATTCTCAGAATTGAACAATCTGAAACTCTATATCGTTGACCAAAATTATGCATTGGTTTTTGATTTATCTTTGAGAACGTTGGGGAAAACTCTTGTATTCTCTTGCGTCCCTTCACTGATACAGTAAATTTTAATTTCTATTATTCACATACCTTTGGTAAGAACGAGAACAATTCTAATTTTCCCCATTACGTGAGTGCAACGTTCATACTGCTTATGTAAGAATAGTTTGGCATTTAACTAGCGGTTAACTAAATATTTAGTAATTCTTTCAGGTATTTCCTGTCTGTAATAATCAGATTATTGGGTGTATCGATTTTGATATGGGTGTATTGGTTATGATAATCATATCCTTGTCCTGCGGCGGGGCGGCCGCTACACGTCTCAATTCCGTTAAACATTGTGTATACCTACAATCAACTTTGTTTTTTGAAAGGTATTTGAATTACTACGGGAACATAATTAAGATATTCTTCCTGAGACCTTTGACGAAGCGGCTTTGGAACTGTTTTCAAAGAAGAATTACGTACCAAGTAGCTGGTATTAGATTCGAACTTCAATCCTGTAAATGTCGACGGGTATTGTCAACTGATGGCTGATTCATATGAACTTATCCATTGTTTATTGCGATAATGGATCCATTAGTTTCATCATATCCATGGTAATTTGTGCGTGCTTTTCTTTGATAAAAGATGGATCCAGAGCTATAAATTAATTTAATACCAGATGAGTATTAACATCAGTGTAGATACGTTGACATCTTTAGACTTGTTAATTGAAATGAAACATCCACTTAAAGTAAGATATCAATAGGTTATAGAAATTGCTGTAATGACTTTTAAAAGTAGACTTATAGGAGTCCACAATATTTTCCTTTATTAGTCCCTGAAAACAAAGAGGAAATAATAAGTAGTTACTTTGGTGGGGAAAGCCAGCAACCAGCTGATAGAGCAGCGGAAGTGGCACATATCTCGTACAGGGAGATTGGAACACCGAAGTGTGGCGTTCCAATTTATTCCACACGGGTCGCGGAAGTCAGCACTCATGGAAACATGGAGAAGGCAAATGTTTTAAAACGTATAGCCTCAGATACAAGCTAACAAGCTTTCTATACTGAACAATTCATTAAATGAGAGGAAGAAAAAGATGTTCAAATAAAGTTTGAAAATACACGCACATTTTGGTTTTCATAAAACGGGTAACTTTAAAATCAAAGCAAAATTTTGGAATTTTCACTCGCACAGTTATTAAATAGAACAATTTTTTTTTATTTCATTCGATTATAAAAGGAATAGTGATCTTAAAAAATAAAGTCGTTTCAACGACGTTTTCGTCAAGATTTCTTAGAAGCTATAGGGATTGTATAGTGATAGCCTAGTGTAGTAGGCCCGAATTCAAATCCTGGCACGCACCTCTAATTTTCAAACATTATGTGCATATTTGAAGTTAATTGTCACTCGCTTCGGTGAAGGAAAACATCGTGATAAAGCCTGCACATCTGAGAGTTCTCCATAATGTACTTAAAGGTGTGTGAAGACTACCAATCTGCATTTAGCCAGCGTGGTAGAATATGGCCTGACCATCTCACATTATGCGAGGAGACCCCGAGCCCAGCAGTGGGACAATTACGGGTTGTTGCTTTATTTTGCTTTTATTGGGTTTCACACAATCTATTCCTACATTGAAGTAGCTATAGAAGAAGAGAGCTAGGGATGAATCAGAAATTGCCACTCACCAAATTCAAACTATTTTAATAGCAGATACAACTTTATGAAGTTTAGAACTACGACAATAAACCGTAAAATATACCGCCTCCAACCCGACACGTTCATAGCAGTTAAAACGTTCCATTGCGGTGTGCGTATTTCATGTCGGCACGTGTCTTTGTTTTGAGATTATATTGTGAGTCTGTGTTGGCGTCTCCGGTATCTGTGCTCCTAGTACCTCCTTTGAATATTTCGTGATTCTTGTTTTTGGAGATTTCTTTTGACGCTACGCTTCCTTCCGACCGAGGCGTGAATATTTTTGGGGATTGAATTCTGATATCTCACGTAGTGACTACATTCTGGTATTACTGGCTGCTTCGTATTGACCTTGTATGAGTTTGGCTTTATGTTGTTGTTTTCGTTGGTGTCTTCTTACTTGAAATTGGGTTTGCCGTCTTGAATAACAGCGTCGTTTAAAGGAATACTAACTTAATTAGATTATTCGTTAGATAACAGTGTGACGTTACACGGTATGTAACTTTTGTTATTTTCCGTTCCTCTGTTATTGTTCACGTATCCCTGATGCTACGTACGACGTATCACGTATGCTGATGTAGGAGTGATATAACGATGATACGTGGTTTATTTCTTATTAATACGAAATTTATCATATCGTTACTTTTGATTTCATCTTTGCTTCATGAACCTACTGCCGTTTATCAAATAAAAAAGTTTATAAAATATTGCACAGGCATGACTGATGATAAAAATTATATTAATTTACTGCAACAAGAGCGCAGAAATTATTGTATTAAAGCTTTAGGACTGCATATAACTGTACTAACATATTACTAGCTACTGATAGCACAGAAGAAATAATAGTACATAGTACTGATAGCGAAAATCTGCTCGTTAACAAATCGTCAACAGACACAAACATGTATTCAAGCAATAAATTTCTTCGAATTCACAAACTCGTGTAATAACCAACAGTCTTAAAACTGTTGTAGAATCTCGGCTAAGAACAGAGTGAAATCTCAACAAATTCCAGACGTAATTAGTTAAAACAACTAGCGTTTTGATTGAAACGGCTGCACGCACTATGATGAGGACATTGTGGTAAGAGAAGCGAGTGAGAGTTTACAATTCGCTACTAAATTTATAGTTTGTTAATTGTGGAAAAGTAAATAAGTATTCCAGTGATGTAATGGCTAAGCTACATAATATTATGTTCAAATTAAATTTTGTTCTTTATTCTGAGATAGGTATTATGATCTTGAGCTGATGAAGAAATTTGAAAACTCCCAAATAAAGATTAAAATAATTTAATTAAAAATAAATTAAAAATAATTTAATTAAAAATACTAGCGTCCAAATTTTGACAGGCAACTTGGTAATTATATATTCTCCTAATTATAAATAAGCATAAGAATTCGGGTTTGAGCAAAAATCGATGAGCGCACTAATCCTGCAGCCGGATATCTTTAACAGCCGGCAACTCTTATTTGCGGCCGGATTTAAGTAGGCAACCATATACGATAGTAAATAGAAAAAAATTAGCTTTAATTTGAGATATAATTTATAAATGTACATTGTACGTTATGAACGTATAAACGTGTCTAAATCATACCTGTTTACACCCGGCTGCGAAGAGGTTGCGGCCGTTTTCCCAAAGGCAACCGTGATTTTTTAGAATCTTTTTATAAGTGACCGTGACGTAGATGAGGTTTTATTTAAAAAACAAGCGAGCGAATTTTTTTTCCCAAAACTAAATTAAAAATAATTTAATTAAAAATACTAGCGGCCAAATTTTGATAGGCAACCTAGTCATTCTATATTCTCCTCATTATAAATATTCATAAAAATTTTGTTTGTATTAAAAAACAGATGAGCACAGAATTTTGCGGCCGGATCTTAGGCTATAACTCATTGTACTTTTCAGGAAAATCGTTACGTAACCCGCAATATAATCGCACCCCTATCTAAACGACTTAGTGAATTCGACCAACTTGAGCACTAAACTGTAGAGGATCTTTCATTACGGAATAGATTCTAGTGGAACGATATGTCTGGAACACTGGGAGTTCTCGGGATCTGCACGTTTCCCCGTTGCCATGGAAACACTTTATGAGGCAGTTTATGAACATGGGTTATTGTTTTGTAGAGCGATAAAAACGAAAGTCATAATGGAAATATGTGGGTGCGTTATTCTGTTTCATTGTAAACAATAAAGGATACACTCGGTTATGTTCTCGCTTAAATGTTTTATTGACAACATCGGATCAATCCTAAATATTGCTGTGACGTTTTAATAGAAACTTCTTGATACAGTGTTATTAATACATAATTATATTTTATGAAAATATCACGGACCTGAAAAAAAGACGGACGTAACCTCGTCTAATCGAGAGTGAAACATAGCAATGGCCGCCCGCTTACCATGTGTGCGTATTTTTTGATTCGCGTTTGAAGCAATATGGTGTCAATGTGTGGGTGTGTGTACTTGTACGAATAGAGAGTTGATATTACTATGTGTGCTTCACTGAACTTGTCTTGTTATTGGGATTACGTCCGTCTTTTTTTTAGGTCCGTGGAAAATATACAAACAATCACAATGTATATCACCTCAAATCCTATACACATCTGACAGCTCATTCAATCATACTGTTTTATATTCGTTTTTTAATAATGATAAACATGGCCAATCTCATAAGTATTTGCTCACATAAGTTATGTTACTGTTTATCTACAGATTATTTATAAATACTTATTATAGTTGTGCTAATAATATCTAACAGTATTTCGTATTCTTTGGGGATATGGTTACAGTAGGTACAGAACAGCCAAAAAATTTGTTGGGATTTTCCACGCGGACCGATTTGGCAGATCTTACGCACTGTTGAAAATATTCATCCGACACTCTTTTATCGAAGCGCGATGATTTTCCTACTAATATTACTTACTTCCTTACTTATTTATTACCTACTAATTTAATTTAGTTCAGCTGGTAACAAGTGGAATTTATTTTTATCTTTCAGAAAATCTTTTGGATTTCGTCATTTCAGTCACTTGGTAAGAAAATAAAATGTTATATTTTTTAACGTTCTTGGACACTTATGTATGACTAGGTTCATAAAGAAGGTATTTTTAACTTGTCATAAGTAAATGCTTACAAAAATTTTCACATGAAAATAAGTGGCAATGGAGTCTGGTTTGATAAGCGCGCTAACTAGTAAACTATTAGTTACCTACTTCTTAATCAAAGTCTAATATTAATTAATTATTATATTACGATTAATGTTAGTAAGCAATTTCGTTATTGCTTTGTAAGTGTTTGTAATAAAGTGATGTCAGTCTCCAAAGAAAATGGTTATTATTCAGAAAATCTGTTTATTAGCCTGCGAAACTAATCTCAAAACGATCTCACTATACGTCAACAACAAATCTCCTCAAATTGTACCGCGTCGCACTTAATTCGTGTCCCAAGATTGCGCAGTCAGCGTTTTTATCCAAAACAAATAGACGGATAACTGATTGCTTTATTTTTTCTCAAACGAGCCATATTGTTTTCGTAAACAAAACTTCGTAACTCAGTTGAAAGGAACTTTCTATGGCACCTTTTTGGGAAGCGTCATATCTGATCTTTGGAGTTTGTACGATTTGTAACGAACATCAAACACTAAATAGAATAACTCTATTGATGGAAATACGAGTAGTTCATATTAAAATTAACTTCATCTACGCAAGAAAAGAAATACGATGTGTGAGGATCTCCCTTCATCGAGTTCAAACTACTCAACCCCTACTCGTTGTATACTTTACGTACTAAGGATCGAGATTCTATATAATTCCTCTTATTGGAGGTTCTCTTATCTTCGTTGTTGTCCTATAACATGTTGTGCGTTGTTGTCCTATAACATGCCAGCCACACCATGAAGAATCTCTATGTTATCTTGCAGTGACTGCCACAACTTATCGTCAGCGTTTTCATAAATGCCAAGACGCGAATTTTGCGATCTGGATTTTTTAAAAGTAACCACAACAAAGGAATTTATTCATTATATTTCAACATTTTACGTTAAAATATATTTTTCCGGGCTTTTTAAATGCAACTTACGATTCGTATTCTATAATAGCAATATTTCGTTGCAGTTATTTGACCCCATCGTCCGAACACAAATCACGATCCATGTAAGTGGGTCTAAATATCCGTATTATAAAATACGAATCGTGAGTGCGCGTTGTATATAAAATGCACATTATCTGCGATGATATGAGATTAAAATCATGTTAACCTGGCTTTCGTGATTCGGACGTTTCATACCTGTCAGAAGCGGTGAGATGTAAAGCCGCCCGATCGCGATGTTGTTTCTTTCCAAGTGCCGGAGTAACTTGTAGCACAATGCACAGTGATTAGTTACTGCTTAGTTCGTGTAACGCGGCGCCGGCGAACTTTGATTGGTTTTACTTCAGTTTAAAGTTTATTGGCGAACGAGATGCAAAAGCTTTTAAGGAGAGATAAAATTAGAAATAGTTCTCAAGTTTATTGTTGGTTAATTCTAGTTGAACGGTCAGTTTTATGAATGAGAAAAGGAATTCGTTTGTACGTACACCGTGCTGAACAGACGAGGTTTTAGTGATGAGATTTGTTGGAGGTCGCGAGTCTCTGTGTCTGACGGGAGAGAGAGAGAGAAAGAGAGAGAGAGAGAAAGAGAGAGAAAGAGAGACATAATTACTTTTAATGAGACTTCTGTTTAAGACTTGATTGATAAAAAGTCGTGATATACAAATCTTCGATACATATACACCTGTTAATTTTTTTTTAAATATTTGAACCAAAAAAATGCTTCCCTATTTCTTTACAGCGGTGTAAAGTTATAAGAATGTTTTATTTATGTCTAGCGTGGTGAGCCCAGCCTCTATTTTATTGCCAAGTACCAAGTAAACCTAGTACCTAGTTGCCACAAGATGAACCCATATGTCAGAGTTTCCAACTTCCTTTCTTCATACTTCTTCTACTTGCCTCAGTGCAGTTAAAATATACTACAACTAGTAAGAAGCAGCCATATTTTAACAATAGTTGTAACTCTGAATTTAATTTAATGTAAGCGTTACATAACACTTGAACATAATAAGTACTTAATATTAGGTTCGATCACAGACTTGTACCTGTCTGTGGGTTCGATGTTCGTCTGCCTGAATTAAGTTCAGGATCAAATGTATACTAGAAGGAGCGATTAAATTGAACATCCTTGTCGCCCCAGGGTGTCAGGGAGACATATTTACTACTTCGGTACTTGATAGTGTTGTTACTAACCGTAATTACAAGACCTACTAATTGTATTCATATCTTAAAAGATTTATCGCTAAAACCTTTACGGCTGAGCAAGGAGAATTCTATGCAAGGAATAGGTTTTAAGATGAATTTACAAGAAAAACTATCACGGCTATGTTAGCATAAGTAGTTAACGCTAATAGTCGATAAACTTACTACTACGGAACCCTACATTGCGCGTGGCCTGACACGCACTTGCCCAGTTTTTTTAGGTTCATGTCTAAGATTTCTACCCTTAAGTCCGGTTTAGACATTAAGTAGTTAAGTACTTAACTAAATTTTAAGTGAATAATTTTTAGTGCGCGTCCAAACGTAATAATTTAGTAAAGCTCTTTAGTTCATACAATTCTTCACAACCTACTTAATTACTTAAGCATTTTACTAAATTTTAACTAAAGTTTAATTAAAAAGTGCCTGTCCAACGCCAACTAAACGTGTTAAGTGATAAGCCCCGCCCACCTACTTAACAGAAAATATTCTAAATTACTTGTTTACTTGCGTACTAAATTTTAACTACTAAATGTCCGTTTACACGTATTAATTTACTTAAAATTTTGTTAACAACTTAACTACTTAATACGTGTAAACCGAACATTACAGTTATTAAAATCCTTTAATAAATGTAATGTTCTTATTATCCAATAAGAAGTACTAGAACAGGAGTTACTAATTTCATATAATAAAACTAAAACACTACAAAAGTGTCTAACATTGTTAGTATTCACCTGTTTACAAGTTTAGAGAGTTACAAATGAGCTCGGCGCCGCCGCGCCGCAGCGCCGCAGCTTCCCGACTGTACGTCGCGGCGACGCAAGCACCTTTTGTTTGTACAAACGTTCAAATATTGTATTTCCTATGTCGTTTTCTATTGCTGTTGTCTTATTGACATTTCTCTTAAGATATCCTGTTGCATGTTATTGTGTAACCCGTGTTTGTGTTCCAGTAATGTCATTCGTAAAAGGTACGAGTAGATAGGTTTATGAGTGAAAAGAATTCCATTTTTAAGTCCAAGGTTCAGTAACTTTTCATTCTCAGGGTTCACTTCTACTCACAAACTGGATTTCTTTCAGGTCTTTATTAATGTGGCTTTAACTCAACGTTAAAATGAGAATCACAACAAAACTCTATATTGCTTAATGATAATAATATCTTTTATTACTCACATTACATATAATTAGCTTTATAGCTGTAATACTTGGTTTTATTTTTTATTTTTCCATCATAGTCATTTATCAAAATATTTAGGATGCATAGATATCATGTCTGTAAGAATGACGAGGGTTGACCGACAAAATTCAGAAGGGTGATATTTCTTACTATCTCAAAAGTAGGTACTGAATCTTTTATGGGATAAGCAGCCTGGAAGTCACCAAATTATAGTTCATTTTGCGAAAAAATATATTATAAATAGAGTAAGAGATTCCTATCCTCTTCAAATTTACGAAGGTCGCATGTGTGCATCTTTCATAGGTTTTGACTTGAATAGCACATAATATTGGTAAATGATTTTAATTTAATTTCGAGCAATGATGGTTTTCCGTCATACTCTGATGCAATGGAGATGGTTTAGTAAAACAAAACGCATAGGATGTCTTAATAATCCCGTATATTAAACGTGGACTGAAGCCGAGTCAGCACAACACCGCGGCACCGCACGGGCCCGAAGCAACCGGCTGTGAAATATTACGTCTGTCCAATGATTTATTCAATAGCAGATTGGACGCCATTTTTTACCCGTCGGCCTTTGAGTCCGCGATAGGCATTACAACGCGCTTGGGCGGTTCTGTCGCTAAATTATTCATTTTTCAATAGACTGCCTACTTTGATAAAATGCGTTTTCGGGGATTGATTAATGTGTTCCGCGTGGGCTGAGGAACGAAGGAGTTGGGTTTTAACGGTGGACTGGCGTTTATTTCAATGTTTTATTTAGAGTTGTAACACTGCAGTACGATGTAATGTTACGTGTATCTTATAAAATTTGGTGTTATGGGTTTATTATGATGTCTACGCGTACGTATCCATTAATTACTTAGCAGTTTACTTCTCCTCATTGTCAAAGCACTTTTACGAAATGGTCGAAACTTTGGAACGAAAAACACATACCTACATGATTAAATGAATTTGAAATTTTAATTATAAATGACGACCCTCTAGCCTAGTGGCGTTGGTAGCGACCCTGCCTGCGAAGCGAGAGGTCTCGGGTTCGATTCCCGGCCGGTGAAAGATAAATAATAGGTTTGTTGCCCGTTTTACTACCAATGTTACTACCAGTAGAGTGTACTCGGGTCATGGATGTTATTTTGATGTGTTATATGGGTCGTCCATGCCATCCGCGAGACAGGTAAAATCCTAATTAATTTTATTATACACAAAAATAAATTGAAATTACTAAATTTAATACGTACGATAGTTTGGGGGTTGACCAACAAAATACCAAAAATTTATTTTAGTAAGAGTGGCAACATCTTCGAAATTTGGCCTTTCTTTAAGTTTTCGGAAATTTGGGTCTACATTCTAATTACCTACTTATTTTTTCTTCAAGTAGTTAACTTCACTTATAGATAATGGACCTCTAAATCCAGAATAATAAATAAATTTGGATTAAAAAGTGACTAAAATAGTATCCTACTAACCTACTAATATTATAAATGCGAAAGTTTGGATGTTTGGATGTTTGTGTTGCAATCACGCAAAAACGGCTGATCGGATATAGATGAAATTTGGCACACAGATAGTTTAATACCTAGAATAATATATAGGATACTTTTTATCCCGAGATATTGATCTATTCCCGAGGGAGAAGAAGTAAACTAAATGGTAATAGGAAAACAGTTTTGACGTTTGTCATCACAGTGACATTAGAAAACTCAAAACAGCTGATTGAGTGATTAAATTATAATTGGTTCATTGTTTTAATATGTTTATTTACAAACATATAAAAATTTGCGGTGAGGCACATTGTGATCATTTTTATCATGCAATGGAAGCTTTAGTAACCATCGATCTCGTGTAAAATCAAGTAAAACAAACACAGCATTTTTTTAAGGCTGCTTACACATCAGCGTTTGTCGAGCGTTCCTAGCGCTAGATGCTTGATCGATGAATTATAAAAAAATAATAATTTTACGTTGAATAAGTATTCGTAGCTTATCAAGGTTTTTCCTAGCTCTAAATATAAATTGCAATTGAAATATTATATTATATCTTATCAGGTTTAATTAATAGCAAAAATATCAAAATGGCTGTCTGTAAAGTCTGTATACGGACGGAGATTTAACGTGACAACGTCTGTTCGTAGTATAAGTTTTTGGAACATAAGTTCACTAATTAGTCTATTCAACTCCGACGCCAGAAACGCTCGCGTAGAAGAGAGACGCAAGGCGCGCGCCGGTCGAGCGAGCCTCTCTCTTTAATCCTGCGCGTGCATGGTAACGTTCTGGCAAATCTTACTTGGTCGTTACACAGTTTTCGTGAATGACACCTGAGTCAACCAATTTATAGACGTTGTCACGTCAAAAAATCATCAAATTTGGTTTTTAACATTCATAAATATCTGCCTATATTTTTTCATTTACCTTATAGAAATAAATATAGATTTTTTTAACTTATTTAGCAAATCATTAATCACGTGTGTCGGATGAACGCGTACGCTTATAAAATCCTAGTGTGGTGTCGGCCTTATGTCAATTCGGCCTTGTTAATATTTCTTTATTTTTTTATTGCTGTGCATGCATATAACCAGTGCTTTAGCCGAACACTACAAACCTTAAATAAGTTTTTAATGAACAAGACCGTTAGTATACAATGGGTTTAGGTAGGAATAGATTCGTTGTTTAAGAAGCGATTTTCATTTGGGAAAATTCCCAGTACAATAAAAAAATCACAATAAAAACAATAAAAAGACTATGGATTCTGGTTGTTAAGAGTGAGCTTCTCAGTCGTAGGGAATAACTGAATCGTGTTTAAATATGTTCGCTGTTGTTATCGTTGACATCGCAAGATGTGTGTCAGAGACGAAATATGACTCCTCAACGGAACAATTCAAATAACTAAACAATTTTCAAATATATTTGTTGTTCGTAAATTTAAGGGTAAAATCTACAAATCCGTCATAAGACTTTTCGTAATGTATGGATCAGAATGTTGGGCTACAAAGAAGATGGATGAGAGACGATTGCATATCATAGAGATGAGAATGTTGAGGTAGATGTGTGGAGTGACGAGAATGGACAAAGTAAGGAATGAGTATATTAGAAGAAAGTTTGAAAGTGGCAAAAATTACAAAAAAGTTAAAAGGGAACCGAATATCACGGTATGGGCACGAGATGAGGCGAGAGGAAACGCATGTGACGAGAATAGTGATGGATATGAATGTAATGGATAGACGAAGGGGACGAGGACGACCAAAGAAAAGATGGATGGATTGTGTTACAGATGATATGAAAGATAAGAGAGATAGTGTAAAGATGACGGCTGATAGGGAAGTGTGGAAGAGGAAAACATATTGCGCCAACCCCAGATAAAATTGGGAAATGGGCAGGATGATGATGAATGTTAACACTGTAAAACCAGACGCATAGACAAATAGATTTTTTGAAGTGAAAACTTCTTTAATACGGGGGTGATTTGAAATTCGATGAAACGAAACTGTCCAGTGGAGACTGGAGTTTAGTGGAGACGAGTTGAGTGGAGACTGGAGTTGAATGGAGACTGGAGTGAAGTGGAGACTGGAGTGGAGTGGAGACTGGAGTGGAGTGGAGACTGGAGTTGAGTGGAGACTGGAGTTGAGTGGAGACTGGAGTTGAGTGGAGACTGGAGTTGAGTGGAGACTGGAGTTGAGTGGACACTGGAGTTGAGTGGAGACTGGAGTTGAGTGGAGACTGGAGTTGAGTGGAGACTGGAGTTGAGTGGAGACTGGAGTTGAGTGGAGACTGGAGTGGAGTGGAGAGTGGAGTGGAGAGTGGAGACTGGAGTGGAGTGGAGACTGGAGTGGAGTGGAGTAGTAAAACCTACAATTATCATCTTCCCGAAATTTTATTCGTCTCATTATCTTGAAAACAAAATTTTTGAAGGTTTCACTTCTACCACGTTATGTGTGAATAGCACACATTTTATTTTTTTTAATTGTAAGTTAACGCTTGACTACAATTCCACCTGATGGTAAGTAGCGATGTAGTCTTGGTTTATTATAGGATCTATTTAGTACATAAATATACATATATATTTTTATACCATTCATACTTTAAGTATGATAATGATCATGTTTCGCGATGACCCGCGATGATTGCAAGGAAAATACTTAATTTGGCATACTTTTAATTTTAAATCATAGTTTAACGATATTACAAACTGCAACTTCATCTTCGTAAATAAGGTCCACAGACAAATAAATCTTATTTTTGACTACGGAATCGTGTAATTTTTTAGCGATATAATCGATATGGCTAAGACGCTATATAATTTTTAGCTACTAAAAGATATGCATGGGGCAACCTCCCTCTTGCCACTCTATGGAGTACATAAAACACTGAGTCTCTTCGTTTCGTTTCGTTTCAATGCCCTTAATAAAGATGTCATATTATATGGAAGCATCCATTAAATATACCGATGTTATTTAAATAATGATATGGTTCGTTTGTGTTACGTTTGTGTAAACGTAATTCTGTTAATGGTTCTGCTGTTTGTTCTAATTGCGGAATAACTTTATAGTTTTCCTCCAGTTTCCTCGCATCACAAAATTTACACGCTTTGTTAATTTTATCCCTTTTTATAAGCTTTTGGCTACTGAGATTCGCGTGTTGTGACTCGCTTCATACTCTAGCAACAGCCCATCTCCGTCATTCTGTTTCATGAGCATGTT